>CM036616.1:45645786-48045786 GCA_020745705.1 Hemiprocne comata
TGATTTTGGCTCTGGCTGTGCTGCAAATTTAAGCACTCTAATATTAAACTCAGTATGCTTACAGGCTTATTTGAATAAAGAAAAAGGTAACAAAGACACCAGCATGATGTTACCCTGAAGACACAAGAAGTATGTATATTCACAACTCATTTCTTAATGGTTAGGAACAGAAAGTGAGAAATACATCCTTTGCCTCCTTTCCAAAGTTAAACAAGAGATGCCCTGATAGCTCTAGAAGTACAAGTGAAGGACATTCAACCAGGTATAGAAGGAGCAATATCATAAGCAGATCTCAGGGCATACTCTTAGTAGAAGCAGCATGTTTTACATATATTGGTGCCTCTTTTCTGCAAACTCCACACAGTGGTATTTGACAATGACTTCTGCCCCACTGAATTTATTGTGGTAATTGTTGTGGGTGGCTCACATCAATGTTGACTTAAAGAAGTCCTTTGGCAGAGGAAGGGACATTAAGCACTAACAATACTATTGACATGGCTAGACAGAAGGACAGATGGAAAGGCCTTTATGCAAATTAGTAAATCCCATTGCTTAGAGTTCCAGAGAGTTCAGTTTCTACTAGAAAATGTAGACAGATGAGGTTCTGTAAAAGCTACATGATCTGTACCCCTTTCAGGTATCAGGGTACTCTTCCTGCTAGCATTTTCCCCTGCTCTGCTACAATTACTTTTTTTTTTTAATCTTGTTTGTTTTTTTTATATCCCTTCATGCAGATGTAGTACAAGGAGCTCCTACAACTGATAAGGAGAAAAACAAACATTTTTGGATAGTAAGTTGCTTAATGTATGAAAAATGTACTAACTGAAGAAAATAATGGAAGTTGATAAATAGTGCTCCCAAGCCCCCAGAGTAGTAGAGCAAGAAGAGGTGCAGTTGAAAGTTTCTGTTCACACCGTTTTTGAGACATTGCTGAAAGAATCTAGGTTATCCAGAACAGAAATGTAAGAAAAAAATGTGTTCATAAGTGGGATTTGCAATTGTGTGTCATCATGGTTTCTTTTTTTTTCTTTTATGTTTTCTAATTTCTTTGTTAAAATAGCATGCATTTTCACCCATTACCTCATGTAAAAGCAGGTTTAGTTAAAGCTGACACATTGCAGTTACAGTATTTCCCCAGAGATAAATCTGCACATAGGCCCCTCCAGGCAACTTGCATGCACAGATGTGTTGAGGGCAAAGTTGACAATGCCTCTTGTCAAGCTGAAAGGGTATTAGGATAGTAGGAGGGCCAGGTATGCCATAGAGATGTTTACCTAGCACCCACAACACCTTTGAGCTCCAAGCAGCCTGCAGAATCACCCAGTGATGTAGTCAAACAGGTTTTTAATGTTTGCTTATCAGTCAGCCTTGGCAGTTCATCAGAAAGGCAATAATGGGATATTTGAAAAATAATATCTGTTGTCTGTTTGCACTCGGGCAAGGAGAGAAGGCAGCAGAAAATTAAAAAGCATGAGCCTGTTGTGCAGTTGTAAAGCAGTCTCAGAAGAGGAGCTAGATTGCACAGGAAAAGAAACACTTGAGGGTGGAAAAAGTTTTGCTTGGAGAAGCTGATCAAAGTGGAGGATAGACTTGTATTAAATAGGAGGACACTCAGAAGACAAGAATCAGCCAAACTCAGAGCTCAATGAACACGTGTTTGCACCTTATGTTAATTAGAATGAAGACTGAGGCCAAGGCTGGAGAGTGTGCAACCAAGTGAGCTTGTGTGAGGCTTGCCTAGATAATCAAAAAAAGGCATTAATTCTGCTCAGCCCTTCAATAAACGGTTTCTGTACTAAAATCTCAAAAAAAGGATAGCTAATGGAGGCAGCCAGGAAGGGGGCTCAAAATCACCAGCTTAACTTTCATAAGCAAGATGAGCTCAACACCCCAGTTGCTGCAGGCCAGTCTTTTGGGTCAAATCTCTATAAAAGCTACAAGGAGACAATGCAAGCACTATTCCCCCACTCTGCTCAGTTAGTTACAAGGCTTACCCAGGCCTGTATCTCAGGTGGACAGCGGATATACTATGTAACCAATACTATATGACCCATTCTGAGATATGTAAGTAGTTAGAAGTAGTTAAGCAAGACTTAGGTACAGCAAATCACTCACAAAAAGTTAATGAAACTTTAGGGTTAAATCCATGTTTGTCTCAGTTCTGTGATTGTTAAAGAAAGTTAACCACAAAGATCTTTTGAAAATAACCTGGCAGGGTTTGTGATTTTATTTATTTTATTTCTTTGCTTATTTTTTTGTTTCTTCTTATTAAAATGAGAAGCAAGATAGCAAGGGCTGCATGTGTAGTGATGCACAAGAAATTATAATAATGAGATGCATTCAGTAGAATATTTGGATGAAGTATGGTAACTAAACCCTGGTGAGGTTCTCTGAACCCTGCAGAGGAGGTAGGAAGCCTGTGGGAAAAGTCAGTGATCACATTGTTACTTTATGTTTAGAGAGCTGTGGTAAGCCCACACAGAAAAATCTGCATTAGGCTTTTCCTGATATTACAATTCTTTGCTCAAATAATTTTCTGATTTAAGACTTTGCGGGTAATGATTAAATTAATGACAATAACGTATACATTGTTATACATACAGGACAAGCATGCAGTAAAGCACAGCACGTGCTACAGGGCTTGACTGCATGGTTTACTTAAGGCAACACTGAATTCACACAGGCTTATCCAGCTGATCCAGGTAACATATTTATACATCCCTTGAGCATAATCATCCACTCAAACTCCAAGTTGAGCAGATTGTTGGAGAAAGTACACACCTGTGCTAAAGCCAGAGGCTAAGCTTTAACTCTGGAGGGATAATAAGAGTGGACCACTGCTCAGGGTGAAAAGGCGTATCATGTAGAGGACAGATAAAGAAGTCAGTGAGAACATACAGTCTTTAGGCCATCCTG
The DNA here is from genome assembly GCA_020745705.1 of Hemiprocne comata. NCBI lineage: Eukaryota > Metazoa > Chordata > Aves > Apodiformes > Apodidae > Hemiprocne > Hemiprocne comata. The sequence goes on from CM036616.1 coordinate 45,648,703, forward strand.
ATTCTGACATCAGAAACAGATTAAAACATCAACATGGAGAAGCAAAGATACTAATTTGCGTTAGTTGGAAAATACAGCTAGACAAAAAATTAGGGCAGAAAAAGGGAAAATGAAGAATGGAGGATGATAAAAAGGAAATAACCCTGTTACATGCTCTTTTCTTTTAGTTTCTTTTAGAATGCAACCCTCAGCAGGCAGAATATGCAGCCTGCCAGTCTGCATGTGATCTAAGGGTGCAATTCCTCTTGCACCCCAGCTGTGTTCTGTAGCCTGTGACTTTATATGTCAGCACTGGTACTTCATTATAATCTTCAGCTACAGGCAGAGTAGCCCGGAAAAACTGGCTACTACTGCACATACTTTGGTTCTGGTATCTCCGACACCAGTACTTTCAAAACTTGCAAGATGGGGAGGCACTCATCTCTAGGTCCTGCATGGGACAGTCCTGCTGCGTTTTTCTGCTTCTTAGCATTTCCAGTGGAAACTCCTTGGGCGTGTCACACAGTCCTCGTTCAATCTCGCTCTCTAGATTAGCTCCTTCAGGTCACAGTATTCTTTCCATGTTCTCAGTTTCAGGCTTTTCTGGGAACACAAAACACTACCCAAAATTGTGTTTTGTATTGTGTTGGTATTTTCTGGTACCCTACCCTACCTTTGCTTCTATTTGCCTTTCCAGTTTCTTTAACAACCCATTTTTCTCTTGTTCTGTAACAAAGCATCATAAACAAAACAGGTACGCATGTTACTGCTGAAAGGATTAACTCAACACATTGTAGTACACTGAAAACATTTGTCTAGCACACATAAACTAGGGGAAGGTACTAATACCACATTTAGAAGTATGTTTTTGAGTGAAATAATGAAAATGCAAACAATTATTATGAAAACTCATCTGGAATTGAGTTGTTTTTAACATTTTTATTAGGTTCCTTTTTCTATAATAGTTTTGTGTCTTACCTGCTTTCCTCTTTGGTCCTTTAGTCTTACAGGTATGATGAAAGAAACCAGAATTTTTAGAGATCTTATGTGTGTAGTGTGGAGAGAGAAAGCATGGGAGAGAAAAACAAAAGCCAAAAGACCAGAGTAAGTTTCCATGGGGCTTCTTGCACTCCTGCAAAATGTGATCTGAGTCCACTGATCCCTTTTCAGTTTGAGAATTGTTTATTTAGAACTTAGCAGGTCCTGTTATTTCTCCACATCCCAGCATACCTGGAAGCAAAGTCAGAGTCACACTGTTTTCTGCATCCTCTGGTGATGCTTACCTTATGTCACCTTTAACCCTTAGGCACATCAGAATAGCCAAGTATTCTTATAAGAATGGGGAGGATTGTTCAACAGCAAGGTCTTTGTATTTGACCAAAAAAAGAGGGAATCTCAGTGAAGTTGCTAATATTTTTAATACTGCTGTATTTTAAATTCAGGTATAGAATTTTGTTCCATCTGCAGCTGAGAATTAAATGGCTCAAACATCTTGGTAAGGACTGTTTCTTAAGCATATCTGCCACTGTTACTAGTCATTAATTTAAAAATGGCAGCACCCCTCATGCTATGTAACGCCTGTCCTAGCAGTCCTCCATGTTCTCTGCAAAAGCCAAGACACAACAGTGAGGGAAAGGAAGGGTGATGGAAGACATGGCACAGGAGGATCTGCAATTGTTCTGCTTGTTCTCAGAAGTGAAGGCTAAGTGAGGACATTGGATTGCTACCTTCAGCTATCTGGAGGTTAAAAAGAACTAGACCCTCCTTAGGTATACAGAGGACCAAGACAAAGGACAAGATAAAATAATCACACATGACATCAAGGGAAATTTAAATTTCAAAAATCTCTGTGACTGTGGTTAAGCACAGCAATGGCCTGTCCAAGGAGGCTGAAGAATTTCTATCCCGGTATTATTCTCTCTGTTCTCCTCACCTCTGCCTTTAACAAGACAGCTACTTAGAAGAAGCATTTCAGTAGTTAAAACTAATTCTTTGCCAGATGCCTTTCCCTCAAAACGAGCTTGAAAGCACAAGGTGCTAATTATATTTAAATTATTCTTAGGTGGAGATAAGACATTAAAAAAAAGAGACTGATTTGTATTTTCTGGCATTCTTACAAGTGACACAGATTTGAAGAAGGCATACAGAGTTGTTACTAGTTGCAATGCTGAGTCAGATGCAGAGGAGCTGCTGGAAAGCATGAGCCCAGCCAAGGAAGTTTCCAGGGCTACATCATAGCCAAGAAATTATATTTAGTTGGTGAGAACATCGTGCACACCATAAATTCTAGGGTACAGTTACAGCTAGGAGCTGCTGCTCTTGGTCTAGTCATGCAACTTCTGGGCAGCCGTGCAATGATCTTGTCAAAACCTTTCTCTACATCATGTCAATTCCTGTAATCCATTTCTGACATTTGCTTCTCACATCTGAAATTAGTGATAACACATACTGGTGTATGTGTTACCCCCCCCACGTGGGAGGGTGGGGGGTGGGTTGTTTTTTTGTGGGTTTTAACCTTTTGAGCAATTTTGGGGGACTGGAGCTGGCTGTGTATGGGCCCTCCTTTTCCTTAGCTTCATTCACGCAGGGGATTCACTATCTGCTCACTTAAAGGCCCAGGTTCCTTGCAGGGAAGTCCCACGCCGCCCCTCTAATCTTAGAAATCAGTCCCGGCGCCCCGGCGAGGACGACAGGAGGCCGCGTGAAAACGCTGATTCACGCCCTCCCCCTGTGCAGCAGAACGGCCTGTGTCAGGGGCTGCCCAAAACCTAAGCGGCCAGCCCAGGCGGCGCCCCCCGGCCTCCATTTCGCGGGGCAGTCCCGCCCCGACGGCCGGCCGAAGATGGCTCCCTGCTGCTTGCCACCGCCTCCCCACTGAGGAGCGACGTCCACCTAGCCCCACCTCACTGCTTCGCGCCGGGCGCGGGCGTCGGCGGTGGGGCCGGGCGCGGCGCCACCTCCCGTCGCGGCTGCAGAGGAGGAGCCTGTCACTCGGCCGCCCAGACGGCGCTGTGGAGGCTGAGTAGAGGGGACAGTCGGCGGCCTGGTCATGACCGCGGCGATGAGGCAGAGGTTTGAGCGGTTCCTGCACGAGAAGAACTGCCTGACCGCCGTGCTCGAGCGGATCGAGAGCAAGACCGGCGTCAACCGCACCTACATCGCCATCGGTGAGCTCCAGCCACCGGCCCCTGCCGCGCCGGCTTCTCTCAGGAGGTCGCGGCCGGGGGCGCCTAGCGCGGGGACTGGAGGGCGGGGGTGGAACGGCCCATGCTGGCAGCCGCGGCTCCGGGAGCAGCGACCGCGCCCTTCCCGCCTCTCCTCGTCCTCCCCTTTCGGAGCCGGAGCGCCCCGGGAAGCACGGGGCGGGCAGGGATGCGTCCCCTGCAGCGCCGCGGGGTGAGGGGCCACCCGCGCTAACGGCTCTCTGCTCTCTCCCCGCGCAGCCATCGTCGGGGCGGTGGCCATCTACCTGGTGGTGGGCTACGGCGCGTCCCTGCTCTGCAACATCATCGGCTTCGGCTACCCCGCCTACGTCTCGTGAGTGCCGCGACTTCTGTCCCTCTTACCACGGTGACTGCATGTGTTACCCGCGGGGGAGACAATACGGTTGCAAAATCGCAGCCCTGCGCTGGTGCACGTCTGATAGGGTGGCATTCGACGACCACGCTCCAAAGTGGTGTTCTTCCCGACTGCCCACCTCCCTTAGCCTGTATTGGTGCAAAGTGCTGAGTAGATGGCGAGGTTTCTTCTATCTGGCAAGTGCTATGTATAAATTACAGACGGTAAATGCTGGTTAATTTCAACACTTGCAAGCCGGTTCCCATAGAGTGTTAGTTTCATCTTCGGGTTCCCAGCTCTGTCATCTCAGTGTCTTACCTGCTACTAGTAACAGGAAGGAGGATCACTGTTGTAATGGTGTTTCCTAAAACTCACAGTGGTATTTTCAGTTGCGGGTAGTGACAGATATGGAGGAAGGCAATGGTGCAGTGTCAACATAAGTTTAATATGAAGCACAAAGTAGTGTAGTGGGCCAGAGGGAGAGATGCATTAAGGAGTACTGTTTACTTCAAAACCACGTAGCTGATTAGAAGGTAGGAAGGAAGACACTGTAGCTCCTCTTGGGAGCAAAAGACCTAAAATGCTCAATTTTCAAAGAAAATAATCTTTAAATGTTTTTGTTTTAAGAATATCAAGTATCTTTCATGGACATTCTTGTTGGACCAAAAATGGATTTCCTGTTAGGTAAGACCACAGTGGAGAATGTTCCAAAAGACTTCAGAAGTGTATTAAACAAAACCTTCTGTATAGCCTGATCCCGTTCATAAAATGGATAGCCTTCCCAGCCATACTGCCATGTTGTTGAAACACAGTACTCGCCTTTTATGTAACTGTTTAAACACAGTCAGCAACTTTAAAAAATACATTCTCTGAAATTAGCTCCTGGACATTACAAAATAGGTTCCTACTCTTCTTTTTCTGAGACATGGGAGGTTTAGAGGAGGTTTAGACTCTTGAAACTGCCTATGATTGTGATGCTTAAAACTAAGCAACATTTTTCTACATGCTCTTTCTGGTGGGTGTTAATTTAGGAGATTATAGGTCAAGAACTTTGGAAAAAGGCAATTTTTAGTTAAAAGGTAGCTTTTCAAGGAAATCAGAAAGTGAAAATATCAGCCAACATGGCTTCAAAACCTTAAAATAGTTGCACAGCGGTTATGTTTCTGTAATATTTTGTGTCTGAGTTAGATCACCTGTAAACTTACATAATTACTCTGTAAAATCCTATCTAAATTTTTTAGTTTGTTTTAAAACTGGTGTAGGATTATATTATAAATCTGCCCTTATGCAACTCTGGTGAATAAACTGATAATAAAAGCTGTTACAGCTATAAAGGCAAGACAGTAACAAATCAAATACAAGTCACAGGTTTTTCTCTTCTAACGTTTTTTCTTCCAAATTTGAAAAAAAAAAAAAATCTTTGGTAGGGTCTCTATCCCTTTTCATGTCAGAAGGTGGTTTTAAATGTATCTTAAAGTGGAAAGTTACCTCGCAGATGTTAGCATTTTATTTTGTTTTTTTTAGTCGTGCGTACTTAAGCCATTGTCCTTGGCTACAATTTTGACTTAAAAAAAAACACCAAAAACCTCACGAATAACATATATGTGGATCCAGTGCCAGTTCTGCGTTTTCCAGTTCATGTTCAGTTAATGTTTTCCCTTTAGCTATCTCTGTAACACTGAAACATTTTTAGGAGAAAAACATAATCTTGGATGAAAATCTTATTTTAAACACATATGACATGCTGCATGCTATTGTCTTCCAGGGGCAGCCTACAAACAGGTTCTAGCTCATGAAGCTGCTTGCTGTCAGCATGGGGGGGGCGTGGGGTTCAGTCCCCTCCTCTTCCTTCCCAAGTACAGAGATGGTAGGTAGCGTTTTCCCAGGAGTTGCTCTGCCTGCAGAGCCCTGAGACGAGTGTGGCTGCAGAGTAGACATGGGAGGACATGTACTACTGCACATGTTTTCATGGGCTAGTTCAGTTGGGGGTGAGGTGTGTGAACTCGGGATACGCAGTGTAGTCCTTGCTAGCCTGCACAAGCTTGTGGGATCAGCCTGGCAGCAGCACACTGGAACATCTGTGCTATCTCCTGGTACGGCTTTCAGGCTGGAGTCAAACATGGGCTGCCTCACCATGGAAAAGAGAATTCTCTTTGGTGATTACTCTTCTTCCACCATATGGGCTTATTTTATTTGTCTTGGTGCTACCATGGAACTCTCCATATTTACCATAGGATCTTTTATCCTAATGCAGGGCTAAGCTGCGAGAAGATAATGATGAATTACTGGTGTTCCTGCTTTTGTTTTTGTTGCTGCACTGCAGTTAGGCTCCTGGCAAGTTCTGTCCCCTAAACATAGAGCATAAAGACCCAAAGCATAAAGAACACTAGGCAGGGTGGTCTATTTACTCCTCCCTTCTCTTTGCTCAGTCACTCTTGAAAAAACAGCTGAAGAGCCAGCTACATGAACTAACAGTAGTGAGATTTGCTTCATAGTATTGGGCAGAAAACAGTTTTCTGCTGTTTTCAGCAGATGCAAAAACCCTCAAGTGGCTTTTGCTGTAAAAGCTGTGGCTTCTGGTAGAGGCCAGGAGTGATAAACTGAACATAATGTGCAGGGTGTTAGTTTCATGTTTACGCAGGTGTTTCAACAATGGATTCAAGCCTGGAATGTCTCAGAAGGGCACTGAAAGAGAAAAAGCAGATTACTTTTCCTCGCTTAACTTCGTTTCTTCTGTTGTGAAGTTGGTCGGTGTGATGTCTTCATTGTCATTGACTGAATTGTTTAAAGTGAAAAACAATGAAGTACTTGGTCAGGCTTCTGTTCAGCAGAAAAGACACTTGTGAAGGAGTAGGACAGGTGTCTGTATTCTGCAAGGATCATCACCTCCTGTCCTTACTGTTGTTTAAAATTACAAACAGGCTACTCAATGAGTCACCCATTATCCAGGTTCTAAATCTGTTTTATTAGAATGTTAGTTTTGGGTTACCTTGGTTATGGAAGTTACTGTTCATCTCTTTACTCACCGGATAAAAAATATATTGGGGAAAAAACAAACCCAGAAAAGGATGTTCAGCTCAGATTTCATTCAGGCTGTTCACACATGAAACCAGGGCAGTTCTATGGACGGACAGTTACCTGCCTGTCAGGCCTCGTATAATTCTGTCGTTTATTTTCTTTCATTTACATGGTTCTCTCTATTAATTGTCCATGTGTGCCATGCAGCAGGTGTGAATTTTAGTGGAAAATTTTCAGTGGCTGTAGCCCCTGGATTAGACCGAGCAGGTGGGGTGTGCTTGGCTGTTGGCATGAGGTGGTACAGCTGCAGCTGTGCTGCTGCTGGCTTTCACATTGCTGCGGTGCCGGCCTTGGCCAAGGCTCAAAGCCAGCACTGAGGGGAGGAGGCAGCTTCCAGGTTAATGCCTATTACAGTTTCAGGCAGACACACCTGGTTCCCTTTCCTTACCCCTTATTCATGTTCACCTCTGGCTTTGTCTAAGTCTGTAAGTTTTTTGCACAGAGTGTCTTCTTCAGTGAATCAAAATCTTCTCTCAAATCCAAGTTTTTTATACAACATCACCAGCAAGGGCTCGCCCAAGGGTCGTAACATAGGCAAAATTAGGCAGTAGTTTCCCAGTAAACATTGTCTGGCTGTTTTCCAGTAAATCAGACAATCTAGATTCAAGTTTGTCATAATACCCTACAATTCTGTTAAGTGCTATGTGATGAAATAGAATTATTCATTTTAAGTTGAAATCTAATATTTGTTTGCGGGCTTTTTTGTTTGCAGTAGACCAGCATTGAAAAGTTTATCAGAGATTATAGAAGCAACTTTTTATACTTTTAGCAGTCTTAACTGCACAAGGCAATATCCAGAGTAGTAGATGGAAGGAGTGTTGGCAGTATATAAATAACATTGCCAGCATTGTCACGATAACTCTAAACTTTCCAGAGCTAGCCTGTTAAAATGTAGCTCTACCCATAGCTAGGGGTGGTTAACTGCCTCAAAACAATTAGAGAGAGTACAAGCAGGAAGGGAGTCTTTGATGACTAAGAAATGTGTGCGAAGGAGTGAAACTAGATGAACTTTACAGTCCCTTCCAACCCAACCCATTCTGTGATTCTGTGGAATTTCAGAAGTACTGTCATGTTAGGTTTAAAAACTGCAGAGATAAAAGTAGCTTTGGGCATTAAAATGTCTGAACTGATTGCTGGTGTCTTCCAGGGAGAGAAGCAATATAGTGCAAACAATCATGCCTCTGTTTTGGTTAATTTAATGCTGTTACTTCATTTTAGCTTTTTTTACTATGTAAGTGCTGCTTGTGGCATTTTACAAACAGGAAATTATCTAGATTGATTGTAGAGAAGTAGAAACATGCAACTCAGATCTTATGTTGAATGTTGTCATGGTGTCTTGAGCCTGTCTCTTAGTTCCTTTGCCTCTTCCATACACTGCTTTTCCTTGATTGCATTTTTTAGAAAACATAAAATTAATCCTGTATTTTTTGAGAGCTAGGGCAGCAAATTTGCTTTCTCATAACGCGTTTTGAGGAGAATGCTTACTTTTTTTCCTTAATGGAAAATGCTGCATGATATGCTGATGTTCACAAGTAATGCAACTGCTGCTGCTTTATAAGTGATTTGAGAGAGCTGGTGTGTCTGGCCAGATTAACAACACTCAATATAAATATAACACAAGTTTTTAAATCTTTATGCACTTAGGCTGCTTTCTCTCCCAGCTAATGCTCTTTTCATGGGGTTTCTGACACCAAAAAAAAGTATTTTGACTGTTTTGTGTATGTTCTGCCAAATCAGTTCCTCCAAACATACTTGCTTTTTGCCTTTCGGATTTTAGAGTACCATGTTTAAAATGATTGAACACATGATGTGCTTTCCTTTCTAGAGACAGCAAGTGGTTAGGTGCACGAGAGAGTGTAATATTATGGTAACTGTAGGAAAATCTGAATTTGTCTTCCATATTTTAAATTTAGGTTGAAAAGATTAATGTCTTTGTTACACAGATAGGCCTGTAATCTGAATGAAACTCATTGACATATTTCCAGTTTATAATGGATGGAGATACTATTTTTAGGGACTGAGAATATGTTTGAGGCATAAGTGAAGGCATTTTACCAGACCTTGGTCAAGATGCACTCCAGTACTGCGCCATGCATGCACTCCTCTCTCTTGCTGTATTGACCTCTAGCGACTGGGTTGATGTCAGCCTACAGATGTTAAAGGAATAGTTAGATTTACATCAGTGAAGTTTGCTGGAATGTATTTTAAAACTACTTTTCCTCCTGGTGAGTCACAATGCTTCTAACATTCAATGTGTAGCATTGCCTCTGCTGAAAAGGTGAGCTGGAGCCAAAAAATAAGATTTAAAAAAAAGTTTATTAATGTTAGTTGCTTTTCTTGTTTTCCTGTTTGTTTTGTTGTGGTGATGTACTCTAATTATGTTTTAAAATCTTCACAGCTATGAGACTGATACAGGAGGGCTGGCAGTATTTTGTCATCCAAGAAGGCAGTAAGCTTACTTGTCACTAGCAAACAAAGAGCAAGATACTAATTTTTAGATGAGGATAATGAGACTCTCTTCATCTGTTAGGAAAAGAAATGCAGTCCTTCATGTGAGGTTCTGTGAACACTAAATAAAACGTAATTTAAAAAAAAATAAAATTACAGCATTTTTTTACTACACAGCTCAGCAACCAGAACTGCACTCATGAAGGAAATTCTTCATGTCTCTGCAAACCTGCCTTAACCCAGAAGTTAGTCCTCAGCCTAAAACTTGAATCCCTTTTCCACTCCCTGAATAGTCAGGTTTTAAATTACATTCAATAATTAAAACTGCAGGATTTTTGTTTCTAGTTTAAAAACTCCTCACACTGATTATTTCCTCAAAACAGCAACATTTTACCACAGCTGAGACAAGCCTGAAAATGATGCACTGTGATTTCATGCTTTACTGTACACTTTTCTAAATTAAGTCTATACTGTAATTCTTTTGCCAGTATTTCAGTAAGCAGAACTTAAAGCCAGTAGTAGAGCTGTAACAAAATTGCATTTGAAATGCACTTTCACAATGCAGCATAGATTGACAGGAAAATGTGACTTCTTTTTATTCTTGTAAGCATGTAGCAGGGGCCTAGTTTTTCTCCACTTGGTCACCACAGTACTGTTTGATCTCTGTGCCTGCACCCTAAACAGTAACAGCTGTTGGGAGGCAACAAAAACATGTGAAACAGTTTTTTCCCTCTAACAAAACTGGCTGTCACAAGAAGAAAAGCACTGTGTTGTAGGTATTTAGCAAATGGCTTCCTCTGGTGGGATGCAGCATGTCTGCACTCCACAGGTAAAATGTATCTTTTCCCAAAGCTCCCTCACTGCTTACCACTTCTTGTCAATACCTTCAGGAAAGACAACCTTAAATGCTTCTGTAATACAAGCTGGGGTCAGACATTTCCAAGACAGGGCTTTTAGACTCTAGCAGGGCAGTGTAGCAGTACTGATCTAACTGCTAATGTGGACAAGTACAGCCGACTGTGAAGCGGGTAGAGCTTAACCCAAGGCTGCATACACAAATGAGCCCTGCTGAAGGCCGCAGTGACTTTCCTTGCCTGTCTTAAGGGTGGAAGTGGAGGAAATCCCTCTTCCAGAGTGAGTGCCTAGGTGGCTTCTCCAGGAGGAAAGAGGTGAAGCCTGCTAGAGCTTGTGCTGCACAGCACTGCCTGCATTACCCATCCTGTGTGGCAGAGGAAGCAATAATCAAGTAGTTTGGCAGGCTAGACTGAGGAACTGACACGTGTTAATCCCAGAAAAAAAAAGCCTGTATGCATGTGTTTTGGGGGGAAGCTGTTTTTAACTTGAGTCAGAACTGGGGAACTGACTCATCGTGTGGCCCTTCAAGTACTTGTTCCAGAAGCGACCAGGCCAAGAATCAGCAGAGAGCAATGAAATGGGAGGATTGTTGCTTTTTTTTGCAGAAATCTAGATTTGTGCTGAGTTAACATGTATTCTGTAGGACTCGTTTCACTTGTGGGCAAAAAGTAGCTTGGTGCTCCTTTTGTTGCCTCAGTCTCAATTTCCTTTGAAGAAGCAAAAGTAGAACCCCTTGTACTACTGTTAAATTGCTTGTTGTTGTCTTCTAGTAATATCTGACCCTGCACAGACAGTGAGCCTCTCTTTGCTATCTTTCATGAATTTGTCTGCTGCCATCTTCTGGATACAAAAATTTTGAGAGAGAGGAGGTGTAGGTTTGTGCTGTAGCAGTTGTGTAAGTACATTTGGCAGGAAGATGTTTTTGTATCTACAAATGCATGACTCCACTACTGGAGTCAGCTGGAGGAAGAAAGATGGAAGGCAGAACGCTGTTAACTAATGGATGAAAACGTAGAAGACAAAATGATAAAGCAAATACAAATACACACATACCTGTTCCACTGAAATGATGCCAGATGTCACCAATGCAGCCTGCCAAGTTGAGTCTGACATGAGGATGACAGGGAAGCACCAAACTGAAGAATTTTATGATCCAGTGGAATGTTGATCCCATGGGGAGTGTCTGGGTGGACAGGGAGAAGTAAATTGTTTCTGAATCACCATGACCTGCGGTAAAGAGTTGGGGCTTACCAACTAGAATATAAGCTCTGAAAGTATAGGTAGTTGCAGTTTTGCTTTTTTTTTTTAAGTTAAACAAGAAAAATCAGTCTTATGTTTGGCTAAGAGGGTCACAAATATGCCTGCTTACTCATTTAGTATAGTACTGATTAGAAAACTGAAAGGATGCACCGAATGGTCCAGTCTTCTGTAACTACAGCATGAGCACTGGTCTTAACAGAGACTACTCTTTTGTCTTAAACTTGTCACTGTATTTACAAGACTCATCAGGTACACCTTGTAAATTGTGGGGATTTGAATGATCGCTTCTTAGGAGGCTACAGCAATAAAATTTGGCATTGCTTTCTTTGTTTCTGGCTTCCACATCTTACTAGCTGGGCTCAGCTAAACAAAAAACAACTAACAGGAAGCCAAAGCCACCAAACTCATAACTGAGGTACTTAGACTTACTCTGAGTACTGTGTGTGTGAATTAACTCTAACAAGGTTTTGTTACACGAGAGCTAATTCAGCAGTGTGTAACAGTGTCTTCTTGCAAAAGAGTTGGTTTTTTTGTCAAAATGAGTCAGATGCTTTAGGTGAAAGAACTCAACTTGGCAGGTCACTAAAATTAGATCCATATCTGTTACTATCAGGTAACAGGATAGAGTAACCACGCTTGATCTGGAGTTCAATTTGACTGATTGTAGGATCCACACAGTCAAAATTGAGCTGGTACTCTGATCCTGTAGCTATATAGGTAATATGAGCTGTGGTCCACTGGAGAGCATGGCAGTCTCTGTTCTTCCCTGTTAGCATCACCATCTAACAGGGTTACAGGGAACAGATCTTACTAAAAATGAAGTTTTTAGTGGGCTCCTCATCTGTCAACAAAAGTTTCAGTACTGTCCCACAGCATACCATTGTCAGTGCTGGACAGGCATCTGTTTTTAAAATTAAGAAAAAAAAAAAAAATCTGTTTTAAAAGAAGCAGTGATGTTTACCACCCAGTCTACTAGATGCTGTTCCTGTGACTGCTCTTACCTCCAATATGCAGAATTACTGAAAATAGTTGTTTAAGGCTTTAAGACCTCTGCAGTTAGTGTGTAAGCACCATATAAAATCTTTTATGTTGTGTAATTGCTGCACATAGCTAACAAGGAAGTTAGTCATATCAGCAGTGGGACAAAAAAAAACTTAAAAAAACCTGATAGTATATCTTTTCTTTTTAAATTTGTAACTATAGGCTTTGAATGCTCCTTTCTTTGTTAAAAAAAATCTTAGTCTTATGTGTTTATGAGAGTGACTTATTTGCTCTTGCTGCATATAAATAACTATTACAAAAAGGCTATCCTAAAGTTGGCTGTACTACCAGTGCCTCTTGATCTGTATCTTTTAACTTACTGATGGAGATTGCATTTTGAATATTAGAGGGATTGATTCATTACTTCATATAGAGAAGAATAAAATGTTCTTGGTTTGAATTAACATGTATGATGAATCTCCTAAGGTTAATTCTGCAGAGCTTCATCCCAGGATATTCCTAATAACTTACAGAATAGCTTATAAGTCTTAATTAGGGTGGGATTCTCATGCTGGAAAGATTATAGTTATAAATATAAAAAACCTTATCTGTTCTGATACAGTACATAACTTACTGTACTTACTTATTGTTGGATAAGGAGTATTTTCTGTGATTACTATTAAAATAGTGTAAAAGAAGCAAAAGATGGGGATAATTTTCATCCTTTTATTAAACAGGGACAAGTTAGACTATAGATTTCCACTGGCAGTCTCAGCTGAGGGACATATTTCCCATTCACAAACAGAGTATTTGTAAAATACTTACCTTTCCTTGACTTCAGTTAAGACTTTCATTCACTGGCAGCCCTGCTATATCCTGCTTTTTCCTTCCTTTCCTCCCACTAAACAGGATTGTGAGTGGAGTCATTGCTAATATGTGCAGTTTGTGCAGCTCTTTCATTAGTGCTGATTTTGTCAGCTCTTACCTTAGTGGGCATGGTAGGGGTCTGCCACCTGAGCTTGTCCCATGGATCAGAACATTATAGGGGGGGAAATGCGCTGTTTTCTACAGTGTGCAAGGAAGCACCACATGGATTTAATGGTTCATATCAGCTTGTTAAATCAGACTGACTACTTGTGGTACTGATGCTTATGACTGTCTGACCATGAAAATGTCTTGTTCATGTGTTCCCTTCAAGACATCACCTTAAGGACCTACAGCAGCAGATGGTGAATGTTCAAAGAGAGCATGTCCATGGCAGTGGATTCATGGAGTTCTTAAAGGCCATGCATTTTTAAAGGAGAGAAGATCATAAAGTGTGTCTCATTAACATGATGATAGGTCATATGTCCTTTGCCACAGAACTGACGTTTCTAAGCTTTTTTTTATGAAAACTGATTTTCATTATTACCAAGATGACTCTAACATTAGCAAAAGTTAAACAGTGCCTCCTTAAATCTGTGGATGGCTTCAGATGACTGGAAAACTGTAAGACTGTTAGCAGTTTCACTGCAAAGCCTACTCTCTCAAATACCAATCTGGTATGCTTATTGTAAAATGAGTTTTCCCCTGTATGTCTCTAATGGAGAAGTGGTCAGCAGAACCAGATAAATTCACACAATTAACCCCTCTGCAAGTTTTCCTTAACATTAATAAACTTTGCAAATAGTTCCTTTCTCATCTTCATTTATCCACCACTCTAAATTCCCTGTCACTTGTACTTTTTCTTTCCCTCCAGAAGTATGGTTTCACACCTTGAAAACAGATCAGTAGCCCTCTCCCTTACCTTTGTTTTGTTTTTTTTAAAGGGCCCCCTCACCTGGTGGTGTTATAATAAATGAGAGATGCAGACATAGAAAAAATGTGGTTGACAATTGGAGGGCAGGAGCAGCTGGAACTGGCTCTGCCTTTGAGCAGGCTACCTAGGCTACTGTTTCCCAATACTGTGCTGTTAGGAACACCAGTAAGCAAACCTACTGCTGTCCACCTGTGGAAAACCTGTTCTTCCAGTTGTGATGATGCAGTATCTCAATAACAGCACCTTACTGGCCATGGTGGGGTAGGACAAGGGCTGTTGGTTTCTCCATTGCGGGAGCCTGCTGGCCTTCCAGAAACTGACGGAAATAATGCATAAATTAAGTATCAGATCCTTGTATTGCATTTCAAAGTAATTCAATCCAGTAGCTACACAAATTTTCTCTGCATGTGGTGGATTTGCCTAGTGCTTTTGCCAAACCATAAGGCATGTCACATGATAGTTTGGGATTTTTATAACTTTTTTTTTATTTACAGAACTAGGAAGTGACAGAGTCTGAAGAGTTTGTGTATTCATAAATGAGGAAATATACTCACAGCCAGCCATCTCTCTGGTTTCTATTTTGTAAACCTTCCTAACTCTCAGTCTCCTTATGGACTAAAATAAAACTGTGGGCCTTTGATATATCCCACAGATGCTGCTTCAGCAGCAGTACGGTTGATATTAAGGGAATAAGTTAAAAAATAATTAAAACTAAATTTATTAAACTGAGTCTACAGGTTTTAATCCAATGGCATGAGTGGAGAGGACAAATGCTTTTTAATACTCTTAAGCTTCATATTATCAGGTTTACAGTTGCTTGCATTTCCTTCTAAAACTTATTACAGTGCTAATCTGGAATTTGGTGAGTCCTGACTCTCCACAGCTTTTAGTGAAGAAAGCATGTGTACATCTTACTTTTAACTTTACTTGAACTGCATTCTCTTAGCAGTTGGAGAACAAAAACTCAGGCAAGAAGCCTGGGACTTTACAAGAGGTTGCTCCACCCTATTCTTAAGATTGTGGTCTGCATCAGAATTTCCAGGTCCTGTAGGAGTTGATTTACAGAGCAAAACAATTGGCAATGCAGATACAATTGGCAATGCGGATATGTAGTCCTCACTGTAAGGGGCGGGGGGGATTGGGTCTCCTCTGCTTCCGTACACCAATACTTGCTAGTAGTTGGAGCAAGTCTTCTAGTTTGCCTTTCCAAAGAGGAATCTAGTCCATGTACATTAAAGAAATTTGAGAATCACTTTGAAATCCTGAACTAAATTTAAAATCTTAATATAGGTGCCATTTGCGCCGGGAGGTGCCAGTCTGGCATTCATGTTCCACTAAGCATAGTTTAAAATGCTATTTATTAGAGCTAATGCTATAAAGCAATAGTAGTATAGTGAATTTTATGTCCCTGTAGATGCTGGAAACACCAAGCTGTGCAGTGCTGAATGGGCCTCTGATCCACATACAGCCATCTTTAGACAAAGTTACCCCATTTTGGTAATTAAAGAAATTGTAGGATTTTTCTTTCAAGAAAACAGTTCTATTAATGGATCGTGCTGTCAGAGAGGAAGGATGTTGGTTCCCTGTTGGAAACAGGCAAAGCCAGGCAGGTGGTGTAATTGCTGGTACCAGTGGGAGCCCTTCAGTGAGCTGGCTGAGTTCATCCTCGGTCCAGGAGTTTGTACAGCATGGCACAAGCCCGAGAGCCAGGCTGTGTGCGGCACAGGCCCGAGAGCCAGGCTGTGTGTGGCACAGACCTGGGCTCACTCTTCTTCACTATTGTGTGATTCACTGATGCTTCAATGTACTCCAGTCTTCTGGTCTGGATTACCACAATGCATCCAGAACTGGAACTGGCCAAAGATTATCCCCTCTCTTCCCTGTCCCATGAGCTCTCTCAGGAACAAGGTGAGGTTGGGTGTTCATTTTTTTTTAAATCACAGAGCTAGAAATAGCTTGAGTATGATTTCTTTTTGAAGTCTTACATGTAGAGAAGATCTTTGGTGTTGAAAGATCTTGGGCACTTTATATAATAGATACTATTAGTTCTCATTTGTAGACATGTAGAGTACTTCAATTAGGAAGAGTCACATGTAGCAACAAATCTGAGTCATAAAAAACTTCATTATAGACAAGACTGGTGCTTCTGATCCACTCACTTGTTTTGTTTTCCTTACAGAATCAAGGCCATTGAAAGCCCCAACAAAGATGATGACACACAGTGGCTGACTTACTGGGTTGTGTATGGCATTTTCAGCATAGCGGAATTCTTCTCTGATATCTTTCTGTCCTGGTTCCCTTTCTACTATATGCTAAAGGTATGTTCATGGGTGCCCTCTCCTAAAATTAGATGTTTGATACAACTGATTTGATGTCTTCAAGAGTGGATAGATCACAACAGATTCCCTTGGAATCGTTCCTGGTCACACCTTATTTTTAGATGCTGGTTGCATGTAATTTATCACCAGGAAGGCAGTCTTTTTATGGCTGATGGTTTTGTGAGGCAAGAGGGGAAGCATTCAGGTAAGTTCAGGCAAAATGACAGCATGTGGTAAACATGAGAGGCTCCACTTTTGCATGAAGTGCATTAAAAAAAATGGAGAAGAAAATCACGAAGGCAGCAAGAGGAAGTATTAACTTCTGTCCCTGAGAGAAAAGAAGGAAATAGCAACATAAAAATAATTTGTATTACACAGACTTAATTTTTAATTATGACTGCTTTCCTGAAAGGAAATGGCAGGTGTCAGAACAGCTTGTTGCTGATGTGTGTTTGTGACTACCAACAATGATTTGCTTAATGTGTTCCAAGCTGTGTGTTTCACCTCAGGTCTGACTGTGTTGCCAATCAACTTTAGCATATTGACTGATTTTAGGAGATGGCCAGTTACTGTGTGTGCTCTTGGATATAAGGCATTCTACCTTGCTGGAGAGTCAGTTGCTTAGCTTAAAGAACTGTTACCTGTTTTCTGTGTCGATGGGCTATTCTTTTCCTTCTCTTTAGCTTTTTTAGTCTGGTTTAGCCCTGCCAAAGTTGTTGAAAGAATTTGCTTGCCAGCTACTGTGGTGGGGTCATTTAAAATTTGAATTGTATGGTCTGATGCTGCCAAATGATTTTTCCAGGAAATGCCATCTTTGAGAGCAAATTTATAACTGAAAAAGATTTTATTTTTCTCTTGACTAGACAGGGACAAGAGCTGTAAAATCAAAAATGCGGCTGTTGTTCCTAGGGAAGAAAAGGGAAATTTGAATTTCTTTTCGTTTCAGAGGAAGTTAGACTCGGAGCTGAGAGATTTAACACAAAAGAGATCTAAGTAACATCTTGGTACATTGGGACAAGTAAAATAACTAAAATTGGCCAGTTATTCTTTAACAGGAAATGCATTGAATATACTTCTCAGTTTTTAATGAAGGATAGCAACATAAGATAGTACCTTTTATCCTTTCAGTTAAATTAATGTCCAAATAATAGAAACTTTTGAAAATTTATATTCTGACACTTTTTTTCATTATTTTCTTTGACCATGCTTAATGATGCTGTATCAGTTGCTACTTACTGGTGCAAAATTTTATTGCACGTTGAATTACTTCTTTTAATTCCCTGAAATGTTCCTGGTATGTATTCTCAGTGGTGGAAACTTTACTTTGAAAAGCACTTCTCTTCTGAGAAGACACTCCTTTAAGTCATTCTGTTCTGGCACCACGACCAAATGGTTTAAGGGAAAAAGCTTAAAGCTTACCTAAAGTGTGAAAAACATTTGTTGCGCCAGTGAATAGGCCCAAACAGATCCTTCAGCGAAGCACAGTTTATTTACACTCTTGCAACAATGGGTGACCTAAACAAGTAGGCACACTCATAGTAAGGTGAGTAACAGTTTATATTCCCTATTCCCAATGCAAAATTCTCTCCCCTGTTTCCCCACTGGCCAAGTAGTCCAGGGTTTACAGCCTGCTTCTAATTTTACAGGTGCTTCTAATTATCCTCTAAGTTTCCCACCCCTGTTTACACATTCCAGTCTAGGGGTTTACTTTTTACCTTCTAAGGTTTAATCCTGACCTTTTTGCCCTGTTGGCTCATCTTCCCAACCACCAAAATGATCCATACCATCTGGTGCCATCCTGTTCCTAGGAGCAATCTAGAAGTGACTTTGTTCTGTCTTATCTTGGGCCATAAATCCTGCTCCATGTACCTTGGAAGGTTCAGATATCTCACCTCCCGCGGTTACTATGGATGGAGCTCAATTAACTCCCTCAGTTTCTTGGACCATAAAGCACCCCAGGTGTCCTTGGAATGCCTAGATATCTCACTTCTCTCTTCAGTCACCATAAAGTTTAATAAAGTTCTTCTCATTATGGCAGAAACAAATTATTATCTTCCTAACACTAGGGCACAAAAACAACACTACATTTCTAACAAAAGGATGGTGGATTGGTTAGGCAAAATCTTCTCTACAAGGCACTTGTTTCACCCAGAAATTGGTGATCCTTTTCAAAGAGGAAGCCTGCCAAGATACTGCTCCAGCTCCAAATACATCATAGCTGTTTTTTTGTAACGCAAGGGGAATGAGAAGTGGCCTTACAGAAAAAAGAGTAACAGTCTTCTCCAAAACCAGTAGGTTAGAGGTGGTTTCTTCAACTGATGTGCATCAAGGGAATCAATTTTATTGTTGTTTGCACTGCAGTGAAGACAAAGCCAACATTTTACAGGTATGAAGAGAAGAACCTACAGAACATTCAATCTCAATATCCCTTATCCGAGGAAGAATAGAGGGGGAATATTAAAAAATATTTGAAAGGCTTGCCTGAAGAAGACTTATGTGGTTTGTGTAGTTGGAAAGGGAGTTTATTATCTTTTTTTCTTTTCTTCTTGTTAAACTCAAGTTAGAATTTTCCTTTTAAAATAACCTCTCTTGACTTAAATCACCTTTCAATAGCCAAATTGTTATTTAGGAATTTCTTATGTAATACTGAGCAAATACTTGGATGTTGTTCTGTCGTTGCAGTTTTACAGTGGGAAATAAGAAGTATGAGGGGAAGGAGAGGAGACAGAAATATCTGACTGAGCACAGTGGGAGTTGGAAAGGATAAGGGTGTCAATGTGAGGGTGACAGAACACTGGAACAGGCTGCCCTGAGAGGTTGTGGAGTCTCCTTCACTGGAGACTTTCAAGACCCGTCTGGATGTGTTTTCTATGTGACCTGCCCTAGATTCTTTGTTGGTCCTGCTCTGGCAGGGGGGTTGGATTAGATGATCTCCGGAGGTCCTTTCCAACCCCTAACATTCTGTGATTCTGTGATTCTATGATACTGTGATCAAACTAGTTTATAGGAAATGCTTTTTCACTATGGAATGTACTGGAAACCTCATAAACAAATAAGAAAACTTGCTTACATTTAAAAAATTACTTTCTGATGCTTTTGCACATGCAGTGCAACATCTCTTCAGCTGCTGTAGATACTGCCATGAAAACAGCAGACTTTTACGTTCCTTCTGGTTTTGTTGTAGTTTAAATGTTTAGTTTGATTTTTTGGTGCCTAATTTAGTTAATCGTGTAGTGGGTTTTTTCAGGGGGAAGAGTTTTATATTATTCTTGATTTTTCTCCCTCTCCTCTCAGTAATGTGTGGAAATCATTGAACATTTAATCACATCTAACATCAAAACCAAGCACATTTTGACTGAGGCAGAGATCAGGTTTTGTTTTCTTAAAAGATGGTCTCTGAAAAACTGTTTTGCCTTTGTTTTCTGGAGAAGCTTTTGATACAGAATAGTACTGGACTGTTTGTGACTGGAAAGAACTGCACAATTGCTGAGAAAATTTGCTTAATTTTGTTCCAGTTTCAGCCTGTAAAATCTCTTTAGATATACTTTCAGAGCTCAGGCAAATTTAGTTATGGCACTTCCTGTCCCTTAAATGTTTTCATCTTTTTTCGCGTAGCTATCTTTGAGTTGTGTATGACAGTGGAACTGAAGGCAGATAAAGGTACTTTGTCTGTAAAGTAAAGTAGTGAAGACAGATACTTACAATACATGTAATAGCTGTCTTTCCTTTGTAAGACACAGAAATATTACCCCACACACTGTGGTGTTTGTTGTTTTTTTTTATTTTCCCAGAGAGCACATAGTGCTATAAAAGCTATACCTATACTGTGCAACTGAAAAACATTACCCTTGTCTGTGCACTATGTGTAGCTTGGATATATCTTTCGTCCTTGTCAGTTCAGCTCTGGGATGCACACAATCCTGTTTATTTCCCTGCTGCATTTTCAGAGCAGGAAAACAGAGGACACAGGGATATGTTTTGGCTGGATTTAAGTGATTTAGGAACCTAGACCTTCAGCCAGAGCTGTGCTGCATAGTTTAGAAGTAGCCAGGGAGATTAATGTTTTGTCTAATCAGGTTTGATATTTCTATTAAAAAAAAAAAAAAGTACATGCAGTCTTGATACACCTGTTACCAGGTTAGCACTACTGCTTTTGCCCTCTTCCTTTATCCTATCAGTATCCGTGGAATTATTCCAATGTAAAGATTCACTGTATGTAACTAGTGATGTGTGCCCACTTTGTGGACTGTGACCATATCACATGAAGGGGACGATGTCCTGTTTTAAATATTCTCAAGTCTGCAGCAGTTAGGAAGGCCTGCTACACCTAGTCTCCTTCTTTATTTTACTTACACAGATGTTCTTGTTCTTGTAGTGTGGCTTCCTGTTGTGGTGCATGGCTCCAAGTCCTTCTAATGGGGCAGAATTTCTCTATCGTCGAATTATCCGGCCTTTCTTCCTGAAGCACGAAGCTCAGCTCGACAGTGTTGTTAAAGACCTGAAAGACAAGGCTGCAGAGACTGCAGATACCATCACTAAAGAAGGTGAGGAAAAGACCATCCACTAATCACATCAACTAAGAGGAGTTTCCCTGGGCAACTCTAATATTACAGTTAATATTTATAATGTTGGAGAATAAAATTGTAAGAAGACTGTGTAAATTTAATGGAGAAATTAAATTTGGATGAAGATGCCAGGAAAAGAGGATTGCAGTGGATCTTACTTTCTAGAGTGCAGTTATTCTAGAATGAGTGCAAGCTGTATGAGTGGAAGAAATGGCTAATTATTTTTTGTGTCTTCCCACCATATATATCAGTATAAATAGTCTGTCTAGAGGCAGATCCAAACATCCTTGTGAGATACCTTCCATAAATACAGTTAGTGTTTTGGTGTGTTCTTCTATCACCTTAAAAAACAGTCTAAAATACCTGGTAGCATGAAAGGGCTGCCAGTTGTGTAGAACAGCAATTCATTTAACTCCAATAAACAGCAACATGTGAAATGGAGTTTTCCCAGCTGTAAGTTTTTGTACTTTTCCTTCCGATCCAAGGATTCTGAGCCCACCATGAAAGAAATTACTTAGGTTTTTATTGAATTATCACTACCTGTAGATTGCTTAATTTTTGCTTTTATTTCCATGTATTCTATAATTGAACTTTGTACGCTAAAATGTCTGATGATAGTTTTATGAATAAGAGAAAGAAATGTATTAACTAGCAAAAATAAAGGTTTAAAATGTATTTATAGGATATTTCAAAGCATCTTAGATCTCCTTTCCCACCAACAAAGTATGCAGTCTCATTTCCTCTTACCAACTTCAGCAGTTTTCCTGTCACTGTTTACATGATCTGCCTTTCTCAGCTACACTTGGAAATCTTGCTGCATGACCCTTTCTGAATCATTGTTAGACAGGTATCTTTAAATCATGTTCTTCCATGTTGCACATGGAATTTTTGTGTCCTCATTCCATGACTTAATCTTTTTCCTATTTTTACATACAAAGATTTCAATATACATACATTTTTTAAGAAATTATGAACATGCATGTACACACACGCACACACATTAGTGCTATGCCAGCCCTGTTTCATCAGTTTGATAGTACATTTCTTGCTGTAAACCTCTATGTCCTAAACATTGTGAGCAGCTCTTTTTTATTGATATAATAGTTGTAAGTAATTCTCTGCTCTTTATTGTGCTGCTCCTTGCTTTTGGTTTATTTATTAAAATCTCCATGTCTGTCTGTATGTGTGTACAAAAGCTGTGATTTTCTTTTGTGATGTTTCTTTTGTGACCTAAAAGAATATTTTTTTTTTTATGCAGCTGAAGAATACTGAGTAACCCACTTAGTCTGTAGGCCTCTAAGATTAAACTTGCTTTCATTTTCCTGCAGCAAAGAAAGCAACAGTAAACTTACTGGGTGAAGAAAAGAAGAGCACTTAAAGTATTACCTGGATAAAGTTTCCCTGCCACCTGCTTTGTGAAGCGTGATGTTACTGGGAACTGTAGTGTAGTTTTAATAATATTGCCTTGGAAACATTTTGATGTATTAAAGGAATGTGTTCTAAGTTTGCTTACTACTTTGCTGTGTCTGTATGGAAAGTAAGCATTTTTATTTAAAAGCAATGCAGTGGGCAGCATCCAAAGCTTAATGAAAATATTTTATTCATCTTTATGCAGAAGAAATCTTTCAGTAATCTCTTTCTCCAGTAACATAAATAAAAAGTATGTATCCCACAGGACTTTAGTTGCCTGTGTGTATGTAAACACTCTTAACACTTTGAGGTATGTCTGGTAACATGAAGCTATCGTATAAGGAAAATACTAGTCTGAATGGATCTTTCTTGAATATACAGGGAATTATTGTGAGACATGGCATAACAGATGTATTCCTCACCAATAGAATTGTCAATTATTAAATTACATGTCTAGGCACCTGATGATAGAGATTATTAACTGTTGCATGTTTTGTTGTAACACAGTATTTGGTACAGTGTGTGTATTCCTAAATTTATAGATACGAAATATAGGAAAGAGTAACACAATTCAAATGGTCAAGCTTATATTAGCATGAAGTAATTTGGCAGAAACAGATTCTTTAAATTGTACAAAATTACCATGAGATGACTAAAGTACAACTCCTTGCCTCTTCATGCTAAATAAAGTTGTTACGAGAGTGCCTTTTAAGATGACACGCAAAAGCACAAACCACCTTTTGCTAAGGAGTGATACTAACACTTTTTCCTAAAGTCCTGTTGAAATATTAACTGCCTTGGGTGTGGGTCCCCAGAGCTACATCATTAGTGGGATGGACTGCAACATCCATAAGCTTTGTGAGCTCAAAATAATCTGCAATATCTTTTTACTGTACTAAGAACAACTTTGCATGAGTGCTAAAACTTCCTGAATAGAGATGCTGTTGTTGTTACTTGATATATTCCTGACCAATCAGAAGCAATGCAACCAAGGTTGTTAAGGTTGTAAAGGCTTTTTTGCAGTCAATAGAAAATATATATATATTTTTTTTTAAGCTCTCGATCTGTATTTACTTATTTACACCCCACAGTATTTGCAACAAATTCAGAATGAATTGCTGAAATGTTCCTGTTCTCATGTCCATGATGATTTTTAAAGCCCACAGTAATGCTGTGACAGTTCTTAGCTCACAGAACACGCAGAGGGTAAGCTTAATCTTTTCATATGATAAAAAGTTATTTCTGGTTCACAATCTTAAATTCAAAAGGTTTAATCTTAAAATAGACATACTTTTGAAGACTTTTGGCCTTCTGCAGCAAGTTGGTATGTAAACATCACTGAATTCTCAGATGTAAGAATTGCGAAAGAGTGAAGCACACAGTGCAGCTCAGAAGATTAGTTTTTAATTTGAGAGATACATATTATAAAGAGATGTAGAAGTGTCTTAAGAGAAAGCATTTTGAGCTTTAAGCTGGAAAACACAGCCCTTATGGCTGTTAACTTGTATAAGGAAGTATGAGACCCACGGTGTATCATTTTCTGTAGGACAGCAGGCAGTTTGTCATTTGAAGGAAAAACATGTAAAATACCACAGCTAATCATTCCATGACAACTTTTTGTTATGGATCAATGTGCTGCAGAACATAAAGTTTACAGCAAAGTTGTAGATGTAAGCAAGCAGAAAGTTTGGAGTGACTCACTGTTGAAGTGGTTTAATGTCTTGTCTTACCTTCCTCTGTCTTAAACCCACTGAATTTTTCTGTAAGCCTACTGCTGTGTTTTAAACATTATCAACTGTGTATATAGCAGGCATGTGCCCAGCGTAGTTTAGTTTCGCCTCTTGAAATAATAAGTCACAAATATAAATAGAAATAAAGGTACTTAATAGTCTATTTAATTTAGGTACAAAGTTCTATATAACTTAGTTCTCTAAAAGCTGCTGAAAAATCTTAGACTTTCCATGCCTAAAGAGGCCTGTAGTAGATTCAGAACTTGTTTTTAATTTCTCATACTACTCAACAGTTCTTACACTGTTACTATTGGGGATAATGATTTCTAGGTAAGTGTTAGAACATTCTCTTACGTCTCTCTTGGAACTTAACAGTTAGGTTTTAAACCAACTTCTTGTATTTACAACAAGAAATTGTTGGTATTTCTTGACTAGCAGCTAAATTCAGTATGCCTTTGTCAGATTTGTACTTGAAGTAGAATTACCACCTGTCATTAACAGAACTTGATCTTGTTGTTTGCCTTGATGCAAGTAGAAATGACTGAATTTCTGCAGCAAGTTATCCTCCTTTCCTGCAAGTAACTCCACTGGGCTGGCCCCACAGGTCAGTGCTCTTCTCGAAGTCTTCTTCACAACATTTATGTGCAAATGTTGGTACACACATCTACTCCATGTCTGTGCTGAAGTTGTAATGTGCTAAATTAAATGGACATAAATAAAGAGAATCTCACAGGACTAGTATGATGCCTCTGTAATTTCTTAAGAGCCTCAATGCTGAAAACCTGATTACTTTAAAAACGCAGGAGGTCTGCAGGATAGTAACATTTTTAACCCGAATTTCAATACTGTGCAACTAGTAGAAACCTTCCAAAATGCCTGAAGGAAGTACTGCTGCATCGCGACAGGGTGCAACTGTGCTGTTTCAGAGCATCACGCTCTGAATCAGAAGAGTTTGGAATACATACCTGGTCTGAACAGTGAGCACCACGAGCAGCTGCGTGCCACTTAGTCTGCTGCTGCTGTTATTGGCAGGTGGGGGGGCGGGGCTTACACTTAGTGTTCTTACCAATGTAAGTAGGACAATTCTGCTTTATCCTACACATTTCCAAACTCCACAAACAGGAAGAAAGTTCAGAACACTTGAAACAACCCACAATGATAGCATGACCACTAGTGACAGTTAAAATGAAACCAAATTCTTCAAAACAAAATCACAAATACTTGCAGGTCATATGAGGCTGTCAGTATTTCCTGTAAACAGGTATGTCTGGCAACCACGTGAACATCAGTCTTGTGTTTCCAGACAACTTCTACATCCCCTGTGATAGAATGCAATGGTACTTCAATACCAACGTAGGACCACTAAGGGAGTCCTGGGTTGTACACTCACATTGACAGAACTTCCTGAAGAATAGAGTTCTCATTGATACATAAAACGTTAATATACTCTGGAGTTAAATAAATAAAGACTCAGATGACCAGGTGAACTAGTGAAGTGAAAGTAATTGAACATGAACTTTGAATTTAGCATCTTTGGGAATGCCATGTAGTTGACACCTTTGTTGAGGCTGTGGAATTCCATGACACAACACTTCATATACCTACTATTTTGAATTATTGCATCCTTGCAGGAGGAGAGTTCTTAAAGCCTTTAATTATACATGTCTAAGTTCTGCTATCTGGAAAAAAAAAATAATTAAAACACATGCCATCCGCAAAAAAAACAAACCCCAAACCAAACCAAACCACCCCCAACTTGATAGAGAGAGAAAAAAAAAAAAAAAAAAAAAAAAGAGACACTGTTTTGTAAGAAACAGCACTGCAGTCCAGGCTACTCAGTTCTTACGTGGATTGACCCCTGCTCTCTCCCAGGTCCTAGTGACTGTCCATTCCCTCTCACCTCCCTTACACCAGCCATTACAGTATATTCAGTTCTTCCATGTCTTCAGGGCCTTTGGCTTGACCTTGATGCTGACTGAACACCCAACAGATTAAATGCAGCTTGGTCAGAGCAAATTGCCAACCAGAAAGGATAAACACTCCTCCTTTCCTGTCCCATCTGGGACATAGAGAGTTTCTTCAACAGATAATGCATTACCATAGTCTTATCTCCCAATTTGATGACTCAGCTTCAAGACTGACAGCATCTACCTGGATTTGTGCAAGGCATTAGACACTGTCCCACACAACATCCTTGTCTCCAAACTGACAAGACATGGATTTGACAGTTGGACCACTCGGTGGATAAGGAATTGGCTGGATGGCTGCACCCAGAGAGTTGTGGTCAATGGTTCAGTGTCCAAGAGGAGGCAAGTGATGAGTGGTGTTCCCCAGGGGTCAGTAACGGCTTAACCCTGGCAGGAACAGAGGAGTTGTGCTCAACTTTCTGGCGTCCCATGTGGGAACAAGTATTTCTCACGTAGTGTGCTTACTTTAAAGCCAGATAGGAACCAAAAAAGCCAACCGCTGAACTCAGAGATGAGTGGATAAGCAGACAGGGGCTGGGGGAGTCAGACTTCAACTCCATAATGGCAGTAATCATCTGATTCCCCAGCAGAGCACAATGTGTTTAAAAAAAAAAAAGCAGCATTACTCAAAATACCTGCAGAACTTTCTTGTTAATTTGATTGTATCACAGTTTTACATATTTGAGCTCAATATTACTCTTCGCAAAAATGTTTCTCAGCCCTTTTTGTAATACCTTTACACTTGAGAATAGCTTTACTATTTTGGGTTGATTGGCAAATTTTGGTAAGCAATGCCACTAAGATTTTTTTCTCAACATACATACTGTAACTCAGACAAGTTCTTTAGCTATTTAATTTCTGGCCACTGTAAAAATATTAAATGAGACTGAATCTCCACATTTTGTAGCTGTCTGTAGTGTAAAGCTTTGACTTTATACTTTATACTGACATATAACACAATCATAACTTGGCTAGAGTCCTTACTCTCCACTTAATACGGCAGAGCTGAGTTATCTTGTAGCAATTAGCTTTCACACAGCTCTCATTTTAAAGAAAGCTTCAGGAAAGTTACTCAGCACTCAGGAAAAGCCAGGAATAACTTGAGCCCCAAAATCTGTGAGCAGTTATGGTCTCTTGTACTACAAGCCTGTATTTCACACTTTCTTGCATACCTCACTTGTTATTCTTCTCCATGTTGCAACTTTCCTAACTCCATAGGATGTAAGGAACAACCTCTGACCATGTTCAGTTGGTTTTGGTAACAAAAAATCTTGCAGATAGCACCTCTTCCCACTGTTCCTAACCCATGGCATTCCGCTACTTCACAGAGGTATTATTTCACTAACTTCTGAAAACTTAGGTGTGTTTGCAAGGTAGCTTGTGAAAACCATTGTATCAGCCGAAGTAAAAATAAACAAACAAAACACAAAACCAAACAAAAAACCCACTACATTTTTATTTAAGCATGATCAATTACAGCCTTAGAACACAGGATTTCTTCTCCTAAGCTGTTTTATTTTAGAAAGCCTACACACTGCTACTCCCATGCTGGTACAGACTCGGCCTGTGGAACTTTGTCATGACAACTTTTGTATTTGGTACAACTAGCAGTGACAACGAGAGTACATCCTCCTCCTTCCTGAAATAATGCAATGCAAGAACAACACTTACAAAGTAGCACTATCAGTACCTGTTGGATCGACATCAAGGGGCACCGGTAACTCACCAGCTATTTGAAAAAGATGCAGCTGAGTGGAACAAAAAAATGTAAAAACATAAAAAAACACAAAATACAAGGACAAGTAACTTGAGCAGTGATACACTCAATACCTTTACCAAGTTTTATTACTTCAGAACAATCACTAAACATCTAGACAGATTCTGAATGCTGGTTATCTTTAACATGTGAAAAAGGTGATGCCATAGAATAGCATACCTGACAGGCAAACAAGACAAATTCTAAGCAAATATTGCCACATGGAAAGCTTATAAAAAATAATCTGGTAACTTGCTTCCAGTAGTCATCTGTGAAAGCATTCAACTGACTTTCTTTTCATATAGTAAGGATTTACAAAACTCATGCAGGATTTTTGTTTTTAAACTCAAAAAAGGTACTGCTATTTCTTTTCCAGTCTCTTTATACTAAACTATCCCTCATTTAAATTCCCAGCACATTTCCTAATTATTTTGAAGAAGCTTTGCTATTGGACAGCTGTTCTGACCAACTCATCTTCTCCAAACAACTTTCTGTTGTCCTTGTCTGCGGACTACATAGAAAGAAAAAAAAAATTTAAAATAAGTTACCAGATATTACAAACTTCAGGCATTTGAAATAGTATTTGATAGGCAGAAAATAAAATTATGTTTCCTAAGCTCTCAAACAAGCGAAAACAGGATAATATAGTATGCCATATTATACAAGACACAAAAGGGAGCTATTTTTTCCAAGTTATCCTGAAACTTCAGAGCATTATCCTTACAATACACGTTACTGACTTCTTCAGAACAGGCTTTGGAGGAAAAATTAACACTTCTGGAAAAAGTACTCTATAAAATCACATTTTTAAAAATTAACATGTCACCTTTATTAGTACAGTTGACAGTTGTGAAAGATTATTAGCAAGTTTACACACGCTTCATTGATTTACATTTTTCTGTTAGTGACAAAGACCCTCTAGAATTAAGATAATCACTTCACTAGCATAGATAAATGGTTTTCTAAGGCAACCAGTTTTCAGATACCTAGTCTGCTTAAGAATATTTATTTACTTATCAAAAGCTCATATTTATTCTGGAAAGAATGATTCTCCCACCCATCCCATTTACTTATGTTCTTCCACTTTTCCATGTGGATGCTAGATTCAGACTTGCAGGTTGTGTGTGAAGATAGATTTATCGTTACACAGATGCGAGGCAGCTACATGCATTCCAGTTCCAAGAAAAGCAGGCAAGTCTATTCAGCTTCGCTTGTTTATTTCTTGCTTTTATCTTTCACTTAAAACTTGCAGCAAGTAATGTGTCCATCCACATTTGTTGTAAGGACAACTATGTGATGTAACAATTATTCCAGATGTCAGCTCATTTCTTTTTCTTCCCTTTACCTTTCTTGCCTCCCTCTCCTTGCTGAAGACTTTGGTCGCTACCTCCCATCTTCTGGGTTCTTGTTTTCAGTTTGGGAATAGTTTCTGCAGCATAGAGCATCACTGATTTACCTAAAAATACAGGGAGAGATCAATGCATGCCTACTATGTTAAGAACATTTGCATAATTTTCCAAGTTAGAAACTTCAGCTTCACTTTAGATTTCTGTTGAATTAGACATAAAGCCTAGGAGTTCTGCTCTCTTCCCCTGTGTAGCTAGAAGCTTGTGAAAAACTCTTGTCAATCTTTTTTCTTAGAAAAAGTGTAGGACTGATAAACATCACAGCAGAATGCAACAAGCAGATAACCTGACAATCTCTGAAGTATCTACATCCTTCCTGTTTCTCTCTCTTCACTTCTTAATGGCCTAAAATACCTGGGACATGACAATCTACAAGCATTTTTAGAAAGCTACTGCTGTCTTCCAGCAGGAATATGGTTTTAAATCTCTGACTGACAGCACTCTTATGCTACTGTAGATTCAGTATCCTTCTTCTTTCCTTAAGTTACATACTTCTTCAGATATATATTTACTTCCCTTTTACACACTGATTAATTTCAGGAAAAAGCAAGACTAATCTATTTATTATTCAAGATTAACTATTTCTGCTAATTAGTTGAAGAGGGCTGCTCCATTCTTAGGTTATGAAAATTGCCAGGAGAAAACTCAACTGAACTCAATAGTATCAATCTAGCATCCATATCCGTATCTCTGTAATTCATGTAACTTCAGAAAAAGGTGAAATTTAGCCATTTAATACCAAATCGTGTTTTAACTGTCAACAACACAGTAAGCCAAAACTGACTAGCTCTTTGTTCAACGCAGCAATCACACAACATTCCCCATAACCCCCTCCAATGCAACTGCTGAAGAAACAGCAGGACCAAAGACTACAGCATTTTACAAATTTCACTCAGCCCTCAAGCAATAACTTGATTTGGTTGACTTATACAGGCATACAGATTTAATGTAAAGTTGTAAAATTTATAATAGTATAACTAACTAAACAAGCCAGTAACATAACAAAACAAAGGTTTTCTGTTTTATTAACAGGTAAAGTGCCTGTCCCAGGTACTCTCTACTCACGTGTTGGAAACTGAGGTAAACATGGGTTACCATCATCTTGTTTGAGCTGGATTCGTACTCTACCTCTGTACTGCACGTCTCTATTCCACTCTCTAGGATACATCTTATTTTTCTGTCATATAAAAGAAGAAACTTATTACAATTACTGGAATAATTTCCTGCAAAATTTGTCAGTCAATTGATCTATATCATAGCAGGCTGGAATTCTGAGCAGATGCAAACCATAACTACAGATGTCCAACAGTGTCCTCCACCATTCAGCAACCACAGTAGTATCCATAGCTATAGCGTAACTTCTTCAGAAGTAATGCTGTAAACAGCTTCTGGTACTGAACAATTTAGCAATTAATCTGCTACAGGGACTGCTCTACTTCTTCACCAGTCTGGACTGCAGGGACAAAGGCTTTTGTTTCAAATCCACAGCCATAAACCCTACTGGACCCCTAGAGACATTAAGTCATGTGTCACAGCCTGAGGCCCACTGCTTTTGGATACTCATAGCCTTCATTTTTGTTAAAATAAGGATTCTTCCTGGTACTGGCTATTTCATAGGCTGGTGTGCACTAACAGGAAAATTCTGAACTTCTTTTGAAAACTAAAATAATTTTGTACGGTTTTTTGGATACCAATCTGTGCCAGTTTTAGCTGGGACAGAGTTAGTTTTCTTCATAATAATTAGCACGAGGCTATCTTTTGAATTTGTGCTATGAATAATGTTGGTAACACATCAATCTTCTTGTTGCCAAGCAATGCTTCCATTAAGACAAGGCCTTTTTCAGTTTCTCATACTGCCCCTGTCCTTCCAGCTGCTTCTTTACAGAAGCTGGGAGGAGACACAGCCAGGACAGGTGACCCAAACTGGCCCACAGGGATATTCCATACCTTAAGATGTCATGCTGCATATATAAGCTGGGGAGAGTTGTCTGGGAGAGATGACTACTACTCAGGGGCTGGCTGTGCACCAATCAGTGAGTGGTGAGCAATTACACTGTGCAACACTTGTCTTCCTTGGGTTTTATTTCTCTTTGTCATCTCCCTTTTCATACTACTACTATTATTATTATAAACATAATGCTTCAATTATTAAACTGTTCTTATGTCAGCCCATGAGTTTTACTTTTTTTTGACTCTCCTCCCCATCCCTCCAGTGCAGTGCTCAGTTACCAGCTGGGATTAAACAACGACAGTCACACTCCTAGAAGAGGACCTAAATTATTCTTAGAAAATTTAACAGTATTTTAAATTAATGGTTACTTCATAAAACAAACTGCAAGAAGTTACCTCTTTAGAAACCCAAAATCAATCCTTAAGAAAAAGTAACTAAAAATCTTAAACTATTTAAAGAGCCAGCAGGTATTGCAGTAAAAAGTTAGCATTCTCTGGCTAAAACATTACTCCAAAAGACACTTAAGATTTCAAGCATCAGAACCGTATTCCTATAGGACACTCCTTCCAAAACGTAATCACCTTTCATTAAAACTAGGCCTTTAAAAATCTTAATTTGCAGTTGCAACTTGCAAAATTAGCTTTTATTCTGACACACTTTTAAGCATCTAGGATAGTCTTCTCAGAAGGATAGTTAAAGGAGAGTCATCTTTTCATAAGCTTAGAAGTGGCATTGTCTCAAAGATCTGGGTTATTCCTGCCTTGCATACAGTTTTCCAACATCCATTTCATCATTATGGTCAGTTATTACTAAAAGCAAGCAAATATCTTGGCTGATTACAAAAACTTCTCAATTGCAATTTATTCTGCCTGTAAGAAAACATGTTATGAAAGAAGAATAGAGACATAGCAGGTTTGTGGGGGGTTTTTGTGTTGGTTTTGTTTTGGTTTTTTTGATTAAATTACCTCTAACAGCACGTTGAATCCAACTGCTGCACATACATCTTGGATTTCTGTAGACGTGGGATTTTCAACAGCCTGTTGAAACAATGTGTTTTTCAATTATGAACTACCTATAAAACAACAGTTAGCAGCTTCCCACACTATACTCCATTAACTATAAAAAGCAGATGGGAAAAGAAGGTACTTCAAAAAATGAAAAATCTATGGTAGAAGTAATCTGTGACTGCTCCTATGGTCTAGAAAACATTAAAGAAAAAAAAGAAAGAGAGAAGACATAACTAAAACCGGAAACAGAGGAGATAGAATTAATGAGGACAGGGGAGCAGGTAAAAGAATTGCTTAGGAGAAGTAACTGAAATGAAGTCACATCTATTATATTTACAAAAAACACAAAAAGCCATGAATCAGTAACAGCAAACTCACAAACTTATAGGAAGGACTGAAGAAGCAAACCCTAGAAACTTTCTAGGCACAGGGCAGTAGATTCCACACATAAGACAGACCTTTTGATTGGCAATCTGCATGCTCAAGATTTTACTTTTAACTACTATAAAAAAAACCCCTAACACTAAGCAGTGAAAAAGCACCCCTTGTCAAAAATATTATAAAGGAGTGAGATGACCAAAAACTATTTCTGGACTGATTAAAACCAACAACAACAGCTTCCAAGTTTATGTGCCACATGCATTGCAAATTCTGTCTTCAACAGCAGTCAAGAGGACAGGGCACAGAATACAGGCATATATAGTCAGTCACCAAAAAACAATCCTTAGCTAGGTATTATTTTCTGCATTGCTTTAAAATTTGGAAAACTACTTATGTAGGAGGTTGAGCACAAAGTTTGTCACTGCTTCACCTGCTTGCCAAAGGTGCTGCTCACATGAAAGTAGCAGACACTTAAACCCCGTGCTCTATTTCCAACTGTCTACACACTACATAGCACACTCTCTACATGCTGCATAGCAAAACATCATATTTCCCTGACACCCAAAAAATTACTTTGTCTATAGGTATCCTTCTTCCTTCTGCTATTGTCTTCTTGTTATTCAAATATGCTGGATAAATGCAGATGAATCTAAAAAGAGAAAACAGTGAGTTTAAGCAAGAAATATCAACTCCTTAATTGTTTATGCGGTATTTTCCTAGTAAAACAAACAAACAAAATCTCGCAGCTACAATACATAAGTTCCCACTGAAGCTTA
Source organism: Hemiprocne comata (assembly GCA_020745705.1). Classification (NCBI taxonomy): domain Eukaryota; kingdom Metazoa; phylum Chordata; class Aves; order Apodiformes; family Apodidae; genus Hemiprocne; species Hemiprocne comata. The sequence goes on from CM036616.1 coordinate 45,681,927, forward strand.
GAACAGCCAGTGATTCTCCCTAGACCAATTAGTAAGATGTTGCAAACCCCCATTTTGAGTTATTCAGGACACTGCATTACCATTTGGCCGAAATGTTCATTGCATGACACCACTTTCTGAAGTACAGTGTGTACCAAGGATGGTGCCATCTACCTTGAGAAAAGGAGAAGGCTAAGAGAGAACACTTCGACCCATCTCTTAAATCACTGAAACCTAGAAGGAAATGTATACATTTCCCTGAAAAATATTAAAGAAGCTTTCCTGAAAGCTGTAGTATGCCAATTGCTGACTAAGTTCTTGATAGAAGCAAGAAGCAGCAGGTTTTTTTGGCTATGGATTTGCTTTTCTTTTTTTTTTTCCCTATTCACACACAGAACAAACCCAGAAATGGTTAAGTTATAAAGCCTTTGAAAAACTACACTTATGAACTTAAGATTTTTTCAGTTGACTTAAACCTGTCAAGAACATGCAAGTGGACAAGGGAGAACCTCAATTATACTTCTAGACAATTCAAAAAACAACCAGCTGAGGCCTGCAAAAGAAGCTGAATAATGCCTACAGTTGCACGAGGAGGTATGACAGCATAAGAAAACGGGGAAGCAGAAAGCAGGCAAATCATCTGAAGCAGACTAGTGTTTGGTCAGTTGGAAACTGCCAAGGATCACTGATCCTTACTGCCACCAGGAAACACTTCTTGCTTTCTCAGTTATCTCAGCTCTAATTACCCTCCCCTCCTAAATAACCCTCTCACTTGTACCCTCCCGTATTAGCTACAGTACTCTTTTCGAGATAACCAGTACTGCTGCATAGGCATCAGAGGTCTGCAATGGGAATTTTCAATCCTGTTACTGACATTCACAACCATCAACACACTTCAGTGACCAGGATCATCTATCTCTTGCTCAGGTAACCTCTTCTGAGCTTTAAATGATAGGATACGTTAAAAGAATGACAGACTAGCATAGCTTCAAGCAGTCCAGAGTCAGAAACCGCCAAACCTCAATCTCCCACTTCCACAGGCACATTACAGTAACCTCCTGGTGTGACCCAGGACACAGAAACCCCCTGTGTCCCGAGCCACGGAGGCGAGCAACGCTGCCAATTCCTCGCCTTGCTGCCCTGCCTGCCGACTGAAAACCTGACGGACTGCTGCCTTTGGGGACCGACGCCAATCCACCGGTACAATGACTGTTTGGGAGAAACGCAACATGCCGGATACGTCAAATTCACCGTAGGGCCACGTTTTACGACATGTTACTTGGAAACGTTATTATAGCTGCAAGCCTGATCCGCCTCCCGCCGTCCGGAGCCAGCACGACCCTTCGCCACCAGGGCCGCTGGCCTGGCGCCGGGAGCTCCCGCAGCCGCCCGTCCCCTCACCGCCGGCTGCGTCCCTAACGCGTCCCTAACGCGTCCCCGGCCGCGCTGCGCTCCAAGGAAGGGTGCTGGCAGCCTCCGACACGAGAGTAACAGCTGAGCACGCCACTGCCTCGGAGCTCGGGGCGCACAGCCCACGTTACCTCTCCTTATCAGCCGGAGACGTGGCTGTGGCGGCAGCGGCCATAGTACCAGCTCCGGCGCTCCTACTGCAACAAACGCACACCAGCGCCACCCCCGCTTCCCCGTCGCCAGGAAATCCCGCCTCCCCCCCCCCTCCCATCCAGGTCCTGGAATTCCATTGGTCGGTGGTGCCGTCTCTAAAGCGTGTCACCCTGTAGGGAGGCGCCACGTCTGCGCAGATGGGCACATGTGCTTTTGCCGCGGGAGGGCGGGGCAGGCGGCAGCGGCTCTCGGCGGGAGAGCGGAGCTGCGGCCGTTGGGGCGGGTGTATGCTGGGACACGAAATCGGCGGCGTCCGGCCTGTCAGGACAGAAACTGTTCGGTCAATACCGGAAATGTTATGCGAGAATTATCCAGTACAGAGACAGACAGTAGTGTGGTAGCTCACTGCGTTTCAGGGGCGTAGGCCGTACCGCCTGACTTGGCTGCATGTGCAAGCATTGGGAAACTACATCAAAGGTGACATGCAGAGAGCAGAACAAGATTCAGAACAAGATGACAGATCGCTTGATGCCTGCCATAAATCACTAATGACCAGAAGATCAGACTGCACGCTAGAGAGTGTTGTTACTGTCAGCGTTGTGTGTAGTACTTGGAGAGAAAATAGTGGGAGGCATGGCAGCCACAGCCAGCTCTGCCTGTCACACATGTGAAGGATGCAGTCTTACTGGTTGTAGAACAGTGCAGCAGTGATGATACATACCCTGAACAGACCACAGGCACTAATAAAAGATGGGGCCAGAGGGCGGTGATCGGTGGCACAAAGCACAGTTGGAGGCCAGTAAGGAGCACTGTGCCCCAGGGGTCAATACTGGGTGCAGTGCTGTTTAGCATCTTCATTAATGATCTGGATGATGGAGCAGAGTGCACCCTCAGTAAGTTTGCTGATGATACCACACTGAAAGGAGGGGCAGATACACCAGAGGGCTATGCTGCCACCCAGAGAGAGATCTGGACAGGCTGGAGAAATGGGCTGACAAGGAACCTCATTATGTTCAACAAGGGGAAGGGCAAAGTCCTGCGCCTGGGGAGGAACAACCCCAGGCACCAGAACAGGCTGGGGGCTGCCCAGCTGTAAGCAGCTTGGCAGAAAAGGCTCTGGGGGTCCTGGTGGATGCATGAAGTTGAACATGAGCCAGCAATGTGCCTTTGTGGCAAAGAAAGCAAACAGTGTCCTGAACAGTAGGGTGAGTGTTCGCAGCAGGTCGAGGGTGGTGATCCTTCCTCTCTACCCAGCACTGGTGAGGCCACACCTGGAGTACTGTGTCCAGTGTTGGGCTCCTCAGTACAAGAGACATGGACAGACTGGAGAGAGTCCCAAAAAGGGCCATCAAGATGAAGAAGGGACTGGAGCATCTCTCCTAGGAGGAAAGGCTGAGAGTGCTGGGACTGTTCAGCCAGGAGAAGCTCTGAGGGAATCTCACAATGTGTATAAATATCTGCATGGAGGGTACAAAGAGGACAGAGCCAGACTCTTGTCAGTGGTGCCCAGTGACAAGACCAGAGGCAAAGGAAACACACTGAAACACAGGAGGTTCCCTCTGAACATCAGGGAACATTATGTGGGTGACTGAGCACTGGCATGGGTTGCCCAGAGTTGTGGTGGAGTCTCCCTCCTTGGAGCTATTCAAAAGCTATTTGGACATGCTCCTGGGCACCAGAATTTAGGTGACCCTGCTTAAGCAGGGAAATGGACCAGAGGACCTCCAGAGCTCTCTTCCAATCTCAACCATTCGGTCACTCTGAATTTCCCAGTTTTCCACACTGTTACACTCACCAGTTATTATTAATGCAGCAGCTGTGTTACTAGGACAAAGAACTGAAGGTATTTAATTTATTCATGTTGTATTTTTTTTTCTGCTCCACCAAAGCATCCAGCTCCCCACAATGAAATACTGAAGAGGAGGGTGCTGCGACGCAGTGCAACACACTGCTATTCCCAGGAAAGTACTGCAAGTACAGTTCATAAAAACTTGGAAGTGTTAAGAGTTAGGGAGAAGCTTCAGGAAGAATCAGTGTGGCATTTGTCAGTGATAACAAGTTATTTGTCTATTCAGTCTTTTGAATGATGTGCAGTTTTGTTGTCTTCTGTCGTTGCTCTCATTATGTGTGAAGTGAATACACTGTACAAAGTCCTACAGAAATACAAACAGGACAACTGGGTGGCCTCAGCAGTAGCAGCTTTTGAAATGTGGCTGCAGCTGTCTGGCAGCAATTGTGCTGGTTTGTTTTGACGAGCTTTTTGGTAGTGGTGGAGGGGCCCCAGGGTTGGCTCCTGTAAGAAGCTGCAAAAAACTCCCCCAGCTCCAAATCAGGTGGCCATGGCCGAGCCATTAGAGAGACAATAGGTGTGCCTCTGCAATTAACATATGGAAGAAATGTAAGACCTGCAAGGAGCAAAGAAGAGCTGAGCTGGAGGTGTGAGGGCAATGCCAGAGTGGAGATCGCCAGGTTGGTGGGGAAGAAGGGGGAAGGAGGTGCTCAAGCAGAAGTTCCCCCGCAGCTCATGGCAAGGTGGCAGGCTGTCCCCCCTGTATCCCATGGAGGATGAACACGGTGGAGCATCCCCTCAAGGCGCCAGGAGCGGCGAATGTGGATCTACAGCCCGTGGACTTGGATCTGCAGCCGTGGAGGACCCCGGTGCCAGGGGAGGTGACTGTTCCCGAAGCAGCCCGTGACTCTGTGGGAAGCCCGCACTGGAGCAGCTTGCTCCTGACCTCGTGGGAAGGACTCATGAACGAGAGGTTCGTGGAGGACTCTCTCCCATGGGAGGGATCCCGTGGGGAAGCAGGAGAGGACTGTAAGGAATCCTTCTTCCTGAGGAGAAAGGAGCGGCAGGAACTACCAGACTGTAAACCCCATCCCCTGTCCTCCCGTGCTGCTATGGGGGAAGGAGGGAGAAACTGGAAACAAAGTAATTTGGGCCCAGGAAGAAGGGAGGGGTGGGGGTAACGTATGTAAGCCCTGCTTTTTGTTGTGTCTGTGTCCTGTGTGTATTTAATTAGTGTAAAATTGAATTACTATTTTTCCCCAAGTTGAGTCTGTTTTGCCTGTGACCTTAATCGGTGAAGAACCCTCCTTGCCCTTTGTCTCGACCCATGAGCTCCTAGTTGGTCTTTGTCCTCCCCATCCCACTGTGTGTGTGTCGGATGGGGGGGGAGGTAGTGAATGAGCGTCCACGGTGCTGGTTCTTTGTTGTCAGGTTAGGCCCAAACCACGACAACAGGTCAGCAATTTGGCAGCACCTCACAAACATAATTCAGCAAGCCCCTTGGCTAAAATAAAAGGTTGTGTAAATAAGGTGTGTCAAGTTATAAAGGAAGCTTTTGGTGCAATAGTTGTCCAGTGCTAAAGACAGATTTTTTGGAGGGTTATTTCCCAATTACCATCAGACTGGCTGGTATAGAGTTAAGTGTGCCTAAGAGATAATCTATTACAAATAATTACTTAGACTTTTGTTGTTCTTCCTAACAACAAAATGTTTTCATCTTCTTAACACTAGGCTTGGTAATTGATTTCTTAATGTTCTTCTTTCCTTGCACAGTGTTTTTTCTTTTAAATTTCCATTGCATACACATACTCATGTATCTATTAAATTACTTTCTACTGAGATCCCCACCACCTAAAAAGTGTTAGAACTGCCATTACCATGGGAATTGTCCTGTTGTTCAGGTTGCCAGTGCTTAAATCTGCTCATCAGCCACAGTGGCAGAAGCTTCATCTGTCAACTGTTGACACCTGCATTCAGCAAGACAGAGGTAGGCTGTAGGCAAGAGAAGGGGGGTCAAGTCAGCAGCCTTTGTAGCCTTGGCCTACAAGCATTTCACCTCCATACCCCCTGCATGGCACTCAGATCCCACAGTGGTGGGGCTGTGCTTCCCTGTGGTACCAGTGACTGGGAAGAAGAAGGTCTCAAAACTAAAAGTGCTTCAAGACCATTTACACAATTTAATCTTCCATGACTCTACACACAACGTGAACTTTGGACAGAGCAGATTTTGTTACATTCCTTGTGTCTCTCTGCAGCCATGCAGTATGCAGGACATACCATCTGACCATTGCATGAAACATGATAATCACTTAACCATGTTTCAAACCAAGCGTATTGCCATTTGGTTTTGTCAATTAATATGCACAGCCCCTTCCTTCTGGGATGCATAGGTCTGAACCCAAACAAAAAGAGTATAAACATAAATGTCTTTCTGAAGGACAGTGATCTAGCAGAGTTTAAAGTAAAGAACAACCTAATCCTTTTAAGAAAAAATGCTAAGAAATATTTATTTGGTATTACCACAGCTTCATATACAATTAAATAAAAAATGGGCTAACACTTAGTGAACAAATATTAAAATTTACTTCTTCACACTGTTTTTTCCCCTTAGTTTTCTACAGTATTGTTAGTTTCTTAGTTACTTTGTAAAGCTATTTCTGATGCTTAATGGGCTACCTTTGGACATCACCTTTAGAAACACTGCTCTGACATGACACTGAACACTGCTGCAGCTTGTGAGAGGCACAGTATCATTGCTGAACATTAAGGTTGCTCTCGGTCAATCCACTTAATTCAAGACAGTGAGAAAGATTTTGTGTATTTTTTTAAAGTTATATTTGACAATTGCATGTTATTTATTTCCTTTAGAGTCATACAGCTTCTTAATAACAACGTATTAGGTAATGGCTTTGCTTCTAAAACAATGTTTAAACTTACTGTCATAGAACATAAGCTATGCAGCCTGTATCACTCTTTGTGGCAATGACAAAAAATATTTTCTGCATCTGTTTCAGATGGAAAAGTAGTTTTAAACTTTTTGGAAACAGAGGTTGTGGAGTTGCAGATCGGCTCATATGGCATACATGACTGACCACAACAGGGGAAGCATGTATTCTTTTTTGCAAGTGCTGTTGTTACATACCAATACCCTTTTTAGTGCTAGAATTCACAGTATCTTGAAACTTGAATGCCTAAAATGAAGCACTGGGTGCCAACATGTCAATTTAATCCCCATTATCACTGTAAAATGATTTAATTTGGTGTATGGCCTCCAGTCACTGCATTTGTTCTAGTGCCATTTCTAGCCTGAGGATTTCAAAGACAGTAGTAGATCATAAAGCACACTAGCTCAGGCATGTTGTAATTGCATAAGCTTCCCAGGTATCTGCAGTCCCTGACCTGAGATGCTAAATGATGAAGCAACCAAAATGGAGAGATTCTGAACACCTCAAACCAATAGGAAGAGAAGGTGTAATTGTTGGTGAGGATGGGACTCATGGACATCTGCAGCAAAATTTCAAGATTGCAAATATTGCCTTTGGTTCATAGCAAGGGTACTGCACTCTGAAAGCTCTGTATAACTTTGTGAAGTTACTCCATCTGCTGTAACTGCAGTGCAAGGGGAAGTGGCAAGGATTGGGCACTGCACTACAAGCGTCTCAAGCAGATAATTCCTTCACTGCGTACACTGTCAGCAGCAAGTCAGGTGTCCGTAGTCGGACTATTTTTACTGTTAAGGGTGTCTGGGGAAGAAAAGTAGCAAAAAAAAACCCAAAACAAAAAAACTCTAACAAAATAACCCAGCAACAAGAGCTCTGTACAAGTGTGAAACAGAAATTCAAAGTGTTTGTGACAGAGGCTGGTACATTTCATCTGGAATAAATACATATGCCCTAACTAGAAGTGGAAACCCAAGAAAATGTAGAGGGTTTGAGGCCACGTGGTTTCCGTGTTTTACTGGGAGTGTAGTGTACAAATGCTAGCTTATTGAGATCTAGCTTACATTTTCAGCTTTCTCTAACCTGATGTTAACACTGCATAGTCTAAACATTCTAGAAATGCCTATGTAATAATTGGATTAGTAAAATCATCCGGGAGGAGGTATATTTTTAGCTAGATTGGTGGAACAGCTCCACAGTGGACTGTAGATAAAACAGAAGAAATGGGATGTAGAGTGAAATTTTTAAATAAAATATAGGGGATGGGGCGGGGGGGTTGGGGGAATTGTTCAAAATGGAAACATACTTCATGAAATAGGACTCTTAAGAACTAGGTCTGTCCAAGAGAACTTCCAGCAGCATAGAGAAAAGAGAAAATAATGCTGTCCTTTATTTAGCTTAATAAAAGTGGTGTTTACTTACCATGAAACTTCAACATCCAGAATTAACTATGCCATTCTTGGTATATGCCACTTTAAAAAGACTGTATACACCACTTTCCCAAAAGTAGTAGTTATTTTAAATCTACAGACTACCCCAGTTCTTTCAGTTTTAACAATCCAAAATCCTGTCTTCTACATAAGTTTTTTGGAGAGGCACTACCTCATGCCTATCCTACAGCTCCACAACTTTCTGCAGAAGCACCACTGTTGTTCATCTCAATGGTAGAGGCCTATAAACAATCATGATAGCCTGTATTGCCTTAAAAAGACACAAACATCTTGGGGATGAACACCCTTTATTAAGGCATGTGGGATGTTCAAAAGCCACATTACGCTTACTAGTAAATTAATCTGTGCAAGTGCTGCACCACAAGAGCAGCTGACAATCAGAAAGTATCCTTGAAACAGTCATCCTGATTTGTATGCTGTTTAGAGCTAAAAGTCTTTTGGATTATGTCACCTAGACCCAAGCCTTGACTTAAATTAATTAATTTAGAAAGTACAGACAATATATACACTATTACACTGAGATACAGGGGTGAAGTGTGGGGGTTCCGCCCCTCACAAAAGGACGTCTCCCATACAGAACTATTCACTAGACAGGGGAGACAAAATGGCCAATCCGGCCTGCCAATCACCCTTTCCAAGGGCAAAAGCCTCCCAAGAGAGGACAAACCTAAGGCAGGAAAGTCGCAACATTGTTGCCCTCCTCCCATGCAGTTAAGTGATTGGGCAACAGGACTGACAAAGCTGCAACGTGATTGGTGCTAGCAATATGCAAATAAACAGATAGAAAAGAGCACCAATCGGGGACTAAGGAGCAGGCTCCTGAGAACTATAAAAGAGACTGCCTGCTCACCTGCTAGATTGTTGGGTTCTGCTGGAGTTCAGCTTGCCAGTTTGTGCTGGGAGTTGCTGTTGACGTCGCCAGAGCTGCTTGCCATTGCTACTAAGAAGGAAAAGAACAGAAGATCCAGGAGAGCAGAGCAGAAGAGCTGTGGGGCTCTATTACAGTGCCTCAGTCACCAGCTGAGTCCCAAAAGGGGAAAATAGTAAGAGCTAAAATCATTAAACTTCAGAAAAAGCAATGACAGGCAGAAGTTGGTTAGCTCAGTGCCCGCCAGTCCTAGGGCTCCAGATCAAAATACTAAAAGAGCTAAAAACATTTTCCCCGACCCCTCTCCCTCTCTGAGAAGAGGAAGAACATCAACTGCTGCTCCATAAGAGTCACCAAAAGGCACCCCAGGAGCCATGCTCCTCTTTCCAATGCACTGAAATAGTAAGAACACATATATATGTTTGTTCTCACTGTCCTATCCCTTAGCGCTCTCTTCCCCCTGGGGAAAACATGATCAGCCTGATACCCCCACACACAACGATGACCCCAACAAGGGGGAAACTGTGGCACGCTCTGTGGCAATCCTTACTATTATAGTAGTTCCTCTCCTTTCCCAAATGCATGTTCTATTCCAGATTCAACCCCTTTGTACATATCACTAAAGTTCTTAAGTAAAAGCACATAAAACATATTCTGGTGTCAGTGTTCATTCCAGGTGTGCGTGCTTACCCATGTGGGAGGGTCTTCTGATAAATCATAACTGGTGTCATCTGCCAGTCCCCAAAAAACTTGTGGCGAATCCAAAATCCAATTAGGGCTAACCGCTCGAGCCCATCCAGCCACTGCTGGACTCTCAGCATGGACCCCATGGATCGGGACAAGGGAAGACTGTCACGCACCACTATGCCACAACTCAATTCAAATCCATATTTAGGTGGCAACAGGAATACTGGCAAAGGGGAAATATAAAAATAGGGATTTTACTGTCTCTCATTCCTTCATATTTGCCAAGACTACGTCTCTTTAAGTTGAGACCTCAGTTTTACACCCAGTCATTCTTTGGCCTTCTGTTGTAGCCTTGCACAACAGCTGACAGCTATATAAAGTCACAGCTGTGTACAGGCAGCTTGTAAGATCAAAAGGAACCATCAGTCATCTGTGCATGACAGCTTTCACTTAAGCTAGGGGATTTCTATTTTGTAAAAATTCTAAATTACTTAAAACACTTAGTAGTGACAATCCATCACTGCTGTTCAATTGCTTGATTATAGTAAGAAAAAAAAAAGTTACCAACTCCCTTTCATCATGCAATGGAATAATAATTAAAAAAGATGTAAAAACTGGAGTTTTCTCACCATTCATATTATGGCTTAATTTCTACATTACCTTCCTGCTTTTCCATAGCTACTTCCACTCTAAATGTTCAGCACTAGAAGTCTTCTGGATTATGTCACTTAGAGCCAAGCCTTGATTTAAATAAATGCATTTAGAAAGTACAGTAGACTATATACAGTATTTCACTGAGATAGAGGGGACCTTACCATCACAGGCCATACCAATAATGTAGGCAAGATGCACAAGGAAGTAAGAATTCTGTGTTACAGTGTATCTAAACCTCCTTTTCCCCTCTACCCCAAACAATATGCTTTGTATACAGATTATAAGGGGGTACAGAATTAGGCATCATCTACTTTCATTTGTCTTAAATGTAATCACTCAGAATCTCCCTGTTTTCATGATGTCGACTGACTTTAAACTGCAGGTGACAGTAATAATGTTTTTTCTTTGTTCTGAATAAAAATATTTAAACTACTAGCAAGGGAATTTCCCTTTCTGCAAATAAATCAAGACTTAAGTGCATCTTTCTCTTGAACACTTAAAAAATAAGGTACCATCTAATCAGTCCTGAAATTAGAACTCATCTTCTCAACTATGAAACAGTGCTAGAAATATTAGAAAACAAAGGATCTTAGTAGCTCAGCAACAGTGCCTTTTTTAAGTTTAAATGCTTCTAATTATGTCAAAGCCTCAGGTGAACATAAGGGTGCCAAATATGCATGTATGTATAAATACATGTTTGTGTGTGTGTTGGGAATTAATCAATCTAGGCCCCTTAATAGTCTCTAATCAGGGACTAAAGAATGCATTCATTATGGAAAAGAAAGACTTTGGACTTAACTGAGTCTCTGCTGTGCTTGTGGGTCATAATGAAATAAGCTTTCTTGTGAACCTCTTTTAAGTAGCAGAGAGATTATGGAATTACACTCTGTTGGAACTAGATTCTGTTTTGTGTGGTTTGTTCTAAAATGAAACATGGAAGAGAACAGAGAGCTCTACTGGTAAACCACATGTCTCTGAGCTTCTTTTTTCCACTTCTTTATCTGAAATGTGACTACCACCAAAACAAAACTGCATTTGTTCTGATATGCTGAGTCACTGCTGCTGTGTCTTAACAGCAACTTCCTTTTAAATGAAATATTTCTAATACTGCAAACAGACACTTAACTTTCAATAGTAACCAAGAAAACAATTCCACTCTGACAAGGTGCAATCAGAAGGAAATTTTATATAGCACTGCAAGTAATAAATAAATTATGCATAGCAAGACTAAATTCAGAATAAGTATACTGTGAAACAAAATACATTAGAATAGTTGAAGAAAGAATTACAGAGTTAGAATATAAACAGTAATGCATCTCAGGCAGAAGCAAACAACAAAACTGAAGGAAACATAATTGTGGGCTGAGTTTGTTCGAGAGAAACATTTACAGGTGGGAAAATGCATCTGATCTCAGAGGATCACAATTCAATTACTTGCAGAGAATGAGCACAAGCTTTATGCATATTAAATCCCACCAAAAAGTAGGGCATTAGAGATACCGTTTGTATGTATGGCTTGATGTCTGGACAGTGTGCATTTTACTGACTGAACAAGCCCCCTCTACATGTTTCTGGCATCCTAATTGCAATTCCACAGCCACTCAAGCAAAGGATGCTTTCACAAACAGACGAATTAGAAAAATTTCCCAAAATCTTGAAGTGGCAGAAATTCATAAATACATAAACCTATAAATATGTGGAAATTTTTTAAGAAAGGTAATTTGCAAAACTATGCTAGGGAGGCATTACCCAGTCTTAGAGTAAGTAAACAGCACATCTGGTAAACTGAAAGTTGACAGCTGAAGACCTATGTATTAAATACATACTTCATATTCATCATGGCATGACAAATTAATTGACACGTACATTAATTACTGTTTGAATTCTTTAAGCTCTTCCGCACCACACCAAATTCCCTTGCACTTCCAATATGTAACCAAACACAACACATAACCAGTTAACTCACCATTCTGACTAAAAACTCAACCTTAACTACATAACGTCCTCTATAAACACATTTACAGATACAATGTTATTCTGCATATAGGAAACTATGAAGCAGAAATCCTATTTCTACGTATTACTTGAAATGAAAATAATATTGTGGTCATCTCTTCTGGTTAAATGTAAAAGTGCAAAGGAGATGACTGTGGAACCAGAGAGTGAATACATTTGGGTAATTTGGTACTAAGAAGGTCCTCAAAGGGGAGGAAATCATGCTTCGTATTAACTGACACTTCTGATTCACAGCCTCTTCCAAATCACACATCTCATCAAGAACAAAGCAGTCAGACAGGTGGATGCAACTTTTCAAGGCGTTACAGTAGACATTTGAAGTTATGTTTAGGTGGAAGTCCATATGCGATTGTTAGTGACACTCTTGTGGCTCTTCACACTATTTAGTGAAAGCTAGATCAGACAGTTTGGGAGACATCTAGTCACTGATATAGAAGTCTACCTAAACATTTCCAGACCATCCCTACAAGAAGTGCTGTCTTCATTAGGGAAGGAGATGTTCTCTTCCTCTTCAAGCCTCTTCCAGAAGGCAACTAGTTGCAATAAATCTTTTTACTTGAAGGATTTACTGCATTGAATTTTAATATTGCAAATTTTAAAATGTGGAAGTTTACATATGGTAGAAAAAATGTTCTTTGGGTATTTTTAATGAAGATTTATTTTCCACAAGCACTAACTATAGACTGATTTAATACCTTTGAAGTTAGTGGTCAGAATTTCCAGGATGAAGGACTTCTCTGAACATATACTGTATTCAAGTGTGAAGTGCTAGGGGCCATTAGGCAGAAGTTCAGAGTGAACAAGTTAACAGTATAAAGCGCCCAATTTGCTTTTGCTGCCTCAAAAGAGTGAAGAACAGGTCTGAAATTTGGCTTATCAGCTTAAAACTGCCTGTAATGGCTCGATCCAACCTACTGGCCACTCATAAAGGAAACTATCCCAGCATCCTTCTACCAGCCCTAGCTATAATTTTCTTTTCTGCTGGCTCAGGTGGCACTTGCTCAACTCTGTGCTGTGCAAATTTAGCGTACTAAATGGAGCACTAATCCTACACTCCCCATCAGTTCTGCTAGGTAAGAGGTGAGCTAGTCCACTGAAAAGGTCAGATAACAGCCAGGATTCAAAGCCAGGCATGGAAGGGAGAAGAAAACTTCTTTCAACACTAGTGTAGGGTGCAGAATGTAGAATATCGTAGCTTACTGAAGTTTATAGCATAAACCAACCAAATCCTGCTTGAAACAATACTCCAATCTCATCAGGAAATCCTGGCAAGACTTTCAATTTTTAAGATGTAATCTCTGCCTGAGTTTTGAGAATCAACTTTTAAACTTTAAGGGGAAAATACTCTGATGAACTAACTACACATGAAAAATAGATTAGCTCCCCTTTAAAGTCTGTAATATGTAGTCAGAAGAGCTTTCACAAATTGAGCAATAACCTTAACTGTGGCACACTACAAGAAACTAAAATGAATGTACATTTAAGAAAGTGAACTAATTACAGTTTGTGGGGAGGTCATGTTTCTGCTTTTTACATTAAGAGGACAAAGCCTGTAAGCTGGTCTGAGATAAGCTTTATGAGTGTATTTTCAGTATAAACTGATTTTTAAGTACAAGTTTGCTGTGTTCTGGATACAGTAATTCAATTCAAATACAACTAAAGGTCTGAGCACAAGTGACAAAAGTTCTATCAAAATCTGTAGAAAGAAAGGCAGTGCATCCCAGAAAAACAGTGAAGTGTGTATTTGCTTCCTTAGCTCCTTGCTTTTGTTTCGCCTTGACATGTCCTCTTACCTGCTGTGGCAACTTTGTAAAAATAAAACCAAGGAACAATACTAAATCTCTAGCAGCATAAATCAAGTCTGACTGTTGTGAATCTAGGCACCATTAACGAAATCCAAGACCAAATATAATTATTACAGACATTTTAAATTTAATATTTCTGGGATCTGTTTTTATAGCTAAGCTTAGAATATAACTTTGTATCCCCATCACTAACATAGATAAAATATTGTGGATGTCCTTAAATATTCTAAAAGGCTCTTAGTGGATATCAAGTATTTTAGATAAAGAATCAGAGAAACTTAGATCAGGAAGGGATTTCAAAAGACCATCTAAGTCCATCTCTGCACACAGGCAATATGAAATACACTCCAGTGCATCCTAATGAGATGTTTCATAAAACTTTTCTTAAAACTTCTATAATGGAAATTCAACAACTCCCATGGGAAGTATATTTTAGTGTATCACTACCCTTATAGTTGTAAAGTTTCTCTCAGCTGTCTTTGCTACAAATATAGGTTACTTGAGTATATTAAGAGAAACTTCCCAATTACAATGATCATGAAGTACTTCCAAAACTAGAGAAGCTCCTACAATTTTTAAAGACATTCTGGTGTTTGATGCCACATATAATTATTTATTGTTTCACCTCATCTTCTTATTCCTTTAGTTATAAAACTGAAATTAGAACTTCTTTACTGAGATTGAGTTTACCTTTAAATTCTTAAATCAAAAGGACAGAGATGTAAAAGCTGGCGTTAAACAACTATCCTAGATTACGTGGTATCTCTTCATATTAGTAGTCAAAAGCCCACCACAAAAAAAGGTATCACATTATTTGCAAGAAAAGTGATCTTGCATTTCAAACTCAAGGACAGAGTTCTGTAATCTACTCCAACAGGAAGTCCTGACTTTGAACACATCACATAACCTCTGCCTCTGTTTCATCTTTAAAAGGACACCCAATACTCAGTGAAAGTTTTGTGAAGATACTACATGTAAAATATTTCAAATGCTAACACAAGGGTGCTGCTTGTTAACAGATTCAACAGATTATAGAGAAACATGGCATGTCCCTAAGTAAATCTGACAGGAAACAACAAACAAAAGAGCAAATAAGATACTACTTTTGCCAAATAGGTATTTTTGGTATTGGCTTTTAATCTTATCTGAACTGACTTCTGTCTGCTGATTGTTTCTTAGTTCTTTCCATAAACAGTGCATGCCTTATTGTGAATTCAAGACAAAAACGGATTCATTTCAACATCAGATGAAGTACAAAAGCCAGAGACGTGTACACTCTGCAAGCGTGTTAAAGCTACAAAAAAGGTAAATTGCTGTCTTTCAGGGCTTCCTGAAATTGAGGCATTTTGAATCCTGAATATCAGTTATTTAGAATGCTAACTTTAGAACAGCCCAGTTGAGATACAACAAAACAAACCATTTCATGGTTTGTTCAATCATGCACAGAATGGTTAATGTTTTGTTCTTTCATGTTTCTGCTTTAAACCAATTCTCATCTAAATTCAGACTATACTTATTGTTATAAAGCACAAATCTGTCTCTTCAGCATTGTTCTAGCACAAACCGTATTTGCACCAAAAAGGCTTGAGGCAGCAAATGTCCTGGTTTGTGTAGAAAATTGCTTTTCTACTATAACCAATTTCTTGCTGCCACAGGATTGTTGCAATATTATCCCCTTCATAATAATAGTAAAAAAAAAATGCATGAAGATTTCAAATATAATTAAAATTTCATCTTATAGTCAGTATTTCACATTCTACATTATTTCCCCTAATTAAAAAAAATCTTTTGTTTTACAAGTATTATTTTTATAGATACAATATTGTTTCAGGCTTGCAGTCATGAAAACAATTATACTGCCTGGCTACTGGAAGCACCCTGCCTTTAGCCTTGTTACGCACCTGAGATGTGTGAAACTGTCTCAATTACAAATACATTACAGGAAAACCTAGGGCCTGATCCTGCAGCTGTTTTAAGTATACTACAACAGCCATTTGTCAGTGATAAGGAAGAAGTAAAATTGGAGGTGCAAGGTTCCGCTGGATCAGGCCTTAAGTTTAAGTGCATTATACAACACATTATATGGTGACATCTCAAAATAAATTACTGTATTTTTATGTAATGCAGAAGTAACACACACAATTTACATAGAGTAATAATTTATTCTGAAATGTTCGTTTTTGTCTCTGTTGAGACATCCCCTTATCTCATTAATAAAAGAGCAGCCATCTCACCTCAAATAACAGAATATACAACAAGTTACAGCATAGCAAAAAATTCTACCTAGTTTAAGATAAAATCTAATTCAGGTAAAATAATTTTGTTCAAGGTTTTACAGTTACACAGTTTTCTTTTTTTTTTCTTTTTTTTTTTTTTCCAGAGCACAAAGAAAGTGTAAATTGTTACACCACAACTATCTATGCACATTATGTGACCACAGAAATGTTAATCATTACTTCAGAAAATGAACCATCAGTTCCATTCATGCAGAAAAGCAGGCTGGGAAAGCTTGTTCAGCAGAAACCATATTACTGTGAATTTCACAGTCACATGATTAATTATTGGGTTAGATGGACTCACAAATACTAAAACTGAGTATACTTTTTTGCATAAATAATACCAGTTCTTCCCTGA
This sequence comes from Hemiprocne comata, assembly GCA_020745705.1. Classification (NCBI taxonomy): domain Eukaryota; kingdom Metazoa; phylum Chordata; class Aves; order Apodiformes; family Apodidae; genus Hemiprocne; species Hemiprocne comata. The sequence continues at coordinate 45,698,312 of CM036616.1, forward strand.
TGTAGTTTAGTCAGTCTGTAATCTAGAAACAATTGATAATGTGACTGTATCAGATCTATCTGCAATGTTCCATGATTTCAACGACAAGCAATATTTAAAGGATTATGGGATGGGATGCTAATTAAATACATGTTAAACATACTGTACAAATATACTTGCATTAGCAATTTTATTCCAAACTGAAAATCAGGTATTCCTCCAAAATATTACCAGTGAAGACAAAGTATACTATCAAATATGGCTTCCAGAACAAGGACCCTCTAACAAGAATCAAACCTATTTACAACAAATAAAAACAACAAAAAAGTCAATCCCCAATCTTTCGAAGTTTCGTTTGAAACAAAACTTCTAAATAGCTGCTGTATATAATACATCAGTTCTATTTATTTTTTGTTGCACTTAAACAGAAGTTACCAGGTAAGAGCCAGAGTGACGTTTAGGACTCTGAGTTCCACTGGAGTCTGGATTTTCAGACTTGGAGTCACGTTTCTTCGTGCTGTTGTTTACTGGCGTTGGTATTTGTGATGGCCGAGCAGAACTATTGTCCACACTACTCTTCCTGCGGCTTGGATTGTAGTTGAAAGGAGTCACTCTTGCTGCAACAGCACCAATGGGGGAGCTGTGTTTGCTTGAGCTACTGGAACTGAATGGTGTACGCTCACTTACAGTACTTTCATTATTTTCTGATGCAGGAACAGGATTGTTCTGCAGAGGCTTTGTTTCAGTGCCTTTCTTGTCTGGACTGTCTATCTGAAAGAAAGAGTTCAGACGATTTTCTAAACCAATGGTACGAACAGGAACACCTCCATTCCCTGTGGTTTGTTTTTCTTGAATCTCTTTAGAATCTTTACCATTCACACCTCCTTTCTCTGAAACACTGTCAATAACAGGGGGAGTATTTCCAGTTGGGGACCTTCCAGATCGGGGATTGTTAATTGGGCAGTCCTCTATCCTCACCCATACATCCTCTGTCTTAGAGACAGCTGGTGCCATCTGATAGATGAGAGTTTTGGAATCAGAGCCATTTGTGGCACCAGAGGAAGAATGTTGAGAATCATTCATTATCTGAGGAATTTCACTTTCTTTTATTTTTCTCCAAGTACCTTTTGTTGGTGCTTGACTTTCTTTACTTTGCTTGTGTCCAGAAAGAGAACTTCCATGTTGCTTTTCATCTTCACTTTTTGCCTTTTCACTGGATTCTGAAGAAGCTGACAGAATTGAGGAGGAACTTCCAGTTCTTCGCCAAGTGCTTACACGAGGAAGTGATGAGGAATGCTTACTATGCTCACGCTTCCATGTTCCTGATCTATTGATCAGCAATCTAGATGGACTCTCAGAATGAGAACGAGCTATATCATGACGTTTTGCTGGTCTCCCATCATATTCTATAGAAGGGCTCAGATTAGGGGGTAATTTTCGCCAACCACTAGTCTGGGCAGTTGAATGAGTGGATAAAGACATATCAGGAAGAGATGGACTTAAAACTGGGGTCTGTAGTTGAGACCTTGTGGGAGAATCTGGTCTGGAAGGAGACAGAGATTCAAACGAAGCTGACTCTTCTAATTTCCGTCTTAGAGTTGGGCTTGGAGCTTCTTTAATAAAAGTTGACTGGCGAACAAGAACAGGTCTCTCAGATCTGTCAGATTCACTTCCGCTAGATTTTGTGGATGACACTCTGGATAGCTCAGTCTTTTTGTTTGATCCACCACTGCTGAGAGCTTGGTTTAAGCCTTTTGAAGCAGACTCACTTCGTGGAATGCTACTGGTACTCTTAGGTAAGGCAGTTTGCTTTGTAAGGTTTTGCTGGCTCATCTGCCTGCCTGGTGATGTATACGACATTCTACCTGAACTTGAAGATTTAGTTGAAGCTGTGCTAGGAGATGATGTCCTTGGCAACTGAGACAGTTTGTTGGGTGGACTTATACCATTTCTTCCTGGGGAAATTGAGTTTCGTCCCGGAGATTGCAGAGGCCTACTTAATGGCTGCTGTTGAGGTCTAGAAGGAGTGGAGTCTCTAGATCCTGATCTAGAAGGTCCTTTACTTACGCTCTGGTTCAAACCCGATGGTTGCCTAGTTACAGGAGCTGGCTCAGGTTTCACTGATGACTTAACTCCTCTTGGAGAACTAGTCAAACTTTGGCCTTCACTGGGACTCTTGGAGTTTGTGTTTTTGAGTGGGGGACCTTTTTTGGGAACAGGACTAGTACTTGAAGAACTATTTCGAACTCCTGGAATATGGATCATTGTCCTACCACGTGAAATTGAAGGCACACTTGTCTGTTGTGGTTGCTTCAACTGGCTTGAAACTTCTGAATTGGAGCGAGCTTTTCCTGTAATCATACTTTTATATACTTTCTTCCCTCCTTTGATTCCCCTGCTTTCAGATTCTACTTTTTTAGACTCCAGTGTACTTTTCTCTCCTGGCTTAAGAATCCTTGGACCTTTATTACTAGTGAAAGGCTTTTCTTCTTGGTCTGGGGTAAGATGAAATGGTGACCCTAGAGAAATGCCAGATTTTAATGAAAGGATAGAATCAGAGTCTGATGAAGCTTGTCTAGACAGTGATGCAGCAGCTGCAGCTTGATGCAAGCTACTAACTATAGAATTTGCACCTTCCTGTATAGCTTTCCAGTCAAAGTTCTCTGAATCAGGTGAGAAACCATGTTCTGAATCAGGCCTCTGTATCTCTCTCAAATCCAGTGTTAAATCTTCTGCCAATACACCACCTGCATTTCTGGAATTACTTTTTTCACTTTCACTCTTTATTCTTGAGGGTTTTTTCTTTTTAGGCATAGCAGAACTAATGCATTCCTGCAAAAGATCATCTTCTGAGTCAATACTAAGAGAACTCAGAGAGCTGTTTCTGGAGAAACATACAGGAGTGTCTTCAACATGAAATGATTTAGGTGCATAACCAGAAGTCTGTGGTCTGTTTGATTCCATCTGTGAATCAGGAGCCTCAGTATGTTTTGCAGGTTCCCCTTCTTTGTTGTTATTGTTTTCTTGATCAATATCACTGAGGGAACTAAGAGATGAATTGCGAGAAAAACAAACAGGTGTGTTTTCAATAGCAAAATTCTGCATTTTCTCATCTGGAGCTGCTCCTCTGTCTGGAATATCTTTAGCTGACTGAGAGAAAGTTTTAGGCTGGCTTCTGCCTGTTGGGTGTTTTTGACAAACTTGTGCCCTGTTACTTGGCTGCTGATTTGAAGACTGTTCTGGATTAGTGCAGTCTTTAGTTTCTATTTCCTTTGCTTCTTTTCCTTTTCTTAATTCTGCCTTCTCCCTTGAAAGGTCAACATCATCATCATCAAAATCCAAAGAACTTAGGGAATCATTCCGTGAAAAACAGTAAGGAGTTCCCTCAATAGGTGTGTAATGATGAGGGGAATCAAATGCAAAGCTTCCTCTTGCACGTTCTTCATTGTTTGGCAATTTGTCATTAAAATCTCTTGAATTATTTTTAAGATTCTGTTTCTTTGCATCTCTGTTCTCCGGATAGCTTCTTTCGTTATTAATACTGGTTTTAGGCTCTGTGGTTTTTCTTACACGTGCCCTGTATTCATTATTTTGGGGTACAGGCTTTACTGGTGATGTTGGCTTCTTTTTCTCACCTTCTGGTTGGTTTTTATTATTTAGAGATGAAGATGCTTGTTGAATTTGATCCATTATTTTCTTCACTCTGAAAGGTTTGTGACTTTTTCCTTTTGGCATAGCTGAGTTAATGCACTCAGCCAGAATATCACCCTCTTCTGTTTTGTCATCATCCAGGCCTGAGGGAGTCACAGTTGTGCTTTTTGCTCTCTGAGAGTCATCAGTACTTCTACCTTCTGTAGGAATTGTGTCTCGCTTTTCAAATTCCCCTGACTCTGCTCCTGTACCCACACTGTCCACATTGGCTAGCTCACTTGGGGGTGATTCTATGGTGAGATCACTAAGAGATGTAGCTGTTGAAAAATTTATTGGTGTACCCTCAACACAATACACCCGTGGCATATCATCCCCTGGTGTAAAACTCACATGCTTTTGGGATTGCAATCTGCTTTGTGAAGGCAAAAGTTTGTAAACTGGCAACTGGCTGGGCTTCCTGGCTACAGGAGGAGGTATTTTTGGAGCAGATGCTTGAGAAGGCTTTTTGGCTTTACGTGAAGACTTTGTTGGCATGGCAGAAATAATACATGCTTCCAGTATTTCAATATCATCGTCATCATCAGAATCATCCAGAATGTCTTTTTCTGCTTCAGTAGGCTTCTCTTTCTTCTCTTGGCTATTCTTTGCATCATCTGACTGCTCAGGTTCCGCTTCATTTCCATGTTCGTTTTCATGAACTGGAGGCATTACTCTTAACTCTACATCTTTCTGTATAAATGGCTCATCAAGACTCAGAGCACTCAGGCTAGAAGAGCAAGAAAACCCATCTGGTGTGCTTTCTGTGGCAAAATGTAATAGTGTATCAGCATCTGGCAGTACCTGAACTCTTTGAATGGCTGCATTTACAGCTGCCTGTCTAGGACCAGGCTCTCTCTTTTCTGCACTCGGTACTTTACCTTTAGCTACATCTCTTTTCACTTGAACTCCTTGAGCGGGGGGTGGCGTTTTACTTCTGCTTGGAGGCATTGTTTGTCCAGGGCTGTCTGGAAGGTCACTGGGACTTATAATACCACTTACCATTCCACTGCAAGGCTCACTTTGAACTGAACTAGCAATTGAACGGCTTTCAAAACTATCCAGGGAACTTACAGAAGTACATCTGCTGAACATGAGTGGTGTTTCCTGTACATAATGTTCTGGTGGGCTCTTAGGAGTCTGTGCACCACTCTTTGAGGGAGATTTGGCACCTGAAGAAAATTCAACAGCTTTATGTCTAGAGGAATCAGAAGGAGACAAACTAGAAGTTTGAAGTCTACTGGATTTTGTTCTGATGTGTTGTGATGTTGATGTGATTTCACTTACTGCACTTTCTGTAGATAAAGCCCCACTGTTTTCCTTTAATTCTGCTATCTGTAGTGTGTTATTAGCATCGGTCACACGTGTGGATTGATCACGTCCTATTTCATCCTCAGCTGATGACAAAGATGACAAAGAGCTACACCTTGAAAAACATATTGGGGTATCTTCCACACAGTAAGTTTGTATAGTTTCCTGATTAATAGAGGGAGTTTTACAGGAGGCAGTCTTTTGTGCATGACCACCTCTGCTCTGTGCAGAGCTTGGGTGAAGCTGATTCTGTCTCTTTGAACCTGCTGAGAGGGCTGGTGTGCTCCCACTGCTTGAGGAAATATGGTCAGTTTTAGTGGTTTGCACTGAAGAAGTCTTTGGAAAAGTAAAAGATGGCTTCTGAGAAGAAGGAGGAACTTCTGTTGTGTATTTTAAACTATAATCAATTGGCTGATCAACATGATGTTCCTCTTCATTGTACTTTATGCTATAATTAGTTGGTCTGTCTTCCTCTTCATGTTGTTCCTCCTCAGAGTAACGTTCACTATAGTTGGTTGGCTTATCATCATCATAATCATCAACCTGGCACAAGGACTGGTTTACTTTCTGATTCATTCCAAGAGTTGAGCCTACTCTGTTCTGATCTGAACCACTGGATCCTCTGGATCTAAAGGAAGAAACACACTCTTGCTGTCCAAAAGGTGACTGATATTTCATGTGTTTATCATCTCCACTTTCAGTGTACACAGGGTAGGCTGCACTTTGGCTCCTTGACTGCCTTTGTTCATTTTGTTTCATTTCATCATCTATTATATGCTTAGGCCTTGCCCATCTTTCATTCTGAGAGGGACTTTGCCTTCCAGAATTCAACTGTTCATCTGAGTATTTAAGACTATAATTAATAGGAGTGTCTAGCTCTCCACCATTGTCATCCATATGATTTGCACTATGAATCTTATGTGCCAGGTCAGCTGGATATTGACCGTAACTACAAAATTTACTTTCATCATCTTCGGAGTAAGATTCAATGGAAGGTTTCATTTGGCCTCTTTTACCATAGCCATCACTGCTGCTGACACTATTTAAACTGTCATTTGAAGCTCTCTTGTATTCCATTTTTGTATAAGGCACAGGACATGTCCTGTTTGCATTCTCGGCTTTAGGAAAGTAGGTGTTTGAGTGAGTATGGCCAGTGGCTGATCTCCTTGGGGCACTTCTGTCTTCTGCCAAACAGTGCATTTCAGAAGTGGAACCAGAACTTCTGTCTTCCTGTGGAATATGCATGCTTGTTACTTCTTCCATGACTTTGGCTATCTGAGCAGCAGCAGTAGAAATCTGCATTCCAATTCTCTTAGAGGAGTTGCCAGTATTCTCTGCAGCTGGATGATAGGTATTTAAACCTACTGCTCTATCCCTGTCAAGACTTCTGTCTTTCTCAGATCGAGAATTCTCTATGTTTCCTCTACTGGAAGAGGAGGAGCCAGGCAATACTGTAGTATTTAAATATGGTGAAAGTACAGTCATATTACCAGCATTAAAACTCTCAGATCTGCATATACCATCATCATGCCGACTGGAGTCCAAGACATACTCACTGTATATATTTTGCTTATGTCTCTGCTTATTACGGTGGGATGCTTTCGGGCTTAAATTATCAATGTTGTCAAAAGTCTCTGATAAATGCTGAGCATCTAATTCTGCTTCCAGTGCCTTTTGTTTTCTGACATGAAGAGATGGCAAGCTTGATCCTGGAGACATAATGTTGGCATCCTTATATTTTGCTGGCCTGTTTGCCATGAGGTTTCTTAGAGCTGCAGCACTACCCATGGCAATCATTTTGTGTTTTGAGTGAATAAGGTTTTTCAGCATGCTGACTGCTCCCATGTCCCAGAGTGCCTCCTGATCCTTTGCATTTCGTGCAGAAAGATTCCACAGGGTCCCACACGCATTACTGACTATTGTCAAACTGTGTGACTTCAAGTGTTGTAACAAGGTTTGTAAGCAGCTGTTCTCTCGCAAGATTTGCCTGGTGTTGAGTAATTGAAACAAACATTGGTAAGTGGCACATCAAAAGGCTAAGAGGCAAAGCAAAACAAAAACTTATTAAGCTAGAAGCAAGTTTTGCCCTTAAAAAGGATAATAATGAATGCTCCAGTGCAAAATTATCTTGTATTTCCCCTAGCTTTCATCTGAATGCTAATAAAATGCTATTACAAATGTGAACAGTTAGCTTTTAGTATGGTTCATCATTAAGAAGCAGGAAGTATTAACCTGTTTGCATATTCCTGTTATGTAAGTGAAATACTTATCAAATGCATTAAAAATTAACTGTACTTAATTGCTATACTTAATACATGTATTCATATTAAGGCCCAGTCAGAGACACTGTCTACTAAATATACATGTGGAACTGCTGAGGATTTTCAGAGAAAGCATACCCACCTATGGTCCTCATTAGTAGCAATTAAGCTAGAAACATTTCTTAATATTCCTCCTCCACTTTCTATGATGGCTAAAGTGTTTGTTTGGCTCCGGTATGTCAGTGTACCAACTAGGAATGCAAGAGCACCATCAACAGCACATATATCAGCTTTGTTCTCAGTGCAGTGTGCTGACAAATTCCATAAGGCACTCAGAACACTTTTTAGGGTGGATTCCTAGGAAAATAACAACATGTCAGAGTTAGAGAAGTTTTCAAATATTGATCACAAGCTCTCAGAAACATGTAAGTTAGCTTCAAGGAGTTATGTATGCTCCAATTTCTGCCTTCTGGGTTGATAAAGTAGATGCAGGCAGCAGTGCAGACATGAATACTTTTGTTCACTCTCTTCTTCCTTCAGCTAGGGATTTGGTATTGCTTGCCCCAGAGCTCTCAGAAATATGTGCCACAATACTTGTTGGCTGCCATAATGATAAAAAATGGCTTGAAGACTAGCTGGCAGGAGGCTCTGAGATGGAACATAATCCTGTGTGGATACCAAAAATACATATCTAGATAATTACAGATGTGGTAGTTATCTACTCACTAACTCAAAAGAGGTTTATTAAATTGCAAAATTATAAAAAAGAGTATTTTAACAGCACAGCTCATGAAACTGAAGAGCAAAAGCTGTCAACAATCATAAATAAAATTACAGAAATACTAGCAGTTTTGAGATGTCCCTGCTATGTCATGGTCTGCCGCTATGTTAAAGCAAAGCAGCTCCCTTCTTCAAAGCAAGTTACCTAAATCGCCCCAAATATTTGACCAGCTGGTTTTATCAAAAAGGACAATAGTTGTGTTTTGAGTAAAGTGAGATCTCCCAACAATTTATCTCAATCATTTATATAGGATACCTTCTTAACTTCTAAAGCACATTCCATCAACGCTTTCACACTTCCAACTTCTCTTAGAGTCTTTTTACTATTTACATCTGCTCGCCAGGACAAGTTCCTCAACACACTTGCAATGACCTGCAAAACGTGAAAGAAAAATAATGAATCATGATATAGCTACTTCTTTAGCAGGTTTATCAGACTTTCCTCCTCGACTTCTGGAATGCTATGGATTAATTAAGAATGGTCACGTTCAGCTATGAGCTACAATTTGCTAAAATGTGCTTTTTTGTTGTGTTGCCCGCTAGACTGTTTTAACATTTCAGTCTGACCAAAGGTACTGGCTTTGTGTGTGGGTACCTAAAAAAAACCATGGAAAATCGGGTTCCCTGCTTTCCACACTGGTTGAAAAGTTGGCCCAAAAATTCAGATTTGTGCTGTACTCCAACGTCTGTACTAGGCTTACGGAATCTCAGGAAAGATTAGTATATTTTTTTCAGCTTTACTGCTAGTAAAATAGAACAATAACACTGGCCTGTTTCTCAGATGGTACGGTTGCTTTGATTAATGTTTATGAAGTTCTTTAAAGTGTTTTAAAGATACATTGTCTGTTCCAATCAGAATAGTTATGTATAGAAGATGATTTATGTACAGAATAATCATGTATAGAAGATTCAGCCTATGTCCTTGTCCTTAGTGGCAGCCAGACTGAGACAGACTCAGTGTGGTGGACAGTCGTTACATATTAAACTCCATCCATTTACAGGCTGCAGTAAGCATTTATCTCCCTCATGAAATATATTTGATAGAAAACTTTTACCTAAAGAGGTTCTCATTGTCACAGAAGTGCATCAGCTTGTTAAGATTATGTGATGAATGCTCCCCCTGCTCACACCCATGAGACAGCATACCTTTTCTGGGGTCTTTCTAAGGCTCTCTGAGGAGCTGTTCAGCCCCATGGCCCAGGTGTGATGTCCATTCAGGGAAGTCAATGGGAGCAGCTCTATGCACCTTTTGGACTGCACCAAGTCAGTCCAGAAGTCCTCACCTAGGAATGTGGGACACTTTATAGGATCTGGGAGAAGACCACTCTGGGACTGCAGAGGACTTACTTAGGATGGGAGGACCTCATTACAGAGAAAATCAGGAAGGCAAAAGCCCAGCTAGAGCTCAGCTTGGCCACTGACAGAAGGGACAACAAAAATTTTTTTTATAAATTCATCAACAATAAACAGAGAACCAGGCAGAATCTCCAACCCTGAGATACTTAATGCCTTCTTTGCCTCCATCTTTAATAGTCAGACCAGCTTCCCCCCAGGTGTTCAGCCTCCTGAGCTGGAAGATAAGGATGGAGAGCAGAACAACCCCCCATAATCCAGGAGAAGTAGTTAATGATCTGCTTCTGCACCTACACATGCACAAGGCCATGGGGCCTGAGGGGATCCACCCTAGAGTACTGAGTGAGAGAGCTGGCAGGGGAGTCTCTCTCCATCATTTATCAACAATCCTGGTCAACAGGGGAGGTCCCAGATGACTGGAGCGTGGCTAATGTGATGCCCATCTACAAGAAGGGCTGGAAGAAGGATCTGGGAACTACAAGCCTGTCATCCTGACCTCGGTACTGGGAAAGATCATGGAGTGGCTCATCTTGAGTGAGCTCTCATGGCAAGTGCAGGGCAGCCAGGGGATCAGGGCCAGCCAGCAAGGGCTTATGAAATCGAGGTCTTGCTTGACCAACCTGATCCCCTTTTTGGATGAGGGGAAGGCTGTGGATGTCGTCTGCCTGGACGTTGGTAAGGCCTTTGTCAGTCTCCCACAGCACTCTCCTGGAGAAGCTGGCGAATCATGGCATAGACAAGTGTACTCTTCATTGGGTAGAAAAATGGCTGGGTGGCCGGGCCCAGAGAGTTGTGGTAAAGTGGTCAAATCTAGTTGGTGGCCGGTCACCTATGGTGTCCCTCAGGGCTCAGTTTTGGGGCCAGTCCTGTTCAACATCTTTATCAATGGTCTGGATGAGGGGATTCAGTGCACCCTCAGTAAGTTTGCAGATGAAACCAAATTGTGTGGGAATGTCGATCTGCTAGGGGGTAGGAAGGCTGTACAGAGGGACCTGGACAGGCTGGATTGATGGGCCAAGGCCAATTGCATGAGGTTCAGTAAGGCCAAGTGCCAGGTCCTGCATTTTGGTCACAACAACCCCAGCCAATGCTACAGGCTTGGGGAAGAGTGTCTGGAGAGCTGCCCAGCAGAAAAGGACCTGGGGGTGCTGGCTGACAGCCGACTTAACATGAGCCAGCAGTGTGTCCACGTGGCCAAGAAGGCCAACAGCATCCTGGCCTGCATCAGGAATAGTGTGGCCAGCAAGAGCAGGGAAAGTGATCATGCCCATGTACTCAGCACTGTTGAGGCTGCACTTCAAGTACTGTGTTCAGTTCTGGGCCCCTCACTACAGGAAGGACATTGAGGTACTGGAGCATATCCAGAGGAGAGGCACCAAGATGGTGAGGGTCTAGAGAGTAAGTCATACAAGTGCCTGAGGGAACTGGGGATGTTTAGTTTGGAGAAGAGGAGGCTGAGGGGAGACCTCATTGCCCTCTACAACTACCTGAAAGGAGGTTTTACGGAAGTGGGTGTTGGCCTCTTCTCCCAAGTGAATAATGACAGGACCAGAGGAAATGCTCTGAATTTGCATCAAGGAAGGTTTCGATTGGATATTAGGAAGAATTTCTTTACTGAAAAAGTGGTCAGGCACTGGAACAGCCTGACCAGGGAGGTGGTGGAGTCACCATCCTTGGAGGTATTCAAGAAACCTGTAGATGAGGAACTTCCGGGCATGTTCTAGTGGCCGAGATTGTAGGTTGTGTGTTTGGGGTGTGTGTTGTGGTGTTTTTTTATGGTTGGACTCAGTGATCTCAGAGGTCCTTTCCAACCATGACAATTCTGTGATTCTGTTATTTTCAATCTGTGTTCATTACACAGCAGGAAGCATTGGAAGAGACACTCAGGTGTCACACTGAACACTTTCCTCATACCTAGAAAGCATCTTCAGGAGGTGCTGGCATCTACAGTAGTTATGTATGACTTGTCAAGCCAAATGCAGATTCTCTTTTGAAATACAGCTTCCTCTAATATTATTCCCCTACTGTTTACTTGCTGCAGCTGTAGGAGATGCCACCATACTGTATTAACCCTCCAGGTAATCCCAGTCCATTAGCATCATCACTAGTAAACTGAATTAGAGACTCTAAGATGGCTCAAACTTAGCTTTAAAATTGGACTTCCACTAACAGATCAGGGTCATAAAAATGAGTTTCATAGTCCATGTGTTACACATGCTTTGGTAAAAAAAAACAGAATATGACCCACAGATAAGCATTTTTACAAGAAGAAAGTTGTACTTCATAATTTATGGAAAAAGTGTAGGTACATACTTTGCATCCAAGTCAGACAAGACAACATAGGAACAATTACCGTTAAAAAAAAAAACAAGCTGGGATCAATGAAACATATTTTACGGAGCAAGCCTAATTACATAGTGTGGACAGCACACTAGAAACTTCATGAAGATCACAGAATTGAAGTATAAAAATAAGTGGTGGCAAGGCCAAATTATTGGAAGGAAGGTAAGTATTACGAATGAGAGCAGAAATACAGTATTTTAATACAATGCAATGAAATTAATGGATTCAAGCTAAAGAAATACTTAATCTAAAAAGGACTTACCTGCTGTAAGTCTTCACTTTCAGATTTCAGTTGGGCTACAAGAGCTCTCATGCAGCCCTTCATAGAACATAAGGTAGCCTGTTAGAAATCAGAAGAAAAAAGAAAGTGAATAGTATTAAATGACAGGCTAGGTGGCTTGCTTCTGCACAATGTTTTGATATTTTAAGCTAATAATTATTTGAAGTTCAATAAAAACCTTAGTAAAATATATTGGAAACACCTAATTGGTTTACAGCTATTAAAAGTAAGTGTAACGATAATTTTCTGTTTTGGACATTACACTAACTGGTAAAATTGTGCTAAATTTTCTATTTTTTATAAGAGGCCTAGGACTTGATCTAGAACTTTACTACCTGAGAAGCCTTCTTTACTATGTGCTAGATAAAAATCAACTGTGATTTAACCATGTATTGTTACCTACTGTCTGTTGAGTCTCATGATCATAATTTTTCCTTTCAAATAAACATAGTATGAAAAATAATATTAATATTTAGAACTGATACAAATGTAACATTTGACATTTGAAGAACATAATATCTGACATTTGTAGAGTAGTTGTTGAATAATACAATAGCAACTGAAATACTGTAAGGTGTATGTTGGAAATTGTGACAAAGCACAATTAAAAAGTATTCAAAAACGAAGTATGTGTTACAACTGTATTACCCATCAGTTGGACAGCATGTACATTTACATCTCTGGGTAGTTTAGTTTATGCTATAAACCCAGTAACTGCAGCCCTTTATCAGTTACTGACTGGATGACATGAAGAGGCATTTTGTGAAGCCATTCTTTTGCACCAAGGATTTATGCTTTACTCTTATCTAAAACCTGGAACAAAAAAATAGTCATATGAAGCCTGATTTCCATTAATTCCTGAAATGTCTTCCTCTAGATTAGAAAGATGAAAGTCTTCTCAGTATGAAGTTATTTTAAGATCCACAGCTCGGCAAACTCTGGAGCCAGAAATCGTTCAAATCTTCTATCTTTTGAAAGCAAGGTCCTTGACAAAAATTAGGGAACCTATTTCCTCTTATACTAATTTGATGTAGTGTCCATTATGAGCCAGATACGCTCAAATATGTAAAAGCAAGCTCCAGCCTGAAGAGGTTTGCAAAATTTCATCACACAGTAATAGTACTGTTAAATAACTGACATCTCTACAAAATTTGACTCAACTACAAGTTTTATTTCAACATCTTCAGAAAAATCAGTCACAATCCATTATCCTTGCTCCATAATAATTTTTTGTTATACTAATCTAAGGCTCATCAAAAATTAAGGCAACAGATAGAAGTCTTACTTTCAGTGACAAATGAAAAGTAAACTTATTTAATATGAGAGTTGACACTACACTTGAATGATACAACAGTCAGCTTGTCAGGAACAGGATGGAATGACAGAGGTATTTTGAACTGTCTTGAGCTCTAAACTCCATATCCTACCGTGGAGATTTTCATCACCTGTTTTGAGAGCTATGATTAAAACATAGCTATGAACTTGAACTAGTAGATGTTTAAAATAGTACTCTCACCTTGTTTGCCACATCTCCAAAAGTCAAGTTTGTCAGAGCCATTCCAGCATACCTCCTTAGGGTAACACTATAGTGATCATTTGTAAGTCCATACATTTCACAATCCACTTGCAAGAGTTCAGCAATGGCCTGCAAACCTCCTTTTTAAAAAAAAAACACAACAAACAAACATATAATAAAACTAGCATCTGTAGTCTAATATAATGAGTACAGTACATATATGCCAAGGAGAAAATTGCATTTATATGTACAGAACAAATCTCAAACATCTGAAAAACAGAAGGCTCAGAAAGATGAATAAATTGTTAAATACTGACTCAGGATCTTGAATCCTTGCTTAGTAGCAGCTGAAAGGTATGACAGCATGACACTGAGATATGAGGGGAAAATGGGAGCATGAGGAATGACGAGGAAGTAAGAAGCATACTCATCTTTTAATTACACCTGGCCAAAATCCTGTCTGACCTAAGAACTTGCACCAGTTACATAAAAGGCTATTTAGTAAATCTGAAAATTACTTATTTAATTATTATAACTGAAAATTATTTTCTGAGAAAAATACACAGAACACTGATAATGAAAACTGGCAAAGTGAGGAAAATTTTATGCACAGAATTTACTAAATAACAACCCAATAGAACAATAAAAAAACCTCTCCCACCCTGGAAAGCAATATCCATTGTAAATCAAATACTTCTAAAATTGCAAATATTTCCATAGTAATACAGCTGTTCCAAAATTCACAATTCATGCCAGAAAAAAAAGTGTAAGTGACATACTAATTTATGCACCGCAAAATGGTCTGGTTAATTTAAACTGCATTCATCACTTAGAGGGCAACAACTGACATAAATGAACTGATCATCTGTTTAACCTAGTAGTACAAACAGCCACATATCCAGTGAGGTACATGAGGAGTCTCAGCCTTTCCAGCAAGCTTCTCAAAGGAAGTCAGAGAAATACATTTGGTCTTACCAAGCTCATTCATTGCATGCCTGTGTTCTTCATCAAATGAAAGTTTCATCAAAACACACACTGCAGGACAGATTTGATGATCCACTGGAGCAGGCACTGATCCAGAAATAAGTAACAATTAGTATTTCCTGGGTGATCTTGTCAGGTCATAAGTTTTCCAAAGTGAATCTAACCTTCAAATAAATAAATAGCTGTTCTGTTTAGGTTTTGTACCTCCCCAGTAAACCATGAACAGACAATTAGTTAAGAATCCTACTAACAAACCCATGCTCTAGAAATATATTCAACGCTGAAAAAGAAATTAGGGAGAATCCTGAATCTATGTATTAAGTAAGAAATATGACTCCTGGTACAAAAAATTCTCTCTTTAATTTTAAAAATTAAGAATCTTAGTTAAACAAATAAGTGAGGTTAAATATTCTGGTGGCATTAAGTAATACACCTCCTAATGTGAAGCTGTTTATTTGAACATTATGTCCTTATGAATAGTAAATTAAACCCTTTATTTCATAAGTGAGAAGTTTTTAAGTTTGTGTTTTTGTGAGCTAGATTCTGGCTAATGCACACATGGTATTGGTACATCTTGTTCAGAGCTCCAATCCTGCTAAATGCCTCTTGCAGTAAACTCCAACGGCCCTGACACAGCACACTGATTTCAGCAGCACATCTGTCATAGACACCTACAGCCTGTATTTATAAAATGTCCTCAGCACAGAAAAGCAGCTAAGCAATCCAGAAGGTGAAATCTTTTTTTCTAACTGTTCCCTGAGAAAACCCCTATTCACTTACATTGTCACTTCTTTTGTGTTTTAATGCTGAAATATTTCTTACATACAACACTAAAACATCATGTATATTCTTATATACAATGTTATCTGCATGAAAAGCTATTTGGGATTATTTATGTAGGTATGTTTCACTATCGATGAAAACGTAAAATAGAATGAGTACCTATTCAATATTAACTTAAGAGATTATAAATACAAAATACTAGAATTATTATCTGGAAAGCACACCAATGTCTATGACTTAAATAAAAAGTTTATAAATGGGGTATCATATCTGTAAGAGATACTACTTCCCAAAACTAGTTGAACTTAAAAAACCCCAACATAATCACACTTATACACACACAGAGATACAAGAAAATTCACATACATTCAACAAGAAATCAGATTAAAGTTGTGCTTTCTGTAAATACACCGTTCTCAATATATCCTTGAAACACTTTTATATGACTTTCAGAACCTACTTGGGTTTTTGTCTTGGTCCATGCCTTGTTCGTGTGCCTCCTGCCATTCCCAACACGTTTCACAGTAAGCACGGATCTGCTCCAAAAGATGGAGCACGCGGATTTCCCGTCTGCCTCGCTTATCATCAGGCTGGGAGTGAATGATGTTATGCAGCGCTGCGCTGGCTCTGGCACGGGCCTCTTTACTACCACGAGAGTTTCCCAACAAGACAGAGTCTTTATCGTTGCCATGTAAAAGCTGGATGAGGAGAGGAAGACATCCAGACTGTCGCATGGCTATGCAGCTGTCTTGGGAGCTAGACATTGCTAGCAACGTTCTTGACATGTCATCTTTATCATGAGTACCAAGCATTGATAACAATGAATACACCATTTCCACCTGCAGGTCAAAGATTTTAAAAATACAGTTACATTTTAAAAATACACAATAAATTTAATTAAATTTAAATGGTACACATGAGCAAAGAAAAAACTTACTTAATGGCGCAGAAAAACATGCTACTAAGAAATAGTGAAGTACTATTACTAATTCAGCATTCATAATCTTAATAAACTTTACTTAGTGGTTAAACGGCTAGAAGAAGTAGGTGGCAGCTGCATGCAACAGGATTATAAGACCAGTGGCAAAGACTTCTAAATGTCCATTCTACAAAAAGATGAATTAAACATGCTAGTTAAAGTCTTTCAGTTTGAGAAATCCAAAATATATTTAAAATTCTGACTAAAAAAATATGTTCTGTATAACCCACATTTTTATATAGAAATGTGAAAAACATTCAGTGAAAAACTATTTGTTATGTGGTATAAAATACAATTATTCTAGATAAAGAATAAGACGGATTACACACATTTTTAGTTTGCACTATCCTAACAAAATCTGACATCTCTGTATTTTAGTTTTCCTTTAAAACTATTTTTAAATAAAATTTTTGTTACGACTGCCTTGCATATGGACCAGATCATGTACAACAAATGCAAAACTGAAGAGTTCAATTAACATTTTTTCAAGTTTAGAGGGATAAAACCAGTAAAGCAAACAAATGCTTGTTTAATATATAAAATACTGAGAATTGGTCAAATGAAATCAAGTCGTGAAAACCCGGCATTACACATTTAACTAGGAGTAATCAGATTTCTCACTAAACATAGCAATTCTGAGGGACTTCCTTGGCTGTCGTGTAATGTAGTCGTCAACAGCACTATTTGGTTTGTCTTTCCCATTCTGTTTTCTTCAATAATAGCTTTAGAACAAGAAATGCATATTTGGTTCTTCTAGTGAACTTTTAGTAGAATAACAGGATGTAGAGGATTATTTTAGATAATACCTAGAAACTCCAAACTTCTAAAGCCAAGACCAACAGGAACATTCGAAATTGAAGCCCAATATGAAGAAGCTATCAAAGGGAATCATAAAGTAGCTGCATATGTGTTTTTTTTAGAATATACCACTTAATGAAGAAATGAGACTTTGGTCTGTTAGAGAAAGTTTTCTACTAATAACTAGGTATTTGCACTGGTTACCAGACCAGTGACTTTGGTTTCTTCAGACACAATTCAAATGTGGCTGAAGACGAGTACAATACCAAATTATAAAAAAAACTGGATAGCAGTGGGTAGACTAAGTATCAAGTCTGTGAACATGGACTTCTTGAAATACTATAGGATTGCTGAAGCACTAGAGATCTTAGGATCTGTTAAACTGTATGATCACATGCAAAATCCACTGAAATGGTCTTGGAGCCAATTTTATAACAGCCTAGCACCCCAGTTTGGAGATCCTGTCTTCTTGGTCTGGGAAAAATCAAATACACTATTAAAACAAACCACAAGGAGAGTGAATTTAATCTGCTTTATGCATGCCTCTTGACAGGGATTTCAAGAGGCAGCTTTCATCCAGTGTTACTTAGATTTGGAAGGTAAAATTTTTGTCACAGTGTAAAGCTGAAGAAGCCACCAAAATCTGGCCTCCAGATTGTGGCAAATATATCATAGGAAGAACTAAAACAGTACTTGCCTGTCTGTCTCTCTGTATACACACATTGCCCAGAGACAAATCTGTCTGCATCTGTAAATACACTGCCCTATTTACAATCTTTCCATTCCATTCTGTTCCATTCAACATTTTCCATTCTTCTCAGGCACTAATCCTAAACTTCTCCTAACCCACAGCACAGTCAGCTCAACCTATTTCTTTGTCTGTATCCTTCCACACTAAGTCACTTTCTCTGCCCTCAGGGCTCTCCTGTTGTTTGCAGCTTTTAAGAATTTGATAATTTGCAACCACAGCTCACAGACAGACAGACCAGCTGATGTCACCTCCACCTGGAATACGCATACAGTGCAGGACTAAAAACAGCATTACGATGTTGTAATTTAAGGCCCAACGTAATTAACACTATGTCAAGCTCTTTGAGGGTGCCCAGGCTAATTTTATGGTACCCATACGAGCATCTAGAGAGAGGGTGTTCAGAACCCTGAGGGATCCAAAGGGAAGAACAGAGAGGGGTCAGTGCTCCCTCCCATTTCCTGCCATACTCCATAAATCCAGGAGGGTGGGAAATCCATGCCCTTGCTGTTCCCTTCTTCCTTGCTGCTTCCTTGCACTTGGGAGGTCTTGAAGAGAGGCTCCTGCTTTGTCATCAGCTCTCCACGATGTGCTCTGCAGGATCCAAATCCATCAGCTGCTGGGAAGTCATGGACCCTTTTCCCAAGCTGGCTCTGCGCAAGGGACCCTCTAACACTTGTATCTGCGATCATCAAGATCAGGTTTTGTATATAATTTTGTATTTGTTCTTCATCCCATGTGTTACAGTCCCTTCCCTTCTAGTTTTAACTTTCAACCTTGAAGTCTCTCTTCCTTATTCACCTTTTACCTTCCCTTGGGAGGGTGGTGGGGGGTAACAGCAATTGGGTTCTATGGGTTTTGGTTCACCCTGACCAATAAACCAAGAAACTGGAAAAGTATTCAAAGAACTGCTCTTAAAAAGGTCAGTTTCCATTATGGATTATAAATCAAGATCACAAGCTTTTTAGATATTCTAGTAATTTCTAACAATAATTTTTTCCTTGCTGTAACAACTCTTAACTGATCATCAACAAGTTAAAAAAAAAAGGATTTCTCTGTATTTTAAAAATTGAAAAAATATTCCAAAATTTTAACTCCAGAAAATTACTATGTGTGAATAGATTGTTCAGCTAACATTAGTACTACTGGCAGAAACAATGAGGTTATTGTATTAGTAAAAATGTAGCATTAGCGACCTGTGGTTTGTAATCTTCGGTTACCTTGGTACCCAGATGACTTGTCAGTCTGCGAGGAACAGAATAGTTATTACTAGAGCTCATAACACTGGCTGTCTCATGGTCCATTCGAGCAGCAGAACCCTACAAATTTAAACAACAATTTAGTACAAAAAAACCAGTCTGAGTGAAAAAACAACTGTTGCCTAATTCAGTTTCAGCAGTGGATCATGAAATCGTACTGATAGTAATGAACTATCAACTTACTTTTGTTAAGTTAGGTCCTCTTTGCCCTGACACAACTTAGAGGTCTCTGTCAAACTGTGTTTTACTAGGCACTTTTCCTGGAATTAAGTCTCAACAGATTTGTATTTTCAATGGAATTATTTTATAATTACTAGCTTCACCAAGAAGCAGAAGTAGACTTTGCAACAAACTGAACTATAATTTTTATGGAGAGGAAAAAAAAGCCTCCGTTTTTATGTCAGATTATGCAGTGCACAAGAGTAAGTCTGTACTCTTCAGAACACAACCAGGTATGCAGGAACTGACAAATAAGAATAAGATTAATCTGGACAAGGATTAATCCTGCTTGAAGTTGTCCATATCAAAAGCTAACTATGAGTGGATGAATCTATTTAATTTTTAAATGAAAAACTATACAATAATGCTGACACTACTTGCTGTAATTTTCCTAGAAATTATTGTAAATAGCATGCTCCTACCTGTAGTAGGAAGACTCAGTTATTAGCATCTTTGTCCTCTTTTAATCAATTTTCTGCATTTATATTTTTCCTTTTTTTACCACTCACTCTGTTTGCTGAGTCAAACTGTGACACCCTCTGCCGTTGTTTTCTTTCTTTTTTTCTCTGTTTCCTGTCTGTGAAGTTTCCCTTGCTATGTCCCTCCCTTCCTGTTCACTTTGGGAAAATGACAAACACATTTGACTAGCAAACACTTTTAGTATCAGAATACTGTTTTACTGAGATAGTCACCAGTCTTCTGTTGATCCTTTAAAAATTTGCAAGCCAACATTTTCAAGCTATTTAGCTTGATGAGTATCTACTTTTAAAAATAAAATTTATAACACAGTAAAGAAAACCGTATGAAAGACACTTTGAAATAATGTCTAAGTTTTTTTCTAGGTGCACCATAAAGCAAGAAGAAGAAAGTTCTCTTGAGTATTTGCTGTTCATACAGTTCACCATCTTAAATTTGAAGTTGAAAGTGACTATAGATAGAAGGTGGGAATAACATCATGTAGCGTTTGTCTAGATAGAAAAAAAACCCCAACACTAGTTACACTGGGATATTTAAACACACGTTATTATACTAATTTCACTCTCCCATCTGAGTCCAGAACACTTAATGTATGCTCTAAAATAAGCATTATCCTAAAAGAGTATAACTAGAATTATTTATTCCAGTATGTATTTCCTATGTAAACAAGCCCTTATTTTCTCTGTTGACTATAGAAAAAATTCAACATATTAAAGCTTAGAATGAAAATTGTACTGGATTTTCTCGATTATTCACTTAAATGATCTTCAGTGCTACAAATATGGAAATGAATTTCCAGACTTTTAGACCGAGCAACCCCTTCATATCATGTTGACCTCAAACTACATTCAAAGGATTACAGATTGATCATAATGTACATGCCAGAGTTCTCCATTATTAAGTTAATTTTATCCAAGATGGTAAAACACATAAGTTTGAAGCACTACCTATTAAAATTCACCACAGTATAGTCAGAAATAGTGTAATTTTCCTGTCATTTCCCCAACTATACCAACTTTGATTCAGATAACTATTTCCCTCAGAGCCATCATGTGACCTTGGTACTCTGAGGATGCCAGGATGCCCAAATGAAGACTAACTATGTTTCCTACTGGCTCCTAAATACTGACGTGAAAGAACAAGCATAAGGTGTGCAGCCATTCCTCTGTGAAAATGGGAAATGACAAGGAGATGTTACACGGATCCTTGCTGTGTAGAAGCCTCTCTTTCAAGATCTTCTCCTATCTGTCTACTTCATCTTGTGTTCTCCTTTTATACTTTATTTTCATTCACTGCTTTACTATATTTGCTATTTACTCTGTCAATTAGGTAATTTTCCCTGTTTTGTGCCACGTTTTCTTAATGGAACAGACAGTCCCAATGAATTCCTTTATAAAGTTTGCAGAACACAGGTATGAAAAAAAATTTAAGTTCAGCAGCAGTATAGTGAGCATAATGGAAAAGAGAAGACAGCTGAAAGATGGTGCAGAAAAGTACAAAACTGAATCATGAAAAATCCTGGATTCCACTGGCAGTGTTTCAATTAACACTGATTATATGACTACAAAACCTATTAGCACCAAATGACTTGGTTATAACTTCTTCTTGCACTCCAGTGAATAGTGATTGCTCAAAGTAGATTGAACTGGTTTATCAGAAATAAATGTTATGCCCAATCCATTAAACCTCCTCTGTCTGGACTTGCACCGAAAGTAAATAATCCCCAGATGTCTTGTTTTAACACAGATTCAGCTCCCTGGCTGTATCCACTTCTGAGAGGAAGGAATTATGCATGTTTTCTACACTTTTATGAGGTAAAGTTCAAAATTGCATAAACGCCGAACATAAGACCCTCAAATGGAGTATGTCCCACTTGCTTAAGTCTGCAAAGACATGACAATCCCTTCTTCCTTCCTTCACTGTAAAATATGTTCAGAAAAATTCCTGATTCATACACTGAAGATGGATGATACAGCCACAGTGCATCAATTATTTAAATACATTATGCTTTCAGCCCCAAAGCAGCACTGAACTATTTTCTTCCCAAACAATAAAGCTGTCATAGGAATTACAGTCAGAGCCTCAAGCAATTGCTCAGATATGGCTGACAGAACTTTAATCCAAATGGTGATCAAATGTATTTCAAAAGCAAAATTATGGGCTGTGCTTAATGTTTAATCAAGTGAAATATTCTAGCCAAGCCACAATTCTTTCTGATAAATTTTCTTGTACAGGACACTTTCAGAAGTGTTTAAGTAATTCCACTACCCTGGAGTAGCAAAAATATTTTGCATACGAATTCAAGTATTAAATGTGTAGTTTGAAGTTTTAAGAACTCAAATTACTAATGGGAATGTCTCAGCCACAGTTGAAAATCATGAAGTGAGTGCTCATTGGCACATGGTAAATAAATCGAAGTATTTTTAGCCAAAGAGAGAAGTCACAAATTTTGATAAATATTTGTTTTAAAAGACAAGTAAAGAAGTTAATGTACCCCGCAAAAGATTCCACTAATAAAAGGAACAGTAATAAAAGATTATTTAGAAGTATTTAAATAACCCTTCAGCCCACTTCCAGATTACCTCATTGATACTGCTGTTTCAAAGCTTTATCTAAAACAGTATTAAAGAAACATTAATGATAAAGTTGCCATTTAGTTTTCTTATTAAAAAAAATAAATAAATTGATATTTCATTAGTTATTTCAAAAGTGAAAATTTGAACAATTTTCCATAATGAAATCATACATCTAATATTACAGTACACCTACATTTTCTGTAGTCATTCTGGTTATCTCCCTCAAAGCATTAGACTCATTAATAATTTAAACAAAAGAAAAATGCTCCCTGCATTATCGAATATTTGATACTTCATCTTATTAAAACATTTCCTTCCAATAAATACAATAAATTTCGCATGTATAGATGGACAGAAGCATAGACCTTTTTTAAATGAGCAAGCATACACACACAATATAAGCACTGTACATTTTAATTATACTATCAACAAACAAAATTGTCAATTTACCTGACCAGTACTGCTAGTTGCCACGCTGATTTCTGCTGGTCCTTGACCTTCATTCTGCCTCTCTGTTTCATGCGAAGCTGCATCATGCTTGCTCTGAGGTGCTCTCTGTTAATACAAGAGTTTATGAAATTACATACAGAAATGAAGCACACTTCACCATTCAAAGCTTTCTAGACTGTGAATGCATCAATGTTGCATCCTCAAAAAGCCACAGAACAGCACTTCGTATTTCATAATGCTTAGCCTCAAAAATTAACAGCTGAGACTGAATGTCTTCAAAAAACAGTAAGATGAAAGTGAAGCATGCCCTCTGAGGATTACAGCCCAGCAAGACAAAGGATTTTCTGTGAGACACAGAAACACCATCTTCCACCAGCTGTGCTCACATCACTATCAGAAATGTAACAGAACTGGAGCAAACAACTGTCTTCTCTGCACTGTCACGTGATCTGTGCATTTACTGGAGACTACAGCAAGCACAGTTCAATTAAGCTTTGCACTCAAAGACAAATAATTTCTGCAGAAACAGAGGGTATTTCTACTGGAAGAATCCTTCTACGTTTTAAGGACAAACAGTGCAGAAATAACCTCTTCGCTGCAAATAAAATTTATATAACCTGATATGGATCTATCTAATACTTTATCAAAATAAATTCTACTGATTTGGAAAGTTGGTAGAGACATGTTTCAGTTCCTTCAGGAGACAAAATTTTCTATATATCTACATGAAAATTAACCTGGTGTCCCTACCACTGACAGGGATCATAACATCAACATGAAAATTAGGCCTTTAAATACATTTTCCTAATAAAGCAAATAGAACAACTGAGAAGTTACGAAGTGTGTGAAACACCAACATTATCATTTGGTATATTAAATTCAGTTTCTATGTGGCTCTGCAATGTTATTGAGCAGCACAGCCTATGATAGCATGATCTGGTTCATCATGCTGTATGGAAATATCTCTTTAGCTTTTAGCAAAAATATATACTTCACATACAGTGAAACTTCTCAAGTTACCTGGTGATCAAACTCGTACAGTAGCACTGGCATCCTAACACTATTTTGTTAATATAAAGAAAGACACTGGGGTCTCAAACTCAGAAAATATTTAGCATTGAACAGAACTTCATAAACCAGTAATTAAAAAATCTGTGTTAAGTGATAATTTTGGGATAAACCTAAAAAAAAATGAAATACATACTGTTTAACTGAAGGAATAACATATATCAAAGAACACTGTAGTGCTAGACAAAGTAATAACATGAGAAAATTGAAAGCAGTGATGGGTAAATTTTTTCTTACATTATATGTCCAGTTATGGAAAATGAGCAAAGCAAAACACAAAACAAATCTCACAAAATATTTTAAGAGACACCATGCCACTGTTCTTTTAACATCTGATCTGGAATTTTAAAACGGACCATCTCTGTCGTTGTGTATGAAATGATACTGTTGTTGATGCTCATACAATGACTAAAGAAATTGTGGTTCCCCATACAAGAGTGGCGACTCGGTCAAGATTAGGCCTTGCCCTGTTACGTGCTGAATGCAGTATAATTTATTATATGCTGAATCCCTGTATCACAGTATTTTCAATTTTAGATAGTGTAATGATGAGTTTGACAAAATCTCAATCTAAGCTGTCTGTGTAAGTCAGGACAGAACTTTCCAGTTGTTAGGTGACAGTAAATTTCAATCCCATGTAGTACTCAACATACCCAGAGGTGAAAAGCTGAACTGTTCATTAGTGGGGCTCTGACCCACTGGGTCACCTGAGAGGAAGTAATACTACTCTTCCAATAACATTACAGGGTTTGGGAGAATTTTTTGAGAGTGGTGATGACAGTGTATCTATTAAATAGTTTTGATGTGTCTAGAGCACAATCACAGAGATATTTCATTCCCTGGTAAGGGAAGTTTCTGCTCTCCTCAGCACTCTGTTCATCTCCTCCCATTCATGTGCATTATGTTTGCTACATGCTATGTATGAATGAAGTGGCTTCCCATCCCCCCAAGCACTATCAAAAATACGGCACTACAAAAAGTAGTCAACATAACACCCTAATTAATTTATAAGGTAA
Source organism: Hemiprocne comata (assembly GCA_020745705.1). Classification (NCBI taxonomy): domain Eukaryota; kingdom Metazoa; phylum Chordata; class Aves; order Apodiformes; family Apodidae; genus Hemiprocne; species Hemiprocne comata. The sequence continues at coordinate 45,723,179 of CM036616.1, forward strand.
TTTTTAAGTTACCAGCAGAGCTTATCTAACTTTAAAAGCAGCATGCACATATAACATGCACACGCATTACTGTGACACGAGTCATTGTCTAGGCTTGAATGTGGAACCTGCAAGTTCACAGCAAATGGTTTTCAGCACTTCATGCACTGAAGTAATTTAAGGTGAGAAGCTGTTCTCTTCATGGTGACTAGCCCAAAGAAGTTAACAAAAACAAAGGCAGCAGAGAGCAGGTAGTTATTGAAAACTGATTCTTTATATAAATATAAATATAAATAGATATTTATTCTAGATGTGTTAATATATTTAATATATGTACCAACATATATATATTTATATAAAATAAAAATAGTATGTATCCACACACACGAATGATTAAAATATATTGTTGTACAGATGTGGTTATAAAGATACTATAACCACTGCAAGTACGTCCCCTCTTCACACTGCCTTTTAACATTGAACATAGGACCTGAGGACAAAAATGTGTAAACCATTAACCACATCAGCAAAGTATCAGATCATGGAAGCAGCAGCGGACTCTGTAACCTCTATGTGAGGTACAGCAGCTAGAGAATGGCACACAAGTCCCCTGAGTTTAACAGCACCACCTATTTTGAGGCATGGTTTTTGAAGAGGTGTAAGCTGGGTTTACAGCCCTCTGCTATTTCTGAATTCTGACATCACACTGCAGGAGTCACTTTAATGGAGTATGCTTATTTGCTTTTGCAGCAAAATGGTGGAAAACTGCTTGTGTCTATGGAAAAGAGCGCACTCCCTCCATCTTGTTTGTTGTTTGGTAAGTGCTTCTGAAGCCAACAATAACCGTCACTTGTCAATTATTAATTTCCCTGTATTTACTAGTAGAGAAATATAATAAATCTCTAGCTATTTTATGACATTTGCAAGCATAGTAGGCCTCAATCATTTTTGCTAAGACAAATACAAATAATTTTACTTAATATTTTGTCAACATGAGTTGCCAAAGCCGGCCCATGTATATTTATTAGAAGACTTTCCTATGCATAAACCCCATAAATATTGGGGGTTTTTCTGCCCAATATTCAACTACCCTATTATTTTCTGTCGAAAAGTACAGATACACTATTATTTTCTAGATACCAGAAAATGTTATTTTGCCGTTATGCCACATTAAACACAATACATGTACAGATATAAAGAACAACACAACAAACAAAACCAAGCAACTGTCAGATTGAAACTATTTTTCTTCAGTTGAGATAAAGAAAAAAGAAGGTCTAGTCAGTCAAATCCTTGAGAGAACTCCTGTCCATTACAGTTTAAACAGTTTGAAGCTGGCTGAGCATAATTTCTGTGTGGAATAAATCCTTTACATTTTATCTACAGCAACACTGGCCAGTGGAAATGCTTCACATATTTCAAATGATAGACAGTATGAAAGAAAGGTCTGTACCACTGTAACAAACTGAAAACCCCATATTAAACACTCACCAAGAATTTGTTTTTTTCTTTTGAATAATTTCAGATTTGTACCTGACAGCCAAAAATTCTCTTTGGAGGGCTCTAGCTCCACAGTGGACTTAAAACCTTACTAAGAAAATCTTGCAAAATATCTAACAGAAGTCTCACAAAATTTTAAGATACCATCATTTGCAGGTAAATTACTTCAACTTCTTCTAGTAGCATTTTCAAGTAAATAATTTGCCAAACCTCAAAAATACGCTAAAATGGGAGCCAAAATTTTCTCCGCTCATTGATTTCCAAAAGCCATTTTTATGGTGTGGTATTATATTTGTTCTCATTCTACAAGATATATTGCACTTGGATTCCAAAGTGAATGCAATCACCACAGGGGCCAACTGCATCAGTAGACAAGCTATGATACTTACTGTTGTTACTACATCTTTATAAACATAAGACACACATTCATCTTGGGCATCACTATATCAGACACAGTATAAAAATATAATAAATGCCTCACATTTATATATTCCAGTTATACGGACTCTGCAGTTTGACTGCTACTACCTTCCCTCCTTGCCACCCCGAAGAACTTCAGCCACTCTGGTATCTGAGGACAACAGCAGGATGAAATATTCTAGGAGACTTCGTGATTGCTATGATGACAACTTCCTGACACAGGTGGGTCAAAGTGTTAACACAAAGAGGTACTGTGCTGAACCTGATACTTACAAAAAAGGAAGAACTGGTCAAGGACATAAAAGTTAGAAGCAGCCTTGGCTGCAGTGACCATGAGACAGTAGGGTTCAGGATTCTAAGAGGAGAGAGAAGGGCAAAGAACAGGACCACAGACCTGCACTGGAGGAGAGCATATTTCAAGCTCTTCAGGTATCTACTTGGACAGCTGGCTGATAGTCAAGGATCACTGCCTCCAAGCTCCAGAAAGACCCATCCAAACAAGTAGGAAACAAAGCAAGGGCAGCAGGAGGCTTGTATGGATGAGCAAGAAGCACCTATCTGAACTTGGGCATTAAAAGGAAGAGTACAAGAGGCAGAAGTTGGGTCAGGTGACCCAGGAGTAAAAAGTTCACAGGGATGTGACGGGCAGTAAGAAAGGATTCTTAAGTACGGAAACAGCAAAAGGAAGACCAGGGAAAATATGGGCCTTTTGCTGAATGGAGAAGGGAAGCTGGTGGCAAAGGACACACAAAAGACCAAGGTATTCAATGCCTTCTTTGCCTCAGTCTTTAATAGTAAAAAGACCCTTCAGGAATCCAGGTCCCTGAGACCAGAAGGAAAGTGTGGAGCAAGGAAGACCTACCCTTGGTGGGGTTAGAGAGAGCTTAAACAAACTGTACATCATCTAAGTCCTAATAACCTCATGGGTTGCACCTGTAAGTGCTGAGGGAGAGGGATGATGTCACTGTAAGGCCAGTCTTGAATCATCATGGCAGCAGGGAGAGGTTCCTTAAGACTGGACGTGACTAAATGTCACTATCTTCAAGAATAGCAAGAAGGAAGAACAAAAGAACTACAGGCTAGTCAGCCTCACCTCAGTCCCTGGTGACTGAAGGTGATGGGAGAAAATGCTCCTGGAAAGCATTTCCGAACTTGTAAAAGACAAAAAGGTGACTGGGAACAGTCAACAGGGTTTTACAAAGGTGAAGTCAGGCTTGACCCTTCTACAATGAGGTGACTAGCTTGGTGGGTGAGGGAAGAGCAGCTGATGTTATTTACATCAACTATAGTAAGTGTTCAGACACTGCTGCATGTAAGATCATCATAGACAAGCTGAAAATGTATGGGTTAGGCAAGTGGCCAGTGATGTGGACTGAAAACTGGCAGAACAGCTGGGCACAAGAGGATTGTGATCAGTAGCAGTACAGCTGAAGGCAAGTCACTAACGATGTACTCCAGGGGTCAATACTGGGACTGGTACAGTGTCTTCATTAATGACCTGGATGCTGGGATGCAGAGCACCCTCACCAAGTCTGTAGATGACAAAAAACTGGGAGAAGCTGATAAACCAAATGGTTCACCTGCCTGTCAGAGGGAACTGGACAAGATGCAGAAATGGGCTGACAGGAACCTCGTGAACTTCAACAAGGCAAAGTGCAAAGTCCTGCACCTGGGGAAGAACAAACCCAGGCACCAGAACAGGTTGAGGGCTGCCCAGATAGAAAGCTGCTTGGCACAACAAGATCTGGAGGTCCTGGTGGACAAGCTGAACATGCCAACAATGGATCCTTCTGGCAAAAAATGCAACAGTGTCCTTGGCTGCATTAATAAGTGCACTGCCGGCAGGTCGAGGGAGGTGATCCTTCCTCTCTTCTCAGCTGGTGAGTCTTCATCTGGAGTACTGTGTCTCATTCTGGCCTCCCCAATACACTAAAGATATGGACTTACTGGAGAAAGTCGTGTGCAGGGCCACACTGGCACTTAAGGGACTGGAGCACATGCAGAGAGGCTGAGTGAACTGCGATTATTCAGCCTGGAGAAGAGAAGGCTCAGTGGGATCTCATCAATGTGTAAAAACACCTGGGTTGGCTAATTTGTCAAAAGACCAGGCAACTTTCATTATACACACTACTGTCTGCTTCATTTATAAAACCAGATTTTCCCCACAATCTCAAGTTATGAAACTATTGTAATCCAAATGCTGCTCTGAGCTTCCACAGTAGCTATTTTGGGTGCAAACAAACCATAAAATATTCAGGTCCAACAAACAATTTATATTTAATTCACCTGTACAAGAAATGAAGTTGACCTACAAAGTGGATTTCCACTGAGAGAGCAGCTTTTGCTAATAGCAGTTACTACTCTGGACTTCGTAATTTACAGGAAGTTATCTCTCTCAGAAGATAAGCAATCCATGAAGATGCATACCAGAGATTCACGTTTAGAAAGGCATGTACAATTGACTGTTACTATTACATGCTAAAACCAAGACTCAGCCTTTGTAATACATTACACTTGAGCTTTTAACTGATACATCATTAGTGAATAAAGTTCAATAGTAGCATGAAGACTAATCCAAGTATTACACCCTCAATTCCCTGGTAACCAGTAACCCTCAGCAAGTAACAACCTATGTATATTGACTAGTTGATTAACTTTGACATCACTAGCTGACAGAAATACTTCTGCCTATTACGTCATTAAAATAACATGGATTTTTTTTTTTAAACATGCATACCAAAATCAAAAGAAGGCAAGTCATGTCTCACTAACCTCTGCTTCAGCTGCTTGTGACTGCAGGAGCTGTCGTATACGAAGAATGTCCTTTTCTATTTGTTGAATTCTTGCCACCCTTGCCTGAAATGAATACATTTTTGTGTTTGATTTTGTTCAAAAACGCTTTTTACTTATGGTATAGAATGACAATATGAAGAGTTCTCTGCAAATACAGCTGACTACAAAATACTTCATTCATGTGGTAATTCAAGTGTTCTTCATAATAAAACACAGGCATGATTGCAAGTATTCAAAACACAGTGAGTAGCTAGTTTTTTAATATAACTGATACTCACTGGATAGAATACATTGTTGTATAGTACACATTCGGGTATAAAAAAATGCTTCAGTTAACATGCACAATATTCCTGTTTCTGAAAACGTAATTTTGTGCAGATCTTCAGCAAATTACTTTATTTTAATCTCATTCTAACTTTTCATGTTAGAATGCTAGTTGTCTTAGAGATTTGTGAGATATTTGTATTTGCAGACTGTCCTGAAGGTATGAAATCCTGAACAACTTCTGTTATATGTTCAGTTACTGTAACAATTTGGGTGTTTTGCCTATGCACAGCCTCTGAACATTTTCTGCTACAAGGCTAAAGGGTAACTATGAAGAAAACTACATACTGCTTCTTTTGGTTTGTCTGAGATTTTATAGACATTTATGAAGCACAGTCTTTTACATCCATATTGCTACTCATTTTCCACTGCAACCACTCTGTGTTTAGTAAAGGAAACGTTAAAAAACCCCACACGTTTCAGGATACATGTACCCCATATAAGTTGAACTGTGAAGCACACTGTGATTCTGTGAAACAGTAGGTGTATAAAGTTATATATCCCTGTGTAAGCTTAATAATGTAAAAAATCGACATTATCTGACTTCAAAAGTTGGCAGAAAATTATTAGCCCAATAGATCAGGATATGAACAGAACACCAAACTGATTAAATAGTATTTTTTGTGTGATGAGAGAGCTTAATAAAATCGGACATATAGGTGAAAGAAAAATCATTATTGTTTTACCTAATTAACACTTACAATGCTATAATAAACAACAGGCTTTGTGCATCTAGCCAATCTTATTTAGCATGTTTATAATACAAAAATGTAAAGAAGATAAACTTTAAAAAGGTGCTAATGCCAAAACATACACATTGAATGGGAACACAATGTTATATGGGACTTCTAGAAATATAATCACAAAATAAAATTAATTTCTCAAACATGCATTATAAGCAGCTATGGGAAAAGCATCGTAAACATCAACATTTAGCAGAAATGCATAGCTATGAATATTAAAATATTAATTTGATTTAAATTTGTGAAGGAAAATACCAGAAAAAAATGCCAATAAAAATTTGAAAGCTGCACACACAGAAGCTTCAGCACAAAATAAGGCAAACAGATAATTCATTCCGCCTTTGCTCCTGGATCAAAAAAATCTTAACTATTAGAAAGGTAGTAAAAATATATTCCTGAAAATTACTGTGCACTGGGGACATGATGCATCACTGATTCAATGCGTCTCTCATTGTCTTTAAGAGTGACTTGGATTTCTCCTAAATGGAGTTTCTTCTAGAGTAAACAGCAATGTATTCCATTCCATAAAGGGCATCAAGAGACTCTGAGTATCTGTATATACACACCTAAAGATGAGAAATTATTTTTGTGCAGATGAAAAAAAAAAAACCAACAACAAAAAAGAGCACAATTTAATTCGCCCAATGTCACTGATGGAGTCCTCAAAAGGGACATGAATTCAATCCATCCTTCCCTATTTTAGTCCTGAGGTTTAAACATCAGACTTTCTGCTAATCCACTATTTGTGTTACAGGAAAATTGGAGTTACAATAGCATATTTTGTTCCAAACACTGTACAAGCAGAAAAAAGAATGTGTTTCTTGCCACACAGCGGTGCAGCCTAATGGCTGAAATAATTACATAAGCTAAGATAAATTGCTACCAGTCTTCCAGTCTTCTAATGCACCTTTCTGATAGCTGATAGGCATGTGCTTGTATACAATCCTCAAAGAAGGTTAACATCAACAGCGAGTTGCTGTGAGCTAACTTGCTTCAGAAAGAGGAAGCTAAAAGAAGCAAAGCCCTATCATGAGAGATGAAAGAGGGAGAAGGCCATTACTTTAAGGTCCAAGAGAAGGGTGGCTAGTGCATTCATTACTTGAGCAACAGCAGGTTATCAGCTCTCTCATGGAATAATCTTTGGGACTCTTATTACAATGCCAGCCTTTATACAGCTGAACTGTTCTCTCCCTTCAATCTACATTTTGCACTGTATTCTGTGTCACAATCAGTTAGGGTGGAAAGAAAATACAGACCAGAAAAAAAGTTGAAAAACCAGTAAGTTCACTATACTTGCCAAATATGAATGTCTCAGTTTGCACACTGAAATATCACAGTGAAATAACCCAGATTTTGCTTTTAGGTATTTGTACACCAATGAACTTCTACACAGTTTTGGCACCTTTCCTTGATAAAATGAAACCAAGGGGAATGGCGAGTCAAATTCACAACAAGCACACACAGTAGTTACTTTCTATTTTATAATCTTTATATAATCACAACGGGCATTGTAACTTCTGTAAGCATGTGTTATACATATATATAGTAAAACAGCTGTGACAAACCCATGGGCAAATACTGACTCAGAAAACCACAAAGTGTTTCGACATCTTCTTGGTATCATTTTCCCCCCACAAAATTAAAAACAAGTAAGCAGGGAAGAGACTACTTGGGGAAGACTTAATTACCTTGAGTGATACAACTACAATAAAATTATTTCTCTGAAAAATTTAATTCATTCTCTGTCTGAGTGCATTTAGAATTTCATCAGCAGCCTATCCTACCTATTTAGCTTATGTTACCTTACTCTAGGCTGAAGCTTGTTAGCAGCAAGAGAACTTTCCCGGAAGTTCTAGATTCAACACCTGGCTTCTGCAACAGGGCTAAGCAGACATCTGCAGATGATCCTGAATCTGCTCTGCCTTCACTCAGGACTGGCTGATACATGTTGAATACAGAGAGTGGAAGCTAGGGCAGGTACGCCAGGAGGAATACAGAGAGGTTGTCCGATCAGCTAGGGAACAGGTCAGGAGAGCCAAATCCCAGATAGAACTAAATCTTGCCAGGAAGTAAAAAGCAGTAAGAAAAGCTCCTATCAGTATGTTGGGGATAAAAGGACAACCAAGGAAAATACAGGCCCTCTCCTGGAGGAAATGGGGGACCTAGCTACACGGGATATTGAGAAGGCTGAGGTTCTCAATGACTTCTTTGCATCAGCCTTCTCTGGCGAGTGCTTCAGCTTCACTGCAAAGGCTACAGCAGGTGAAAGCAGGGAATGGGAGAACAAAGTACCCCCCACTGTAGGAGAAGGACATCTTTGTTGGAGACAGGGACATGGGGATTGAGTGTATCCTCAGCAAGTCTGCTGATGATACCAAGCTGTGTGTGGAGTAGTTGACACTCTAGAGGGAAGGGAGGCCATCCAGAGGGACCCTGACAGGCTGGAGAGGTGTGCCCATGCCAACCTCATGAAGTTCAACACGGCCAAGTGCAAGGTCCTGCACCCGGGTCGGCGCAATGCCAGGCACAAATACAGGCTGGGGGGAGAATGGCTAGAGACCCATCCTGAGGAAAAGGACTTGTGGGTGGTGGTAGATGAGAAGCTCGACATGAGCCACCAGTGTGCACTGGAGCCCAGAGGCCAAATTGTGTCCTGGGCTGCATCAAAAGAAGTGTGGTCAGCAGGGCCAGGGAGGGGGTTCTGCCCCTCTACTCTGCTCTGGTGAGACCCCACCTGGAGTACTGTGTACAGCTCTGGAGCCCTCAGCACAGAAAAGACATGGAGCTGTTGGAGAGGGTCCAGAGAAGGGCCATGAAGGTGGTTAAAGGGCTGGAGCACCTCTACTATGAAGACAGGCTGAGGCGAGTTGGGGCTGTCCAGCCTGGAGAAGGGAAGGCTTCAGGGAGACCTTATAGTAGCCTTTCAGTACTTGAAGAGGGCCTACAGGAAAGCTGGGGAGGGGCTTTTTCACCAGAGAGGGCAGTGACAGGACAAGGCGTAAAGGTTTTAATCTGGAAGAGGGGAGATTTAGGTTAGACTTCAGGAAGAAATTCTTCACCACGAGGGTAGTAAAGCACTGAAATAGGTTGTCTAGGGAGGCTGTGGATGCCCCCTCCCTGAAGATGTTCAAGGCCAGGTTGGATGAGGGTTTATGCAGCCTGGTCTAGTGTGAGGTGTCCCTGCTCATAGCAGGGAAGTTGGAACCTGATGATCTTTAAGGTCCCTTCCAACCTCAACCATTCTATGATTCTATGATTCTGTGTTGCACAGCTGAATTAACGCAGAGCACCACCAGTCCTCATAAAACCACGACAACACAGCCATATAGCTTCCAGATCTGAGCCAGATACTATCCAGGCAGATTAAATTTGCCTGAGTATGTTCATACAGGCAAATCTCTACACAGCCTTTATGTACATACCTGACAATTGCAGAATATCTGTTTTGCTAAATACTTACAACTATATGAATGCTCTTAAAAGTCCTACTAAATTACTCATTTTAAAATTTAAAGCAGCTTTTCTATTACAAACAAAATTAATTAGAAAATCAACTAGAAATTACTCTTATGTAGCAAAATTTTGTGTAGAGTAAGCCTAGTGAGAAAAATAGAGCTTAATGAGAGTATTATCATTGAAAGGACACTGTAACATTGATCACAAAAAACCCAATTATCTTACCAAGCTTGTTATTTAACATCTCTGAAAATAAACAATAATAAAGAAGTCAAACTGTGGCTCTGCTATTGTGGGGGAACAGTTTTTATAACAAGGAAGCAACTGATTGCTTCATTTGCAGGTTCCACACAAATACATTCAAGGTGATACTTACAAATGTGTATAATATGATTTATATACAGAATTGGACATGTCCTCATCATGAAAGCAAAACTAGTCTTTGTGAAATCAAACAACTTCCAGATAAGTATGTGAATTACATTTTACTTGACACTCAAGTGTAGATATATGGGTAGATTAGGTTATGGTAGGTGGATTTAGGTTATGGTTGCACTCAATGATCTTCAAGGTCCTTTCCAACCAGGATGATTCTATGATTCTGTGATCTTGTTTGCAAAGATTATTCCTTGATACATGGTTTCTGGTTAAGGAAACGTAACAATAATAGCTAGATTTCATTTTAAACTTAAAAGCATGAAAAACCCCAGCATGACAGATGGAAAATAAAGCATTTGCAAGTACATGTTTGTTTGATGCTAAAATGATAATAAATTATAAGCAAATAATAACAAAAAAAATCTTTTAAAGAAATTGTCTGCTCACAAGTTGTCTTTTAAACAGGCTGAGGAGGGTACTTCTTGCTGGGTAGTTACTTCCTATGTTCTGATTCCTATTTTTGTATTTGAAAGGCTAACTAAATGCTCTAAGGTATCACTGTGTTTGCACACGGTTTAAAGATATAACTACCAATACTTAAATAAAAATACAGGAAAACTTTTCCATTCCTTCTAATAATGAAAGACAAACTATACCTGTGCTCGCTTCTCCATGTCCTGACAAGTACCTAGTTGTTCTTCCATTGCAGCTCTGATTTGCCTTGCCTCATACTCCAACTGCCTTCTGGTCATATCTGTTTGCAAGGAGAACTGAAATTGAAGTACAGAGAAGGCATTTTAGTGAATAAAATTTATATAAACTATGTATTCTCTTAACAAGAGCAGAATAATTACTTTTCCAGACAAAACTTCATAAACAAACGTTTAATAGATCCTTAAAACATGACTGTGTCATTAAAAACAAGAACACATAATGTTGTTCAACAGACTACCTGCAAGTTTTGTCCAACAAGCAAATGTAATAGATAGACATCAAGACAGTATCATTCATTTAAAATCACTGAACATCTGGCTATGAATGTATGTCAGCATATCAACTGTTACATGTGCCATCTGAATCAGCATTTTCAAAAACATTCAGAGGTATCTTACTCCTGCACATAGTGACGGTATTCATACTACTGCTATCAACCCTTTTTTTTTAACTACCCTGTGAAAAAATCAGAAGTCCTCAATCCTGGAACAACAATACAGTTTAAGGGAAGACATTCCAACTGGCAAGATTTTTCAGTGCAGGAGCAAAGCACTTGTCTGGTTTTGGACAATTTATGCAGTTTGCGAACAAACGAGTCTCCGAGTGCAGTCCTCCCAGAAGACCTCACCAAATTAAATTCAGAGAGTCAATAATCTACAAATACGTACAATGCTACTGAGAAGAATGGGATCTGTCATTCTGCTGTGGCTGGAGTAAGTAGTGATGGATATAAATTACCACAAAATAGATTTACTGTAGATGTTAAGATATTCTAATCATAAGAAGAGCTATGTTAATTCATTATATTTGAAATCGGGGAGACAATCTTAAAATCTACAATAGAGTGACACAGATACAGTGGACAGTGCCTTTGGGAATGTGTTGCGCTTCCCCAAGACCCTTTTCAGATTTTGTCCCCTTGCTTCTGGTGCTCTGATAAGCTCAGCCATGGCTCAGTAAGTCCAGCATCCAAGTGTTTCCATTGTCTCTTTCCATTTCCATGAGGGTGACTGATTAAGTATGACTCTGTAAAGATGGGCAACCGGGTCTTCCCAACACTGTATGCGTGAAGGAACACACTGAAAATATATCCAAGCTGGTGAGGTCTGACACCAGGAAAACCTGTACTATCTGAGATATAAGACATCTTCCTTATTGCAGATAATTGTGACTTGGCTATAAATACTATTTTACCTTGGAGATGCCAAGGTAAAAATTTGGAGCAACAATACCTGCAGAGGCTATAGCACCACTTTACTTGCTGTTATGAATTAAGAGCTCCTGTGTAAATTGTCTTAGACTAAGTTCTCAAAACTAGAAGAATCCACTAAATAACAGAACAGATCAAGAAAAGGCTTTTGAGAGATAGAGTTAAAGAAGCAGCATACTGACATGGAATGAATTCATCGTAACAACTTCTCAGTGTTTCTTTCCATCACTGCCATTTATACTGATAGGTATGAAATTTAATGTGTAAAATTATATATGAAAAATGCATTACTTAGGATAAGTTAGTTTTACATAGTGAATAAAAAATGTTTTAAATTAAAATGACAATAGACCATTTTACCAAATACAAAAAGTTTATACAGCATGGGCAAGTGTCAGGGAAATGGAGCCAGGCTTTTCTCAGTGATGTTCACTGACAGGACAAGGGGCAGCGGGTGCAAACTGGAGCATAGGAGGTTCCATGTAAACATGAGGAAAATCTTCTTTACTGTGAGAGTGACAGAGCACTGGAACAGGCTGCCCAGAGAGGTTGTGGAGTCTCCTCTGGAGACGTTCAAAACCTGCCTGGATGCTTTCCTGTGCGACCTACTCTAGGGGATCCTGCACTGGCAGGGGGGTTGGACTAGATTATCTTTCGAGGTCCCTTCCAACCCCTAGGATTCTGTGATTCTGTGATTCAAATAGAGATCATAGCACAAGATACCTGACCAAGCATACTGAAGGTACTTACGTTTTCAGTAAGGGGGAGACTATCAATTCTTTTAGTCAGGTTCTGAAGCTGGGCATAATACCAATCCTTTTCTTTCTCTTCCTTCTCAAGCTCCGCAAGCAAAAGAGATCTAGAAAAAACCCAGAAGTGTGAAATGTCTCACTATTAATACCTAGTTACCGTACGCAGGCATAGAAATAGGCATCAATACCCATAAAAAGGTTAAACAAGCAACAAGACAAGAGGGTACTAAGAAGACTTTGAGAAGGTAGCTGCAGTTCCCTGACTCCAGCTAAACAACCTATCCACTCCTCTGTGCTAAGCAAGTCACTAGTTTCTTGTACATCCATATGTACAAAAGGGGAAAATACCTAAATTTCTCTACAAAAATCCCTTGAAATCTAAAGGTATGAGGCATTCTGTGAAAGCAAACAACAGTTATTAGTTGTGTGCTAACTTGTACCTGCTTCTTTCCGACCTATGCTTTGTACGATACATTATACTACACTTAAGAAAAGGCCTGAATGTTGCAGGAACATATACATCCCTGAATCACATTACTGAATTAAATTATCTGTTCCCCCTTTGCATTGTTTCCTTGCCAACTCTGTCAGCCATAACAAAACTGTGGGTAAGTTCAAGCTATTTCTGTGGGTACTAGAAATACTTTAAAAGAGTATTTTTCATCAAATGTTATAGATAGTGTACATTTGCAGCTGTTTAAACATTTTAAATGGGCATTATAAGCATACTGCATACCCAAGTAATATATGAGAAAGATAAGAAGATTCATATATGCAGACTACCAAGAAAAAAAAAAAATCTATTAAACACTTTGCATATTATTTTCTCAATCCTTCATGAACCACACTTTTACAGTTGTAAATTTTATCAATATAGTTATATAGTATTCATTGTTGCAGCACTTTTCAAAATACGTATAGTATACAAAAAAGCTAATCTTGGTTTTTGTATTGTGCTTTTTTTTTTTTAATAAATAAAAGTTCATTGTTTTCTTATAAACGCTTTCTTTGAGCACTCTTCTTCCTTCTGGCATTTTAATATTGCTCATTAACATTAACAGAAACGCTAAAATCAACATTTACCCAAAAGACAGAAAGCTGCATACACATTTCCCAATATTATTTCCCATCACTTCCACAGTCCTCTCTCTAAACTCAGGCTGTGGTCTCTCTGAGCAAGTAATACGAACCTTTATAAGGCACACACATGTATTATGGATAATTACTGTATGTCATTAAGGAACAAAACACAGCATATAAACAAAAATACAAATTTCCCCTGACTACTTCGATAATGCATCTTAGTCATGATTTGAGATGAAGATAATCAAACTTCCATGTAACAGAACTTAATGTAGAAGAAAGAATTTAAAAATATGCATTTTAAAAGATCTGTTTGATTTAGTTTCCGCTTTAAAAATGTTTCAAATTAGTTTTGGTTACCCAACATTTATACTCTATAAACAAGACAAGTGAGCTGACCAGTATTGAAATGGAAAATTGAAAACTGACAGGATCCCTCATTTCAACTGCAAGAGAATGAAAAGCTACACACACCTAAGAGTGCAGAATGTTTTTAAACACATGCAGTATAACATAAATGTTCAGATTTCATTCAACAGTTATGCTAGAACTGTTTTTAGAATGTCAAGACTATACATGAAGTCATTTACTGGGCAGCTTTTACATCTGAAAGGTTCACAATAAAAATCTATGAAAAGAAGGAACAACCACCATTCAGTTCCGGGTAACTGCACGAGGATTACAGGAAAAGACTAATTCTTCAGCCACAAGGATGGGGTTTGCAGGAATTCTTTAAGTCCTTCAGACATCCTTTAGACAGACTGAAGGAAAAGCTAGTAGATGGTGCTCGGGGAAAGCCTGTGAGGAAAGTTAATTTTTTGGCCTCCTACCTGCCCATCTTCTTAACACGTACTCTGGGTCCCTGTTCTCTGTGCACGAAGGCACTCTGTATGGCTTCTACATTTACCAGCACCAGTTGTGTCCAGTTTGTGAAATCAAACTTGCAAAAATCCTTTTTAAAAAGTATTTTTACCATATGAGGATTCGCAGATGTGAAAGGACTGACTAATTCTGCCTCTGGATATAAAAAAAAAAAAAAAAAAAAAGTAGTAAAAATGAAAGCGATTACTATAAGCTAAACGAACATGTGATTAAGTTCCTCCTGTAAAATATACAGTATTTTGTGAGATACTGTGTCATTCAATCTGTTTTGACATGCACAAAGGATGCTAGAAGCAAGAAAAGAACTCAGGAGCCATCAGTGCTCTATAAACAACACAGTGCATGACCTGAGGGCGACTCCTTTAATTTAATTGTGTCATTTTTGCTTTTGAGTAATGCTTTACTTGGCGTTACTTGTTTGCTATGACTGCTCCAGGGGAATTCGGGTTTTAACAATGTTTTTAAGGTCTCTCAGCACAGAGCCTCAAGAGCTGGCACAAATATAGCAGGTTGCCTGTCAATTTCCTTGAAAATAAGAAGCAAGTCTCTATAGATGTGTCTGATTAGCTGCTCTCCACACTTCATACTACTATCAGGTACCACACCAACCAGAAGTATAGCTCCTTCTCAGACTTCTGAAACTTCCTGAGGTTAGGAGAACATTTACAGTGGAAGAGCTATTACTAATCATGGCAAAAAAATGAATGAAAAACCTAGCACAGCTATTCTATCTTTTTATACCCCAAAATTTTTTACATTAGGACTTTCACAGTATCAGAGAAAATTCTATTCTCTGTCATACACTGTCAAGTTCAGAGAGAACGCAGCAAGCTTTTGGAACTTTACACTCTTTTTATGAGTTAACAAAAAGTTTTCATTTTGAACTGCTTTTCTGAAGGGTGGGTATTTCAAAAGACTTCTCTAATGCGGTATTTTTGAAGCTTCCAACAATGTATGAAGCTGAATGAATGTGGAAAACTAATTTCTTCTTTTGGAAAACTTTTCTGCATGTCAATGTTATTCCCCATTAAAAGGGACAAGTGAAACAAACTATATGCTACTCTACTTGCATGATGTAAATTACAATTATAATTAAGACTTTCACTTCAATTGGTAGGTGATAAAAGAAAATCTTGACATGAAATTGCTGTTAGATGCTGTAAAGACATTGGTAAGTCATACAGGTAACCAAAGGGACGTAAGAGTAGGGGAAGAAGGAAGTCATGGGACCGAGAAAATGCTCAAAATCAACACTAAGAAAATAGAAAATGAATGGCATAAACCAGAAGGAATAAACTAGGCATACAAACATTTTCATAAAAAATAATCATATGATTGTCATCTGTAGTGGTAAATTACAGAATAATCAAAGGTGAAATTATTAAATTTACTAAATTGCAAAAGGCAAACCAATACAAAGAAGTAACCTGCAATGTACACTGTTTTGTTGTTGATACAGTGTCTTACCAAACACACCTGGAAATAGCCACAGAGAAAGCAGAAGATATTTGTGAGAGACGGACTCTATAATGGCCTTTAATCCAGCGACATTCACTGACCATTCCTGGCGATGCGCCCCCCTGGCACTCGTGGGGAGAGGACAGAGGTACCAGGCGCATGCGCACAGACTACAGACTACAGCTCCCAGGAGGCACGGCGGGGCCGGAACCGGGAAAAAAAAAGGGAGGAGCAAGAAGGCGCGCGCTCTGTGAATACTATACGGATCCAGCCGCCGCGGTGAGCGTACCGCTGCGGAGGCTGCCGTGCCGTTGCGGCGCTGCTCCCTGTGGTTGTTGGCGTGTGGACGTACCGAACGGACCGTTTGCCCAGAGTCTCAAGGGACAGGACGTGGATCCCGACCAGGGATTGGCTTCGGCCGTACCCCGGTGGTGAGAATTGCGAACATCTTACTAACATTCCTACGAACATTCCTACATAATATTCACACATACCAGACACTCACTTCTCCTTTCCAATATTCTTCTATTTCCCAAAGGCTCTCTCCAGGCTTTCCCTCTTATCCCTGTCCGGGAACGGGAACAGGGGGGAAGGGGGGAGGTTCTCTCTTGTTTTCTGTGTGTGTTGTTATTGGTATATAGATGTGGTGTTGTATAGCTGTTGGTATATGGATATATAGGTGTGGATATAGATATAGAGATAGACCCTGTGTGTTAGT
Organism: Hemiprocne comata; assembly: GCA_020745705.1. Taxonomy (NCBI): domain Eukaryota; kingdom Metazoa; phylum Chordata; class Aves; order Apodiformes; family Apodidae; genus Hemiprocne; species Hemiprocne comata. Next base: position 45,739,589 of record CM036616.1, read on the forward strand.
TGGTATCGGACTTGCCAAACCCTCAGTGCCTTTAATAAATCTATTGATTCCTAAGCGTTGTTTGTGAGTGTGACGGGGAGTGGTCCTCAGCCCTCGATCCCCTGAGGTGGGGGTGTGAGTCGCGGCTTTACGTATCTCGGTCCACGACATTATTGGCGTAGTCGTCAGGATTCGAGGGTCTGTTGTAGCCCCTGCACACAGACGCGGTGATAGTGAGAATGGAGGACAAAACAAGCGAAGCGCTAATTGATATCGACGCTCCTGCGGAGGAGGCGTCTGGCGCTGAGTCAGGCAGCCCTGCGGGGGGGGCGGTGACTCCAACGGGCGCTAGTGTTCCTAGCAGTCCGATCTACCCCGAGCCATCAGCGGACTTGTCTCGCCCCTCGTATGCTGAGGTTTTGGCACAGCCACCCGGAACATACCTAACCCTTTCCCGTGACTTTGAACGGCTGATGTTGGATGTGATGATGCCCCTAAGACAGGAGCTGATGGCCTTAAGGCAGAAGGTAGAGGAGTCCGAGCCCCTGAGGCAGGAGCTAAAGACCCTGAGGCAGGACTTTGAGGCACTACAGCAGGAAACGCAGTTGAGGAAGAAAGATACAGGGGCGAGACGAAAGAAGGAGCAGAGCAAGGGAGACGAGAAGTGGTTACAAGAGATTACACAGCTACAGGGAGAACTGAAGGAGCGTGAAAGGAAATACAGGGAGTTAAAAAAAGATCATACTGATATGCGAGCAGAATACGAAGGGAAGCTGCTTGACCTGCAGAGGGAACTTGCAAAGACATTAAAGGCATTGGAGAGCATGGAGAGGGATGTCAGGGCAAAGAACCGAGACATCTCGAAATTGCAGCAAGAGAACGTAACATTGCAGCAGCTCCAACAGGGACCTCTTCCTCTTCCTCCACCCCCTGCTCCCCCTCAGGAAAACAAGGTTGTCGATGACCTCTTGAAACAGGAAATCGACCGGATGTTACAAGAAAGGCTAGCACTGATTGGCGCTTTTCACGAGCCCCAGCAGGAGCGGGTCTCTGTATCACCGGAGCCGCCCCGCAAAGTTGGGGAAGAAAGGGAAAGCCAAAGAGGGAGAAACGTGCAGGGGGTTTCTGGACACTAGTGCGTATGGCTCAGGGATACGGTACGGAGAGGGGGAGGAGGAAGAGCAGGAAGAAAAAAAGGTGCTCCGGCCTGTTAGGCTAACTACCTATACCCAGAGAGCTGGGGCTGCACAAAGAGATACAGAGATAAAGGAAAAGCCCTACTCGCCTATTGATCTGGGTAAACTCAGAGAAAAATACAGTAGACTGGCTTCCGAAACAGAAGCTGATTATGTCATGACCGTATCACTCACAGGAGGGGACGATATCATCTTGACTGAACAGGAGGCTCATGGTTTTTGGGGACCTGGAATGGTGTTACTAACCGGTAATACAAATCACCCATGGTCCCTAACGCAGCGTGCAGCCTGGAACGTAGGTAAAACTGAGGCGGTGGAGCGAGGAGAACCGACTTCCCTAAAAGGGAGCCCCCGTGACATCATGGAAAACGTTCAAAGGGCTGCTGCACTCCAAATGATCTATGATCATGAGTTGGAAGTAGAGCATGCAAGCCCCATGTCCCTTCAGGTAAAAGAGAGGAGAATGATTGTGTTGATTAAGGGGCTTTCTGTGGGGCTCCAGGTGAAAGCCATGCAATGTCGAGAGGAGATTGCAGCCGGACTATTACAGATCACGTGGGGTGACCTGGCCCAGAACCTGATTGATTGCGCTAAGATATGTGAGGACTCTAAGTCCTCCTCTTCTACACCCAAAAGGGCTGCTCGACTGTCTTATGCTGAGGTTGCTGCTAAGCCACCCCGAGACCCCCCCTCTCCCAGACAGGGGAGGTCACGGGGTGACTGGAATGTGGTAAACAGGGATAGACAGAAGAAAATACAGCAGAAGTCACCCAGGAGACAGGCCTTTGATACACAGCATTCCTCAACACAAGATAACAAGGGGCCTTATGCTAGGCTTAAGGAGGAAGGCAGGCAGGCAGGAATGCCAGCATCGCTCCTAGCCAGGACTCGTCCTTATGAAGAGCTAAAGGAACTGATTGAGTCCTTCCGTGAAGTGCTGGGACGAACCCGAGGCAGATCACAAACTGGGGCCCGAGGCCGGTCACAGTCTAGAAATCAGACTCAAGTACAGGGAAGGTCCAGTAGTTCGGGAAACTAGAATTCCCTCCTCCTGCTACTACTGGTAAGTCAAAAAGGCGACGGAGGAGGGGTAAAACACAGAGTCCTAGCACAGAATGTCAACATGACTCCCACATACATCAGGAATCCAGGAACCCCATAATTCAGGAATATTCTAGTCCCCCAAATGATTGGCAAAACATATTAAGACTCGTGTATAATAAGGATGGAGATCTGGTACTCACTTGTGCTGTTGGTCCAAAACGTTATCCTGTTACTTTTGTTGTAGACACAGGGGCCCAGATGTCCACATTGAATGCTGAGGAGGCAAGGTACTGTGGTATTACCACCTCTGCAAAATCGGTTTGTGTAAGCGGAGCATTTGGTAATTCTACTTTACAGAAAACAGCTATGGTCACCATGCACCGTCCAGGAGATGACAAACCGATCCGAACCAAAATGATTGTAGGTGATGTTCCTAACTTGTTAGGTTTGGATGTTTTGGCAGGTCGTGCCTGGAGAGATGAGCGAGGCCGCTACTGGACATTTGGCACACCAACACTGGAAGTAAAGTTGTTACAACGTGCCCCACGTCTGCCACAGAGCAAAACAACAAAAGTAAAACAATATTCTATTCCAGTTGCTGCCAAGGATGGCATCAGGGAGGTAATAGCTGATTTAAAACAAAAAGGTATAATAGTGCCATGCCATTCACCATACAATGCCCCAGTCTGGCCTGTGAGGAAACCAGATGGTAAATGGAGACTGACTTTAGACTACAGGAAATTGAATGCCAATACAGAAGGCCTCACTGCAGCCATACCAAACATAGCTGAACTGGTGCTAGAAATCCAGGAAGCAGCACATCCTGTGCTGGCAGCACTGGATATTAAGGACATGTTTTTCCAGGTCCCTATTGATATTGAGGACCAAAAGTATTTTGCCTTCACTTGGGATGGAGTCCAATACACTTTCACGAGGTTGCCACAGGGATATAAACACTCACCCACGCTGGCCCATCACGCACTTGCGTGTGAACTGGAAAACATTCCAGAAATCAAAAACAATTCCAAAGTGAAAGTTTATCAATACAGAGATGATATACTGATAGGGGGTATGCGTTCAGCCGTGGAAGGTTTGACTGCAGCAGATTTGAAAAACCAGGTTTTACCCTCTCTTCTGGCTGACGCGTCTGTGAACCAGGCATTAATCATTTCACTTTTGTATTCGGGGGCCTCCTTAATAGGACTGGGAGTTTTCATTGTTAACTCTTTTTCCTCCATGGATTCAATGTGTTCCTGGATTTTTAGCTGTTTCTCCGGGCCTTCCTCTAGCTTGAAAAGACCAGAGTAGCACTCAATCTGGCTATACCATTTCCTGATTGTCCCCTTTTGGGATATACTCTCTGGAGGGGCTTTCCCAGACAGCACATGATTAACTACTTTGAAAGGACCCTGTAGTATCACCTTTTGTTTTTTAACAATTTCACTGACCATTCCTGGCGATGCGCCCCCCCCCGGCACCCGTGGGGAGAGGACAGAGGTACCAGGCGCATGCGCACAGACTACAGACTACAGCTCCCAGGAGGCACGGCGGGGCCGGAACCGGAAAAAAAGGGAGGAGCAAGAAGGCGCGCGCTCTGTGAATACCATACGGATCCAGCCGCCGCGGTGAGCGTACCGCTGCGGAGGCTGCCGTGAAGTTACGGCGCTGCTCCCTGTGGTTGTTGGTGTGTGGACGTACCGAACGGACCGTTTGCCCAGAGTCTCAAGGGAAAGGACGTGGATCCCGACCAGGGATTGGCTTCGGCCGTACCCCGGTGGTGAGAATTGAGGACATCTTACTAACATTCCTACAAACATTCCTACATAATATTCACACATACCAGACACTCACTTCTCTTTTCCCATATTCTTCTATTTCCCAAAGGCTCTCTCCAGGCTTTCCCTCTTATCCCTGTCCGGGAACGGGGACAGGGGGGAAGGGGAGAGGTTCTCTCTTGTTTTCTGTGTGTGTTGTTATTGGTATATAGATGTAGTGTTGTATAGCTGTTGGTATATGGATATATAGGTGTGGATATAGATATAGAGATAGACCCTGTGTGTTAGTTGGTATCGGACTTGCCAAACCCTCAGTGCCTTTAATAAATCTAGTGATTCCTAAGCGTTGTTTGTGAGTGTGACGGGGAGTGGTCCTCAGCCCTCGATCCCCTGAGGTGGGGGTGTGAGTCGCGGCTTTACCTATCCCGGTCTGCGACATTATTTAATGAACAGTGTATTCTAAATTGGCAATCTGAAAACTTACACCCCCACTTTTTTCTCGTTTCTTTTTTTTCACTTTGAAATTAGACGAGAGCTAAGCAAGTGAGAAACAGACAATTTAACCTTCTTTCTGGTAAGTGAATATTCAATTGAGTAATATTCCTCCCATCAGAAGATCACTTTTAGCCAAGCTACATAATATTTTCAATTCTTCTTGTTTTTAATTGTTCACAATAATAAACATACAGTGAATTAGTTTCCTTAATAAACACCTTGTCAGTTTGCCAGGTTCGCACACACCTAATACGTTATTTGGTCCTTGCCCAAACACTGTTGCCCATGAGCTGCATATATTGTGCCAATGTTTTAAGATACTGAGTGGAAGTGTTCCTTTGCCGTAGGTTTCAAAAAAATACTTTTTTCTTCTAAATAATTTTTCTGTTTTGAGAAAATTTCTATTTTTCTAACTTGTCAAGTTCTGTGAGTTCTTTAGAAGTCCATTTAAGTGCCAAAAGAAATCTATTAACAAGTGTTTATATATATGTTTAGAAACAGGAAGACTTAGTAAGTATACCGAACAAGTTCAGACACAAAGCATAGGAAAACAAGTGGTTCATTTTCTTTCAGATACTGTAGTGATTTTAGAAGCTTGATCCTGAACACCCCACCACAAGGTTTGATCAGATTGGCCACCCAGGGTCCACATCAATCCCCTACATGTTTCAACACGTCCCCTGAAACAGCATGGAGAATCGGGCAGTTTGGGTTATCCACCATTTCACTAATAACAAAGCCAGATGTGGTCTGGCCATGCGCCTAGAGATCATCTTCTCCATAGCATAAATCTTTTCCCCATCAGATGTGACAGTAACACTGCTTAAGCTCATCTGAAATGAAAATATCCTTATCCCTTTTTTCAGCATTATTTGGATCAAAAAGAGAAGTTCACTAAGCTGTCTTTATTGAGGAGAAAAAAGTCCAAAGAACTATCACCCTAGAATTAACCAGAGTGGGAAAGGATCACAAATAATAAATTAGATGTGCTAACCACTTTGAAGAACTCCAGCTGCTATAAATTAATGCTCCTTGTTCCAAGTGACCTGGAGTTCACTTAAATCATAGCTGAAAGTCCTAACTGCACTTCATTTTAGTATCATATGCAGTAAAGAAGAGCACTGGAAGAATACAAGCAAGTACACTGTTTTGTTAAGATGGAAAATGACACATTAGATTCTTGAAGATTGGGATGAGCAAGTGGGAAGAGATTCCCAAATTCCTAAAAATTCTCACACATCTCCTATCTAAATTTTATGCAATGGAACAAATACAATTAGTGATCTTGACTAGGAAAATGAAAAAGTATAGTGGTTCCTAGAACAGGTTTGGTACAGACCCAGGGGAAGTTACTTTCATTCAAGTGATAGGGCCAAAAGAAAGGGACCCAGACATAGTACTTTGGAGGAAAAGCATACTTTCATCTCTTGACTGCAAAAATTTTATTTAACACCTGGAATGGCCCTTTAGAGGAGGGGTTTCTGAAGGGCTGCCTACAAACCACTTATTATCACCAAACTTTTGTATTTTAACTCCAAACAGGATTTTTTGCTTGTTAACGGCTACTAGGCATAAAAAAAACTGTGTTGGTGTTTATTTGGTTTTGCAGTGTCCAGCTTGACATTCCATCCATTAAGAAGCTGTCAATGACAGCCTGTCTTACAGACATGCCTCTGAAAACACAAGGGGTATCAGTTAGCTTCATTTCTAGATACAAAGATGCCTTCAGTGGAAACAACTGCATGTCTCTTACTTTGCATGTCCTTCGTAAGGGATTGATGAAGTGCTACAAGAACGTATTATGTCCTGAAAGTCTATTATTCCTATTAAATGGATTACCACTACCTTCTAAGAAATTCCATGACTTTGTCAACACAAAACATCAGACAGGAACCACATCTTTAAATATTTCTGTTTAGTGGAAATTTTTGTTGAGAGAACAGAATCCCTAGGTAAATATCTGCTAATAGTAAATAACTGATCAATCAGCTGCAGTAGTTAAAATTCACAGTAAAGAAATTGCACCATCACATTGTAACAGTTTCAGCACTTATCAACAGTGGTGAGGAGCTATGGAGGTGTTTGAGATGCTCCACCCCCCTCTTCTCTAAATGTATGTCAGATACTGACAATCTGCTGATCAAAATAAAATAACCTTCAGCCAACAAAGTGCAACTAGAAAATTAATACATGAAAAAGCAGCAGAAACATATGTTGTAAGATGTATTTTTTGTGTGTGTGTGTGCATTTAAGTACAACATAGATTTCTTGTTTCCATACCTGTCAAGATTTATGTACCAGTGACCAAAATTATATGCGTGATTGCTAAACATGAGGTGTATCTGTAAACTTTTCTCTTAGAATTTTAAAATTAGAAGTAAATCTCTACTGGATGAATAAACAAAGACATTACCTCTCTTTTTCTAGCTCTTCTAAATATCCAGTGCTTTCTCTGCTTCCATTCATAAATCCTCTTCTTGGAAATGATCCCATAGGAACAGGACTGCACTCCCCTGAACGACTTGACACAGACCCTTCCCGGCTGCCATATGAACGCACAGACACCTTTGGCCTTAACTTCACTCCAGGGAAGCTGGTACTTTCCAAGTTCAGTTCTGGATAAAAAAGAGTGAACATTTTCAGAGCTTAAGTTTAGCAGCACAAATGTTTAAAATAATTTCTCTTCAGTTTCTTATTTCCTGAACAAATCCATGATTTTCTGATGGAAATATTTTGCATGGAAATCCACAGAAGAACACAATGTGAACAAAACCAATCTTTACAGTACACTTGGATAATACTAGTCATTTGAGCAGATGGCCAAACTGCAATCCTGACAATCCCCCCATGAGCCTGCCTCCCTCTTTCCCAGAGGACTTAAGAAATGGGCAGTTTTGCACCAATGTCATAGGAATTGTTACTGCGCCTACTTCCTAACAGCTTCTTTCTCAGAGATCCTGCAGATTCTCCACAGTCATGCAAATGATGACAACTCTGTTCACCACAGAGCTCTCAAATACAGACTTCCCCTATGATATTTCTGATTCAGTGGTAGGGGTAACAGACGTATACAGGGAGTCTGGGCTTGCTTTGCACATCCCATATAATGGGATGCTGCACATTCCACCACATGCTCTAGGGAAGGGGGCATCAATTTGCAGCATGACAGATATAATTCCAGTAATACGAGGCAGGGCATGTAAACAAGTTTAGAGTATTGGAACTAATCCCTTATTAACTCAAACAAACATATTTTTTCTGAAGAACTGAATGAAAAGCAAGTTATATCAAAAGCAATTGATATGAAACCATAAGGTAACAGTAGCAAAAGTATAAAAGCATGGGAACATACATATCTCAGCAAAAATAACAAGCACTGAGAGACTGTGCCTAACCATCAAGGTCAGCACTGGAAAACACATGCAGCTGCATTAGAAAATTTTATCCCAACGAAAAAGCAACAGAGAAACATATGAACCTGCTTAAAACATAATTCTATATTTACCTTTAAGTCGTTCCAGGAAGTCAATTTGTCCAGAAGATGCCATTGCCTCATCTTCAATACTTCCTTGTAGCTGTTTCAGCACCTCCTGTAAGAAATTAGGCTTTATTAAGAAATCCTTACAATAGCAAACCACAAGGTAAATACATCTTACCCTGCCCTCAAGTGTACAGTTATCTAACAGTTACTAAGGCACTGATGTAAACTGTATTTCATGTGAGCAGTGATCAAGTGTCATAACTGTAACTGATATAAAATATATGCTACATTATTTCCTTAAGCACTGTCACAATATAAAGTATATCCTCAATAGCTCACCCTCTCTGGCATTCCAATCTACTAGCTTATTTAAAAAAGCTCTTCTCAAAGCAAATACCAGCTATCTTGAATTTAGAGACGGAGAAATGGAAGCACAGGTAGTCTTGTAAAAATAAAATTTGGACACATAACTAAAAGTTATAAATTATCTTGAATACTATATTTTCTAAACTTCAAAGATACGAGAGCAGAAGAAATTCCTGAGATCTATATTCTGTGAGGCTTTAACACCACTGTAAACAGGCAAGGAGACTCATATTATTCTTACTACTACCACTACTGTTACCATCAATGCTACCACCACCACATATTTCTAATGCAGAAAAAGATTAATAATAAACAATATCTACTACACTAAAAGGGGCCTGGAAGACCCAGGTCCCTAATGCTCAGTGGCTTAAATCCAGGTAGAAAACTCAATACAAACCAGTGAATGCCTTTTCTATATCATAATGGTAAATGCATCAATAGCAAAACTAAACTGAAAAGACTGGCCATAAAGCAAAAAGTGCATACACGAGTTTAAAATATAATTTTTAATGCTGTGACAGAAAATATTTTTTAGAAGCAGAAATAGTCAGGAAATGAAAACAATTCTGACCAATGAAAGCTACTCCATACTTTCCATACATAGATTCTACACCCAGAATTGTATTTCTGTTCAGACTTTAAAACTGATGAATTTTAGACATTTTAGAAGATCTCCACATCACTGTTTTGCTCTTTAAGAGCCCAGCATACCCTACTGTCAAAATTAATGGTTACTGCAACTTGTACAGAATGTTCCTTTAAAACCCATTTTTTTCTTTTAAAAGGGAACAAAATGGCATCTACAAGAAGTCAAAAATATTTTTTAAACAGACACACTACTGAGCTTTTCTATATTCAAAGTGTCATTCCTTATACCAAAAATGTGATCTGGAGCAAGAACTGAATTCCTTTCTGATCAAAACCAAGCCAGCAGTTTTAGTCAAGACTGCAAATGGGCATTCACTCCACTGGGACTAGGCTGGAGCCAGCCCAAACCCAAAATCCCCTGGAACATACAGAGTATGCATGCTGGGTCTTCAATATAATTTGTCAACAGACCTGCTGTACTACCTGTTAATGCCAGCACAGCCTTTAGGATCCAGACTGGTGTAATAAAATCACTACTCTTGGAAAGACCTTTCCACTGTGCTCGTGTTTTTAAGTACACTCAAGGGCATCCTCATTAGCCATATGGCCCAGCCATCTCTATACATAACATCTGCCTTGTCAGCAAAGTCAGACAAACAAAGCAATGTGGTGTTTTTCAAGGAAGGACTCCTACATTAATTGACATCAGGGCAGACAATATTTGCAGACAGCAGTCCCAGCTTAAAAGTCTAAAAGGGCAATGTGGATACGTGGAGTGGTCTTGGGAGTTTTGCCAGCTTCTGAAAGATCTATCAGCTCAGATAAATTTAGAAATAACTAACGAACCCCCTTCCTCTGAGAACCGCACCTCGGTGCAGGGAAAAAACCCAACCCAAACATCCCCCTTCTCCCATTCTCTTCTTAGAATTCCATTCCTTCTCATCTCTCTGCATGGCAGTTTTGCTATTTCAGAAATCCTATGGTCAAGACACTTTTCTAGATACTGAGTCTTTCTGCTTCAAGAGCCAATATGAACAGCTAAGTGGAAAGACTATCACCTTTTCCTGTGCTACTGAATTACATGGGTGAGGTGTCCAGCCAGCTAGGGGATGCTCTTTCTAAATACTGGCAATAGTTAAACATTAGCATACTGGATCACCTTTCTTCATTCTCTCTGCTCCAATTCATAAACTTACCTTGTAACTTTTAGTTTTTTAAATTGCCCCATTTTTTTCGATAGCACATGCATTTTTTCAAGTCAGGGTGTAAAGTGTTCCTGTCTGTATTTTTCTACCCCTTTTTTCTGCAGTACAGTATCATTATGAGGCTATGACAATGTCAAACTCAATCATGACACACTTTAAAATCTAAGCTGATATATTAGTAGCAGTTTACAGTATTATTCTAAGCAAATTCTTTACTGACTCAGTAGTGACTTACTGAAAAAAATACATATCTATAAGGAAGGCTGCAAAAGTGTTTTCCATTCTTTTAAAGAATGTAAGTCAAATTATCTTAATTGTAATTTAAATATAACCTTGTTTATCTTGTCCTGCAGAGGTATGAAAGAGTGCTTCTGGAAATGGAGCTAGCCCTTTGATTCATCATAATCTAAAAAGGTTTCTATGTGGACTGGGAAGTACAGAAAAAATGTAAAATTGTTTTGTTCTGGGTTTTTTTGTTTGGTTTGGTTTTGTGTTTTGGTTCAGTTTTTATTTTGTTTAGACAGGCCCTTACAACTACTTTATGGATGATTAAATTAAAAAGATTTGACTCTTCAGCAAATAACTGGAAAACTACCAAGAAGAAAAGCACCTTAACTAAAACTACATGCACCCAGCTATGTGGTAAGAGTTGTAAATTAAATTGCTTAAGGGCTGTGAATTTATTCAAGGTGCTAATAAAGAAAGAAATCACAGAGGAACAACACTAACAGTGTCAGATTACAAATCCCAATGATTTAAGATTTAAAAGCATCAAGAGTTTTTGTGAACTGTAAGTATCAATATATACATATTGATATTTGGAAATATTTCAAAAGATGGTATCTGTAAAAAGACATTCTAGTTTAGATATATACCACTCCTTTGGCAGGAAAAGGAGCACTGATGACAATTCAGACAAATCAGATATATTTGATCTGTAAATGCTACTTGCTTCCCTGCTCCCTTCCTTTAAATAGAATAAACTTCATTACTTGTACTCTGTATGTTTCATGTATGCAGTGAATCCTAAAATGTATGAAAATCATCATAAAAATTAAATATATGAAACCTCTGACAGCCACATGCCAGATATACTCTCAGAAGAGTATCAGCTGCAATAGTGAGCTGACGGATGTTTTGAAATTCACTGGATCTTTTAAAGGCTTAGCATGGGTCTACATTTCAAAAGATTCCCAACAAAAGCTATTCTATCAATCCTTTTTCAGTAAGACACTCTTCATATCTATTCCTCCTTTCTATCTAATAATTATACTTGGGTCCGTATGAGAAGACATTCCTGTCATCTACATATATACACAAATAGATTTCACTGTGGTTTGGTGGTTTTTTTTTCAATGTTTGCAAACAAATGCCAAATTGAGTTATTCTTCAGTTTAGTTTTTTTTAGGTTAAGCTTACCTTGGTTACCACTGTATTTACAACATTTGAGTATTAAAACAGGTTTGACTGCACAAATATAGAAAGTTTTTACAATTTCAGGTGGTAATTGGACATCTATCTCAGCATCATATAGGATGGGAATATGCATACTGAATTACTCAGAACTATTATTTTTAACCAAGTCAGCAGGATTTTTAAACAATGGTGTTTGTCACAGCATTTGTACTTACATGCTGAAAACTTAACATACGATTGCACTATAAACTGAAAGTGATTTTTGAAGTTCAACCCAGTGTCATACATTGTTTCAATTACTATTTGTTTAAAAGGACAGGAAAAAAGGTAATGTATACTAAAAGCACAACCATTACGCAAATTCCACAAAAACATTAGAGGTCAAAACAGCAGAGCAGAGGGGACGGACACCAGAATACTATTTTCTATGCATTTATAGATAGCTTGAACTGAAGTTCAGGGTCCTGTATGACTCTTCATAACTATGCGCACTTGACAAGTGCCTTAATACTATCTCACATGGTACAATACTCACAGGGGCCTAGGGAAAGCTATGGAAGAATCCCTTTACTCCTATACATTTTGGTGAATGACACTGCTTCTTAATCAAGCTTGGCAGGAACTCTTCTAATTGCCTGAAGCACCAAGCAACCACTCTTGTTGCTCAACCCTATAATTGGGTCCAACTGATAAGAGCAATGATGACAGCACTGCTGACTGAAGTGAAACACTGGAGCAACTCAACTTTTAACCTTGTAGAAAGAGGAGAGTGTTTCTTATGTGAAATGATGTTGTTAATTTTACTTTAAAACAATGTCAGTTTCTAAAAGAAAAATACTCGTTTGGTGCCACCATGCTCAAGAGCTGTCACTTGCTGTAACCACATACTGAAGTCAGTGCAAGTTTTTAGTGCAAGCCCACTGGCAGATCAACTAACATTATCTGATTTTATGCTCAGAAAGAATGGTGTCCAAAGTAATGTCAGTAGCTATACAGATCACCAGCTCAATTTCACCTAAATTCTAATTTAAAAATAATTTAAAAAATTATTCAGTTTTCCAACCAATTTGGATTCTGGTAGAATCTTTAGCATTGCAAAGATCATGCTAAAAATATTACTTATTATGAAATTGTACCAACAACCTTAAAATTACACAAATTAAACACAATTTAATGCCACTGTTGCTTCTTTACTGCTTAAATAAATGCACTGGTATTTTAAATGTCTGTGTCATCCTACTGACTTTTATAACCACATTTTTAGTTCCCATGAACCCAAAAAGAATTATTTGTAAATGTCTGACTGCATTAGTTGTGTAGTCACTGAACACAAATACTTCCCAGAATTCATAATTTGATTAAATTCATAAAAATCAGTTCAGCTTATGGGACTTTCTTCCACTCACACATTAGAATGTATCAAATTACCAATATATACTAAAATCCTCAAAATTACTTTTATTTTTAGGAGATCTATCCATTGCACTATCCCTTGCATATTCACTGTACTATCAGTATTGTTCCTCCCGTTGCCACAACCCTGGTGCGACAGTCTCCTTTATGCGCCTTAAGACTGACATCACCTCTTCCCTACTGAAAGGCATGGGTGCGTGAGGCAGCACAAAAACATCCTGCATCTGAAAAATCCAACTAAGAGTAAGGGAATTAATTTGAGAAAGAAGATGGAACCTCACATTAAGGAAAAAAAAAAAAGGCATATAATGTTTTCTATGCTAACCACAACTACTGTTTTCCCTAGAAATATTTAGTAAGTTAATGTGTTTACACATTAGGAAAAGATGTATTGAAATTAAATGGAAAGCAGACATACACTGGAAAGAAAATAACAGAAGAAATTCACACAGCACAAGTTATAGAAGCTCAGAATTTAGCACCTATTCCACAAATATTTATAAAGGCAAGCAATGTTACTGCTGAATCCATGCTTTTTCTTCCCATTTGTTTACCAAATAATACATTTGTTAAAAAACATTGGAAAATAATATTTTCATGAGTAGAAACTAAAATCTTCAGAAATTGAGCCTCAAAACAGGCACCCTCAATGTCAATGGAAGACTACTAGGCAGCAAAAAGACAGTAGCTAGTGGTCTGCCAACTTGCCCTAAGAGTTAATTCTCCAAATTAAGAGCCTTTGCATGTCAGACTAGTTGCAGGTCATTTCACTCTCCAACTAGATTAGCTAGCTATTATGCACAGCAAGACTGTTCTTTCAGGCCGTTAAGTAAAGCAAATATGGAGGAAAAAAATACAAAGGTAGTCAAAGAACAAAACAAGGTGTCACCACATTCTGTCCCTTCTTTTCACACCTGTTGAGAAGAATGCAATGAATATAAGGCTAAAACAGGATTTTAGCAAGAGCAAGGGTATGTGCATATCTGCTGTGCAAATGCCTATACAGCTAACAATTTGGAAAAAGAACTGACTTTCAAAACGTGAGAGCCTATGCTACTATTATATTTCCAAAGTTCTCCCTTATTAAATAGGTATAATGTGAAATTGCTACAGCTAGCTGAGTCATTACTGTATACAAAGACACCTAGCTTGTAGTTAAATTATTTTAATCTGTATTATTTCAGAATACAAAAGATTTCGGAATACAGTACAACATAAAATACACTGAAAGCAAAATATACATTATTCTTGACTCAAAATATTTTGGTAGGCTGTACTGAACGGCTTTCAAGTACTGTCTGTCCAGGATGCCACAGTGCTATGTGAGATCTGTAGCTCACAATTCTCACTGAGTTCTCTTCTACTAGCTGAAATAAGAGGATGGCATTTTAGTTTAGTTTTAATAGGATTTGAAAAAACAATTAAAAAAAATATTTTCTGGGGAAAAAAATTAGTTCAGTTTTTTCCTGCAGAACTGCATTACTGTCAAGAAGTAACTTCCTAGAGAAATCCCTAAGCCTTTACAGATCACAATATACATGAAAATCTGTGTTTAAACTCTTCATTTGCAGAGGTAAATTAGAAAACGCTGTTTTTATAAGGGTATATTTTCATCCTTACTGTGAGCATTGAGCACATTACTTCGGAAGGTTTTTTTGAAGAACAGATGAAATTGTACCATAGGGTGTAAAAACCAGCTGGCAAAACGAGGGTGGCACTGTCTACCTTAAAGCTGGCATTTCCTTAATATTTTAATGTGCAAACTCAAAAGAAATGCATTTTAAGTCTTTTTTTGTTTGTTTGGGTTTTTTTCACCTAAAGAGCAAAAAAGTAATATTAAACTCCATTGTGTAAATTACTACTTTTTGGTAGTTTATTTCAATCACAATGTTCGTTACTGCTACAAGCAAAGAACAGATTAGGGAAGCAGATTCACTGCAATGCTCTCATCACTGAAAACTGATATAAACAAGTATTGCACAGTAGTATCTTTAACTCATGCTTCCAAGATCTCAAAAACAGGAAACTTACTACACAAACTTCTCATTTAACTTTGCACCTTGAGCTGTTCTTCAAAACACTTCTAGTCCCTTCTACATCTCCCTTTATTGTTTGCTGTAATTTATGTTCCTGCCTAAAGCTTGCCTAAAGCTGGGCCACAACAAAATTAAGTGAAGTATCAAAGAAATCAAGACAAAGCCTCTACTGTGTGCCAGACAGAGCACGTATCAAAACAAGCTTTAAAAAATAGAAGTTTAGAGAAGAAAAACAAGCACTGTTAACTCAGCAGAGTGCACAATAGCATACAAATAAACACCAGGAACCAGGAGTACAAAGTATTTAAAAAAAAACCTTTCACTTTGGCCACATCAGCCAGAATGCTGAAAAATTAGACGAAATGAAGTTGACTTATTGGAGTTGGCTGGAAGATGCATGGAAACGGTGCCATGGCAAGAGCAGATTCAACATAGGCATTTTCTGATGTATGTTACTTGCATGGCAACGAGCAAATGAATAGCATGGAAGAAGGTTCTCATCAGTTGGGGACACGCAGGCTAATTACGGAGTGAAAATTTATGTTCAATTGCTGCTAGTAGCAAGAAAAAAAGAAGTTTCTTTTGCTACCATTTGTATCCAGGTAAACAGGATTCTCCTCCAAAAAGCTGTAAGCCAGGCATGCACAGGGAGAACTAGGACAATGTGAAAAAAACAAACGCCTGAACCAAAGGATTCAGTAAAAAATCCTAATGTGTCCACAGCCTCACAGAACCATAGTACTAACATCACAGGATGATCATGCTTCATAAATTGTAGGGAAACTACAGGATCATGTTGGCAACTTCTATTATTGAAATACACAATAAGCATATTTTAATATGAATTGTAACATTTAACAATATTTTAATATAATATTTCTAGAATAAACTAACAACTCTGGTTTCTTCCTCCTGATCAATTCCTTTGGCATCTAAATGCTCCCACAGCAGAGACTTGGAATGAGAAACAAACCTTGTTTTGTTTGTTTTCCACTTGCTGTCTGATAATGTTGCTTGATGTCCCGTAGATCTTATACTGAGGGAAAATAATAATTCCCTATTAACTTTCTTCATTCTATTTATGATATTTTAGATCCTTTAGAGCTCAGTAACCTTCTTCCCATCCTGTTCCCCTCTCTCCACCTGAAAAGTCCCATTCTAGTCAAGCGTGTAACTTAAAGAAGCTTTCCCTATCACTTAATTTTTTTTTATCTATACTAACTCTGCTAGATCCTTCCTGAGGAGGTTCTTCAGAACAGGACATACTACTGAACTTCTGGATGTAGCATTTGTCCATTCTGACATAATTACAGCTTTTTTGTTTCCCCATCTACACACAGTAAGTCCCAATATCAGACCAACTTTTTGGTTCCAAATTAACCTGACAATTTATGGAAAGAAACGGACATGTTCAGATATTTGCAGTATCTCTAAAACCTTCTTCTATGCCATTGCTGTGCTAATTCAGAATCCCTCATTAAGAATATAAGGTTAAAGCTGTTTTCCATCATGATTGTTTTACTCTTTGAAGCACTGAATTTTATTTGCCATGTATTCAAATCAATCACTCAATACCACAAAATTCTCCTGCAGCTCTTCACACTCAGTGTTAATTTTTACCACATTAAAAATAGTAAGTAAAACTTTTTCGTTTCATTCTTTTTTTTCCGGATTACTTATGAACATAGTGAAAAAACACAGGTCACAGAAGAAATCTCACTAAGACACAAATGGTAAAATAAATTAAAAACAAAACACCACAAAAAAACCTCTAATTATTCTACTCTTCATTTTCTACCCTTAAGTTGGATAGCAAAGAACCTTCCTAAATCAACTTAAGCTCTTCAGGAGACTTTGATGAGGGACATTACTACACTCATTACAGAAATCCAAGCAGACTCATCAGTTCCAGTATTGCTTACCTCCTTAAGCTACGCTTCTCCTTAAAAAATAAATGTAAACTCCCTGCCCACTAGTAATCTGTTCTTTACTGTGGTTTCTTACAACACGCCCATTATAAATTCAAGCTTGGAGGTTTGTAGATCAGCAATTTTTCCTAATCTTTTTTCTTAAAAACTGGCATCACACCTGCCACCTTCTGTAACACACAAATTGGGTAAAGCAATGCAGATGTCTTCGCGGTGGAAGAGGAAAAAAAAAAAATTAATGAACTTTCTTCAGTTTGAATACTATAGTTTGACAGGGTATCATTACCTTTAAAAGACAACAAATAAAGGAAGATACGTAAGGAAATAAGTTGAACCATGCTGGTGAAGAATCTGAGGGGCTAGGAGGTACCTAACAAACAGAAGATCTCTCCGTATAGGTAAGGTTGACGTAGTGTGGATTACACAGAAGAGAAGCTTTGACTGAGAAGCCATACTTGCTGAATTGCTGCAAGGAGGTAACCTACCATGGAAGAACTTCAGGATCCATGAATAACCAATAAATTACTGGCTGACAAACTGATAGAGACTTTTGACAGAAGGGAAACAATCTGCATGACGAAAGTACTGAAGTATTCAGATCTCACAATCACTCTAATAGTTTTTCCTCTTTCTTAAGCTCTAGTCTGCTCTTTTTCTAAAACTGAAGATGTCAAACCTCAATCTTCCCTACTGCTGAAGGGGAGAGAGTGGAACAGGTTATACCTTACAGCTGACAGTTCAGCAACTGCACACTCAAGTTTGTTTTAAATACTTGGTTGAATATAAATTCTGACATTTCACTGTATCTATTTTATCCCTTTGTTCTAAAGGTTTTATTGTTTACACTTACATTTGAGACAGGGCCACACAGATGTCCTCTGCATAGCATGGAAATATCCCTAACCTCCGTATCAGCAATTACTGTGGAGATACCACGACACTGGTTTTGGTTCATGAAGCAACTATAATCCACAATGTTATATCTGACTTGAACTCTCAGAAGAAATAAGAACATACCAGATAATTCAGATCACTTGGAAATCAGACTTCCAGGGACAGCTCTAGAAATGACGCTAATATTCTAATGCGTAACAGGATGCACAGAGAAAACACCCATCATACTAAATTGAAGATTGAAATACAAACGTCTCAAGTTACTTTGCAGATTACTTACTATGTGTAGCCTATTCACTAGTAGCAATTCCAGATCAAATCTATCTATTTTAACATCAGAATTTCTCTTTTGTGTACTGAATGTTTTGCTTTCACAGCTTAACATAATTTTCAATTATTTTTTTAATTCAGTATTCCTTGGTGAAACATTTCACTGTATGTGATGCCAGCTAAAAAGCTTTCCTCCAAAGATAAAAGGGAAAAGGAAAAAGGCAAGATGAAGTTAAAAACACACTCCCTTTGAAAAGCCATAGCAAAGTCCTGTTATATGACACAGTAATTGTTACCAGCAAAATGTATAATTTCTGGTACTTCAGAAGAAAAGCTGTTGTTAGACTTCTGAAGATGGGGTCCCAAACATGAGTACCCGTAAATGTATTTATCTACCATCTAATTGAGGAACCCACATACACAAATACACACCACGTATGTACATAGCACACGACAAAACTGTTAAGCTGTATGTATCAGAGGTCTCTGTGAACATGTTAGACTTCAAACTCTAATTTGGAAGCACATGGCTTACCATGATACATTGAACTAAAAATTCTCGTGCCTGTTACAAAAACATCTCTTAGCATCTTCTGTGCTTTACAGTGAAGATCATTAAACACAGAAGATCAGAGACAGCTTATCAGAATAAAACAGGTGTTCAAGGTTAAACATCAAGAAATGGTGGCTAGGAAAACTGTATGGTCATAAAATGGGGTCTGATGAGTTAAAAGAAATGTGATCACTTACTTCCTTAATCAAGGAGACATCTGCTAAAAGTAGTTACACATTCAAAAGAGAGAAACCCTCAGCAACCATTTTAAAGCAAATCTTAAAATTCAGGCAAGGGGGATAAAGGGTACCAATAGTATCTGAAATCTTATGTTGCCAGAAGTGTATAAACTTCTAAAAAAAGAATGTGATTCAGCCACTGGTATATCTGATGTAAAGAACCAGCACTTTCGTTTGTTGGTTTTTTTTCAACTCTTACAGCTTAGAGATCACAAAACATTTGCTTCCATACAGGTTGACAAAGAGTTCATGTCCAGAAAGTGTAACAGAGCATCAAAATATTGCAAGTCAGTTAGTTTCTGGAACATTATGAACATTGCTCTGGTTTGGTTTGGCAGGTTTTCTGGTACTGGTGCATGGGCCCCACAGGTGGCTCAGGTAAGAAGCTAAGAAGCTCCTCCTGCTCCAAAACCAGGGAGCCAAGGAGCCATTAGAGAGACAATAGATGCGTGCCTCTGCGACTAAATACAAAAGAACGGATGTAAGACCGGAGCAGAGCAAGCAGCTAAGAAGAGCTGAGCTGGAGAGGCAGAGCACAGCTGGTAGTTGGTGAGGAAGAAGGGGAAGAAGGTGCCCAAGCACAAGTTTCCCTGCAACCTATGGCAAGATGGCAGGCTGTCCCCCTGCATCCATAGAGGAACGTGGTGGCGCATTCCCTGAAGGTGTCAGGAGGGGTGGACTTGGATTGTGCAGCTGTGGAGGACCCCGCACCATGGGAGGTGACTGTTCCCGAAGCAGCCCGTGACTCTGTGGGAAGCCCGCACTGGAGCAGCTTGTTCCGGACCTTGTGGGAAGGACTCATGAAGGAGAGGTTCATGGAGGACTCTCTCCCATGGGAGGGACCCCGTGGGGAAGCAGGGGAGGACTGTAAGGAATCCTTCTCCCTGAGGAGGAAGGAGCAGCAGGAACCATCAAGACTATGAACTGACTGTAAACCCCATCCCCTGTCCCCCTGTGCTGCTGGGGGGAAGGATTGAGAGAAATGGGGAAGAAGGGAGGGGTGGGGCACTGTTCCTTGTTGTGTCTGTGTCCTGTGTGGTAAATTATTATTTTTTCCCCAAGTTGAAGAACCCATGAGCTTCGAGTTGGTCTTTGATCTCCCGAATCCATGAGCTTCTAGTTGGTCCTCCCATCCCAGTGTGTGTGTGTGTCTGTGTCTATGTGTCTGTGTGCGCAGACCATCAATCTTCTGTTTTTGTCACAAACTCCAAGCTGGAATCAGTACATTTTCCAGATTCCTTCTTTTTAATGAAACGAACAAGCTACAGTAACTGTTAAGCTCCTACCTAGTGAGTCAGGCTGCTATTTCTGCTAAGGAGTTGTATTTTCATCCCTTTAGAGTAGTCATAAAAAGTATTACAGGAGGTTATAGTTGCAGGTAAAATTAAATGTAATTTAATCATACTTAGGATAAAATCGCAGTGAGTTCTAGTAAGACACAAGCTTCCTCATATTCTCACAAACCCATCAAGACAGAAACAAGATGAAAAACAGGCACCATAGCATCTTTAGCACACTTTCAACCTTTAATTCTGCTGACTATTAATTAACCAATCTCACAAAGTATGCAAAACACTGCAATAAATCTGGGATATTATTTTCAGTAGGCTAAAAATTATTTTGCAACCACATTAGATTTTCTTCTCCTAGTACTGTCCAAACACATTCAAAATAAAAATCCTCAAAATATCTTGGCACTTGCTTTTTCCTTTAGTCAAAATAATTTCCAATCACAAGGTTTATCACCCTGCTGTCTAA
Organism: Hemiprocne comata; assembly: GCA_020745705.1. Classification (NCBI taxonomy): domain Eukaryota; kingdom Metazoa; phylum Chordata; class Aves; order Apodiformes; family Apodidae; genus Hemiprocne; species Hemiprocne comata. The sequence continues at coordinate 45,760,228 of CM036616.1, forward strand.
TGAGTGGAAGAAACCCACAAACACCATCAAAGCCAAAAAAAACCCACTCTCTGGACCTGCACTGGACAGCATAGTAACTACTTCTCTAGGTCTTTGTCTTTTAAACCTTAATTCCTTAAAACAAATGAACAAAGAAAACCCACAGAAAATTATTAAAAAGAAAACCTTTATATTATGACAACGATCTGCCAAAAAAACACCCTGCACAAAACAAAAAACTGTAAAAAACCAACAAACATGAATAAACTGCTCGTGATTTTCTGAGAACAAGATATTAACCATTGCTTTGTTTCTTTACAGTGTATATTTAGCTGGTTAGAACATTTCTTAAAAAAAAAAATAAATTGAGAAATGTGAACCAGTTCTACTGACAGTCTTCTTTTTTTTGTAGTTGATACATGTGGACACAATACAAAGGACGTTAAAAAAGTTGGAAAATCAAATGTAGAATATTATTTTAAGTATACTACATTAAGATGGAAGAGAGAATGCTTTGTCCACAGGGCATCACACACAATAGAGAAGGCTTTCTTACACAAGGTAACACGGATCACTCATTTAGTGTAAAATCCAAGCACTCAGAGAGTGATTGAGGATATCAAGCATGATGTTATTCTTTTGCTACTTCCTGAGTACTTGAAGTTACCTGTACCTATTCCCCCTAGATTCTATACAGGGAAAAATGCTGATACGAATTAACTAAGACATAAAACCCAAAACCAACCAAAACATGCCATTCTTAACAGAACAATCCTTCTATAAGAGGCAGGCAGAAGAGCCTGACAAAGTCTCCTACATTTACACTCACAAAGTATTATAGCTGATGTTGGACTGCTTTTTGTCTCTTCATTAATTTTACAGATTTTGCTTTCAAGTAAAACTATGCTCATTTTTTTCTAAATTTGTCCATAGTCTCTGTTTTATGCAGTTACTGTTAGTATCTACATCTTGACGCTGGAACAGTTTATCTTTGTTTAATGGCCAACATCATTATTTCATTGACCATCAAACAACATAATCGTTCATTTAGAGAGAATATTTTATCACACCAAACTGCTCAGTAAGCCAATAGTAACAACTGCATTTTTCTTTTGTTTGAACAGCTAATCCCCAGGACAACAAAAATTAAAAAACAAAGTGGACACTGTTTTACTAATAATTTTAGCACCCCGGTTATCATATTTATCTTTGTTTACCCATCATGTTGTTTTCTGGTCAGCAAATGGATAGTTTCCACTTTTAAATATGAAATTTAGCTTCAAACATGAAGCATTCAAACATTATTCTTATATAGGTCAGTAGCAGTTTATAAAACATGTGCAAGATGAGCTCATGTTAAGCTTTTAATTCCCGTATGATTATCTTACATTTCTGAAATGGAGTGATTATACAGATGAGGCATGCTTACACAACATATTAACATGTCTACTTTCAAAACCAATTTCTTTAAAGATACTATATAGTCCTTAAAATGCCCTTCCCAACTACTGTCTTTCACAACCAATTAAACAATATAAGACAAAAGAGGAGACACAAGCAAAAACATTTACAGTCCAAAGAATCATTGTGAGATGTTTCTGTACTAGCCCACAGATCAAAATTCAAGGTACAAGAACAGTGACATTTGCCACAGAACCACAGCTTGTCTTCCCCACTGCGGCTTCCCTTCTCCCACAAATATGCAGGATTTTACTTGCTGGGAGGGGCTGCCAGGGCTCTGTGACTTACATGCTCCCAAAAGATTGTTTTTTTCCAAAATATTTGGAGTTTTAACTGCTTATACAGTAGCCAAAGAGCGTTTAATCTCTACTGCTCTGGTTTTTCTAGTTACTTTTGTTGTAATTATCCCTAATTATGGCACTGGGACCCTATAAACCATGCAGTTTCTTTCAGCGGAATAGAGCCACTGCATACTTTCTCTAAAAGCTTGCAAAACTAAAATTATCTTCTCACTAAAGAGAATTCTGCAATGATCCCCATCAAACACTCACAGACTCTAATCAGACTCCAAGATTATTCCTACACCATCCTTCAGGTTCAGATCAGGCAAAAGCTAGGCTTCTACCCTTTCCAAACACATATGAAACAAACATGGGAAAGAAACAGCTTCTTGGTTTAGGTGCAGTAGCACCTGAGGAACACAGAGGATTAGGACTTCTCATAGAGTACAGATTTGTAAAAAAAAAAACCAAACTAATTAATCTGAACAATCTCCTTCCCATCAATTCTGCAAAATAAAAAGAAACATTTCAAGTTTGTTGTTTGAGTAGGAGGTTTTTTTAGGGTACGTGCCTTAGATCTAAAATGGCATTTCAGGAGAGAAAAAATGGGACACCTACTCTGAATATGCTCCTAGGCACTCCTCTGTGGAGTGTGATAGAGCCACTTTCTGTATGGTGGTCTGCCAGGTTTGAAGTAAGGACAGTAAGCTGTTCCACATCTCAAATTAATGCCCTAGAAACCAGCTTATACAGCTGCTCTGCCTCTAGGTCAGTGGAAATTTAATTATCTGCATGAAAGCTGAAAAAAAAAAAAAGGAACTGACAAAGAAGGGAAAAAGGACTTTCTCACACTTCCTTTTTCAAACTACAAGGAAGTGTTCTTCTCTCCCTTATTTAGGCTGCAATAACAGGGAGGGAAGGAGAGCTCCTGACAAATTTGTTATAGTATTATCTCAAGAAAAGCAGTATAAACGAAAGAACTAGCTTTCAGATACATAACTAAGCAAATGAACAATTGTTTTCCCATAACTGCTAATGCAAACCAAGGTTTCAAAAAGCTGGTGAAACAGACTGTATTTTGGTTCAATTTAGGTAGCAGAGCCATTTTCATTTTACACTGCAATGCAGGGATTAAATGTAGTTGAAAAATTTGTGCTTCTTTGAAGTGTTGTAACTGACAGTGGTCCAGAACACTTGAAAATGTTTCATCTTACAGCGAATATACAGGTCACAAACGTTGCTTAATATTTAGAATATGCCTACCCATAACAGGAATATATTCAGAGATACCAACAATTTGGAGCCATATTAACTGAGGTACCAAAAGCAGACTGTTTTTGCTGGCTGTTAGTAAAAAGCAGCAGGATTTGTCAAGCTTAGAAGAGCATTAATGCAGCTATAATGCCTGTGAAATTCTGCCTTGTTTAGTGTCATGGATCACACGGATGCAGCTGCGTACACATCTTCCCACTGATACAAATCCATCTAAATTCCAGCTGAGCTTACTGTTTCCTCTTGGATAGGTGTTGGCTCTGAAGGCCTACCACCTAGCCAGTAAACACCAGATGGCCAGATCCAGGTGACATTATTCAGTATGAAATCAGGCTTTGGGAGAGGCTTTGGAGAACTTGTGATCTGTATTTTAAAATTAACTTTTCCTTTGCAACGTTAAATATTGTAACTGTACTAAACCCTGACATTTTTAAACTTACCTTAAAACACAGAAAACCCTCCAGTCTCTCCCATGTTTTCAAGGGCTGAACAATACTTGCTTTGTCAAACTATGTCAGCAGAATGTACTTTGTACTGGTAAGTACAGCAGTGCTAAAATGGTAGTGCTTATCATGACACAGGAGAAAATAAGCTAGGAGAACTGGAATCTAAGATACTGGTTTCTAAAGTACAGTTTTAGAATATTGCAATTCTGAAATGAAAAAAAACCCTAACAGAACTTCACTAAGTAGCTTTGATAGTTTTCCCTTACACAGCCTGGAAAATTACTTGTATAGTAATCTAAAAGCACACAAAACTTGTTGAGCAACTACCAGTCAATGACACAAAAGGCAGCAACAGAAACACTGATGCACACAGTCACAGAGCTTGCAATAATACCTTCATATTAGATGCCTCTGTTTCCAGTTTTGTTAGGTGATTTGAGTTATCCTCTAGCTCTTGCCGAAGGTTGGAGTTCTCCATCTTTAATGCCTCAACTTGCTTTAACAACTGATCATATGAAGCTGCGGCCATCCTGGGCCACCCTCAGCCCTAAAAAAAATAAGAGAAAATATGAAATGTAAGCATTTCAGGAAAAAAAACTCTCTCCCATTTACCACTCAGCTTTCTAAACATTTAATTTAAATCCATTAAACCAAACTACTAATGCTTATAACTAATGCCAGTTCAAAGACTTTTTTCAGTGGGCTTCCATTTGACACATATGATTAAGCAAATGAAAGAACTTAATTAACAACTACATTAGGTATTAGGGTAAGCCAGAATACATGAAACAAGATCACAGCATCATACAAAAGCATCCCTACTACTTGCATTTAATTTCTAACACTTAGAAACTATGCAGGTAATAGACCACATTTAAGCATTTTTGGATAGACAGCAAGCAGCATCAACCATATCTAAAAGACACTGACTGCATACTTAGTTTATGAAATGAGATGTAGTCACAGATGTTCAAAATTCCTAGGAATGGCACACAGTAAAGGACATGCTGTATGAAAGACAAACAGTCAATACTGAGGAATTTTAACTGGAAAAAAAAAAAGTAGTAGTAATCAAATCTTTTGTAAAAGTACCTTCCAGACATAATTATTAAAACAAATATATTTGCAAAGTTGCAACACAAGAAGTGGTCATACAGTAAAAATAGAAAGGGCTACTCTCAGTATCAAGACATTTCATATTATTTTGGGTGATATTGTAACACATTTCTAGAAATCCATCACAATTACCAGCCATTACAAAGGAGGAAGACAGAAATACTCCAATTTTAACTATAAAATACACATTGTTTCCCACTTTCCAAACCAAAAACCACCGAAGGTTTTCATCTAACAATGTAAATTAAGTAAAACATGGCTATCAACATTTGAAGCTCTTTACAGTTGAAGCTATCAGTTTCTTATTCATCAGCCATTCGAGAGAGTAAAAGCAAGCCTAGGCACTTCTTGTAAGCACAAGTTATCCTTCCAATGTCATTACAGGAATTTCCTAAATGTGTGGCCTGTATCTCAAGGAAAAAAATATAAAATGCTCACAGGACAATATTACTTTTCATCTTTACCACAGTATTTTGGAAAAGAGGAATCAAATAAAATCTCTGTGTACCCTTTCACTAAACCTTGCTGCTTGTGTAACTCCTCATGTAATCAAATTGGTCTTCCAGAAAAATCTTATCTAGCCTACTAAAAAATAGGTAACATTATTCAAAAAGGTTTTAGTGCACCAATGCAAATTTAAAAATTTGTGTTTAATCTTTCTAAATTTAAACTCAATGAAACATAAAGAATAATACATATATACACCCTTGAAGAAAGGAAAAGTAACAAAAGCTTCAGTGCATTTGATATGACTGTTTTATTTCCTTTTCAAGAAGGAAGTCTTCACACCCTAAGCACCTGTTCAACATCAAAGGCGGGGAGAAGTAAGAAGCCTGCCACTTAGGGAACTGCAACTTCCATGACTTTACCAATAAGCTGAACCAAAAAAAAAATTCCTACAAAAATCCTTTTTCAAAATTTGGTCATGCTTTGCTGGAGACATAATTTTTAGAGAAATGAAGGCAATCTAAAATATCTATTCTGTGAATTCTGTGCTTTTACCATCAGGCTGTTTCACCTAAAAGGTGAAGAGCTGTCAAAGAGAGTTGTAACTAAGCAAAAGAACCAACCAACACACCCCGTCCTCCCCCCCCAAATAAACAAGGGCATCCTTCTTCAGTTTCATGTATCTTTTTATTTAATAATTAACAGTTTCCAACCTTATTAATAAAACCAACAGCTATAGTTCACATTTCAGAATTTTGTAAAACTACCTTTCAAGGTGTAACAATTTAAACAAACACATTTGCAAAATTCCAACACAGGAAGTGGTCATGTTGCACAGTAAACATATAAAAGGCTATTCTTGATATCAAGACATCCCATATTATTTTGGGTTATACTGTAACACATTTCTAGAAATCTATCACAATTATTCAGCCATAACAAAGGAGAAAGAAATAAATACTCCAATTTTAACTATATACTGCATGGAAAATTCTGCACAAGCCCAAGGAAAGGCAGAAGTGGAAAAATTTTCCCATTAGTTGTCATAAATTAGTATTGTATTGTAATATTGACACAATCTGTTGGCCTTGACTCACATGTATCACACATTGGATCAGTGTGCGCTTGCAGCCCAGAGGGCCAACCACATCCTGGGCTGCATCAAAAGAAGTGCGGCCAGCAGGTCCAGGGAGGCAATTCTGCCCTTCTACTCTGCTCTGGTGAGACCCCAGAGTACTGGAGTACTGTGTACAGCTGTGGAGCCCTCAGCACAGGAAAGACATGAAGCAGCTGGAGGGGGTCCAGAGAAGGGCCACAAAGATGATCAAAGGGCTGGAGCACCTCTGCTACAAAGACAGGCTGAGAGAGTTGGGGCTATTCAGCCTGCAGAAGAGAAGGCTTCAGGGCGACCTTATAGTGGCCTTCCAGTACCTGAAGGGGCTACAGGAAAGCCGGGGAGGGGCTTTTCATCAGAGAAGATAGCGATAGGACAAGGGGTAATGGTTTTAAACTGAAAGAGTGGAGATTTAGGAGCATGGCAAGGTTTGGGCAAAGTGTTTTTGCAGTCAGTACATCCACACTGCAAAGCGGACAGAAAGCAGCCAGTCTCGTGTTAGCAATACACTGTGAGCCACACAGGTATCTGCGTCCAGCAATGCCTGCCACCTCACTGGCCAAGGCATCTGGGCTTCTCTGGGCACACAGACATACACCTACCTCCCTATCCCTCCAAGACAATCCTCCTTTTTCCTGCCTGTAAAGGAAGGACTACCATGTATTTGAGGAGAAGCATAAACTACCTTTTAGAAATTATGGATCTCACATACCCCAATTGGACCAAGGCCTTTGATACAGTGTCACAGGTAAAACCAGCTACAGTTGTAACAGAGACAAGCAGAAAAACTGTACATGGATAAGGCATAGCTCCAAGGCAAGATGCAGGACATTCTGATGTTCCATGCAGAACAAGCTGGTGATCAGGCCCAGTCAGCATGGGTTTATGAAAGCCATATCCTGCCTGACAAACCTGCTAAGTGGATGAGGGTAAGGGTGTGGATGTGGTCTACCTAGACCTTAGTAAAACCTTCAACACTGTTTCCGCACAGCATTCTCATGGAGACACTGGCTTAGACCAGTGTACTCTTTGCTGGGTAAAAAAAATGGCTGGATGGTTGGCCCAAAGAGTTGTGGTCCATGGAGTTAAATTCCACTGGCATCTGGTCATAAGTGGTGTTCCTCATGGCTCAGTGTTGAGGCCAGTTCTCTGTATTATCTTTATTAATGATCTGGATGAGAAGATCAAGTGCATCCTCAGTAAGCTGGCAAACACCAAGCTGAGCAGGAGTGTTGATCTGCCTGAGGGTAGGAAGGCTCTACAGGGGGATCTGGACAGGCTGGATTGATGGACTAAGGCCAATTGCATGAGGTTTAACAAGACCAAGTGCACATCACAACAACTCCATGCACCTCTACAGGCTTGGGGAGGAGTGTCTGGAAAGCTGCCCAGAGGAAAGGGTCCTGGGGGTGCTGGTCTGGTCAACAGCTGGTTGAATATGAGCCAGCAGTGTGCTCAGGTGGCCAAGAAGGCCAACAGCATCCTGGCTTGTATTAGAAATAGCGTGGCCAACAAGACAAGGAAAGGGATTGTCCCCTGTACTAGTCACTGGTGAGGCCGTTCCTCAAATCCTAGAGTCATTTTTGGGCCCCTCACTCCAAGGACATCGAGTTGCTGGAGTGTGTCCAGAAAAGTGCAACAAAGCTGGTGAAGTGTCTGGAGAACAAGTCTTATGAGGAGCAGCTGAGAGAACTGAGGTTGTTTAGTCTAGAGAAAAGGAGGCTGAGTGGAGACCTCTACAACTACTTGAAAGGAGAATGTAGTGAGGTGGAGGTTGGTTTCTTCTCCCTAGTAACAATCAACAGGACGAAAGCAAATGGTCTTCTGTTGCACCAAGGGAAGTTTAGATTAGATATTAGGAAAAATTTCTTCACCAAAAAGGATTCTCAAGCATTGGAACAAGCTGCCCAGCGAGGTGGATGACTAACCCTTCCTGGAGGTGGTTAAAAGACGTGTAGACGTGGTGCTCAGGAACATGGTTTTAGCAGTGGACTCAGTGGAGTTAGGTTAATGATTGGACTTGATGATCTTAAAGGTCTTCTCCAACCAGAAAGATTTTGAGATTCCATGTAGATGACACTGGGTAGTGCCAAAAGCCAAATTGTTGGGATGGAGGCAGGTTAGCAAAGTTCCCCCCAAACTAGTCTGCGACATGTATTTTTAAATGTTTCATTATTGACCTTGGTACAAGGCGTGGCATCAAAGCTTGTTCTCATAAACTCAAGAGACTTCACAAGGTCAGAGGACAACATATAACACTCAAAGAACTTGTTGAACTGAGAAATGGAGCAGTAGAAACAGAGTGAAATTAAATGGCATAGTAACGTAAGGTCAGTCATGTAGGCATCTTGTCACTTGGAAGCAGTGGGCGGGGAGAAGCAATTCAAGCCTCTCGGCAGCCAGTCTGCAGAGCACCTCACCTGCAGAGCACCCAAGCACTGCCAACATGAGAGTGGCACAAAGAAAGCAAATGCAATCCCTGGAGTTACCCAGTCATGTTATGAAGACACAGGTAAGAAAAGTTAAGATGCTAAGTGGTTAGGGTACTAGGGGGTCTCTCATATGAGACTTGACAAGCAAGCCTTTGCTGCCTCAGCACAACAAAGGCTGGAATGACACAGCTACCCTTCAAGTTATTAGGGAATGGAAAACACTCAAACAGGAGAAAATATTTGTGTTAAAAGACAATACTGACGCAGAACAACTGGGTACAAATCAGTCATTTGTCAGCATAGCTTGGCAGCATCCATTAGAAGTTGTAAATTCAGCAACATCCTTGCCTAGCTCACGGCACAGGAAGGAACTGCAGTTAACAGTTCAGAAATCCAATCTTGTAATCCTAAACTGCACTACAGAATAATATTGTACTTAGTTTCTTATCTCCAAGATACTAGTATCTTTTCCTCCTGAAATAATGAAATGCCAAAGCATTTCAGAAAAGACACCATTATTTAATTTTAAAATAGGGGAAATGGACACAGGCAACGCAAGACCATGAAGCAGCTTAGGCTTTCTGATGCTGAACACTGACAGCTTCTCAGGCACTTAGCTGGTGCAGTGAATGGTACAGTCAATGGTTTCAGGTTGCGCCAGGGAAGGTTTAGATTAGATATTACGAGGAATCTTCAGTGCAAGGGTAATTAAACACTGGAATAGGTTGCCCAGGGAAGTGGCTGAATCACCATCCCCGCACGTGTTTAAAAGGCACATAGATGTGGTGCTGAGGAACATGGTTTAAGCACTGAAGTTGGTAGAGTTAGGTTAATAGTTGGTAGTTAGCTATGGTTGGACTCAATGATCTAAAAGGTCTTTTCTAACCAGAACAATTCTGTGATTCTGTGAAATTACAAGGCTTCATTACACACAATCCACTCCATGTATACTGAGCCAAGACTGCCAAAATGAAAATCTGCCTCTCTTCTGGAAATAGGTTTTACCAGCAGCCTCTAACTAGACACAACAGATCAGAGTTCAGGTCCCAAAACTAACCTTTGGCTTTATGCTCCAAATTGTTTGTGTACAAAAAAATTATTTAAAGAAGCATAGCACCCCCTTCTTGTAATTTCTCAATTGTCAAAACTCTCGTCCTGGGGAAAAAGTCAAACTCTGGAACCTCTTGGTGAGATGGGGTTCACAACCATGTTATCACCTCAGTCACAGCAGAAGCTACCAGTTGAAACGAAAGCAAGTAACACTTTTTGTAAAGTTCACTATTATGCTTCAGTTAAGCTCCCTTTTGCACCTTCCTTTGCACCTAAAATCACAGAATCATGGAATGGTTTGAATTGGAAGGGACCTTAAAGATCATCTAGTTCCAACCCCTGCATAGGCAAGGAGACCTCCCACAAAATCAGGTTGCTCAGGGCCCCATCTAACCTGGTCTTGAACACTTCCAGGGATGGGGCTTCCACAACTTCCCTGGGCAATCTCGGTCTCCTATTTCCCTGACCCATATTTCTCATCATCAAAAGATTTATTCTCCATCTCCTATCAAAGTAAGGTGAAATTATGACAAAAAAATGTCATGCTTTGCTGAATCAGCACTTTGCATGAATATACACATCAAAGAATTTCAAGCTAAATGTAACTCCTTTAAACACTAGAATTAAAAATAATATGGCTAAATTTATGCAAACATATTTTTAAAATTTAGATACACATTTTTTCTACATTAAGAAAACTATACCAGTAACCACACAGAAATCAGGAATCTAGGTGCACTCTTTTGAGTTTCAAATCCCACAAAAGTCTCTGAAATCTTACAATTTTTCATTGATCAGAGCCTTTTCTTTGAAATCAATAAGCATATATACTCAAAATGCTCTAAAGAGATTCTGCTTCCAAGTGACAGGACCAGGAGCAACAGGCACAAGCTGGAACACAGCAAGTTCCATTTAAACATGGGAAATATTCTTTATGGTGAGAGTGACAAGAGCACAGGAACAAGCTGCCCGGGGAGGTTGTGAAGTCCCATTCCCTGGAGATATTCAAAACCCACCTGGATGCAGCCCTGAGTAATGTGCCCTAGGAAGCTTTAGTGGGAGACTTGGACTAGATGATCTCTAGAGGTCCCTTCCAACTCTGACAATTCCATGATTCCATGATTAATTAAATCTCCTGATGAAAAGATTTCAAACTCTCTATTTTTTCATCCATAAAACCTATCACTGTTACCAGAGCATCCTATTTTTATGAAGCAACTTTCATAAAACAGGTTAGTCTTAAATCTTTAGAGACTAAGAATAATCTAAAATACAAAACCCTTCCATGTGTTTTTTCAACAATAAATACTGAGACCTGACATTGTCTATCCATAAAGCTAGATAACATTTTTAGAAAACTATAACCTGTTTCAATTTTAGAAGTCTTAAACAGGATAATTATTCTTTCCCTCCCCCAGTAACTGCCTGAGGGTGATTTTTTTTTTTTTTAATGTGCCTTTTTTTTGGCAAGTAAGTTTTATGGGTACTTCAGACCTCAAAATCAGTGAAAAAAAGGCAAACTACTTTCTTCAATAATGCCCAATCCAAAATGCAACAATGTTAACCAAGGCTCCTGGTCATGCAATTGATTTTGGATTATGAACTTTGTTGAGAGTAGAGTAGTAAATCAAATGTTCAAACAATAAGCAAACAGAATTTAGCATTCTACTACCACCACCAGTAAGTACATGTGTTCCTGTGCTCTTAAGCAAAGATTTTTCACAGTGCAGTTTATCTTCTTAATATAACAACTGGCAGTCATTGTATCTGAAGTTCATTAATATCCCGATTACAATTTACGAAGCTTGGAAAGGACCATCAACTCTGATTTTTCCTACATCCACAAGTTTTATTAAACTCTTCAGTGCTGAGCCAAATATCTTGTCCTTACTATTCTTTACCATTCTTCCAATTTTTGTTATTCATTCCCATGTGACTAATAGGGAGTTGTTTCTTTGAGGGAGTATCACATTGAATTCAGGGTACGGTCATACTGTCACTGCATTTTTCCAACTATTTTATCTTAAATACATTTTAAAACAGATTTTTTTGAAGCACTATCCTAGGATTCTGACTTAGAAGCAGTTAGTACTATGGCTGTGAGGGCTGCACTGGTGCCTGGCCCCAGCTGTCAGCCCTACCCAGGGCTGCAAGGTTCCCACCCAGGGAAGAGAGATGGGCTCAGCTGCTCAAGTGGCAGCTGCCTAAACCGCTGCAGATTACTGCCTGGCTACCAAGGTAATCTGAAATAGGTGTCAGTTTAACTTACTGTGCTGGGCCATTAACCACAATGATTCAGCAGCTGTTGCACAGCTCCTTTCAAAAGAGGAGCAAGGCTGATAGACGGGCAAAAAATCCAGCACAGCTGCTGCAAGGTAAGCCAGTCTCACTTGCTAACTTCAGCCTTAAGTGGACCATCTTCATACAGCTGGTTTTATAAATACACTCCAGAGAATAAAAATGAGGGGGTTTTGGCTGTTGTTATTAATATAAACCATGCCAATATGCATTATTTCAATTCCTGTATTGGAATTCCCTTCATTTTGTTTGAAGCTTGTCTTCAGGTTAAATGATTCGTATGTAATATCCTTTTGCTTGTCCTTTTTCATCTAGGGCAAAATACAAGCACTCTACGTGTTGTATTTAAAAACTTACAAAAAATTAGTTATCAGTGGGCCAGGGACTGTCTTGAGCATTTCAGTTCAGGGCAGGCTTTTGAGGCTTGCTGATTTAAAAATGTTTATCCCTCACAGGCATTGTTTAATACTTACCTTTCCTACTGATTGAAAAATACTCCATCGGCCTCAGGTCATAAAAGCCCATTATCCTGATTCTTTCCAAAGAAAGAAAAAAAAATTGCATTTTTGCTTCCTCTAGCATCACACTGAACAACGATGTTATTTCCACCCGGTAATAAGTCTATGCTTTATTAAACTGGCTTTTGTTGCCAGCATATTTAATCCTCCTATCCCTACCTGCACTTAAAAACAAACTCCAAAACTTCTAGTCAGTAGCAGCTAGAAGACAAGCTATTTTGTTTTCTCCTCATCTGCACCTATGTGGGAACACAAATATAATGAGGAGTCTGAAAGTGCTGTAAGGCTTTGGGTGTGGTTAAAGAGAATTAAGAAAATACTTGGCACAGAATGAGAACTGCCTGTGAGTGGAACAGCAGATCTGGTACCTTCTCTTCATGTTCTCATTCGTTTGGCATTATTAGCATGTTCAGGTCATCACAGAGGTGCAGGAAGAAGCAGAAAACAGCCATCAGAGAAAGCTGCTCTTCATTAGCTGGTTTTAGCTACAAGGGCTTTGATATCAGAAAGTGAATTGCAAGTTGTGTAACTTTTAATAAATTTGAAAAAGATGACCTTGAAAAAAATTGACAAGTATACCAAATTATATATTCCTGGATTTTTAGCCCTGTAGAAAAAACAAAGGTCAGATGAAAAGCCATTATCAGCTATTTGAACACAATGTGTGAAAGAGTCAGTCCCTTTAAAAGAGACTACACCACTTTCTCTAAACCTCAGCTATATCTGAGAGGATTTTCTTCTCAGTTTTTCTATCCACTTCTGCATGAAGGTTATCTTTGTGACAGCAGACTAAAACTCTGAAGTGTTACTATACCTGACCTTCCTAAATCCTTTCAGCTAGGGGAATAGGATAGAGAGGTTTTTTTGGCTTTGTTCTCTGATAAATTAATTCATAACTTGGCAAAAGCTTTTAATCCACTGATACATTTTGGGATACTTCCTGAAGTTCAATACTGGCCTTTACTCATCAAATGTAAGCAGAAGCATCATCCATTCTCCCTAACCAAAACAAAACTTGGCTGATGAAAGTTCACAAAAATAAGTGAGATCTGTTCTATGCATTTCTTAAAAGACCAGGACGTGATGATGGTCTGAACCCTCGGCTTGCATTCCTCATTAAACATCACATATGATGGGAGCCAAGTGTGCGAGTGAGAAATAGAAATTACCCCATGTTTAGAAATTTACTGAAGAATGCTAACAATCCAGAAAACATGCCTATTATTATAAAAAAAAAGAGTTAAACCAAAAAGTCATACATTTCAGGCTATGAACAGTCAAGCTCAGCTTTTATTACACTGCCAAGGGAAAAGACCCACTTCTTCCTTTATAATTCTGGGTTGGGAAGTTCCTTAGCTGGTTAGTCATGCTGCATTCAGAATACAACTGTGAATATACGAAACATGATTTGCATTTAAATACTATATTGAACAAAAAGCAGTCCAGACATCATTTGAATCATAACTTACATTGGACCAGGGATGATTCACAAGCCTGAACACTCATTCTTCTGATGATCATAATCATAATCTTTGTTATTCGTGGCTAACTGTGTATGCCCTCACTGCGTATGACTTGCCCCTGTTTACTTTTAGATTTTTCATAATCTTTTAAGGATTCAATTCTAGAAAGTTTAAGCTTTTAAAAAGTCTAGGATAGGCTTTTATTTTCCAATTTTAACTGAAAACACACAGTAAACCAAAAAACATTAACATGAAATAAATCAGCTTTAATTAAAAAAAAAAAATCATTTTACAATAAATGCTTTCCCAGATTGGGTGACCTATCAGGGTCATCTTCAGGGTTCCCTTCAGCACCTGCAGGAAACAGAAGGCCATTTGTCTTGCAGGAAATGTATCAACATCTGTTAATGCTGTTCTGCATGAATTTTGGAAAACCAAGAGTGGAGGATTTGGTCTTAGCTTACTGTCATAGCATATCATTAATAGTATATCCCATTTTAAACAGGATTACATTGATGAAAAAATAATGCATCATGTTTTACCACCATAATACTTTTACCAACTTAATTAAGACACATTGAAATCCAACTTAGGAATTTAGGGACCAAAGGAACTGATTTTGAGCCATATGCATTTCTAACTGATGCTGTATTATTCCATGCTGGTGATACACTAACAGTGTACTATGACAACATGCATCAGAACATCTATCATAACCACATATTTTGTAAAAATATTTCAGCGAGTATCATGATGGCATTCGAGGGAAGATGTTAAGGAAAGTTTGCATTCATAAATAAAGCATTATATTTAAAGGTGATCTTTTCTTCAAGTTGCCATTTTTAAGACTGTAACTGCTGTTTCTTACAGGAACTGCTCTGCTTGTTACACTAAATAATACCAAGACTGTCCCTTTATAAGACTTACAAAGGTACAGGAAGATGCGTAATCATCATCAAAATCACTGCTGTGCTTTTGTCACCCTCTTTCATAGAATCTTAGGGGTTGGAAGGGACCTCGAAAGATCATCTAGTCCAACCCTCCCTGCCAGAGCAGGGTCACCTAGAGCACATCACACAGGAATGCATCCAGGCGGGTTTTGAATGTCTCCAGTGAAGGAGACTCCACAACCTCTCTGGGCAGCCTGTTCCAGTGCTCTGTCACTCTCACAGTAAAAAAGTTTTTTCTGATATTCACCTTGAACCTCCTACGCTCCAATTTGCACCCATTACCCCTTGTCCTATCACTGGTCATCACTGAGAAGAGCCTAACTCCATCTCCCTGACACTCACCCCTTACATATTTGTAAACATTGATGAGGTCACCCCTCAGCCTCCTTTTTTCCAAGCTAAAGAGACCCAGCTCCCTCAGCCTTTCCTCATAAGGGAGATGTTCCACTCCCTTAATCATCTTTGTGGCTCTACGCTGGACTCTTTCAAGCAGTTCCCTGTCCTTCTTGAACTGAGGGGCCCAGAACTGGACACAATACTCCAGATGCGGCCTCACCAAGGCAGAATAGAGGGGGAGGAGAACCTCTCTTGACCTACTAACCACACCCTTTCTAATGCACCCCAGGATGCCATTGGCCTTCTTGGCCACAAGGGCACATTGCTGGCTCATGGTCATCCTCCTGTCTACCAGGACCCCCAGGTCTCTTTCACCTACACTACTCTCCAGCAGGTCAGCCCCCAACCTATACTGGGACATTGTGTTGTTCTTCCCCAAATGCAAAACTCTACACTTCCCTTGTTGAATTTCATCATGTTTCTGCCCGCCCAACTCTCCAGCCTGTAAAGCTGGAGAGCTTTCCTCTCAGATAATAGTGGTGAAAGCACCTCTACATCTGTTCTATCTTCTAACATTTAGGAAGCTGTAATGAACATTCAAAACATGACAGGAGAAACATCTAGTATCAGCAATTTACCTTTTGAAACCAATTACTCCAAATGGTTAAGTCCTCAACTGATGTTTTAAAATTCAACATAATCCAAAGCCTCTCTTACATTGATAGACAGGAATCTGTGATTCTAAAAATAATGGTGTATAAAAAAAATGTTTTGAGGGGATGTTTACTGTAAAGCCGAAATTTAAGCTCAATAAGTTAGACTTGTCTTAATCAAACCTTTTATGCATCACCATATTTAACAGAACTGAAAAGGAGAAATAAACATTTTACCAGTTACTTTGAGTGTCCTTAAAAATACACAGGAGTTGGGTTCCAGGAAACTACTTTTAGTACATACGTTTACCTGGACTTTCAAATAATTGTAATTTTGACAAAATATTCATAAATCTATTATATGAATTACAAGTAACAGAAAAATTAACTAAATAGTAACAAGAAAGTAGAACATTAAGAAGGGCTTTCCACAGAACAGCAGAGGGGAAATATTTAAAAACTGAGATTGATCTATATTGTGTGGCTGATGTATGCACAGTAATTTACTGAAAAGACTTCTAGGCAAACCAAGAAGCTTGCTCCAAAAGCCATCTTTCAGTGTACGACAATCCAAATCAAGTCAAAACTGGGCTCCACCAATCCCCTGAAGAAAATCCTACCAAATGAAAAACTCTCCTTCCAGCTCATAGCCAGGGTCCCCTATGTAAAACAACGGGTAGAATATCAAATTTTGAGTCGAACAACGAATGGGATGAAATAATTTGGCAGCATATATGCCTTCCAAAACTCGCTACACGTTTTTGCGAAAGCAAGAAGGGCTCTGCTGGCAATGACCTAATTACTAGAATAAAAGCTGCGCATCTGACAAAGGGAAAGAAAGGACCCACTGCTTCATACATAATTTATTAAGATTTCCCACAGGATTCAGGTTAAGTCGCGGACCCAATCATCTCTTTGTGATGTTAAATAAATTTGTAAGAAGTCAGCGGATCCGCGGGCGCACTGAAGGCGCAACGCTGCCCCCGAGCGCTGCTCGTCAGGCCCGCTCGGCGCGGCTCGCCGCCTGCCGCCCGCCCTCCCCGGCGATGGACGCGCTGCGGCAGGACAGCCACCGCCGCCCCCCGTCACTAACAATGACGAGCTGGTGCCACCCGCGGGCAGCGCCCCGCCGCCGCCCCAGGGCACTTCGGCACGCCGGGCAGGGGCTGCCCGCCCGCGGCCCTCTCCCAGCCCTGGAGCCCGCGATCCGGGGCGCACAACCGTACCAAGGCTCCACGGTGGCTCTGTGCCCCTGGCCGGCGGTGAGGGCTGGGGCTTAGTCCCGCTCACAGTAGCTCCCCGCCGTGCACGGCCGCCCGTCACCGCGGGCGCGGGGTTTTCCTCCCTTCTGCGCCGACAGCCCTTTCCCACAGCCCCGTTTTTTTTAGCCACAAAAGCCGCTTTCTTCTCCCTTCTCGGAGGCGCTGTCGTCTCCCTGTCACAGGCGCAGGGAGCCGCCCCGCCCCGCCTTGCCCACCGCTGCCGCCCGGGTGCTGCGGCCCCGGAGAGCCGCCGCCGCACTCACCCCATGGCCGCGCCCGCTGTGCCTCCATCCCGCCACCAGCACCCGGCCCGACCGGCCCCGCCCGCACCCACCGGCTGCGCCAGCGCCGCGGCCAATACTTCCCCGCCGGTCACGTGCAGCCCGGCGCGGCGCCGCAGCCAATGGGGCGGCGCGTTCCGCAGGATGCGCCCGCCCCCTCCGCGGGAACAGCTGCGCCCTCCCACCCGCGCCAAGGCCGCAGGCAGGGCCGTGCCGCAACCAGGCCGGGAGCCCCGCACAGCCCTGGAGGGGCGGGCTGCGGGCAGTCCTGCAGGCAGCGCCGGGCTGCCCCGTGCCCCGCCACCGTCCGGAGGGACCGACCGCTTTCCAGCAGCCAGCCGCGGCAGGCGGGGCCCAGGGCTGGGAGCTGGGAAGCAAGACACGCCCTTCCAGGAAGCTAATGGGGAGGAGGCAAAGAAAGCCCAGGCGCAGCTCCCTGCGAGGACGCCGTCCTGTCTCCCGCAGCACGGCGCTGCGGCCGTCCCCAGTGGCCTGCACCGGTGAAAGCCTAAGCCATCCAAAACCTGTTACCACCTACTGCGCACACATGACGTTAAAAAGATAGAATATGAGCCCAGTTAATGCACACAGGCTTACGCGCCAGCTGTTAGGCAGGTTTTAAACCGCTGAGAAGGCAGGCAGGACCTTCTTTTCGATGCAGAAGCATCCCCAGTTCAAGCACCGCAACTCCGCATAGCTGTGAGCAAGAGACTTAACACACTGCAGAAATTGGCTCACAAGGATCTGCATCACCTCAGCTGTAATGATTATAATTCGTTCTACTTTCAACAAAAATACACAACGACAAAATACCATGTAAGACCACTATCTTTTGCATTTATATAAAGGAAAACAGTTTGCTGCTATAAAAAAAATGAATCAAGGTTCTAGAATCAAAGCTAATACAGTTAATCTAATTTTTAAAGAAATACATACAGACACTGCCTATTAAAATGGCAACAGCAGGCATATCCTTCAAGGTATCTCATTCAGAGTTCAGTAAAACACTGTTTTCAGTCGCTTTTCAAATAGTAAGTTGTTACTACTACTTTGCAGTTTAACAAGAGAAAATATGTATTCATTTAAGCTACAGCAAACTAGAACAATAAGTACCAGTTTAGTGATGGGTTGGAAAAAATCCAAAAATCCAAAAGACAGATGACTAAACAAAACAATCCATGAAACTATTCTAGGATCTCCTTCCAGAACTGATCTGTCTAAAATAAGTATTCATGAGGACGACTTAAAACCCCACAGAAGCACACTACTGAATTCAAGAGACAGCAGAAATTAAGATGTATTTCAGCTGTTGGGAGTTTGTAGTCTGTGCCTTCACTTAAAAAAACAACTATAGGGTAACAGGTACTGTGGGGATGTTTAAAAAAATCCAGCTCTAATATCAAAGGCAGCTTTGTAGAAACAGCACAACCTTAAGTCTCTTTAATCCTCTAGAAGAAGTATTCAAGGATAAATCTATGGGCAGTGCAGCCCATCTAAAAAGAAAAGTGTGTGATAGAAGACATCTGAAAAAGTGCAATGGTTTCTAAGCTAGAGCAAATAAATCAAAGTCCCTTCCCCATGGCGCTTCACTTAAATTATGGAGTTACATGTGGACATAATGGTAAATAGTTCATTAAAACCAAATATCCTTACATGCCTGAAGAAACTTCATTCTTCCTATAATATTTTCTTTGATTTATATGATACAAGCAGGCTTGTGATACCTCATGGTTGGGAACAGATGAAATTAAAGGCCCTACAGGCCTGTGTACACATGTGAGCAGTTGCACCACAGATACTTAAATACCACTACTATAATTTCAGCTGTTTTCTCATGGGTCCTTTTTCCAGTCATAGCAGGCAACACTCCACTCACAGAAGAGATGCTCTTTACCAGATAACCTTTCATCAAACATCTTCAGGATTAAGGCATATAACATTACGTCACCTGTTATCTTCAGCACAGTATCACACAAAATCCTCCCTGACCTCATCAGTATGGATAACTGTAGAGGTCCTGTCACTTAAGCTGTTGCAGTAAAACATTTTTAACAACAGCTAAGTGGGCCAGTATTCAAGGGTGTTTCAGGTCATATGATTTTTTGCTACAAAGCTTCTACTAATTACAGCAATAGTTGATGTCCCTGTTTTTTGATCCACTTCTTACTGATACATATGCTACTGTTCCTTCCCTCAGAAAAACAAAATGCTCCCAGTTGCTATTGTGCAGCTCTCTCTACCCTAAAATTATTTACATTAGCATAAGTATATACACAAATAAGTTCAGACATAGCTCAACATGGATGTTATCAGCTGGCAAGCTGTTGCAGTATGAGCTGCAGCAGTATGAGCTGCAGCTTATATACCAATCAGGTTGGCTCAGTAATGTTTTTAAATCACGTTCAGAAGTTGCAAGTGCAGTCCGGAATGACTACTTTAAGTGTGCAAAGAAAATACCAGAGAACTGCTGCCAAAGAAAATGCCAGAGAAACTGAAATCCTATATACCTTAAAGGTAAATTGCATACTTCTCAGTGAAAAACTAAGCTTGACAAGTACACTTAAATTTCTGGAATCCTAAATGGGAATGTCAGAGATTGAAGGTTTACACAGAAATCTAACTATAGTTCTTGCTCTGTGAAAAAGATTCTTTTTAGTCCTAGTACTGTTGGTCCCTTCTGAGCCTGGCAGTCACAAGCACCTTAAGTTTTAGTAAATGTAAACGTTTCAGGCTCTGTAGCCTGAAATCCTGCAGAAGAAGCAGAGGATAAGCAGCAGCACAAATTCTCTAATACATTCTGCCAAGAAGACAGCTGAGTGGGAGGCAGAAAGCTTTCCTTTCCTTGCTCATAATAATGCCCGTTCTCTTATGATTTCATAAAAATGGCAGCTTACTTTTTTGTCTGTCACATGCACTTGCCTGTGAAGTAAAATCCAGTATTAAACGAAATTTAGTTTAATAAACAGCATGTTATTAGTAATAAGATGATCTCTCATACTGTATCTTCCAGTGGTGTTAAAACACTGATATACAGCCAAACAGGTGAACAGTATCATGACATACATCTATTTTTTTTCAAAACTCCTTTCTATGTGCAGTACTGCATTCTGCTAATAGAACCGATACCAATGAAACAGTAGTTGAATGAAAAAGGCCAAGTTCTCAGGAAAAAATAAAACACAGAAAGGAATTGTACAGGGAAAAGACTTGCTCAGACTTAGAAAGTAATTAACAAAAAATAAGCTATCTGGCAAAAAGGAACAAGATATTTTTTTCATTCTTTCAAAAATACCACTATGAAGACAGATCTAGCAATACCTGCTATGTATTACCTTAAAAACCCACTTTTAAATCTATTAAAACAATACAATCTCTGCATGTAAGCTATCAAATCCCAGGGACAAAATTTTAGTATTAAAAAATACCAACTCCGCCTCAGCATTCAAAATACAATTACTTGTATTATTTTGGAAAAGATCCCTGCAGTCTACCCAGCACAGCATTTTCAAACAGTCAAACGGGAATTTGGCTCCAGAAAAGGAACTGGCCATCTTTTCATAGAATATTTGATGTAATCCATACACTAAGTATTTCCTAACTTCTTACTGCATTTACAGAAATCCAGTTTGAGACCAAATAAAACTGTCTTAACACTGTTTTCCCCACACTACTAAGAAATGCTAAAGAGCAGCTCTCAGCAGATTAAGCTCCACATTATTAAAAACCTAAAGGACATCCTCAAAAATAGAAATTTGGTTCATAAAAATCAAGACTATTACAACAGAAAATGCAAGAGATTTCTTCTTTTTAGATAACTGGCTCATAAATGGGACAGTTCTCTGTGCTTTTACAACCCCACCCTCTGCAGCAGTACCCCTCTCCCTAGAAGCCTTTTCTATTTAACATATTTAAAGTTATTGATATTTCATTAATAGTCATTGCATATGCACAGTACTACCTACCTCAGAGACTCTGGGCACAGTGAGTGGGTTGGATAACGAGTTAAATTTCCTCTCTCTGTTGCCAAGTCCTATGGTTCCTATTACTTGCAAATGTGAAATAGTGTTGCCAACTTAAGAAATCTTCCCTTCAGAACTTCACTTACTAGCAACAAACTGTGCACACTGAATTACATAAGGCTGCATCTTTTAGAAAGGTGGTCTAAACAGATTATATTAACAAAATAAACTGAAAACATTTCACATCTGTTTTACATAGATGCAAATTTCACCTTAACACAAGACTTGATAAAGTATTGTAGCAGCTGCTATAACCAAAGATTGACTCCTGCATTTCCACTTCATTTTAAAAACTGATGAAGCTGAACATGGTCCCTGCTTCTCACTTCCTTTGAAATTGTGAAGTTCCTTTTACCTTTCTTACTATCACACACAGATACGCATTGTTCCCTTCAAGTCTTGTCCTTACCATGTGACTAGGATCAGTGCTATTTTGTATACACACACACCAGAAATACTCATAACCTGCTTCCATCAGTATTAGTATCAGTTTTTTTGACATGAAAAGCTGCATTCCTACTTTGTCCATCAGGATTCTCTCAGAAATGTTGCATAGTACTTCCCCATACAGATTACCTCCAACTACGAGATCCTCAAGAAACTGCTTTTTCTGACAATCACGAAACTGAAGGACCACTTTTCTCATGCAGATGCAGAAAGAAATGAGAAAAGAACTCATCAGTGTTCCTAATACATCACCCAGGACACATGCACTCAACTCTTCTACGCTAGTAGTAGTACGAGTCCTACAAAAATAAACAGGAAATCTCTGTACTGAGAACAGAGAATCAGAAATAAAGTTGTTCTTTTGAGATTTTCGATTCTCCTAATGTACTAAAATACAACCTTTTTTTTTGTTCAGAAAACTGTTCTACAAGTTCCTGAACTTGAGAAGATTTTTCCATAGAGCAATGAAAAATCTGTTTTTCACAGGGGGCAATTAACTACCAGAAAGACATGGAACTCAAGCTAAATAAGAAGCAGAAAAATGTATGCTGTTTAATTTTTTCATAAATAAGTCAGAGGTACAGAAAGCTATCACCCACTCTTTAAATCCTTTGCTATCTGACACTCTCTATTGTTTTCCAATTTCTTAGCTTTGTCCAGAAGTACTGTGGATCTCTGGGACATCTCCCACGCATGTCTTCTTCCCTCTCACTTTTTCCATCTGCATGCAGGTTTCTTGATGCACCTTAAAGAAATGAAGATTCAGTGAGAAGGACCATATCTTCCCCCAAATCCATTGGATCTAGTATGGAGCCATGGCCCAACCTGTAATATTAGTAATGTATGTTCCAGAACCAGTACAACAGTATTAAAAGAGTTTGCATAGCAAACCATTAGTCCAGTAAACTTCACCATCCTTTTACCAACTCTTCTATCTGAGCTGTATAATATACCTCATCTGACATAGCTTTGTTGCATTACCTATGGTTTCTTCATCCTCTATTCAAGAACATCACGGTATCCCGGTATTGTTTCCTCTGCTGCAGCTCTTTCATGCTTGTTAGGTAGTTTACTATATCTGTGTACTATAATTACCACTTCTTCTTTCAGCCATGCTTTGTGTTTTCTTTCCTTCCGCACAAGCTGCACATCATATTTTCAGCCTTGCTTCTAATTACCTTTCTTTTCCACCTCTTCTTAATACTATGGTGAAACATGACAGTTGTTAGGCCTCATTTCTAATTGAATTTATTTTAGAGTACAAGTCTTTATCAGAAATATTTCTGTTCAAGTTTCAACAAACTGGTTTGTTACTTCATCTGGGCGTCACCTGTAGGAGGATGTCAGGAGGTGGCAAGTCAGGGCAATGCTGTGCAGTACCTCAGATGACAGACAACAGAGAAGTTCAATACATACCTACATCAGCTTTTGGCTTTCCCCAGCTAACTGCAGGTATCTTCATATCACCCAATAATAACATTAATTAGCATTAATTTTCACACACATTTATGGCTTTTAAATGGAAAACAATCCTATCCAAAAAGTTCTGTTGCAATACTGTAAAAATATGATAAAAAAGCTAAGAAGACAGAAAATAGAAGTGGATGGTGCTCATTCAATCCACTGAATTGGTGTATTCTTACAGAAATTTGGAAAGCCAGCTTTAAAGATTTGAGCTAGGAAACTTACCATCTGTTTATAATGTGCAGAAAGTCAGTCCATATCGACCAGAAAAACTAAACAGTTAACTTTCAAGTGTACTTTAGTTTACTCCACTGATTCATGAATGTGCCTACCCACTCATTCCAAATCTCCAGCAAATGCAAAGCTTATTCAGCACTTTCGGAAACCTGTAATCGCACCTGCCAATCCATCTTTAATTCTATTTCAGTAATCTGTTAATAGTATTGAAGGCTGAACATCCATAGTGCTGAACATCTTCCATTTAAAAGCCCTTGTCTGGTGTATCTCAGGGATTGTCTGGAGAAATTTTTTCAGAGGAAAAGCTCTTCCTACAGGAGTTTGTTCATTAATACAGATTTATGCTCTTTTCCTCATCTGGGCTATAGAGTAGAAAAATACTAAATGTTTAGAGAAAGATCAAGAATTTGATGGGTTTTAATGTTTCTCAGAGAGTACCAGGCTCTGGATCTGCCTGGTCTCCACTAGAACTATCTTTTGTAATTGAAACACTTGGTTTTAAAATACTTTGTCCTTAGCCATTGCACAGCTCTTAGCTCTGATGTACCTTTTTACCCAGGGTTGCACATCCATCAGTTGCTCAGAGACTGATTAAGGGTCAGAAGAAGAAACTGAGCACATACCTAGAATACTTGCAGTGGTCTGAGGTACAAGAGAAAGTCCTATTTTGCTGCTCTTTAATATTTAGCATCAGCCATAAGTTGCAGTATTCACATCTGTACATGACAAATGGATGGTATGATTCAGTTTCTTGCTACGTTGTGGCTAACAGAGGTCACTGCTAAAAAAATGGATGCTACATGGTTATATAAGCTTTACAGTGAACCCAGAAGCCTCACAGAATTCCACACCATTCTGACAAGCAGAAGCTCTATTACCTCGATGGAATATTTACCTTTTTCTTCACAATCTTATTTTCAGGCTTCCCTTTGTTTGGTTTGAAACATATGTTCCTAATGCAAGAGTTGGTTTCTTGTAAGCATTCTGACATTTTAGTAGTAATAAATCAGTTAAAAATCTATGTAGCTAAAGGTCACCAACATATTTTTGCCCAGGATATTGAAAAGGAGGGAAGGTCAATTTTTGTGGAATCTTGATTGCAAAGATCTTTTACAAAAATGTATGTTAACCGTCAATATTGTCCAATTCTGTTAAAGAAAAAAGGTTCCAGCTATATGCAAGTTTCTTAAGAAAGGCTGTGACAAGATCTTGCCAACTTGTGGATGTGAGTTCTCTCACCATGATTATAATCTTTTAAACACTTAAATTGAGGCCTGAGCCTCAGACCCTGTTAGCTATAACATGACAACCATATAGAATCTATCTAGAAAAACTGTCCTTTACAAGATGAGCCTCAGACCCTGTTAGCTGTAACATGACAACCATATAGAATCTATCTAGAAAAACTGTCCTTTACAAGATAAAAGTGTTGACAAAGAATCTGAGGATATACATACCTCTCTTTAAGTATCTCAAAAAAATTCCACATTTCATTTTTAGTTTGTTAAGGAAGATTCATGCTGTATGTTTTAAGTACAACTTAGCTGTTTTAGCAGATAGTAGGTTGTTTTTCATTACTGTATAATGAAAGTATTTCCAAGTTTGTCCCAAGTTCAAAGAGATCCATCACCTGGAACTTAAACTGGACTTCAATTGCCTAACACTGGTGTGGTTAATCAAATAACAAAAGTTCAGCAGGAACTGAGCCCATAAGGAAAGACAAGATACTTCTTTAAGAAATACGGAGTTTCAGTGTTCTGCAGTTTCTAATGTAAAGGTCATATCAAAGAGTGCTGGAATCCACTCTAGGCTTCAAATGCATGAAAGTTCACAATTTGTTTGATTCTGCAGGAATGTAGTTCTTTGCAATGTGTGCACACTCATAACGTGTTGCAACAATTATAATCATGTCACACACTACTGACATTTAGCTGATTGCTTATTAAGGGTAAGGAAGAAAGTTCTCCAGCTCTTTTCTAAAGACCAGTGCAGAACTTCACTAGTAATTGGATTTCTGTGCATGCAGAGATGGGCTGCTATGGGACAGGCAGCCCTCCTGCAGAGGGACTTGTGGTCCCAGGTAACACAACCCCCCCAGACACCTGGCCAGCATGTAGTATTCCTGCTCACAGCTGTTTTAACCACCAAGTGTAATGCTACATGTCAAATGTTTGGGCTAGCTTTTTTTTTTTGCTGACACTTTACTGACTTTCTTTTATTTACTGTTTAGTAGCTTTCCTTTCCCAAAGAGTAAATGCCAGCAAGTGCTAGTATTGAGCCTCATGAAAACCTTATTCCCCAGTTCAAACACTTAGTAAAGTTCTACACCACAAGCTATGAGCAGTGTAAATGCTCCAGTACAGGAATCACGTCTTTTAAAAGACTGGTGGTTTGCTCAACACAAAGCAATACTAACGCTTACAGGGATGCCGGAGACTGCTGCAATGTAATTGCTTAACAACTTGGGAAATACAAAATAGAGGCAAGAATGATGAGAAGCACCTTCTATCCATGTTTACAAATGGTGCAATAAACTTAAAAGAACACTAACTGAATAAAATAGACAATTCTTCAAACAGCAAACTAGGTGGCAAGCTGGTGAAGAACCCATCGCTTTTAAGTCACAAGGCACAGAAGTTTTGAGCAATAACCCTGGTGGAACAACTAACAAATTCATACATTCCTACGTTACCTATATTCAGAGCAGTTGACTTTAAAGACATTACTTAAGATATTGGCAAAGAGGAAATGTTACACTTAGCCGTGGTAACCCTGGAATGTTGAAGGTAGAAATTTTCCCACTATTCTCTATACAAAATAAAACATTCTAAAACACCTGAGACTTACAAAACAGTTAATTACACCCAGGCTTTGTCATTACAATCAATTTCAGGTCTTCTGGCATGCCTACTAGACTACCACATCAATTCTTCAGTACGTTTACTTTGTTCCAGGCACTATTTCACTTGTCAAAAAAAAGATCTGGACATCTTGCTCACAAGTAAAATTTAGAGAGAGATTTGGAACAGTATAAAGACCGTAATGTATAGACAACTACTTTTTCATGCAAATAAAGCAACATACAAATCTACTGGTTTTAGAGGAAGACAAGCTCTCTTTCTCCATTCAATTCATTCTTTTCAGCTTCCAGCACTTGAAACATTTTTTGGAAAAAGCTTTATGAATCAAGTCTAGTTCTCAAGGTCTCAACAAAGACATTTAGACATTTAATTAGCAAGCCATCACTTGGACTGGCATCTAAACCTTTTGTCAGAGACCTAATTCCATGCCAATTCAAACATCCCATTAGCCTTACAGTAACTAACGAGAAGTCTCATAATATTCTGGCTACTTGATTGCACTGGCACACATTAACACAGCAGTGGTGTGAGTCTAACTGAATGCAAGGACCCAGATTACAGTGTACACACACTAAACTAGCAAGGATATTTTAAGACAAAAGTATAATAACCACGTTTGTTTATGAACTGTCCTTCCGGGTAGCCTGGATGCACTTGTAATGACATCCAAGTGAAAGAAAAAAATATCTGATCAAATTAAATTGTTCCATTGATTCCAAGCTTAGTTTCAAGACTAAACTTTTCTAGAGCTCATTCTGAACTGTATTTAGAGACTTAAACATGTGAATTAAGTGCCATTATTGTATGTTGACATTTTTAAGTCTATCTGTACAGAATTTAAAAAAAGTCATAAACATATATAACAATACACATGAAAAAATAAGCTGTATTTGGAACCAAAGAAGAAACAACACATTAGCTAATACCATTTTCCTGCTTGCATTTCCAATTTAGGTCTGGGGTTTCCTCTGAAATAACAACAAAATCCAAAATGTAGAAAAATGCTAGAGCAAATGACAGGAACCTTGAGGGTTTTTTGTCCACGCTTGTGGAAATAGGAATTTTATGGAAGTTTGAGTCACCACTCCACTAGACTGGGCTAAAATTAGAGCCCTGTACAATGAAAGGCTTGTAGTTGAACAATTTGAATACCAGAGAACAAAATCCCAGTAGAGTCACTCTGCTGAAATAGAGGGGAGGAGGAAGGTGGGTACCAAGAAAGAGTAAAGAAATAGATATATAAGGAAATTGGGAAGTATTCAGAGTTGTGTTTCATCCTGGTATTGATAAAATCTGTAAACTTTTTGTTATATTACAATGTAACATTTACAATGGAAATTTTTGTTACACTGCATTATGAAAAAAACAGTTTAGCTTTGTGTTAAAAAGCAACAACGTAGAAGGAATATGGTCATATATTAGATTCTGTTAACCTGAATCTCATGTATCTCAGTGTTGCCTGCTGACACTGCCTTCTCAGCAGCCATAGGTGGGAAATACAATGTCAAGGTTACCAGTACTGAAGCTTTTATTCCAAAACTACTGACCAGGAAGATTTTAATGCCAAAAGTAAGTAAATAATTAAATTCTAACATAATCAGAATATTTTGGTTGGTCTGGACTGGTGTAGAGTGAGTGCATGCTGACAGCCAACAGTTTTACCCAAACTTCATTTCACATCCAAGCCTTTAATGACTAATATAGAGTAATCAAGAAGACTTTACATGAGCCCTTGTAACACAAGTTCTGTGGGAAATAGCTTAGAAAGAGTAGAGAACTTGAATGTAGATCTTTCCGAGCAGAAAACAGAGGTTACAAACAAACTCTGTGAGACTAGGCTGGCATATAACTCAGAAATCTCATTACTCAAGGCACATACAGTGTTTCCTTTGTGGAATGTCTAATTCAAACACGTAAATCTCTCTCTTTCCCAGAACCAAAAAATATACTTGAAGGCTAAAAAAACCCAACCAATAAAACAAAACAAAACCCACCAAAAAACCCCAAACAAAAGCTGTCTCCAAAACAACTTCTTTCTTATATCCTTTATCCTGTAGTAAAAGAATCACAGCTATGTAGCCCTTTATAACCTATAGGCTTTGAGCATCATAAATGGAAATTTTCTACTCGAAGAACTCCTCAACACAAGGAAAAGAGACAATTATTCCTTGGGGCAAACATTATGGGCACCAGAATGACACTACAGCAGGACTAATAAAATACAAACTTCTCTTTCTGAATCATAAATAATCTGAGTTGGAAGGAATCTTTTAAGATCTGCTAGTTCAAACCCCCCTGCAATAAGAAGGGGACATCTTCAATTAGACCAGTTTGCTCAGAGCCCTGTCCACCCTGATCTTGCATATTTTCCAGGGATGGGGTTTCTAAGCTGTCTCTGGGCAACCTGTTCCAGCAGTTCACCATCCTCATTAAAAAACCTTCCTTATATCTAATTTAAATACATCCTCTTTTACTTTAAAACCATTAACCCTTGTTCTATTGCTAGAAGGCCATGCTAAAAACATTTTCTCATAGGCACCTTTAAGTACAAAGACCACTATAAGGTCTCCATGGAGTCTTCTCTTCTCCAGGCTGAACAACCCTAACTCTGCCTGTCTTCTTCATAGGAGAGGTGCTCCAGCCCTGTGACCATCTTTGTGGCCCTCCTCTAGACTAACTCCAACAGGTCCATGTCCCTCCTATGTTGGGGGCTCCAGACTGGACACAGAACTCCAGGTGGGGTCTCATGAGAGCAGACTAGAGGGGGAGAAACACCTCCCTTGACCTGCTGGCCATGCTTCTTTTCATGCAGCCCAGGATGTGGTTGGCCTTCTGGTCTGCAAGTGCACATTGCCAGCTCATGTTGAGCTTTTCATCCACCAGCACCCCCAAATCCTTCTCCTCAATGCTGCTCTAAATCCCTTCATCCCCAGCCTGATATCAGAGATTGCCCCAATCCAGGAGCAGGACTTGCACTTGGTCTTGTTGAACCTCATGAGTTTTACACTGGCCCACTTCTCAAGCTTGCCCAGGTCCCTCTGGATGGCATTCCATCCCTCAGGTGTGCCAAACACACCACTCAGCTTGGTGACATCTGAACTATCCAAGTCATTAATAAGGATATTGAAAAGGGCTCATCCCAGTACAGGCCTCGGAGGGATACCACTTGTCACCAATCTCTATCTGGACTTCTAATTTCTCTTTGTCATGAAAATAAAGTGTCTGCCTATCTATTTGAAGCTTTTACTAAACAGAAAAATTATAAAATGGACTGCATTTTCACTGAAATAAGCAAGTTGCAACATTATTCTAAAATTTCAAGTCAGGCACTGAATCAGCTATACAAAAGGTATTTTCCACTAAGTAGGCAAGAGTAGTGTGAAGATCACCCACTCCCTTAGGCCTTTACAAGGCACTAAGCAGACTTCTGAGAAACATGCAAACATTCGGGAACTAGAAGTCAGCACTTAATTGTTATGAAAAAGCTCACAAATGAAGTCATGCTAAATTGCTGGTTTTAGGAACAAGCCTCCAGAATTCCAGAGTTTCACTAAACTGCATTTAATTTTTACTGAATAGTAAAGATCAACGTGACCAATGACCAAGACGAATGCAAGTACCAAAAGGCTTTGCCACAGGAAAACATTTTCATCATTTTAAAAAAATGCATCTATTAGCATGGTGTTTTGAA
This sequence comes from Hemiprocne comata, assembly GCA_020745705.1. Taxonomy (NCBI): domain Eukaryota; kingdom Metazoa; phylum Chordata; class Aves; order Apodiformes; family Apodidae; genus Hemiprocne; species Hemiprocne comata. The sequence continues at coordinate 45,790,306 of CM036616.1, forward strand.
AACAAGTAACCACAGAAAAAAAATATATTTAATCTGAGTAGCACAAACCAAGACAAACTGACAGTAGCAATATTACACTAAAATGTCAGCAACTTGAGGCAAAGGAGAAGTTCTTTGCAAGGCTGTCAACTGCATTTAAATCTCTAATAACAGCCCTACTATGACCTGCCTCCAAGAGAAACAACTGAGGAACTCAGTATTTTTATTCAGATACTGTACACAAAATACAACATAGATTATGAATTTGTTTGATCAAAACATTTTGCTCCATTTCCAAAAGGATTGTCTTGTTTCACGGTTTGATGAATCTCAGACTATTCTAAAGGATAAAGCTAACTGTTGGTGACCAAAGTGACAATTAATACTGCTGCAATTAAAAAAACCCACAACTGTTGCACTTGCTAACATCCTCTTTTCAGCTGGTTTCAGCCAGCAAGAAATGGATTGCATTACTATAATAAATCAAAGATAAACGACGCATTTTCTATTCCAGTAGTTTTTGGAAGTACAGAAACATTTTAAATGCTTGAATTATCAATGATAATTGAATGTTTCAATGTTTGCATTTTCATTCAAATAAAAATAAAAGCTGCTGTTAAGTCACACAGAAGAAGCCTAAAGCAACTATAAGGATATCAAGTAGCATAACTGCTTTTTGTACAACATGAACATACCTGTTCAAATTCTTATACCACAGCCCCATGAAAAGCTTAATTCCTAGAGTTACTACATTCCAGAATGGTACTGTTATCATATCTGAAATAACACTTTTAAAAACATAAGGAATCTCCAAACTATTACATTCCAATGCCAGAAAGTAGGTATCAACATCGTAAAATTAATTTCCCAAGACATCCTTCATATGCTCTCAAACATACCCAAAGAAAGGTACATTAATACACAGAAGGACCTCCTAGAATGTATTTTAGCATATAATTAGTTTGTACATTAAAAATAGTACATGATCTATGGAAAAAAAGCTTATCTTATTCCTTATTAATATTACACTACTTTTAATTTCCATTACGTTTTAACTTATTTTCTTATTTATATAACCAGAGCCTCCATCTATATCACACTAATACTTACTTACCTTTCCATACTCCCAAAAACCAATTAAGAAAAATACCTCTGCATAACAATCTCCCTCACCCCCAAAACAACAATTAAAAAAGCACTAACCAAACAAATCACACATCAGGAAACAAAACAAAATAAGGCACAGGAATCCACTTCAGCATATACAGTGACAGCTGTAAGTTCTATCCTGACACTCAGGCATTCAAATAATTTTATTAGATAGAATCACCCTACTCTCTAATCAAGGAGTTTGCAATCCCACTGCAAACTCCAGTAGAGTCTGTAACAAAACAAGCCAGAGGGGACTTGAGGGAAATGCCTCTCATTGATTAACTACATTTCCATGTATACTATGTAAAAAATGTGGAGTTCTTACTCCGAGAAATAGCAGCAAAGCACAAACAAGTCATAATGCTCAATATACGAACCAATTAGCTTAAAGTGAAGAATGACGAGACAAAGTAGGCATGTTTGAGCAATATAACTAAATTTCTGTATGAATTTTTTGTGTTAAACTGAAATTTTTAACACTATTATATAAGAAAAATAGTTGCTTAGTTCTAAAAAGATTCCTGGCTGAAGCCCTTTAAATGGAAGAAAAGGAGCAGTGGGATCTCCATAGCAGGGGTTTCAGAGAGAAAAAGCAGCTCATGTGATTCTGAGAACCTTTTACCATTAATAAAGGGAGAGCCAACTCACACAATTTATGCTTTCATGATTTCTTTGCACCCTCGTTACACAACAATGAGAAGTCCTAGTTCCTTTCCAGTGCCCTCCACAAGCCAGTTACTACAAAAAGGCCAATCTAACAGCCAAATTTGGTTTTGTGAAACTCAGCACCTTCCAGAGTCTATTTAAAGCAACCAACACTCACATCATTAATTGTATAAAGAAGAAAGCTTTTAATTGATATTTTATTTCCAGAAAAAATACACAATTTTCAGTCAAATAATTCAATCTATGCACTAAAAGCTAAGACTTAAGTGATGCCTTAATGTGTCACCAGAGTTCTATTACAGGGTAAGAATAAAAAGTTTGTATACAAAAAAAATTACAGCATTGAGAGGTGCCATTATACTATTTCACACAAGCCTAAATTATTTTTATTTTGAACTATAAAGTCTATGTGAGTTAGGTCTCATCTTCCATTAGAAATTAATATTCTATCAAATGGTGGTTAAAATGTATGCCTGAAGAATAATGCTGCACTTAAAAAAGACACCTCAAAATTATACTGATCCTCAAACTTTAACAGTTTAGTTTACCATTTCCACAGAGAAATCAAACTACTCGTGCTCTAACACAACTGTATTTACTGATTCAAAATATGTTGTTGTCCACCGAATTTTATTTCTCACCTCCTGAAAATTTGAAGTAATGGCAAAATTAGTTCCCTCTGATCTCAGAACACATTAGTGTTTCCAAGATCTTATTTCCACTAGTGATGACTAACATTAACACAATCACCCTCTAATAAAGACACAAATGAACATACTCATGGCACCTAACTGATCTTTGGGAGTCAATGCCAATTAGCATATACTAGCTTTGTGACCATGACTAGCTAGTGGTATGAGAGGTACTGTTATAGTAGCACTTGGAGGTAACAAAACGGAACAAGTGTTACTCGTCTTAACCATTTTACCACCTACCTACCTCTCCCACAACCTCCACTGAAACATACCATCCCTGCCAAATATAGACCACTGATATTTTCACAGAATGTTAGGGATTGGAAGGGACCTCTGGAGATCAGCTAGTCCAACCCCACTGCCAGAGCAGGACCACCTGGGGCAGGTCACACAGAAATGCAACCAGACGGGTCTGGAAACTCTCTAGAGGAGACTCCACACGCTCTCTGGGCAGCCTGTTCCAGTGCTCCCTCTTTACCCTCACAATAAAGAAGTTGAGGTGGAACTTCCTGTGTTGTAGTTTGCATCCATTGCCCCTCATCCTATCACAGGGCATGACTGAAAAGAGACTGGCCCCTCCTTCTTGACAACCACCCTTGAAATATGTATATACATTAAGATCCCCCTCAGTCTTCTCTCCTCTAGACTAAACAGCCCCAAGTCTCTCGCCCTTTCCTCAAAAGACAGATGTTCCAGTCCCTTAATCATTCTCATGGCCTCCGTTGGACTTCCTCAAGTAAATCCCTCTCCCTCTTGAACTGGGGAGCCCAGAACTGAGCAGATGCATTTTAAGCACATGTTTAGTGCCTAGTAGCTTTATCATCCAGCTACACTAGATGAAAACTTTCAATGAGAACTGAATGGCAACAAGCCAACAACTCAAATTCTACAACAGCACAGCATGACTTGCCATTGAAATCACTATCACAGGTTATTTTAACACTGTTCTAACAAAGTCACACTTGTAGCCATAGTTCAAATTTTTTAGGGTCAAAATCCCAACAGTGTGGGGTATTAAATATTAAAACATTTCAAGTCTGGTATGTGAATCTGGAGGAGTCAAAGGTAACCCTATACAGTAGAAGTGTTATTTGCTTTACTAATACTGGCAGTAAGTGATGAAAATAATATGAACTTGAACAGCAAGTAACTAGAAGATGCATTTAAAGATTAGTTACAGCTACTGGATTCCACTTCTCAGCATAGTCCATACACATTTATTTAGTACCTCCATATTGCATTTTTAAACTTACAATGGAGACTTCACAAGTTAACTAATACAAAACAATCAAAAATATTTTGCTGTTACTCAAAGAAAGAATTTTCAGAGTCTAGCTAAATTAAAGTTAGACAAATAAAAAAAAATTTTTTTTTTATCAGTACAGGATTAAGGAAGTTCTAGTGTTAACTGTGCTATTTAGTTTTAAATACAACCATAAAGGGCTATAACTCCCTTACTCAAGAGATTAGCTAGATATAAGAAGATTGTAGAAATAATCTAGAAGTCTATATTCAAAGTATATAAATACATACACAGATACATACATTTTTGAAAGCATACACAAGATACAGTAAATACAAAATGCAGGAATTTGATGGAGCCAACAGCTACCAGCTTAGTGTTAATACAGACGAAAACAGAGTATTGGAAACCTTCTGCATACAACAGCACAGCACACTGTTGATAATATTAATTGTACATTCTACAAAAACTGAGTTGATAAGTTAGTTACTTGATGTACATTTTGTTCAACAGATGCCAAGGTATCAAAACTTGACATACTTGAGCATGGATTTCATTGCATGGAAATATGACACGTGATAAGACATGTTCTTATGTTCAGTGTTTCCTATTGCATTATTTATAAATAAAAAAATATTTCATCAACTAGATCACCATTTGGATTTCCACAGTTTTGCAATTTTTTTCCCTTATACCACTAGGAATAAATACCTTTTACCATTAATATTCTTTAACTGAAACCATCCCAGGAGAGCAAGTATTTGTAAGGTTCTCACTGGGCTAAACTGTTCTATAAATAGTTTTCACCATAAGGAAAAAAAACACATCAAGGAAGTTGAAGCTGAAGCATAACGATGATCTCATGACATTCACTTCAAGACTAATATTTCTTGAGTGCTTAGGATTGGATGAATCCATCTGGCACACAATTTTTTTCAAACGCAGTTTAAAGATAGAAGGTTACAACACCTGAATAGGAAAAAGGTTTCTCTGCAGTTCAACTAGTAACCTATTCTCACTTAACTCTTGCCGTAGCCTTAACTTACCAAAATGTTAGCAAAACTCCTGAACCAAAGCTTTCAACTCTGTGCTTCTCCACTGGTATATAGAAAAAGCTCCTCTTGTTCAATCAGTAGTTCATACAAGCAAGTACATGAAAGCAGTTTCTGCAGAACCTTATTTTATTTTTCATAAAGTTAAAAGTTTTTATGCCAGCTTTACCAGAAGGCTATTCCTCCCAGTTCTACAGACCACTGCCATCATATTATTTATAGTTATTATGGAGGGGGGGTTGGTCAATGACACAAGTCCATTATATAGTTTAGTACTCTTGTGTCTTCACTTCTCCATTACTCTGCAGCTTCTTAAGAAAGCTAACATTTACTGAAATTGGAACTATTTTACCCTATATTCAATTGCTTAAGAACCCATGAATGGCCTCTGAGACTAGAACAATTTCCGAAACTGAGGCTGTAGTCATAGACACCTGTACAGATCCACCCCTCATTACAAGAGGTCACAGTTAACAGAAGAAATAAGCTCTGTGAATACTGAGGTTTGAAGTTAAAGATTCATCCAACAATTAAAGGAAAGTTTTTGCAGGTCAAGGAATTTAAATATTTTTTCATAGAAGACAGTAGCTGAGCTCTTCTTACCACCTAAGTTGCCTTTTTGTCTTCATATTCCAGTGATATTTCAGCTACTGGATATCTGAATACTTTCTGCCAGATTTTGATGAACAAAACCACTAAATGAAGTAAAATTGAAAACAAAACAAACAAACAAAATAATTTAAAAAGCGCCACTACTAGTCTTGAGTAACACCCACGAGATCAGGTTCCTTCCGCCTGGGGGGGAAGCCCCTACGGGACTCAGCCCTGTCCCAGCGCGGCGACCCCCAAGGAAGGGCCGCAAGCGACCACGGGCAGAGGCGGGCGCCTTGAGGCAGAAGTGCACACAGGCCTCGACCGGACGGATGCCTGGCTCATGCCCACTCGCAGACTGCCCGAGAAAGTGCGGGCGAAGGGCCCGGAGAAGCGCGCAGGGTCCCCCGGGGCGGGCGCTCCGGCCGACTGGGACTCACCTGTCTGCGTTCCTCCTCCCGCCCGGCAGCGCCGCTGCGACTCCTCCGACGCCTCTCGCCGCTGCCGCCACGGACCCGCGGAGCCGAGAGCTGCACCTCCTCGTCGGGGCGGTGTGAAGGGGTAGGCGGTGGGTGCGCATACGGGGACAGCCACTCTCCCTCCTCACCGGCGAGGGCCGGTCCCTGTCCCGTCCCCCCAGCTCCTCATCCCCACGGCGGGCTCAGGGGCAGCCCTGGTCTCCTCACCAGTTCTTGCGCGGGCCAAGCCCCTGCCCGGCAGCCGCCTCCTTCAGACGCACCTCAGCCGCGGCGCCGGGGCCCCTTCCCCGCCAGCTTGGATCCCCAACAGCCCCCGTCACTCCCTGCCCCACACTGGTATCCCCACCGCCATCTTGCCCGAGGGGAAAGGAGAGAGCGCAGGCGCAGCCGAGGACACCGCGGCCACAGCGAAGGCGCGCGTGCGCGAAGGCGGGCTGTCCTCCGTTTCTTCCCTGTGGCGCACACCTGCGGCGGGGGGCGGGTAGCAGCTCGGAGGGGCCCTGGCGGGGGGCGGGGGCCCAGCGGGGAGGCACTTACCGCTGACGAGCCGGTTACCTGGCCACCGGCTGCTTCTGAGGCCCCAGCTGCGGTGCTGGCGTCCTCTGCTCGCACAGGGGCCTGGAGGTGGACGGCGTGGGATGGGCCGCGTTGCGCTTACAGGGCAAAACCGCCAGGCGGTGGGAGCCCGAAGCAGTGTTCGAGTGGTTGCAGCAAAGCAGAGGTCCATCCTGAGGGGTGGCCTGGCACAACTGTGGAGAGCAATGTGCTGTCAGGTGTAGGAGAGATAGCCTAGAAACGCCGCTCGCCCTGACAGAAGGCTCTATATGCCCACGTGCAGACAGGCGTGGAAGCTGAAGGTAAAACGCGAGATCCGTCCCCTTTGTCCATTTGTTTATTGACATCCTCATCCAGCAGTGAGTCACACAGCTTCCCTTCCCTTCACAGAAGGTTAATTCTTCCGCGTCAGCCTGTGTTTGTCCATGCAGTCCATGAGTTTTACCACAAATGCTTTGGCTTCACAGTGAGAGAGGTCAGTCTTCATCAAGGTGGGTTCTGGCACGCCCTAGGTTGGCAGAGCTGCTTTGGTGGCCAGCTCCCAGCCATAAGAAAGGATTGTACACCATGACTTTGCAGTTTCATAGCCAAGATCCTTCATCACTTTCTCCACTGAGACATGACGGGGTGATACACCCTGTATTTCACTTGCCTATTTTGGCTCATATTTCCTATAAAGTTACTTCAAGTTGATACAGTTCCTCTGGCCTCCCCAGTGTGAAGCCGATGTGGGGTTATGAATCCCCAGCGCCTCCCGCTGCAGTCTAGGGCAGACAACTCTTTGAGCATCCCTGTGCCAGCTTTGCCATCCTTGACCCCTTCTGCCCCCTTTTAGTATTCTGTTAATTATTTCACCAGTTTTGTGACAGCTTTCTTTCTTTTCATATATATAAAGACCTTTTTACTACCCATTTAACAATCCTTTGCAAGGCGATCTTAAAATTCTTTTTTAGTCTTCTTAATTTCCTGCTTAGATGTGACCTGCAGTGTTTTGCAGCTTTCTGTTATCCTCAGTTGTGCCTAGGCAAGTTCTGCCCCCTCGTTAGTATCAAAGACATTGCCTTGCCAAGCTCACTGTCACTTTTCTTGGACAGAGATCATACTAGAGTCTGTCACAAGCTGCAGTCAAACTGCCAGTTTTCATCACTTACAAAGACAGTGGGATTGTGTGCACCCTCAGCAAGTTTGCAGCTGCCACCAAGCAGAATGGTGCACTTGAAACTTTAGAGAGATGCCATCCAGAGGGACCTTTACAAGCTTGAAGAGTGGGGCCATGCAAACCTCATGAAGTTCAACCAGGCCAAGTAAAAGGTCCTGCACCTGGGTCAGGGCAATCCCTGCTATTCATACAGATCAGGGGATGAACATACTGAGAGCAGAGAAGAAGGACTTGAGGATAGCTGGTGGATGAAATACTGGACATGAGCCAGCAGTGTGTGCTTGCAGCCCAGAAAGCAAATGACATCCTGGGCTGCACCAAAAGAAGCATGGCCAGGAGGCCGAGGGAGGTGATTCTCCTCCTCTCCTCTGCTCTTATGAGACCCCACATGGAGTACTGTGTCCTGCTCAGCACAGGAAATACATAGAGCTTTTGGAGTGAGTGCAGAGGAGGACCATGAAAACTAACACAGGGCTAGAATGCTTCTATGAGGAAAGGCTGAGAGAGTTAGAGTTGGAAAAGTGAAAGCTCTGGGGTGATCTTTTGTGGCCTTTCAACACTTAAAGGGGGTTTACTTACAAGAAAGATGTAGAGGGACTTTTTACCAAGGCCTGTAGTGACAGGACAAGGTGCAACAGTTTTCAATTGAAAGAGGGTAGTTTTAGAAAGGAAATAAAGGGAGATTTTTTTTATTATGAGGGTGCTGAGACCCTGGAACAGGTTGCCCAGAGAAGCCGTGGATGCCACCTCCCTGGAATTGTTCAAGGCCAGGTTGGATGGGGCTTTCAGCCACCTGATCTAGTGGAAGATGTCCCTGACCATGGCAGGAGGTTGGAGTAGATAATCTTTAAATATCCCTCCCAACCCAAATAATTCTGTGATGCTATGATTCATGTGCGTGTCAGGTGGAGAGTTTTAACAATAAAAGCAGCTGAAGTTGAAAGCAAATTAATCATACAGTGCATCTCATTCAAGAAGACTGAAAGCAGAACAATGATATGAGGTAGCAACTCTTTGTTTATATTTTCTTACTCAGTATTTCCTGTGGCACCTCTGTTGAAGAAATCATAAACAAGCCAAATCAAAACAACTTGAAGAAAATAAACCAGCATTGGTAGTCATAAACCACTTACAGTACTGTTGTTCCTTGAGGTAACAAAGTGAATATATGTATTTGACTAAGAGCTGCACCTTTGTGCTGAAGTTCTGCAATCAGGACTATATCCACAGAACAAAAGTGAGAAGAGTTATCTGCCCTAGCAGTTTGAGCCTGACCAGCTCAGAGGTACGCTGAGAGCACTGCAAGCAACAGCTGCAGTACTTTTGTAGCTATTGCTCCTCCCTGGCCCCTGTGGCTGAACACCTGCTGCACTGCTATCAGAGAAAAACTTTGGCTTATACACCATCTGCCTCCATGAAATGCAAAACATGTCATGGTAGCAGACTCCAGAGCTAATTGTCTTGTACAGGATATGGAGATAAAAGAGACATAGCTAGTTATGGTTCTTCAGAGACCTGGCTGTACCTGCTCTGAATTGTGACATAAGGAAGTATTTGCTGTTTAGAAATCAGCAGAAATTTGCCCTAGCTATGACCTTTCCTTTCCCTCCCACTGCACATTGTGCTGCTGTGACTACCTTTTCCAGAAGTGAACAGGGGGATTTGCCTGTGTGCCTGATGGCATACTGTGGTAGCATAAAAGTAGTGGATTAGAATATGTTTTTTAATGTAGCCTTTGAAATAATCTGCTTTCTTGTCTTTTCAGCAGGCTGGCCAGTCACTCATCCAAGGATTATTACTATTTGGAGTTTAGTTTTTCAGAGCAGGTTCAGATGCTCGTCAGACTATTACTCCATTGCATTGAATGTTTGACACGTACACAAATCAATTTCAGCCCTCAATCAGTAAACATTAGATCATATGCCAGAAAGACACAAAGAACTATGGGGTGCCATAAACCGACAGCAGCTCTCATTCAATAGTTTGGCAGGTGAACAAGATGATCATACTGAAGGTACATTCTGAAAAGTTACAGCCTGTTGTGGGTGAGATTCACCCACCAAAAAAAAAGTTATTTAGTTATTGGTCCGTGTTCTCAGATGTTTGTTGGAAGATGGACCATTTTCAGAAGTGGTTTTGTAGGGGTACTTCAACAGCTCACTGTGAAAACTTTTCTGTTGGCCTAAGTTATAAGTAAATGCATGCAAAATAAATTATGTGTCAGCATTGTTAACTATATTTCTAAGCAGACTCATATTCTCCACAACCTGAAGAGGAAAGCATTTCTCACAATTGGCAGTTGGCAGTGCTGTGGATTTAAAGAGCATTTTGTAGGAGCCATTTTGGCAAAATTTACCTTTCAGGACAAAGGCCAATTCAGAGGACCATCAGTAAGTAAAACTATACAGAGAACCATCTAGATACTAGTTTTACAGATGTCTGCTATTGAGGGACTAGCCTTTTCTATTTAAGGATTGCCATTCACAAAGACAAATGACCCTTAACAAGAATGACTTCCCTTTTTTATGTTTATTTTGAACAATTACTGGTTTAATATTAAAATATCACTCATTAAGGTACCTAGTCTTGTGCTGGACAGCAGTAAATAGAGGTAGCTGCAATCAGCAGAAAGAAATGGAAAAGCAAGAACCCACAACACTTTTATGCCTAGGAATTGAAAATACAAGAAAGGAAATAAAATGCTTTTCAGAAGAAGCAGTGCTAAACTTCAATACTCTGTAACCCCAGAATCATAAAGGTATAGATGGAACTGTAATGTTTGTTATTTTTTCATTTTTATATATCTATATGTTTTAGTTAAGTATCATCCATCAACTAATTTGGTCAGAGAACTTGGAGCAATAAAGCATGTTATGAATCACTGGTATGTTGTCTGCTTCACTTTAAGGTTCACACTTTTAAAGGAAAGCAAATGAAAAAAACACTAGACAGTAGTGCCAGAAAAGAAATCCCATCTCAAGGCTACAGGATTTAAAATAGAGTTGACTCTTAAAGCCACATAATTTTACTTAATTTTATCCTGTCAGTCTAAAGCAAAGTGATAGTTACATGGGCTATGTCCAGGTTTCCTGTGCTTGAATGAAGTGGGAAAGACAATGGGATATGAGGGTCTTGAATATTCATGAAAAATGAGTTTAGTCCAGAGAATGAGTCATTTTGAGTTATGCTCAAGTGCAGACATGAGAAGAGGTCTGGACTTGCACCCTAAATCTTCAGCTTTCTAAAAGAAGTTTTTTTGCGAAAGTCAGATGTCTGCATCTTTAATAACACTGTTACATCCCTTGAGAGACAGAAAGGGCAGAGTGACCCTAAAGACCAAATTCAGTTGATGTGCTCTACCTGCTGAAGTGTGTTAAGGCTAGAACATTTTTAAGTAGTTTTTGGTTTGCAATTAGAGGTCAACAGGCAAGCAGACAGAGTTAGAAATTTCCTCTTGAAAGGAAATTTTTACTCAAAAAAACTGAAAAAATAGAGAAGCTAGTGACTAACAGATGGGCAAAGGAAGTTCTTGAGGAGATGTTAGATAAACATCTGCCATCACTACCAAAGGTCAGGACACCAGTGATACAATCTTTAGGGAAATTAGAATCCAATCATTACATCCCAAACATTGCCTGTTATCAACAGAAGAATTAACACGTGGTACTCCAAGCTGCTATAAGCATATTAACAAAAAATGTATTATGAATAAAGACAAGCAGTCGTCTGCATGCTAATATTTCAGCACAGAACAAATAGTAATGGTAAACAGTTTACACAAGGAAGAAGATAAAAATGACCTTATAAAATAAATGTGTGTGCCTTTTCCGTGTATAGGAATAATATTGCTGCAAACAGCAAGAATACTATGGATTTCAAGTGATCTCTAAACCAAATGGAATTAGCATTGTTACTGAACACATTTTTATGGATTATTCCAAACGAAGCAAATATGTTCTCCCTCAATTTTTCTCACGGTCAGATTCGACTTCTGGCAGAGTTCTTTATCAGGGAAGCAACTATGCAAACATGTGGGCTCAACATATTTTTCTTCTCAATTGTCTGTTATGTAGAATAAATGAACTAACACCTCTGGTACCAGAACTTGCAGGTTTTTCAGAGGAAAAAAGTTAGAAATTGTTGGAGTGGAATGGGGCAGTACATTTCACTGTTCTCCAGAATACGACATTTCATATGAAAGTATTTATGGTTCATTTCAGCATGCTTATGCTTCAGTACGTATTAAAACAATTATTTCCATAATTAGCCTCAATTTCGGTGAAATTTGAGTAACTATGGCAGATAATACAGTGTGCTGTTTGGATAGGACATGGATTTGGACACCATATGTGAGATTCATCTCGGGCATCTCAAATTGCATTGAAGACACCACACGGCTATTAATCTAACTTATTTGAGACGTTTAAGATAAATTACTTGCTAGAGTTACCTGATTCTGCCTGCTGATTATAAATGGAGTCTAAAGGGACCAATTTAGACTTAAATGTCTAGCATTTGTATTCTTAAGGAAAAAAATTAATCTTGTCACATAAATCAATACATAATAAGATACAATAATCCAATAAATTAATGCAAATAATGCACTTTTAGCAAGCTCTGTAATAATAATCACACAGATTATTTTGTGTAAAATATGTAAATTTTGAAATTTGAATTTTTGACATTTTTGATTGTTACTATCATCGGTCTATTCTTAAGTCTCACTTTATCTGAGACACTGCTGCTCTTTCCCCAAAAAAACTCTCTAGGGTCTGAATTACCAGATCTAGTTCAGATATAACTCAGTTTAAACTAATGCATCAGTATGTGTGAGATCAAATGGCTACACTTATGCTCTACATTAGGTAAAATAATCATAGTTCACTGAGAGCAACAGTACTTGCAGTGCTTATATGCTTATGTTCAAGATAGCCGTAGTATCTCTGTCCACACAGTATTCTGGAAAAATCTTTGAAGGCTGTCTAAGTTAAAAGTTTGTGAATATAACTACATCACTTGATGCAAATGGAAAATTTTGAGAAAAAAATTGTTGGAAAGTAAAGATACTTCCTTGAAAGCCTGGTGAAAGGTTGATTTTGTCTAGTATCCAAGCTTCCTTCATTTACATGATTAATGTACCGGAGTTCATCTAGTAATCAGTAATTTACAGCAGACATTTGTCATGGAGGAGTGTATTAGGAAGCAGAGTCTATCTAATTATCATTGATTTGCTCATTGTATTGCAGCATTGTTTGAAACTCTGAAAGAGAAATGCTGACTTACTACAGTTCACACAGCAGCTGAAATGCCAGGTGTAGTCAGGGCACTGGGGGGGTCAGCTGCTCCATGGGGGCCACGGGAGACCCCCAGACCACTGGAGCAGGAGCATTGCCACCCAGGGTGGTAGGATTGTCCAGGGAGCAGCCAGATGCAGCCTCCAGTCTGGAGCATTAAGTACCTCCGAGAGGAAAGGGATGGTTCAAGGCTAAGCTGCAACATTAACCCCTCTGGGGGGGGGGGGAAGGGGGAGTTAAGTATCAGGCACAGTGTGGGGAATCAACATCAGATACAGCCCCATGGCTGGTGGGTAGGTTCATAGTGACCAGGCAGTGCCAGGGTCAGTCCAGAAGCCAACTGGGGGTCAGGGTCCAGGGCCAGAGGAGTGGGGTGCATGGCCAGGCACAGGAGCTGGGGCTCAGGAGGGCCTGAGCAGTAGAGCCTCCACTGAAAGTGTTTCCCCACAGGAGAGGATTTGGTCTTACCTGGAACCTTTACCCCAAAGTCACTGTCTGAAAGGGGCAGCAGCCTGTAGCTGCATTATCCTGTGTTGGTCTAGAGCCCCATCCCGGAGGGAGCACATTCTCAGGGCATGTGTTAGAACTGAGAAATTGAAAGAATTTAGGAAAAATTAGTGACAAAATGAAGTTTTAGACTAGGCCATGCCCAAAAAATTATGCCAGCACCTACATGATGAACCACACCTTAATCACCATTCTTGTGCAATAGAAGCCAGCTGAGTTTAGCAATTTCCTGAGAAAAGACAAGATAGATCTTTTCCTAGAGATAGACTATAGATATCAGTATTACCAAATTAATCATTATGGGAAAGACCTCACAAAAGGTCACATCCCTGACCACTTTCAAAATTCCTGGTATGTTACTAGAACCATACATCATGAGCTCGTTTTAGAAGGAAAACATGTATTTTTATACTACAGAGACAGAATATTTCAGCTGAACTAAGATTTCTAGTGTCCAGCTGTTGTGTGTTTCATGATAAACTGGAAGGGTCCTAGTAATGAGTCAGTGTAGAGACTTCTAAGTAGCTAGTCAACTGGTTATTTGAAAAGCAAAGCTGTTCCGACATGCCCATTAAGTCTAGACCATGAAGTGTAGACAGTATTTCCACATTCACAGGTGTTAACTACAGTACAGATTTTTTAGAGGCACTGCTTGGTCACACACAATGCTGATCACTTGTAAATTCCAGCAGCAGCACAGATGGCAGAAGCATACGTATACTAGTAAGCAATGTGTGCTCATAAAATCATTGTATCTTTTCCACAGGAATCAATCAGTGAACCCCATTTACTAAAAATGTAAAAATGGGGTGAGGCTTAGTTATGCTCTGTGTGAGGAACACTTTGTTCTGTTTGTTCTGAATGGGGATGCTCCTAGTTTTATTCTAAGCCTCTTAGTTCATGTGTTCAGAGGGGCAGTAAGGAGTTGTTCTCTATTAATCCTCTCTTACATAAAATGCCCTCTCACTTGTCTTTTTTCCCAGTGTGAGCTGTCCTAGTTAAGCTAATCAGTGCTTATACAGAAGATGTACTGAGTCTTTGACACCCATCTGTGTACCTCTTTGAATTTTACTGTGTACATTTTGAGACAGAGCCACTACAACTGTGCCTAAGCTTCCAACTACAGGAGTACACAGAAGCACTTTTTGGAAATTGAAGTAGACTGTAACAGCAGGACCTTTCTAATGCACATGATTACTGATTCCTTGAATCAATGCCAGTAGATTAATGGGTAAAGAGAAATCATACAATACCCATACTGATTCTTCCCCAGTTGAAAGCATTTATCCACACTTCCATTAATTGTTTATATTTTTTGGATGGCTTCCACCAACTTGCCTAGTGCAGAAGTCAGATTTACTGCTCTGTAGCTCCTCTTCTGCATCTCCTTTGGAAGTCTTTAAAAAGTCTGGGTCATGCTGACCTTTTTGCAGTCCTTTGGGATGTGGACCTATTGAAAAAAGGCTGTGCAATCTGTCACTCAGCAATATCCTTAGTCTCTTTAGAGCTCTTGGGTGAACATAATTGTTTTCTGGTGGTCTAATACTGTTCCATTTATTTTTCTCCTTAGTATAGCCTACTAACACTTTAAGGCATGTCCTTGGACACATTACCTATGTGGAAAGGTTTGCATTCCTGTCCTCCTTGTCCTCTTTTGTAATTCAAAAAGCTTCATTCTCATAGACAAGTTCAACATACGCTGACACTTCTAGCAAAATAGGTACAAATGAATCATGTATTGAGAAATAATCTTGTGATGAAGCAAAGATTTGGTTAAGCTGGTGGAAACACCAAAAATTTTAAAAAAGGATTGGTAAATTCTCTGAAAGTATTAACTGCTTTTCATATATCAACTATGTTTTATTAGAAATAAGCAAAGTTATAGGAAATCTTCCATCTTTCAATAGAAAAATAAAAAAATTAGTTTATTTTATTTCCAATAATGTTGTCATCAGAAGAAGAGAAAAATGCTGAAGGTTTGTGAAATCTGAGGAAGCAATGGAGGCAATTAGGACTTAATAGACCAAGTATGATTGGATGTTAGCAATTCCCTGTTAAAGAATATTGTAAAAAGTTACACTTCTGAACAGTCATTTGGTAGTGCAGTAGGACACAGGTAGTAACTATATACTTCAAAATTTGAATGTGTTTGTATGAAGCTTCCGAATTTAAATATTTGTAACTTTTAGAGTGCTAAAATAATGTTTGTTAAACATGTCTTATTCTTTAGATCACAGTCTAATTTTCTAAGTAATACTAATCTGATATTTCTATTCCTGGTCAATTTTAGTTAATTATGCACAAAATTGGAATAATCACATTTTAAATATTTTCCTGAACTGTAAAGTTAGATTAAAAACAGCTCTTGACTAGTAGGAAGCATGTGTATTTTCAGATGCAGAAGATAATATACTAATTTTTAAGCAAGTACAAAAAAATGAATGAACTGGGATCTAACTATAATATTAGGATTGTTATTTACAACTGAAGCAGAAAGTGTATTCACTGGTAAAAGTGAGTTTTACATCCCTCTGGGAAATAGCTTGAAATGTCTATGAGAAGTAGCTCCAAAATACTGGCACACATGTCTGTACCTCTGTGTTTTCAGGTTGTCTGCAAACTACACACTTCAGGGCAAGCAGTGTCCCCTATCTTAAATGAGGATTTGAATATGTAAAACCAAATAGAAACCAAGAGGCTGCTAAGCCACAGAGGTGACATGAGCAAGAGAATTGGCTTCTCCTCCTCGAGTGACTGACTGTTGACATCCTTGGCATTATCTAGTTTGTAACACCATTATGAAACCAGTACAGCAGCTGAAGCCCAAGTTGTCAGAAGCTTAACTGTATATAAAATCCTTGGCAGCAGCAAAATACAGGTTTGTTGACTGAATCTTTGTTATCGATATGAATATGTAATAGAAAGCTTCCAGTCTAAGTAACAATTATCAGGATAAATTTGCATAATTAGCAGCTGGAAAAAAATCAAATATGGGATGCATCACCATGCACTTTCTAAATTATTTTTGGAACCTCAGTTTAATTACCTCTGGCACTGTCACAGCTGCTACATGATTCTTAAATACTTTCACTGAGCAGTTGCATCTTAATAGAGGGGTTGCTTCCTGTACACATTCTGTTCTGAATTCATGAAATTGTCTAGCTGGCTGAACTATAAGTACCCTATGAAAAAATATATACATCTATGGGTCACTTCTTATACAGTTCATTAGATGGAGAAAATAAGGAAGGACAGAACATTACAGGAGGTCAATTTTACCTATCGTAACTGTAACTGTGTAGCTATTATAGGCCACTTAGAAAAATAACCAGAATTTGTGGATTATATATTACTTATTTGAAGAGTGGGCGAGCAACTGTGCCCTCAGTTCTGACATAACTGAAAACTAATCTAGTAAATTAATTTCATAGTTCTGGAAAAAATCCGCATCTAGCAATCTGGAAATGCACATCTAATGTTTTATACTTTCACAATTCTCAAAACTTACATGATTTCTCGAAATACTATTCAATCAAGGTTAATATGATTATACTGGGAATTCTGCTAGTTCCTGAAGTTAATCCATTACCATATGTTGTTCAAAACATCTCATAATATACAATTTCATTAACAGGTGGACTAAATTCCTGTCTGTTCTCAAAACATTAAGTTAAAGCAATAAACAAAAAATTGTAACGTTAACAAATAATTATAGCTAATTACAGGCTGTCTGAGAGGAGACCTTATTTTGAGACCTTGAAGACATTTTTAAGCTTTTTGCAAATCAGGTTGACTCATAAATAACTGTTTGATATCTACACCTGTATGTTTTCATCATATTAAAGAAGAAATATTGACTTTTTTTTTTTTTTTTTTTTTTTTTAATACAGGTGTTTGGGTAATTCCTGCATATAAAGACATTTATGTTACTACTGTCCCCACCATCTCTTTCTTTCCTCAGTTATTCCCTATTGTCTTTCTGACTTTCTCTGATTACTTACCATGTTCACAGAAATCTGCTTTGCTCAGCTATTACTATAGGTAAGGAAACAGAGACATAAGAAAGAGAAATTAACAGATTTGCCTTAATTCAACCATCAAATATATGGCAAGAAATTCAGACCTTGGTCATCATTTGAGCATTTACTTAAGTTTATTTCATCGAAGGAATAATGCTTTGCAAGATCATGGTTTTATGTAAGCATATCCATTATACAGTCTATGGATAGATTAGAAACTTGCAAGTAAGAATGAATGGAATTTATTTAATTCTTCTGAGATATGAACTTGAAACTAGTGCTGGAGATGACAAATATGTACAAACTTTCCTATACAAACAAGAGTTTTGAAAAGATCAAATGCAGAGGATAAGCTGTGCTAGCATACATGTCTCCTCGTGCCATGTACCTGCCTGTTCTGTACGGGGGTGGAAGATGAGGGGTGAGGTGAGAGAAAGGCAGTGCAGGGCTTTTTCTGGATCAGTAAGAAAGGCTTGGCAACAAATGACTTCATAAGAAATCTGCTTTAATTATATGGAATAAGAAGAGTAATATAGGTAGCAAGTAACTCTTGTGGCCCTTGAGTTGCTGAGAACCCTGTGTCTGTTGCAATGTTGGATGAAGCTGGATGGATTTTCCCATGGCACACTGTGCACAGCAGATGGTGTTCATGGGAAGAAGCTCTCCCTTTTGGTTGTCTGAGCTATTACGTATTTTCCTTACAAGAAAACAACTCTGTTTCTAAAGGATGCAGTAATAGGAACTTCTTGCTGCACTTTTAGATAAGGGCAAGTCCAGGCAGGTGGTGTAATCGCTGGTACCCGGTGGCAGCAACCTGCAGGCTCCTCTGTTCCAGTGAGTTGGCTGGATTTGTCTTGCAGCCAAGGACTTTGTGCAGCACAGCCCTGAAAACTACCCTGTATGAGCAGCTTAGTGCAGTATAGTGCATCACAATCCTGTACCTACTCATATTAACTGTTATGTGGAACACTCTCCTTGGCAGGATCAATACACTACCTAAGAGGAACAGCCGTATTTTCTTTGACAGTTCAGTACAAGCAAATTCACCTTCATAATAAGTAGTTCATTCTTGCTTACTTTGAGAAGTAAACTCATGTTTTTCAGGCTGTAAAAGTATGCCTCCTTCTTGTGAGGGCCTGTTGTATCACATGGTATTCTGTAAGGAAAAGAAGGAGCAAGAGTTAGGTTCTGGAAAAAAATACACGGTTTAAAATGAAACCTTGCTGTCTAACACCTTGTTAAGTCATTTTAGATCAATAAATGAACCATCCAGTAAATAAAAAAGTGTTTTTCAAATGTGTATAAAGAGGTGCTTCTGTGTATGTATTCTAACAAGTTTCTTTTCTGTTTCAGAGATGAACAACTGCATGCAAGGAAGTAATGCTTCTGTCTGCTAAGAGGTACATTATACGCATGCTTTGTCGACTTCTCATGGTTTGAATGACATAGTAATTTCATTGCATCCTATTGCAAGACCTTGTGCATTATACTATTGTCTAACCTAGTGTTGTATTTTCTTGTAAATTAAATAACAAATAGAATCAAAATAGAACCCATCTTCATGTCCTCTCCTTGTAAAAACAAATGGGATATCTTTGTAATGAGACATCAGTAGCACCTGTTGACTTTGGCTCGGTTGTTAGTGGGGATTTCTAACTCCAAGCTTCCACATATGATTACATTTAGTTTCTATCTGTGTTAATTTTTCTATTCGAGATTAACTTTTTCTCTCTCCATGTTATACCAACTTGCTCCACTTTTTACAGATTAGCAACCCACACCTGTATATTGATGCTATATCAGAGGCCAGGTTAACACACAGACTTCTGTGTCAAGTACAGTCTTACTGTCAGGCCAGCATACCTCTGGTGGAGCTAATAATGAGTGCCTGCACTATAACAGGTATCTCTGTTTCCAAACATAATAACCTACACTTTGGAAATCACTCCTGCGGTTGCATCTCTCCACTGCTTACACACTGGCATTGTACCTTCATTTCTAGAGATCATATTTAATTTAGTAAATGTTTTAACAACAAATTCCAATACTTTTGCTTGCATTTTTTAAAGTATAAATCCCAAACTCTAAAAATGTTTCTGTAGAGGAAGGAAATGGTAATGCCGGCTAAGCTGACTAAAAAGAGCAAGCTTAAATATAAAAATGTAAGGCTGCTTTCCACATATGGGTAGCTTCAATTTTGGCCTACCCGTCTGGAATCTAGCAATTATTTGGATTATTTTGTTGTTGCCTCAAATTAGTTGGTAAAATGTGAAGGATAGTGAGTGTCATATTCTCCTTATTTCCTGTATTTTGGGTTGGTTTTTTTTGTTGTTTGTGGTGGGGTTTTTTGTTTGGTGGGTTTTGTTTGTTTGTGCTAAATGGAAAGGACAGGTTACAATGGCTCTGTTTCTATGTATTCTCTATTTCTGTTCTATAAATAGAGATTTCCAGGTGCTTCTGTGCAGTAAGCAACACTGCTAAAAATTGTGAAACAGAATAAAAATTAGCTGTCACATTGTCACTGGGCTCTTTTAAGCTTTTAGGCTGCAATTAGATCATCATCAAGCTGTTCACAAGCCATTTCATCCACATTGTAACCAGTAAATACTACAGTGAATTTGCCACATCAGAATCAGCACTAATCTCAAGGGGTTGAAGTTGGAGACTATGAGAAAGGGTGGTTTTTACACACAGGAGGTGCTGACAGTGCTAAACTAAATCAAGCGCATCACAGAGGCTGCACAATATAAAGAATTGTGGTTCTTCCATATTCCAGTTACAGTATCAATTCTGTTTCAATAGCTGTGGAGTTTAAGCAACACGATGTACATATAATGAAGCTGGGGCTGGGTATATGACATTTCCTCTGAAAAAGCAGGTTGCTTTTTACTAACAAAGGGAACTGGTGTTTTACTTTCCATAATCATCATGCAGGTTCCATCAATCTTATTTTCCAGTGTATTGCATTGTCATAGGAGATTCAGTTGGTTTTTAGAAAATCACTGGCAGTGTAGGGATGCTTTCTGGGATGTTGCTGATTGCTGTGCCCATACAGCATGGACAGGTGCATAGGGCCTGACAGCTTTTCCTCAAGTACGCATCTCCTGCTTATTCTATGCTGCCATTCAGTTCATTCGTAATGGCTCCCCATATCCCCATAGGCATTACCCCTTATATTTTCCAGTTTCCAAACAACTCCTAATGTGCTGAATCACTCTAATAAGCATGAATATGCAACTCAGCATCACTTTCAAATGTTAGCAGTAAGAGAAATAATTCAAACTAATATGACTATACAACTACAGTGAGGGTGTTTGCATAGAAATGTTTGCTGGTCATGCCTTGCATCCATAAGCAAAGGAAAGAACATGCAATTACCTGCCATAATGTCTTTATCTTGGATACTTTGTCAATAACAGCTTGCAGTGCTACTGCAGTCTAAGGAATTTATTTAGCACTTTGTGATGTTAAGCAAATACAGCATACCAACCTTTGCTTATAAAGGAAATAAAAATGAAAAATAAGTTAAAGTGGACTGAAGCCTTCTGGTTTAGTCAGTACAGTCTGTTGTGGTTTTATATACAGCTTCCCTCTTCCAAAGGAGCACCAGAAAATAATTGTGAGGAATGTATTCAGACCCACTTGTTTTACACATCTGCTTTGCAACATTAGGTGGTCAGTGTCACCCTCTTGACATTTACTGAAGTAGTCTGGAGAGCTAGGCGGTCAACATAGGTAGCACCAGTGTCTCAGTCCTGGTGCTTCCCTCTTGTGCAAGGATCTTTCAGTCTGCTTCTTACTCTGCAACCAGCTGTCTCTGTGGACTGGTGTGGAGGACTGTTGAAGGAAAAAAGGCCAAAGTTCTGCTAAATGAATGCTTCCTCCTCACCTAAATGTTCACAAGTAGAGCAGCACGACAGGGGCTGAACCACTCCTAGAGCCACATTTGTGACACAAGCAGCCTGAACGTGCTCACTAGGAGGCAGAAGAATTTTCTTCCCACTGTTTGTTCATATTAGAATATTATTGAAAATCCATCCCTTGTGACTAGTCATTTCCCAAAGGAAGTGTAGGGATTTTTTGGTATATCCTCTTACTGGAGCTGAATGTAGTTTTCAATGGAAAAACAATAAGAGAGAGGTTAGGTAAATGAAAAGGAGGAAGGATGGACTGAGGAAAGGGAAAACACAGCCCAAGGAAAAGGAGAAAGAAATAAAAGTAAGAAAACCTGTATCTTGAAAACAAAGGCACCAAGGGAGCATTTCTTTATCTTGTATTATCTGTCAGTCCCTGCATATTGGCACAATCACCGTATTTCACTTCTATGTCATTAGTAATCTGTAGCTTCCAAAAATATAAAAGTGAACTTGGCTATTTTACATGAGAAAAGGAAAGTAAAATAGGAGACAAACAGAGATGCATTATGAGGGAAATTATTTTATTCGGTGAGTGAATGAAGAGAAAGAGAGACAAGAGCTTCATTGCTTTAATTTATGTCTTTTGAGCTATATCCATCTGGGAGCTTTGTCTTCAATAGAGGCAGCTTCAAGGTGGTGAAAAGGGGAATGTTACTGCTCTCCATAGTCTAGAAATTATTGAACTACCTTTTGATGGGAAGATGATGCTAGATCATGCTAGAAATATTATATTTTATATATACCTCAGAATTACAAAAGTTAAACTTCATGAGGAGACTGTCATCAGAATACTTGCTGTTCACTTGTTTAATTCAACCTTAGGTATTCCTGTAGTTTCTAATCAGAGCTGAATAGTTAAGGAAAATGTAACCAAAAAACTTTATTTACTTTTTGAGTTACTGGTGTAAAAAAAGATTTGTGTTTATTTTCAAGGTTAAAAAATATAATACATAACTTGCTGACAGCAGTATTTTACCCACAGCTTTTAGCTGGGTTGATCTGTCAGGAACATGACTATCAAATGGAAAAATAATAAGGTCAGGACTGAAGCCATCTTATTTGCAGCATAAGAGCATTTGAAATGTTTTTGCTAAAAAATTATTCTAACCAGAAGTGGCATTTATTAATACCCAAAAGGATTTTGGCCAATATCTAGTCATATTTTGTAGACATCTGGAGTAACCACAGCAAAGGAAGAGCCTCAGCTGAGGAGCCCTGAGGTTGTTTACTCACATTGGCAGAGCTTTGGTCAAAGATTCAATTCTTAGTAAGAGCATCCCTATTAGAAAAATGTTCAATGTCTTGCTGCAGACGTATGAGCTAATAGCTTGGGTGGCCAGAGGGGTTCATTGTGATAATCTATTCTGAACCTCTTGTGGGGATTATTTCTGCTTTATGCTGAGTGAGTGTTCATCACAAAACACACAAACAGCCTTGGGAGAATAAGGTCAGAGAACTAATTGCTAGGCTATGAAGAATACATATGCATGATATTTGGTGCAAGTACAAGCTCTTTCTACCTGTTTGACCAAGCAGTCACATAATTGTGATTAGTGCAGTTTTGAGGTTAAGCTGGTAGTAGTGGTACTGCTGGAACACACAAAAGGTACTTCTAGATGACTGAAGTGGATTAATTGGAAATTGTATGATGAACGTGTAATTAAACAGTACCTCAGGTCCTTTGAGGGAATCCAGGGTTCCAGACAACTTCCTGGCACTATGAGTGCTGCAAAGTTGCGTTATTTTTGCAAGTACACAGATGGGTCATTAACTTTAAAAACCAGCAAAAACTATTATTTAAAAACAAGTATTTTAAAATATACTTGCTTGTCTTGTTTCTTTACATCTCTGGCTACAGATTCCTGTCTATTAGTCACTTACGCTAATCTATGTTGTGTTTTTTGCTTTGGATAAAAATTGATTTTCCCCACAGGCTAAGACTGATAGACAGCTCTCTCATCTTTAATATTTCAAGTGCTATAGCCACTTTTGCTTTGTACAGTCACATGCTATGTGGTAAATATGTCCTATACATAATGTTAATATACCACATAATTATTTGTTCTGCCTAAGTGACTTAAGCAAAATTCATTATATTAAGTATTCAATCTGTATTAATTTTTGAGTATTTTAGAGTTTACTGCATCTGCAGATACCTGTCTCAAAAAAATGAAAATTTTACCTCTGTATGAAAACACTCAAGTGTTTGAAGACTGACTCAACAGGCTCAATTTATTATACATAAATTATGTATAATACCTGGCTGCTGCTTGCCTGTGCCAGATTAGAAAATAATGTTTTTCACCTTATTTGAGAACCAAATTAATTCAAAATTTGACTTTTTTTTTTTTTCTTCCAAAAATGCAACCGCTGATTTCCAAGACTGAAAGAATTATAAATGGAAATTTTACTGTTCCAGACTTGAACAGTTGTGACTTACAGGACTTCTGAGCCTTTCAACTACATGTCAAAGTTTTTCTTCCATGCATTTGTCCAGCTGATCTTTAAGCATTTATATTTTTTATGTCCATACCATTCTGTATTAACAAATTCTACAGTTTAATATTTGTACTATGAAAAATTACTTCCTGCTGTTTTTCTTAAATGCTTTGAGTGGTAATACAGTTTGATACTCCCTCCAATTACAATATTAAAATAAGATTTTGTAGGAAAAAAGCTACCTTAGAAATGTTACAGGACAAATAATGAGGCATATATTTTACTTAGCTGCTATTGGGGGAGAATTGTCAAGGAGATAGCTTTTGTCAAAGCACTGTACAAACTTTTTAATATTGTCAGGTGCTTGAACAATAGATTTAAGACTGCTTTGAGAATATAGTAGTAAGGGTATTTCCTGTATATATGACAAATTCCATAATTATTCCTCAATCTCTTATTTTTCTCTTCATAAGACAATTAAATAAAAAGCTTCTTCTTAAATGAATTATCTTTGTCTTGTGAGAAAAATTGTGGTCAGATGTGGGACCTGAATATTAACCAGAGAACCATTGCTTCAGGGTAATGATAATCAAATCTTGTTGATTTCAATTACTTACACATTTAAAATACCTTAAAATTTTCATAGAAACATCCTTTAGCCTGTTGATTTCTTCTTCCGGAAGACGTTTTTCTACTACCTTGTTATTAAACTTCGTAAGTATGAAAAATTGGGTCAGAATACTTCTTGGTTTAAATGAAAGGGTAAGCCATTGAATACTCCTAATTTCTAATTTGCCCCTACATATGCCACCTGTTATCTTGTAGTGTACCCTAGCAATGTGTTATTGATTTCAGTTTTCAAACAATGTGACTCTTTTTTGGTTTTCAGCACATGAACAAGCTTCTGATATAACCATTTAGGTCTTATAGTACACTTCCTGTTTTTCTTGCTTGTTAGAATAATTCACTATTGTTTTCAGTGTTATCCCTTTTAACTGCTATTTTGATGGAGCCTTTTTTCCCCCCTTAGATGTCTTTCTCATAGGAACAAGTTCCTTGAATTTGTTGAAGACTTATTTTAGTGTGGTCTGAAAGATAAAGAAGGAAAGAATGTTTATATATATGTTAAAGCCAGTGTTACATTTTTTGGGAACTGGGTTTTGAGTTTTAAATTCTCAGAATTGGCAGTCCCATGGTACACTACTGTCTCAAACACAAAACTCTTTAATGTGAGATACTGTTACCGTTAGTTTGCTTTCTTCAGCAATTTTGTTTTACTTCTACACATTCATTCTACTATCGATTTGAAGCAGACAGTTTACTAAGCAAATTGTCTGTGATAGATCTCTGAAAGAAGTTGCTGATACAGTAATGGAAATACCTTGTTGTATTCTTTTATCATTATATCATATAATTTACTGAAGTGGTAACAATTAATTTGCCAAGGCAGAACTCAAACTAAGACGTTAAATGATGTGCCAAAAATTAGAGAGAATATAGGTCACACATTAGAGCAACTGCTTGTTTACATGTCACCGCTTACACCTGAATGTATATCTGCAAAGAAGGGAAAGCATGTTGTCTATCCTGAGAATACCAATATAGAAATCAAAAGAATAGACAGAAACCACTGATTTTCAGCTTTTCTCTTAATAGTGTGACCCATGGAGCTCACACCACCAGCAACAACTTTTGCTGCTAGGCTCAGTATTTGTAAGAGCTGTGCATGAAGCACTGGATATTATGTGCCATCTGGGGTTTATGTCTCTGAAAATCACAGCCCATAGATACTCCATTTAACTAAGGAAACAATAAAACTGTCATGACTATATTAATAGTTTTACAGAAGAAGCTTGGGAATGCCTTCAGCTGATGAATGCATATGCATCTCTCCACTGAACTCTTTTAATGTTTCTACAGACCCATCTACTCCTAGATCTAGTTAATGTCTTCTGACTGATACTTATTTACAGAACAGATACAAATAGTAACGAAAAATCTTCCAGACAAGTTGCTTATACATGGGATATCTGCAATCTTTCTAGAAACAACCATAATCAAGAAAATGTTTGTATAATTACCTTCCTGAATAACTAGACTAATAAATTCTTAGCTAATGTAAAGTTCAAATTTGTAACGGATCATTTTGTACCTGTAAGAGTCTTTTTCTGGTATATAGATAAATAAGGTTGAAGGAATTAACCATTTGCATGAATGTCAATGAATGACAAACATTGCTTTGTCATGACTGTTTAAAAATAGTAACCAGCTGTGGTGATCCTGAGTGGGAAAACATTGTATGTTAAGCTGTTAGTGACTCACCTAAAATTCACCCTGAGTGAGCCCGGGCCTGCGCTGCCCTGTGTGGCACTTACAGGGTGGCATTCAGTGCTGTGCTGCACAAAGTCTCTCGCTGCAGGGAGAATGCAGCCAGCTCACTGGAATGAAGGAGCCTGCAGACACCGTCTCACAGTCCAGCAAGAAGTTCTTGTGTGAACATCCCTGCTGTTTGGCATTGGTAACGAGGAATAGTGTTGTTGTCTTGAGAGAAAATTCCTGTACCAGCTCAAATAACCAAAATGGGGTAACCCTGCCCACAGATGGACTCTGCACAGTGTGTTGCATGTGAATGGATCAGAGGCTCAATCAGTGCTTCACAAGGCAAGGTTTCTAGCATCTACAGAACATAGAATCACAGAATGGTTTGGGTTGGAAGGGACCTTAAAAGATCATCTAGTTCCAACCCCCTTGCTTGAGCAGGGACACCTCCCACTAGATCAGGTTGCTCAGAGCCCCATCCAACCTGGTCTTCAACCCTTCCAAGGATGGGGCATCTACAACTCTTCTGGCAACCTGCACCAGTGTCTCACCACCCTCATAGTCAAGAATGTCTTCCTAACTATCTAATCTAAATCTACCCTCTTCCAGCTTAAAACCATTACCCCTCATCCTATCAGTCCATGCCCTTGTAAAAAGTCTCTCCCCATCTTTCCTGTAGTACTCTTTGGGTACTGAAAGGCCACTATAAAGTCTGCCCAGAACCTTCTCCTCCCCAGGCTGAACAACCCCAACTCTCTCAGCGTGTCTTCGTAAGAGAGGTGCTCCAGCATTCTGATCATCTTTGTGGCTGTCCTATGGACGCGCTCCAACAGGTCCATGTCCTTCCTGTGTCCTTCCTGTCCTTCAGAACTGGACACAGTACTCCAGATGGGGTCTCATGAGAGCAGAGGGGCAGAATCACCTCTCTTGACCTGCTGGCCATGCTTCTTTTGAGGCAGCCCAGGACACGGTTAGCTTTCTGGACTGCAAGTGCACATTGCTGGGTCATGTTGAGCTTCTCAACAACCAACATCCCCAAGTCCCTCTCCTCATGGCTGCTCTCAATCCATTCTCCACCCAACCTGTATTTGTGCTTGGGATTGCCTTGACCCAGGTGAAGGACCATGCACTTGGCCGTATTGAACTTCATGATGTTGGCATGGGCCCACCTCTCAAGCCTGTCAAGGTCCCTCTGGATGGCATTCCTTCCCTCCAATGTGTCAACCACACCACACAGCTTGGTGTCTTCAGCAAACTTGCAGAGGGTGCACTGGATCCCACTGTCTGTGTTTCTGTCAAAGATGTTAAACAGCATTGGTCCTAGTACCAACCTCTGAATGCCACTCAGCACTGATCTCCACTTGAACAATGAGCTGTTGACAGCCACTCTTTGAGTGCAGCCCTCCAGCCAATTCCTTAGCCCCCGAGTGATCCATCTGTCAAATCCACGTCTTTTCAATTTAGAGACAAAGATGTTGTGTGGGACAGTGCAAGACATACGATGGTCTACGCTATTCTCCTTTTTTGTGTTACCTCTAATAAATAGCATTTTAAATTATACTTTACAGAGTCTGGGTGCCTTTCTTACTGGGACCATAAATTGATCAGCACCTTGTGGTGCAAACCATTTGGTGCAGTGAGTAGGTCTGAATAAGAAATGCTTTTCTGGAGAACAGATAGTGAGAAAGAGAGAAACTACATGCCTGACTGTCCCTGCAAACAGCTGCATGAGATGCAAGGCATTTGACTCACATGATTTTCCCAGTGAACTGGGGAAGTGAGGAGGAATTTTCTGCATATTCCACCACAACCTACCCCGAGTATTACCATACCTCAGGAAATGTATAAAGTTGAGAAAGGAAAATTTGTGCTTGGTTGTTACTGCTATGCTTGAAATGGACACACGGATGCGTACAGCTGTAGCGAGCAGCCTCATATGAGCTGCAGGCACAGCAGTGCATGGCAGCCCTTTGGCAGCAATCACTAGGTCAGTTATGGTATAATACAGAAATGAAATGTACCAGCTATATGTACCAGTACTGTGAGCCAACTATTTACAGTAAACTGTAAAATCAGGTAAATTTGGAATAGTAAATACTGGTTCTACACAGCAGTAAATGATCTAGAGATAAGTTTTCAGTCTAGAAATTGATGAGGCAAATACAGGGATGACTGTGCATTGTGGCCCTGTCTGGAAACCTCATAGTAATGATGTACTTCAGCTTTATTCGCTTATGTGTGGATGACAACTGTGCAGTGAAACTGTTCTAAGAGTACATGCGATTATTCCAAATGGGGCTGAAATGAGACTATATTCAATATAAACACATAGCAGTCTTATGAAATAAATGGCTGTTCAATAGTTAATGCAATGTACTGTAATATGGTTTCATTAACATTACTGACTTTTTAATCATAATTCAATGTATTAATATTCTTCTGAGGACAAAAAGCTTTCTTGATCTTCACATGACACTGTTGTCAGCCTTTGACTCCCAAGCAGTTTTAAAGATATGAAGGAAGAACCAAGCAAGTAGCTTAATGTTTTAAATGTCATTTACTTTATAAGAATTATGACATTTTTTTCCAAAATGAAGTTACTTAACATACAGAGGCAAAGGGGATTACAGTTCTACTAGAGTGTAAGCACTCAACATAAATTCCAAACTGCGATAATTAACTGCCTTTATTTTTCTAGTTTTTATCTATACAAATACTGTCGAGATAATGACATAGACACAATTAAAATAGTGAACCCTTTGGGCTAGGGAGCTAGATTTAAAGCTAGGATATTAATCCTTGAAAAAATAACACTGAGTTAGGCATGTGCCATGCCAGATAGGAACAGTAAATGCCTAAACACCAGTCAGTCAGTCAGCCAGTAAGAGTGAAGACATGTCCAAGAAAGGTTTTAATTTGCCTGCAGAGGAGCTTGCTACTGTTCGTAAAGGTTCAAAGAGGAGAGGAGGGGGTTTGAGCGGTTAAGCCCTCCTTTTTTGATTTTACTTGATACCTGTTGAAACCCCCCTCATGCGTAGTACACACTCTCGCTCAAAAAGGGAATGAGGACACAGAGTGAAGGTTTCTATATGTTGTTGCTTTAGAGGCGCAATTAGGTGTACAAATGTAAATATAATACAAGCCACAGGGGTGCAAAAGATAGGGAGAAGATTATTATAATAAAGGAAAGATTTGCAGAGGGGGTTCCTACACTCCCGGCTCGTTGTATGTAGCGGCAGCGGCGGCTCCTGGGCGGCTGGTGATCGGGCTGGAGGGCAGCGACACGCACCACGTGACCGGCAGCGGCGTGGCAGCGCTCGTGGCTCAGGCGGCGGCGCGCGGCAGCTCGCGGCAGCGCTCGGCGCCGGCAGCGCCTGGCGGTGGCGCGTGGTGGCGCTCGGGCGGCGGCGGCCCGGCTGGGTCTCGGCTCCTTCACGCCAAGTCAGGCGGCGGCCCGGCTCCCCCCAGATCGAGCTCGGCTGTACTCCGCCCGACTCTCCCCTGCTCCCGGATCTGGTCCGGTCTGCTTGGGTCTCTTATCCCCTTCGGAAGTAGCTTTCCGCTACTTAAAACAGCAATGGTATTTCAGCTTTTCAGCTCCCTCTGGTCCCACGAGGATCCAGCTGCAATTTCCTGCTCCTTTTTTTACGGGCAGAAGCCGCCCCCCCTACCGTTCAGGGACTTTCATCAGGTGAGGGTGACCCACCTCAGGTGCCGCAATGCAGTAATGCATTATACATTTGCATACCAACCCCGGCTCAGCCAATCAGAGCGCTCACAGGGAAGCAGGCCCCTCCCCGAGAAGCCTGGAGCCATAGGTACTAACCGTGCAAGCACAGCGTGCGTTTAGTCTCCCTTGTATAGTGAAATAGTTTTATGGGAGGCATACTTTCTGTGGTAAGGGGCACAACCCTTACACTGTTCCCCACCTTAGCACATACCGATATGAAGAGCCAGTTACAAGATACCATTCCTGTCCCATTAAACTCAGTATGTTTTCAGAGCTTTCCAGCTTCCTCAAGGGAAAATATTTTATTCTCCACTGTGAATGTAAATTAATCCTTAATTATTTGCTAGAATCCATCTGATCCAACAGTATTTCATGCATAAAATGTCAAGCCTAAAAGGGGAATGTGTAACTATAGAAAGATTTAGCATCTCTGAAACAGCTCTTTGTACTTACGATCAGAAAACATAGTGTTCAGATAAAATAAGCTCCATCTTAAAAGATCTGCTCCAAGTGCATACTCTTGAGTTTTGACGAGTTCAAAGCCTGCTAGGGTAGTTCTCTGAATTATAGGGAGATGAAAAGTTTCATCACAGGCTGCTGATTTTGCTTCTCTGCTTTCACAGAGTCTCCTGATCATGCAATCAGCAGCGCTTAGCTTCTTGCTGCAATGTTGCCACATTCCCAGATTTTGCAGGACTGGAGTGCTGTAGACTTACATTCTTTCAGCATGATTAGCTCTTTCATCAGTCTCAGAGATGACACATGACTTTTTGCCTAAGAATGTCTCGGTAAGGGAAGCATGGGTATTCTTATTTTGTTGGATTGTGGCAAAAATGTAGCCTATTTTTATTTCCTGCACAATAAGACCAATTCTAGCTTTAAAGTAAGATATGTAAATGTAAGCAATTAATTATGTACATAACAATGGTGGAGCAATACCATCAGTAAATGAAGTTTGTTAGGTATTTTGAGATTCACAAATGAGAAATTGTACTGCCACAGTAAGCAACTATTATTTCTATTTACATGTATTGAGCTTGGTTTTATTGGCAAAAGAAAATTTGAGAAAAATTTATAAAAGGAAAATTGCTTGTTTTTAATGAAATAAAAAGTCAAAGATATAGGGGGACTAAATGGTTCCAAATAATCTCAAAATATTTTAATTTCTAACTGTCTGTTTGAATCAAAGACTGCAGGGTCAAACTAAGAAGAAATGAAAGTCTAACTTGGGACGTCTGATAAAGTGCTCCACTACTCCCTGCTATTCAGACAGCTCAGTTTCTCAACAGCTGGATCTTGAAACACCGTTATTCATAGCACAAGATTTTAAAGTAAACATAATCACTCTCATAGTTTAGGAAATGCATTTTGTCAAATATAGAATCACAGAATCATAAAATCTTTTTTGTTGGAAAAGACCTTTAAGATCATGAAGTCCAATTGGTAAACCAGCACTGCCAAATCCACCACTAAACCATGTTCCTAAGCACCACATCTACATGCCTTTTAAATAGCTCCATGGATGGTGACTCAGCCACTTCCCTGTGCAGCCTGTTTCAGTACCTGACAACCCTTTTAGTGAAGAAATTTTTTCTAATCTAAACCTTCCCTGGTGAAACTTTAGGCTGTTTCCTCTCTTCTTACCACTTGTTACTTGGGAGAAGAACCCAAACCCCATCTCGCTACAGCCTCATTTCAGGTGGATTGTAGAGAGCAGTAAGGTCTTACCTCAACCTCCTTTTCTCCAGGCTAAAAAGATGCAGTTCCCTCAGCTGCTCCTCATAAAACCTGTTCTCTGGACCCTTGACCAGCTTTGTTTCCCTTTTCTGGATGTGCTTCAGCACCTCAATGTGCTTCTTGGAGTGAGATGCCCAAAAGTGAACACAGTACTCGAGGTGCTGCCTCACCAGTGCTGACTACAGGGGTGGACAATCCCTTCCCTAGCCCTGCTGGCCACAGAGTTTCTGATACAAGCCAGGATGCTATTGGCCTTCTTGGCCACCTGAGCACACTGCTGGCCCATATTCAGCCAGCTGTTGTCCAACACCCCCTGGTCCTTTTCCTCTGGTCAGCTTTCCAGCCACTCTTCCCCAGGTCTGTAAGTGCTGCCTGGGGTTGTGACCCAAGTGCAGGATCCAGCACTTGGCCTTGTTAAACCTCATGCAATTGACCTTGGCCCATCAATCCAGCCTGTCCAGACCCCTCTGTAGAGCCTTCCCTACCCTCAGGCAAATCAACACTCCTGCTCAGCTTGGTGTTTGCCAACTTACTGAGTGTGCACTCAATCACCTCATCCAGATAATTGCTGAAGATATAAAGATGCTGGCCTCAACACTGGCCCCGGGGAACAGCACCTGTGACCAGATGCCAGCTGGATTTAATTCCATGCACCACAACTCTTTGGGCCCAGCCATCCAGCCAGATTTTTACCTGCTGAAAAGTACATTCATCCAAGCCAGTGCCTCCACAAGAAATCTGAGAGAAACAATGTCAAAGGCTTTACTAGAGCCAAGGTAAAAACCATCCACAGCCCTCCCTCATGCTTCCCTCATAAGCATGTCACCTTGTCATAGAAGGAGATCAGGTTAGTCAAGCAGGGCCTTTCATGAACCCACACTGTCTGGGTGTGATTGCCTTATTGTCCTGTAGTTGCTGTGTGATGGAACTCAAGATGATCTGCTCCATAACCTTAGCAACACTGAGGTCAGACTAACAAGCCTGTAGTTCCCTGTGCTACTGTTAAAGGATGGACAGATGACATGACTAACCTTGTAAACAGTCATAACCTGAGCAGCCCCTGATTGTAAGTCAACATCCAAAGTGAGTTATATACTATGGTTGCTCAGTAGCATAAATAAATAAACTGAATTGTATAATATATTTTCTTGTAAATGGAAACTGTCACACCTGGTGTACTAGCAGGAGCCTTAAACTGATGGAAACCTGTAGGGGTGAAGACAAGTTTAGAAGAAGGGCACCTTGAATGCATGCTACCATTATTATTGGTATGCCATGCATGGTCTCTTGGGAAAACTAACATGCAATCCAGGAGTTAATCAAATCTATGTATAGTGAATACTTATCATTCTATATTGTTTATAAAGTTTTTGGCAGCCTTGAAGATTTCAGTGAATTGTAGAAATGGCCCGTAAGCTGGAAAGGCATATTAATGAAGAAAGAGAAGCAGACAGGGCAACTCCCTGGAACTGAGACATTTGCGTTTCCACAGGCACCCTTGCTTCATTACTGATGTAAGTCAGGAGCTTTGGTTCCCAAAGCTAGCACTAATCAGAAAAAGAGAACAGACAAGAACTTCAAGGACAGTAGCAACTACTTACCTGTTCTAAGGAGTATAATTTATTTCCTTTGTTTATCATGTGAATAAACAGGAAGATTAAACAGTCCAGTTTTTGAGAGTTGAGCTAGATGATGCTGTAAATTATTGAGTCTTGTTTTAAGACTAGATAACTGTTTTCCTGGTAGGAACTATCATAGTTCAGAAAGAATAAAATAATAACATTTTAATATGCATCTCTTTCATGCTAGTTAGACGGTTTAAACTTTTAAGACCTTTTAATTTGCTATTCAGTATAATGGCAACAATCATAATAAAAATCAATACTCTTTTCAAAGATGATCTGGTAGAATTGTTTAGGTAAAGTACTACAGACAAATGTCTGAAGGCATGCCAGTCTCCAAACTGGCCCAGGCAGCAAAGCAAGAAACATGCAGCGTTTCACAGAAGGAGTGAAATTCAGTAGGCCAGCCACCGTGTGGTGATCTTTTCTTAGGGCAGGCTCACCAAGCTTAGATACTAACTCCAGATGTCTGCTAGATGCTTCTCACTAAGGCTTACTGTTTTCTAAAAGGTCAGCTTCTTGTAACAAAAAGGGGTTAAAGCTCATTGAAGTAAGTTTATTAATTGAAATATGAGAAATAAAAATGTGAGGTTAGTTATTTGAGAGATTATGTATTTCAGTAGATAAAAACATTTGCTATTCTTAATAGTTTGCTACAAAGTACTCTGGAAATTCATTCTGGAATTTGCCAATAGCTTTCTAGCTTATTTTTCAGTTAGTACATATCAAATTTAGCACCTATAAAACCACATTTTTAACACTATCACAAAATTTGTTTAGCAATTTTAAAAAACATTTATCTTACCGTTCCGGTTTAAATATTAAGGGTGAACCCAAACAAACCGGAGGACAGAATTGCTCTCTACTACCCCCCCCCTCCACCCTCCTAAGGGAAGACAGAAAGAGGAATAAGAAAGAGAGACTTAAACTTTGGAAACTGAAACTAGAAACAAGTTTACTATAACACAAGGAAAAGGGGTAAAACGTGGGGTGAGGGGGAGAATGGGTAAATATTTATATACAAATATACAAAACTAATCTCGATGATGGCAGGGATATGGGGAACGCAGGGCCGCTCCAGAAGAGGTCCACGGCTCCTCACAGCACCCGATGTAGTTGGATTCTGGAGCGAGCACGTGGGAAGCCGAAGGAAACCAGCTGCACACTCTACACAGGGAAAGGAGTAGGAGGAAGGAGAGAGCAGCTTCCGGCTCTCCTGGCTTTTATAGATTGTGACAGGAAGTGGGTGGGAATACTGACCCCTGCCAGTCTCTCAGGGTGCTAAGGACCCTCTCTCTCCGATAGGTGTCCAACACAGTGCTGGGGTCTCCCAAAGCATAACACAAAAATAAAAAACTGCAAATGGGCAATCTAATAATCTAATATTTTCAAAAATCTGCAGAACATAGTAAAATCTTTCTAACAAAATACATAGAAGTAACTGATTTGTGGGATATACCTAACCAGGTGGATATGGCAAGCGTACAAATTTAAATATACTCAAGATTCTCAAAATATTTTGCTATGTGAGGAAAAAATATTACAGCACTCTCAAAATCAGGTTACACTTACCTATGGTGTACTTAATATATTTTTCAGTATGTAAGCAGGGGAATTAAAGGGAAGCCACAGTTTGTTTAAATTTATTTTTATTTTGTAACAGTGGTTTACCAAGTTAACAAGTAACTACTGTCATCTGCAAATGGTACTTACTATCAACAATTGAACCGCTTCATTGCAGTCTCCCTTTTTATTCTCAGCTTTCCTGAAGCATTTTCATTTCTGTCTTGAAAATAACAGAGCTGGCATTGGGGTGTTTCTTTTTCAACAGCACAAATAGCAAAGGACTGTCAGAATCAATTTATGGTTTCCATACCTGAAGTGACCAGTGGTCATGTGTAAATGTCTGTTCTTTTTGGCTAAGTCACTAATTCTTTCAGCTGTTTTGTCAGCTGAAAAAGGAAGTAATGTATCGGTGTCAGTACTAAAATGTATGGACAATTCTGCTGCGATATAATAGAACAGAAAACACCACTACTTTATCTGTGGTTACAGTCAAGTGATACTCCTGATGGCTGTTAAACATTTAATGTAAGCTCCTGCAGAAAGGAGGATGAAAACAAACAAGGTACTTGACTGATGCAGTTTCAGGGATACAGTTTTTTACTGGCATTCACAGTTATGGCTTACTCCTTAATTTTGTACTGGTGTAAAATTTCTCTAAGAGTGTATTTTCCTGTTGATAATGGGGAGCACAAACATTGTGTCTGTGAAGAGCCATATCGGTGAAGATCACTGCCCATCAGCCTCTCCCAATTGGCTATTTTCATCTGCCACAATTGCTGGATGAACTTTAAAGTGTACCTGGTAAAGACCACTTAGGCAAACCAGCAGGCAGAGTGGGGGCATTGCTGGGGGAAATGGGAAAAAAAGGCCCAACTGCAATCTTAGGGTTACAGCTGCTGATGGGAACATCATTATGCCAGCATGCATAAGCTTCTGCTGCTAAAGCCTGTGCCTCAACGCAGAGATGGCATAAACTGAATTGAGCTTAAACTGAATTATTTCAAGAAAGGTGATGTGCCTGAATAATACTGCTATTAAAGCAGTACAAATTAGTGGCACATGAATTTAAAGTATTAACATGAGCATATAACAGTAAATTAAGAAGACTAGGGCACAAACTGAGTTTCAGCGTGCTGCAGGAGCTGAAAAAATGTGGAAAGTAAAGTAAGCTTGTGTAGGGATTGGCATAGTTCAGCGGTATAACAAAGGAGAAAGGAAATAATGCAAGAGGCAGAGAAGGCTGAAGTGTTCAGCTGTCTCTATGCTTCTCTCTTCACAGAAAGGCAGTTAGAGCTTATTCATGATTGCTGCCTGAACAAAACATAGTTTTAACTGAGGGTCAAAGAACTGGTAAGAAAATGGAAGAAAGACCCTTGAAAGAATATAGACATAAATCATGTATTCCTGTCTGCAGTCTGTAAACCTCAGCAATTATGTTTAAGATCTCTTCAAAGAAAAAGGAAGAGTAGGAGAAAGGCAACTTTGATACTTATCTTTTAAAAATATGTAGAGTCACAGGACACTCCCACTTGATAATGATTCTTGAGAAGATAAGGGAACAAATTATATGCAACCATTTAAAAATGTTTGGACAATAAAGCAGTAAGACAGAGCCTGCGTGTATTTATCAAGAACAAATAATGTCAAATCAATGGAATTTCATTCTTGACAGAGTGACAGTAATAGCAAAGTGGGAAACAGCTGCTGTATCTATTGCCTTTTATAAAAAGCTTTACTGCTGTTGCCTTTAACATTTTGTAAAGCAAACTAGTAAAACATCTTCCAGATTAAATTGATAGTACATTAATATACCACTGGTTGAAAGGCTGCTCTCAGAAATTAGCTATCAATATGCTGCTGTTAGGGAGAGGGAAAATTTCAGGCTGGGTTGACACGTTACTGTCCTAAATCCTTTCGTTAGCAGTATTTCCATTTATAGCTCAGTACATACTATACTTGTGCCGTTTCCAGATGACACCATGATAGGAAAGGTTGTAGTCATTCTGAGGGGCGGTATTAGAAGGCAGACTTGAAACATGTGAATGCCATTTTTTCTTATTTAGTTCAAATGTTAGGCTGAAAAACACGAAACCTCTCTCCCAGCAGTAGGGCAGTTGTTCAGAAACTTGTGGTTTAAATAAATTAACAGCTGTTATTATCATTTGCATGAATGATTTTTTAATAAGCACAGACAGTAAATTGCTTTCTGACCCCAGGATACATCTATGCTGATCCTTTCCTTTTAAAATGTAAAATTGTGGGAATGAGAGTGTGTATGAGATTTTACTATGTTTCAAAGAAGGCCCCAATGAAAATGGCATTGAAAGGCTGTCAACTGTATGCAGCTGTTATTTTTTGAATTTTCCATTGTTGTTATGACCTATAATGCTGTAAGTGAAAGCAAAAGCAGAAAACTAAAGAAAAAGTGTAAGTTAAAAAGCAGACCTGGAGGATGTTTTTCATAGTAAGGTTGTTCCCTCAATCCCAATGTTCATCCCTTTGCTTTCATCTCACCCTTAAAAAAAAAGTATTATTTAAAAATTTTGCCTCAGAACAAAACCAGCAAAAGGGATCTAAATCTTCCCATGTTGCATCCAACAGTCATGAACAGAAAAGTGTGAAAAAACCTGATATTTTTCTCTGATAATTTGGTTTTGGGGATATCAAGAGTCCCTAGGGTAAGAAGGACCCTTTTTCACACAGAAGCTAACACATTAGGCACTTTCCTCCTCAGCACTTTTCATGCATGCTACAGTTATTTAAAAAACAAAACGGAAACGGAAGTAGTAAGTTAGATTGGATTCTTTTTTTACAAGGACAAGCTCAGTTAAAATCTTGAAACTTAACAATAAGCACCCTTTCAAAATTACTATGTTTTAATTTATTAACCCAATAGGATATGGAGGAAACTTGGATAATAATTGAAGTGACTTTAAGGATTAGTGATTTCAGCTTCTTCTACTTGGAAGGAATAGGTGAAAAAGGATGGCACAGCAGGGAGAAAAATTGCACTCCTCACAAGGTGTCATGGTAAGCAGCTGAGCCAGGATCTTGTTGTCTTGATTTGCTGCAGTAAAAATATCTAGGGATTTTTCAAGAGTTTATTTCTTTTCCCAATGAAAATTTTATGGTCAGTCACACTTTTTTTTTTTTTCTAAGCTACTACTGCTTTTGTAGAGAAACACATTGGAGTTGTAGATAGTCCAGACATATGACAGAAAAATGAAATACCTGATATAAAGTGATCTATTTTTTGTTTTGTTGTTTTTTCTTTTTCTTTCCTTTTTAGCTTCTGTTCAGCTTTCTTGAGGGCATATTAACATGGGTTAAGCTCACTTCTTTGCTTCTCAGTGTATTGCTTTGTTGGTGTATTTTTTTTTCCCCAAACTTCTCCACATTTCTTTTCCTTTGAAATATTTTTTTATTTAAAGATAAACCTCTTTATAACGTACTGAGAACAAAGCACTCAAAAAAAAAAAAAAAAGTTGATTGGACTGTCCTCTCTACTCTAAGCTGAGGGTCATAAGGATACAAGTCCCAGATATTCTGCAAAATCACATTTGGAATGTGTATTTGCTACCTACCAAGACTCAGTGAACCACAGCAGAACTGAACATTTTAGCACCCTTGGGAAGGGCTGAGGAGGAAGACTGTAATCCACAGAAATCAAACTAGACCCAGGTCTGCATGAGGATCCTTTTTTACAGCATGACTATCCTGTCATGTATTCCAAGGAGGAAGCACTTGTCTCTGGAGCCAGACATTACAGCTCTTCCTGATGTAACTGACATAAAAATAAACTCAGTTTATTTGTGTCTCTTAATGAGGCTTCTTTGGCTGGTTCAAAGAAGAAACTAGACAGCTTGAATTAGACACAAAAGCCATGCGCAATTATATATATACTGACAGACATGCAAAACATTGTCCTGTATGGGATCTACATCCATACTGAACAGAATCACAGTCCTGTAGGAATTCCACATGGGAATCAGAGCAGGCCTGTGGAGTCAGACTTCCTTTCCAGCTCTTCCCTTCCTCACCCTTTGCCCCAAAAATGCCATTCAAAATAAAAGAGCTGTTGCCAGGCAACCTCTTGCCATCACTTGAAGTCAATTTTTCCTATGGATGGTAGATTGTAATGTCTGTCTGGATGTATTAAGCACAAGATACTTCTTGAACTGTTAACAAAAAAAGAATAATCACATCTTCCCTAATTATAGATGAACTAGATAGGGATCAGGCTTATTAATTATTGACTGCCTTTCCAATTAACTTCTTCATTAATCTTCACAGAATGTGAGCTTAAAATGTAATAAATGAAATAAACTTTGTATTAATAAGAGATTGGGTAACCATCCTGATGAATAATTAGAAAAGGAGGACAGCATTATAACTGAGATTCTTCACTGCAATATTAATTCCTCCTGCTGTTTGACTATCAACTCGTCAGTATTTATATAAGCTTACAAATATTTCCCTTGAAATGCGTGTTTTAAACTAGTTATTCCAGTGCCATAGCTTTATTTCTAATAAAAATATTTCATTTTAACTCAGTAATTTGTTGTAACAGAGCTCCCTGCTTCCAGATGGAAATAGGAACTAATCCATGTAATTTAATTTTAATCTTAATAATGAGGTGTAGGGGGAAAATGCATATGGAAGTCTAATTTATCACCCAGGGAGAAGGAGACTTTATTTCATTTCCTGTTTCCTAATTAAGTAATGTAATAATCTGTGAGTTAAACATATATATAGTGGAGATGGCCCTGTCATCAGTGCAATGTCAATATAAAATGAATGTTTTCCTTCAGCTTAATTGCAAAATTGTGACAAGCACAGGAAGCATTTATTAAAACCCATATAAAATTGATCAGATTTGAAATAGCATGTTTATGAGTAGTTTTAATTTTGCATTCAGATTTTGGTTTTGAAAGTAAAAATTGATTAATATTATGAGAAGGAGATCATTTAACTGATGATTCAGATTAAAGAGAAAATACGTGGGAAAAATGTTCCTCTGAGAATGCCACGGTGGTTAGATGCATGGATACTGTTCCATGAACATTTCTATTTTGGAAGCAGAAATGGGAAAAAAAGATCAGAAATATCACTGCATTGCCATAAACCACCAACTTTTGTAATTGGTAATCTATTATCCTATTGTTACTGGTTAGTACCACGTGTAAAGAAATGAAATGGATATTTAACAAGTCAGGAAGGAAAAAATTGCTAAGTTTTGTGAATTGTAAGGAAGAACACATAATCAGCAATGAGGTGGCAAAAATAATACCCTCTTTTGAAGAACATTAAATTGCAAGTTTATTCTCTTTGTCACTTGCTTATTCTTTTGTAATGTCCTAGACTTGTATTCCTGGCTATATGGTGGTACACTTCCAGCAAGGAGAGCAGACTGTAACTTTCTCAGGCACCTATGCAGATCAGTCTAGCCTTTAGCCTGGTCACTAGCTGCATGAGATGGGCTCATCTAACAATATAGGTTGTTGCCACCAAAAGAAAAAGATTTTTCTCTTGACTTCTACTCCTTGAACACTTGCTCCAGACACTATTTAGACCACTGTAAGCTGATTTAACTCACTGACATGGCAGAAACTACCACAGGAAAAGGAGGGTGTTTGTTTTGGTTTTTTTGGTGTTGCTGTGTCACTCAGTGAAGGCATCTCTGTGAAGCGTATGGCAAGCAAGAGCAGATAAAATGGCATGGATGTGACCATGTGGCAGGCAGAGAGAAAAGAAAGGGAGACAAAGGAAATTTCACCTGCAGGTGGCATCAGAACTTTTATAAAACCACAGGCAAAAACCAGACAGAAAGGTTTTGAATTCCCTTGTGCTCTGGGGTGCCACAGAGCCAGTCCTCCTGCTTGCTGCATAGATCCTTTAGCCATTAGCCTGTTGCACGAAAGGTGACATCCCCTACCACTTCTCTGACTCTGCAAACAGATGCTGCTCTGATCCAGGCATGACAACCCACTCTGGCATTGCAGGGGACCCGGCTGTGGTGATCCATACCTACCAGGTGAGACCTGGACTCAGAGCACAGGTGCCTGGATGATTAGGTGAGGCAGTGGTATATGTAGAGCTGTATCTGAGAATTTTAAATGCATATACGGGTGTGGTGGTGGTGTTATTTGTTTGTTTTGGTTTTTAGTTTTTCAGGGTTGTTTGTTTGTTTGTTTGTTTGGGGGGGGATTCATGTTTCTTTTCTGCCCAAGAAAAATAAATTTAGAGAGGAGACTGAAGACACTTGAGCTATCTCCCAATAATTGCAGGAGTATTATGAATGTCTTTTTATCAAATAGATCAGATATATTTAACAAGAAGATTATTAAGCATGTTTGGTCATAAATAAATTTAAAAGTCTAAATTATTCATTTAAGCTCATTTCTTACCTCAGTAATTCCTGTGGTCAACCAAATGTGAATAAAAACTTCTGAGTACTGTAATATTTTAAAATTTTCCATTTCTGAAGTCCCCAAAAGAAGAAGGACATGGAACTGTTCCAGCAAGTCCAGAGAAGGGCCATGAAGATGATCCAAGGGCTGGAGCACCTCTGGTATGAAGACAGGCTGAGAGGTTTGGATTGGTCAGCCTGGAGAAGAGAAGGCTCCAAGGAGACCTTATAGTGGCCATCCAGTATCTGAAGGGGCTACAAGAAAGCTGGGGAGGGACTTTTTACAAGGGCATGGACTGATAGGATTAACAGAGAGTGTAGATTCAACTTAGATTTCAGGAAGAAATTCTTTCCTGAGAGGGTGGTAAGACACTAGAATAGGTTCCCATAGGAGTTGTGGATGCCCCATTCTTGGAAACATTCAAGGCCAAGTTGGATGGGGCTTAGAGCAACTTGATCTAATCGGAGGTGTTCCTGCCCATGCAGGGGAGTTGGAACTAGATGATCTTTAAGGTCCCCTCCAACCCAAAACATTCTATCATTCAATGACTTATGCATTGTTGTGTTTTATACACTGCATTTAATTGTTTAGCAAAAAGAATAGTAAATATATGCTGTGTCCTAAAATAGCAATTGAATTTAGATAGAATTAGAGAATATTTAACACCTTTAAATCCCTATTACCATGAATTGTCAATACTTGGAGTGACACCATGTTACAGTGTGACCAGTAACATGATCTTAATATACGGAACTTCATCTGCAGTGGCTATTAAGCAACTTTAAAATAGCTTAAGCAGCTGCTTGTGTTGCATACCCATGTTGCTAGCACCAGTGGAACTGAATAAAAAATATTTGTAATGGTTCCTTTTTTTTGCCTGTCTCTACATTTTTTTACATTTGGTATAGAAGGCCCAGCCATCTTTTAAATTCTATACATTTGCAAGCATTTCGATTCAGCTTTAATCTTCCCCTAAATTCTGATCTGATCTTCAGTTCTCTCAGCATTCGATGAACTGGAGCACACACACACACACCTGCTTTGCACACTTCCTAGAGGTGCAAGTATTTCCCTTATCTGCAGAACATGTAGCCTCCAGTTGTAATAGCAGAGAAGCTGGAGTGGAATCTAGCTTTATCTGGCATTAATCATTAATTCATACTTTCTGCAACAGGCTTTGCAATCCATTCATCCAAAGGAAACACACTTTTTTACCTCTTTATGGGTGACAGGATTGAAAAATATATAGCAAACTGCTTTGGTTCTGAAGATCAGTACCTCTGAAAACCAGGTCAAAGTCACCACATCTGGAGGTATCTTAATGTGTTTTGTTATAGGCACTGCCAGCTGCATCACCCAACCTATTTCTCCTGAGGCTAGAATTAGAGCCATTACAAGGGTGGGGTACACAGATGCCTAACATAGGTGCAGCTATGTTTTATGAGGATCTGCACCACTTTTGTTTTGTGAAGAGGACTATATTCACATAATCTCAATACCACCAAAGTTCCAGGGCTTGGTGTGTCTTAGCAGCCAGTTGCTCTGCAAGCTGGTCAGTAAGAACCAATGGAAAACAACAGAAAAAACAGCAAAAGCAAAATTTTGACCCAAAATGTGATGTTAGTAAAGTGAAGATCATGGTTGTATAACAGCTTGCTTCAGTATTGTGGGTGTGGATATCTGGACCGAACCAGAAGATTTTATAAGCATTCATTGAAGATATATCAATCTCCAAAATAAAGCCTTTGTTTTTTCTTTTATTTTCTTTTCCCCAGGTTAACCTCCGGAGTTTAGTAGTCTTCTGTGGGGTTGTTTACAAATCCACTTACGTTATGTTGTACTCTTCTTTTATTGATGCAAACTGTAGTCTTCACAGCTTCTCCAAATAAGTTCCACTTTGAAAAAGCAGATGCACAAAACATAAAGAGAACACACCTGTATGTGCTTAATAGTTTTCTTTAATCTTCTAAGATCTAGCCCAGTAAGATTCAGGGAGAAATTTAAAAATGTTCTATATATCTGCTTGCTTTTTATGTGTGTACAGCTGTCTAAATTTCCTGTTCAAAGGTTTTATTTTGAGCAATGAGAGTTGAGATGCACTCAAACATCTGCTGCTGGATTTACTGATGCGTCTATAAATCATAGCATGTTGCATGGGAGATACGAGATGTTATAAAACAGAAATATGACAGCATGACAATGAGTTTAGAAACTCCAGGTGTTTGTGTCCCAACCAACAGAAACTTAGCAGAAGTAGAACATTTTCTGGAGTGGCCCTGTCTTTTCAGCTGCATCCCTGCAGTGGTGGTGACAGATGCGGACTCGCTGCAGGAACTCTGTCAGGCTACAGAATTTCTGAATCTTCATTATGAGAAAGGATCATCCTTCCTCTTCCACTAAAGCAACAGAATTATCATGTTCTTCACCTTTCCAGTTGGTCAGTTCTTCTCTGGTGATATACATCTGGAGTACATGGGCTAGGTGTCTTGGCAGTGCTGCATACCCCCACCAAAAGAGTCTTTCCCAGAACAGAACAGTATTTAGTGCTGTGGAAGAAACACACTCTCTTTTGAGCATTAATGTGAACACAATTCTCTGGAAAAGAACGGGAGCTTTCAGTGTTTAGTTACACACTGTGTTAAAAATTAAATACGTAGACAACTACAAATGAAGAAACGGAGTGTTTAAGAGGATCCTCCATCCATCAGCAAGACAGGTTGTGTATTTCCCTTTTAAGGAATGAAAATGCAGTTTCCATTTTGTGCCTGCCTTTTTCTCGTTCAAAGAGATTTCACTTCTTCCTTCTTATAATTCAATTTAATTCACCATCTGTTCACCCAAGACTTAGTATTTTCAGCTGAGATATCAAAAGGAAGACCATATTAATCAAACATTAGTACTTGGGAAGCAAGTAGGATCTAGAAGGAACAGACATATAAATCATGAAACCTAATATTTATCACATATTTCTATACGAATGCATGTGCTTCACAGGTTGCAATGTTACCCTGAGGTTTAAGGACTCAGGGTGCAAAGACAGGAGAATTAGATTTTCTGTGTGTCATTAAGAAGACTTGGTATAACTCCTGTTGACAGCTATTAAGCTGACACCAGATTACTGC
Organism: Hemiprocne comata; assembly: GCA_020745705.1. Taxonomy (NCBI): domain Eukaryota; kingdom Metazoa; phylum Chordata; class Aves; order Apodiformes; family Apodidae; genus Hemiprocne; species Hemiprocne comata. Next base: position 45,834,559 of record CM036616.1, read on the forward strand.
CATGTCAGCACATTTACAACAAATCGAAGTAAGGTTAATAAATACACACAGGGAACAGTAAAATAAGGTCAAAAAAGACATGGTTAAAAGTCAGACTGTCAAACAAAACCAGTGATTTTTGAGTGTTGAAACAACAGAGCCAATTATTGTCAAAAAAGGGCATTGAAAGGTAAAACAATAAGATGGAATAGGTAAAGAATGAGAAATACTAAACTGCAGTTAAAAGAGAGATGATCGCTTCACAGACAATTGTTTTCCACTCCAATTAACACAAGTGGAATTTCTCTGACCTCTTTTTTTTTTTTTGCTTGTCACCAAGCAGTTCAGAATCTCCTTCTGTAAAATGTCTAGCCTTGGAATTTGTATCATATAGGTTTTATTTTTAACAGATATATGTAACCAGTTCTCTAATGTATTACCTAGTTTTAATTTAAATTTGCTTATTGTCTCTTTACAGAAGATGTTTCCCCTGTTTTGGGACACTTCCAACCTTTCCTGCTGAAGCTGTTCTTCTCTCTAATATTGCAACTCATTGGGTATTCATACTGCAGAGCAAAAGTGACCTGTCTGAAGGACTTTGTCTAAGGATCAAAAAAACAGCAAATAAAAAGTCCTGGCCAACCACCAGAGTTATGTGGCATATTCAAGATCTTTCCTTAGATATTTTAAGAGCTACATTATATATTCAGATTCTGGTGTGAAAAGAGGCTACATTACACGTAAGTTTTTTGTTGTGTAGCGAAAGGATGTATAAATAAAAAATAATCTGCAGTCCAAGCTGCCTGTATTTACACTAGAATAGATTTGAAATTTCTGAAAAATTGCAGTTCTGCTTACCTTCACACAGCTTTCATCGTCTGCCTGACTTGGCTGTGTGAGAAGCTGCTTTTGCTGTTCACCACATCTGAGTGCCCTACATGCCCTGAATCTGATTCTGTTTCTTTCGAGTTTTGCTGCTGCCTCCATTAAGCTTTGTATGAATTTATGTGGCATGGTGATGTAAAGGTTCAAAGGGGAGAGAAAGGGATTTGAGCGGTTAAGCCCTCCCCTTTTGGTTTTACCTGATACCCGTTGAAACCCCCCCCACGGGTAGTACACACTCTCACTCAGAAAGGGAATGAGGACACTGAATGTAGGTTTCTATGTGTTGTTGCTTTATAGACAAAATTAGATGTACAAATATAATACAAGCTACAGGCGTGCAAAAGATAGGGAGAAGACTATTAAAGGAAAGCTTTGCAGAGAGGGTTCTTACACTCCCGGCTGTTGAATGTAGTGGCAGCGGCGGCTCCTGGGCGAACTCCAGTGGCTGGCGATGGGCGTTTAGCAGCCGGATGGGCTGGAGGGCAGCAACACGCACCATGTGAGCAGCAGCGGCGTGGCAGCGATCGTGCCTCAGGCGGCGGCGCGTGGCCGTGCTCGACGCTTGGGCGGCGGCGGCAGCGCTCGGCTACGGGCGGTGGCTCGGCTGGGGCACGGCTCCTCCCGGTCTGGCTTGGTCCGACGGCGGCTCGGCTCGGCAGCTCGGCTTTTACCGGCTCGGGTTCGGCTCCTCTCGGCTCCGGGCTTTTCGGCTCCGCCCGGCTCCTGTCGTCGATGGTGCAGGTCTCCGGCTCCTGTGCAGCTCCGGTCGGCTTGGGTCTCTTCCTGTCTTCTCTGGGAGCAGGCAGGGGACTCTTAAGATGCAATTGATCTTTCATAGGGTGGTGTCCAAGTCTCATTTTACACTGATCACACCGGGAAATTACAGTTTTACACATATCTTTAGTTACAGGCCAGCCTCGGGCTTGTGCTTCCTTATATAAATCATAATTGCCAGAGTGCCCACGTTTACAATGTAGCCACTCAAGGAGCTTTCCCCACTCAGTGGTTTTGCCTTGTGCTAGGGCCTCTCTGATTTCAATCCAATTTATTCAGGCCAATTCGTCTACTTTGTTGTTCCACTTTACAGTCTCACTTTTCATGTCGGACTGGTGAGATGGTACCCAGCCGACGTGGAAGTTAGGATTGTTTTTAGCTATTTCCAATATTAACTTCCATTTTTCCAAGTGCCATACGGGTACACTGTTAATTTGCCAATCGTTTTCTTGCCAGAAAGTGATCCATTCAGTGCACCCTTTATACACCGCATATGAATCTGTGTAAATCTACACGGGTTCCTTTGTATCCTTCTCTTTCAGGATTACGTTGTAAACAGCATCTAATTCTCCTGCTTGGGCACTTCCCTCTCCCTCATTGATTATTTGTTCATTAGTGATAACATTAAAGGCAGCAGAGTGAAATTTCCAGGTTTTGCCTTCCCTTCTTGAGGAAGCATCAGTAAACATGCCTTCCTCAGGTTTGTGGTATAATCAGGGGCTTCCCTGATAGGAGAAGGATTCTTAACCATTGTGGTGATGTCATCACTGGCTTTAATTTTGTCTTGTATTGTTAGAATCTTCTCGGGACCTTCTGTTATGTTGAATAGGTTGTTATAATATTCAATCTGAGTATACCACTTCTGAACTGTATTCTTCTGGGAGACACCCTTGGGAGGAGCTTGACGAGAGGAGACCTGATTGATTACCTTAAATGGACCTCTTATAATTACCTTCTGTCTTTTAATCATCTTTTCGGCCTCTTTCAAGGCCGTGGTCACTGCCATTAAGCCTTTCTCCCATACAGAATATCTCTTTTCATAATCTTTAAATGACTGGGAAAAGAAGCCAATAGGGCATCTCCCCCCATTCCGGGCCCCTCTGCCATATATCCTAAGACAAGCCACTTATGGCAAATCCCCACTCAATGACAACAGGGTCCATTGGGTGGATCAGTCCTAGTGATTGATATGTCTGAATTTCAAATAATATTAGTTTTAGGGCTTCTTCTTGCATTTCTGTCCATTCCCAGTGCTTGCATTTTTTCAAAAGATCATATAATGGACGGGCTATTATAGACAGGTCAGGTACATGCTTTCTCTAAAATTGGATTGTGCCTAGCACCTCCTGCAATTCCTTTTTATTCTGGGGAACTTTGATGTCATTTAACTTCAATAAGGTGTCATTAGGGACATTCCAAGTCCCTTTCCGCTGCCATATCCCCAGAAACTTGACTTGGGAAGAGGGTGGCTGCTTTTTCTCATCTGGGATAACTATACCAATGTTTGATAGATGATGGATTATATAATTGTAAACTTCTTTTACTCTGGTCTCATCCTGCCCCCCGATTAGGATGTCATCTATGTATTGATAGACTCTGACATCATTGTATTCTTCTACAGATTGGATTTGTTCTAATTCAGTACTGAGGGCATGATGAGCCAGAGTGGGAGAATGCTTATAACCTTGGGGCAGGCATGTGAAAGTATACTGGTTGCCCCCCCAGCTGAAAGCAAACTTGGGCTGGTCTTCCTCCTGAATTGGAACCATGAAGAACATATCCTTCACATCCAAAACAGCCATAGTTGGGTGTGCAGCCTCTTGCACCTCCACTATTAACTCTGCCAAATTTGGCACAGCTGCTGTTAAAGGGCCTGTGTTAGCGTTTAATTTGTGATAATCTATAGTGAGTCGCCACTTCCCATTTGGCTTTCTCACTGGCCAAATGGGGGAATTGTAGGGAGAATGAATATTAACAATTATTCCCTTCACCTTCAAGTCCTCAATAACCTCTTTGATTCCCTCTTTGGCTGCCATTGGGATTGAATACTGCTTAGTATTGGTAATCCGGGTTGGTGGCAGACCAGGAGCCTTTTGGAATAGTCTAACTTCTAGAGTGGGTGTCTCAAAATTCCAGTAATTACCTTTATCATCCCTCCATGCTTTTCCTTATAAAATGTCCATCCCAATAAATTGTAGGGGATGTCACCCACTATCATCTCTGTCCTAATGGTACTATCCTCACCTGGCAATTTTAGGGTAACTTTGGCAGTTTTTTGGCGAGTGAGCTGGCCAAATGCACCACTCACAAGCATAGATTTTAGGGACTAATTAATTCCACATTTTATGGTCTCACCTTTCTTAAGTGTGGATATTTGTGCTCCTGTATCCACCACAAAGGTTACTGGATATCTTTTTGGACCAACACGTGATTTCCAAATCACCCCGTGAATTTTGGACTAGTCTTAGAATATGCTGCCAATCTTGTGGAGGCTTACTTATTTTAGGGTCTGATTCAGATTTGGTTGGCCAATCATTTTCATTTTCAGGCATGTCTTCCCACATTTTCCCTGAGGTATGATTAGTTATGTTTTGAATTTTGCCCTTTTCCTCCCTCTGCCTTTTCCTTCGTTGTTTCTTTGTTGCAGAGGGAGGACTATTTAGTTTTCCGAATTAGAATTTGTGTTAGGGGCAGGCCACTTCTCAACTAAATTCTTCAGATGGCCATAACTGTAGTTGCAGGTGAGCAGCTCCGGGGGTATCCCTTTGCGTCTGGCCTCCTCCTTAAGCCTTGCAAAGTGCCCCTGGCGTGAGCCATCTTGTGGCCTGGGGCCATTCCGTGGTTGGTGACCATGTGTAGTGTTGGACCTATTGTAAGTGGGTGCCCGGTCACCCCTCCCACCTCCCGAAACTCGGGGATGGGTGCGTGGTGGACGTGCAGCCACTTCAGCATAGGTAGGTCTTTGGTCATCATCAATAAAAGCCAATTGGTGAACTGGGGGTCTCTTCAGGTGTCGCATTCAGGGATTCCATGTTTTCGACCATATTCTGTTAGTTCTTTTGCTAGGTCGCCCCAAGTATAGGGATTGTTATCTTGGTCATTATCTGCGACTCTAGCTTTCAGTTGAATGGCCAAATTTTTGAGTGCTTATATTTTTGAGCCACTTATATTATATGTGGCTCATTGGGTGATGGACCACGGGGTTGTGTTATCTCCTATAATTAGTAAGGCACCCGGCCCCCAGTAGCCAGAAGCCTCCTTTTCTGATAATAGAATGTGATCCCCACCTTCTGCAGATACTCTAATGATATATTCAGTGTCACTTTCAGTAAACTTCCTACTGAATCTTTTCTTTATATCCACAAGTTCAAGGGGTGTGTATGGGATCTCTTTTTGGAGTATATTCTTCTGTCTAGCGTGACCGGTAATTGATGTTCCCGTATGAATCACTGGACGCCATGCTTTGGGTTCCTCCTGCTCCTCAGAACTGGGGTGACAGGAGGAGCATCTGGAGGAACTCTTAGATGAACCTTTAGAGGAACTTTTGGATGTATTTTCAGGGGAATGTTCGATTACTTTGGCCAATTGGTTTAATCTCTTGCTCACAGTGTTACTAGCATCTGTTACATCTTTCAAGTTTTCCTCCAATTTAGCCACTTTAGCACAGGTGTTTAGTTGGTGCTTAGAATTTTGAAGCTGTCTATTCCCCCTTGTTTTAAAAGTAACTTTCTTTCCTGGTTGGTAGTTTATCCTAGATTCCTTATCTTGATCAGAATCAGTTTTGGTCATCTCAATGTCACTTGTGTCAGTGTATGAGTCAGTATCTTTGAGTGACTGAGATGTTGTACCCCGGCTTGTTGTGGGCACCTCTACCTCCTCCTCAGTTGACAATCTTGCCTCATCACTTTCTTGAGCAGATGGTGTGAATGACAGGCCCTCCTTACTCAAACTTATCCCATGTCGTTCCACAACTTGTTTAAGCTCTTCCTTTTCACACCAAACTGTATATGCCAACGTAAGGAAGGCTATTGCATTATAGTAGTCATAACCCTTTTTCTTAATTAGTTGGTATTGATCCTTTTGCAATTGTGATTTCTAAATCTTTCAACTTTTCACAAATATGCTCCAAATCATTAGCCAAATAATATTTCTTCATCATTTTAAGGAAGTCATCAGAAGGGATATAGTCAGGAGCAAATAAATGATCATAAAATGGAGTCACTATAGGGCATTGTTGGAAATTGTGATCAGGAGGAGGTAAGGGGCTGTTAGGTGCATTTTCATGTTTGCCAAAAAAGATGTCCCAAATTCCCATTCTGGCAGTGTACACCTTAGGTTTTCAGCAGGTATCCCACTCCTGACACCAATAAATGTAAAGGTTCAAAGGGGAGAGAAAAGGGTTGAGCGGTTAACCCCTCATTCCCTTTCTGAGCGAGAGTGTGTACTACCTGGGGGGGGTGTGTGTTCAACAGGTATCAAGTAAAACCAAAAGGGGAGGTGTTAACTGCTCAAACCCCTTTCTTTCCCCTTTGAACCTTTACAGGTGAGCTCTCACCAGATCAGGTGCAGAGGTCAGGGTCAGAAAAAGGCTGTTTGACTGTAGGCAGTGCTGCTTCTATTTCTATCCACTAAAAAACTCCAAGTACAGTCCCTGAAAATGGGGGGCTTTCCTGTCCTTTGTCAGAAGTGTGTGATCTCTAGGATCTCACCCTGATTTAATGTGTACCAGAGCTCAGTTAATTTCAGTGGACTTGCTCCAGATTTATCTTGCTGTAGCAGAGCAATCACTTTTGATGTCTGCCATCAGGCCTGATCTTGGATGTTCCAATACAGTTCTAGGAAACAAATTTAATGTCAGGTTACCCAATGGGTTGTTGCAGTTACCTGGCATTTAGGTAATAGATAAAATTTGAGAGTTTAATTCAAACATATTGTCATTGCATAAAAAACTCTTTAGTTTCTAGGGTCTGACCAGAGTCCAGCTCACTGAATGTGTGGCTGCCTAAGTATTTGCCTTTTATTTGTGTCCATTATCAGAGAATTATCAACTGTTTCTGAAATCATACTTGCCAAGCAACAACTTCAAACTGTGTATTTTTTAGAACAAATTGAAAGGTGTATCATGCACACATGATCTTCAAGGACTCCCTGTGGCAGCATTACTTTAGCACCACATCTAAATTTTGCACTGGTTAATGCAGAAACAATGTAAAAGATGTACAGTCGCTTTCTTGTATGGGAACCCTGCACTTCTCAGCTAAAGCTGGGCTGTTCAGGAACCTCATTCAGACAGAGGTGTCTTCTGGGCTGAGGCTCTTTGTAACATGACACAATGTAACGTGACAGATTCATCTTTATGGGAGATGACGGTTATGAAGGGAGTTGTGTAGTAATTTATGTCTTCAGAGGCCAAGCATAAGCCTTTTGAAACAGCAAAAAACCCCGCACTTTATTCTGATGCAGTGAGAAACAGCCTTACTCAGACCAGCAAGGACCTGCAAATCCCACAGACTAGTTATGCATTGACACACATCAGGGGCTTAATGTATTAAATAAAAAGCTACTGTCCTTAGTTGCTAGGTAACAGTGTAGTTCCCTCAGGCTTGTGATCAGGAAACAATTTTTTCTGATGAAGTACTGCTGGTAACTGTTTATCTTGCTGCTGGAGCCAGCATAAATAAGGACCTTTTTGTGGTAGGGGCTCCAGTGCTAGACACAGTAGTGCAGGTGGGGTCTCACTACTGTGGAATAGAGGGAAAGAATAACCCCCCTTGACCTGCTGCCACTCTTCTTTTGATGCAGCCCAGGACATGGTTGGCTTTCTGGGCTGCAAGTGCACATTGCCGGCTCATGTTGAGCTTCTCATCAGCCAGGACCCCTAAGTACAGGACCTTGCACTTGGTCTTGTTGAACTTCATGCAGTTTGCATGACCCTACTTCTCCAGCCTGTTAAGGTCCCTCTGGGTGGCATCCCTCCCTTCCAGCATGTCAACCTCACCACACAGTTTGGGGTCATCAGCAAACTGGCTGAGGGTGCACTCAGTCCCACTGTCCATGTTGCTGACAAAAATGATAAACAGCCCTGCTTCCAGTACCAACCCTTGGGGAACACCATTTGTTACTGTTCTCCATTTGGACACTGAGGCATTGACCACAACTCTTTGACTGACACCATCCAGCCAATTCCTTACCCACAGAGTGGTCCATCCATCGAACCCATGTCTTTCCAATTCAGAGACCAGAATGTCATGTGGGACAGTGTCAAACAGTTTGTACAAGTCCAGGCAGATTACGTCAGTTGCTCTTCCCTTGTCCACCTATGCTATCATCCCATTGTAATAGGCCACCAAATTTGTCAGGCACGATTTGCTTTTGGTGAAGCATGTTGGTTGCCACCACCACCTCTACATTTTCTGTGTGCCTTGGTAGAGCCTTCAGGAGAATCTGCTTGATGAGCTTGCCAGGCACAGACATGCAACTGACTGGCCTGTAATGCCCTGGGTCTTCCTTTTCTCCATTGTTGAAAATGGGGGTTATGCTTCCCATTGTCCAGTCAGTGGGAACTTCACCGGATTGCCAGGACTTCTCAAATATGATGGAAAGTGGCTTAGCAACTTCATCCACGGGTGCCCTCGGGAGCCATAGATGGATCTCATCAGGTCTCATGGACTAGTGTACCTTCAGGTTCTTTAGATGGTCTTAAACCTGCTCTTCTCCTACAGTGGGCGGATAATCCTTCTTCCAGTCCCTGCCTTTGCTTTCTGTAACTTGGGTGGTGTGACTAGAGCCCTTGCTGGTGAAGACCAAGACAAAAAAGTCATTGAGTATCTCAGCCTTCTACATATCCCATATGACCAGGTCTCCTGTTTCCTTTTGGAGATGGCCCACATTGTCCCTAGTCTTCCTTTTATCACTGATGTACCTGTAGAAGCTTTTTTTGTTACCCTTGATGGTCCAGTCAAATTTAATTCTATCAGAGCTTTAGCTTTTCTAACCTGAACCCTGGCTGCTCAGACAACTACTTTGTACTTCTCTCACGGTACCTGTCCTTCCTTTCAATCTCTCTAGACTTTCTTTTTACATCTAAGTGTGGTTTAGAGCTCTGTGTTCATCCATGCAGGTCTCCTGGCATTCTTGTCTGCCTTTCTCTTTGTTGGGACACATTTCTCCTGAGCTTGGAGGAGGTGATACTTGAATATTGACTAGTTTTCTTGGGCTCCTCTCCCCTCCAGGGCTTTATCCCATGGTACCCTACCAAGCAGAATGCTGAAGAGGTCAAAATCTACTCTTCTGAAGTCCAAGGTAGTAAGCTTGCTGTGCACCCTCCTTGTCCTAAGGATGCTGAATTCCACCATTCCACCATTTCATGGTCACTGCAGTCAAGGCTGCCCTTAAACTTCACATTGTCCACCATTCCGTACATGTTGGTGAGAACAAGGTGAGAACAATTTTCTCCAACAAAGGAGAAAAATGACTAACCATGAAGAAGGTGTAGTCAAATACCTTTTGTCAGTTTTTTTTTGTGTCCAACAAACTTTTCAGTCAAAGACATTACACCTGAATTCATTTTATCTCACAACTGTATAAAGGAAGGGAAAAAAAGCTATTGAACAGCAACAGCAGTAAAAAAAATTAAATTTTAGATAAAACATTGTATTAGATGAATCTTGCCATAACTAGCAACTAGGTCACTTTGAAAGAATTATTCTAACAGCAAAAGGGTTTTCCTGAATTGAAGCTAAGCTGGCAGGAAAGCTCAGTAGGTCAGTAGGATACCCTGAAGGGAAATGCTGACCATCCAAAATGTTACTGGTCAATCTGATTTCCTAGAGCTCTGGAGAAAAAATATCAAGGCATAGTACTTGAGCAAATCTGAACACTTAAGAGGTGACCAGAAAAATTACTTCAAGTATATTTTTAACTAAAGAAAAATACCCATTTATTATTAGGGTTTAATGGCAGAGCACTTCATTCCTCCACCCTTAGATAAACAATCTGGTTGTAAATAAACACAATGTTTGCAATAACCTGTAAAATACACTTGGATAAGTCCCTTTTGTGTTTTTAGCAGCTGCTGCTCTGGCTGTTTCATCCAAAGTACAAGACTGGGTCATGCGGTAAAAGGAAAGGAACTGGCAGCTGTTCAGTGTATCAACTTTTCTTTATTAAATTCCTTCTGACAACAGATTACAAAAGGCACTCAGTTATTCTCCTTGAAAAACTTTGCCGTTTAACTGCTCATGTTTTAATTTTTAACATGAAAACATTTAATTAAATATAAAAGCAACCCCCAAATTTAAAACATATTGTGAGAGACATGAGCTGAAGTTGGCAGAACACCTGAATATGACATGATTCATGATCTGTAGCCTTTAAATCTCTGCGTGCCGGAGATTAAACTACTGCAAGCAGCATGAGAAATAATACATTCGTAAAAGGTGTGGTGACCTTTTTCTGCAAAGCTCTGTAGCCTGACATAGCCTATCAGATCAACCTCAAGATACATGCGTTTTTCTTCCTAAAAATAAGTCTCCTCCAGGATTTTCTTACTTCAATCATCTAACAGTTCTTTTCTTGTATCTAATGGTATTTTAATTTGAACCTTTGCCTTTGACACTTTTTCCTTTATTTTCTTCCCTAATCAGTGGCATACATTTCCTAATGCTAAAAATGTCACCGTTTGCATCCAGAATTAGTGTAAGGCTTGCTGCCATTGCATAAATACAAAAACAAATCCATTGGTTGAGCTGAGGAAGTTGCTAATGGATATGAAGGCACTGACCATAGGGACTCTGCTTAGACTTTGATCCTAGCTAGGTAATAGCCTCATGCCTTTGGCATCTGGTAACTGCACAGTGCCTGTGAGAAATTAATTGGAAATCTCAGTTGCCTTCACACTGGAGTTCAGCTTCTGGTTCTTCACATTAATATATGATCATTCTTAAAACTGACACTGGTTGTAGATTGACAGCTTGAGTCCACAAAGTCATAGAAATGCAGTGATAGACTCCTTGCTGCTTCCAAGGATCTCCTTATGCCTGAAATCGCTTATTCTTCATTGATACTGTGGCTGATTCTGTGTCAGATCCGGCCCTAGACCTATCATATATGAGATTACACTGCACAAAAATACAGAGGTGTACGCAGAACTAGGTCAAAACCAAGACCACCCAGTAACTCCTGTCAGACAGTGTCCATTAGCAGGTAACTTTGATGTTTAGGATGTTTAGTATGCAATATTGAAGGAAGGAGTATCTGGCAATCAGTGACTAAGGAACTTCCTGAACTGGAGGTTGATCCTATCTGTTGTGTTTAATAGCCACCCTTCAATTTGTCTCCTGTAAATTTTTATAATCCCATTCCTACTTGAATACTTGATATTTGAGGATGATTAATTCCAAGATTAGCTGTGTGTTATGTTAATTTTATTTGTTTTAAGCTTGCTGCCTTATAGCTTTATTATGTGGTCCTTGTGCTTGTACTATGAGAAACAGTAAGGAACTGTTTTGTGTTCAGTTTCCCCTTGCCTTCTCTTCCACTTTTCGAGACTGAAGGGTCCTGGTCTGCTTGGATTAACCTCATAAAGAAACATAAAGTTGCTGTGTACATCTCAGCATCCCTGTTATCAGTCTTTTGTATTTCCACTACATGCTTTAGACTTGCATGTAGTGTTCAAAATGTGGGAACAGTAGAGTTTCTATAGTGTTTTACTGATATTTTCCAATTTACCCTCTACTCCTTTCTTAACAATCCATAGTTAATGACCCTTTAGCATCCTACATGCTTTTACATGCACAACTGAACGTGGTGCTCACATTTTCAAAGAGCAATGACTCCAAATCCTCATTCACCTAGATGTGATTTGGAGCCCATCACTGGGTATTTGTAATTATATTGGGGTTTTCCAGGAGGTTGGCACTGAATTTCACATAACATTTTACCACTCAGTCATCCAGCTTTAGACTAGATGATCCTAAATAGTTTAATATTATCATCAGATTTTGTCACCTTTGTATTTAACCTCTTTTTCAAATACATTTTGGGATTTGTTTGAATTATTTCGGCTTCAGCCACTCCCTTTCTACTTTAAAAAAGGAATCTGGCTCTCTGCAGTTGTCAGCTTAGTGTTTTAGAGCATACTAAATTCATATAGACAGGGACAAAAATGGCTTTGAAGATTTTCTTTATGCTTATTATCTGGAATAAAACTATTGAAGAAAGAAGCAGGTAAAAAGGAGACACCTGCAGCATTTTTATAATGGATGACATTGCAGCAATGCCACTACAGCATAATACACTTATTTATGGATTTACAACTATCTCTTCATGGTAGGCAGAGGAGAATCAGCTAAGTATAGGGAGTTTGTTCTTCCCTTCCTGAGTCAAATGCAAATTAAATACATGCAACTCACTCCAAATAGCCTTTTTAAAAAAGTCATTTTGATGTTTGATGAAAAAATATGTAGTTATATACTTGCAACAACACTGATATTAAAGGTACTATCTGTTTTTTAAATGTATTTTAAAAAAGTTTTAAATAAGAAACTTCAGGCAAAACAAAGAAAGATCGATAAGAATCTTCACAACACTTCAAAGATAGAAACAGCAATCTTTCAAATTAGTTTCTTTACCAAATCAATCTTTATTCTATGCCAGCAAAGGCAAAAAACCAGGACTGAATTAGCTTTTTCAAAAAATTTAAATATTTGTGAATGTAGTCATTCTATTAATGGAAAGTGTAAAGGTAGAGATTTCTACAAGGAAAATAGTTTTGAATTTCCAAAATCCAGTGAAAGGTAATGTAACTTAACAGCATTTTACAAGAGAATGGGGAAACAAAAAGTAATGTCAGTTTGAGAAAATAAAGTGTTATATTTTTGGAAAGAAACTTTTCTGAAGTTGAACAGAGACAATGCAAATTGCTTTTGCCTGTGGACTTAAAACTTGCATTGCATGAATCTGACCAATAGGAAGTATTTTGCTACTTCTCTTTGTAAGTTTATCAGTATTCCTCTAAGGCAGAGCTATTGAAGGAAGTACCATTTAGAGTTTTTCTTGTTCTAGGAGTGCGACTAACTGAAGTCAGGTAATTAGATCAGCTATTCTTTACTATAACTTGTTGTACACCACCAATTGCTGTACAGGGGAATTGCCAGGTTCCAAATGGGTGTTAAGTTTGTAGGATGCTTTTTTTTGACACCCACTTAAAATACCACTATTTTTTTTAAATTGTAGAATGTATCCCAATGCCATAGTTGATTAGGAATATAAGAGGTAGGAAAGTAAATGGCTGCAACAATTTATTGTTAACATTCAGCAGGTTTTATAGAATCACAGAATCATAGAATGGTTCGAGTTGGAAGGGACCCTAAAGATCATCTAGTTCCAACCCCCATGTATGGGCAGGGACACCTCCCACTAGACCAGGTTGCTCAAAGCCCCATCCCACAGCACTGGTGCCAGTACTGACCCCTGCAGAACACCATTCATCACTGGTGTCCACTTGGACATCAAGCCAATGAAAACATCCAATGAAAACATCCACTGTCGAGCTGATGAAAATGTCTACCTTTAAGAGGAAACTTGATGAGGCAGCAGTCCTTCAAAAATGAAACTGCGGAACAGTAGACTACAAGATAAACTTAAGTAAAAAAAAAAGGAAAAAGCAGTGTTGTTGAGATAATAGGAAACAGCATTCCAGGATGTGTGTATGTGAGAACAGTAATGGGTGATGCATACATCCAGTTGAGCAGCTTGCCACTGAGGCAGCCTGCCCCTGCACACACAGATGTTATGATAGAGCAGTGAGTGTGCAGCATGAAGTTTTTGGTCACACAGGCTGGAGCCCTGGGAACCCAGAGAGGGCACATGTCAGAGGTCTGGGCACAAGTTGAAGCACCTCCTTTAACTTAGTGAATCTATAAAATGTTCACAGCTTCTTTGCTCAGTCACATTCCAGTTTTCCAGTTCTTCATTTGTGCGCCGTGTTGCCTTCACTTGCTTCAGCTGATCCTTTACCTGGAATCGGATGGTGTTTTCCTTTCTGTATCCACCCATGGCCACTTTCACAGAATCACAGAATCACAGAATCCTAGGGGTTGGAAGGGACCTCAAAAGATCATCTAGTCCAACCCCCTTGCCAGGCAGGGTCACCTAGAGTACATCACACAGGAACACGTCCAGGTGGCTTTTGAATGTCTCCAGCGAAGGAGACTCCACAACCTCTCTGGGCAGCCTGTTCCAGTGCTCTGTCACTCTCACAGTAAAGAAGTTTTTCCTCATATTTATGTGGAACCTCCTATGCTCCAGTTTGCACCCATTGCCCCTTGTCCTGTCACTGGACATCACTGAAAAAAGCCCAGCTCCATCATCCTGACACTCTCCTTTAACATATTTGACCTTTGATGAGGTCGCCCCTCACTCTCCTGTTCTCCAAGCTAAAGAGACCCAGCTCCCTCAGCCTTTCCTCATAAGGGAGATGTTCCATTCCCTTAATCATCTTTGTGGCTCTGTGCTGGACTCTTTCAAGCAGTTCCCTGTCCTTCTTGAACTGTGGGGCCCAGAACTGGACACAATACTCCAGATGCGGCCTCACCAAGGCAGAATAGAGGGGGAGGAGAACCTCTCTTGACCTACTAACTACACCCTTTCTAATGCACCCCAGAATGCCATTGGCCTTCTTGGCCACAGCAATGTACAAGGGTACATTGCTGGCTCATGGTCATCCTCCTGTCCACCAGGACCCCCAGGTCCCTTTCACCTCCAGCAGGTCAGCCCCCAACCTGTACTGGCACATGGGCTTGTTCTTCCCCAGATGCAAGACTCTACACTTGCCCTTGTTTAATTTCATCAGGTTTCTCCCCGCCCAACTCTCCAGCCTGTCCAGGTCTTGCTGAACAGCAGCACAGCCTCTGGTGTGTCAGCCACTCCTCCCAGTTTAGTGTCATCAGCAAACTTGCTGAGGGTTCACTCTGTACCCTCATCCAGGTCGTTGATGAAAATATTGAAGAGTACCGGTCCCAGTACTGACCCCTGAGGGACTCCACTAGTCACAGACCTCCAACTAGATTCTGTCCCATTGACCACAACTCTCTGACTTCTTCCTTTCAACCAGTTCTTGATCCATCTCACTACCTGATCATCAAGACCACACTTCCTTAGCTTATCTATGAGGATGCTGTGGGAGACAGTGTAAATCCTTTACTGAAATCAAGATAAACCACATCTACTGCTCTACCATCATCTATCTACCTAGTTACTTCCTCACAGAAGGCTATAAGGTTGGTCAAACATGACTTCTCCTTGGTAAAACCATGTTGACTGCTCTTAATGACCCCCTCATCCTTGATATGCCTAGAGACAGTGCCAAGAATAACTTGTTCCATCACCTTTCCACGGATGGAGGTGAGGCTGACCGGTTACCCGGGTCCTCCTTCTTGCCCTTTTTGTAGACTGGCGTGACATTTGCTATCCTCCAGTCCTCAGGCACCTCTCTTGTTCCCCACGACTTACCAAAGATGGAGACTGCCCTAGCAATGACCTCCACCAGCTCCCTCAGCACCCGCGGGTGCATTCCATCCGGACCCATCGATTTATGGATGTCCAGATTGCTTAACTGATCCCTAACCCAATCCTTATCTACCAAAGCAAACTCTTCCTTTATCCTGACTCCCTCTGGGGCTTTAGGGATCTGGGGCTCCTGGGGAGAGTCTGCAGGATTAAAGACAGAGGCAAAGAAGGCATTCAGTACCTCTGCCTTCTTTATATCCTCCATCACCAGGGCACCCACCTCATTCAGCAGTGGGCCTATATTGCCTCTAGTGTTAGTTTTATCTGCAATGTATTGGAAGAAGCTCTTTCTATTGTCTTTCACCTCACTTGCAAGATTAAGTTCCAAGGAGGCCTTAGCTTTCCTAATTGCCTCCCTGCATCCTCTGACAACAGTCCTATATTCCTCCCAAGTGGCCAGCCCCTCCTTCCATGATCCATATATTCTCTTTTTCCACTTGAGTTTGCCCAGCAGTTCCTTGTTTAACCATGCTGGTCTCCTGGCTCCCTGGCTTGATTTCCTACCCATTGGGATGCTCTGATCCTGAGCTTGGGAGAAGTGGTCCTTGAATGTTGACCAACTATCTTGAGCCCCTTTACCACTTAGTACCCTTTCCCATGAGACTTCTCTTAACAATTGTTTGAAGAGGCCAAAGTTGGCCCTGCAGAAGTCCAGGGTTGTGGTCTTTCTAGATATTCTATTCCTCCCATGCAGGATCCTGAACTCCACCATCTCGTGACCACTGCAGCCAAGGCTGCAACTGCCCATCACCGCTTCAACCAGACCCTCCTTGTTGGAGAGTACGAGATCCAGCAGTGCTCCTCTCCTAGTTGGTTTGTCCACCATTTGCATTAAGAAGTTATCATCAGTGCACTGGAGGCACCTCCTAGACTGTGAATGGCTGGCTGTGTAGGCCTTTCCACAACCTTCCTTATCACTTTCAATTCTGCTTAGGTCGCATATACATTTCTTCCAAATGGGAGGGTGTTCAGCCACTGGCCACTCCTGCTCACTGGTGCCCATGGCAAGAACAGGGTATTTGGGGTCTAATAGAGCATTAATCTGTATGTTCAACACAGCTTTGGTAACACTGAGCTGGAGTCTGTCCCAGGCTTGGATAATGCCCTAAAGAAAGATGTAAGTAATTGGAGACAGTCTGGAGAAGACATTGAAAACAACCAAATATGACCAGCAAGGAAAGATCAGAAGATCTTGTGTTCTTCAGCCTGAGGAAGACTGATGGGGCACATGATAATAACCTGCAGCTGAGTAAAAGGCTGCCATAAACTCAAATATTTTGCTACTTGTGCGAAGTGGGGAGGATAAAAAGTACTATGCTTAAATAAGAGTAAGAGAGATTTTAGTTACATATTGGGGAAGATGTTCTGATAGGAAGTGAAGTGGTGGCAGAGGGACTGCCAAAAATGGCAGGAGTAGACTTGGAGGGGCATTTGTAGCAGGAATTATAAAGGATGGGGTGATCTGTCAAGTTCTCTCACAGTTGTGCTTTCTTTGATTCTGTAACTCCGCTGGTTTTGTTTCTCTCCTTATTTTACTTTCTTTTAGGATAGTAACCTGTATTCTAATATCTGAAAGCTTTGGGAGATTTTTTTTTAACAGTCCATGTGGATTTGTGAGGCTCCACAGAAAAGTTATTTTCCTATGATCACTGTGTGCTGACACTTTTCAATAAGGGACACCTGTCCTCAGTGAGCCTTTCGTGCTGGCAAGTACGATGGGTAATACACATCAGGAGGAAAAAACATTAAAATATGTTTGAGGGCTGAAGTTAAAGCTTCATTGTAAGCAGAGAAGGGTGTTGGTCTCCAGCCATACGGGTGAAACTGTGGCAGTAACGACACCTGGTGTTCAAAATTTCTTGCCGAATTTCTTGGCTTAACAGGGACCAGCAGCCTCAGTAGGGAAGATTGGGTAGTAAGTTGAAGAAGAGAACAGGAGCAGGACAAAGAACAAATCATGGTGTAGGAGTGCAGCTGGGATGAACATAATGGAAGAAACAGAGAAGAGGGTATTAAGCCTGAAGGACAGAGAGCAGACAAATCTGTGTATCCCAAGTTCATGTCCCTGCCTGATGCTGTATGGTTCCATCTCAGATACATGCGAGGTTTAACTGCCACTGGTGAGTTGTCTTTACCTCTCAGCAATATACTAGCTTGGATCTCAGAACAGGAGCCACCTTGATGTGGCAATGCTGCTGGGCTGCTACGTCCTGCATTGATGCAGCTAGACTGGGAACTAGTTCATACAGCACTTGTGTGGGGATCTCTGCACCTGGTTGGACTGCATGTGCCTTGAATTTCGGTACCCCTTTACAGGCAAAAAGTGTATGTGAAATTCAAAGGCAAAGCATCTTGTTCATTCCCTGTTCATATACTTTGTCTCCTTCTGCAGAAAGCAAAGCATCCTAATATTGAATCACTCAGCTCCAGTGACAGAGGTTTGTGCAATGGACAAGCTTCCAGAAGTGCTACTGAGCTCTCTGGATTTTCAGGACACCACTCATCTTGCAAGTGCTTTATGGGTTTATTAGTATTTGGGAAGAGGCTGGATACTGTTGCAAGGAGCCTCATAGAAAAACCCGTAATAATTCCCCGGAAGGGAGGGCTTTGCAGTTTGCAGAAAATCACTTGAAACTTGACAATGAGTAGAAAAAATACCAGTTTATTCATTGCTGACCTTTCTATATGTTGACTCGTGCATGGGCTCTCCAGAAACAATGCAGATGTAACCAAAGGCGGTCTCAGACTGCATATGCGAGCTAACTTTAATTCTAGCATCTTCTGACTTCAAAAACTAGCAGCTTGAATAATAGAGAGACAGGGCTAGCTTGAGGCAGCCATCAAGGACCGCAGTCTGCTGGGAGAAACAAAATAGCCTTACTTTTCAGGAAAGCCAGACAGTGCATGTCTTGTTGCTGCTGATGAAGGAGCAGTTTGTAACAATACGTTCCCCAGGTCAAAGCCGGCTGCTCGAGTAGTAGCAGCACCCATCACCCCATTCCCTTGGCAGCACGGGAGCAGCAAGCCTGGCTGCCTGCTGTCCTGCCTAGCAGCTCCCTCTTACTTCCAGTGGCACGCACATCAAACATCTCACCAGTCTCTTGCCTCAGATCTTATGTTTTACCCTCAACGCGGGCAAATGGAGGAACACCGCATTTCCGCTTTGGTATCCAACTTCTCCTAATCTATTCTGGTACTGACTAATAACCACAGCCCAGACATGTAGAATTAACAGAGCATGATCATTACTGAAATATTTTGAGTCTCAGGAGAACAAAGTCCTTTGCCTTCATTGCACCCAAGCTGCAGAACCACCAGTAGAACTGGTGCCATGGCTCAGGCGTTATCTGTGCAGCTGCTTGTGCAGTCTTCCTCTGCCAATTAATGAGAGGATTTGCATGTTCAGGCTTGTTTGTCCCCTGGTGAAAGTCTTACAGAAGAGCCTGGGTATATGTGAATATGGAGAGGGAGTACTTGAGAGAGAAAGGAGAAATGGTAGAGCAAGGAAAGCTCTCAGAGCAAAGAAATAAGGCTGAAAGAAGAGGTTAAGCTTGGAAGAAGGCAAGGAAACAGAGGAAGAAAAACACAGATACTGAGTTATGAAGTAAAAATTATCTGCATAAATAAACATATTCTGCAGCCTTCTCTGAATCAGTTTACTTGTTAACTCAACCAGAAGAACAACACTAGATTTCTTTATGCCATACAGCTGGAACAGTTACATCTCTGCAACTTGGATGCAGTTCACAGTGGGCCTCAGAACCTGCTCTGTGGATTGCACCTGACACACTTAGGAGAGCATGATGTAGTGAGGGCTGTAAGGTTTCAAGCTGTTATTTTACATCACGCCTCTACATCAGCCTGAGCCTTGGTGTACCTTTCTAGGATGACACAATTAAAAAAAAAAAAGGATTAAGTGGATATAAACAGCTTTTATTCAGTTAATTTTTCAATCTGCAATAAAATTTCTTATGAATGGGTGGAAATAAGTTAAGCAGATCCTACCAGATCTATTACAGCTAGCTAATCTACTCTTTCATTTGAAAACGACTTGCAAGTAAACAATAAACACTTTTAATGTAGATTAAAAAAAAGAAGTAGGATTAGGTTTGTGTGTGTTCTGCAGTATTTACATAAAATTGCTGATGTGGCTTTTCCTTATACAGACACTGTTTGCTATGTGAGTCCTACTCCTGCTAATCTATTTGAAGTGAAAATACATCACAAACTACTGCTTGTGTTCTTTTTATTGAAGTAAATGCAGCAGTCCAATATAATTTCATATGTCCCTGTAGCTAATGAAGAAAGGTAATAGAAACGAAGTATTACTAAGACCACTGTGTTACACTCTACTGTATTGAATGTTTCACTTTCCTTTTCCAACACATCATTTCAAAAGGCGTCTGCAGTTCTCCACATTGAGGAACAGTCAAGACAGTTCAAAGGGGCATCCACATAACAAAACCATGCCTCTTGCATTAGTAAAAGTATTAGCATAATGGGTTTCCTGTTATACTTTGCTCAGAGAATTAGCTGCACATGAAATGCCAGAATGGTTTACATATTTTGTCCACTGTGTGTCTTAATGCAGTCTTTTAAATTGGTCATAAATGTAAATTGTGAATATTAATTCTTGTGGCAGAGGTTACAGGTACCACACTGACGTCAGACTTACATGGGAAACACAGAGAACTCACTGAAATTGCAAGCATTCGCTGCTACTTTTGAAGTCCTTCATGTGGAAGAGGACTTTAAACATGAAAAATCAGAAGAGAGAGATTCTAGCTTTCTTGCTGACCAGTTCCTTACTTACCCAGGTCCCTGTTTGATTCTTTGACAAATTCTAGAAGGTGATATGTTCCTACCAACTGAAGAACTCCATCCTTTTCTCTTTAACTCCTAAAAATCTGCCTTTTACTCCATGAAGTCAAGACTGCTTGGAACAAACTAAAAACTGGCCCTAATGACCACTGCCATGTCTTCTCCTCCAGAAACATGTGCTTATGCCCATAGTTGTGCCCTGTCTTGTTTGGGCTTCTGGGATATTTGCATTATTGTATTAATATTCTCTGATTACTCCATTGAGCATGGCTCTAAGTATATGACATCGCTTTCCACATGACATTGTCTGTGTCAACTTGCCATATTTTATCTGCTGACTCTCCAGATGTCTTTGATCAGTCTCTGTGACTGCCAATTTTTATTATAATGAAGATTAATGATTCGTTTTGGAGCACCACAAACATGACAGTTTGCACATACAAAGAGAAAGTTGTTCTCCTCAAGAGTTTGTAGTACAAGAAATTAATTATTTGCTCCTTGAAAAACAGAGAAAAGCATACTTTACACTCTAAGTCTTCTACTGCATCAATATTTTTTCCGTAAAAGGAAATTCTCTTATTTGTTAATTGACAGAAAAACATTATCTAATGAACATCCACAATGGTTTTGGATAACAGACTAGTTTCTATTTTTCTTATGGTTGGTTCCAATGTATTATTGGTCTGTGGTTTCATTGCATTAATACTATTACAACGTAAGAGTTGTAGAGTTTCTATAATTAAGCATATAACAAATCTGCTAGTGAATCTTTCCCTAGCACTGCAAGGGTTGGCATGAAAACACTGTCCCTTTTCCATGTTCTCTTGGCACAGGTTGAATTGAGAATTCTCTTGGCAAATAGGAATGAGGAGAGGTGTCCCCTCTGTTTTTGCCAAGACTCTGCTAGGTCTTTTTGAGACATGCACAAAGGTAGCATAAAACTACCTCTGAACACCTACCTCTGACCACCACTTGCATCCACATTCTCTTAAACTTTGAAACTAATAGTAAGTGTGTTTATTTATATTTATGTGGGCCTGAAGAAAAGAAAAAGAAGAAAGATGTGACAAGTGAGAGAAAACTGAGACTTTCAGGCATAGCACAGTAAATAAGACCTTATTTTTTTTTTTTTAACTTTGGAGTATATATTTGTAAAGAAACTCTCTTTTCTGTGTGAATTGATAAAGTAGTTTCAGACAGACGAAGAAGATTGATCTCAGAATGTCTGGCTGGGTTTGTTTTTGTTTGGAGGCTAGGCTATCAGTTCTTGGCCATGTCGAGAGGCAAGATGAAGGAGTAAGATATGTATAAACCCTTCGCATGTGTTTGTAGATAGGGGTTTGCTTCCATTTACATCGCCTTCTACATTTCTTGTAATTTTGATTATTTATTTTATCTCATCGGAATATTTCTGAGGTGGTTTATATCATATTTCACTTCACGGGTCATAGAGTCTTCTTCAAAATTCCTGCTTTCTACAGTACTGAAGAAAGAGAAATGCCCTTTAGCCAGATAACTTTGGTGCTTCTCTGTTTCAAGATTCCCTTGAGGTGTCAGTATCATTATTTAAGAATTTATTGAATAGAACATCCTGGTCTTCTGGCCACATAATGGCCTCCCTTATTTTATTACTAACCAGGTCAAGGAAACCCTGAGAAGAATGCAGTTAGATTTATGGCTGGTGCTTTGAATGCCATCTAGTGGTGTAACCACTCATGCATCTCCAGGCATAATAAAGGGGAAGTGAGCAATTTCTCGTGCTACTGCTAGTACTGTAATCCATAACCACGAGGCAGGAATGCCTGTGATCATCTGAAACAAATACATTGTGATGGATTTTTAATATTATTGAAAGAAGATTATATGGCCCTGGAACAACTAGGATTAAAGCTTGGCCTGACCATACTTTGTGCTGTTCAGCCTCTGCAGGAATAGTAATGGTTTCTAAATTTGCCACAGTGGCTTGTGAAAACAATTACACAGCTAATTTTCTTTTCCCCCTGTACTTTACAGAGCACATAAAATATCCATCTTTCTTACTAATCTGCAGAATATAGTAGTTCACAGAAACTGGAATGAATCAGCAACATCTTCAAGGTTTTATTTACAATGGGCAAACCTGTACATTTGATTTGCACATCGGCAAAAGCCAGATTGTTCTTACGTTAATCTTAAACACTGGTATTAAGTTTGGGTATCTGTACAAACCAGAATATGGCATCTTTGGGACTGTTAGTCTTTGCTGCCTTGATCCTTCCTTCCTATAAATAATTGAAACTCAGTCTGGAGAAAGGGAGTGCAGCTCTAACCTCTCTTCAGCTGCTCCAGTCTGCGCTGGCTGAGAGAAATTGCTGACATTTGCCTGATTTCAGCAAAGGCTACTGAACTTGTTAAGCACAGACTCCATGCCATGCACAGCTTTCTAACCAGCAAGCACAGCAGAGATCTATAACTAGCAAACAGGACAGATATTTATGGCCTCTCTTGGAGCTCTGCTCTCACCTATGTTCCTATCCTGATCCTTACCTCAGATCTAAGGTCTTGCTTCTGCTCTTGTTTCTTGCCCCTATTGTCCCATTTACTGTTACTGACTAGGCTGCTCAACCTGTCTCAGGTATCAAAATGTGCTTCACTGGATCCTGAGCCGTGTGCTTTTGACTATTACTGGCCTCAGTCTGCCCTGGACATGTTTCTCTTCTGTATCTATTGGCTTGTTTACTTAATGTAGTAATGAGTGCAGGTTTTTCTGCTGCAGAGGAAGTGCAGTGGTTGAAAAATGATATCATTGCACAGCTCCTGCGACACAGTTCATCAGTCTTTCCCTAGTACTCCTCTGATCCTTTGTCCTTTAACACTGTATTATCCTCTCCTTCTACCTGCTATATATAATGAAGGATAGGGATTGCCTTCTCTACTAGATATTTACTATGTACTTCCAAGAAGAAATGTACAAAATCTTAAAATACATTGGGAATTCTGTGTCATGTCCCAGGGCTTCTGAAAGACAATTACAATTAAAAATAGTATGCACCTTCAACGTCAAAGGTATGATTTTTCTTTTAATATTTTAACCAGCTTAACTTTGACTAGATCAAATATAAAAGATGAGTTTACAGCCCATGGATATCTCTTTTTTGAGCAAGGATTTCTCTTCATGAGAGAATTCTTTCAATGACAGATTCAAATGGAATGGAAAGGGATGGAACAGAGTAGAGTAGAGTAGAGTAGAGTAGAGTAGAGTAGAGTAGAGTAGAGTAGAGTAGAGTAGAGTAGAGTAGAGCAGAGCAGAGTAGAGCAGAGTAGAGTAGGGTAGGGTAGGGTAGGGTAGGGTAGAATAGAATAGAATAGAATAGAATAGAATAGAATAGAATAGAATAGAATAGAACAGAACAATTTCAGTTGGAAGGGACTAGTCCAACTGCCTCATCACTTCTGGGCTGACAATAACCAATTCTGGTTAATGCATGTTGTTCAGGGCATGACATACTTGAGGCTTTTACTACCTCTCTAGGAAGCCTCTTCCAAGTATTGGAACACTCTCTCAGGGAAGAAATGCTGACAATAGTCTGACATAGTCAGACAATAGTCTGACATAGCTGTGAACCATTCCCACACATCCTGTCACAGGATCCCAGGGAGAAAAGATCGGCACCCGCCTCTGCACTTCCCCACCTCAGGAAGCTATAGAGCAATGAGGTTGCCCGTCAGCCTCCTTTTCTCCAATCTAAAAAACCCCACAAAGTCCTCAGCTGCTCCTCACAGGACATGCCTTCCAGCCCTCCCACCAACTCTGTTACCCTCCTCTGGATGCATTTGACTGCCTTAACTTTCTTTTTTAAATGGTGGAGCCCAGGACTGCACACCACATTCAAGGTGAAGCCGAACCAACACTGAGTACAGCAGACAATCCCCTCTTTTGACTGGCTGGTTGTGCTGTGTTTGATGCCCCCCCAGGATGTGGTTTGCTCTCATGGCTGCCAGGGCAGACTGCTGGCTCCTGTTGAGCCTGCTGCTGACCAGCACACTCTGTGCAAGGCTGCCCTCCAGCTGCTCTTTTCCCAATTTTTACTTTTATCCAGGGTGCAGAATCTGGCATTTGAACTTCTTAAATTTCATGCCAATGATGTTTTCCCAATGCTCCAATTTATCTAGATCCCTCTGCAAGGCATCTTGTCCCTCAAGAGAGTAAACAGAACCTCTCAAAAAATAATTCTGTGAATCGCTTGGGTAGTAATTTTTTTTTTTTTCCTCCTGAAATTAGATATCCTTTCCTGTTTTTGATCTATCTACCAAAATCTTATCAGCCCAAAATCAGAGATTACAATAAGAGTGGAGAATCTTACAGATTCTAACTGATCCAAATCTTATATCTCCATGCAAAAATACTACCTTATTTCAAGTATATAATACAAAGCCATATGTACTACATAAATTCACATATAACACATAAATCTACTGGACAAATGGATCTATTCTAAATATTTCAAGGTTGCACACCTTTATTTGTGGAGCTACTGGTGATGGTACAGTGAAGGGTCACCAAGATGATGAAGGGACTGGAGCATCTTCACTATGAGGAAAGGCTGAGAGATCTAGGACTGCTCAGCCTAGACAAGAGAAGACTCAGGGGGTCTGATGTCACCAGCCATAAGGCCAGCCTGTTAAGAAGGGGAAAATTACTGAAGAAAAGAAAATGCCTGCCAGCCTGGGAGCTGTGAGCTGGGAACTAGGCCTTGAAACCAGAAACATCCTTGAAAAGTGCAGCTGGCCTCTTTGAAGTACAGCTAGACTACCTAGAAGCCAGAGACATCCTGAGACACTATTGATAAGCACAAAACCACAACAATTGTAAAAGCAACATATTATCTGAAAAAGTGGAGATAGTTTTGGAAAACAAAATTGGTCTGAAAGAGCAGAAATAATCTATTGGCTATTTAAGGTGAAAAATTGAAATGAACAGTGTCTATTAGCTACTTGGAGTGGTGATGTCCTATACCCTCTAATGTATTCATGATACTAAAATGGAGATAATTTTTATCCAGAATGGAGGCTCTTTCTTTGAGAACTTCCTGTGCTGAATGTACTTTTCTTTGCTAAAGAGGTTTGAATTCCTCACAAACTTCCCATGAGGTCTTAGACTCCCACTGAGAGTGCCTGGCTGACTCCAGACTCTGTGATGCAGATCATCTTTGAAGTGGAACTCTGCCTGCTTATCTTATTTGTCCTCCTTTGGGCTCAGTTTTGGGGTCAATTTGGATTGTCCTCCCAGCTCTGGGATTGGATTGTCCTTCCCTTTGGGATGGTTTGGCCCCTTCCAAAATCTGTCTAATTCACTTGATCCATTATTATATACAGATACATCATCATTTATAATTGTATCTGCTGCTATATTGTTGATATGTTGCTTCACTAATGATGTTTGTAGTAACCCACAATATTATATACCTACTTTGCTGCTGTTGTTATTGGTTGTTGCTATACTACTGATCGATACTTTACTATTGATTACTGATAGTAATTTGGAAGAGCTTGCTGTGTTTTTCTTTCCTTGTTAATAATAGATTTACTTGATAGTGGTGATTTTGTTTGAATTTTGGTAATCTGTAAGAATGTAGAAACATTAGAGCATAAAAGCCTTTTGTCTTTGTGTGTTATGGAATCCTACAAACCTGTGTTTGTGATCTCTACACACCCCCAGGCTGTGTAACCCTTTAGGCTGTGACAGGATCTTATCAATGTGTATAAGAGAGCGTGCGAAGAGGACTGAACCAGGCTCTTTTCAGTGGTGACCAGTGACAGCACCAGAGACAATGAGCACACACTGAAACACAGGAACTTCCCTCTGAACATCAGGAGACACTTTTTCACTGCAAAGGTGACTGAGCACTGGCACAGATTGCCCACAGAGGTTGTGAGCCTCCATCCATGGAGATACTCAAAAGCTATCTGGACATGATCCTGGGCACCTGTCACCTCGTGCTGGTGGCCCTGCTGGAGCAGGGGGTTTGACCAGATGACCTCCAGAGGACCCTGGCAACCTCAGTTCTTCTGTCTTTCTTAGATTTTATGATATTTGACTCAATTTTGACAAACAGTACTTTTTCCCCAAATAGTTATTTTTCTTCGGTATTGAAAGCTGAAGGCAATTGACTTGTTTGCGGTAGCAGAACAGAATGAGTGAAAGGATATGAAACGCACCAGCTTGCTTTAGTAATTGGGGTTAGTCAGGAGCACATTCAAACCCAGACAAAATTACAGGAAAACTTAATCTAGAAAAAATAATCTTTTCAAGTGACACAATGCCATGTTAATATAGCAAGGGAAGGAAAAAATTCTTTCCAAAGCAGATTTTTATCTTGGTAATGTGCCTTTAGTTTGGAGGGTGAAGGGAAACATTGGCTCCTTGTCAGTTGCTTTTGACAAGTAACTCAGCTGTGGCAGGTCATCTTGACTTCAACTTGATGTTTGGCTGTAATGACCAATATTAATAACTTCAAAATAATGCCTCTTTGTCCACCACAAAACAAATAGCACCAGCAGTTGCAGGTATCACTCGTCTGACTTGTTTTGCTTGTATGGATTGTCAGCAAGCACTGCATAAAATTCATTGAGCTGAGTATGCATAGAAAACTTATTCGACTTGGTCTGATAATTTAATAGGTGACACTGCCCACCTCCACAGCTGTCTGATAAGTCTAGCCATTAGATATCAGCTTGTGTATTTATTTGAAGACATATTCCAGCTTTCATGGAAAAGGAGGAAAATACATAATTCCTTGATGTTTTCTAATGGCATAAAGTGTGGTGGCATACTCCTAATTTTTATTATAGAGGTATAGTTGAGTACTATATAAGAATTGGGAACAAGATGTGGAGTGTGAGAAGGTTTCATTAAGCCATTAGAAAGGTATTTTCATGAAATCTGCTTCCAGAATTACTAATGGCCTATGGCCCAAAGACTTTGCCATTTAAATCAATCAGTTAATCAGTCTTCTAACCTAACCTAAGTTGCTGGAGAGAGAAGAGCAATAGGCACCTCACTGCTCCTAGGATCTTCTCTGTCAGCTGATTAACAACATAGTAGGAAAAGCAGAGTCTCTTTCCTAAATGGCATATGAAAAACCAAACATCGTGATTCTCTTTCTAGGCTGCTGCTGAATGAACAGTCCCCAGGAGACTGCTGAGAAAGTACATCCTTAATTTAGAAATCGTATTTGTTTGCAAGTCATTTTTGTGTGCTCAGTTCAGATAAGAGCGACCCGAAACACGAAGTCCCGCCTCAAGGTGGCATAGTTAGCACACTCTGAATCTGCCTTACTAGACGGGAGAAACGTAGTAACAGAAATCACCTTTGTTCCGAATCCACTATTCTGCTACTGACACTGTATCATAACGTACCCTCTGCCAAGTGACTTCCGTCCTAACTGCAGTAAGGTGTTAAGCACACGCTGCTCTTCAGGAGACTGAGTAATGAAATATCAGGAGGTGTAACAGTGTTTCATGCAAGGTAATGGTTTTAGATGTTATTAACCAATTCCACAGATATAGAACCATTGTCTTCTCTGGCTATAAGTTTAAACCCTGAACTCATCATACTTGTACCTGAGGAGTGTCTATTGGCTTATTTAAAACCAGCCTTCACAGGATGGATTGTGGTATTATGTTGGCTTCAAGGATCATGTCTTCTGAATAGCTCTCCTCTAGATGTTAGTGGTCCCACCAGTGCATCCAGCCCTTGATGAAGAGGAAAACCAAAATGATTCTTCATTAAAACAAGCTGTTCTGGGCAAGCTGATAACATGGAGAGACATAATGGAAAAAACTTCCATGGAGGAACTTTTTAAAGTGTTGTTCCCATTAAGCTGGAGATCCTGACTAATTAACCAGCAATCAAACCCTTAACAAAATTATACTTCAACTATAACTTACTAACTTATCTGTATTTTTTTTACCAGCTATGTCTCTGCCTATGGAGAGATATACAGGATAAGCCCACAAATGCTGTGCAGCTTGTCATAATACTGTAGGTGTTTGAATAATCTCAAAACCAGCAACTGTTCAGTTGCTCAGGTTTCCTCCATGAACATAAAGCTCATGCTCTTATAAAAGTAAAATAAAAGTTCACACTGTTAATGAGTTTTCTTTGTGATTATAGCTGAATTTTTAATCTTGTATGAGCATTGTCTAAAGGGGATCAGGCATATCTGCATTGAAGAAGCTAATGAAATTAATGTTCTGTGATTGGAGGATCCTGTTATGTTCAGTCATGCAAACTAACATGATGGCTGATTTGGTGGCTGTCTTGTGTATGTTTATATAGATGCAAACAATATTCTGCCTTGATGGCTGTCATTTACTTGTGTGGGAGTATAAAGCTGTATAGTCTCCATCCTTTGAGGCTTTAAAAATCAGGCTGAATAATGTCTGGAGGCAACCTTGTCTGGCTATATAGCTGATTGTGCTTCGAGCAGGAGTTTGACCTAGAAATCTCCTGAGACCCGTTCCAAGCTTATGCTTTGACAACATGATCCTAATGTTTCACTTTGACATCCGATGAATTATCATCAGTTCTGTGGTAGGTCAACCCTGCCTGAGTGCCAGATGCCCATCCACCTGCTCTTTCACTCCTCCTCCTCAACTGAACAGGGGCAGAAAATAAGATGTAAAGCTCATAGGTCAAGATAAGGACAAGGACATATCTTACCAATTACTGTCATAGGCAAAACAGACTTCGCCTGGAGAAAACTGATTTACTTAATTGCAAATTAAAAATAGAGTAGGTGGAAAACAAAGACAAAACCTAGAAAACCTCTCCCTTTTCTTCTCAGGCTCTACTCCCCTCCTTCACTCCCAACTCTTCTATCTCCTTCCTCTCCCAGCCCTCAGGAGTGCAAGCAGTTTGAGGAAGGGAAGCTGGGGTCAGTCCATAACAGCGCCTCTGCTGCTCCTTCCTCCTAACACTTTTCCCCTGCTCCAGCATTGGGTTCCTCCCATGGGATACAGTCCTTTACAACCTGCTCCAGTGTGAGTCCTTTCCATGTGCTGCAGTTCACAAACTGAGCCAGCATGGGTATTCTCCACATGGTGCAATCCTTCAGAGACTGACTGCTCCAGTGTGGGTCCCCCACATTGTCACAGGTCCTGCCAGAAGACCTACTCCTGCGTGGGCTTCACTTCATGGGCCATAGCTCCTCTAGAGTGGGTTCTCCATGAGCTGCAGTCTCCTTCAGAGCATCTTCACCTGCTGCAATGTGGGGTGCTCCATGTGCCTCTCCATGGGCTGCAGCAGAATCTTTGCTCTAGAAGTTGCAGCACCTGGGCACCTGCATCCAGGGCAAGTTCTGTTCATGGGATGCTCCAGAAGGATTACACAAGAAGGAACAAGAAGCAGGCGAACTTCTTAAGTTTGTTCTTTAAATGAGATTTTAGTCCTGAAACTTCATGCTAATACACTTTAGAAGACCCAATTACTATTCTGAAAAGTTCATAATTGTTTCAACCAGCTCTCTGCCACTCCTTACATCTTTTACAAAATCACCTAAAGCATTGGCAATGATAGGTATGCAGCCAATATTGCCTTCTTGGTTTTATTTACACCTATATAAAGAGAGAAGTACAAATCAAATACTTTTGCTTAGTGATCTACTAATTAATTGTTGATAGTACAGACAAAACCAAACAGAAGCACTACATAACTAGGCTTACATTTTAATTGGTAAACTTTGTAACATTACAGTCTGTGCAAATACAAATCTATAAATACGCAAGGAATTATGTAGAAATTGACTAGAAGCATCAGTTGGGTTAACAGACTTTAAGTTATAAATAAGCAGCCATTCAAAATGGTATGTCAGGTATGCTGTTCTGGAAGTGAAGTAAGATGCTAGAAATACAGACTATTTCAAAACAGCATGAATATGATATAAAATACACACACAAGCAAATTAAGAATGCACTGTGATCATGCAGTGATCATTGTGATCATTGTTAGCAGCAACAGGAATGTTAGCAGTGAACTTGATATTATGATATGGAAGATTATCAGGTAGTAAAGAACAAGCTTCTCTGAAGGGAAGGAATGGCTTAATCTCATTAATCTTCCCTTCACAGATGCTGTGTACAGAGCTCTTACATCCATGGAGCACTGCTATATCAGTCCCTGGAAATTTGTGCTATTCTGTAATGTGGTGGGTTTGAAAACATGCATATATTAGAATAGTAATACATTTCGCATGTTGTGTTAGCTAAGGAACATTCCTACTTTTGTATCCTAGAAAATACATGAACGTCCATGCTTCAGTAATTTTGTATATAATATATATAGTGTGCTATGCATTAAGTGTACACTTTAACACTGAGATATTCAGGATCATCTACCAACAACTAATGTAGGATGCATTGTTCTCCAATACTGTGAGGAAATTAATTTTTATTTTCCAGCTATAGAAACATATTTTGCTTCATCAGCAATTGCTTCATTTTGTACATTCAGCTGAAAAAAAAAAAAAAAAAAAAAAAAAAAAGGTCTTGCAAGTTCCAACAAGACTGTATGAGAACAGTTGCTATATATGCCTTGCTGTTTAACCCATGTGGCTAGGAGGAGTTACAGCGAGACAGGTCATTAACACCCTGCCTGAAACACCAGATAAAGATGTTTAAAAACTGTGTTATGCCATGTAGCAAAGTAAGAAGCCAGGTGAGGAAGGCATCTTGGGACTGTGAGGACCACAGGAGGTCTGTGGAAGCAGATAATGGGGAGGAACATCCACAGAGCTTAGACTGAATTCCAGTTTCCTTCAAGGCAAAATGTTACATTGGGGGATAAGACCTGTGCAAGCAGCATTTGCACTTCAATTCCATCAAAGGTGTTTACGTTTTCATGACCCAATCTGACCCTGTCTTTTTGTCACTGCTTGGTACACCCAGGTTCTACAGAAGCATCTCCAGCTTAGAATTTTAATTAGTTTCATCCTTTCCTCTTTTTCTACTTACATGATTTTTTTTCCCTCCACTTCTGTTGTTTTTGTTTCCCTCACTTCTCTGATGTGCTTCTCATGGTTTTGTTTGTTTTCCTAGCTTTTACCTCTTCACGGTATACTTACTTTGCAGTGCTTGTAAACTAACTGCAAAGCAGTTAGTTTCTCTACCTCCCCCATCTCTTACCCTTGTATTTTCTTCTCTCCTCCCCTATACTGTGAAGCGAGCTTCTTTTCAGCCAGCTGAACTTTAGCATGATGGAGTAACTTGAACTCAAAAGTGGGGTGGCAACAAGTTAGACTGTTAGCTATACAGAATAATGAGGAACAATAAGCATGGCTATACTCTTAAAGGCCATGTCAGATTTACATTATGACATGATGTAGTGCAACAGTGGCAGGACTTTAAAAATGCTGTCCATCTCTTAATTACCTCCAGTTTCTTAAATAACTTTAGGGGCAGGGAAATTTTTTTCAGAAGGCAATCTAAGTCCTTTCATTTCTTTGGTTTATTATGGTACTTCCTATCCCATGCAGTTCTCATTTACTTTTTTTTTTTTTAATGTTTTAAGGAAAACATCGAAGGCTGTCAAATGGTGCTCACACAAACATGTCAGTCAGGTGTAATCACACTTAGAAATGAACTCCCAGAAAAAGGGCAAACTTGCCAGATCTTCCTGTTTGTTTTTCAGCCTGACTTGATAATTCCAGAATATATGCTTTATCAGGGTGTGTTTCTGGGCTCTGAAGCAAGAAATGTTCCCCATGTTCAAGGGGATGTGATAGACAGGAAATCAACTACCCAGTTTAGTGGTCCAGTCTTATTTTGAGCTGGAGCAATCACTCTGCAGGCACAGAATCACTCAGTGTCTGGTGTAGAAACTTGAGGGAATCTTTGTCATCCTCCAGCTACAGAAAGGAAACTTCAAAGGAAGTCACAGCAGCCTACATGTGACATGCTTCAGTCTGTCTTTCCACTTACCAAGTATCTGAGTCTAGAAGATGTAAGACAAGCTGGTTATTTCCTTGACCAGGAAGCTGCTGAAATCCTTTTGCTTATGAAATCAACCTAGTTAAGTGTAGCCACTGAAGAAAAGACGACTTCTGATTATCTACTGTATCTCATCACAATCCCTTCTCATCATTGCTCATGATAGGTGGTGTTCTCCAGACAATTACTGCATTTTCTGCATTCAAGTGACAGCAAAAGAGGATGGCTTTTCCAGGAAGGGCAATCCTTTGTACAAACTCAGCACAAACAATATTAGAAATTGAGTTAGCTTTTTGAGAATGATAGCTTTTATTTAGATCTGTATTTAAGGTTAGTATTTACTATCTCAGTCATGAATGTGGCTGTAATATCAAGATATCAGAAAATAAAAAGAATAAAGATCTAATAGATGTTAAAAAAAAATAAATCAGTTCTGACTTCCTAAATTAAGGTTCACAGCAATGAGTTTAATACACTTCATAACAGGGGTCAGTAGTTTTCTCTATCAGAGCTTTCTACAGATGGCTAGTCTACATAAACAGTCTTTCTATTATGGGTGGAAGACCTTCCCTCTTAAAATGTTAATCTCAATTGGCATCTGTGTTACTTTAACTAGGTGTTGACTGGTTGCCTCCCTGAACTGGCTTGAAGTTCTGACTGAGGGACTCCTCTCAGCCTATGTTTGGCTTGCCTAAGTCATTGCTTAGCTTTAGTGTGTCCTGGGTTTATTTCCATGGTGTGTAGAGGTCTAACAATCC
Source organism: Hemiprocne comata (assembly GCA_020745705.1). Taxonomy (NCBI): domain Eukaryota; kingdom Metazoa; phylum Chordata; class Aves; order Apodiformes; family Apodidae; genus Hemiprocne; species Hemiprocne comata. The sequence goes on from CM036616.1 coordinate 45,867,312, forward strand.
TCTAGGAAACAGAACTGATGATCTCTTGGCAATGATACCCCCTAGAAGTTGCATTCAGAAAGTGGGGAAGAGAAAAAAAAGAGATGGTAGCTGCAGATAAACATGTTTTCTGTTGTGTTTGAACAGTGTGGATCTCAAACATGAGCAGACTGAATGAGCCCCTAGTAATTTGCCAGTCAGCATGGGCAGCTCATCTTTGGGATTAAAGATGCTTCACTAAGTGTATTCAGAATAACTGGCTCTTACAAGATTATTGGTGTGTATCTAGTGCCCTGGAACAGGCACAGCACCAGCTTCCTGGGCATGAAGGTTTTGGCATGTCATTGCTTATTGTCTTACCCCAAAGATACACTTCAGAAGCTCCTCTAATGTGGTAGGAAAGATGGCAATAATTTGCAGGCAACAATCTCTTATCTGTGGTTTAGTATGAGTCTACTCAGTCCTGTTTTGCCAAGAAAGGTGACAGTTTATCCATGAGGATTATTCTTTGAAAAAGTATATTCTTTGAAAAAGATAGGCACAGGAAGCCCACCTTCTAAATGTCCAGGGATCTTCACAGCATCTATTTTTCTGCCAATTAGGGCCATAAGGTACTAATCTAAATTGTCAGAGCATGACTTAAGGTCCTGGAGTGAATTATTTTTTTTCTTTCTCTTGGTAAGTTGGATTATAACATCTTGCCACCCAATTATCTTTACTATTAGAACATATTTAACTTCTGCTGAGGAACATAAGCATAAGCAAAATAAAACAGGATAATCTGGTTCTTCTTTGCATAGGGGTAACTTGTCAAAATCTCAACAGAGACTTTGTAAAACCACATCACACACAAAGTTATGTTCAATAAACAGCAGCTAAATACAGAAATTTTTCCTGCTTTCATAGAATATACAGATTTTGCAGTTTCTGATTTTAGCTCTATAGTTTATAACAAATTACAAAAAATGCCCTGAAGGATTTTTTTTTGTGGAAGTATGTTTAATACAACATTTTCTTTATTAAAAAATTAGAAAGTGAGAGATGCTTATGATTTCCTTAATTGTGTGTTCACAGTGCTGCAATCTTCCAGGGTCCTGTTAAACAACCAAACAAAAAGAACAATTGATTTTTACTCAGTGCCATGTCAATTCAGAGGTTTTTATTGCTATAGCAGTAGTAATGAATTTAATCAGCTGTTCACGCGCATATTGGGGCCTTTTTAAGTTGCTGGGTGGCTTTTTTTTTATTATTAAAGTTATGGGTCTGAATATTGGCCTTAAATTAACATTTCTCATATTTAAGTGGTCTTGGCATATCTTACTTTAAGGGCTTTCTAATTGTATTGTGTACAGCATAATGTACTAAATTTTTGGAGGAAATACAAAACTCATACAAATACAAAAAAAAATTATTTTTACAATACTTTTGACCATGGATTGTCATTGTGCAGTGGATGCACACACGTATGATGTGTAGTAGTAACACAGAGTCTGGAAAGATCATTAGATTATTGCATCCATGGGTGTGATTTAAGAAAAATCTTCATTAGTGAAGTGAGAAATGTGAATTCATGCACATTTGTAACACACTCAAACCTCAGCCTCTGAATGCTTTAAAATGCTATGTGGAAATGATTTTGTTTCACTGCCTTCTTTGCTCCTCTTTTTGGGTGGAAGACTTCCAAATAAGTATAGTGCTCAATAGCATGCTGAACATCTGGAGCACCTCTCTGGAAGGGCAGTGATGGATGGGCAGGTGGGCGTATATCAAACCAGAGCAGTGCAGTGCTGCTGCAGCTGTTGTACCTTTTTTTTCCTGTAAACACCCCAGATCCTGATGGACAATAACAGCTGAACAGTACTCCTGGTAGGAAGTTTTTCTTTAATGGAAGATGCATTCGGGGTTGTACATTCAGCCCAGAGAGTATGTGCTGTTTCTTTGTTTTCATTTTAAACTTCTTGAATTAGACCTCAGCGCTTTTCCCTGCTCACTGTGTAAGCAAGGAGCTGAGTCCAGGAGACTTGTCTTTACATGAGGAGGAAGATGAAGAGGTTGCTCTGTGGCTTGCTTTAACTTTTCAGTCATCATCTGGAAGGCCATGTGGGTAAGACATGGGAATTGCATTTCTACAGATCAGTAGGTGACAGTGAGAGGTAAATAACAGTGATAATGGCTAAAACAGCTCATCAAGCCTCTTACTAAATGTTCAAATACTGGCAGCAACTATTTGTGAGCAAAACTGTAAAAACTATTGAGAAATCAGATATGCTAACCTGTTTCCTTTGGGCAGTTAGTCTCGATGCCGATACAACATGGACGTAAGTCCTTGTGGTCCTCTGTGTCTTGTTTATATGACCTCATTGAAAATGCTTGATTACAGCTAAACCTGATCATTCTAATGAAGGTGTTCTGCATCATAGCTGGATCACATGGCTGCAGCAAATCACGCTGTGTACCTCATCAAACAGGCAATGGACAAAAATGCCTTTATGCCCTGGTCCTGTACTTACATGCCTCAGTTAAACATGTCCATAAGTGTTTGTGTGATGAGATCTTATGTCAGCAAGCTTCCCTTTGCGGTGCTTGACCTGTGTTTTTTCTTGTAGAGAGAAGTAAAACCAGAGATCAGTTTCCTAATGGATCTGGAAAACAGATTGCTATCTTACGTTTCTGACAAGTTGTGAGCTGGCCTGATACTTGAAAAACTGAGGCAGGGCTGGTCTTACGTACTACAGAGCTCCCAGCAAAGCCCCTATGAATAACAGTTGTTTTGCTTTCCTGAGCTCCTCAGGGCTCATACTAGTTCTAGTATAGATCCCATCTCCTCTTCCTTTGTTCCCCTGGCTAATTTTCCTTACTTCTTCAGTGCAGGACCCATTCCCAGGTTTTTACCTGTAACAGTAGATTCTGGTACAGTTGCTGAATCAGTGGCTAGCTATCGGTAGTAGCTGGTTCATAAGTTACATCTGAACAAGCATGTAACACACTTGTTTATATGTTCAAGTTCATATGTTAATGGCTCTGTGCTCCAAATGTGTATATTTTATATATTCTCTGTTGACCAATCAGCTAATGTGCAGTACTGTCAAACAGATCTTCAAAAACAGAAGACACAGAATAGTTCACTTAAGACTGGTTATAATCAAGACTAGTCTTGATTAAAACTGCTCAGCTGTGGGATTGTGATGTAGCTATATGAGACATTTAAAAATATAATTAAAGGATTTAAAACAGGTTTTGAGTTCAGTGAGTCCTCCCTCTCACTTGATTAATCAGTGATTTATACATATATAATGACTTTAACTGACTTAGGGGGTAATTTATGTCATAATGTGCATGATATATGGATCTAAGCAGACTAAAGAGAGGGAAAAAGGAACCATACATTCTCTAGAAAAACGTCCACTGTCAGAAGGATTCAAGTCTGGTGTGTGAGAAGTGTGTTTAGAAAACCAGGAATAAATTTATCTGTATTTCTTGTGCTGTCTGGATGACATTCTGACCTGGTTCACACTGTCCAACAGACAGGGTCAGAAACTTGCATTTTTGAGCTTTTGCAGGAGTGCGTAAGTTGATAAAAAGGCTGTGTTTTAATGAACGTTCATAAGGTTTTGGTCCTGATCTTCACTGTGCTCATGAAATACAATTTTTGTAGCTACAGGACGGATGCAGAGATCCCAACACCCCACTGCCCAAGTTCAAACATACTGGCACCAAACAAGAAAATGGAAGTGGTATTTCCAGGGAATAACAGGGTTTTGTTTAGGGAAGGGGTTTAAAAGCAGAGGTATCATTCTTCCTGCCACTTACCTACAAGCCTAGGAGGGTTTGTCAAGCAAAAAATCTCCTTGTGCCCTTCTCTTATGCAATATTTGCAAGTTAACGATCGTAAGAAAAACATTCATGCATATTCTTCAATTTGCAGATGCGAAGGTTGTACGTTGTTCAATAGGACGATTCAGGCATGCAAACTTAAACAAATGCACAACCACTTGTGGGACCAGGACTTAAACTTTCTGCTTGAGGTGGAAAAGTCATAGAATACAGATGTCTGCAGTAACTAAAATACAAAGTTGGGCTGGTGTGTGCTCCAGAAACTATAGAAAGTAACTGCAAAGGCAGTTCTACCTTTTCTTAATTTTTTTAAAAGTACTACAGGGCTGTAGTTTTAAAATAAAAGTACCTGTAGGAAGCTCAGCATTTAACAGCATGCTGGAGAGAGCATTTCCTGCCACGGCTACTTTTAAAGTCAGCCTGTCCTAGACCCCACACCGGTGTCTCCTGAAGCCCTTCCCCGTGAAGCACGGCACAACCCTCGTTCCCGACCCGACGCCCTTGGGCAGCACCACCACCCCGGCGGGAGGCCGCCGACCCGAGGGGGCAGCGTGGCACCGGCGCCGCGCAGGCGAGCGGCCCAGCAGGGGCAGTGCTGCTGCGGCTTGCTGACTCGGCCGCCGGGACGGCAGGAGCCAGCAGGGGAGCCCAAGGGGGCTGCCCGAAGCCGGGAACATCACCACCGCCTCACCGCCGGTAACCGGCACAGCTAAGCCCCGGCAGAGGGCAGCGCGGGTACAGCCCCGGGATGCCGGTGGGGTACCGTGAGCTGCGGTGCCCTGGGCCGGTTCTTGGGCTCCGCCGGTGCCGGTGGCCATGTCGGGCGGGCAGTGGCGGCTCCTTGGCCTGGCAGGTGCCGCCTGCTAGCGTCCGTCTCACAGCTGTCCCGGTCCGACGCCACCCGCCCGGCGGAAGCCGAGTGCGGCGGGCGGCAGGCGGAGTCCGGCGGTTGGGTCGCTCCCGGAGACCGGCAGAGCTCCCCCACCATTCCTCCGCCCCCGCCGGGGGAGGAGGGGACCGGCTGTCGGCGCCCTCCTTGCATAGCCACGCGCAGCCGGGGCACGCCAGCCCCACGCCCGCCGGGCACGGCTGCCGCCTCCCTCCGCTAGTGGTGTCCGCGGTCAGAGGTAACGCCCTGGGCGGCGGGAACCCTCCCCGGGTCGCGGCGGCGAAGAGGGTCCTCCGCCTCCCGCTCCTCCACACAAAGGGGAGGCGCGGAAATGTGCCTGGACGGGGCGGGGGACGGGGCGAGTGGGCGGCTCGTTACCTCCCCGGGGCGGCAGCGGCTATGGAGCCACAGTGACAGGCAGCCGCGGGCGAGAGGTGCGCCCTGGGGTCCTGCTTAAAAGGTCTTTTTCCTCCCCCTTTCCCACAGGGAGCGCCCGGCACCCCAATCCAGGCTCTTCCGCGGGATGGCGGCGGCGGCGGAGGGCCACCCCGTGGGGCTAGGCGCTGCACCCTAGCAGCCGGCGGTCGCCAGCCACTGTCGTGGCGTGCGGAGCCGGCGCGGCCAAGTCCCGGCTGCACTTCTGCCCCTCTCTGTCGCCGCTTGGGGCTCTTCCCGCCTCCCTGGCCCGTCCCCTGCCATCGCAGCAGGCATGGGCTGTTTCTGCGCGGTCCCGGAGGAATTCTACTGCGAAGTTTTGCTCCTGGACGAGTCCAAGCTGACCCTGACCACCCAGCAGCAAGGCATCAAGGTAATGGCAGCCGGCGGGGCTGCGGGATGCGCTATGGGAAAGCCTTCGGGGTCGACCTTCGCGACGTGCGGTGTGGCTGCCCGGCGGCCTCTGCCTCCCCGCCCCTCTTCGGTAGCCGTGAAGGGAGCGGCAGTAGGAAAAAGGGTTTTCGGGTTCCCGTGGGAGGCGAAAAATTAGTTCTGTAATTTTCGTTGTAGTCGCGCAAGGGACATACGAATCAGGAAGACGCGTGCCGGTGCCGTAGATGTGGCTTTACTTTGAGATATTCATTTAAATGAGCAGGTGCCGACCACTCCGGAGCACTCGGGAGACTTGGCACAAGTATTTTTCTGTACATGTTAAAAAAAAAAAAAAAAAAAAAAAAAGGCGGCTGTGTACACGGACCGTTGCGCACTCGTGTTGAGTTACTCCCCTCTCCTTTGCCTGTGGCCGCTGCTCCCTGCCGTGCCCGCCGGGAGCTGCTCGCCTCTCCAGGGGAAAGGCAGCCGCCCCGCGCCCCCAGAGTTGGCAGGGCAGCAGCTCCCGAGCGGAGGGTCGAAGGTCCAGCCCCGTCTGCAGCCCTTTGGCCAGTAGCCTGGTTGGTGGGAAAAGCTCGGGCTGCTGTAGCATTCTCGGCGCGGGTGCACTGTTCAAAGTAGTCATCTGCCAAACGCTAATGAGCCCTGACAGAGCATGTGAAAACTGAGATTTTCCTAAAGGTCCTTCAGTTGGTCCTGTTTGGTTAAGCCTGGTGACAACAAATGGCATCTCGCAAACATTTGAAGCCCTTGTTTGAAAAACCGGGGACTTCAGCAACATAAGAACGTAGTTTCATGGTTGGATCAGAAAAATAAATAAATCAGTTCTAAAATTTGTTCTTGGAAAGGGTGGATCTATTTTACCTAAGACATCCAAAGAATAAGAATCTGCATGCCTCTGTGTTTCAGCTTGAATTATTAAACTTTGGTGAAGCAAAGTGGGGAAAGGAAAACCCAAAGAGGAGGAGTTGTCCGAGTTTAACAATATATAAACTATTATGTATTAAGTATAATCTGTAGCACTACCAGCTCTGTGTGTACTGAGAACTATCAATCTTTGCTGAATCAGCTGCCTGCAGATAGGCTCATGAATCCATGCTTAGCACAGAGGAGTAAGCTAATCACTGTGATGCTGGAATTCAGTATCTACGTAGGGTCTTTGAAATCTAAGTTTAGACACTTCTGAAAATGTTTGTGTGTGCAGATGTGGGTATGTTATGCATGCATATATTTTGTTGCCTTTAAATGTACAGTTGCAGAAGAGTAAATACAAATAATAATCTGCAAAGATAGTCTTACGGTTAGCTTCAGAAGTCCAGAGCCTCAAAGGTGATGGGTTTATGTAGAGTGTAATTAACAGTAATGTCCCATGGGAGAGAAAGAGTCTGAGATGTAACTTCTTTTTAAGAACATATGACTTGCAGTGTTGGGAACCATCTAGTTTTAGATGAGGGTGTGATCTCCTGCCATTGTTAGTGTAATCTGAATTAGGATGGTAAAGGTTTCACCCCTTTCCACCTGCTCCTTCTGTCTTGAATCTAACCATGGAGCGGGCACTGAGTTGGTTGGAGCAGTGTAGTTTGTTAACATTTTGGGTTAGACACTGACACCACACAGCAGGGAACTTTAAGGAAATGAGAATCCCCCTTTTTGTAGCAGCCTGTTTGGGTTTTTAAAGATGAAATGTGTAATGTGCAACTGCATCCAGCACTATAGCTCCATGAGCCTTTGAAAACCTACAGAGAGGAACTGTTTAGCTCTCACCTAGTCAATGGTTTCCGCCACTGCAGTCTCCCTTGCCTTTGTACTCAAGTGTTTCTGCAGCTGTGTGCAAAGTGTACAGTGCAGGTCCTGATGAAGGGTAGGCACTGGTTTTCCTTTTGCTGGGTTAGTCTTCAGCTGCATCAGTGCCCTGCTCTGCTTCACAGCTGGAGGAGGGCAGAACTGGTTCTTTCCACTGAGTCTTGGCTTACGCCATTTTAAACTGCTGAGGGAGCATTTGTGTTGTTTTTATTCTACAGGTTTCCACTGAAGTAGTACGATTATGTCTTAGTAAAAAAGAACTTAAAATTTGGCATGTTCTGTGAGTTAGTACTTTAACCTTGAAATACGAATTATTTGGTTTAGTTCTTTTGTTAGCATGTGCACCTCTGAAAAGGTAGTCTCATACTTGTTTTTATAGAACTTCAGCTTTGGCACCAAGGTAGATTATAAATGTTTTTATGTATTCCATTTTAAACCAAACATTTTCTTAGAACTTTGGGTTCTGGATCTGATCTTTCTCTTGTCTTCACACTTTTAAATGGATTCACAGCTCCACAGGAAACATGTTTTTGGTACTGGTTCACAAATCTTGAACTATTACAAGAGCAGAGGTTTTAAGTGGTTTTTGCTGTCTTCTTTTCCCCCAAGCCAATACATGTCTGCTAGAAATAAACCCCACAACTTAATAGATATTTATTGTCTATGTACTTACTTGATATTAGTGGATTTAGTCCTATTTGCTTTGAAGGGTGGAAGACTGAGCTCTGTGACTGTAGAGGTCACAAGCAACTTTGTTTCTTCAGTGAATTTGAAATAAAGGCATAAAGCAGATACTTCTTTTCTGAACTGATGTAGAGTTTTGAAGATGGATTGCTTAGTTTGCATGGTAGTTATTACTGGCTTACTATGCTCGACAGCAACTATGCACAGCAAAATATGACATTTTAAAATTACTGTTTTAATTAACACATTCTTGATACTGCAGTGGGCTTTAAGCTGTACTTCAGATTTTAAAAGTGAGAAGAGGTGGCACAGGACTAAGACTTTGAGTGCAATTTAGAGATACTTGTCTCTTTGTGGATTTCAAAGAGCTTGTTAGGTACAGGAAAGGATTGATTTTTTTCCTGATTCCAAGTGGGGAAGGTGAGGTGCAAAGAGATGGAGTTACTTTTCGAAGGTCACACAACAGGTCATCATCAGAGCCAGGAATAAAGTTCCCAGTCCCCCAGTTCGTAGCTGACCAGTCTGCTGTGGGTCACGCTGTCTAGAGGGGTTTGTGATGATTGCTTCCTTGTAGTTGCTCAAACTGACTTTTGCTTCTCATAGTTTGTTTCTGTTTTCTCACTGTTACTAGTGCTGTCTTGCTGTTCTCCCTTCAAGTCTTTGTGGTTTAAGGTCAGAGGACTGTTGTGTGAGAACATGGAAGCTGCTTCTCCAGGAGTCTTCAGCTTTACAGAAGGCTGATAATAGCTAGATAATCAGGAAAGGGCAGAAAATATCTCATATTCTAAATTTTTTTGTTTCCCTATAGTACATTAAGTGTGGGAGATATTTTGGAGAGCACATGTTATGAGATAATTAAGGAATGGCAGTTGTTAGTCCAAACAATTTTGGATTACAAGTGGCTAATCACCAGGTTCTGGTGCAGTTTGTCAAATCAAGGTAAATGGTCACAGATTGCTATTATTTAGAAGTGGAAGACCAATAGAAATGTTGCAAAGTGAGAGCTCTGCTCCTTTATTTTTTGCTGCAGCGTTAAGAGGGGAACCTGCCTGTATTGCAAAGTGGGAAATGTGCTTTTTATCTCTGGTAGAAGGCTGTATTGCTTGGTTTGTGACAATAAATATTGATGTTTTATAAGCTAAAATTTCAATATCTCTGTAAACATACCATATTTTTTTTATACAAGTAGACTGTGTTTAGTGGCTCTTTGGGAGACAGGTGCTTACCTGTAAGAAAATAATCAGGATGGTCCAGTCTGAGGTATATACGGGAACAGGGGCAATCACAGAGTAATCATGCAGTAAGTGAGTAATCACACAGCCAGTGGGTTTGCATTCTTAATTTGAGGAAAGGAAAAGAGAAGGGGTGGTGCTGGGGAGGTTAGAAATCAAGAGAGAAACAGTTGGGAATATGAGTGACATAGAAAAATAAATGCTGTGATGACAAGAGAAGAGACCTTTTGTGAAATGTAATTGTAGTAGTACCTTTCCAGAGCTGGAAAAAAAGAGATCTCAGTAGTTTCCTTGAATTGATAGTACAAATCATAATTGAAAATAGCAACTACATATTTAAAATACTTGTGTAGTGCTTTTTTGATAATTCTTTATTTATTTTTTTAGTGAGTTGAATGCATCATTAACCTGTAGTATCAGGGATGTTACAGTAAAGCTTGGTTGTTAGAAGTCCTAGAGTTTTTAAGTATTCCTTTTAAACAATTCTTCTTTCTCATTGCCCCTGGTGATTTTTTTTATTCTTTCTTGGTGTGACATAAGGGAAGTGCACACAACTGGCAAACCCTGGTGTCAAGTATTTATATTAGTTATGTTTAATAAGGAGAATCCTTTACACTCTGTTAAATCCTACTGCTCATTCCACTTATATTTAAAATATATAATAAAGTAATTATAGTAATGGATAATTCTGAATGTGGAGGAAAATGTGGGCTATATTTTGCATGGTTCATGTACTTACTTGTCAGTATTTAACTTTCAAATGTTGCAGTGTTACAAGTGGCTCTTTATAAGGCAGACAGCAGTCTCTCTTTGGTATTTCTTAAAGTTTTGGGTATGTGGGTAAAATCTGTACATGCTGGAGTGAGCCAGTTTGATAATGAATAGATCAGTGCTTTACTATCTTCCCTTTGTTCTCAGGAAATAACAATTCAGGGATAAATTCTTTGGCTGTGTGAGACAGAATGCCTTTTAGTAATGGAAAAGGGGGATCTTTTAAATCTCAATTGCATAAAAAGTATTTGGAAGGCAGAAAATGGCAGTTTCCCTATGTAATTAATGGTAAAATTGCTACTAATGTGTGTAAGCACATGCTTAAACACTTTGCAGAACTAAAGGCAGTTGAGTGTCTTGCAGGTGGGAGCCTGCAAGAAGAAAGATTGTCCAGTTAAAAAACACTGTACCTGGTTCTTGTTTTCCACATACTGTGTATTTCACTATAAGTTCTCATATATGTCTGAGAATAGGTTATTTGTAGTGTCACCAAAAATATTTTCTATCTATAGTAACACCCACTTCTTATTTATTAAATACCAAAGATCTAGTTAATTGATACTCTTTTGAATAAATTAGATAGGGAAAAATTACAGTTCTGATTTTGATTAATTTGTTTTATTCAGATTTTTATTTTCACAGTGTAGAAAAATTGCATCAAACTTTTTTTACTATTTGGTGGATGAATGGTGTCCAGAAGAAATCTAATCGGCTTTAGTTCTTTTTGCCCTCAGAATACTGAAAGAAGAGTTGTCTTTACAAGGGGCTACATGAGGATCGAGTTCAGCACTGAATTACAACTTGAAGCAATGGTTAGGTATCGTTTCTGAAAAGAGGTGATCTCTGAACACTGGTATGACATGGCATATGAAAGCAGACTCTCCACATGTTCCTACTGGGGCCATCTTAAACTGTCCTTAAAACTAGCTGTGTTAGCTAGCACCAGAGACAGAATAATACTGCACGAGGCCTTGCTGTTGCTCTCATTCTGTTTTGGTAGTATTATGTACTTGCCTATGGTTAAGAAGATGGCTGTTGTTTATAAAGTAGTGTAATCATCTCAGTCAAGGGCAAGGAAGTTGTGAGTCAGAAAAAAATGGGACTAGAAGGCCATGACTGCAACTACTTTTTCAGTTTTTGTTCATGCTGAGGAACTGTCAGATTCTTGTTTCCTGTGGTTTTCCATGGCTGTGTCTGTACTAGGTGGGAAGGCGATACAAGGGAGTGCAAGCAGCCTTGTTGCAGCCTGGGCTAAGTGGTGCAGCTAGCCACATCCATGCTGTGTTGCACACAGTCCCCTTTTGGGGTCCCTCAAAGTCTGCTTGATGCTGACAGACTATCTTTTGTCTGTATGGTTGGCTTGCTTATTCAATATGCCAGAATAAAAGAAAGCTGAGTCTCAGACTATCATGATTCTGATCATCACAGCATGACTGTAAGGGTGAATGGTATCTTATCAGAGTGCTTTGAAGGAGCGTGCACTGCTAGGTAATGTTGAAGGTTAGCTTGAACAAAAGCAAGCTATTTGTATTGGGAACCATACACCACATGATCCTGAGAGCTCTTTCTGGGTCTCTCTTCAGAGGAAATTAAGACACCTTTAGAAGGGGTCATGAGAGAAAGGTAGCCTAAGTTTAGTGATGGGTTGAAGAGAAAAAAGCCCTGGGCAAGTGAAGGAGAAAAAAAAAAAAGTTTTCTGCATCCCTGTTTCCTCTGTGAAAGAAGGGAAGAAAGCCACAAGACCTTGTAGTGGAACCTTTTGAACAGGTTTGTGAATGTCCTGACTTGCCCTAAGCTTTTTAGGTTTCATTTGCATTGGCTGCTCTAGGTAGGGGAGGAGGGAGTGGGCTTGAAGGTGTTTTTTAATAATATTTTCAGGATGGAACAAAGCCCTTAAGTTCAAAAGATTAAATATTTTACCTTTGTTTTGAATTAATGTTGGATTCATCTGCCGTATTGTATCCCCCTAGTCTTTTTTTCTCTCTAGAAGTCCCTTAAGAGGGGACTAGATGTTCCGAAACATGTGCCCATATGCCTTTTCTCTTTGTTTATGACATCTAATCTGGTTGGACACTTCAGTTCTCTTTTCAGTGTGTACATTCTTCTGGAACATGGAAAGCTCTAAAGCTGGGGGATTATAATTGGAAGCAAAAGCTTCTGGAATCCTTCATAGGTACCACATTTCTTTTGGATTATTTTGAGTAGTCTTTTGTTCTGTGTTAAGGCTTGACAAACTATAGTGCCTTTAAAATCAGCTCTACAAACTGAAAATGGGGCTATTCTCTGCTCTCCCAGTGCTCCAGATAGTTATGGATATGGTTTACTATTAAGAAAATGCTCTTGGCCATGTGATTCCTTCAGTTCTTCCTCCAGTGTCCCAGGGCTGTTCCCGCAAAACTCAATTCTCCTCCTCAGGCTGTGATTTGGTAATAAAATTCCTTTTTCCTATGAAAGCAATAGGTACTTACCAAAACCTTTCCCTGATTTGGAGATACTTGAAACTGTGGACCCAGTTTCAATTCCAATGAGGACAGTAGGCTTTTTCGTGTGCTTTTTGGCACCAACATCAAGAGGAGCCAAATTCAACCAAGTTTTTCTATGAGCAGGCTCAATTAATAAACGATGGTTCTGAAAATAAAATGTGTTAGATCTTGTACGAAGATGTTAGATGTTGTTCACATAAAATAAGCGCATAAACTTTCTATCTTTTAGGTAAAAGTTAAAACTTTTTCTCTGTAATCCTTGGCCTTTCATCAGTGTTCGGGTCTGGAGTCTGACTGTTCAGATCATGAAAGCTATGTTTGTTGCTTTCATGGCTGAATCTTTATTCCATGATCTTAGATCTGTTTTTTCTCTTTTCCCACTTTCCTGGAAAAATTCTGCTATGGAAGTAGGGTTCACATACTGTTTCCTGAAGTCTTTGTTTAAGGACCAACTGCAATGCAAACCATGTTGGTTTATGATGTCCACTGCTTTGTGAACAGGTGAACAAAGGTCAGCTTGGATGTTCAGAAAACTAATGGTGTTATTTTGGTATCTTGTGCATGTCTGTATGGAATGGAGGGGTCGTGGTGAAATAAAGATGTTTGGGGAGAGGAATCTATAACATGTCAAACAGAAAGAAGTTCTCCAGTACTTCTTTTCTTCTCTTGAAAATCCTTGTTTGCAGTCATTTGTCTTGTTTGAGGTTTTGTAAAAGCTCAAAAGTTCTACTGTAACAGGCAGAAGCTCCAGAAGGAAAAAGTCCTGCAGGAAAGCATGCTTCTGACTTGGCACATGTTGTTGAGAGGGAGGTTAGTTTGGGAGGGAATTAAATCATGTGCATTGAGTTCACTGAAAGTGAATCAAAGCCAGCTTTTTGTTATAGATGTGTTTTTTTTTCCTGTTGCATTGCCTGTGTCTGAGCCTGTGACATCTTCTGTTTTCCTGATAATTTTTAAATTTTTTTGTCCATGAATGTTACATAGTGAGGGCTGAAGCTTGGCAGTGGAGCAGAAATACTTTTGTTACTGCGTGTGACATACATGTAGTGTGCTTAAAGAACCCTCCCCTCAAGAATTTTAATCCAGAACTTTTCACAACTAATCGTAAGAACTTTTCATTTTGCTATATAAGCAAATAATGCACCCAAAGAAACTCCAAAATCAAGAGAGTAAGTGAAATTTTCTTCAGTATTATTTAATCCCACTGTGTGTTTTCTCTCAATGATGATTCAAAACATCTAGATTTTTATATGGCTGCTTTAGGGAAGTTTAAGCATGCACATGAAAAGTCATGAAAGTACAAGCCTGTGTTCATTACTGGGTTCACCTGTCTTTTGAAGTTAAAGAAATTAATGTTGTGCCTTTCTTCATGATCAACTTGAGGTGATTGCACTGTGTGTGTTTGTGTCTAATCCACCAGTGGACTGATGTAATTCTGTTGAAGTTGGTGGAGTTTCTTCTGCCTTTGCCTACAGTGGATTAAGGTTCTTCATCTTAATATGTATTTTTTCATACACAAATCTCACCACATAGAGTAGATGGACTTAGTATTATTACAGTATGTTATTATTATAGTACAGTATTAAATTATCTGTAAGAAGTAGGACATCTGACAGGCTGCTGCTTATTACCTAGTTTCTCAGGCTTGCTCTGATTGACATTGCATTTTGTGCATACAGAAAGAGTATGGATAAGGAAAACCACTTGAACTGTAGAAGAGTAGTGTAGTTGAATTTTGATCATTGATTTCTGAGTGTACAAAAAATGAAGCGAAAGAGTGTACTCAAGCGGTAAGTTACAGGAGCTAACAGAGTGTACAGCACCTTTAAGAAGCAGGTGTTTGCCATGAAATTTACCGTGCACAGAAACGTGCTTGCATTTGAAGTAATCTAGGAACAGTTACAGGGGAGTGGGAAACCTGACCTTTTCCTATTCAGTACAGGCTTGCAAAAAGGGGGCGCTGGAAGGGGGGGGGGAATCATAATGGAGGAGAAAGCGTGATTCTTCTTAGCTCTTTATGTCTGAAGCAGGAGGGTGGAACCAGAAGAATGATTTAAAGGAAATTGCAGTAGTGATTGTTTCAAGCGTACACAAAGGAAACCTTGCACTCTGTCGAGCTGTAGCCAATCTCAGTCTGGAAGAAGGGATTGAATGTTTAATTAAACAATGCCTTTGAGTCTGTTAATTTATGCTCCAGCATTCATGATATGTGTAGATTTAGGTTATTTTTCAAGTGTACAGCTGTGTCCTCCTGCATGAAGTTGGGGCTGTAGTTTTTATAGAGTGAAACATGTTTTTAATTGTGGTAGCACACTCTTAAAACATCAAAGTACTCCATGAACAGCCAACGCAGAAGCAGGTCATGTCCCAGAGAGATCTCAGTCTAGGTCTGGAGCAATACACGAGTAAGCAAATTGACAAGTGTGGGAGGGGAGCAGGTTAGGATGGAGGAGAAAAGAGGCCAAGTTGTCAGTTCAGGAAATATTGTCTCTAGGCAGTAGAATAGCTGATTAATCTGGCATTCTTGATCTGGTAGTATAAATTTGCAGAATTCTGCCGTGAGTAAATTGCAGCAGGCATCTGCCCCAAATAGTAACTGCATATTATGGGTAGCTCTAGACTGATGTGTGTCCAGTGCTTGCGCAGAGTTTTGGTTAAGGGTGTTCTGTTTTCATTGCAAAAAAATTAGAAAGGTAAACCAGGATGGAAACATTTTATACCAATACAAATTATTTTGTACTTACCTGTCTTAACCTTTCCTTAAATGAGAAGGATAATAGGTTAGCATTAGGAGCTCGACCTCTCTTGCCTGGGGCAGTCTGGAAGGGAGGTACAGTGTGGTTCTAGAAGCAGTGGAATTGAAGCAGTTTCTAGGCAAGCCTGAAGATTTTAAGCATGTCTTACACAAAGCTGCAAAGGTAGCTGATCTGCCACAGACCCAGCAGGAATTTCCACAGAAAGTACTGACCTTATCGAAACACAGAATCCCACAATCCATCAAATCTGTTTGATCAACCCATTAGCCCACCAAACCCCCAAACCTCAAGATTTTATTGGCATGCAAAAATTGTCTTTCTGACTAACTGGATGTGATTTCATGGGGGAAAAAAAAATACAATCCCATTGTAGGCTGTTTGGCTACACATAATGATAATTCTGCTGTTATATAAGCTACTCAGTTGTGGGAGAAAAAGAGTATGTTGGAGAAGGTTAAAGTACTTTGAAACATTTATATCTCTATCAATGCTAAGAATTAGAGCAGAAAAAAATATTTTGGTGAAATATCAGACATGTTTGAACCCTGGTGGAACAGGTTTTTGTGATATTTTTTCATAATCTACTTCATTTAGATAGAAGGCTGTATCTGCTTAAAATGTTTTTTATTTTGAACAGAAGTTTGTTGTGCTTTTGGGCTCTTGCTTCAACTGTGTATTATATCCTCCATTGACACCTGATTAAGCCAAAGTAAGTCAAGTCAGTGGTTAGGCTTTAGTCAGCTCACACATTCTGTGACAGGAGAAAACCAGTTTCCTTTGTTGGATTGTCTCAAATGTCATTTAAGCAATAATGTATCAACGCAAACAAAATTAAATCACAACAGAAAAAAATATGAAAAAGAAGAAATTGGAAGGATCAGATCTTGAGGAAGAGCCTGTCAGTGTCAATGGGGATTGTCTTGTATCACATAATCATAGGCAGGATTGGAATTGTACACAGTGGACACAGGCAAGATACTTATTTTCTGAAATATTCAGCTGCTTGCATAAGGGTCTTCGAAAAGTCCTTTTTAACAGTTGTGCTTGGCACTCAGGTAATTCTGAAAAACTGTCTCAAGGCCTAATTTAACAGTTACAGAGTAAATATCAGCAGTACAACAGTATCACTTTCATGGAGTGCCTTTATGATGCCTGGTGTAGGAGAGTTAAACTTGTGAACTGAAACTGGGAAGCAGCATCGGAGCATTATGAGTTGGCATTTTCCTACTCAATGCTATCAACAGAAGATAGAGGATTTTATGCTGTCGATTCTGTACTTTTAATAAACAAACAATCCCAGATAATTAAATGGGGATTTAACAGTTTAAGGAACAGCTGCTGCTGACACAAAGAAATGTTTGCCTCTAAGCAATACTGAAGTTCTTCACATAGGAACATATTAAAACTATATTTCAAAAGGCGGTTTGATTGTCATAGATTAATTTATGTAGTGACATGGAGCTGAAAGTTCTGTGATTTGGGTAGGTGTGTGCTGTATTTGTGGGCTCTGGTGGTTCTTACAAGATTCTGTGGAAAGGTTAGGGTACATGATTAAGCTGGTAAGTGTGCGACTGAGGTAGCTATCCGTATCCATGAATAGCAAATATTAATTCAGTTTAGTGTAGATTGCAATAAGAAGATTTAGTTGCATTACCTTTCATTTGCTGTTGGCGAAGAGCCTGCACATGTTGTGGTAGTCATAGTTCAGCTTACATAGCTTACATAGCTTCCAGGGTCTCTGATTTCTCTGGAAGGCTTCAAATCTGCAATGCCGCAGTCTGATTCTTATAGTGGATTTTACTTCAGTGTTTTAATCAATGCAAAGTCTTGCAATTTCTTTCTTGCTCTCATTTAAAATAATTTCAACTCGCTGTTGTCATGGTTGCAGAGAGGAACTCAAAAGCGTGAACCCTGCTGACACCTAAAACCAGTAAGCCTGCATATTTCTGTGAGAAAGCTCAGAATTAAACAAGTGTTATGATTTTTTAATTTTTTTTTTTTCCTTGAAGGTAAAGTCATAATATCTCAGTGGTTTGGATTGCTTCTGTAGGGGTAGAAGGAAGACAAATAGGATATATAGTCAATTTATAGGGAATGACATTACATGGGAGCACAGTCTCAAACGTGGTTCATTCTTTACAGGTTCTTTTGGTCTGATCTGTTTTTGAAAACCTCAACTAAAGGAGTGTACCAGGCACTCAGCTGCAGTCCTTTGTTACTCTTCTAGTTAGAAAGCTTTCCCTGACATCTAGCCACGGTCATTTTTGTTTTCAGTTAAGCTACTTATATTTTTTCCTAACTTCAGTGTGTCTGTGCATAGAGAACATTTGTTTCTTAACTTTTTCTAACATGCTTTTTAATAATATGTTAGGAGACTTGATGCGAGGAAATGCTGGAAGCTTTGACTTTGGGCAGTGACAGGCACTCGGCAATTGTTTGCCACCCAAGGTGAGGGAGATGATGTATATATGGGATATGAGGTTGTATGCACAAGTCTTCCACTACCTTCTCATATACATGTACCTAGGGAAAATAACAGGACTGGTTTGCTTTACCGTAGCATTTTCTCTGGTGCCCAGTGTTTTTTTGTGTAGCCCTGGGTAATTAATCTTTGTTTCTGCAGTGTGTCCTCACTGAAATCCTACTTTGCAGTTCCCTTTTGTCTTTTTTTAGTAGTTCTTGTTCTGCTATTTCTTTCCTGGATGATAAGAAGAGAGAACTAAATTAATCTAAACAACCTTGTTAGTATCCCCTCACCTTCTTTCATTTGTTTTGTCCTAGTCTGGGAAGTGAGAGGGAAGACAGAGGCCTCCCAGCAAGTAGATGACAGCATATACCTTGGTCAATGATACAAAAGCAAAAAAATTTAAGTAGCAGTTTCATCCATGGGTAGAAGTTTGGGCATAGATTCTCCTTCTCACTATGTGTAGCAAATCAACTGATGTTATTAGCACATTTTAAACAACATATATTTTTATGTTTCTGTGTGGATACTAATACTTGAGAGGTTGAGCAGCAGTGGTCCTTGGGTTGCTGCCTCTGAGTTTTATTGTTCTCCTGTGTTTTTCTGAGAGTGTCCGTGCAGAAAGGACTTAACCCTGTGATTCTAAAAAAGCTTTGGCAGCTTCTCCCTCCCCTGCTCCAAACCACAACACGCTTTCTGAACGTGTTATCATATCTCTGTGCTTCATGTTGGCTGTCCCTGGAGGTATTTGCTTGGCAGAACATTGCCCATTCCAAGGCAGCTCTAAACTGAGCCAGGCTGGGATCCAGAAGATGTGATATGAGACAGTCTTCTGAAGATGAGGAGTCTGAAAACTGGTAAGATTGGTCTGCTGACCAAAGCCTTGAGATGGGATGTAAATGAGCAGAGTGCAGTTCTTGCTTCTTACCCCCCTGGGAGGCTCCGATCTTCAAGTCTTTGTACTTAAGAAAGAGGGAAATTATATTTTTTTTTCCCCCCTGTTTTTTCATTATTTTGACTTCAAATGTGGAGAGTTAGGGATTATTAAATGTATTTTTTGCAATCCCCACCACAGAGAACTACAGTATTTTGACACTGTTTTTGTGTCTCGTCTCTTTAAATAACAATGATGGTAATAGAGGAGAAGGGGCAAGTGATGTGAAGGCAAGTAAGCACTGCAGTGTGAAACAGCTTTGTATTTTAATTAAAATCAATCTTATCAGATATAAGTCGTTCTACGAGGTAAACGTTCTCATACAGTTCTTGGTTAGAAGATCTGAGAGGACCCTGAAGACTGGAAATGTGTTCAGGCAAAGGTTTGGGGTTTTATTTAACCTCAAAGAGTAGGGTTTGACTTAAAAGAAACCCACAAAACAGAAACAGAGCAAAAAAACCATACAAACAAACCTCATCAGCAGTTCTGCCAACTTCCTGACCCCTCTCCCCTTAAAAGAAAAAAATGAAAAATTCCTGCATAGACAGGCTTATTTCTCTCTGGAGAATTAATTTTTAAGTTTGTTGGCTTGGTTTTATGCATCTGATTTTTTATGCATATGATTTTTGACATCTCCATGACACTGTTGTATCTCTGTTCCCTTCCAGTTTTTACAAGTTTGTATGAATTCACTTCCCAAAGGTAAAACTCAGGATTTTAGAAAGATTTTAGAAACTCCTGATTTCTGGAAGAACCCTCTGCTTTTAGGAAGTTCCTTAAAGTGAACTCATGTCTTCCACAGCCAAAGGTACTTTCAAGATGGTCTCTTGCTTTGAAGGACCTGAATGTGTGATGGATTCTTACTAGGCATAATCTTCTCATCATCCATGTTTGAAAAGTTCTATGCGGTCATGTTGTTCTTCTGACAGTGTAACATTAAGCTGAATCTATAATATTATTAACCACCTTTCTTGCCAACTTCTATCCAGGCAGCAAAATTACAGAAGCAGGAAAAGGGCATTAAACCAGTATTAGCCAGTGTTTTTTATTTTGGGTTCAGTTTTACTGAAGTTCTGTAGAACTTAAGAATAACAGTTTGTGTTTGTCTCTGATTTTGCTCTTGGCTTGCTGAGATGCGTATCTTTAGGACAACCTGCTCTGAGTTACCTACCTGGTGCATCTCCTGGAGAGGAACAGTACCTTCATTCTCAGCAATGGCATTGCTGTTGAATTTTTGTCATCTGGTCCCTTCTCTTAGGGGGGGATTTTTCTCAACAATCCTGAATGCAGTAGAAATAAAAATGACAAGGCAGAGATAATATTCCTTTCCATTCATGCTTCTTCCTGCCTAGAATTATATTTGTATTTTTTATTGTATTTGTGTCTGTGGCTGCAGAGGTGGGAAGGACAGGAGATACAAAGACCTTTGTAAAACTATTACTATTATTTGGTGATTGACCAAATTAAGAGGAAAAATGTTTTTGATTAAGAGAGCATGTGTTCCTTGAACTCTGCCCTAATTACAGCTGCATGTTTCTCCTCTTCAGACTTGGCCCAGCCCTATCTAAGGTAGCCTGAGGTCTACTTTAATTTACTCCAGTTGGCTGTGATTCCCGGGGAGTTGTATGCCACCTGGCTATGGCTAGAACAAGGCTTATCCCAGCCACTCCCTTTCCCTGTTCTGAGAAGGCACTGTGGGCAGGAGTATGTGGAGCTGTATCTCCTGAATTGCAGCCTGCTAGGTTGCCCTGGAGCGGGGAGCCCCCCAGCAGCGATCTTACCGAGAGTTTCCAGCTTGGGGCTGTTTGGGGCACAGGGAGGGACTGAACACCTGCTGAGCTCCTTTGAATTCCCCCATGTCCCCACGATTAATTGTTTGAATACTACTATCCAAAGCCCTGTAATTTTAAAGGTAGGCATTATGACCTCTGCACTAAAGTCAGTGTGTTTTGTCTGGGACCTCTTCTACTTTTTAAAATAACATTCTAGTTTGTAATTCGAAGGTGCTAATATTTTGTTTCTGAAGTGTTTGAAAAACATTACTTCCACTAGCAAAATAGGAATAGTCCAACGAAAATTAGTTGCCTCAGTTAATTTACAAAAGATGAGCTTAGTGTCCATCTTGCTGAAACAAGTTTAATCAAACTGTTCCATTAAATTGAGCGCATACGAACAGTAAATGCAATAAATAATTACAGAATTCAGTGTTACAAAATAAAGTCAGGTCATACTTCATTCAACCTGTAAACTGTTTTTGTCCCCTACTCCTCTGATTCAGAAACACTTTATTAAGTGCTGTTAAATTTCCCTTTCCTCCTCATCTTCTTATACAGGACCATGCTTTCAGAGTCATTATCAAAAATGTTTGTTCTGAAGTGTCAGAATTTATTTCTTGTCTAGGGTTTCTCTAGAGCTATAATTTCTTTAAAGAAAAAAAAGGCACCTCCACTGATTATATGGTATCACCAATACTGTTCCTAATGTTACCTTCCTACTTTTTGTGTTTACTAAACTTTGTTATTTTTATCTAGGCCTGGTATTGACTTCTGTCTTTTCTGATGGTAGAATTAATGCAGCCACACTTGTAATATATTAGGAATTGGGATGTCATTACAAGAGTTTACTAAAAATAAAGTCTTGCTCCAATGTACCAGTTCCTAGAAAGATGGGTTTTAATACCTGGGTGGTTGTTCTCTGCAGCCTTCTCAACAGGCTTGTCGTTCTACAAGATACATCGTAAAATATGCAATGTTATCACAAAAGCAGAACAAAGTATGGTTTCTTCTTTTTCCCATGTTAACCTTTTCTTTCAACTTCATGTTGCAGTAGCCTGTTGTCAGCAAGAAAAGTTTCACTTTACAGTCAGCAGATTCATTAGTGGTGAAAAAAATTAACTGTCGGGTTTACAGAACCTGAGCTGTTTTAAGATTATACTGAACTATGGTAATTTAAGCTGTGTAAATGGAAATCTGTAACTTTGAGTAATACTGATTGTGAAAATGAATTTTCAGGATTTTCAAGCCTCTGTATGTGTTCTGTGCAAATTACCTGCAGACTCTTTTAATTGTTTTGGTTTTACTGGGTGGTTATTGAAAATGTTACCCTGAAATAGAATTGAAAAAAAAAATACAGTGGAAAAATGCCTTCTGAAAACCTTTCCTGCCTTTTGTGTGATAGGGGATGTGGTGAAAAGTGGGGAAAAAAAAAATCATAATCTCTAAAATTTTACAAATTATACTGATCAAACAAACCCATTACAAAACAATTTTGATGTTATCTTTATTTTATACTACAATGTCAGCTTGTTCACAAAGTTACTTTTTATTCTTTCCCCAGTATTTTATGTTTTATCAGTAATTTGCTGTGTATTAATAGTATAATGTCAAAATGGGGAAATGATGATGCATTTTTGCAAAAGTTTTATATAAAAATAATTGTTTAAATTGGTGTTATATCGAAGCCCCATGCTTGACTATGCATTATTTGGTGAAAAAAAAGAAAAAAAAAGTATAAAATATAAAAGTTCACAGCTGTGCTTTCACACAGACAAACATTTTACTGTCATGCATAAAATTACTGATTTGTGTGACCTTGTTTCTTCAATATTGCTGCCTTTGATCTGGCAAGTTCACTAGTTTGCTTGGTGAGAAGTTTAGAGTGGACTTAGAATAAATTGTTGGCAGTTTGTTATTAAGCTTAGGCTTACTGGTGGCAGTTCAGTTATGTTAGATTGTTTTTTCCTCATTTTACATTTTGATGTATTAATATCATGCAAGTCCAGCACTAGTTGTTGATAGTGTAGTCAGATGTAAAAGCAGTAGAAATTCTTGGTGGATAAACAAGTGGAGCACTAGTATATATGGGTGTGTATGTGTGTGTGTAACATATATATTCTATATAAAAGAGTATATAACATATATGAAAGTGTAAATAGATTATATATTTCTAGATCTCCCTCTATCCAAAAAAGTACTTGAAAGGTGAGAGCTCTTTTCCAGGAGACTAGTAGCTGAAGAGCACAGTGCACTGAAGTGCTGAACTGCTGAAGCTCCTCTGTCGTTTCTCAAGTCTGGAAGAGGTTTTCAAACGCCTTGTAAAGCAGCCGAGGGGGCTCAGTAGTTCATGTGAGTTATCTGATGATGGGCTGAAAGTTTCAGGTGTGTTGTCCATGTGACGTGATATTAGTCATCTTTGCTGACTGGAATGTTGTAAATTTGAAGAATTGCAATTGCATCTTTATATACAAAGCTCAGTTAAATGTGGCACTCTGCGTAGTGACAACACAGTGAGTTACCAACCCCTCCCTCCACAACTTCTGGCTTTATTCCCCACTCCTCTATTGTGTGCATGAAAGTGTGTTTGGGAATTGCTCTTTGCAATTTTTCCTCATACATTTCATGATCTAGGTTAGATTCACAATTGTTTTGTCAATGGAAATTTTTCTCTGATTTCTAAAGGCTGAGGGTTGAACTTGTCACTTTATCCTTTGCTGAAAAAGACCTTTTATAACCTTGACAGGGGCCTGGAAAAAATGTGTTTGTGTAATTTTCTCAAACGAAATTTTAAAAACTCTGTATCTTATAAATGTTGTTCTAGCAAAACTGGAGTGGTGGAAAAAGCTTAAAAACATTAGTGTTCATTGGGATCTTTTAATTTTAGATACAGTTGTGCATACATGCATACCATAAAGATTGCTTTGTGTCTTTATCATCTTTGTCAAGAGACTAATTTAACATGTAAAAACAGTATTTACATAAAAAGCATTCTTTAATATAATATTAAGTGACTGTAGAAACTCACATTTTTAGCCATTTCAATCCTAAAAAGTACTGTATTATTTCACATTTCCCAGTATGTTTTTCAGAAAACGTATGGCAAAGGTTTTCAGGTATGCCTATGACATGGAAAAACAAGGTATCAGGGAAATCAGGTCAGTGAAGACAGAATTGCTTGCCCCAGTAGCAAAACCTTCACAATAGCAAGCAGCATGAAATCTCTTTGCATGCAAAGAGCTCGTTTAGGCTTGGTTTTCTGAGCAGTGTTTACAATGCATTGCTGGGGTAGGCCAGGTGTTGTTATGTGCTTCACGTGTGTGTGGTGATGTGACGAGTAGAAGCAAGGCCAGACCGGGAAACCTTTGGATATGATCTGAGTCTTATCAAGTTTTTGTTAGTGAAATGTTTAGAAGTGGGTTTAGAGCTAGTGTCTGGATTTTAGCTTGTGAATAAAATAGCAGCACTACAGTTCCTGCTTCCTGACAGGTTTTGCGGTGCATCACTGTGGAAGTAATCTGTCTTGACATGACTGCAGGGTGCCAGTCTTGGCTTGACAAAGTCAGGTATGCTTCTGACAGTGTCACAAACGAACATGGTCTTGGCCAGTTTTAAAGGGAATAAACAACAAATCTCAATAGCACAGCTGGGTCTGTTTCAGTAAATTTTGTAGGTTATGCATATAGTTACCAACACATTAGTGCCTTTCTGGTCAGAGCAATTAATGTTTTTACTTCATCCCTACTTGGGCAAACAGAAACTGCCAAAAAGCCTCTGTTCCTAGCTAACTTATCACAAATTATGCTGTCCTATATTCTGTTTGTGAAATACTAAGCCAGCTTACCCTTTCACCTGTGTAAAAGAGGCAAACCAAGGATAAGGTAGGAACTGGAAAAGGCATGGGATTTTGCCTTGTAGATGGTGACTAGTATGGTGGGACTCTAAAGCCAATCCAGGCTGCTTGCTGTATACTTCACCTGAATGGGAGTGTTCTATAATTAGACTGACACCCAGTACCCAAGAGGAAGTAAAAATTATGCTTTAAAAACCAGTTATGGATAAACTACACAATAAATTGATGCCTCACAGGCACTTTTCTGTGCTTTTCCTTGTGCAGCGCACCTTGGTTGCTGCTTGGTTCCTATTTCATCCCTGCTCTCTTCTTGCCTTTTTTCTTTTACTTTGTTTTTATTAGGTGTTGTGAGTGTAGTGTTTTTTTCTTTGTCTCCCTGATTGCTTGCGTGCATTCATTACATTTGGTCTTTCTCATCGTATTGTGGATCATCAGGTGATAGTTCTGCAGAGCCAAGAGTGTCACAGCTGGACTCTCACAGCAGTGTGAGAGTCAGAGAAAGGATGCAGGGGATGTGAAAAGCTGATGTGCTGCTTTCTCAAGGTGGGTGTTTGTGCTGACCCTCTGTGAGGCAGGGAAAGGCAGAGCTGAGTGAGTTGCTTGTTCCTTCACACACAGCATGGTTGTTTGCAGGAGGAAGAAAGAAGGAGCTGTGCTATCTCTGTTTTTTTCTGCTCTGCCTCCATCTAATATCTGTGGCTTTCTCCTTCCTGATTGCCGCTCCAGTGACACCCATCCATCCAGTTGCTACCTGTGTTCTTCCAGGTTTGTAGCAAAAATAAAAAAGACTTTCTTTAAGAAGATAGAGTGTGTGGTTGAAATCTTTATTTTGTTGCCCAAAGGTGTGTTACATTGCTTATCAGTACAGGAAGCCTAATGCATGACTGCTTTCAGTACAGCTTGAGATCTTTTGGGTTTCGGCATGGGGCTTTCAAGCAATGAGGCAGTTCTTCCAAGGTCATTAGAGAGATCCCACAAAGGGAAATTCTTCATTTTAGTCTTTTTCAAGTGCATCTGTGTCTGTTATTAAACTTCACGTAAAAAGAGTAATCAGTGTAACAGGGTCAGTTGAAAACACCTAATACTAGGTGCATTGCTGCTGCTTTTAGGGCTTCCCAGCTGAGTGTGGTTTACCAGCCAGGCATGTGCCTGTGAGTTGTGTAGCCATGCCTGAGTCCCCAGGGTGAAAGAGGAAGGGTTGGTTTATTGTATAGCAGTGGTCAGAATTGTTTGGAAGCAGCTTAGAAATTATGGAAATTAACAAAGCCACTCATTTTAATAAATCCAATTAGCATTTCTACTATTAGTTTCCATAATTTTAAAAAACAAAATCCATTTTCCTCATTAGTAATTCTTTACATTCTTCAAAAAGGATCATCCATAAGAATAAAATACACTGTGCTTTTTATGACAGATTGTGTCAAATTGAAGTAAAAATCTCCCATCACTGTGAAGGAAAATTATTTTGTTTCTGCTAATTTCCATGCAGCTTTAAATTTGGAGCAATCATTATATAAACCTATCCATCCTTTGGTTAATTTTTGCTGGCTTATATATTTCCATAACAGCCTGTCTGGTAGAGGAACCCCCAGAAAGCCGAGTGCTTAAAAATTGGCATTCATCTTCTTTCAGACAGAATGCATTAGGATATTCCTTTATACCTGAAATGAAACTATGTTTTCTTGAGCTACTGTCATGTTTGTTTGATTGTTTTACCTTTTATATAATGAAACCCAGAGCCTCAGGATGTCTACTGAGATAGCAATTGCAATGGAAAATAGAAGTCATTTTTCCAGCCCTTTCACATTGTTCCTGGTCATTTGAGAGCACCTTTTATCCATTGGCATTTTAATGCAGTGATGCTTTCTTCCTATAAATAAAATGACTTTTCTGTGAATATATCCTAAAGACTAGTGAATAGATGTAGTCTGTTGGAAATAGAGAATAATATCTGGTATTGAAGAGATGAAGGGATAAAGCGACCTAATGTATTTACTGAGTAATAATCAATATTCTTTGTGTGATATTATATAATATAGCTATGACATAAAGCATAATGGGTGTTATATGTTTCATGTAAAATTTAGCTTACCCTTTCTCACGAGGAGACCCACAGAAGTTTCTGTAGGTTCTGCTGCTGCCTGGTGCAGTGAGAAAATCTGAGCCCCACCAAAGCCAATGCTTTGATTGAGGAGGAGCAGTTTTCCCAGCCACTAGTATCTTTTCTCCCCTTCTGGACAGAAAAAAGAACTTAACTCCACCACAGAAGTCTTTAGCTTCAGTATTGCACACACATGCACACACATACAGCCCCCTCCCACCTGCATGGTAATGTGCCTCTGGGTACTTAGCATTGGTATTCAGGAGGATTGAGAATTTGGCTGGTAATGTGCCCTTCTGCTCCCCCCAGGGAAGGGGGCATTAGGAATGAATAGTGATGTAGCATGCCCACAGTCATGTGAGCGAAATGAGGCTTGATCTAGAAGAAACAGAATTGTTGAGATCTGCTTTGGATAATGCTGTGTCTGATAGAGCATGTGTATATTCATTATTCCTCCCCTTCGCACTATCCTTTTCCAGTTCTATTCTAGTTCTTCAATGTACTCCCACCCACACAAACTCATCTGATACCCATGTCTTCCCCTACCGTGGCCAAGTAAGGCTTCACGTAAACATTTGTAAGCTGAGAGTGGCAAGGGAACAGCAGGTGCACGTGGCAGCACAGGACAAGGTAGGAGCAGAGGGTTCAGGAGAGTCTGTGGGGCTCTGCTTTCAGTGGGGAGGAGGTGGGAGAGGATGCAGGGATGTGGGCAAGGGTAAATAAAATGCAAGCACCTTGTGTGCAAGGAGGGTGGTAAGATGTATGAAGGGTAATAATACCTAGTGCATGGTGAAAGCCATTTATCTTGGTATGTGTAGAGTATGATACCTGCTGATAGAAAATGTACCCTGGGAAATGCCCTCAAACAAAGGAATGTTTTGCAGCTTGGTGTAGTTAATGTCTATTAGCAGAATAAGAAGTCAGGAGGTTTATTGTTACTAATGGTGTTACAATGGGTTAGGCGAATGAATGCAGCTGGCAATGCTCTGAGGAAACTGGAAAGATGAACGGGTGAATCAAGCATCCAGGCTTTGGAATATATGTGCTTCTGATGTATTTGTAGACAGCCACACATCCTTCATTGGAGCTGTGATGAGTAACTACAGGAAGTACATCCTGCGTTTTAGGGTGGCATCCTGGTAGCAGTCCTGACCCAGAAACCATTTTTTCTGCATTAGTTGGTGATAATTTAAATGTGCAGTACTGCCTCTCTGGTAATTTATGCTCAATTTCTAAAAAGGCAGTGATGAGAATATAAAGTTTTAAATTAAGAATTACTGTATCACTGGTTAGGTTGTTAGACATGTTTATTATAGTCAATGTTATTTTAGTTTTTCCTTAATATTTAATGTAAATTTGTTTAGGTATCTTTCACCCATTTGAACTTACTCTGTCTTTTATAAGCCACCTGAAAGATGTTTTCCTTGTGTTGATACTGGGAGGCACTGATCAAGTCTCCCCTTTAATCTCTTTCTGATAGGCTGAATATTTCAAGTTTATTTAGCACTTTCCCAAATTAAAAGCTTTACAGGTTTTCTCTGTTTTTTTCTTAAATCCCTGAACCATTTTTAATTTCTTGAAGTATAGATGCAAAGAACTAGCTATGTTTCTTCAATTATTTTAAAGCGTTGCCACCTTCCTACCCAGATGCTTTTCTATTTGTAGGGCTGCTGTATTCTCCCCCAGCTCCTGCTTAATAACTGCATCAGTGTGATCTCACATTCACTTGGGTATTCCTTATAATGCCCAAGTCCCATTCAGAGCTGCAGCATTTCAGGACACAAACCTTATGACATAAAATGGGCATAATTTTCTTGTTAAAGATGATCTTACCCTTTGCAGTTGTTGGAACAGATGCTTTCAAAAGAGCCTATCTTAAAAGTGACTCAGCTAATTTTTGTAAATAACTGGCTTTCCTCATCGTTTGTCACTTTAGTACTGTGTGGGATGCCTACAAATTTTATGAGGGTGGTTTGATATTGACTTACACATCGTAGATAAACTGCAAAATTCCACCTGAAACTGGAAGACAGTTCTCTGCTAAAAACTATATTTTGGGATTCATCATTTACCCCATTTTTATTTAATTTAATTACTGGTATTTTAAAAATAGTGGTACTTTTTAAGGTAGTTTTACTTGTAACTGCTAGAGCTCTTCAGTACAATGTTGCAGTTATAATAGGCTCTTAATTTTGAGTGCATGTGGGGGAAAACCAGATCCCTATCATGATGCCCATTTATTTTATACAAAGGAAATTGCTGATATTTTTCCCCTTACTGTGGTTAATTATGTTGGGGAAGGAAATGTTAAATATGAAATTTCTGGTGCTAGAGCTGAAATGTTATGAAACCTCTATGGAAAGCCTTCCCCCCTCACATCTTCCAGAGTTACATCATTATTGAACCATATAATCAGACTCCCAAAGGCTTATTCTGTTATGTCTTTACACAATTGTATTGGGTTTACATGGCAAGGTTTTTGTAGCAGGAGTCTGCAGGGGTGGCCTCTGTAAGGAGAGGAGGAGAAAAATGGAAAGGAAGGAGCAGCAGCGAGGAGCGGTGGTGGACTGATCACAACCCCTGTTCTCATCCGTCTGCACTTCTTGGGGAGAGGAGGAGGTAGAGGAGTTGGCAAGAAAGTGAAGTTGACCCTGGGAAGAAGAGAGGGAAGGCGTTTTAAGTTTTGTCTTTTTTTTTTCTCACCATCCTACTCTTATTTTTAATTGGCAATGAATAAAATTGCTTTTCTGCAAGTTGAGTCTGTTTTGTCTGTGACAGTAACTGATAAGCATCGTCTCTGCTTATTAGATTTTAATCTTATTTTCTGCTTCTGTCCAGTTGAGGAGGGGGAGCAGCTGGGCAAGCATCTGGCAGCCAGCCAAGTCAACACACCATAACAATGAAGATTTTTGACAAATATGTTAGTGATCCTGTTTCCTTGAATTACAACAATAATATGTTATTGTAAAGGGTTATGATAATGCTACTCCAATTCATGAATAAGAGTATTGGATAAATGGAAATACAGAAAAAGTTCTCATACATGTGCTCAGCAATAGTCATGGTGGATGGTCTCCCTATCCAGTTGTAGTATGGAATTGATGTATTTTGTTTTATTCTAATACTGTATGTAGTTTAAAAAATACTTTGCTGTCATTTAAAAATGAACCGATTGTAAGAGCTATTTATGCTTGTTTTAACTGTCCTTAATTTTATTTTGTTGCTTTTAATGCCTTTTGAAATACAAATCACCTTAGTCTGGCTGCAGAAGGAATAGCTTTTTGACACTTGGTAATATAATTTTTAGGGTTTTATATGGCATTAAAGACTTAGTGTAAAATACTCTTTTAATTTTTTTAGTATTGGTGCATGATAATACTATTATTCCCTTAATGAAAATTTAAAATTAAGAAAGGGGGACAAAATGCCAACATTTAGTATTCATGGGACATCTTTGTAATTGTTTCATACTGCAAGGTCCTGTCACTGGGTTTTGGAACAGCATATGATAAGATATAATGCTGATAATGAATTACTGATAGTTGATTTTGGAATGTGGCCAACACAAAAGTTTTAAACCTCTGAAGAAAGGAGGGTGGTGAATTAATGTATGGAGAAACTTCACTACCTTTGTAAGGTGTGTTTGTATTTCTCTACTGTATTTACTGTATTTAAATTAACAGGCACAGATGTATCATTGTGGGCTGTAAAGAGTATGTCCCCTGTCTGCTTCATTAGTTTGTCTGTAGAAGCACATGGTGGGTTTCCAGTAATTTAATGTCATAGTATTTTGGGAACACTTAAGTCATCTATTCAGCTGTGTACCCTTGATTGTCTTCTGTTGAAGCTTCTTCCTAGTACAATCAAATTTTACACTGGGCTTAATAGTAAAGTGCCTATATTGAGATATATCCTGCTACCAAAGCTTTACTAATACTTTATACTGAAAAAGACTACTTTTATTATTGCTGTATGGGTAGGGAGTAGAAGGTATGAAGACATCTCCAGGTCTTTCCGTGAGGTTTGTGATACATGCATTTGTGAAACTCACTTGTTTAATGCTCCACAGAGCAATATGTTTTCTTTTTTTAACTTCTTTACCATGTATATAATATCTCAGAGTGGAGATTGTATTTTCAAATGCACTCCTAGAGACTGAGTTAGCAAAGTAAGACCTAGTATTGTGGCTTTGGTTTCATACACAGTCAAGATTTTGTTTCTGTTTAAGATACTGTTGTGCTGGTTGAGGGCCAGCAAATTAGGAATTAAACTCAACTCGATTTTACATGTTTATCTTTTTCTCAAATAAGCTGAAAGTTTCTTATTGAAATATAAGTTAAGTGGGTCCTGGAACCTCCTGTTGTGTCTTTTTATTTAAAAGAGATAAAATGTCCTAGGATTGATTCACCTGTTGTTCTGGATGAAGCATTGGCTGAAGTCAACCTTGCCACATTTTACATGCTAATCATGAGGTTTGCTCTTTCTCTGCTTCTTACATGCTTCCCTGCTGGGATGCTGGCATCCCACATGCTGACAGCTCCACAACTTCCCATGACAGAAGCAACTGGCAGGCACTGGTGCCTGGCCATGGCCTTCTCAAGCTTGCAACAGGTTTGCTGCATATTCCTCAGCCTCAAGGTAGCTCTCTGGCCTGCCAGTATCATATGATATGGATGGAGGACATGGCAGACTCTTGCATCCTGAGATGCCGCCGAGATGTGTCTGTCTCCTAGACCTTGTGCTGGATTTCAGAGAATCCGGGAGGTCTGAGCAAGAGAATAGCATCTGAATAGTTAGGTGTGTTGCCATAAGGACGAATGAGCCCACGATGTTAATAATCCTCATTAATTATAGTTTTCTGTGTTCTTAAACTGTGCCATTTGAAGCACTTGGAAAGAAGTTTGCATGTTTAAAATGTGAACCTGCCCATGGAAATTATTTCAACTAACAGTCAACCTTCTTATACATATCATAATTTGTGGATTGAGAGCTGATTCAGTTCTCCTGTTTTGTAGAGGTTTTGGACCCATGCCTAATGCAACAGCTTTAAATCAAGATTTGCTGGCATATCTGTGTGGGGTCCAATTATGAAAATATTCTATTCCAAAACAGTGCCTGGGGCTGCAGTACCACAGATTTGGGTTGAAATTTGGACTTAATTTAAATTTTTTCCTTCTAACAGCTTTATAAAGATAAGAAAAAGAAGGACCAGTAAGAAGAATGTATTTTCTTGTGCATTATTAAAATAAGTGTCTTAAATGCTAATTAATTGCACCTCTTTAAACCAACGAAAAGAGCTAACCTGATGAAGGCATAAGCTAGCTGCCTATGCAGCAGAGGTTATGAAAGAGGTTGTGAAATAGAATTCCACTCTGAGAGATTAGCTTGATGTTTTGAGTCATTAAATGTTTTCTTACATTTCTGTATAAAATAGTAAACAGAGAAGTATTAGAAATGTTACCTGAAAGCCATGTAAGTATAAAGGTTTAAGAAGTACACTGGCTTGAAAGAAACTTTCCTTTCAAGTGTTGAAGTGAAGTGTATAAGTTCCGCAGTTGTGATGGTACCTAGCACATTATTAGCTGACCCAGGACTTTAAAATTACCTTGCTTGTTACAACTAAGAAATATGTCCTACCTTTAAAACAATCAGCTTTTAACAAATTTGGGCTTAACAAATTTAGAAAGAATTAAAGTACTCTCAAGTGTTGTTTTGGAGATGACTTTTGAAGTGTGAGCATGCTATGTGGTCTACTTGAGTTTTGCAGGCAGATAGCACTTTTTTCTCCCTTGGGGGGGTGGGAAGAACAAAAGGAAAACAAATAATTCAGATGAAGGTACTTGGAATTTGGTATTCAACTTAGTATTTTTCAGATACTGTCTTTCTCATTTGCATATATAAATGAGGAATGAAGAATAATCTTAGCTTTAAGAAGAAAATTGTTTTTTTCAGAGATTTGGCTATGAAATGATTGAGCTATAAAGTTACAGAAAGAAGAAGAGAAAACTGTCTATGTCTTTTAGGAAAAGTTGCATGTGAGGGAGATATTTTTCTGTATCAACAAAATGTTTCCAAAACATAGAAAAATTGGCTCTGTGACACAGATAGCAGAAATTATACCATTACCAGCTAGAGTTCAGTGCTAAGTTCTGACATATCTGCTGTATATAATGGGATGGCTCTTTTTAAATTTTTGCCAGTTCAGGAGCACTAATTGCTGAAGAGTGGAAGATTGATTTCCAATTTCTGTTGGGACTGGTTTGCTTTCCTCATCCAGTTAGTAAGTGTCAGCAAATTCAGTGTTACTTTGCCTTTCCCAGAGGAAAGTCAAAGAATTGTTCTGTTACAATAGAGGCGATTATAATCAGCCCTGTTTAAGCTCTCCAAACAGTTTTCTCTTTTCAACAGTAATAGTTCATAGTAATATGTTGCATAAAAACATGAAAGACAAAAGTAAATGTAAGAATTGCAAGGTTGGTCATCTATGTTATAATTAATGCTAAGCTATCAGATCATACTGTGCTTATAATGGCTTGTAGGTCACTGAGATGCTTGTGCTATTGTTTCAAAGCAGACCTGTTAGCAGCAGGGTAATTTATTGAAAGCAGGCTGCTTGAACTAAGAGACTTCTGTTAATAATTGTTTAAAAGTTCCTATTACAAGTATTGCTGGCCTAGAGTTTTCTAACTATTGTTTAGAAACTCCTCAGAGGTAACATTTCTGAAAATAGTGCTAAAGGTAAACAGAGATTAACGGTGTGATTGACTTTATGTATAACCTGTCTTCTGGTGTGTTAGCTTTTAAAGTTAAGCAGATTCGCTGGTTAACAGTAGAATATTTCACTGTAGTGAGGAGTTGAAGTTAATCTCTAAAAGCTTTGGATAACTTTCTTGAACTGCTTTTCTTTTTATATAAACATAAGCAATATAAAAAAGTACATAAAATATTTTTGAGGGGGTAGTCTTTATGAGTGTGTGCACTATGAATTAATCATAAGCTATCCCACTTTAATAAAAATATTTTTCAGTTTGTGTATTTATAACTTCAAAATATGTTTTCAAAGTTAAAGTGAATAACATTTGGCTAAACAATATGTTATTGTCTGGGAACAATAAATGTATGGTTTTTAAATTTTTCAATAAAAAAGTACTGATAGTGCCTGTTGGCTACATGTCTGTACGGGCTCTGTTAGGAGTTGAGTTTTGCAAACGACTTTCCAATGTTTATGTTTTGGGTTTTTTTCCCAGTACTTACAGTGTCATCAGTTATATAAATTTCTTTTAATATTTTCTGTATGAGAAAGAGGTTTCTTACAACATCCCTTAAAACCAGGGATCAGGGCATCTTTACCCCAAATTGCTATTTCCATGAATTTGTGTTAAAGTCTACTTTCAGCCAAAATCAAGTAAAGTGATGCAGCATTAGTCTCTTCTATAGATTTTGTAATGTACTGCTGTTAAGCTATGTGATAGAGTCATTTAAGTTGGAGGTCATGTAGTCTACCTGCCTTCCAAGTTAGGGCAGATTGCTCATGACTCTTCCCAGAAGAACTCTGACTGTCTCTATATAGTAAAGGCTCTGTAAGTTGTGGGCAACCTGTTCCTCCACTTACTCTCCTGTAAGGAATTTCTTTTACTGCATATTGTGATAATTTCCTCTTCTTACTGTGCATCTTTTATGAGAGTCTGGCTCTGTTGTTCCTTACTGCTTCTACATCCTCCTTTGACTTGTCTGCAATGTAGACAAACAAGTTACCCTAGACACTTGGACATCCACATGCTGCAGCCCCCTAACCACTGCTGTGGCCCTCTGCAGAACTTCATCCCAGTTTATCTTTGCACAGGACTTGGATGAACTTACTGTTGGTTCTTTTTTGCTCTAACCTACCAGGGATCTTTGTTTAAATTATGACTGTACAGCTGCAAAAATTCCTTGCTTTTGCATTAACACTAGTGTAATATAAAAGAAACTTCCAAGTTGCGTTGAAAACTCGGAAGGTGTGCTGAGTTCCCAGTTGGTGTGGTAATCTGCATGGCTGGGGTTCCAGAACATTTTACAGCACTCTGACCTTCAGCCGAATGTAAAAAAGGTGGTGAGTTGCACTTTCACCGAAGCTGCACCAGGCCACCTTGTAAACCCCTGACTTGGGGTGTTCATGACAAGTGCTAGTGGTTCTGTGTTCGATTAATACATCTTTGTCCTTTGTACCCATTTGTTTCTGCTTATTGATATTCCAGCTGTAACAGAAATGTACAGTTTTGGTCTGAAAGAGCATATCATAGAATCACAGAATGATTGAATTTACAGAATCACAGAATAGTGGTGGCTGGAAAGGAGCTCTGAGATCACCAAGTCTAACCATAAAAAAACCAAAACACAAAAAACCAAACACCACAAAAAAACCAAAAAACCACACACACCCCCCAAACAAAAAAAAAAACAATCCAAAACACCCAACCTACAATCTTGGCCATTAGAGAATGCCCTGAAGTTCCTCATCTACACATTTCTTAAATACATCCAAGGATGGTGACTCCATCACCTCCCTGGGCAGGCTGTTCCAGTGCCTGACCACTCCTTCAGTAAAGAAATTCTTCCTAATATCCAATCTGAACCTCCCCTGCAGCAACTTCAGAGCATTTCCTCTGGTCCTGTCATTATTTACTTGGGAGAAGAGGCCAACACGCACCTCCCTACAACCTCCTTTCAAGTAGTTGTAGAGGGCAGTGAGATCTCCCCTCAGCCTCCTTTTCTTCAGACTAAACATCCCCAGTTCCCTCAGCCGCTGCTGGTATGACTTGTTCTCTAGATCCTTCACCATCTTGGCAGCTGTCCTCTGGACGCGCTCCAGCACCTCAATGTCCTTCCTGTAATGAGGGGCCCAGAACTGAACACAGTACTCGAGGTGCAGCCTCAACAGTGCCAAGTACAGGGCCAGGATCACCTCTCTGCTCCTGCCTGGCCACACTACTCCTGATGCAGGCCAGGATGTTGTTGGCCTTTTTGGCCACCTGGGCACAGTGCTGGCTCCTGTTAAGCTGGCTGTCAACCAGCACCCCCAGGTCCTTTTCTGCTGGGCAGCTCTCCAGCCACTCTTCCCCAATCCTGTAGCATTGCCTGGGTTTGTGACCAAAATGCAGGACCTGGCACTTGGCCTTATTGAACCTCATGCAATTGGCCTCAGCCCATCAAGCCAGCCTGTCCAGGTCCCTCTGTAGACCCTTCTTACCCCCTAGCAGATCAACACTCCCACCCAATTTGGTGTCATCTGCAAACTTACTGAGGGTGCACTCAATCCCCTCATCCAGACCATTGATAAAGATGTTGAACAAGACCGGCCCCAAAACTGACCCCTGAGGGACACCATAGGTGACCAGCCACCAACTAGACTGGACCACTTTGCCAACTTTCTAGGCCTGGCCATTCAGCCAGTTTTTTACCCAATGAAGAGTACACGTCTATGCCATGATTTGCCAGCTTCTCCAGGAGAATGCTGTGGGAGACGGTGTCAGAGGCCTTACCGAAGTCCAGGTAGACAACATCCACAGCCTTCCCCTCATCCAAAAGGCAGGTCACATGGTCATAGAAGGAGACCAGGTTGGTCAAGCAAGACCTTCCTTTCATAAACCAATGCTGGCTGGCCCTGATCCCCTGGCTGCCCTGCACTTGCCATGAGAGCTCACTCAAGATGAGCCTCTCTATGATTTTCCGTGCTACCAAAGTCAGGCTGACAGGCCTGTAGTTCCCCACATCCTCCTTCTGGCCCTTCTTGTAGATGGGCGTCATATTAGCCATCCTCCAGCCATCTGGGATCTCCCCTGTTGACCAGGATTGTCAATAAATGATGGAGAGAGGCTCAGTGAGCTCCCCTGACAGCTCTCTCAGTACTCTAGGGTGGATCCCATCAGGCCCCATAGACTTGTGAATGTCTTGGTGCAGAAGCAGATCATTAACTACTTCCTCCTGGATTATGGGGGGTTGTTCTGCTCTCCATCCTTAGCTTTCAGCTCAGGAGGCTGAACTGGGGGTAGCTGGTCTGACTATTAAAGGTGGAGGCAAAGAGGGCATTAAGTATCTCAACCTTTTCCTCATCCTTGGCTGCAGTGTTCCCCCTGCATCCATTATGGGATGGAGATTATCTTTTTGTTGTTGATGATTTAACCTCATTTCTATTGATACTGTCATCCAGGTAGTTTTCTTTCTGTAAGGTGTGTCTATCCTCTTCCTTTGTACTTCTTAATATTAGACTGGCATTATTATTAACTGCAGAAATGCAAAAAATGCTAAGTGATATGTGTTCCATCTTCAACCACAGAGAAACTCGTTTTAGTAATGTTCCTTTAAAAATGAAAAATCTGCTGTCATTTTTCGTTATCCACACTATTTTACAATTCCTCTACTAAACTACACTTTATCCAATTTAATTAATAATGCGTGATGTGATACCAAACCCAATATTTTACTGCAGCTCAAACTGGTGAGACATACTGTTTTCTATTCTTGAAAATCACTTCTCAGTGATGTAGGATGGTTTCTTAGTATATCAGAACAGCCTACAACCAGCGAAAATGTCTTGTTCTATCTTGTTTACCTGTGTGGCTTTAATAATTGTTTTCTTCAAAGCTGTTCTAGGTTTTGTATGGTAGAGAAGCCAGGCTCACAAAACGTTTTTACAGAAGAGGAGGCTTAATCAATGTAATATAACTCAGGCAGCCAGTACAGGGCAAGGAATAGCCATTAATCTTCCCATGCCTGCCCATGTGTAATATGCAATCAAGTTATCTTTTATCTCTTTGTAGATTATTATTATAATAATTATCAAGACTTTTGATAGATGACTTCTGGTCCTGATGAGCCTAGAACTCTCCCAGAATGGTAGACGTGTTTCAGGTGTGGATTATGAAGGCAGGCAAAAATATGTATTATATCTAAAAAATGGCTTGGAGGGAAATATTTGTCTTCTTCATAGTTCTAGTAGCAGTCTCCTCTGATTGTCATTTTTAAAGATGCATCTGTTTCTCAAGTAAATTACAGGAAAAATTTGGCAGCAAAATAGCCTTTTCCATAAAACAGAAGTCTTAGACTTTCCAGTCTAAGTTCATTAGGTCTTAAATTAGTGCTTAATTTGGTAAATATTACCTGGTTAAATGTTCTGTGAAATGCAGGTTTTTTTGAGTAGTATCTTGCTTGTGCAGTGGATGCATCATTAGAACACAGTGAGTTGAGTGTCTACTGTCAAAATGTCTATGTCGCCAGCTGGCTTGTCAAACAGTGAAGTATTTTGAAGTCTAGTTATGCCATTTGGTTTTGAATGTGGAGTTACATACTTTTTCTTCTGTATGACAGATCTGGGAGGTATAGAACAACACAGTAAGACAACAGTCTGCTGTTTAGTATACCAGCAACGTTTTTGACTTTTTAACAGCCATGCATTTAAACTATTCAAATATTCCGTTAGATTTGTCATCTGGAACAGTACAGCCAACTGCTTTGTAATGGGAGTTTGAACATGGGTGTTTTCAGGTGTTATGAATTGCCCCATGGACCTAACTGAAGCCATTCTAATCTGAATCATTTTAAAACACTGGAAGATTTTGACTCTCTTAAGGCCTTCTCGCCCTAATAAAATTAAACAGATAGGGATTTTCTATTGCCGTTGTTCAGTTAATTTGTGGCAATGCATTTAAAATCCTTAAGGAGTGAACCTGAAATTGGGTTTTATGACCAGAAGTATATATATTTTTTTCTTCTAACCTGAAAGAAGCAGTTGCATAATGAATGTAAGGTTCACTTGTGTATATTTGACTTCCTTAGTGTAATTTCGGTAATTAACCTATTTTAGCTGCCTAGAACTTGGTATTGTTTGATGATATTAAATCTAGGAAGAAAAGGCTGAATTCTCCTCTGGCATAGCTCAACTCTAATGACTTAAGTGGATTTATGCCAAAAAATAAGAAGGGGCTAGTGAATATACAAATAAGCATTTTGGTGAGTAGCATTTTGTTTCTTATTACAGACAGGATTAATTATGCTTGTAAAGGTAGAGGTGAAAAATGGAAAAATGTTGATTCTTACTGAGGTAGCAAGGGAATAAGTCTAGAAAAGGCTTTCCTATCAGATCAGGAGGAGCTTTAATAATGATACTAAAATAATGATACTAAAAATACATGTGGACAAAAGGAAGTCAATACAAACGTGATCATCTGATTCTTTGAATATTAACACACTCTTGCATTTGTACCTTTAGTGTTAGGTGTACTCCAGTTTCAGTAAGAACATGCAATGTTTTTGCTCTTCCCAATTGTTGGATTTTTTTAAACCAAGATTTAGTCCTGTAATGCAGACTAAAGCAGAGTGCTCTAGAAGGCACAGGTTAAAGCATTACCTCAAGTATATAGTAATGAGAAACTGCCCCCTCACCTCCAGTGCTGTTGACCAAATCATTTGACCTAAATGATAATTGTTGTCCTACCTAAGCTGAAAGCTCCAGTGTTGTTTACTGCTCCAGTTGGTTACTGCAACTCTGAACAGTATGACAGAGGAGTTTCCTTTGTTTAGCAAGCAACACAGTAGAGTCAAATGACATTTCTGTTTCAAAAATGTGAAGTTGTCAAAACCAACAACTCTGAATTGAGCCAAATGAGTGTCTTGGTTTCTGAGTACAGCAGCCTGGGTGTGCAGTTCTTAATGCAAGTGGAGGTGATGTTTCCTCTTATTTTACTTGCTTTCTGTTGTCTACACTTATTATACTCTGTTGCTTCTGTGCCAAACTGTGACATTCCAAAAATTATCAATTCCTTTTCTTGAGGAAGTGTCAGCGGCTTATTTCAGGCTTTGTTAATGTCTTCAAAGCATGGTGTCAGTGCCACCTTCACAGTTGTCCCCAAGATAAGTTTTTGCTCCCATGGCAAGAAGTGACAGCCAGGTAGCAGCTGGGTTATAAAAGCCTTCAAACAACTCTAAAGTGCATAGATGTGAACAGTTTGAATGTAAAAAAGTGAGAACTTCTTCATTCTGGAGAATGTCAGAGTGTGCCTAGGACAAGGGAAACCTTCAGTGTACAACTTGTGTATTTTCCATATTTTGTGTGTTAGTTAACTTGGATGATCTTTGATATTCTTCTATCAATGAATTTGGTTTTTTTTTTAGGGGGGGGTGGGCTTTTTTTTCTTTTTTTTGTTTTTTGTGTTGTTTTGTTTTAAATTTAGAGTAGGATACAGGGAAGATGCTGGGATAGTGCTGGCCTCCTATCCATGGAAGGGAGCAGTCACTGCCTTTTGTGGGGTGATTGCATGACAGCAGGTCCAGGCTTGGCCCTACAAGTGTCAAAGTCACTGACATTAGGTAATGAACTCTTTGTTAATAACTGGATGAATGACATGTACATCACTGGCATAGTGTTGTATTCTTCCCAGGCCCAAGCTAGATGTGAGTCTTGTTTTTTAAGACCATAACTATGTATAGGGGTTAGCCAACTTTCTGTTAAAATCTCATGAGTTTTTGCATAACTGGATATAGCCAGTGTCTTGGAGGCCTGTGCTGTGACTGGGATAGCTGGGATACCCCAGTGTAACGCATGCAGTTTGGGGTACTTTGTTCATTTTAGTACTAGTTAGATACCTGGAGCCTAAAATTCGCAGAAGGTTTCGGAGAGGGACATCAGCAGGCTCTAGTAAGTCAAAATCTGTTAGATTTGTAGAGTTTAACTGAGAGATCTGTACGAGCCTGGTTTATTTTCAGTGAAACTAAATGAGTTTTTTTCCCAAGAGCAGCTCAGCAGAGTAGGAGCAGTTGTGTAGGCTGGTGACCATCAACTCTTGAGCACAGGGAATAATTTTGTGGCACCTTTTACATTGGGGTGAGCAGTGCCTGAATTTGTTACAACTGGTAGTTGAGTGAGACTGTCCTTGAGGATGTTGTTTTGTGGGTATTTGTATTGTGCAAAATTGTAAGGTAGAGTTTACGGGGCAGATAAATTAGTGCCTTCATCCTTTTTTTGTGGCTCAGACATTGTGGTACATCATGGTGGCTTGGGAGCACAGCCTGAGAGAAATAGTGCTGGGATGAATCTTCACTGCTGTGTAGGTGGATACTGGACTAACAACTCTTAGGACATGAAATGTTGGTTTAGACTTCTATGGTGGAAAAAATTTTCTGAAATCCACCTATCTGGAAGGTTTTGACTCATGTAGAACTGTATCTTTCGGTGGGAAGACAGTCTGCTTGCAGTTGTACTATCTGTCCTCTTTTTATTAGCAATGTGGGATGAAGTTTCAGATCTCTCCCTAGCTGGAAAGCATCTGTATTTTGGGGGCAGCTTTAAATAATAGGACTGCCTCCCCAACTTTTAAACAAACACTGTTATTAAAAATAATTTTAGATATACATTGCAACTGTGCACATTGACAGATATACATATTGTAAAGTTCTGATTTTGGGTGTTGTCTCATGCAGCAGTCCTGATGTGTTTGTTGTCAGCAGAGAAGTTTTATCACCAGAAAAAAAATTATGTGAAAATTAAAAATCTTCATTTTACATGGAAGAGTGCTTAGCAATATTTCACTCTGGAATATGAGTGTCACTGACTTTGTAATAGCAATTGTAGTAGCACTAGCTGGGTATATAACATTTACTAGCCCATTGCCAAAGCAATGAGCAGAGGCATGGCTCAGGTCCACATGAAGTGGCATGCCTTAAAAACTTACAGAAATGGTGCCTCAACCAAAATGCATGGAGAAACGTAGGGGCTATTACTTTATTCAAACAGTTGTTGAGTCTGTTTGTAGGATTGCCAGTGACTGTAATGAGTTATGTTATTTTCACAAAGTTTTGTTCAAAACAGTTTAGCTATTTCCAAGAGTGAAGCAAGGAAAATACTTAGTTGTCAAAGAAAAAGAAACCCAGATGACTTTTGTCTGAGAAGCTGTTGAAGCAAAGACTTGATAATTGCTACCAGCATGGTAACCATGCCAGAGATGGGTTGTTCTCTGTACTTTTAAAGATATGCCTACAATAAGCCTGTTTGTGATGCTGAAATAACCTCTCTCAGGAAAGATTTCCTCAAACGTTGTCAGTTAAATCATGTAAGGATGCTATCTCTTAACATCCCTATCAGATCCCTGTGGCCACCTCATAATCTGTGTAATTGGTGTTTCTGGTGCTTGAGTCTGGGCAGCAAAAACAGTTCTCTTGCATCTGGACCTGTCAGACGTTACCTGCCTCCACAATAAACACCATGGAGAAATTTCCTGGCTTGATTTGTGTGGGGATAAGGTCCAAACTGATGGAAGGAAGTGAAGAAGTAGATTGGAAAAGGGGCAACATAGAGGAGGGAGGAAGGGCCTGTGATTCAATGCATAGGGAGTTAAAGGCATAAGCAGGAACCAGTGGGGATGACAGGCCGAAGGAAGCGGCAATGTATGTGACAAGGGAATGTAAGCATTGAGAGTGGTATCTGGAAACAAACAGGTGGTAGGAAAGGACAAGGAACTGGAAGCAGTTAAGGAAAACTGGAAAATGAAGAAGTCACTGACATAGCAGGTAGATGTAATTAAGGTGCTAAGGACTGGCAGCCAGGGGTGAGGAATGATGCAAAGGAGAAGGCAAAGATAGTCCTGTGTGAGTTGGGTGGGAGGAAACAATCTGTGGTAACATTATCACAGTACATACATGCAAGAGGCTGAATTTGCAGTTTGCAGGTTGCTTTAATGCTTTTAATTTTCATCTTGTGTGTTATTATTTGAACTTAACATGTGCCTTGTGTGTTTGTTCATGTGGATTCTTCAAAAAACACCTGTCTCAGATTTTGGTTTATCTGAATAAGGAAGGCTGAAATCTGCAGTGATTAAAGAATTGATTGACAGCTGAATGAGGCATGCTTGCTGTGACTGTGGGGGTGAGGGGGCAGGCGGCACTAGTCAGGGGGTGAAGGGCAGCTGGGAGCTGTGATGGATATGTCCTTTTCATCCTCCTGTGCTGCCGGGAGTCTGTTAAGAGTCCTTCCTTTCCCATGGAGGGGCTTTTTTGTTTTCTTCAGTCAAGGTTGTTAAAATTGAATGCAGCCTAGTACACGTAAAATGGTAATATGACCCCATGCCGTGTGTGGCAGTGGGTAGTAGCTCTTCAAGACAGCCAGAAACTCTAGAAGGGGAAGGCAAGAATGCAGGTGTATCGAGTTCCCCATTAGCAGCCATTACAACCTGCTAATGGATAACTTACTCCTCCCTGGGAGCAAACATGTTGACTGTTTTTGTGTGTGAGGTTTGCTAATAAGCATATCTAGAAAACTGGCTTTAGAACAAAAATACTGGCAGTGTATCTTCCATTGCCCTCTAGAAAAATACCTTATTCTTTTTTTTTTTCAAAAAGGCATTACATTTTTTTTTCAATCTTTAATTTAAAAAAAAAAAAAATTCCAGATGGTCATTAAGAGATGTTTTAATAAGAATTAGGTTTCCGGTAAAATCAAATCAGTTTTATGGCAAGCACTGTGGCAACTGAGTTATCAAAGCTGTACAGAGAAGGCATGTACAGCTTTTAGGATAGCAAATGTATTTTTTTGCCTTCTGCCAACATTGCAGTAGTAAGTAATTTTCTAGTATCAGCCAAAATGAGAAGTTAAACTCTTATCAAACTGGGAATAAAACCTTTTAATACTAAAATTTATATAATGTTTAAAAAAAGCTTTTTGGGAATGTGGCAAGTCATCATTACATGGACTGTAAAAGGACAGAATATGTTTCAGTGAAAATATGTTCAAACACAGGTGGAATTTTAAACCGAAAATAAGCACTCTCATATGGACATTGGGATTGAGTGTATCCTCAGCAAGTTTGCTGATGATACCAAGCTGTGTGATTAGTTGACACCCTAAAGGGAAGGGAGGCCATCCAGAGGGACCTTGACAGGCTGGAGAGGTGGGCCCATGCCAACCTCATAAAGTTTAACAAGGCCAAGTGCAGGGTGCTGCACCTGGGTTGGCGCAACCCCAGGTACAAATACAGGCTGGGGGGGAGAATGGCTAGAGAGCAGTCCTGAGGAAAAGGACTTGGGAGGGGTAATAGATGAGAAGCTCAACATTAGCTGCCAGTGTGCGCTGGAGCCCAGAGGCCCAATTGTGTCCAGGGCTGCATCAAAAGAAGTGTGGCCAGCAGGGCCAGGGAGGGGATTCTGTCCCTCTATTCTCCTAGGGTGAGACCCCACCTGGAGTACTGTGTACAGCTCTGGAGCCTCCAACACAAGAAGGACATGGAGCTGCTGGAGAGTGTTCCAGCGGAGGGCCACAAAGATGATCAGCCACGGAGGGGATTCTGCCCTTCTCCTCTGCTGTGGTGAGACCTCACCTGGAATACTGTGTACAGCTCTGGAGCCCTCAGCACAAGAAAGACATGGACCAGTTGGAGAGGGTCCAGAGCAGGGCCACCATGATGAAGCACCTCTGCTCTGAAAACAGGCTGAGGGAGTTGGGGCTATTCAGCCCCAACTTCAGAGAAGAGAAGGCTCCAGGGAGACCTTATAGTGGCCTTCTAGTACCTGAAGGGGCTACAGGAAAGCTGGGGAGGGGCTTTTCACCAGAGAGAGCAGTGATAGGACAAGGGGTGATGGTTTTAAACTGAAAGAGGGGGTGTTTAGGTTAGACATCAGGAAGAAATTCTTCACCATAAGGATAGAAGGGCACTGGAATAGGTTGCCTAGGGAGGTTGTTGATGACCCCTCCCTGAAGGTATTTAAGGCCAGGCTGGATGAGGCTTTGTGCAGCCTGGTCTAGTGTGAGGTGTCCCTGCTCATAGCAGGGAGGTTGAAACCTTATGATCTTTAAGGTCCCTTCCAACCTTAACCATTCTATGATTCAGTAAGTTTTTGGATGTAAAAAAGTTCTGTTGATTGGTTGCAGTGTAGATTCCATTGAATTCAGGACCAAAATACCAATTTTGCAATTCACAGGTGGAAAGAAACAACCTGTAAGAGAGCAGCAAGGGAAAATACCATGATGTTTTCTTGGCAGGTGGGGTCTCTGAGCGTTTTGATTAGGGATGCTCCAGAAATAGACCACAAGCACCTGGCGAGGCAGAAAACAAGTACATGTGAATCTATAATGCATTCACTTCTCATGCAGTCTCACAGATTTGTTCTGCATAATTCTGCATAATTCTTTCTATGAAAGATGCGTCCCTTTGGGCACACCAGAGGCTGACAAGTGGTGAGGCATGAGAGAGGCCTTTTTCTCTTGGAAGCTGTGAGGGGCTCCTTGGTTGAGCAGGGCTCCCATGGCTGCAGTGTGGAGGATGGGAGCTCAGGTC
Organism: Hemiprocne comata; assembly: GCA_020745705.1. Classification (NCBI taxonomy): domain Eukaryota; kingdom Metazoa; phylum Chordata; class Aves; order Apodiformes; family Apodidae; genus Hemiprocne; species Hemiprocne comata. The sequence continues at coordinate 45,911,991 of CM036616.1, forward strand.
CCAGCCATGGGCTGCTTAGCAGGGTTGGGAGCTCAGTAGGCAGCTGCTCTGCAGGAAGCCCCTTTGTGGGCAGGCTGCTGGCAGCAGTGTACTGCCTTTGGAGGCCAGGGAGGGCATGGGTTGCTCTGTCCAGCTGGGAGCAGCACCCACAGGGGCAGCCCACGGAGGCTGTGCCAGCCTGGCCTCACCGTCCTGCACTGTGCTGTGCCACAGGCTCAGCTGCAGGGAGAGCAGGGAGGCTCTGTGATTCCTCCAGGAAGTGCACAAAACCACTCTGGCTCCAGACCCAGGGAGCAAAGCCTCTAGGTCCTGACTTGTACCACCTCCAGAGGACTGCTCTGGGTCACACCCAGCCTAAGCTGCCTTCAGGACTGTCTCAGCACGGGTGACTCTTCATCAATGGGGGTGTGCATCTCGCAGAGGAACAGATGTAAAAGAGCCAAAGATATGTATGCTCTGGAAGGATTGTTTAATGGAGAGGACTACTTTTTTTTTTCTCCACTTGTCACCGTTTTCCATCTGGACATTGAGCCATTGAGCTGTGGCTCTGTGGATACAGCCTTCCAGCCAATTCCTTATTCACTGAACAGTCCACCCATCAAACCCATCTCCAACTTATAGAGAAGGATGTTGTGGAGGACTGTGTCCCCCAGTGTGTGTAGGTATTTTCTGAAACATTGAAAAATGATTAACCAACATCTTAACCCTTCCAAATGAGTGGTTGTATTCTGAATTTTTGCATTCCATTATTATCATAATGATTTCTGTCTTTGATCTAGGAATTACTCAAAGTGCATGGGAATGATACAATTTATCATTTGTACTCAGTTCTTCAGAAGACCTATTTTCTGTGAAAAGTTGAAATCCATTATTGTAGGTATCTTAACTCATCTGTCATACAGTAAATGTAGATGTTAGTGAACTGGATAATGTTAATATTAGGGGATAGATTAGTGAACAGAATTTTAAATAAAATTGATGTGGCTACAATCTCTCTACACAGAACCAGTTGCTGTCATTTTACAAAACGCCATTCATGGCTGATGAGAGATCAGTTTTAAAGCATTAGTAAGTATTTAACTGCATTTCAAAAATGTTTTGACTTTCCGTTACTTATTTCCTTGCTCACTTGCACTTTGTTGTCTTCACTGGACTTAGATTCCTGCTTGGAGCATTTCTTACAATATGTGGGCATATACAAATAACATTACTATACCAAGTAAATATACTTGATTATGTTTACCCCCAAAAAAAAGGAGCCCACTGAGCTGAAGTAGTATCCTATAAACCATTTTATTTGTTAAATATTTCTTTTAAACCTTTTTCTTCTACATATCTTTTCTCAGGGTCACATAGAGCAGTTTACATCTGTGACAAAGCCTCAAGGTGCACTCTAGCCAGTAGTTACAAAGGGAGAGGTTTAACTATCTGGAGATCCTGCTCCCATGAATCTTCCCCTCTCTTAAGGAGTGGATTTTCAAAGGTACTTTTATAAACTCAGGACAGGTACGCTAAATGCAAATCTAGAAAAGTAAGATGGCCCTTTGGGCATTTTTGTAGAATAGCATTTTCTAACTGGAGTGCATTAGATTGACCGTAAGTAAAACCAAAACACATCTACAGGCTTCTTGACATACAGCACTTAGAAATCAGTGATGTAGGTTATGTCCAGCAGACAGATCAGGTGCTGTGTCAAGTTCTTGGGAGAAAAGATGGGGAGGTCTCTGTGTGTGAGGAGTTCTCAGAAAAAAAAACAACCTCTGAGAACAGGCTGCCATGTGTCCTTTCAGTGAAAGACAAGGAGGGAGATGGATTAGTAGGGTTTGGATGGCACATTTGTTTGATGTATACTTAGGGCAGATGGTGGTATTACATTTGCATGTGTTAAATCCTCAGTTTCTGAAAGTATTTACTTCTGTTATGTGATTGTGTTGCGGGATGTCTGCACGTATAAAATAACACTAATCTAAATTCTTCTCTGTTTGGACATGCATTCTGCAAATTAAGGTCAAGCTGTTTTATCTAGATGAATATTTATAAACATTTTGTATTGTTAATTGAAAGAGTTTTCTCTGCTTGAACATGCAGTGTGCAAATTGAGGTCTGGCTTGCTGACTGCCTTGGGGAAAAGGGGTGCGTATTTTGTGTTGGTAAAGACCACCAAGAACTTTGATTTTAGACTCTTATGCCTTGCTGCTTTTGTACATGGAGGTGATGAAAAACTGCAGTGTTGTCTGGTCTTCTCTGAGCTTGAGGTAAGGGGGAAAATAGACAAAGAAGTGCAGTGAGAAAGGACTGTTTGGAGACACCTGTTTATGTTATGTATCTATCAGGAATGGGGTGAGCCAGTGGCTCTGCTTACCCTCAGTTGCAAGATTGTATGCTGCTTTTGTGCATAATTTTTATCTCTCCCTTAGTAATCTTCACTTAGGGTAAAATACTGCAGTTTAGTCTTTCAAAATGCTGTCTGAAGTTTGCTGTCTGGAGTTTGTCTGCCCCAGTATACCAATGTTGCCAGGCTGGTGCGTGCACGTGGGGTGGTGCTTGTTCTCTGCCCTGTGCCATGCCCACGTTCCATCACCAGCACCTATAGAGCACCTCCTGTACTGCGTGGGCACTAGCTGCTGCCTGGCACAGAGGTGGCAGATTGAGTGCTCTTCCCAAATGGAGGGATTGTTAGCAGTGTAACCCCCACAGCCCTGTGCCTGACAGGGAAATGTGGGGATGTTACACAGGTGTTTTTTAATGTCTCAGCATGGTTGTGTGTTGTCCCCCATAGCATCCTCCTTGTTTTTCTGTACTCTAATATCAACCCCCCGTTCAGCTTCATAAACCTGCTCTTGTTGTGTATTGTTGTCTCTTGACAGTATATATAAGCAGAATAACTAATTAAGCGCCAGTTGTAACTTACCAATTGACTTAAACAATGGTCATGGGTGGGGGGAGGCATATCAAAAGGCAACAGTTATGTTCAACTAAAGTTTTAAGCCTTTTTTTTTTTTCAAAGGGTCATGAATTAATCTGCATGTTCCTTAGTGTTAACAAGGTTGTAAGAAGTAAAGTTTGTGGATCTAATTACTCTCGGGAGAAAGGTTTCCTGATAGGTGCTTGCACTAAGACAGGCAATGTGGTTTATTTTGTTTTTAATAAAAAGAGGCTTCATTACATACACCATTTTTCTTTGAGGAGAGGGAGTAGCATACTACTGAAGCAATTGTTGCTGCACATCTTGCTTTGTCTTCAAATTCAGTTAACATTGATCATGGATCTGATTTGGCCTGTACTGCTGTGTCAAATGCAAAAGTGAAAATTCAGAATATTCTACTAGAAAAACCTCAGTGTAGCTAAAAAGCAATGAGCAATGTGGAAGATAAAAATTTCTGGTGACTAAATATACAGTAATGTAAATATGTTAAAGTACAGTGCTGTATGTACCATTTTGAAAAGAATGGTTTCTTTTTGATTAACCCCCCCCACAATTAAATAATTTATCTCCTTAGTGTTCTGGCCGTCATTTTCTTTAGCCAGTGGAAACCTGCCTTTCTGGTTTATGAAGCCACAGTGCTAACATGTAAAGCAAGATGTTATGACTCACTCGAACAAGTCTTTGTTCTCTCTTGAAAGCATTGCTGATGATATACCCCTGAGAATACAAGCCTCTAGCAAGTCTGAGCTTAATGCGAGGCAGATTATGTAATTTTTGCAGTACCATGTGATGTGAGTGTAATCCTGTTAACGTCTTTGGTAGTTCTAGTTTGCAGTTTCGTTGAATTTTGATTCAATTTTATTAGGGGAAATAAGATGACATTTCTTAGTTTGCAAAACTTTCTTCAGATGCAGTAAAATGTATTTCAGGACTGAGTAGCCATTTAGAGATTCATGAACAAACCTTCCTTTGTAAACTCCACTTGAAGAGCCAATTTACTTACATTAAAATGAGAACTTGAATTGAAAATTAGGTTGCAGGGGTTTTGGAAGGGTCAGTGTTTTACCTGAAGAGTGCTCCTTAGTGCTGGGAAAATATGAGATTAAGGAAGATGAGGTTAAAGGGGTGTGGGAGTACCTGGTGGCTCTCATCCTGGCAGTACATGCAGGCATTCCTGAAGGATGTGAAAGGGACTGGTGAGGAGAGCTATGGAGACTACTGCACACAATGTGTTTTGGGCTGAGGGTAAGTAAAGTGTTGCTGCTGTAGAGGTGGAGAACCCCCAGCCATTGTCAGTTTGATGGTTTGCTCAGCATTTCCTCGCGGCTGGACCACTTTTTTCTGCAGGACCTACAACAGGGAAATTGTTAACTGAGCTGTGTCAAGAGAATAAATTATCAGGCACTTATGTTTTCTGTCAGCCTAGCAATGTAAGTAAAAAGCAATTTAAAAGTGTTTTATGCATTGTTACCATTTATCTCTGAAAAGAATGAAGAGAATCTTACATTTCAGACAAACTAGGCGTGAACCGTGTTTCTTGGAGATAACACACTAACTTTAGCCTCCACAGGAGGAAAGCTTTCCCAGAGACTCTTTTTGTAGAGCCAATTGGCAGTCCTCAGCTGACTGAAGAAGATGACTTGGCTATCTGAATCCTAAACTGATGCAGAGTAATGAGAGTTAAATTCCTACAAGACTTAAGCTTGTTATGTTAGTATCTTAGATTACTCCCAGGAATGTGTGTCATTATTGTAAGATGCCTGAACAGAAAATTGACAGCATCATCTTTGCCACTGGATACTGTTTTTTAGTGCTGCTAATAAAAATAACTGATGTTATGAATAATGTTACTGTTAAGAGAAAGAGTGGAAAGCTTATTGTAAGCAAACACATTAGAGCTTTGCGATGACAGAAGCTCAGCATGCCTGCAGTGGGTACCACTCTGTGTCCCTTGTAAGCTCTGGTACAGGCAGTCCTTTTTATGCCTTCTGCAGGGTTTACTAGCCACACTGTGTCAAAACCCTGTGACTGATGGTGGAGCTTCTTTGGTCTGTAATAGGTTTTAACGTTTAGTACCCAGTTGGAAATGTCACCATCGTTACCCATGTGGGTCATTTAGAATCAGGGCTACTTGTTTGTTTTTAGCTTTTCCTGTGTCTATCCCTAGAGATGCCTGTCCAATCCTACATTCCCAAGACATTGTTGTGCTCTTTAAATTATATCTTTTTAATTTTTTTTGAAGGTGTGTTTTATTTCTGTCTTTTTGCTGTACTGCTCCTAATAGTCACTCTGTAGCTAAGAGGGGCTGATTCTTGCCTTGCATTGTTTTACAACCCAAGTTCAGTTTCTTTCTGAGGAATCTGGTGATAAAATCACTGTATTGCTCTGCTTTATCCAAAATTGTAAAATAAAATTTAGTAGATTTCTGCTTACCTTAATAATGTTTTCCCCTAAATTGTTTTCTGTTTTGTGACTGATCGTTAAGTCTTACTGTACATGCTAAGGATATATGCAGTTAGACCACACTGAAAACCTTTCGAGAAAGTCTCCTGGCTTAAGCACATACACAGTGAATCTGGTGAATAGCACGGATACACATATCCCAGCCTACCAGAGATGTTTATGTTGTCATGGCTTGCTTAGAGTGTGAGTGGCCATCTGAAGTTGTTGTGTTGGCCCTGTCCGTGTGACTAGGTACAAATCCTGACCAAATGCACCTGCATCCATTTTTTTTTTCAGCGTCTTCACTGTCGTTACATGATTATTACTTCAGCAGCAAAGCTAAATTAAATTATTGTCTATCAATATGATTTGCCATTTTAATTTTGAGATTATTTGTTTGTAGGCTAAATAGTGAAGTAGAACAAACAATATCCCACAGGTTTCTCTCCCTATTTCTTTTCTCTCGGATGATTTATGACAGTCTAGCAGTTTATGCAATATGATGCAGCCAACCAAAACCTAATTGTGAGTTATGTCCATATTTTCTTGCGGAATTTAGGACTGTAATAGTCAAAAGTTCTAAATGATTCTGAGGGGCGATCATTCTATGTAATTATTCTCAGTCTTCCTGGTCTATTTGTTGTTGGCTGTCAGGCAAACTGACAAATGAGAGACAATCAGATTGAAGTGAGCTTTTCATAATGCATCCTCAACAGTACAATATTGTTTGCAATATTGTCCCCGGCATTGTTTACAAATACTGGCATAGACCCTTAATGACGTACTATTCAAGAAAACAATGGGATCATTTCAATTCAGGGTATTGGATTGCTCCCACTTCTACTATCAGAAATATTTTAAAAGAAAACAAATAAAATCTTACCTTCAGAGCAGCTAATGATAATTTAGATTTTAAGGGCAAAGTTTGCCGCCAGATCTTGATTGTCACAGTTTGAGTGACAGGCCTGTGCAGGAAGGAAGAGTATGATTTCAGAATTAAATTATTAGAATTTTCATCAGATTAGAATTTTGATCAGAGAACAGAAATTTTCTAGAAAAATGCTAGGCTCACCAGCATCGTGCTTATGCAAATACCCTTGAGTGTTTGGTTTTTTTCTTGTTTTGTATTTTGTAGCTATTAGTCTGCCAACTACCTAATAGTATTTGCAGAATGATTGATTAAACATGTAAGAGGACAAAATATTTTCTTTTGTACAACTGAAATTTTTGTTAAAGGCACTGGGAACTGCCTTTTTGTTGTTTTTTTTTTGACAAATCTGAATGCATGAATGCCACTGCACATAGCTGACAAAGGCAGAGCATCTTTGTGAAAAGGCTCTGTAAATTCTTTCCCACAGAAGTCAACGAAAGGGTCGGTTGTCCTGGGCTACGTATTTCGTCACTTAAACCTAGTGGAGATAGATTACTTTGGACTGCGCTACTGTGACCAAAGTCATCAAACGGTGAGTAAAAGACATGTCAGATTGGATTTTCCCTATGTAAAATTTACCCTGTTTGTGCTGTTTGCCTGTTCAGCATTATTAGATTGTCAGACTTTCGCTAACTTTCTCAATTTCCTGGCTCAAGTTTCCATTAATTATTTCTTTGTGTATGCTTGCATTAAAGTCTGGGAATAGCCATTAATATCTTAGGTACGTACAGAAGTAAATGCTAAATGTTGTTGAAAACTAAATGAAGAAAGTATAAATAGTACAAAATTGTGATCCAAAAGTAGGATTAATATTTTTTCCCTTATAATCCTGGGCCATGAAGCCAGTGCTTGGTGCGTTATGCTGTCTGTGTTTGCTTGACCTTGGGGTGTCTGGAAAACAATGTCGCTGTGTGTGTCACAGTCCACTTCATCTGGGCCACTTTCTGAATGCCTAGTCAGAGTGTATTGTATGGTTGGTGTGAAGTCTGCGTCTTCACTGGTAGGAGTCAGGGTGTTGGCAATGACGTTTTCACACCACCGAAACCCTCTCTGCATCCTTGAGCCAGTGCGCTCTTGAGCCTTATTGACAGGCACTCAGCAGACATCTGAGAGGTTTCTCCACCAGGAGATGACAGTCCTAAATAGGCAAGAAAATTGGAACCAGACTGAGGTGTTTCAGCCAAAGCAGGCAGTGGCTTGGGGCACTGCTGTCTGGAGTGAGTGCCCACCCTGAATAGCCTGTGCAGGTTTACTGCAAACAGGTGAAGAACAAGGGATGCTCAGCAGGTGGGACCAGTGCTGTATTCATAGGGTGATCTTAATTGTCTACAGGGAATAACGCCTGGCCCCTGGTTAAATTAAGTCAAGTAGTTATGATTTTAAATCTCTGTTGTGTGCGGCATGCAGCCCTGACCTTGAGAGATGTCATGTTTCATCTAAAAATAATAATAAGTTACTGAATTGGCTAAATATTTGCCAAATTCTTCTGTTTAGCAGAACTTGAACATGTAGAAATTGAAGTCAGAACAGTATTAGCAGATTACTGATTGATGCTGAGAGTCACAGACTGCCCTACTCAGTATATGTTTACTTCTGTGCCATAGTTTTGAAAACTACATCCCACCAAATACTTGATGATTTTGTTAAGCCCAGAAAGCCAACTCTATCCTGGGCTGCATCAAAAGAAGTGTGGCCAGCAGGTCAAGAGAGGTGATTCTCCTCCTCTACTCCACTCTCATGAGATCCCACTGGGAGTATGGTGTCCAGTTCTGGAGCCCTTAACACAGGAAGGACATGGAGCTGTTTGGGCAAGTCCAGAGGAGGGCCATGAGGATGCTCAGAGGGCTGGAGCACCTCTCTTAGGAAGACTCGCTGAGACAGTTGGGGCTTTTCAGCCTGGAGAAGAGAAGGCTCTGGGGAGACCTTATAGCAGCCTTCTAATACCTGAAGGGGCTACAGGAAAGCTGGGAAGGGACTTTTTACAGGGCTTGTAGTGACAGGACGAGGGGGGAACAGTTTCAAACAGCAAGAGGGTGGATTTAGATTATACATTATTTTGTGTGAGGGTGGTGAGACACTGGCACAAGTTGCCCAGAGAAGTTGTGGATGCCCCCTCCCTGGAAGTGTTCAAGGCCAGGTTGGATGGGGCTGTGAGCAACCTGGTCTAGTGGGAGGTGTCCCTTCCCCATGGCAGGGGTTTTGGAACTGGGTAATCAGTAAGGTCATTTCCAACCCAAACTATTCTATGGTTCTGTGATTTCCTCAGGAAACTGAGGTGTGACTGGAGAGCAGGTAGGTACTTTTTGATCTCAAAAGTGGTTTGTCTCTGTCTTGCCCCTGCCTGTGGGTTTTCTTTGCAGGAGAATCCTGGGTGGGTGGGAGAGCAGTGCACACATCAGCTCTGTCCTGACACGCCACTGGGAAGTAGCCAGGAGGTACAACCAGAGAGCACAATGGGGGCCATGTTATGGATGTGTGCCTGCCCTGCTATGTACATGCTGCCACAGTGACCAACCGAGTTTGTGCTGCAGGCTTTGCACCTGGGCTGCGTTGTAGCAAAATATTGTGAAAAAGCCTGTTCCTGTTGGTTACCTGTGTACAGGTAATTAAAAGTTGACGCTGTTTTATCAAGAAAGTTGATAAATGAGTAAGCCTGTGCTACCATATTTAATTTTATGTGTTTTATGACAATTGTCACTAGCTTGCTATTTTTAGTGAAAACTTGCAAGCCCTTAAGAATGCCCAGTATAAAGGGAAAGTTTCCCTGTAGCAAACAACACCTAGTGCATTAGCTGTAAACATATATTCAGTTGTGGACTGAATATGGCTAAAACTCTCAGGGCTGTTGTGGGAATTAGTCCTGTAATGGCTGGCAAGAAGCCTAGATTCGAATTTTGGATTTAATATGTTTTGAATCATCCACAGTTGATTTCCTAAGGGAAAGGGAAAAAGGTTACCTTGGTAATTAGTTTTAAAACCATGCTCCTGAGTTGGTCTCAGACAGAGAAACGTGTGGAGGTTTGACTACCTATTAATACATTGCCAGTGGTGAAGAATATTTTATTTTTTGTCTGTCAGTTTTTTGTCACACTATGTAGTTAACTGAGTGAGGAATAAAGCAGGGTGGACAAAACTATGTATTTTAAAGAATGCAACCCAGTCACAAAACAAACATTTTTTTTATTAAGGATTTGAAAGAACTTGTTATTTTCCCCATTACTTTTGCATGTCTCAGCACTTCCAGGTGGTCTTTTTAAGTGCTGTGTTGGTGTGCTACCTCTTATGTGGGTGGCATCATAATTATTTTAGTAGTACCAGTAGGACTCTAATCAGTGAACAAGGTTTCACTGTGCTATGTAGTATATGAATGCATAACATTAAAATGTTCTCCTCCGGAACAGTTAACAAAATAATTAGCATGTGAGAGGGAGTAGCTGGATGCAGCAAACAGATTGGTAGAACTGAGTGGGACTGGGAAGACCATGAACAGTAGGATAAAGCATAAACTGGATGACGCTGTCTCTAGGGTAGTAATTTGGTCATGTTACACAAATTTTGCTTGATTGACGTTCCAGATTCCCGCAGACTCTCCATGGTAAAAGGATGGCATTTAACTTGCAAAATCAAGCTCTGGAAGATTACGAGTTGCCAGAACAGTGCAAGCTGTAGCTATCTTGCGTGCTGAACAAGACAGGCCTCCTAAGGAAAACCAAAACGTATCATGTAATAATGAATTAAAATATAACATTTAATAATGAAAAATCTTGTAATGTAAAACTACACCTGAATAAACAGATGGCTTGAACTAATGCTGTATGTTGTCAGTAATGCTTCCTAACCTCTGGGTGCTTTGGTTGACAAACTATAAGGTGCTTTTTAGTGTAATATTTGAGTACCTTTTTGGTGGAAATACTTAAATAGGAAGACCGGTTTTCTTTGAGTGCCACTCAGTTTCTCAGTGTGCCTCATCATTAGCCCTTCACCTGAGCCTTTTGCATTGCTGCAGAGATGGTGGACACAGAACTTAGGTTGAGCTGAGACCTGGTACAGTTCTTATGCTTCTTTATGTGGATGGTCAGCTGCATCCTGACTGACAGGGCTTTTTTGTCTTCTGCCTCATCTGCCAGAAATGGGGGATGTTGTGCCACATCTGGTGTTTTCAGGCGTGACAGACTCTGTGTTGCAGAATCTGAAGGTGGCTTAGGAAACTATCCTGCCTTTTAGTCTCATTGCTTTATTGTTTGGGGAGGAGAGCAGCCCGGTGATGTACCTCTCTTTTAGTGGAGGTGGGGCCAAATGCCAGGGAAGCCGGTGTTGGGAGGGCCGTGCAGGTCCCCTGCTCCTCTCGCTTCTGATTCCCAGTGTGCTGCAGCTGCCAGATGCTCCCCACATAGTCCCTTTGCTAATACAGCCTTTGTGGCATCTCCATTGTGCCTTAGGATAGTTCTGCTAATTACCATTCTGGCAGGAGGCCAGTATTTTCTTGAGACACATGAAAGTGAGAATGGAAACGACAGTCTTAGCACATAGTATCTCAGGAAAAGCTGAGCAGAATTTGATGAGGGAAAGGGTACTTTTGAAGCCCAAAGGCATTTCCTTGTCCAATTACAAAAGCATGCTGAAGAGTCATATTATTAGAGCTTCTCTTACAAAAAAGATTTTGAAACTCCCTATTGCAGAAAACTAGACAACAGAAAGCCTTTTAAACGTCTGGTGAAAATAAAAACTTTTTTTTCTTTCTTCCAGAAATCTGGGTGCACTTTACAATCTCACATTGATCAGGCTGCCCCCTCACTATCCCTAACCAAACTCTCACACTAAACTCAGTTAACCTAAAGCTGCAGGAGGCATGTCTGGGTTGTACAGGCTGTGATGCAAATATCATTCTTTCCTTATTCGAGATGCTAATCTGAGCTATTACATTCACAATGTACACTGTACTGATACTCCCTTAGGCATCTATGGGAAGAAATACAAATAGAGAAAGCCATATCAGCATGCTAATTCAGTGTCACAGCCAAGCTCATTTCCCCAGCCCCAGTTTATTCAGGTGCAGTGCTGTGCGAACACATGTACTGCTCTGGAACTAACATGAGAAGAGCAGCACTCTGTCTCTGTACTGTGCATCCACTCTGTGGTCAGATGAGTTTTTTCTCCTCTGCTATGAGGAAGCTTGTTTTTAGCATACAGACCTGAGAGCACAGCAGGTAGGAGGTAGCCCATGGCAATATATTTTGCAGCTGTGTAGCCCAGAGGGCACACAGAGACAGCAAGGAGATGCAGTTCGCAGTTTCTTGTGAAGCTGAACTTTCTACTGTGAGTCACTGTGCTGCAGATCAGGTCAGCCGTGGCAAAGGTGAGCACAGAAGCCTGTGCCATGAATTGCATATCCCTGCTGTGCAAACTCAGGTATTGGAAAGGTGCTTCTTGATCCATCCAGCCTGATAAATAAAATAACTTCAGCGTGCTCAGGTTGCCATGCTACATGCTACAAATTGGATAGGGTTACAGATTGGACAGGCTGCATGTAACTTAACTATAAAAAGAAGGGCATGTTTAAAATATTTATTTATATTTACTTGAGAGGTCATTACAGTCTGGTGAGGTTCCCGCTGACTGGAAAAAAGGTAACATAGCCCCTATTTTTAAAAAGGGGAAAAAGGAAGACCCGGGGAACTACAGGCCGGTCAGTCTCACCTCTGTGCTTGGCAAGATCATGGAACAGATCCTCCTGGAAAATCTGCTAAGGCACTTGGAAAATAAGAGGTGATGGGTGACAGCCAACATGGCTTCACTAAGGGCAAATCGTGCCTGACCAATGTGGTGACCTTCTATGACAAGGCTACAGAGATGGTGGATAATGGAAGAGCAACTGACATAATCTACCTTGATTTGTGGAAGGCATTTGACACTGTTCCACACCTCATCCTGGTCTCCAAACTGAGAAGGTATGAATTTGAATGGACCACTTGGTGGATAAGTAATTGGCTGGATGGCTGCACCCAGAGACTTGTGGTCAGTGGTTCAGTGTCCAAGTGGAGGCAAGTGATGAGTGGTGTTCCTCAGGGGTCAGTATTGGGACCAGTGCTGTTAAACACCTTTGTTGGAGACATGGACAGTGGGATTGAGTGTATCCTCAGCAAGTTTGCTGATGGTACCAAGCTGTGTGGAGTAGTTGACACCCTAGAGGGAAGGGATGCCATCCAGAGGGACCTTGACAGGCTGGAGGGGTGGGCCAATGCCAGCCTGATGAAGTTCAACCAGGCCAAGTGCAAGGTCCTGGAGTACTGCATACAGCTCTGGAGCCCTCAGCGCAGGAAAGACATGGACCTGTTGGAGAGGGTCCAGAGGAGGGCCACAAAGATGATCAAAAGGCTGGAGCACCTCTGCTATGAAGACAGGCTGAAGGAGTTGGGGCTATTCAGCCTGGAGAAGAGAAGGCTCCGGGAAGACCTTAGAGCACCTTCCAGTACCTGAAGAGGGCCTACAGGAAAGCTAGGGAGGGGCTTTTCACCAGAGAGAGCAGTGATAGGACAAGGGCTAATGATTTTAAACTGAAAGAGGGGAGATTTAGGTTATACATCAGGAAGAAATTCCTCACCGTAAAGGTAGAAAGGCACTGGGATAGGTTGCCTAGGGAGGTTGTTGATGACCCCTCCCTGAAGGTATTAAAGGCCAGGCTGGATGAAGTTTTGAGCAGCCTAGTCTAGTGTGAGGTGTCCCTGCTCATAGCAGGGAGGTTGAAACCTTATGATCTTTAAGGTCCCTTCCAAACCATTCTATGATTCTATGATAATTAAAAATGTCTGGTCTGTAGGGAATTACTGTCATATAATGTAGTGTAGTGGTTTCACCTCAGCAAGCAATCTGTTTTAATCTCAAGATCTTAGAGGCAAAAAGAAAAACAAAGGAAAACAAAACTGTACTAAGGTTGTATTTTGGTTTTTTATGGATTTTACATTTGCCCGCAAGTATGGCATACTAAATTATCTAGAAAGAAAAAGACTTTTTATGCTTGTTAAAATAGATAGCATAACCAGTGGAAAAAAAGCAGAGACTATTCATATTGATTAGAAGCCAGAAATTTTGTAAGAATGTTAATGAATTAAAACAACCTAGATAATGCTGATGGTCAGGTGAGTTAAGGGCTGTTAAGAGTAAGCTTTTAGAATATAGCAGAATCAACAGGATACTCACACTGGTGATCTAACACTAAATATAATCAATGTAACTTCAGATTCTCATAAAGAAAGACAGAAGATTAAGTACATATTTGTATGTAGCAATTGCTTCATGATTTATATGTTTCTTATGTAATATATATGTCTTGAGCCTGGCAGATTTCGATTCTTTGCAGAAAAAACTGACTAAATAATTCTAATTGTTAGTGTTGTCATAGATTGTGGAAAAATCTTGATAGTTTCAGATTATGGTTGAAAATACTGTGTTTTCTTTTGAAAGTTAAGGTTTTTCTTGTTGTAAACGTTAACAAAAACTGGCAAGCGTGGTGTGATGGGTACAGCTTTATGAGAATCTAATTAAGACAGCATTTAGTTTGAAGTTGATAGATTTTTCTTCACCAGACACTTCATTGATTGATACCAGAGCAAACATTTCAACCTAGTTAATATTTTGTTTCTTACTGGTTCATGGAATTTGACCCAGGTTTCACCCTATGCAGATACAAGGAATGAAGATTCCAGATTTGTGGAAGAATGTTTGCAGTCATTTAAAAGGGCTAAATATGAAATACTACATGGTGCTTGGATGCATACTGGTTACACATCTGGCTTGTATGGGAGCCAGATTTGTAAAAGTACAAAGGACAACAGAGTCTGTCTGTTCTTAGATATGCCGTACTTTAAAACATAGTTTTCATAATTTCTACCTAAAAATTAAAATGGAATTATATTCTTTAATAACATTGTACATTTATAGTCAGTGTTGGTAAACTGAAGAATATTAAATTAAACTAATACTATGTGGTCTTGTAAATAATAATCAGTAATCCAGTAGCCGTCAGTTTTGTGACTGGATAGTTTCATTGATTAGAACTATTTATGAATAATTAATTTTTTTCCCAATTCTTCTGTAAATGTTAAATTCCCCTTTCAGATTCACAAAAATTATCCCCTGCAGATGGGTGTGTATAAGCTGAGCCCTCGACCCCTCTGCAGTAGCAGTGAGCTGTTTGTAAGTCAGATCAGTTTCTTGCTGTCTGTGCAGCAGAGGTACAGGTGGGAAATCACTGAGGAGTGGCACGTTGGCTGCCAAACAGATAAAAAGAGTGAGGCTGTGTGGTAGAGCTGCTTTGGCATTCATGAATGCAGGGTCTGTTGTCAGCACCTGCTGTGCAAGTGTATTGGGTTAATAGTACACTTTTTTGTTCAGTTTCTCTTGGGCTTTAACATGTGAACTCAAAACTGTAACTATACCCAACACTATTTATATATATGTAAACATTTAACAGGTATCTAGTACACATTGTTATGTATGCTTCGTATGTATGCTTATAAGGTTTGGTTTGTCAGGGTTTGTGGTTTTGTAAATGTTCTCCTCTTTATTGACTTGAAAAATGCCATTTCATTATCCATGAAATTCCATTCATCTTTTGCTTACAAATAAAATATTAGAAATCTCCCTGTCCTCCCCCCACCCTTTGCATTCTTCAGGAAAATTTTGGCAGCCTTTGAAGTAATAAATAGCTACACAGTGATTTTAAGCATGGAGTTGTGGCATTGCCACAATGGTAGATACTTACTGGAGAAATGAGAAGGCAGATGGGACTCTTTTCTCATCCCCTCCCCACTGCTCTCTATCCCAGCACTAAACTGGTCTGAGCTGAGGTGTATAACTTCACTTATGCAGCATGCAGATACTGGCCTGTGCTACCCACAGAAGAGTGCACCATCGTGCCAGCTGATGCTTATTTTTACTAGCAAGAGTAGCAGCAATCTGTCTTCAAGGACGAGGGCTGAGAGGGCAGTTCCTCCTGCCAGCTTAGTTTGGGCAAAGGAGAGGAAATGTTTCACAATACGAATAACTGGATTTGTTCCCTCTTCTTTCTTCAGGTTCCCCCTGAATCTGAACTTGCAGTTTTTCCTCTGAATTTTGACCCCCTTGCCAAGCTTGGAAATCACCTTCAGAAGACTATAGAAAGAATGTAGTTTTACTTGCCAGTCAAACACAGCCTAGTGAGAATTAAGAGTTCCAATGCAACTCTTGTTTTGATTGGATTGTCTACAGGTGTCCATTACAGTCTTTAATTACTTGGCTGAATCCTGGTTTGTCTCATGGCAGCCAATGAATCATATGGATGCAACAGGTGGTCAAGTTCAGGTTGCAGAAATATTCAGAAATCTGTAACTGTTCTGTGCTCAACTTGGAAATGTGAATGATGATCCACCAATATCCGTTATTTTGTTTGCAAATAACCAATCTACCTATGGAAAGCTGAAGTGCAGAGGACTATAAGGCAATATGTCTTGAAGCACATTTCAGCTCAGGAGAACTTAATGAAGGAATTATTCCCAGATAGATTTTTATCTAAGTTTGAAACAGAATAGTTTTGATCTCTTGCAGTGTAAAACAAAGCTGTCAGTGATAAGCAAATTAGCTTGACAGTGTGTTGTTCATATGGTGTTTTGAGAAGAGGTCACACCATATTCTGACCACTCTGCATAGCCAGAATGTGTACCACAAAATAATTTTGCCTTATTTCTGCCTGTTGACTGTAAAATCTTTTTATCAGCCTTTTGTGCTAGCTCAGGTGATTGCTGATTTGGAGTTCTGATAGGATATTTGAAAAAGTGTGACAAGTTTTTCTTTCCTTCCCACCTTCTGTTGAGGTTAAGAGGGTTTGTATTTGAATAGCTATTGGGTATATTTGATACAAGCATGTACTGAGGTTTTTTTTTCCTTCAAAATTTAGTAAATTTTTTAACAAGCATTCCAGGATTTGGAATAGCAATGGCCAGGAACAAGGCATGCATCTGTTTCTATTGTAGGTGGATCAGTACCTAATGGAAGTAGTTTGTTTCCATGTTTTGTCAAATCAATGATAGTTGTTTACAACCACTAGTTAAATGAGTTGCTTGAAATTTTCCACTCAAATGCTTTGTCACGTTTTTCCATTCCTTCTTTATGCTACTCTGTCTAATAGTGAATTTTTTTAGCCCAGAGAAGTTCTCTGGATAGAAGGAGGAGATTGTTTGATCAGTCATTTTATTCTTACTCTCTATAGGGTTAGTGCAGGGTTGCAGGTAAGGAGTTTCTTTGTTCATTGGTCTGTGTAGTTCCTCAGTTAAAAAAGATGTGGGTACTAAGGGAGGAAATTAAATCTGCCTTAATTTGCTCTTTCTAGCAGCTGTGTTCTGCCATCTGTTTCCAGTGTTTTTAGAAGGGGTGCCAATCTCAGCTGGTCCATAAAGTTTGTGTGTGAGGGAAGATGACTGAAGAAATGCAAGACAAGAATCATCTTGTCAACTACCTCTGCACTTTCTTCCAAAACTGAGTCATGGAAATGTTAAGCTAAGGAAGAAATAAGTGGCAGGAGAGATTACAAGAAAGGGATGCTGGTGACCTGTATAGCCATAATGTGATGTACACAGCTTGTCTGTGGTCAGCAATAACATCAGAATAACTTTTATTAGAAGTTTGATAAAAGCAGGGCAGAGTAATTGGTGAGAAACTATACTACATGTTGTCTGTTGATCAAATGGTATGGAAACCCACTTAACAGTTCATCCTTTTGTGGCACATCTTGATCATTTCTGACACATTTGTCCAACTAGTCCTGTAAACCATCTGGTGGAAGAGTCTGTGCTTTCCCTACCTTGGTGCCAATTTCTAGTCATCCTCTTCCCCTGCTAATAGAAACCGTTTCTGAAAAATCAAAAATAATGTTTGTTTCCTTATAGTTAAGGAATACTGGGTAGACATGAAGAAAAATGATTCACTATGTTCTTAGAGCGATTTCTGGGTGTTGGAGAAGAACTATTATGCCTGTTCACCCCTGAAGTATTTTGTTTTCAGAAAACAAGGGAAGCCTCTCCATTCTTTTCTTGTAGGGCCTCTTACATGCTTTGCAGTTGCTGTTGTTTAGAGTTAACCTGCTTAGGTTAATCTCCCAGGAAGGAAATAGCAAGGTTGCATATCCATAGACTAGTTACAGCAGACCAGGTAGGCACCAATGGGTACCTAGTATGATACATCGGTAGAGCCAGCTTGTCGTGAGCCTGAGATGTGGTGGCTCTTACCAAACACATTTTCTTTTAGGAAGACCCTAACCCTCAGAGAAGATGTGCAACGTTAGACTTATACAGACAGAGTTTCTCTGATCAGAAGCTGGCAGAAGTTTGTCATAAGCAGACTGAAGTGTGTCAGTCTGCTAATAAATATCAGTGTATTAATAAATACAGAATTGCAATTTTTCTGTGTTAATTTTCTGTATTAATTTTCTGTGTTAAGTGACTGATTTCCATAATTCTCTGTCTCACAGTACTGGCTGGATCCTGCAAAGACCCTTGCTGAACATAAAGAATTGATAAACAGTATGTATTTATTCTGAATTTAAAGAACGTATCTGAAGGTGAAGTAATAGAGGCAATAATCTGT
Source organism: Hemiprocne comata (assembly GCA_020745705.1). Lineage (NCBI taxonomy): Eukaryota > Metazoa > Chordata > Aves > Apodiformes > Apodidae > Hemiprocne > Hemiprocne comata. The sequence goes on from CM036616.1 coordinate 45,929,906, forward strand.
ATATACAGCCTGTGTGTTTATATTCTAGTCACAACAGATTGATAGTTCTTGAACAAGTTTATTACTGTTGTTCATAGCTGTATCAAAATTTCACACATAGATGGAACATGCTATCAGTTTCAAATAATTTGTGTGATCGTTGTCCAAAAACTTCTCTGTGCTTAAATTTTATCTTATAAGTGCTGTACTTTACTTGTACAATTAATTTTATAGTAGCTGTGATACTTCTATCGCACTGTACCGTCACCAATTTAGACTCCTTTTTGCTTCTGCAAGTTAAAGTAGTGCCTCTTACTGTGTCTGCTGTTACTATCACTCTTGAGATACCGCAGATGCAAGATCTGTTATTTTTATTATAGTTAAAGAACATGGTAAGATTATTTTGGTTAAGAATTTGGAGATCTATAAAAAGATATAGAAGTGGAGCATGCATGGAATAAATGTAGCTGTAAGAATTTTGGTACTGAGTTAACTGAATCTTTTGGGAGAATAACATTTTTAAAAGGTGAATTAGAAAAGTTTTTCAAAATTTTTGTTATTAAAGTGTCACATAATTAAAGTTGCCCCATAAGATATTTCAAAGTGTGGAAGGGATTAGTATTCAGTGTTATTAGTTATGACAGGGAATCACATTCCATACACAATTACATATTTAAAAAAGTTTCAGTGGAAAAAGTGTCTAAAGGTCAAAATCAAACTATAAAAACATATTGGAGAAATAGTAAGTTAGCAATGAAATCTGAAGTTAAATCTTCAAAATAAGTAAAAGCTCCGAGTAGACAGACAAGGTGTGAATAAATGAACACAAGACTAGAAATAAAATAATAAAAATACTTTTTCTTCTCACATGTAAGGAGCATTGAGGTATGGATTTGCTATGTGGATGTAAGATTTTTTCTGAAACTTTCAAGTTTCAGAACATAGGGACATAGGCTCCTTAGTAGCTGTTTTGTAGTCAACTAGTAACAATTCATAGCAATTAACAGCTCATAACAACTAACTTTTGCACCAAATATTTTTTTCCCTCAGCTGGACCACCATACACACTGTATTTTGGCATTAAATTCTATGCAGAGGATCCATGTAAACTTAAAGAAGAAATAACAAGGTACAGTATTCAATAGGAGTGTAGTTCTTGATTTCAGGGTAGTAATCTATTCTAGCCAGGTGCATGTTGTTGTACCGTGGCTGGCATGGGTTTCTTTTGCTGTAATGTTTGAATGTTTTTGCTTGAATATCTATATGTAGGAGAACTATGACTAGCATCACAGTGGTCAGTATGGACAACTATCTAGAAGCCCAAGATGAAAAGGTGCACTCTGATACATCAAAAACTGAAGGGACTTGATTTGCAGTTGTGTGGGATTTTTTAAGGAACGCATTGTTACATCTGAATTTATATTGTGCTGTAATCAAGTTTAGAGTTTACTTGAATATCAAATATAAATTCAGGGAATTTTCTTCTTTATTGACCATAGCTTAAATTCCAGAACATTCCAGAACTGCTTTTCAATAGCATTTATTTTCATCTTTCTAAAAATATGCAAAGGAAATTGAAGAGTTGCATGCTTTTGATTCTTTTTAACTAAGCTTGGCCTGTATGAAATAGGAGGGTGCACACACTGACACATGTACATGCATGCACAGATACACACACATGCCTGCCTGAACTCTGATGCACAGGGTTTTCTGTTTGCTTTATTTACTAGAGGTCTCAGACAATTAGCTTTAGGTTCAAAAGGAAATTAGAGAATTTGGATAGGTAGATGGACAAAACTAGTGTGCTGGCTTGCATTAATAAATGCCAAAATACTTCTTTTGATGTCCTAGGCATGAGAATTCATTAGAATGCACACACAGTTTTTAATCTTTCTTAATGAAAGTTGGCCATTATTGCTGCACAGGCAGAGTATTTTTCATGTACCACAATGAGAAAATTCTTTTGTTTCCATACTGGCACAACAGGAATGGAAGTCTTCAATACAACAAGATAGTGACTGCTCCTGGTGAAAATAATAAACACTGTGACTTTGCAGGTACAAGAGCATAAGCTGGCTGCAGTGTTATGCCGCTGTACCATGAAAGCTTGATGCAATTTTCCCATACTCTTTCAGAAGCAATTCCAACCCTGCTCACAGGGGAAGACAGATGGCTCTGGGAAGGGAGCTTTGGCCACTGAACCTGTTGTGATTCCGACCTGGGAGGCAGGGTGGATTTCTGTCTGGGAAATGGCAGGGGCTGAATTTTTGAAAACTAATTCTCTTTGCCTTGTGATAAGGTCAGTCAGTGATTTGCACTGCTGATTAGGTGTGCGAATCTAGTCAAGAAGCATTTTGGTATAATTAATAAGCCTCCCTTCATGTCTTCACAGTGTTAGTTTATGTAAAATTTGCACCTTAGGTGGTGCCAAGGGAGGGTGTAAAAAAGCGATGAGCTTGTATTGACAGTCTTCAAGAAAATGCATTGGATAGTCAAATGCCCTCAACATTTCTGAATATTTGTTGTTGTAGGCTCTTAAACCTTGGAAGGATGGTATACCTGTTCAGAAAAAAAATACAATAATAAAACCTCCTTCTGCTTAGAAGAGGTTAAAAGCCCTATTTATCTTTATAATAATAATAATCTGCCCAAGTGTGTAACTCCAGTGAGGTGTTAAAAGTTTTGTGCTAACTGATGTGTTTCTTTGGAGCATATGTTTGTTGTTTTAATGGATATGAGAGCAGACTCTGTTGATGATCTGTGGTGTTATATGATTACTATTTGCAAAAAAATGAAAACCTGTAAAATTTTAATTACTTTACAGGAAAATCTGTCTGGCTTGTAGGCAAAAGCTAAGACTGTGGTGATTCATAGTATCAATTGCTTGTTGTGTTTGCTAGAGCAAACTAGCTCTTAGGCACTATCATATACGCATGACAAACTCAACAGCACTCAAGATGAGATTGCGTTAGCTACAAGTTTGGACAGAAAGCCTGGTTTTGTGAGGAGCTTAGCAGCTTCAGTTGGAATTGAGTTTGTTCACTTTATAGGAGTCACTGAAGTACAGTTGGCTCTAACTGTTCTTCTCAGGGGAGTGGTGTTTTCTGCAGTTTCCTGCTTTATTTTGATACTAAACTATGAGAATGCAGAAATTCAGAAACCTCTACATGGAAAAGGCATTTGTAGCATCATCTGGTATGAAGCTCTGCAGTGTAGAAGTGGGGAAGTGTTAATAGAAAGACAAGTGCATATCAGAAATGTGTTTAATGTTAAAATGAAGATGCTGTGTACACCACAGTAGATGTAAAATCATCTTTGTCCTTATAATCATTCATACAAAGAAGATTTGTCTTAAGTAAGACTGGCAAGCATAAGCTTGAAACAAGATATTTCTTAAAGTGATAAAACACTGAGTGTTATGTGCTTTATGTTGCCTAATGGCATTCCCAGAAAATTCTTAGGCAGTGCCCCTGGTCCTTTAATGCCATGGACATTAGCCATTTTTTAAAGGATGTATTTTCCTGCTGTAGTTTCTGTCACAGCAGAAATTCTGGGAGATCATTAACTAGAAGGACTCTGGCATCCTTATTCAGAGGCTCATCTCGGCTGATAAACTCTAGTAAATTTGACTGGATCTAAAATGGTACGTGGACCAGCTATTATATAACCTGCAGTTTGCGAACTGAAATCAACGTAGATGCACTTTGAATCATTGCAAAGGGCTTTCATAAGTAGCTTGTACTAACACAGAAAAAATTATTTGCAGTGTACCTGAATGGCTCTATGTAGAGAAAGCTGAGTGGGTGAATAATGAAAAAGCTATATGCTCATATGGATGACTATTTTTTTTCTTTAAAAAGTTGCCATCTCAGTATTGTTAGCTTTTGCATTAACTAGGTGCAAGAAATAGGCTTAGGATTATATGAAACACAAAAGACTGCATAAATCTGTGTAATAAAAACAGACAAAGATTGAAAGATTTCCTATAAATTAGTATGGGGAATTGCAAAACCAAACATTCTTTGTATGAGAGTACCCCTTGCTATGACAGATACAGTTAGCTGCTGATGGTATGCCCATCGATCTTTTTCATGGGGGTGGGGACTCCATAAGATCTGCTTGCTACTCCAGAGCCAATACTCTGGTGAGTGGAGAGGAAACCTTTGAATAAAGAAGTATTCGTTACTCCGTTCTCATGTTTATCCACTGATCAGGTTGAACTTAGACCCTTTGATAGGTTTCTTGTTCAATTTTTCTGGTTCCTAGCCCTCTTCCCCACTTCCTGACTGCTCAATTAAAGTCAAAACAGAAATTACATTTTTAGGAGGAAAATTAATTGTATCTGCACAATATAAACAGATAGGAAAACTACAAAGTGGTCACCTTCCTGTGTTCTTTCACTACATTACTCTTAGTTGTTACTTCAAGGTCAATAGGGGAAAAGTAATTCAGAGAGGGATACAGTTTTTGACTGTCACATAGTTATGGTATGTGGTATGTTTTCAGTGAACTTGAAGATGAAGGAACATTACTTGGAGCATCACAGTCAATATTCAAATTTTAACTTTGTTTTCTCTCTCTGTTTTAGGTATCAATTTTACTTGCAGGTCAAGCAAGATGTTTTACAGGGCCGTTTGCCTTGTCCAGTCAGCACTGCAGCACAGCTGGGAGCATATATAATTCAGTGTAAGTTCTTCTGACCAACTGAGAGCTTATTTTATTTAATTTTGCATTATGATTAATTTTAAGTGGTGACTGGAGACTTCACTAGCACTTTATGTATTGATTTCAAAACAGAACAAAATTAGTGTGAACTACAGAGCCAAAGAACTGTAAGTAGATGACCATTTTGAGATTATATAATACAGAAGCAATATAGAAGTTAATGTAAGAAGAAATTGGAAAGTCAGTCTGAATAGTGCCAAACAGTCTTTGCGTTGCTGAGATGTATCTTATAATGTACTTAATACTTTATGACTTACTCTGGATTGCATATAAAGTATGGCAAAACCTTCATCAGGAGCTTTACACATTTGATGGGCTATTGGCAGCCTCCAGTGAACTAAGTTTGTCAAATAAAATATTATTTTAAAAATTACCTTCTGTAGTGTAAGACATTCTGGATGTGTTTTATCTTGAAGAGAAGAATTATAGTTCTACATGTCACTTGTCTGCATTCACCCAGCAGTAGTTAGCTTGTCAGAAGTGGATGTTATACTTAATAGAACTAGCAGTCAATTAGAAAGGAGCTGTCTGTCTACCAGTTAGTTACTCTTTTCACCTTACTGCTCAAACTCTGTATTCAAACACAACTGGTAACCAAAAATCATATGATGAGCCATGCTGGGACCTGTATCTGTGATTTGTTCTATGTTAAATGTATATTTCTCATGAGTGATATGTATTAAGCAAAGATTACTTGTATTATTTGTGTTCCAAGTGTGACTCAACAACACTTAATACAGCATTAAAAATAGTCTTCTTTCATTTCCAGTTTTGAATAACAAGGCAGAGTAACTTGTCTATGAAGTGGGAGTGAGCATAAGACAGAACTTCACAGTGTGTTATATGTGTTTCTGAAAAGCTAAAATTCCAGGCAGTTTTTATTTTTGTAAACTTCATTTTGCTGTTAAGAAAACTGTTTGCAGTATACATTTCACTTTACTAGCATATGTGCCTTCCCCGAAAAAAATACTGCAAATATGAAAGAAGGAAAATACGTAATGATGGTAACATCTTAGTATTATGAAAAATGAGTAGCAAAAATAAATTCTTGTCCTTTCGCCATTTGGTAAGGTATGGGGACCTGTTGTTTTGGTATAAAATCCCATTCCTGTGATTCTAATCTCAGATATTCTATTGGAAAACAATGAGGAAGCTCACATGAGAGAGGAGAGTCAAAGCATGGCAAAAGTTACATGCAGTGGGTTAAAGTTAGCCCTTACACCCGCAAGCATTACATTCCCACTGACTCTATAAAAAACTTTGTCCGTTTATTTAGGGGCTGCAGTTGTTCAAAGTATATCAAGACACCTGAGAAATGTCTGTGTCAGATACTGAAAATAAGAGCCCAAAGCATCAGCACTTTCCAACAGTCGTGTCAGACACATGGCACAGTTTGCAGAATATACCAGTTTTCCTTTTGGGAATGCTGGAATTGTTGCTATTGTAGTAATTCCTGTTCTTATTCCTGCTGTGACCATGTGATTTTTATGGAGGTTTTGTAGAGAAGCTTCTCAACATCTCTACTAAATGGATTTCTGTCTTGTTCTAGAAACATCATTACATTCTAGAAAGAAACAAGTAAATAGATGAGTCTTTTTCTTCTTGGCTCTTGAAACCTCCTTTTGGCTGTGTTTTTGGCTTAGTGGGCATTGGATAGAAACAATTAGTGAAGGTTTTCTCAAGAGAAGCCCAGTCTATACAGATTGTACTCAGGGTTATTAAAAAATGGAAATGTTTGCTTTCGCAGAGTTTCTCAGATAGATGCAATTACGTTTAAGATCAGCAGAATTGAGTTCTGACCAAGGTGCATATTTGTTTTTTATAATTGCACTGCAACATGTAAACTAGTATGACTGATGTATCTAAATCAAGGTTGTTTCAGAGAAAATTATGTTGACTCATCTTGAAGGTTATTTTAATTTTGAAAGTGAATGTACTATTCAGGCAATACGTTGTTATTTTATTGAAAAATGAAGTCTTGTGTTTCCTCACAAGAAACAATACTTACCCTTAGAAGGGTCTGCCTCCAGGTGTCTTAGAATATTTGTCTCCATTTGCGTTCCCACACTGACATTTGTGTTAGGAATCCCAGCAAGAATATGAATCAGTTATGTCTGTAATATTACAGCTCATCGCGAGGGCATAGACATTCCAAAAACTAGACTTTTCTTCTGCTCTTGTTTTGCATATGCTGCCAAATAATGTATGTCATCAAATTTCAACTTTGCTGGCTTGGACTAAATTATACCTAGTTTTGTAGAAGTAGTAGATTTCCTGTTGAAAATCTCTAGCTCTTTGACCCTTCAATTTCTCTTTTAAAATGACTGAATAAATATTTTCTTGGTTTTATGTGTGCTACTATGAATAGTTCTGTACTGTCGTTGGGCTTTTTAGCTGACTGCATGTTAAATTGACGGTCAGTTGGAAAAGGTGGCTTGGCACCAAGAGATGGATTATATAACATACCTTTTGGCTACCATAAAGTGCTGAAAATAGGTGACCTGTCTTTTCTTCTTGTGTCCTCTAGCTGAACTGGGGGACTATGACCCATATAAGCACACTGCAGGTTACGTCTCAGAGTACCGCTTTGTTCCAGACCAAAAGGAAGAGCTGGAGGATGCCATAGAGCGGATACACAAAACTCTGATGTAAGAATTCTGTACTGTTGAGAACTTGGCAGGTAACATCAGATTTGGAGATGCCTGGTAGGTGGGGAAGGGAGCTGCTTGTGGTGCAGAGTGGAGGTCTCTAGACCCGAGGAAAGAACACAGGGCATCCACTTATGTCTCTCAGAAACAGAAACCATTTTATGTAATTGGGGTTGTTCTTTTAGGAACTGAGTAGGACAATAACTGGAAATACGATGTCTGGCAGACCTAGGCATGGGTGTATCAGAACCTGCAGTTTTAATAGTGCTCCTGTTTCCTCTTAGTTTTGTAGTTAAAAAGAACAAAATAAAAATCTGTGAGTTCATGTTCCCTCTTCCAGAACAGATTTCGTGCATAATTTTGGGCAAATTGCTTATTATTCCCAAGCCTCATTCTACTGTTTGTAAAATGGGGATAGTAACATTTCTTTTCTTTATACTGTCCTGTGGATGAAAATGAGCTGTTAGGAGAAAACCACTATAATAATTTACAGTGTTTGGGATAGTGAAGCCTCTATTTTCTTGCCAGATTCTTAATGAATAATGTAATGAAGAAGTGCTTTTAGCAACCTGCATGAATCTCTGGGGGCACAGCTTACATTGCAGAAGGCACCAGGAAAGCAGTTTGTATGCCTATGGTTTAAGTGATAATCTCAGTTGCAACATCTGCTTGAATTATGGAGACAGTTTGGTTTTACAGGCATAAAGTCCTTTCATCTTATTAACCAACGTATCTTACATAAAACATACTGGCAGTGGTCAATATAAAGAATTCCACTGTAAGGAAGAACATAAGATTTGTGAGGGAAAAAAAGTGGCATCTAGAAACAGAGTCATCAGGCAGCACTGAGTAACAAAGGGCATTCAAAGAGCTCTGGCTTCTGGACATAGGCCAAACAAATTCTGAAACTTCGTGTGTGACCTTAAAGCAGTGGAAACACAGGGTATCTGGTAGGCCTTGAAGTAATTTTGGTTTAAACTGAACAAGGCACCACAGAAGTTCAGTGCACTACAGGCATAGAAACTGTGCCTGATAACATTGCTTACGTATGAGAAGGAGCTGAGAAGTCAGGAATAAGCTGGAGGTATGGCACTTGGCAGAGGCAACTGTTGAACAGATTGCAGGAGCAGGATATTAGACACACTGTAGACAGGGCAAAGGGCAACTGCAGAGATCTGAAAAATATGTCAACAGACCTGGAAGATTCATGCAATCCCAACTTAACCTATGTAAAAGTCGGAAAAGACAGATTAATTTTTATAACAGAGGCTGCAAAATTTCAATTCTCCGCCTCCTAGTCATGGGAATAATAATCACCTTGGACACAAAACATGTGAGTTGTACGGTCATTGACATGCTGGATAATCTCTGTTGAATGGTGGATCCCAGGATGCTGCTTTGGTAGTCAGTTTATTTTCTGTCAGATTGCAATTTGTGCATACAATGCCTTCCCTTGAATACTTGTCAACAGAGTGGGAAGCAAAACTGCAATAAAGCCAGCCAGGAGATGGACTGGAGTGCCCAACAGATAAGCAAAGCAAGGTGAGAACTAGTAAACTCTGGCCCCATTGGTTCTGTCAGTGCTTGAGAGAGGAACAGCGGCAGCAACATGGAGAGGAAAAACCTAGCAATCTCATAGGGAAGTTGCAGCAAATAACATAATTTCCAATAAAGTAGGTAGAGCCAGAAAGAGATCCCATGTGATCATGTAATAAAGCTTAAATACTACATGCATAAAAATATACAAAAATTATAAAAGAATCCCCAGCAATCCAGAGCCATTTTTTGTCCTACTTTTGGCCTTCTACCCATGAAATACTTTCAGCAAGATTAGTTTGAGACTGAAGTACTCCTATTATGTGACTAACAGAGGCTAAACCACGAGTCACTGTGGGAAAGCACTGTAAGTCAGAGAGATTTGGCTTCCCAACTTGCTGTTCCAAATACTAGACCAAATGCAGAATATGAAATCGGTTTTGAACATAAGACATATGCCAGAAGTTCAACCTTACATAAAGGCAAAATAAACATCTACTTGCTTATCTCCAAGTTCATGTTCCTGGTAAGTATAAAGAAGCTTGTTCTAACAAATATAAGTTAGGTGCAATTGTAATATAACAATTCATTAAGATGAGAGCAGTAAGAAGCATTTTATGAGCATGTTCATTATGTCCTTTGTCAAAGTAATGTAGAGGTAATCAGAGCTAGCCATCTTGTATGTAGATCTAGATTTCTTGATTATCGTTGTACAACGAAGCCACAGTGTGGGTAAAGGTTAAGTAACATTGTCTGCTCAGGTATCTGTGCTGGGTCCCATCATGCTCAACATCTTCATCAATGACCTGGATGAGGGGACAGAGTTTATCCTCAGCAAGTTTGCTGATGATACGAAATGGGGAGATTTGGCTGATTCACTGGAAGGCTGTGAATGGAAGGCCATTCAGCAAGATTTGGACAGACTGGAGAGCTGGGCAAAGAGGAAACTAATGAGGTTCAACAAGAATAAGTGTAGAGTCCTGCACCTGGGAAGGAATAACAACATGCACCAGTACAGATGAGGGGACCTGCTAGAAAGCAGCTTTGTGGAGAAGGACCTTGGGGTCCTGGGGGACAACAAGTTATCCATGGGACAGCAATGTGCCCTTGTGGCCAAGAAGGTCAGTGGTATCCTGGGGTGCATTCAGAAGAGTGTGTTCAGCAGGTCGAGGGAGGTTCTCCTCCCTCTCTACACTGTCCTAGAGAGACACCACCTGGAGTACTGTGTCCAGTTCTGGGCTCCCCAGTTCAAGAGGAACAGGAATTTTTTTGAGAGAGTCCGACGGAGGCTACGAGGGTGATTAAGGGACTGGAACATGTCTTTTGAGGAAAGGCTGAGAGACCTGGGGCTGTTTAGTCTAAAGAGAAGACTGAGAGGGGATCTTATTAATGTCTGAATATCTGAAGGGTGGGTGTCAAGAAGGAGAGGCCAGTCCCTTTTCAGTCATGCCCTGTGATAGGACAAGGGGCAATGGATGCAAACTAGAACACAGGAAGTTCCACCTCATGGAACTTGATGATCTCCAGAGTTCCAACCCCTAACATTCTGTGATTCTGTTCCGTCATTAACAACTGCAAAGACTGCTCTAACTGCTTTATTGTCAGGTTGTAAAATGCTGAGGAGAGTTTCTGTTTTTATACACAGTAAAAATTGAACACTTATCCTTTGTAATGGTGGGAATTGTTTCAGTCCCTGACATTTCCCTCTCCCCATCACATTCTGTCTTCTCCTTATCCATTTGGGACTTCTACATATGACTTCCATATGCTTCCCTCAGAACCTCCAGCTCACATCTTTACTTCCTTTAATATTTTTGTGAATACACTTCTTATAAATTATGTATTATTGTGAAAGTATTTATATACACACACACTTTTTTGACATTTGAGCCTTTTGGTACTTTCAGAGATAGGTGAGAATAGTGGGACAAGCACACCAGCATTTTGCAAAGTATGGTCAGTAAGAGAACACTAAGCAGTATTCAGATTGGTGTTGGATTCCATCACTAATTCAGTAATGGAGTAATCTGCTTTGCTCAGGTCTGATAGTTAGCTTGCCTGGGAACTCAGACAATACTGCTCCAGTGAATATTTTTCTTACATTTCTGGGAGCTACCAGCATGGTTTGAAAAAAATAAAGCTGTGGAGTAATTTTTTTGCAAAGTAGATAAAAGACATGTCAAATGTGACAACACTGACATGCTGAGTAGCCAGAATCCTGCATATTCAGAATACAGAGATGAACTACAGATCTACTGGGAAATCCAGCTCTTGAAGAAGGGGATTTTTCTTTGAAGCTTCAGGTCTGCTGCTTTTCCAGGAGTCCTTGAAAAGAAGGGCTAACACCTGAAATGTATCAGTTCTGCTGCATGGATGAGACGAGCTGAAGCAGCCCAGCTCCCAGATACGAAGAAGTCATTTTAAATACCTATGCTAGTGCATTCATGCTAGTGCATGTTGGATGTGTTTTTTACCTTGTCAGGCATAACACAAAGTTGGGAAAACTTGGAAAATTAGCTGCTAGGCTAGAGAGACTGCAGAGACAAGAAGCAAGAATATGTGTATTGCAGGACTTTTCCAGATCTTGAGTCAAAATGTTGAGCTCTGCTTCATACCTTGAATTTGAAAGGTAGGAAATGCAGTGAAGTATTTTCCCACGAGAACAACCACAGGGTGAAGCAGAAGATGCATCTTTTTGAGCTGACGTTTTCTCAAGGTGTGCTGTACTTTCCCAGCAACAGTCCAGTAGTTTTCACAGAAGTATTAAAAAGGAGTGAAGATTAAAATGCAGCTTCAGTTGCTTCAGGCTTACAGCAGAGTGTCTTGCTCTTGTATCTAGTAGCAGTTATTAAGGGAAGAACGAGTTCTGAGGATAAGTCTGTTGAAGTAATTTTGTTCTTTTTGAAAATAAATCTTTCATAGAATCATGGGATGTCTTAGGTTGGAAGGGACCTCTGAAGGTCATGTAGTCCAACCCCCTACAATAAGTAGGGACATCTCACACTAGAACAGATTACTCAGAGCCCCAACAAGCCTGACGTTGAATGTCTCCAGGGATGGGGCCCCCACCACCTCTCTAGGCAACCAGTTCCAGTGATCCACCACTCTCATATTAAAGAACTTTTTCCTCATGTCCAACCTCAATCTACCCTTCGCTATCTTGAAACCATTACCCTGTGTCCTGTTGTTACATGCTCCAGTGAACAGCTCTTCCCCATCCTTCTTATAGGCCCCTTTCAGGTATTGGAAGGTTGTTATAAGGTCCCCCCAGAGCCTTCTCTTCTTCAGGCTGAACAACCCCAACTCCCTCAGCCTGTCTTCATGGAGAGGTCCTCCAGCCCTCTGATCATTTTCATTGCCCTCCTCTGGACACGCTCCAACAGGTCCATATCCTTCTTGTGTTGGGGGCTCCAGAGCTGGACACAGTATTCAGGTGAGGTCTCCCCAGGGCAGAGCAGAGGGGCAGAATCACATCTCTCGATCTGCTGGCCACACTTCTCTTGATGCAGTCCAGGGTGCAGCTGGCCTTCTGGGCTGCAATTGCACATTGGTGGCTCATGTCCAGCTTTGGATCCACTAGTACCCCTAGGTCTCCTTCCACAAGGCTGCTCTCTAGCATGTTTCCCCCCAGCTTGTATTCATATCTCTGGCTGCACCAGCCGAGGTGCAGGACCCTGCACTTGGCCTTGTTGAACCTCATGAGGTTCACCTGGGCCCATTTCTCCAGCTTGTCCAGGTCCCTCTGGATGTCATCCAGTCCCTCTGGCATATCAACCGCACCACCCAGTTTGGCGTCATTGGCAAACCTGCTGAGGGTGCTCTTGATGCCACTGTCAATATCATTAATGAAGATACTAACCAGCACTGGTCCCAGTACAAACCCCTGAGGGACACCACTTGTCACCACTTTCCATCTGGACACCGAGCCATTGACCACTACCCTCTGGATGTGACCATCCAGCCTATTCCTTATCCTCTGAACAGTCGACCAATCAAACCCATATCTCTTCAACATAGAGAGAAGGATGTTGTGGAGGACCGTGTCAAAGGCCTTGCAGAAGTCCAGATAGATGACATCCACTGCTTTTCCCTTGTCCGCTGATGTATTCACTCCATTGTAGAAAGCCACTAGGTTGGTGAAGCAGGATTTGCCCCTAGTAAAGCCAGCTTCCTGTCCTCCATGTGCCTTAGTATGTCTTGTAGGAGGATCTGTTCCCTGATCTTCCCTGGCACAGAGGTGGGGCTGACAGGTCGGTAGTTCCTGGGGTCCTCCTTTCTACCCCTTTTAAAAATCAGTGTAATGTTTCCTTTCTTCCAGTCACCAGGGACTTCCCCTGACTGCCATGACTTTTCAAGTATCATGGAGAGTGGCTTGGCAACTACATCAGCCCAATTCCTTCAGGACTCTGGGATGCATCTCATCAGGTCCCATAGACTTGTGTATGTTCACGTTCCTCAGATGATCCCGAACCTTGTCTTCGCTTACGGTGGGAGGGACTTTGTCTCCCTGGTCTCCATCCTGTGGGCCATCAACTTGAGAGTTGTGAGGAGAGAGGCTGCCAAAGAAGAATGAGGCAAAAAGGTTGTTGAGAATCTCAGCCTTCTCCTCGTCTGTTGTTACTAATTCACAACTGTTGCTGATGAGGAGAGGTATGCTTTCTTTAACCTTCCTTTTCTGGTTTACATACCTGTAGAAGCCCTTCTTGTTTTTCTTTACATCCTTTGCCAAGTTCAGCTCCAGCTGCACCTTGGCCTTCCTGACCGTGTCCCTATACCCTTCCCAGGATACCTGTCCACACTTACACTGCCTGTGTAGTTCCATCTTGCCTTTTAGTTTAACCAGAAGGTCTCAACTCAGCCATGCTGGTGTCTTGCCTTCCTTGCCCAACTTCTTACACCTGGAGATTGAGATCTCTTGCAGTCTGTGGAAAGCATCCATAAAGATCTGCCAGCTCTGTTCTGCTCCCTTGTCCCTGAGGGCTTTTTCCCACGGGGTCCTAGTTACTAACTCCTTGAAGAGCTGGAAATTTGTTTTCCTAAAATTCAGAGTCCTGACTATGCTTCTCATCTGCCTTATACCCCTTAGGACAGTGAACTGCACTAGTGCGTGATCACTGCAGCCCAGGCTGCCTTCAACTCTGACATCCCTAACTAATTGTTGCAGTGTCCTGCAGTCTCTCTCGATTGTTCATGGAATACTATTTGCTGCTCCCTCTCCACCCACATGCCCATAGTGGGCAGTAATCTGTAGACCTCACTAAGCTAGGAAGTTTTCTAGTGATGTCCTTAACCCAGCCTCCAGGGAGACAGCTGACCTCCCTGAGAGGAGGGTCCATGTGGCATATCAGACCCTCTATTCCCCTCAGAACAGAATTGCCTACAAATAGAACCCTTTTTTTCTCTTTTCTCTGTGGTGGTAATATGGGCAGTAGGCCTGTAAATTTGTTCCCAGTAGCCAGTTTTTTCCCTCACCAGTTTTCCTCTTTTCTTTCCTACAAGCAGGCTACTGATGGTAGTTTTTCACTGATGAGTGGACATTTGCAGATAGGAAGCCAAGCTGGATTTTTGAAACTGGTAGTCTCTTAAGACAGTCTCCAAACCTTGTTTTCATAGAAGATTTGGTTATTACCAGTTGGTGTGACTTCCTGTAGGCAAGATTTTATGAAGAAAGGAATATGTTTTCTGAGGTAATGAACCCTGCTTTCAGAAACCCTTTGTAGCTTAAGCACTGCTATGGGGAAATAGTACCCCAGTCAATCATTCCATTCCTGCTTTATTAATAACTATGTAGTTATTGGAAAAAAAGTTATTTTACATATTCAAGCCAAGCCTAAAATGAATGTCTGATGTGTGTTTGGGACAGCAGGGAAATGCCACTGTAGTGGGCATACATTGTATATATGATAACTGTACATCTGTGGTAGGATCTTACAGCACAGAGTTTAGTAGAAGTTTGTACCTTCTGTCCAGTCTCACTTGTAGCAAGCAGAAGTAAAGTGCTAAAAGGATAATGACAGTCTGAACTAATGGTAGGAAGGGTTGCATACCTGTCCAACAAACTGTATTTATTAGTATGATCTATTTCAATATGTTGACGGGAAGTGCAAGTTCTTACACAGAATTTTGTTTACAGGGGTCAAGTTCCTGCTGAGGCAGAAGTAAACTACTTGGGGGTGGCCAAATCCCTGGAAATGTATGGAGTGGATCTGCATCCTGTTTACGTAAGTATTGTTCAAATATTTTAAACGTGGTAACAGTAAGAAAAAGATTTCTTGTACCAATGTGGGGGAGAGTATTTATATAGTTTAGTTGCCACGAAGTAACTTGAAAGGGAACACTGTACTTAGGAAATGCAAAGGAAGATATGTATACAAACTGAGGGGATTTGGTCATTCTTACATACAGAAGCGTAATGGTCTTCCAAGGAAAGGCTGTGATTTTACTACACTTATAAAAGGCAATCAGTTATAGTCTGGAAAAAACAATTCAGATAAATAACAGGAAATTAGTGCAAGTTTCAGAAAAGATGAGAGAGGATTATAACCTTTGTCTTTGACACATTGCTTTTGCGTAAATCAGGGCAAGTGTGTCATAAAACTGTTTCATTACCATTGCAAAAACTAGGGTGCAGTAGCAGCAGCATGTCCATATTTTTTTAATACTCATTGTGAAGGTTTTGCTAAAGATCCAGAGTACATTTCCAGCATTTCCTCTTTTGTGTCATGCAACATTGCGAGTTGTCTATATTGCCTCACCAAAACCACTTCTATTGTAAAACAGCACGTATGTTGGGATTTAATCCAAGTGATCACCTGGAGGCTATGTGCTCCTGGTGGAAACATCATTCTATCTTGTTTGAATAATTGCACTTGCGGCAGTTTTTTTTTGAAGAAAAGAAAATTAGAAGTTCAAATGGGGAGTTGTAATCTAGATAGTTCACTGAGTTACATGTCAGTACTTTGTAAAACTACTTGAAAGAAAATAAAGAAATCAAGATACTACCAGAAGATTAAGTACGTGTTTCTTGATGAAAATTGTGTACCCTGCAATATGAGGTATTTTTTAATGCACCCTTTGGCTTAGTTGTATTCACATCTCATGCTCTGTGCCCCTCCCACCCATAGAAAGCTGGGGGAGTTGCTGGAACAAGATTCAACATGATCCAACAAAATCATGTTAAATTACCAGAGCCTGGAAATATTTTTTTTCTTTGCTTGTTTTTGCTCTGCAATGAGATCCCTGCCTGGGCAATGAGGGGTGAGTTGTAATATGCCCGTATCTAACACATTAATATCACACATAAATATGTGTGTCTCAAGTTGCACCACAGAAGGTTTAGATTGGATAGTAAAAGAAGCTTCTGCACTGAAAGGTTTATTAAACACTGGAACAGACTGCCCAAGGAGGTGGTTGAATCACCATCCTTGAAGGTGTTTAAAAGATGTGTAGTTGTGGTGCTTAGGGATGTGGTTTAGCTCTGCACTCAGCAGAGGTAGGTTAATGGATGGACTCAGAGATCTCAAAGATCCTTTTCAACCAGAATGATTCTGTGAAATCGGGGAGGCAGGGGCCTTCTGCCACTCATCACTAGGGTTTTCATCCTTTTCTTTCCCAATGTGGTTTATGATCTGGATACTGACCTCAGGACTGGTTTCATTTGGAGATCATGCATGTGACTGTTCCCTGCATGTTGCTATTCATTCTGAAAAAAAAAAAAAGAATAAAAGGAGAAAAGAAGACAAAGGTCTGAATCTCTCAAAGAAGCTACTTCACTTGGTAGCAGTACACAGGTGATACTATTTTAGGAGGGAGAAGGCATGAGGTTATATTATAGCAGAATAGGTCAGAAAGTCACTGTTTACCTCCAGCTGAAAGTTAGGATGTCTGTTGCATTGATGTCTGAATAAAGAGTTTAGTTTCTGAGTTTTGGCCATTTGTCAAATAGCCAAAAGTAATTCCTCAAAATAAAATGTTATTTTTGTTTTTTACCATCAAGTACTATTTTCCTATTTGCACAGAGAGTGAAACAGTATGTTCATGTCAGTCATCAGGCTGACCCCTCACTAGGACCTCACTGCTCCTGTATTTATGACATACATTTTTATTTTCTAGGGTGAAAACAAATCTGAATATTTTTTAGGATTAACACCCGTAGGAGTTGTTGTCTATAAGAATAAAAAACAAGTAGGAAAATATTTCTGGTATGTATAACTTAAAAATGTGCAGTCTGTACTAAAACAATAGCAATGGTATTGTATGGAAATGTGTGATTTGTGATATCTGTTTGAACAGTTAGTTGTATCAGTTGTCTGGATCATACAGTTTTTCATTCTTTGATAAACCAAGTACTGAAAAGAAAGTTAGTCTTTACCATATTCATGCAGAAATGCTTAAGTACTGCTAATTTTCTATTGATATCTGGTGCATACCTGAAAAAAAAAAATCGGTGATTTCCTTTTCTGTCTTTCTATAGAAATATATACAACTTTATACTTTAATATGCATTAATTTAAAGGCTTGTTAAGTTCTGTCTGTCTTTTTATCCCATATTACAGGCCCAGAATTACAAAAGTTCACTTCAAGGAAACACAGTTTGAACTTAGAGTCCTGGGAAAAGATGTAAGTTTTTTATTTAAGTCTGAAAGAAAGAAAAAAAAAAATCAGTCGCAGTCTAATGGAGTGGAAATTTTGTGTGTCCATCAAAATCTAATTGATTTTATTGAAATTTACTGCAAGAAACTATCAAAGTGAAATTAATGTTATTGATAGTTTCTGCAAGAAAATTACCTTGTCCTCAAATGTAGTGTGTTCTTGATGTTTTCCTGTCCATGTTTTGCAGGCAAAGTGTGAGAACTTTATCAGAACAGTACTGAAGTAGGAATTTTGTAACAAATGTTTATAATTTCATATCGTGCTCTGTAAATTGGAGTAGACTTAGTCTGCAAAGCTTTGTTCATGATCTTACATAGTACTGGGCTTAACCTACTGGGAAAGCTAAAATAAACAAAAACATGGATGGGGAAAACTCAGAAAACTGTTAGGCACAACCAATTTTGTAGCTTGGAAACAGCAGTAGCTACATAAATATAGCTCCAAACCCATTTGTCAGCATTTAACTTCATTGTGCTGTTAGACCATTTGGGAGAAAACAGTGTTGGTTCCAGTGGAGCAGGGATAGCATGTTGATAGTGAGATAATAGGTTTTAAGATTGAGTCAGTGGAAAAAAGAGAAAGATATCGATCACCTATGAAGCATGTCAGACAGGGAGAGAAGAAGGACAGTGTTGAGGATGTAGGGAGAAATATGAAGTGTAATAGAATAGTTGCAGTCAGTCTGTGGTTTTTGTTATCTGCTTGAGTTACAAGTTTAGCTTGCTGAGTTATTTCTTGAAAATACTTGGAAGGTCTCTTAGGGATATTCAGGACTGAAAATTTGTAATTTTGAAGAACCTGCAGGCAGGAGTACCCTTTACTTGGTACCAATGTATATTCCTTCATCTATGTAGTAGTTGTTAGTCTCGACCATTATTTCTCCATGAGGATATTTGGTACTTTTGGTAAATTCTGGGAAAAGTAAGTGTACCCCCTGGCTGATAGTGTTGGTTCTGTTGTGGACAGCATTTTTTACGCCTCTGCAGAGGTATTGTCAAGTTTGGTTTTGTTATCCCCAAATGGTTTGTTTCTATGTGGTGTGGTAATCTATAGGAAGTTTATTTCTGATCGGGTGTTTGTTGAAATCTGAGAGTTGTTTGAAGGCTGGGGGAAGGTTGGGAAAACTTTTCTCAGTGTTTCATGTGAAGAGAGTGGGTGCCTGTTCATGTACAGACAAGTCCGAGTTTGGCTTAGAGTGAATTACATTGAAGTAATGTTGTGGTTTGTTTGATGCCACATATGTGTAATTTTTGTCTGAACCATATAGAATTGCAAAGTTTTAACATGCTGAGCAAAAAACCTGGAAGCTTTAAAGAACATGCTTAAGTTGAAATGGTGAATGTCAATGGCTGGTGAACACTTACAACTGTGATCATAAGGCAAACACTCAAGACAGCATTGTAATTTCAAGTCTCAACAGGTACTTTCAGGAAATTCTTCAAGAGAACAGTAAGTTCAAGGGTGTGTACCATCATTAAAATATCCTCTGCAACTAATACTCATTTTAAGTGTTTCTACAGTGCTTCATATCCTAACAAGATCAGGAAAGGCCAAAATGGCCAAGAAAAATCTTCCTCCCCTCCCCCCCCCCCTTTTTTTTAAACATTCTGGTGGTGTTACTTTGAACAAAGTTATGTATTGGAATAAGTAAACAGTAGCCTCTCTGGATTAAAGCCATCATAACATTTTATGCTGTTCTGCACCTAGAGGAGGAAAAGCTTGTCAGTGTACTTGTATGATCATATGTTCCAATACTCTTTGAAAATTTTAAATAAAAAAATTCTTTTATTCCTCTGTTTAATAAATGCTCCCATTTTGTCCTTCCATTTGGAACATGAGTTTGCGGTATATGGTAGGAGAGTAAATATGCCATTTTTACTTCATCCTGCTTCCTGGGATACCACTTTATGTTCCAGGGAATTAATACTTTCCTTGTTTCAGATGTGGTATACCAAGTTTGGAATGTGTTATGTGTTTCCAGTAGTTGGAGAAAATGCTAGAAAAGATTCAGGAAGAGAGGAAATAATGGAGACATTCCTGTGTCTTAGATGGAGCTTTATGGAGCTTTATGGCAGATAGTGAAGGAATTAACATCATATAATAAAAGCAGATTATTTCTGAGTGTATTGAGTGCTTTGTGTGAATCAAGTTTTCCGTATTGTAGTGGAAACTCTGTGCAGGCTGGATTTTGGTCTGTGATTCTACACACTAGCTACCTTTATTCACACTGATGGGCACCTTTCACGGGTACACCTGCTCATCAAGAGGAAGCTGCTGGTGCTTTTAGTACTGATGAAGTGTTGCTCTTCCTCTGCACGGGACTACTTGTGTTAACTTATTTTTTCCCCCTTTCAATAAATTTGTCTGAGATTTTTTGAAACCTGCCAAAAGAGTTTGAATGTGTACTTCCCACTAAAGGAAACAGGCATCTTGATCTTCTTCACAAATGGCAGACATGGCAGTCTAAATGTACAGGTCTCTGTCCTAGGCTACCTAAAAATACACTGTGGGATGCCTGTGTAGCCGTATTTATGGCTACTGAGTTTGTTGTTTACATTGTTTCACTTTTCATAAGCTAGATTACTTATGAGTAGGACATATGCTTACTTTGTTATAACAAATAAGGTGCTTCACCTTTCCTGTTTTGTAGTGTAATCTCATGTACTTCTTCTTCAAGTCTTTCATGAGAACCTTTACTGTATATTTCACTTATTTAAATTTTTTCTGCATAACTGTTGCTATTGTGTGCAAGAATGACCATCCACATTTTGTTTATATCTTTTGCAACTTTGCTTGATTTATAAGTTTTCTCCCTAAGTCTATTGCTATTGCCCCTTCATAAACAAAATACTGACCTTAGTATTTGGCTGTCCATGACTTATCCTGACATGTGAGACTAATGACCTGGACCAGCTGACAGAAACTCTTTTTCAGTAGTGTTAATCACAGAATCAGTATTTCATTGTTCCTTGAGTGGACCCATGCTGTGAAATCTGAGCCAGAAACTTGTTAGGTGTTTTGTGAAACCACTATGTATCAGTGAAATTAGGAACCTTTCTCCCATGAGGACTACACAGAAGGATTCCCTGAACGTGGCAATCACAAAGAATTTTTGAAGATGAGAGAAGTGTTATTTCCTGCAGTTTCCTATAAGAAAACAAAGAGATCCAAAGAGATCCATTTGATGCCTGTGCACAATTCCTTGTAGCATATATGTCTGTTGAGCAACCTTGCTGGTAAAGATCCAGCAATAAAGGTGGCTGCCAAGCATGCCCACCCCTTCCCCCAAGTGCTGCAATATGGGGCCTGATCTCAATGGATGCAATCTGTGGAAGTAGGTAATGGAAGGGGTGCACAGCACACTTCCTGTGCTTTCTCTGTCTGAGAAACAGGGCTTGCTTCCTCAATTTCTCTCTCAAATGAGGACATGAAACAAAATAGAGGAAAACATGCTTTGCTAGACTGTGTAGGCTGGGAACATAAATGTAATCATATTCAGGAGCAAGAGATACGGCGTTTTTTTGCCTGTAGATACCAAGTACTTCTTGTGCTGTTCCCTGCAATCCCACACTGTTTTCTGTAACAGCACCTTTTACTTTGTTTGCACTGTGTCTGAACATGCAAGTGAGTGATTTCACTCCTTTGCAGAGTTTATGCAAAGCTTCTGTACTTGTAACTTCTCATGTTTCTCTTTCACCAAACCAGAAAGTGTTGAATGTGCAAAACACTTGCTTTCATTATTTTTTCTTGTAAGAGAAGGGTCTTTTGGAAGTCTGAAATTTTTGTTCTGAGGGATTTTGAAGTTCGTGTTCTTTCAAGTCAGAGCAAACTCCCAAACTGTGCCAATGAAAATGATATACACGTTTTCAAGACATGCCTTCCTCTGCAGTCTTGCGTAGCCAGACGAAGAGGACCAGCTCACCTCAATTCATTAGGGGAAACTGGTAAAGACTGTTTCCAGGAGCAATACCAACCACTGATGCATGCTAGAGGAACTTCAGGGCAATTCCAAATCACATAACACTCCCCATTCTGTTGGCTGAAACTTGTCTAAAGAAAAGATTTTTGTGCTCTTCTAGTTTCAGGAAACCCTAGAAATATGCTTTATTTTTTAAATCTGCTTTTTACAAGCGTCAGAAGTCTGAAAAGTAGTTACATTAATAAGGTTGTTCAGCTGTACCCCTTCTTGTCCTGTCACACCCTATATTCCATCTTAAGTTACAAATTGTAGGCAGGAACTCAATTTTTTTTTTTATTCCTCTTGCAGTTTCTTGGAAAGAGTGAAAAGGTTTTGATGAGAAGTTCTTTCCATTCTAAAGTCCAATTTTCCTTAAATTTACATTTCAGACAAAAATATAATTTTGATCTTTATTATGGTTTAAGAATTACAAAAGACTTTTATATCATTTGCATTTGCATCCACTTGAGCCAAAATGGTAGAGGGGGGGGATGGGCAATACCTCATATAGAATAATTTTGGCTTGTTTTGGTTGGTTGTGGATTTTCTTGCTTTTTCTTAACCACTTTCTGAGACATCTTAGAAGGATTGTAAGATTAGTTAAAGGCTTGATAGCAAAATCTTCAGTAATGAACATTTTTGGAGGATAACTAAGATTAAAATTCCTGCATAAATTTAAATCCATTGCCACTAAGGTGTTAACTGTCAGGGTTTTTTTTTTTAAGTTCTTCTTTAGTCTTTGTTTTAATTGATGTAGTATGAGGCTGAGGTATGTTTGTTTCAATCTAGACATGCTATATGGAATCTGGCGCAGCAGTATTAATTCCTGTCTTGTGTACAGTTCTTAAAGATTGGCCTTGTGTAACCAGTAGTAATATATTGTCTGTTACATAAGCTATGATTGGTATGCATGATGTAAATATATGAAGACAGAATCTTTGCTATTTGAGTTAACAATTTACAGTGTCCAGGTATGTGCCTAACCTGGCAAAGAATAATGGTGGGAAGCAGTAGCTTCAGATCTAGTGTTACATTTCTGTTAGCATGTGTATTACATGTACATGCTCTGTAATGGGGCAAGATCCCTCCTTATATTATATTCAGTTAGACTAGGAACAGTGTGTGTGCTGGCAGGGTTCCTACTGTGGTTTTGGGTTTGAGTTTTTATTCTTCATTTTCTGACCCTGGATTGCTGGAAACCAATATGTGTCTTGTCATAATTTATAACAGGTAAAGCCTGCTTTGAATTACAGGTTTTCAAAAACATTTTTGATCTGTGGAAGGGTGCAGTGCTCCAAGGAGCAGGTGAAAGTCTACTGACAGTGGTCCTCTTATGTGTGGAGTAATGCATGAACTTCACAAAGAGGGGATCTTCTAGTCTTCAGAGGGAAGAAGTGTGATTTTAAGTGTGTGTCTTCTCTTCTAGGTGGACCTGAGCTTGCCGTATCTGAGCACTGAGCTAGCAGGGCACAACGTAGTTCTGAGCTTGAAAGCTGTGTAGTCAGGCTGGCATGGCAGAGTAAGCTGCGAGCTGTTTGCAAAGGGCAGTGTGGGCACTCCTGAACTAGTATGTCAGCTCTAGCAGTTCCAGAGGCATTTTGTGGTTAGGTAGATCAATAACCCCTCTGACTTGTCTCCTTTGAAGGCATTACTAGCGTGCTTTCTGTCTTTCAGTTAAGTGGGGTGGGCGGGGGTTATGGTGGAGCACTGTACCAATTAACAGCTGTTTAAGTGGAGATCTCAAATGCCCTGCCAGATCAGTCTTCTGGCTGATTTGAGAGGCAGCATAAAGCAGATAAGGGCTCTGGCTACTTGTTTGAGTTCCCATCTGATCATAAGCTTATAGTATAGGCAAGCTATGGACATCCCTTGTGCTAGTCTGTCTCTCCTCCCATGGGTAAAAATCATAGAATCATAGAATGGTTTGAGTTGGAAGGGACTTTAAAGATCATCTAGTTCCAACCGCTCTGCATGGGCAGGGACACTTTTCACTAGACCAAGTTTCTCAAAGCCCCATCCAACCTGGTCTTGAACACTTTCAAGGAGAGGACCTCCCTGGGAACCTGTTCCAGTTTCTCATCACCCTCACACTAAAGAATTTCATCCTAATGTATAACTTAAATCTACCTCCTTCAAGCTTAAAACCATTACCCCTCATCCCATCACTACAC
This sequence comes from Hemiprocne comata, assembly GCA_020745705.1. Classification (NCBI taxonomy): domain Eukaryota; kingdom Metazoa; phylum Chordata; class Aves; order Apodiformes; family Apodidae; genus Hemiprocne; species Hemiprocne comata. The sequence goes on from CM036616.1 coordinate 45,953,575, forward strand.
ACTGTGCTAAAAAGCCCCTCCCCAGCTTTCCTGTAGCCCCTTCAAATACTGGAAGGCCACTACAAGGTCTCCTCAGAGCCTTCTCTTCTCCAGGCCAAACAACCCCAACTGTCTCAGCCTGTCTTCATAGCAGAGGTGCTCTAGCCCTCTGGTTATCTTCATGGTCTTCCTCTGGAGTTGCTCCAACAGCTCCATGTCCTTCCTGTGTTGAGGGCTCCAGAACCAGACAGAGTACTCTAGGTGGGGTCCCACGAGTGTGCAGTAGAGGGGCAGAATCACCTTCTTTGAGCTGCTGGTCATGCTTCTTTTGATGCAGCCCAGGATATGGTTGGCTTTCTGGGCTGCAAGTGCACATTGCCAGCTCATGTTGAGCTTTTAATCGACTAACACCTACAGGTCCTTCTCCTCAAGGCTGTAAATGGTGGTGAGGTTATGGCAACACGAGCTTTAGCATGTTTTGGAGACTGCAGGCCAAGCTCTTAAAGCACTTAAGAGGAATATTTTATGCATGTCTCTGGAGTTTTTTAGTGTCTGGCCTTTTCAGGATTAGGAGAACGCAGTCACACAGCTCAACAACTAGATACTGCTGCAAGAGTTATGCCTGTCCTTTTGCAGCCTCTGGGCACACGGTCGTATCCTCTCCCTTGCTAGTGCAAGTGACAGATGCGATAAAAATTATCATGGAAAAATCAGTGGTTTTCTGCTTGTTTGGTGAGCACAGCTGGATTCCTGAAAGAAGAGACAAGCACCAAAGCTGTTGTAAAAGGGAGGGGAGATCTTCAGGGTGTGCAGATGACCAGGACCACTTTGGAAGCAATGAGCCTTCACGCTTTGCGATGTCTCACCTTTAGTACACTGGGCAATCTGAGAGCAACAGGATGAGTGGCAGGGAGTACTTCCTGAGGCACCAAACAACACTGAATGAGTTTATAGTAATAATTTCCTATAAGTCCTTAGTAAAAGTACAATAGGTCTTTGTTTCTTTGGGTGCAAATACGTGGGAATAATCAGAAAAAAATCCCAGCTAGCTCTCACTACCGGAAAGAAATTACAGTTGCTCAAGATGCTAAAAATGTTGCCTTTTATTGGGAAAAAAAAAGTTCATGGTGCTAACAGGTAAGGTTATCCTGGCTTTACCTATATGAATCTATTTATTCCCTTTCTTCAGTACAGGCTTAATTTTTATATATGCATTTATAAATTGTGGGGGTAGTGACAGTACTCTTGCAAACCTTTACTTTTTAAAGTAAATTGAGGAAGTCCTAAACCTAGGTGTGCTGTATGAAGTGTCATGTTGGACTCAGTTGCAGCAAGTTACTGAATCCTTTAAAGAAAAGGTGAAAAATGGTAAAAGAATTATGAATTGTCTCCTCTGTGTTGGTGAAAGACCTTGGAGATGAATATTTTAGGCTTTCTTTCTCTCTCTTTAGTAAAATTTAATCGTGCTATTTGACTTACTACAGACATCCATTCGGAGGCAATATTTTTCAGACGTGTTTTTCCTTCAAATGAATAAACCTCAGTGTGCTATCAGAAAGCTTGTTGGTCCATCCCATGATTTTTAGGCAGTTGTTTCATTTTTCAGGTCCGACTTCCATAACTTGTTGATAAGTTGGATCTATAGGGCTATACTGTTTTTTCCTGTGTGCCTTCTGTTGCTGCATACTAAGTATAGAAGTTTCAGCATGTAGTTAATAATAAAAATCTTTTTCTTACTAGCTGAGATGACCTTTCTTCCACCTTAAGAAATAATGCCTTCAAATGATGAAATAAGTAATGTTTGCTGGTCACATTTTTCAATCATATGGCAATGTAACTATACTGTCCCCCTTTTAGTCACTTACTGATTTTTCATTTGTTATGTGCCATTTGTTCTGTATATGGGAAAATTCTAAAACTTTAACTTAAAAAAAGAAGAAAAATTTGATAGGTTGAACCTTTTCCCTGACATGAATCTTTCCCTGAATTCTAATGGCATTCAAACTGAGCTAATAAGATATGGCAGAAATACCGTATTTTAAAAGGTCTCTTAAAAAAAAATCCCCAAACACTCCTGGCTTCTCTCCACCCCTCCCTTCCCCCAGTCCACAATCTCTCTCCTCCAAGATGATGAAATTAATAAATGTAAGTGCAGCAGAGGATTCCTTGCTTAAAAGTACAATTTAGGAGTGGACAAAGAAGGAGCAAGATCCTAGATATTAAAAGTGAGTCATTCAGTTCTTTGCTAACAGAAGTTCAATTGACTCGTCATATTGCATAAAGTTTGCAATACTAGAGGCCTGATCTGATATTATTCTTTAAAAGTCCACTGGTGACTATAGTTGTGTGGGTTTATATGGAATCACATCAGATGACAGTCTGATCTAGAAATTGTAATGTAAATTAAATAATAAAATCTGAAACTATGTTTATGTGTAAAATAAGCAAATGAAAAGTACCCCTTGACAGGCCTTACTTAAAACTTTAAAAATATAAAAATGCAGGATGATCATTCAGTGGGTTTCTGGTTGCCAGAGGAGGAAGAGCAATATGGTTACTCTTGAAAATTCTAGTATAAATAGATTATTCTCCTTGGCAATATCCAAGATTCTCCAGGAAACTTTTTTTTTTTTTCCTCAGTTACTTAGATTTTTTTTTTCCTGTATTTGGAAGAGCTTCATTTTTAAAATGTATGGTTTTGCTTTTTATAAATTAAACTTATTTTTGCTCCAAGTTAAACCTCTTGTGAATCCTGCAGAGAGATAAAGATCCTTGTCAAGACTGAAATAGTATTTTAAGGAATGGTAGGAAGGTAGTTATAGGGCTAGTCTACTATATAATAATTTTATGCTATGCATAGCAATCTCAGATAAATCCTAGTTTTCAGCATTCTCAGCGACTGTATGTCTTACTACAGTCCTCTTTCTTGCTATGATGCTCTAGAGAGGAAAATGTGCTTTTGAGAGAAAACTGAAGGAGGATTTTCATTCCTTGGATATTCCAATGGGACTCTTCCAGCCAGCCATTAAACAGACTAAAATAATCCATGGGAGAAAATAAGCATATGTGTATGTCTCCAGTTTGTTGTGTTTGGTTCGTTGAGTTTTTTTTGTCAGGGAATGAAATCTCAGTTACATTCTGCCATTTTTACTGTATGTTTGAAGATGGAGGGAAGGCTCCTTGAGCAGGTAATTTGTGATTTTGTGAGACTGCCCGACAGCCATGAATAGATACAGAGTATTTTTTATTTAGAGGTGAAATTTGGAATTCTAGCAAACATACCAGATTAGTTTATGGTTTACAAGGTGCTTGCAGGTCGCCTCATTAAATGAAGAGTGGAAGAAACTTGCTAGAACTTTTTAGGTATGTATGCATGGCACTGCAAAACACAAAGGCACCCCTTTCCCAAAATCAGGTGATGAAACTGGCATGAATTGTAGGCTCTTTGTAATTCACGTATCAGGGAGATGGTTTTAGGACTCAGTTTTGTTACTGGCAGTATTGTGCCACGCTGAGGATTCACACTGAAGTCAGTGGGTCTGCTCATTCTTTATGCAAGTCACAGATACAAATATGTTTTGTGCATTTTCTCTCTCTGTTGTTGCTTTGTATTAATTTATTGCAAATCTTGAGTTTCCTTCACTTACTCTTGCCTTTTTTCTATACTATTAACCGGAGTCTTGGGAATATACTTTTGCTTGAAATCTGAAGTGCAGCTTCAGAAAACATCAGAAACATACTACTTGGAAAAAATTGTGTTTTAATTAGGAAAAAAAATATTATGTCTACAAACAGGAATGAAGGAACACAAGTGTTTCAGTAATCTCCTTTCTCTTCTGTTTTTCTGTATCTAAGGAATTGATTATTTAAATATCTATTTTCAGGCAATGAGAAACCAAAAAAGGAAACCTCTTTTAAATGAAGAATTCTACAGAATTATAGAACCTGCTTTTCTTCATACTGATCTTTTTCTTATCTGAATTAATATGAGATAGTTGGTTCTTGTGTTCAGTAAATGAAGATTCACTTCAGTGGCAGAATTCATCATAATGATAGTGATTTGTTTTGTTTTCAGTGCAATGAAACTTCCTTCTTTTTTGAAGCACCTAACAAGATCACATGCAAACATCTCTGGAAATGCTGTGTAGAACATCATACGTTTTTCAGGTGGGTGATGCAGAAGTTGTGGTTTCATTACTGAAAGGAGAGGGGCTATATTGAGTAAGAACATTGTTATACCTACAGAGTGGCATAACACAGGCTTGCTGCCTGTAAACACAGTTCTGCTTTTTGTTGTAGAATGCTATTTATTAAAAGCTGATGCCTTCCCTTTCTTACAATTAGGTGAAAGAATAATTTTAAAATTGGGTAGTTTGGTGGTTTCTTTTTTCTTAGAATTCTTTCGAAACAGTATCTCAGGTTGCATAAAGTAGGCTTTAACAGAAGTATCCACAAATGTATATGGCAGGATTTAAGATGCCATATGCGTTTTTACATTAACCATCAAATTTCCTATAGCAGCATTGATTTGAGTGAGGCGTTTGGATTGCAGACATTACTATTTCCTGTAATGCACACAAATTTTGTTTTTTGAGAAAGACCCATTGATCTGTCATGTTTTCTTATTTGAAAATTGAAGTGTATAATGTTTTCAGTGTTACACAGCTCAAAACACTTTCTGTTGCAAAAGCATTAACAAAAATGTGCAAGGGTGTCTAGCTAGGAACTCATCAATGGGGTCCTTGGGGCTGGTGTTAGCAGTGCTGTAAATAAGTAAGCTCAGAATTCCTTTGCGGCCTCGTTACTGTGGCATGAGGGTTTTGCCAGCTCCTGTGAAATTTTAAGTGAAAAGCTGCTGATGCCAGCAGTTTACAGTAGACCCTGAAATACAGAGGTGTGTAGTCAAAAGAGGAGGGCGTAAACAGGTGGCTTTGTCAAACTCTCAACCCCATAAAAGTCTGTCTGGACCTAAGGATGAAGGGGAACTAGAAGAAAATTGGTTTTTTCGAACCTGAAGTTTGTATTTCTCTTTCCTTTGCTTGGGGATGGCACTGTAATTGAGACCTATCTGTGTAACTAACTCTATTGTTTTATTTTTCAAACTACATAGAGTGCCAGAGAATGAATCAAACTCTCTATCAAGAAAATTCAGCAAGTTTGGATCCATAGGTTATAAACGTCGTTACAGGTGAATTTATTTCATTGTTTACATTTCAGTTCCTTCTTCATTTCTTCTTTTCTCCTTTTTTCTTCCAATGAAAGAAAAACCCCACCCAGACTATGACTCAGAGCAGTTCTGCTGACAAAGCATGAATCAGGGCCGGTTTTACAGACTCCCCTTGGGAGTCTGGCAATTTTGGGACAAATGTGAGTTACTTCTCATTCTCTAGATCCCCAGAGTTGGCTAAGGCCTGTGGTAGCCTTGGCAATGCTTAAGTCAAAATCTCCTTATAAGTCCTGAAATTATGTTTATGTCCTAAGGGTTTTTCCTGACAGCTGGGCAATAGCAAAACGAGGAGACATGTTGGCTGCTGTCATTCTTTGGGGAATTAGCAAAGAGTTGGTGAAAGAAGTGTATGCAGTCTGTGATGCCTTTCTTTACAGCTGCAATTTAGCTCTGGTGGGGGCTCCCAATCTGAATGGTTATGTCTAATCTGATGGCAGTACTGATGGTGCAGTGCTGTTGATTTAAGATTAAAAATGAAGGCAGATCTGAAGGAGGTGGCAGAATCTTTTTGGACTGGAATAGCTGGCACAATTGGATAAGAATTGAAGGCTGCAAGCCTTGAAAGATGCACTAAACTTCAGAGTAAGGGTGTATAGAGAGCACTTACCTCAATTTTAGCCTGACTTAACCAAGTAGACAATGTGACATAAAGGGCAGTTGGTACTGTGATACAGCAGAAGATGTGGCAGGGAGATGGGGTTTAAGATCCTCTAGCTGCTGTGCCACAAAGAACTAGCAGAATATAGGATGTAGTTAAAATTGTAAGATGTCAGAAACCCAGTAGTTTTATTGAGATTTTGTGGTTTAAACTCTGTTGAAATGTCAGGGTCTTTGTCTAGTGAGTAAGGCACTTGATTTGACAATTGGCAACCACTGTTTTAAATCCAATTCTATTTCATGGGCTGAGCAGTTTTGACCCAGATAATTTGTGGTCTGTTTTTTAGAATTGTTTTAGAGTTGCATGTTTAGTGAACCTGAAAGGGAAGGTGGAAAGAAGCAAATCAAAACCACATCTGAGAGCCAGGCCCCTTTCTTTTTTTATTATTATTTTCCCTGTTGGCCAAGTGGGGATAATAATTTTTCATCTTTTGTAGTTATTTTGAAGCTGCTGGGTGAAAAACCATTTAGTATAATGGCAAATTCTGGAGTTTTTTTCCATGGTCTGCAAATACACAAGGTTTGTTTAGGTTTCTTTTTGGATTATCAGTATGTCTCTCCTTCCTCCATCCTCTTTCACCATCACTCAAGAAGTACATGGATCATAATGACTAAGGCTGACAATCATAAGTTAGGCAGTTCTTTGTCACTGCCTTAAAGGAAGACTTTTCTAAAAAAACCCTACTTACCCCTAAAACCCGTAACCCCTAATTTCTCTAGCAGGTCCTGGATTGGAGTTGTTATCTGTGGTATGTACTAATACCAATGTGTAATAGTAATGTACTTGTGTAATACAAGTGTATTGCACTTATTCAATCAGAATTCATAGTGAACTGTCTGTTACCCTTGGATGTAAGATTTTTTATGTAAGGAAGATGTTACTGATGGTAGAAGACTGTGCCAGTTTTGGGCCTGACCTCATGTGACTGAATCTGGACTGTCTTTGACGAGCATCACCAGTGTATTTCTGTCTCATCTTCTCCAACATATTTCATACTAATCCAGATTATTTGGGTTATCACATTATTTGGCATGATCCAGTTTCTCTTTACTGTAGATAAGAGAGGAATTATTGTGTTGGATCCTAACCTGCATGACCCCATCTGTGAAAACAGATGCAAGTTCAGTGGATTCTTGACAGACTACTGCAGATGAGAGTTTCCTCTATTGGACGTTTTGATAGATTGGAGGAGGGTACTGGTGCTGGGGAGAAGAAAGCTTTGTACTTACCAGTACATTCCAAGCAATTAAAAAAATATACCATGAAGCCATTAACCACAAGCAGAAACAGAGGAATAGGGTTGGCCCACTATTAAACAGGAGAGGTGAACTAGTCACCAACAATGATGAAAAGGCAGAGGTCCTCAACACCTTCTTCACCTCTGTCTTTACTAGGGCTGTTGGGTCCCAGGCCATAGGAGCAGAAGTCCAGGTTGATGCAGACACCAACTCTCCACCAGTGAAGGAGGAGTTGGTGTGTCAACTATTACAGAAGCTTGACCCATACAAATCAATGGGCCAGGCTGCCATCCACGCTAGGGTATTGAGAGAGCTGGCTGATGTTGCAAAGACGCTCTCCATAATCTTTGAGAAGTCGTGGAGATCGGAGACGTCCCTGAAGACTGGAGGAGGCTAATGTCACCCCCATCTGTAAGAAGGGTTCAGAGGAGGACCCAGGTAATTACAGAACCATTAGCCTCACTTCAGTCCCTGGAAAGGTCATGGAGCAAATCCTTCTGGGGACTGTGACAAGTCAGTTGAAGCACGTGGCTGGGAAAAGCCAATATGGATTTACCAGGGGCAAATGGTGCTTGGCAAACCTGATCACCTTCTACAACAAAGTAACCTGCTCAGCTGATGCAGGGCGAGCAGTGGACATCATCTACCTGGACTTCTCTAAGGCTTTTGATACAGTCCCCCACAGCCTCCTCCTGGAGAAACTGATTCCTTACGGCCTTGACAAGTGATCTGTGTGGTGGGTGGGGAACTGGCTGACAGACTGTACCCAGAGGGTGATTGATAGTAAATAGCTCCTCCTCAAACTTGCAACCGGTTACAAGTGGGGTCCCCCAGGGATCAGTAAAGGGCCCAATGCCGTTTAAGATCTTCATAAGTGACCTGGATGTTGGGATCAAGAGCACCCTGATGAAGTTTGCTGACGACACCAAGATGAGTGGAAGGTTTGACACTCTGGAAGGGAAAGCCACCCTGCAGGATGACCTAGACAGGCTGGAGGAGTGGGCTAGCAGGAAGTTCAACGGGGAGAAGTGTAAAGTCTTGCACCTGGGAACACATAACCCAGGAGTGCAGTTCAGACTGGGATCCACCTGGCTGTAGAGCAGCCCTGTGAAAAGGGACCTGAGGGTCTTGGTGCATAACAGGCTCAACATGAGTGCACAGTGTGCTGCAGGGGCAAAGAAAGCCAACAGGATGCTGGGCTGCATCAAAAAAAGGCATCACTGTCACCATAAAGGAGTCTTCATCCCACTCCTGCTCTACTCAGCCCTTGTCAGACCACACCTGGAGGATTCCATTTGGTTCTTTTCCCTGCTCTACAGAAAGGATGAAGACAGGCTGTAGAGGGTCCAGAGAAGGGCCACAAGGATGATCAGAGGACTGAAGGACCTGTCATGAAGAGAGGCTGCAAAAACTGGATTTGTTCAGCCTTGAGAAAAGAAGGCTTAGGGGAGACCTTATTGCCATGTTCCAGTACTTAAAGGGTGGCTACCAAGAAGATGGAGGTTCCCTATTTACATGGAGTTGCATGGAAAAGACAAGGGGTAATGGGCACAAGTTGATACTGAGAAGATTCCGATTGGACACGAGGTAAATTTTTCACCATGAGGACAATCAAACATTGGAATAGTCTCCCAAGGGAAGGGGTAGATTCCCCCACATTGGGCAGTTTTAAGTCTCAGTTTTACAGGGTGCTGAGCCATCTCATACAAACTCTAGTAGTACCTACAAAGGTTGGACTAAATGGTTCTTGAAGTCTCTTCCAGCCTGGCATTCTATGGTTCAGTTAACTACATTTGAGTTATTCCTGCTGATGGTACATTTAAGTTTGTCTTCCTTTCTTAAAAAGCTTCAAGGTTGATCCGTGATATGGCATGTTGAGATAATGGTCATTACTGACAGCTATGTTTATAGTGTTAGTTTCGTCTAGAGAATGTTAAAGTATATACTTTCCTTCTAGTATGAAGTGTGTCCTGTTCTGTGGTGAGGACTCCCCCTGACCTGAGTGAATGTTCAAGTAAATGTAGGTTGTGATATCTAGTTGCACCATGTTGATTATACGATGTTAAAGATAGTGATAATCAATTGGTGATTGATACATTAACTCCTTTTTTTGGAATTAGAGCTGCAGTAACAGCATTTTTAATGTGCTTTGAGAATCTTCTTTTTGCTTATCTGTCAGCTTTGTCTTCCCTCTTTTGCTTTGGTTCCTCTTGTAGCACCAAAAGTAGTGACAGTGTTGTGTATCTGTATCCATCATTAGCTCAAAGCAGAAACCATAATCCTGCCATTATGAATGTGTATGTATGGGGACCATAATAATATCTGTGGCTTTTTTTTGCTCTGTTTGTTGGGATTTTTTTGTTTGTTTGTTTTTTATTTTTTTCACTGGAATTGTTTTTTTTTTGTTGTTGTTGGTTGGCTGGGTGGTTTGTTGTTTGTGGGTTTTTCTTGTTGTGTTTTTTTTTTTTTTTTTTTTTTTTCTAGGTTTTATTTTTTTATCTTCAGCGGCAGGCAGTTTTCAGGAAAGCAGTTTCCTTATCTTAAGATCAGATGCTTTGGTTAATACGTCGAGGTTTTAGTGAGAGTGGAAGGTCTTATACTGAGATATTTTGTAATAACTGCTTCTGGAATTTGCAAGACTGGCATGGTTGCTGAACTTTAAAGTTGAGCAGAATTGTTTTCTGGATAACTTGGGAGCAAAAAACCACATTAAATTCGGCATCAGAAAACAGCATTCCAGTGATGTAACGTTAGAATTTGTTTGTTGGGATTGTTTAGGCCTTTAATTCTTTCACAAATTTTGAGAAGATAGAAATACTGCAGTGCAGACTACACCTGTGGGGCTGTTGGTGAAAATATAACCATAATTTGGTGGAGTCTGTTAAGTTAACTCAGAAACTCTACATAGGTGTCACTACCCATGCAGGGGTGTTTGAACTAGATTATTTTTAAGGGCCCTTCCAACCCAAACCATTCTATGATTCTGTGATATGTAATGCCTGTGTTGTTGCTAGTGTGATATCTGTTTACTTCTAAGTCATAGAACTGCAGGGGTTTAAGCAGTTGGAAGGTAATATTAGCAATCACTTCTCTTGTGTAGTAAGTTTCCAGAAGCAAACATGGAATTTTGTGGAGGAATACAAGGCCCATTTTACATTTTTGTTATGAACACTGTATTCTGCTTACTCACATGGAGAGAAACATTAAAATGAGCATAAAATAATTTCTTTAAATTTAATAACTTATTTACATTGTGCAATGAAGAAGAGCTTTACAGTAAGCAGGAGTCAGGACTTCTGCTGAATATATTATCATTTGGACCTGTTCTACTGAGAGTACTTTATTACAGTTTGCTTTGCCAAGTGGTTTTCCATGCCATTTAGGTCGTCATTCCACCTGGCAGAGAAGTAGGCCCCTACAAACTGAAACTGAACAATGTTAAAGATGTTGTTTTCCTGAGATGAAAACTTGCAGAAAGAATTCAGGAAGTAATCAAATAATTTAAGAAAGTAGTATGTTAGAATACTGGAGGTTAGGAAAGGTCACACTGTATTAGCCTATTCCTAATTAACCAGTATTTTGGTTTAGTTGCTTAGCTCCTCTTGAAAATACCAAATATAGAAGAGGTTTGCACAGTCTGTTGACAATTCTGCCAGTGACTGATTCAAAATAAAAGTCAGGGCAGTGCCACTCAGCAGGAGAACCGGAGCTCAGATGATAAGTGAATAGCTAACAAAATGTGCTGCCCAAGCCCCCTGCATTTTTTTCCTAAAGATCCTCTGTTTCTTTAATAATTTTCTCAAGTGTTTTTCTCATGATTTTGTTGCATTTTCAAGTGGCAGGACGTCTTTGCAAATGACCAGAGACCCTTCTGTGCAGCTCCCACGGCCTGATCAGTGCATTGAAAGAAGTCGCAGCAAGACTTACCCCAAAAGAACACAACAGACAGGTAAGTCCTTCTCTCCTGGGCCTGTGGAGAGATGTTTTCTTTGATTTGTTTTGTTTTTGGGAGACGACTCAAAACTGCTGCAGTGTCCTCAAGGATCTCTCAGGCTTTTGCCTTAGGGTCAGTATTTATACCAAACCTTAACAAGACCTAAAAACTCCAGTTTTGTGGATAAAAGAGATGGCATGGATCAAACATGACAAAACCCCATGTGTGTAGGTCTAATGCAAAGAAAGAAGGGGAAGTTTGAAAACAGGCAGTGAGAATGTGTTTTTCAGCGTCCTGTCTCTCACTAGAGAATTTTATTCCTGTCTGTCTTGGTTGGTATCCCATTGTTCCAGCTGCTTGACCCAAGGTATCTCTCTTGTACATCCTCTTCCCAGTTCAAGGGAAGTATCCCATTATTTTGATACTAAGTGGAACAGAAGTTAGTGCCATGCCCTCTGCAATTTAACATGCTTCAGATGTGTGAATTGGAAATATATTCTGCATGCTGAATATGTCAGGGGAAGCTAGAAATTTTTACAGGTGTCAAAGGAAGTGTATAGGATTAAGCACTGATTACAGGAGTCATGCCCAGAATAATGGATGTTTCCTGAAATTTAGTAGTAGAGGCAAAAAGCTTTTCAAATGTCAGGCTCCAGTTCTACGTGTGACTACATGTGTATTATTAGCTTCATCTGGGATAGCAGTTGTGCAGATTTCAGCCAAACTCATGCATAGAGTGAAATGTACACATATGTGTGTTAGCAGTTTGAGAAAAAAACTGTTCTGGGCTTTTAAAGGTAGGCAAAATTTATCTTTTTCGTGGGTTAGTATGGCATTACTAACTTCTGAGCATCACCATTCTTAAAGAGGGGGGGGGTGCATACATCTGGAAACCTCCCATGTGTATTCTGGAAACTGTCTTTTGACTCAGAAACCAAACTGGTGTGTTCTGCCTTAGCTGCAGCAGTTCCCAAAGTGTAATGTAGTTAAAAGTATGGCTCTTGAAAAATACAAGCAGTTACAACAGCTTTTTAAGTTTAGTTTTTTTAGAAGATAATTAGAAGGTAGTTTATTTAGAAGATGCAAGAAGAGGAGAATTTCTTTGCTTTCTGATCATGATACCTTCTTGTTGTGTGTGCAGTTGTCAATGGGTGCCTAGGACAAGAAGCTGTTCACCCTTTCATCACGCTGTACCATTCTCAGCATGTTAGTTCAAGATGAACAGCATTTCCTACATCATTAGTCCCAAGTTTAGTTGGGCAGAAAATTGTGTGGCTATTCAGAGGTAAACTTGTCAACTGAAACTCAGTCCTTAGCTGAAAATAATGTTTGCCTTAGTGCAGACAGTGAAAGTCAGTCTATATTGCTGCAAGGGTGTGTGTGTGTTGTGCTTGAAGATTTTTTTTTGTCTCTTTGATTGGAACAGTGAGAAAACCTGAAACCTTCCTGTGGCTTATGCTTCTGATGTAATGTGATGCAGAATTCTGTGGGTAAATCATGTTTGTTGTTTTGGTGGATTTAAATACTCTTTTACTTTAGAATAAAAAAGCTGCTTTTTCCACCATCTTATTCATGTCTATTTGTCTAATCTGTATCACCCATCTGCATTGCCTTGCTTTTAATTCATCTTAATTGATTACTCATGTGTTCCAAGTGTGCAATGATTTTCCACTGGGACAGGTGTATTACCTTAAATGATTTTGAAGTTAAATTAATTTGTTTTGTTTCCCACTTAAAGTATCAGTTGTAGAAAGAGAGATATGCCAGTCTTATTCCATCTTTCCCTATAAATGAAAATACTTTTACTCTGTTTTTTTAAATGTTTTTATTTGGGTATTCACAGTTATAAAAATCTAGTACTTTTTCTCCATTTAAATGTGCCTTCAGATGATGAAAACAAACTAATGCCCTCCTCCATGTGTCGGACACCAGGTCACTAGCATAAATCTACCATTTTCACCTAAAATTGTTGTTGAATATAGGAAAGTCCATTTCACATAATAAATTTGCATAATAAATGCAAAGTCTGACTGACATATTTTAAGCACCACTTGTTTAAAAATACTGATCTAATGTAGGTTCTACTTTTACAGAACAATTTTTATCTCTGAAATGAGCGTGGTGGTGTAAACACCAGCACTTAAACTTCCCTGGCTGAAATGTTTGAGAAAATAATCAGGTATTTCTTCTTAAAATAAATACTCTGTTTGCATAATGAGATTATGCTGAAAGCTATCATTGATGGCTAGTCCATAGTTCTTGATTCTGTGTACCTAGTGTGGTACCTAGTGTAATAAGTACCTAGTGTAATAAGATTAAACATGCCTTATTCAACTTTTTAAACAGCATGATTTTAGCTTGCATGTATTCCATATTTTTAAAGATGTTTTCTTCAGTATGCCACTTAAATTAGTATCCAGCTGGACATGGCATATAATTTAGCTTTTTGGAATGAGAAATCAGAGTTCCATTTATTTTCCCAAAATCAGTAGCAACTTACCAATAGTTCTTATGCAGTAACTTCCCTCCACCTTCTTTGAGTTCAGCACCTTTCCTCATCTGCTTCTTTACTTTTTTTTCCTTTTCTTAAGATTGCAAAGTAAAGTGTGTGACAGGCTTCCTCTCTGCAGCCAGTTCAAGTAGCCATTCTGGTTTTAGTCTGTTTTTTATCTGTTGGTGCCAGTAATGGGACCAGCCATAGCAGTGGTTTTGGGGGCAATTAGTTGAACCAGAGCTAATGCATGTCTGCAGCATGTGCAGTCTGCATTACAGAATCACAGAATCACAGAACTACCAAGGCTGGAAAAGACCTTTAAGATCATCAAGTCCAGCCTATGACCAACACCACCACACCATCTAGACCATGGCACTAAGTGCCACATCCAGCCTTGCCTTGAACACATCCAGGGATGGCGCCTCCACCACTTCCCTGGGAAGTCTATTCCAATGTCTAATCACCCTCTTCGTGAGGAAGTACTTCCTAATATCCAACCTAAACGTCCCTTGGAGCAACTTCAGGCTGTGCCCTCTTGTCCTGTCACTGGTTGCATGGGAGAAGAGCCCAGCCCCCACCTGACTACAGCCTCCCTTCAGGTAGTTGAAGAGAGTGATGAGGTCCCCCCTGAGTCTTCTCTTCTCCAGGCTAAACAACCCCAGCACCCTCAACCTCTCCCTATAAGACTTTCCTTCTAGTCCTTTCACCAGCCTTGTTGCTCTCCTCTGGACCTGCTCCAGCACCTCAACGTCCTTCTTGAAGTGAGGGGCCCAGAACTGCACACAGTACTCGAGGTGAGGCCTCTCCAGTGCTGTGTACAGGGGGAGAATTACATCCCTACTCCTGCTGGCCACACTATTCCTGATACAAGCCAGGATGCCATTGGCCTTCCGGGCCACCTGGGCACCCTGCTGGCTCATGTTCAACCGGCTGTCCACCAGCACTCCCAGGTCCCTCTCTCCCAGGCTGCTCTCCAGCCACTCTTCCCCAGCCTGTAGCGCTGCCTGGGGTTATTGTGGCCAAAGTGCAGGACCCTGCACTTGGTCTTGTTGAATTTCATCCCACTGGCCTTGGCCCAACGATCCAGCCTGTCCAGGGCCTCCTGCAGCTTCTTCCTACCCTCTGGCAGATCAACACTCCCCCCCAGCTTGGTGTCATCTGCGAATTTACTGAGGATGGACTCAATCCCCACATCCAGGTCCTCAATAAAGATATTGAATAGCACTGGGCCTAGTATTGATCCCTGGGGGACACCACTGGTCACCGGATGCCAGCTGGATGCAGCTCCATTCACCATCACCCTCTGGGCCCGGTCATCCAACCAGTTTTTAACCCAGTGAAGGGTGTACCTGTCGAAGCCATGGATTGCTATCTTGTCCAGGAGGATGCTGTGGGAGACTGTGTCAAAGGCCTTGCTGAAGTCAAGGTAGACCACATCCACAGCCTTCCCCTCATCCCCTAGGTGGGTCACCCAGTCATAGAAGGAGATGAGATTAGTCAGGCAGGACCTTCCTTTCCTAAACCCATGTTGGCTGGACCTGATCCCCTGGTTGTCTTCCACATGCCACTTGATGGCACTTAGGATTATCTGTTCCATAACCTTGCCAGGCACCGAGGTCAGGCTGACAGGCCTATAGTTCCCTGGATCTTCCTTCCGGCCCTTCTTGTGGATGGGTGTCACATTGGCCAACCTCCAGTCATCTGGGACCTCCCTGGTCAGCCAGGACTGGTGAGAAATGATGGAGAGCGGCTTAGCCAGTTCTTCTGCCAGCTCCCTCAGCACCCTAGGATGAATCCCATCCGGACCCATGGACTTGTTGGGATCTAAGTGTCACAGCAGGTCCCTAACTACTTCTTCCTGGATTACAGGAGGGGGATTCTGCTCCCCATCCCTGTCTACCAACTCAGGAGCCCAGTTGTCCTGAGGGTAGCTAGTCTTTTTGTTAAAGACTGAGGCAAAGAAGGTGTTAAGCACCTCAACCTTTTCCTTGTCCTCCGTTACTAAGTTCCCCTCCTTATCCAATAAGGAATAAAGATTTCCCCTGACCCTCCTTTTGTTATTAATGTATTTATAAAAGCATTTTTTATTGTCCTTTACAGAGATGGCTAGTTTAAGTTCTCGTTGAGCTTTTGCATCTCAGATTCTCTTCCTACATGACCTTACAATATCCCTAAATACTTTCTGATTCACCTGCCCCTTTTTCCAAAGTTGATACATTATTTTTTTATTTCTGAGTTTTTGCAGTAGTTCCCTGCTCAACCAGGCTGGTCTTCTTCCCTTCCGGCTCCTTTTTTGGCACACAGGGACAGCCTGCTCCTGCACCTTCATAAATTCATTCTTAAAGTAAGCCCAGCCTTCCTGGGCTCCTTTGTTTTTGAGGGCTGCTTCCCAAGGGACTCTCCCAACCAGCGTCCTGAAGAGGCCAAAGTCAGCCCTCTGGAAGTCCAAGGTAGAGGTTTTGCTGACAACCCTCCTAACTTCTCCACTTACTGAAAATTCTATCATATCATGGTCGCTGTGCCCAAGATGACCTCCAACCACTACATCTTCCACCAGCCCTTCCCTGTTTGTGAACAGTAGGTCTAGCATGGCACTACCCCTGGTAGGTTCACCTACTAGCTGTAGCAGGATGTTATCTTCTATATGTTCCAGAAACCTCCTGGATTGGCCCCTTTCTGCTGTGTTGTACTTCCAGCAGACATCTGGAAGTCCCCCACAAGAACAAGGGCTAGTTCTGGCTTCCCCCAGTTGTTGAAAGAACACCTCGTCAGTCTCTTTATCCTGGTCAGGTGGTCTGTAGCAGACTCCCACTAGGATATCAGCCTCATCGGCCTTCCCTTTTATCCTCACCCATATACATTCTGCCTTGGTGTGTCTAGTATTGAATTCTAGGCAGTCAAAGCACTCCTTAACATATAACGCCACCCCACCACCTCTCTTGCCTTGCCTGTCCCTTCTAAAGAGCCTATAGCCAACCATTGCAGCACTCCAACCATACGAATCATCCCACCACGTTTCCGTGATGGCAATTATATCATGGTCTCCCTGGTGCACAATAGCTTCTAACTCCTCTTGTTTATTTCCCATGCTTCGGGCATTGGCATATATACACTTGAGCTGTGGTACAGATATCCCGACCACTTGCGTGGTTACCAACCTGTCAGTGAGCCCTATGTTCTTGTTGCCACATTTATCCCTGTTTCCCGCCTTGAGTGGGACAGCAGACTGGCAGCCATCCTTAGGCTCATCTCTGGTTTTGTCCCCATCCCCCTTCAAAGCTAGTTTAAAGCCCTGTCGATGAGCCCTGCTAACTTGTGTGCCAGGACCCTTCTTCCCCTCCAGGTTAAGCTTCCCCCACCTGTTGTCATGCCCAGTGTCCTGTAGGTCCATGCATGATCAAAAAAGCCAAAGTCCTGTCTGCTTCACCAGTCCCGAAGCCAGGAGTTAATCTTCTGGCTCTTCCCATTTATCCCCTCATCAATCCCTGCTACTGGTGGGATAGAGGAGAACACCACCTGTGCTCCTGATCCCCTAACCAGCTGTCCCAGGGCCCTGAAATCTCTCTTTATTGCCCCTACACTTCTGGTAGCTACCTCATCACTGCCTACTTGGAACAGCAGTAATGGGTAGTAGTCTGAGGGCTGAACTAGGGCAGGGAGCTTCCTCCTTATATCCTTAACCCTGGCCCCAGGGAAGCAGATGACCTCCCTAAGAAGTGGGTCCGGCCTGCATATAGGGCCTTCCACTCCCTTTAGAAGTGAGTCACCTATGACAAGTACCCGCCTTTTTTTTCTTAACTAAGGTGGTTTTGATGAAAGGTACAGACTGACCTGGCCTCTGACCTCCAAGTTTGGTGAATCATCATCCACAATATCATTTGGTTCTACTTGTAGAGCCTCATATCTATTCTGCAAAGGCACCTGGAGAGGGGGAACACTAGGGGCCCCCTTGCCATGCCGCTTCCGCCGTGCAGAAACTCGTTGCCATTGTTGCTCATCCTGTAGGCTATCACCCTCAGCCAGGCAGACAGGGGATAGACACTGGTCTGCATCATGAGCCCCACCTGTCATTTGGGCGTGGTTCAGGGATGCTGTATGTATTGTCTCCATCATACAGGTCTGTGGCATCTCATTAAAATGTTTTCCCTTGTTCCTTCTTTTTGTATCCATGTTCTGGTGTTATAAGCAGTTACATAGTATGTGGTGAGTGGTTTGGGTTTTTTTGCTTTTTTTGGTGTCACCTGAAAGTAGAGGTTAGCTATCTTTTGCAGAGCTGAGCAACTAATGAAGTTTCTTTGTCTCATTGATCCATTAAAGTATGCAAAAGTCATTAGGACTGCAGCCACTCAGTGAACTCTGGGTTAAGAGTTGGAGTAGGTGCCAAAAAATATTTACTTTTAAATTTTGAATAAAAATACTTGTGCTTTAAGAGAGGTATTGAAGGAGGTGATACTGTGAATAGAGAGAAACTAACATTCTTATATGAAAGCCACTACCATTGTCTGATTGCTCTGGTAGGATAGACAGTGCAGACAAGTTTGGCTTTAGAATGGCAGATTATTTTCCCGCAGGTTATTTTCCTACAGTGGTTTAAAATGCAGTAACCTCTCTTTTGTCCCTTGCTTAATAAGTTTGCTTAATACATCTCAGTTTTTTTAGGGTTAGGGGAAAAATCAGACCAGGAAACTTCAGTGGCTATGAGATCAATGTTTTTATATTAACACATTTTTGCTGGATGTATATTTATGTTGACATTCAAGTTGGTGTTCAGTGGAGAAGGTTCTTTTGTTTTGTTCTGTAATGTCTTGTATGTTAGGTACGTGTACCTTGTTTTGTTTGCTTATTCTCCCTGTTTCATTTCAACTGAGAGAGAATTCCAGTCGCGTTTGGGTTACAAATCATAAACTCAAACATGCAACAGGGTCTCCTATTACACTGTCTTGCCTTCTTAGGGCAAGACTGAAAGTTCAGCTTTCGCAACAGCATATAGGGTGAAAGCATCCATTGTTCTTTTGGCTGAATGCTGCACACTAAAAGCTCCGTAGGAACATCCTCTCTGGACAAACATTGATGTGACCAGACCTGTTGCTGTGGATCTGAGTTTATTCAGTGGTGGAGAACACAATGCTTAGGGTATGTTGTTATTTAGTAGTTGAGGACTTGATTGGTCCCAGTCTTGCACACTGGGTAGCTGTATAAACTGGTGTAAAGTAAGTGCTGATTTAAAAGCTAGGTGGTGAATTGGGAGTGGGTATTAAAATTACAGTACTGTCTGTCAGTAAGTAATCACAGGCAGTCACAGTCCCTGCCCTGACTAACTTACTTATTACCACAGATGCCGATCATAACCCTGCTTCATGAGCCTCAGTCACGGTAGCTAGAACTGCTATGGTAGTGTAGATATATGAAAGTCCATTAATTTTTTTAGACTCACTCTCATAATTTTTTTTGTAACACACAGTGCAAAGCATAAGCTCTTACCGCATGTTTCTTTAAAAAGGCAAAGCAAAGGTCCTCATTATGAGCAGCGGTGGAGGCAAACATGGCTAATAAAATTTCTTGTCTCAGTAGAAACCTATTTTGTATTTCTGTGTAGATTCTTCCTGTGTGTTATAGTCACTAGTGTATTGTCTTTTATTTGACTTTCTTTCCACTAAGTACTTGTTAAAATAGTTGATTGGTAGCCAGGGAACACAACAGTGAGACGGAGCTGCTTCTTTTTTAAGGATTTACTAATACTGGCTGCTTCAAAAGCTGAGGTGCCCCATGTAGGCTTTACAGCACCAGCCTTCATGCAGGGCGCTGAAGGAGTTGCAAAGGCAGTACAGACTTACTTCACTTGAGTGAACTGACTGCATCTCATAAGTCCCCACCGTCTGACACCCAGAGACAACTGGGTGTCAGCAGGCTGGTAAGGCTATTGCCAAACATAGCAAAGGGTCAGTTCTGGAGGTGGCTATTACATTTTTGGCACTTGACCTTTGGCTCTTTTTCTGGCAGTTCTTTCATAGCTATGACATGTTTAGGAACATGAGTTCTTAGTGCTCTGTCAAGTTATGAGCAGTCTGGGGACTTAATTGGAAGCTACCTCTCACAGTAATATGTGAAGTACTGAAATTATTTCCTTTGTTTGAAAAAGTTCGTATCTGCTAATTTCAATACTTCCGTGGACCAAGTTATTATAGTGGGTTATTTTATACTACATATTTGATGGCTGAGGAAAGGCAGGCTAAATGCAAAGAAATATGTTCAGAAACTCTGAGATATCCTTCTAGTTTAACACTTTGACTTACTCTACTTTCATTTCACTTCTAGTACCTTCCTTAAAGGTGGGAAATTTCTTCTTTGTGTTCTTATGTGTTGTCATTTTTATTTATTTTTTTACTCTAGGCATCCTTCTCTTTTTAGAGGTCAGAGGAAGAATTTCTGTAGCAGTCTTTTATGGCCTCAATGAAGACTGGTGATTCTTTTTCTGATAATTTTCTCATCTACATTAATTCAAGGAGGTTTTTCATTAGTAATTTTGTCTTTTTAGCAAGCAGGTCATGGTGGCAGTGTAGCTATTGGTTCATTCCTCAAAACGGAAAATTAACTGTATGGAGAGATGTGCAGTGCTTCGGACTGTCTGGAGAGTCCGTTGTCTCTTGTTGTACAAAATAGAGGATTCATTCAGAATGCCAAAACTTTCCTTTCCTTTCTGCCTGTGAATCTGTGCCCATTCTGCATTTCCTTCTTTAGAATATTCCAAATTCTTCCTAGTGCCAATGCTTGCGTAAACAACAAAAAGTACTTTGAAGGAGCAAATATTGTACAAGATAGGACCCAGGCTGCTCCTCTCCCCTGCTAGGCATTAGTCTAAAAAACTAAGTTGGGAAAGGAGTAAACTACAACATTAAAAGTGGTAAGGTCAAACATATAAAGGGCTTAGCTGAGTTGCTTAAGCAAAAGCTACTAAGGCCACATGAGACTCTGTACAGTGTATGAGGCATCTGTGGAAGAGTAGCAGATTTAACCTGTAGGAGAGGCAACTGATGGCCAGACAAGGTACCTTAGCATATCTCAAGTATTTGTGTTGACAATTCAGGAGAGTCCAGAGACTTTGTCTGTCAAAAGAGTGGTATGGAAAGTTGAGGGAGAATGTGGAGAAGAAATTCCTTCTCTGAGGTAGTGGAGAAACCTTATAATGCAAAATCTTGCCACAGGTTAATTTAAGACATCCTATTTTATTTTTAGCCAAACAAAAAGGCTTTGAATTTGTACCACTATATTAACAACACTATGATGCTGTTTCTTGTGTCCAGAGGACATAGTATTTCCTTGCTAGCAGACTTAGAGAATTCAGTCCATCTGTTTCATTATCTTCAAAGAACCTGCTCAGAATCTTATCCACAGCTGATGTACATCATCAGTGATGTTGCTTGGTTGTTTTACTTAACATCAGTTTCTGGACGTGGTAGCAGTTTTGTAAGAAATACTGAAAATGCTAGTTAGATGGCAAGAGAATGTGTGAACTGAAGAAAAATTACAGATTAATATTAATAGAACAGCATGGAAACTAAAATCATAGCACCAGGAGGAACAAACCTGTCTTGAGTATTAATATAGTCCTACATACCAGGGTTTTTTTTGTTCATGATACTGAGCTGTATATGTTTGTAGAGTGTAATCTTTTTATGCCACTTTGATGGTGACCCACTGTGAAATATCCAGATTCCCTTGGCCCTCAGTGTTTTTTAACTATGAATACACAAATCTGTTTCTTTTAAGCTCAGAAAGGGGAAAGTACATTTTCCTCCTGCTTCTTCAGCCTTTCATGGCTGAGGTGGGGACTTACGTGCCAACAGTGTGAAAAGTGCAGGATCAAAACAGAAAGAGTATTGGGCACAAAACTGGAAACCAGGCAGGTAATTTTCCAATATTGGTAAAAGTTTCTGACTAATTTAAACTGATGCTTAGGTGTTTCTGTCAGAGTTTTACTCTTTATTGTCTCTCTCTATTTACATTATTAGTTTTCAAATCCATGGATTTACAGCAGTTATTTTCCTGATCATAACTTAGGATATATTAGTGTTGTTCTGTCAATTTGAAATGGTTTCTTAGAACAAACATATTCATCTTGCTTTACCTTCTAATCTAATAAATGTTTTAGAAACATAGTTATTACATTGGAGATTCCCAGGTTTTTCATAGCCTATATTTTCCTCACACCATTCTTCTCACTGGTGACTGAACCTTCCGGGTGCAGAGGCATAATATCCCTTTGAGAACAAAAGCTTCAGACTCCTCTGAGAGCTCCTCATGAGAAAGAGTAATGAATGCCCCCCCATGTTAAACTTTCTTGTGATGTATTGTAACTAGAAATAAGGACAAGAAACAGGAGTGTGATCCTTATATACCCTTAGTAAGTAGACCATGTACTAGATGTTTTGTATATAAGTTTATCCCACATGCTGTACTGTGTTCAGTAGGTGATTATGCTGAATAGGTGTACAAACATGTTTCCTACAGGACTGTTCTATTTCTGCCTTTTTTTTCAGGATCTAAGAATGTGAGCCAGATTACAACAAACAGGGAAAATGAAGGAACTACCAAAATTATTGCACCTTCCCCTGTGAAAAGGTATGTAGACAAACAGTTCTAGCTCTCAAAAGATTGTGTTTTGCATTGGAAGACATTTAGCAATCATTAGTAATAGTTTGTCCTGCGCTTGAGTTCAGGACCATCTGATCTTCTGCTGACAAATGCCACAGAATCACAAAATCGTCATAGTTGGAAAGGACCTCTAAGATCACTGAGTCCAACCATCAGCCCAAAACCAAACAAATAAAACCAAAACAAAAAAGCCCCAACAAACAACCTACCACAACCTTGCCCACTAGAGCATGTCCCGAAGTACCAAATCTACGTGCTTTTGAATATCTCCAGGGATGATGAGTCAACCACCTCCCCGGGCAGGCTGTTCCAGTGCCTGACCACTCTTTCATTATATTAATTCTTCCAAATATCCAATCTGAACCTCCCCTGCTACAACTTCAGGCCATTTCCTGTGGTCCTATCACTATTTACTTGGGAGAAGAAGCCAACACCCACTTCCCTACAGCCTCCTTTCAGGTAGTTGTAGAGGACGATGAAGTCTCCCCTCAGCCTCCTTTTCTTCGACTAAACAACCCCAGTTCCCTCAGCCGCTTCTCATCTGACTTGTTCTCTAGACAAGTCATCTTCACCATCTTGGTGGCTCTCCTCTGGATGTGCTCTGGCATCTCAAACCCTGATCTTCTGATGACTCGGGTCAAGTTGATGGAAAAGCAAACAGCGTCAGTTTTAAGTATGAAAAAAACCAGAATGACCCAAGGGGCAGTGGTCAGGATAGTCCTGTGAAGTCCTACGTGTCACTACCCTGGGAGCTGTGGGCTGGCTGGCAGGTCCCTCAGGGCATAGGTTGCCTCTGCAGAGGGCAAGCTTTGCTTGGGAGTGTGGGCAGGGCCTCTCTTCCAGCAGTGCTGTTACTCTTTCAGTCCATTACCCATTACACTATTAAACCCAGAACAAAACTTATGACTGTTTGTGCCTGGTCGTTAGGAGCATTGAATTGCCAGAGCTCCTCTGAACTTGCGTAGCCTGCTGTGTTTAATTATCAGTGCTGAAGTGCATGTTGGGTTATTAAGCATATTTGAGAGAAAAATGTAAGGCTTAGATTCAGAAAGGGATTTATATGCCTACCCTTCAATTTTAGGAGAGATTTGGGTGCCTGAATCAGAAAAGTGATTTTACAAAACAATGAGTCAAAAACTCAGCACCTAACTTTTTAGCTTAATCGCCTGAATTTCTCTGTATGCCCAGTAACCCTGATAAGTTTTTTGGGGCTGAGTAGCTCTGGCCTTATCTCTCTATTGAAGCTGTGAGCTTCACATACTAGATATCTGGACTGACCTCTGAAAAAAAGTCCAAAAGATTTTCTGCAAATACTTGGTGGATAGTGTTTCCTGTTGCCTAATATTTAGAACAATTGCCCCCCAAAAGAAGAGCTGAGTTTAATTGCTTCCTCAGTTTGAGGGAAATAAAATCCAATTTTCTAGCCCTTAGAAAATAATACTGATTATGGGTTAAAAGAAAGTGTATTATTTTGCCGCTTGGTCATGCTGAAGCTAGACTGTTGAGCAGAAAACAACACAAAGGTATATAAATACCTGCACCTGGCTCAATGTGGCCCTGCTTAAGCAGGGGGTAGGACCAGATGACTCCCAGAGGTTCCTGCCAACCCTAAACCATTCTGTCATTCTGTGATTTGTTAGGAGAAAGGTGCAAAGGAATAGGTACCCTTACTTGATAGTGATTCCAGACATGATTGTATTGGGAAGGGATAGAAGTTCTTCACTACAGTTTGTGTTCCAAATGTACAGATTTTTAGCAATGAACTGTTAAAAAAAATGGATAGGCAGGTTTTACAGCAAGAACAAAAATAAGGGTCTCTCAGCATGACAGCTTTAAGGTTGCTTAGTTTACTTTCTTACCTTGACAGGGTAAGAACAATTCACAGGCAGATTCTCACTGACTCATGGTTTTAAATAGTGTTTGTCACTTCCAGAAAAAAAATGTGTTGGAAGTTGTTTTTCTTGCATGCTTTCTATTCAGAAGTTGATTTTTGGTTTGTTTTTTTTTTAATTTTTATCTATCTGCACATGTAAAACACCTTTCAGGTCTGCCAGGCTTTGTATACTTGACAGGCAGTACACAGACTTTGTGAAGCATTTCCAGTTTGGTAGTTTACTCCATCCTGTACAATTCATGCATTAATTGCCAGTCGTGCTTGCAAAGCATCTTTCAGCAGCTCTTACAAGCTGAGTTTTCATAGTTTAACATTTCATTCACTGTTGAGATACATAATCGATCACTTCTGCATAAGTGGTATAAATTCAAAGTAAACCATAAAAACATCCAACAACAGTAATCTCCTGTGAAATTCAGATCCTAGCCTTTTAAAATACTTTGAATTAACTCAGTCTCTTTTGCAGCTACATTCCTGGAGATAATGCTAGTATCTGAAGACCTGCCATGCTCTAGCTCTCTAGATGTTAAATGTGCATCTGCTCTGGATGAGTAATGCCTTAGGAATCTAATGCAGTGACTTCACCTCCCACGATAATTTTGCTTGCTCTCTTTCTTTTTCAAGATTTGAGAGCACTATTCGGATTTTTTAAGATGAACTTCTGTCTCAGTATTGTTTAGAAGTTTAAGCTGTGCAAACACAATTGCTTTTTGCAATATAGCACTGAAACAGATTTATGTGAGTTACTTGCTTAATCTGTAGCAAGCACATATTTTTAAGCCTGGTAATAGATTGTACGCACATATGTGTCAATAATTAATGGGTGCTGTATTAAGAAAATTATTTACCTGATAAAGTGTAATATAATTTCTTTTCCTGCTGACTTACCTTAGCTTTGCATTTTGTTCACTGTGTGAGAATTAGATTATTAACTCAGTGACCTGTAGTAACCAAAGGCTGAGGTTAAAAGTGGATTAGTGAGTTAAGTAGCCACAATTTCTTCATAAAGCTAAGTTTGTCACCTCCTGCTCTGGGCAAAGAACTCTGGCTTATGTCCTCCACTCTATAAGCATGTAAGCATCTGTAAACTTTTTTTTTTTTTTAATCTGCTTAAGTTGCACTGGGGAAAGATATGAAGCAGAAATAGCATGGCTAGCCATTAGCAAGAAGATGGGTGCAAAAGCATGCTTCAGATGGAAGCCACCTTCCAGCACTTGGAGCGACAGTGAGTAGGGTATCTAGGAGCATTAATGGGTTGGAAGTTGTAAAACCTTACACTGTGAGAATGGTAGGAATAAAGGAAGAACTGGAGCTTCCTGCTGTTTTTCCCTCCATCTCATGCAGGTACAATAGGAGACTGGTTACAAACAGTGATACATGTCTTAAGCCAGGTCTTAAGATGGTCTTAAGACCATCTTAACTGTCCTCGTACTTATATTGCAGCAGTCAGTGAAGATGGATCTTCCATGTTGTCAGATCTATGCTCAGTGTCTAGCAAACAGAAAACATAAGGAGTTACTGGGAAAGGAAGGAGAATAATATTTTACTCTATGAACCAGTGGTCTGTCATGTTTAGAATAGTTACCACTCCTGCCTTTGTCGCTTCCACCTTAAAGAAGGTACTGTAGACCTGGAAAAATGGTAGAGAAATACTATGAGGATAATTAGAGGTGTGTGGTGACTCCTATACTGGGAGAGATTAAGTAGTCTGAGGTTCTTTAACTTGGAAAAGAGAGGAGACAGTTGTTAAAAATGTATTTAAAAAAAGACTTATGGGGTGGAGTTTGCAATTAGGAAACCATCATTCATATGCCTTTTTTTCTTTCAAGAAGCACAGAATTAGTGAGGAACACAGGATGGACGTTTTGAAATAAAATAGAATAATTGTGCCAGGGTTAAATACTGGAACATACTGATACCAGGAATTATTTATGCCAAAAAGTTAAAAAGAGATGTTTAAGTAAATCCATTGCAGAAATTTCCATCAAGAACTATGGTGAGTAAAAGCTGATAAAGCCTCTGGTTCAATAATCCATTAACTGCATATTGTGAAAGACTGTGACAGCATATTGTGTATTTGCCCCATTGTTAGACTTTAAGTGTCCATTCTCATTTATTCTGAGACAAGATTGACCTTTTTTCTGGCTCAGTGCTGCTATAATTATGACCTTCTAGAGCTGGTTTTCAGGTTGGTTTTTTTTTTGTTTGTTTGTTTGTTTGTTTGTTTTCCCCTTCCAATCTTTCTTTCTAGGAGAGATTCTTCAACATAACAGCTGTTTGTAGCTATATGCCAGGGTAAATCTCTGTAATGACTGTATACTTTTAAGATTAATTTTTAAGTGGTATGGGGGAGGGAACATGTGATCTGTACGCAATGGTTTAAAAAAAATAAATAAATCTATGTATCTGTACTTTTATTTAGCTTTAAAAAGGTGAAAAATGAAAACAGTCCAGAAACCCAAAGAAGTAAAGCAAGCGCACCATGGGAGGAAAATGGCCCACAGAGGTAAGGCGAGGCATGATGTCTTAGGTATTGTGCAGTGGTAAGTATCCTGCCATGGCAATAGGTTAAAGGATATTGATATAATATATTGATGTATTAATAGGGTCACAATAAATCTGTATTTCACATAAGAAGATAGCTCCTGTCATGCATAAATAAACAGTTAAAAATTAGGCAAGTAGGTGTAGGAGGAAGTGGTCAGTGGGTGACTGTGATCTTAGAGGTCTTTTCCAACTGTGACGATTCTGTGGCAGTCACCAGTGACTTTCCACCAGGACCTTTTCACAGACCTCTGCTATTGAGTGTATTTGTCAAAGACCAGGTAAACGAGTGATAAAGTTTGGTGATGGGACAGAATTGTTTAGGATAGTGAGAGTGAAAGTGATCTGTGAAGAGTGGCAGAAAGACCCCTGAAGTTTGAGTGACAAGTCACTGGGTGGTGGATGATTTTGAGTTAGTAAGTATGAAGAGAGGCTAGCAACTATTAGGAAAGCGCGAGAACAGCATTATGCCATTACATATATTTGTGGATCACGTATTTGCTCCATAAATTGTGAGTGCAGTTCTGATGTCCTTATTTCAGGAAAAGGAAGCAGCTTTGAGAGGGGCAGCAAGGATAATCAAATGTGTGGCTATGCAGGAAATCTGTACAAGGAGCAATGATGTAGGACAGGCAGGAGTCTTCCTTCAATCTGGAAGCGACCTAATTTCAGAGAATGTTGTCTAGAAATCCATGAGCAGTACAGAGAAAGGAGAAAGAGATCAGGATTGTATTTTTCCTTCAGAAGAACTTGGGATCTTCAGATGGAGCTGTTGGAGGTGGTTTAAAGGCATTGAGAAAGGCAGCGAGTAGGAGACCCATGGTCAAAGGATGCTGGAAATTAGTGGATTCCAGGGAGAATCTGGGTAATCCATGGAGGAGAGATTCCCAAAGGCTTCTGAAGATAGAGGTACAGCAGCTCGCTGAATAAATCCGCTGGACTGGGAATAGTAGGGAACTGAGAGGGCACTGGGGAGCTGTCATACATGCTCAACTTTTTGCTTCCTGTAGGTCGTTGCGTATGGCCACTGTTGGAGACAGGACACTGAACTAGATGGCACTGTAATCCAGTATGGTGCTGCGTTTATATAATGATTCCGATCTATACATCATGTGTCTTTTGGAGTACTATGATGGTTTACCCTTTATGTTCCTTCTGTAAACATCAAGAGTCTTCAAAGTAAGGACAAGGCAGTGGGCAAATATTGTCATGCTAGGATAGGTGTTTATTTGTGATGTATAAAAAAGTGGTGTTGGCTTGTCATGGTATGGCTCCAGTGTTAAAATTGCTCTCAGGATAGCAGAAAGTTTGATCCCTCAGGAGCCAAAGACAGGTAGGATTGAGTTTTTTCAAGTCCAACTATTCTAAAGGACTATGCAGTTTTAGACGCATAAGCAGACTGTATATTGCATAGAAGCTTTCACAGCTTCTAATAATAATTCTCATTGAGATGAACTGTAGCAACTTTTAAACTGTGCAGAGCAGTGCAGTAAGCAGCAGTCTGCAGAAGCAGATGAAGAAGAATGCGTCAAATTTGAAGTCCAGAGGATTTTAGGAAATAAGAAAGAAATCTTAGCTGAAATTTGGTGAGAGTATCATATTTACCACATAGTTGTGCAAACACTTAAGCAATGTTAGATAAAGATGTGTGGTTGAGTTTAGCATCCCTCCTCCAGAAAGTTGTGGAACATCACCAGTTGACCACCTTAGAGAGATATGTACTCCATTACTGGCTCTGTTACACTTTTGGCAGAGGTTCTTGCACTTCTGTAGGAAGGTATCACAGTATAATCCATGCAGGCATTTGATAGCCTACATCTAATTCAGTAATAACTCAACTCATTGGGTCCCACTGAGGCTTAAGTACATAAATTGAAGCTTTAAAACACCTCATTGGCAGAGGCTTGATGAATGAATAGCAGAAAGCTAGAACCAGAATTGTTTCACAGTCCTAGACATTAGGTCTACAATGAAGACGTATGTCATGACAGGAACACTGTTTCCATACTTGTATATATGGAAAACATAAAGAATGGAGCTGCATTTGCATGCCTGTCTATGGATTGGATAATGCTTACAAAAGCACAGAAATTTTGTTATGGTAAAAAAACCAACAATGTACTTGTTTCTGCATTTTGTAAGCTTAGAGCTGTTGGCTTGGCAATGCTAAGAGGTTTCTCTCCTACATTTTCAAGGTTCAGTGTAAAATATTTATTGCTGGAAAGCAGCAACATTTGTATTTACATTACACACAGACACATGTATAGCTGAATATGTGTATAAATATGTGTGTGTAAGCTTTCTCATTTTTGTAGGCTGGATCTCTGTTAGCTGGCCTAAGTGTCCTAGAAGTTTTAAAGCTGGCTGCTCTTCCCTTTTAACCCTAGTGGGCTGTATAATTCTCCCAGTGACCGCAATAAATCACCGAAGTTTTCTTACTCTCGGCGATGGAACCCTTCAGGTGGCAGTGAGAATGAGTCTGGGCAGCCAGTCCGGAGGAGGTAAGAGCCCTGGAGACAATTACTGTTAGCTTCTCACAGCAGAAAGCTTGAGGTCCTGCGTGGTCTGTGTGCAGTACAAGCTCTTGGAGACACAACTGGATCCTGGGAAAAAGGTTACTCTAGGGGGTCAGTTGTTAGCCCAAAAAACTGAGCAAGAATACCAGATCTGCTTTTGGTCAGGCTTTTTGCTTGTGTGCTGTTCTGAGTACTGGGAAAAAGATGTTTAAAATATGAGAAATTGCATTATTAACATGTGCAAGCTCCTTTCAGTTGCTGCAGCTATTTTTCTCTGGTGAAAGAGATGATTGATGGATGCTACTTGCTCCACGAGCTTCTAATAAGAGCAGTATTTTGAGTACGTTGTTTTGCTTTAAGTGTAACAAAGACTAAATGAATGAGCCATAAAGCCATCTTTAACAATCCCATGTGCGAATTGCTTTACATTAGAGAAGATACCAGCAAAAATACAACTGTGAGATACTTAATGTGTTTTAATGGGTATGTGCTGAATTGAGTAACTTAGAGAAGTAAAATGGAATGGATGGAGATTCCGTGCTGTGTGTCCTGGAGTATGTTAAAAATGCAAATTACAGGGACAGTTCTGAAACGATACCGTTTTGAGAAGACTCCATGTTACCTGGGATGGTTTGTCCTGCTGAGAAGCTGCTTTCATCAATGAGGTACCCTGGTGCTGTGATCTGTTGTGAAGTATAGGCAAACACAGCTACTGTGCCATATTCGTTGCCAGAGTCTTCTAGGACTGCCTTATGAGCCGGGACCTGGGAGTTACATCACCTTCTGACATGTCTGAAGTGATTACCTGTTTGGCTTTCAAAGCCAGGATTTGCAAAGGGGTCTCTGACAAGGCAGCTATCTCTATGAGGAAATCTAGTTTGCTCTGGAGCTTTTGTATTTATTAGGTTTCTGAACTGCTGCAGACCTTTTGTCTGTCATTAGCTGTCTACAACAGGAGTGAAAAAACTCTCCTGTGGTGGATCCTTAGTGAACTTATGCCTGAGATAAAGGAAATCTGTGTGGCTCTCTCTAAGTCAATAGCGTTATGTTTATTTATGCTGTTGGATAGAGCCCTTGTGAGTGTTAATAGCAATGTGTTTCCTGAATGGGTTTTCGGATTCATAACTAGCTTAGTTGTCAGAAGGACTTGTTGGGCTCTGTGAAAACAAAGGAGTAGAGATGTGCAGTGCCAACTGTCTTGTACCAATAAAAGTACGGTGCACTATACAGTAGGAGATTTTTTGAGGTGCGAAATGTTTGTCATCTGGGATTTGTATTTGGCTATTCTACTTTGGTGGACAGGTGGTCATGCCAATAACTATTTTTCTCTTGGGTCACCACACAAACAAAATGTTTTTAAAAGTCTTATCTCATATGTGAGACAGTGAAGACTGACAACAGCAGGTAGATTCTAACCTAATTATGTCTTCCTGAATCTTGGTTTTAATCATGCATTTTCCTTTTTCAACTGTTTAATAACAATAGTCATGTTGTTTATGTAGTCTTTACTGCAATTAAGAGGAAAACTTTGCTACTCTGGGAACAGCTGGAAACTCTAAAGGCCAGCATACTGTGCTTACCCTGGCAAATCAGAAGTTTACATTGAGAGCTTGAATGGGATCATGCCTTCATGACTTATTGTAGAGGTGTCCTGCAGACTTTTAAACTGGCACATGCCCTTTTTTCTCTGCCTTAAATCATGCTGGGGGGGAAAAAAAAAATCTGTGTAAAGTTTTGTTAGTTTTTTTTTTTGTTTTGGTTTTTTGGTTTTTGTTTGTTTGTTTGTTTTTTAAATGGAAGGTTTGTGTATTTGTATTAAATGACCTGATGGGATTTCATTAAAACTTCCTTAATATTACAGGAAAAATCAAAACAGTGGTGAAGATTCAGATTTAAAGCAAAGGAGAAGGTAAATACATAATCCATAGACGCCATTGAATGATAGTGAAGGTAATGGTCATATTTTAGTTTCCTGCATCCCCTCCCTCCCTTCCTTCTCCCCCATCTTCTTAAATGTTTAAAAGGTTTGTTGTGTACTGCCCATTTAATATTTTCCTTCCTGTCTTACTTTTGATTAAACACTCTGTAGCATAGCCTCATCATAGCATAGATTCCTACAAGCTGCGTTGCACATTGGTACTACACCATGGCAGAAGCAGTTTGTGGAAGTTTACTAAAGGCTTGTCTGCGACTTGAAAGTCAATTCCAGAACTTCCAGCTATTGGATTTTGCATCTGCAGATTTTGTTTTGAGTTCTCCGTCCTCTCAGTCGACTTTTATTACTCTGTTTTGAAAGCAAGTGCACTATCATTTGAGATTAACTGTGCTGCCAAAGGTAACTTTAGAGACATATGTGACTTCCTACAATCTTTTCACTGTCTTGCACTTTTTTTTGCTGTTTTTTTTTTTCCTTAAGGTTTCCCCGCCCCCCTCCCCATACAGTCTTGACTACTTGTTACATTTCCAAATAAACTCTGGTGTGAATTCAGGTGTGCCCTTCAATAACTTCAGCTTTTGACAGATTTTTGCATCTGGAGTTCTCTAGCGCCACATCTGCCTGCCATGACTCTGTTGTGCTTCTCCTCCCTGGCTGCTGGAAAAAGGAGACAGTGCAGTGAATTTCCATGTCAAAGTCTCTTGAAGCTTGGGAAGGAGAGGAGGCACTCCCAGGATATGATTCATTGCTGCAGTACAGGAAGGGAGCTCTGGCAGAGATACAGACATCCCAGGGACAATCACAGGAAGTCAGGGAAAGCATTCACATACTTTGCACCTATTATGACATAACAGGTAATTTTTTTGAAGGATGTTACTATTACATGCCACCAGTGGTTGTGATGTAGGTGCCTAGCACTTAAACTGAGGGGATTTAGTTAGGCATCTCAGGTGGAAAACCCCAGTGCTCAGGAGGGACCTCTTCCCACAGGCTGTGCCTGCTGTATTACATTACAAATGTACAGGTTGGTTATTGTGTATTGGAATAGACCTTCTCCACTTTCTCACTATTTGGCTACTTTCCAGTCGTTATAATCAGAGAAGGACTGCACCAGAGTATGACCCTTCCCTGTAAACTGTTTCCCTGAAATACCAAATCCTGCAACCCACTTTACCCCCCAAGCCCCCTCCTGGACTCTCTTTGTTCTATGCTCCTGCATTGTTTCTTGCTGCTTCTGTCAGACCATATAGTTATACTGCCTAGAAAATACCAAATACATTGCATGACCAAGAAAAAATCAGAAAAATGAATGAAAGATGCTTTGTAATTGTAGAGATCAGGATGATCTCATGTGTTTGTGGACCTGACTTAGGAAACCACCTTTATTTCCATTTTTGGTATTTTACTCAGTTCATTAAAAGCTGATGTTTAATAGTCAGTGAAAGATAATATTCTGACAGCCAGCATGAGCAGCTGCCATTCTGTCTCCTCAAAAGTGTTTTCCTGATGGGGAACACACAGTAATTTGATGTCCAATAGCGAAAAAGTGGATCAGATTTCCATTCCTGAAAAACTAGAAACAGCATTATCTTGAATCTGAGGAAACAGGATGGTTAATCTTGTACTTCTTCTGCCACTTTGTGATTTTTGCTGCCTTGGTGCCTTATGGGATAAATTGCTTAAATAAGAGTAAGAAAATAGTTGAAGTGCTGAGAACTGTAGAAGAACAGACCTCAAAGTGTGAAAGAACAGTATTGCTCAGATGACCTAGTAATGTTGAGATTCAGGATTAGTGGAATATTTATGAAACATCTGATAAGATTTTGGGGGAAAAAAGGTATACTTTGGGACGTGTAAGGTCTGCTGCAGTTCTAGGTAGTTTATTTCTTTGAACATGCTTGTGCCAGTCTTTTGGACACTGTCTCTTAATCTTCCTTCTTCACTTGGGGTTATATATTTCTGTAGTGACATACATCTTTCTTATCCCCAATTTCACCTTCACTCACTAATTTGTATTTTTACCTGGGAAATGGACTATCCTGAGCCTCTCAAATGGCTTTAAATTATGAACATGAAATTTGAAGAAAGGGAGAGGTTTCTACTTATCCTCTGGGGAAATTTCACTTTTCCATGCCCATTCCCTTCAGACAAGTTGGGTTGGACTGATTTTTCTAGGTTTTAGTTGTCCTGTTACTCTAAAACATCTCTGTTTGATTGGGAGCTGTCTGAGGTAATGATTTCCTAGTTTGGCAGGAGGGTATGGGGTGGGGGCGGGTGACACCAGACTCCATAGACATAGAAACATGACACAGCAATTTGATAAAAGCCATAATTCACTGGTATTATGGAGAAATTCATTAGACTCTCAGCTGTGTCAGAAGGACATCTGTAACAGTGTCCTAGTTTCAGAGACAGAGGATAGAGTGATGTGTCCCTGACCAGATAGGACACTTGGGCAAGGTCCATGCTGGAGACATTCTGTTCCATAGGAAGTCTCTCATGTCTTCTCTCATCCTGTTTAGACTCTTCTCTCTGAACTGTCAGAACATGCAGTGACAAGGTGCTTGTCAGTAGCTTCCAACCTTGTCACTAAATGCTTCTCCTTACCTATTACCTATATCTAATGAACTGCCTTCACTCCTCAGCTTGTTTGAGGTGTAGTTTAACAAATCTGTCCTCTTACAACACTGGCTTATGAAAGAGCAAAAGAAAAGCCACAAGGCACAATAAAGTCTGTGTCTCTGCCAACAGCATCAGGAGTTAACCCTTTGTATCTCCTATTTCATGCTGAGAGACCTCAGAAGCAAAATTCTGTTTTCCATTGCAGGAAAACCTATCACTAACTCGTGATATCCTAAATCCTTCTAAGCAAGTTCATGTTAATATTGTTCAACTGTCAGTGTCACAGAAAAGCATGTCTTTCTTTCGAGGCATTCAGAGACCATAATCACACTAAAGAAAGGTCCAGACCAGCTTTTGATGAGAGTGCCAGTTTTTAGGACCTAGCCCAGTGGTACTTCAACAAAGTTCTGGTTTCTAGGATCAGAGCCCTGACAGCTGGTCTCTCTGCTTCAAAATGTTGGTCAGTGGCAATCAAGGATTTAAGGGTCTCAGATAGTAAGTGGCTAAGCACTTCTTTCTGCTGAGAGGACTTTGCCTGCAGGTAGGCATATGCCCATTTTGGTTCAGCATCAGCCTGTTCCACCAGTCCTTTTAGTAATAAATATTCAGAACTGTAACTGTCACCTTACCATTTGAAGCTTTGCAGTCAGAGGTGGTACAGAAGTAACTGCTTTAACTTGTTGTCTTCTCATGGCACACCATCTCTGTAGCTGTGAATCGGGTCATCCCAAAGGTGTGTTGATACACCTGCCAATGGGCGCACTTCAGCCTGTCTGTATTTATGAAGATCAGCACTCATAGTGTAAGTGGTGTTACTTCATACTGCCTGACACTTAAAAAATTATACAAACTTACTAGAAGCCAGATGGAAGTTGAGGTGAACAGAAAAAGACAAATCTGATGAGCATTTTGTTTCACCTGCAAAACCAGAATTACTGTGTTGTTTCTGTTGAGTGTCCCACAATGTGCAAGAAGGAAAGAGCCAGAATGCATGCAGTTCAAAGATAAAACATTTCACACCTCAAAGAAACATGTCACTGTGGCATATACACAAAGAATTCTGAGAGGTAAAACAAAATAAACAAAAATGCAGAGCAATGATTCGAAAGCAAAGTAACACACTCACTTGACATTGCACTCCCAGTGCACCACTTTTGAATCACTTATTCGCAATGAATTAATGAGAAAAAGATAATACGATTTTCGGGCGTAGACAAGCCTCTAGAGTCTTTTAATTCTGATTTTCCTAGTCTTTGCAGTGTTGTTCATTCCTTATTTAGAACTTCAGTACTTTTGATATTAGTCAATAAATTTTTTTTGAGATGTTGCTTTTCTCCCCTCCAGGTCACGGTCTCGCTGTAACACCAGCAGCGGCAGTGAATCAGAAAATTCCAACAGAGAGCATCGGAAGAAGAGAAACAGGTGACCTTTATGTATTTTAGGCATGGAAACATGAGACACAAACACATGGAGATGGACTTTTCTGAGACAAACCTAGTAGGAAGGAATCTAACATGCTTTATAAGTATACAGTCCTCCTGAGGCAGCTTAACATTTTTTTTTAATAAGAAGAGAGATAATTGCCAAAACGCCTATGTGATGAATGCATACCCTCCTGTTGCTTGGGAAGAACTCATTAGTGAAAATCAAATATGGGGCACAGTTACAAAAGATTTGTAATATGAATGCAAATACAGCTGATAATGGTGATGACAAAGTATTCACAGCATATGCTTCAGTACGTCAGAAATCTCATGTGCAGAATTTTAGCAGCAAATAAGCTTTTGAGGATTATAGTAATAATATTTTAATTGATCTGAAACTCAGTCATGTTTTTAAATGCAGGCATTTAATTGTATAAATATTTTTATTTTCCGAAATGTAAAGTGTGGGCCTAAGCTCAGAATGTGTACAGCATCGGCCTTTAATAGGACAACAGTGTTACTATCAACTTTTCTTGTTCAGGGAGCTCCACAAGCAGGTGAAGGAAATTAGGGACTGACCATAACAATGCTTTTAAGATCTTCTTGCAATATAAAGATTGAATTTTAAGAAGGATTAAATACTGCTTATCATTTTCTGAAGAATAAAAGGGCCTTTACTAACCTTTCCTCACCTCATGAAAAAGTGTTTAAAATTAAAAAGGAAAATAAAATAAATTTGTGTGGATTGTTTTATGTTTTTCACATTTGCAGAAATTTAAGATACATCAAAAATGTTAATGTTGCAGCATCTCTTACTCTTAGGTGGTCACTTGAAATCAGACCAGATAATAAGTCATTATCAGTGTTAAAGTAAACAAGTAGAAAATGAGCTAGAGATCTGAGAGTTGTTCCGTGTTATTAGGTGCAGGAAAACCACCAGTCATAATGATTTTCTGCATTTTGTTAGCAGCCATGGCAGAAATATAATAAGCTAAAGGGGCACAGGCACTGAATAGCTTTCCTGTTAGCAGAGGTCAGCCAGCCCGAACAGGGTTAAATGGGACAATACAGTGAGGCTTACAGCTGCCCTTACTCAAGTTGTACCTGTTGCATACATCAACACTAATTTAATTCCCATGTCCCTGGCACAAGCAAACACAAAGTTCTACTGTTTCATTGGAATAAAATGACTGAAAAGAATCTCCTTTTGGTCACAGAGGAGTAGAATATATTGTTCACATGAGAAGAGATTACTCTGAACTATTTATCAGATGAAAGCAAGTTAGCAGAATTCAGGTGAGAACTTCTGAAGCTACAACACTGGAAATATGTTAGGGAGAAAGTCTTTACTTGATCTCAGTGTTTGAGGTTTCACTCCATCATATGAACGTTTTATCCCAAGCAGATGTTCATACAAAGTTGAGAAAGAACATATGATGAGATATTTCAATGACGGAAGAAACGTTTTTGCTTTTTTTAATGTTGTGGTTGAAATTTATTGTGTGGATAGAAATATATTAAACTAGTAGACAATGTGTGCTGAAGCATAGTCTTCTACTTGACTTAGAAGATCCATTTGATTAGAATCACAGAATGACTGAATTGTTGAGGCTGGCAGGGACCTTTGGAGGTCATCTGGTCCAAACCCCCTGCTTAAGGTGGTCACCTACAGCCGGGTGCCCATGTCCATTCCTGGACTGATTTTGAGTGTGTTCAAAGAGGGAGACTCCACCACCTCTCTGGGCAATGTGTGCCAGTGCTCGGTCACCCTCGCAGTGAAAAAGTGTTTCCTGATGTTCAGAGGGAACCTCCTGTGTTTCAGTGTGTGCCCATTGCCTCTGGTCTTGTCACTGGGCACCACTGATTGGAGCCTGGCTCTGTCCTCTTTGTACCCTCCCTGCAGGTATTTAGGTACATTGATGAGATCCCCCTGAGCCTTTTCCTCTCCAGGCTGAACAGATGCAGCTCTCTTAGCCTTTCCTTATGTGAGAGCTGCTCCAGTGTCTTCATCATCTTGGTGGCCCTTTGTGGGACTCTCTCCAGTCTGTCCATGTCTCTTGTACTGAGGAGCCCAACACTGGACACAGTACTCCAGGTGTGGCCTCACCGGTGCTGAGTAGAAGGGAAGGATTGCCTTCCTCAATCTGCTGGCAATAATTTGCCTAATGCATCCCAGAACAACATTCAGCTACTTTGCAGCAAGGGCATGTTACTGGCTCATGTTCAACTTGGTGTCCACTGGGATGCCCAGATCCTTTGCCACAAAGCTGCTTTCCAGCTGGGCAGTCCCCCGCCTGTTCTGGTGCCTGGGGTTGTTCCTCCCCAGGTGCAGAACTTTGCACTTCCCCTTGTTGAACTGCATTAGGTTCCTGCTGGCCCATTTCTCCAGCCTGTTGTGTTCTCTCTGGATGGCCACACCATTTTCTTATGTGTCAGACCCTCTGCCTAGTGTGGTGTAGCCTTCAGATGAGGTGTACTCTGCCCCATCATCCAGATCATTAGAGAAGATATTAAACAGCATTGGACCCAGTATTGACCCTGGAGTACACAGCTAGTTACTGGCCACTGATGACCGCTGTTTCCCTTGCTCCAGCCTTTTCCCCTGGTCTCTGGGGCCTGGGTTCCTGAAGGCCAGCCTTGCTAGTAAAGACTGAGGTGAAGAAGGCTTTCAGTACCTTAGCCTTTTCCATGTCCTGTATCACCAGGTCCCCTGTCTCCTTCAGCAGAGAGCCCACATTTTCCCTAGCCTTTCTTTTGTCACTTGTCTGCTTACTGAAGCCCTTCTTGCTGTCTTTGGCATTCCTGGCCAGATTCAATTCCATTCAGGCTTTGGCTTTCTTAACCTCATTCCTGGATGCATGGGTAATGCCTCTGTATTCCTCCCACATTAGCTGCCTCTACTTCCACCTTCTGCATCGTTCCTGTTTGTAGCTGAGTTTTGCCAGGAGAGTCTTGGACCATATCCCATTGGACTTTTCCAATAAGATCTTTGAAAAGACTGGAGGCTGCTCTCCTGAAGTCCAAGGTCATGATCATAATTTTTTGCCCTCCTGTCTCCTGTCAAGATCCTGAATTCCAGCATCACATGGTCACTGCAGCCAAGGCTGCCTTCAACCTTCACGTTCCCAATGAGCTTCTTGTTGCTGTACATTGTACCTAAATTATAACTTTACACTTAAATATTTTGAATGAGGTTTCAAGAATCAAATCTTCAGAGTTCCTTGTCTTAAAAGAATTTATTATTGCATAAATGTGGCTTGCTATCGTAGCACCTGAAATGGGGAAAAAAACATCTCTAGGTCAACAGGTGATTGGTGATAGTCTTAGGATTTTTTATTTTACCATCAAGCCTTGCTGAAAACAATGCCTAATTTGTCACTGTGATAGCTATTAAGCTCAACTGGTTTTGTTTCACATGCAAGTAACATGGAATCTTTCTCTGTAAGGCATGAAACAACTTGTTCCCTTGTGGGAGCAAAAAGTGGAAAGAATGAAAGGAAAGTTATAAGGGACTTTTGAAGTACAAGGGCAACACTTTTTTTGCCAAAATTATCTTTCCATAGAAGTTTAGGTTTTGAGTTAAATTTCTTTCAACTTTTTGTTTGTTTCTGTCATCTCTGTTGCCAAAGAGCTCAAGATTTTGCCTGCAAATTGTTAGGATTTAATAATTGCATCTAAATAATGTCTTTTATTTAGAGATTGTGTTAGCTTTGTCATCCTTTACAATGTTAAATGTGATCATAGTACTTTTCTTTGCAGCTGCAAAAGGAACGCTTCATTTCTTTTTATGTCCAGCTAGTAGAGTTCTGCTGTGGTACAATGTGCTCACACTGCTTGTTTTAATAGCTGCTATGCTACTGTATGTATTTAGATTTTTGGTATTTTGCTCAAATTGAAGAGATAAATAACAGTTATTAACACTGTTGTATGTTACAACAATTAAAAGAAGAGAGGCAAAGTAGAAATCTGAAGAACCTGGGGATAAATGAATGCATTGCTAAAGACTGTGCTTGCCATGCACAGAGTGGACTGGAGTAGAAATGATGTGCTTATGCCCCTAGTGAGAGGTCATTTGGAGTCAGCGTGGAAGTGTGGCTTCAGACACAGAGATGCAGGATCTCATGTACTCTGTGCCAGAGTAGGGAGCTTCTGCTGTGATCTGCTGTGTTGTGTGGATTTCCTGAGAAGAATGAGTAGGTCTTGTTATTTAATGGCAAGCATCTGAATACCTCCCTTAGACCACAGCTGTCTACTTGACCTGTGTCGGTTTGGCACCGAGTTGGCAGTCTCTCGATTCACCCCTCCCCCCCCTCCTCCCCCAAGGTAGGGAAAGAGGGAGAAAAATGATAAAGAGAGGCTCTCTGGGTTGAAAAGTGAAACAAACTTATTTTAATTATTGGTGACAAGGGAATATATATTTGCAAAGGGATGTGCAACACCCGACCCCCTCCCTCCTCCCCTGACCACTCTCACGGTCTCCCAGCTGAAGGGGGGAGTGTCCGGGCGCACGGACGGGGCCCTCGGGTGTCGGCTGGGAAGAAAAATGGGAAAAAAAACAGAGAGAGACAAAGAGAGGGCGATAGAAGCGACAGTAAGCAGAAAAGTGAGAGAAAAAGGAAAACGAGAGGCTTGACTTCTGTGACATATTAGCCTATACTGAAAGCCAAATAGAGAAAATATTATGAGAAGGGAATAGTCTCGTTTGCTGATCCTGCCTTCAGTCTAATCTGCTCCCCCATAAGGGGGGAGGCTGCAGACAGTCAGAAGTGACCTTGGTTATTATCAGTCTGCTGGCGCTGCTAAAAAATTCACTGAAAGGAAGAAAAAAAAATCAGCAAAGAGCTTGCTCAAACCAAAACAACCTGTTAGGAGCTGTTGTTCGGGAGTGGTGGGTTGAGGTGCAGTCAAGCGGGCAGACGCACCACCCATGGCAACAGTGCTGGTCTGGCAGCCGCGTTTTGCCTGTTTGTGCAAGTGTCTGCCATATGCATTTGATTGTATTTATACCATGTGGGATGATTGCTGTGTCCACAAATTGGATTATCTGGAATGAAAATCACAGTTCATTACTTGTTGCTGTGTGAGTTCTTCTACTAAATCCTTAGACAGAAATGTATGTTAATCCCTTTCACCAGATTACAGGTTTAGAAAGACTTGCTTAGAATTGAAAACCTGATGCTGCGATCTTCTCCAGAGGCTTGGTACCGTTTGGTAGAGTTGTGATGATTTACAGTAGCTGGGAATCCAGCTCAAAATTCATTATGCATGTGAGAGAAGATCTGATTAAAGGAAAAGCTGCAGCCTGTGTATCCAGTTTAGCCTGATACAATTAAAAACTCAAGGAGAAAGATATATCTGTAGTGAAGAGCAACAGCATGCTTTGTATTTCCTATCAGTCACATCTTCAGTGTAATTCCTTCATCTCTGTTGGCTTGTTAGTTTGTTTTACCTGTCAGTCTTCCTGTTTTTTGTTAAGCTCCTCTGGTTTCTTCTGTATGCCAGTCGCACTGTCCTATAAGAGAACTCACTCTTGGACTGATGTCTTCCTGCTGAATTTTAAGTTCACTGCTGTGACCAAGTACATCCTTTCCTTAGCACTTCATCACACCACTCTTATCAGCAGCCCCAAAACTGTGAAGCACCTGTAGAGTTTTGAATGGCCAAAAGCTGACACAACACTTGGCGTGGCTGGTTGTGTCATTGTAGAGTTACTTCAGCCTGCTAAAAAATGTGCTGAATTTATAAAACTTTGATATTTGTTTAATCTGTATTATATTCCTATAATAGATTCATGGAATTAAAAAGAAATATAAGGCATATTGTGTGGTTTAGAAGCCCATGAGCAGTGACAGGTCTAAAGCCACAGGGGCGCAATGGCAGGATTATGTGTCTGGTGCAGCCAGGAAAGTCTGTGTGCATCCTGGGCTTTGTTGCAGGTCAGGGTGAAGGGACTGCTTCACCTGAGCAGAAACTCACCAAGGGTATCCCTAGCTCCTCAGAAGGTGCATGCTGTAACAAAGTACTTGAAAATTTTTAGTAGCAGAGCCTTGTATCATGATAAGGGTTTTACACTTTCTGTAGATGAAGTGGGCTGGAATATGTAAACAGGAAAAAAAAATTCTGATTTTGTCTTGGGCTGGGAAGACCAATGCAAGTTGTGGGCCTGTTCTTAAGGGCCTGGGTAATTTCATTTTTTGTTTATGCTGTTTCTATATAACAAATCAGTGAGTTTTATTTGATACAGGGTCTTATATTTTGATATAACTTGGGAACATTAATTAAAATTAAAAAAAATGAAAATACTGAAGTATTGCATTGCAGGAGCTGGATTTCTGTGGGGAAAAATTACCCTGTTGCTTCTTAGAGCATCCTGCATTGGAGACCTCAAACTAAATTCCCAATACTTCTTTTGCAGATTACGGCAAGAGAATGACATGGTTGACTCAGCTCCTCAGTGGGAAGCTGTGCTACGGCGTCAAAAGGAGAAAAACCAGGCCGATCCAAACTACCGGCGATCCAGGCACAGATCACGATCGTATGTAACCCTTGCCCTCTTTGACATGAAAATTAAGGCTGCTGTGGCATGTAGAGAGCAGGAGGAGTATGTCCAGTGTGGTGGTGGCTCTCGGCTACTGAGAAACACAGACTTTGATATGACATGTTTTCACATTGGCAGATTTTACTTTGTTGTCAAATTATTTTTGTTTAATGATTTCAATTTCAGGGCACAAATATCGCAGGAAGGACTTGCGAACAAAGCTGCTCAGGAACTCTCTCCATCACCTCAGGTGGAGTCCTGAATAGTTTTTGTGGCTCAGTGAATATTAGTTCTGTAACTAGGACAGTGACTCCCCTTCTGGCCAGCAAGTCTGTGAAAACATTGAGATTGAAGTTCCCTTCCAACCCTAGCCATTCTATGATTCTATGATTTACTGTGATAGGTGCTGGCATTTTTTCTGAAATACGTGAATGCTTGTTTAGTCATATAATGTCTGCTGTTTTCTTACAGATGAGACCAGCTGCTGATGTCTCCATGTCAAATTACCATTGGCAAATAGCAGTCAGAGATTTATTGCATCCTGATGTCAGGATTTCCATGATGGAGCTGTGCTGCCAGGCAGTGCCATTCCTGCTGACAGCCGGTTTTGACATGGTGAAATTATCAGCTTCTAAAATGAATTTCTCAAACTAATGAAATGCTGGTTTCTTTTAATTTATATTTTTCTTCTAATGGCATGTTTCTGGGGTAGAGATACACTGCTTTGTGTCATGTTTACGTCTAGCCTAATCTACCACCCAAACAACCAATCCAAAACCATTCAGACTGATGCCAGGCAGGCAGGGCAGGGCAGGGCAGGGCAGGGCAGGGCAGGGCGGGGGGGGGGGGTGTTGAGTGCAGGAGAGCCGCGGGGAGGCACTGGGAGAGGGGGCATGAGGGAGCAGTCACGGAAACTGTATCCCCATCCTCCCTGCATGGCTATCATGGATGAGTAGCCAGCCCTGATACCTACATGACCCTGTAACACACTTACGTAGGTACTTACTACTCATGGATTTTCTTAAATTTACCCTTCATATTAAGACTTACCAAGAAAAATTGTATAGTGCCTTAAATGGTTATTTCATTTATTTCCTTTGAAACCGTAATACACACTGAAGTTTTCCTTTGTTGCTTGTGTTGCTAGAACTTGTTTCTGTTTCCAGCTTCATAATGCACAGTTTTCATTCTCTTACGAGAAATAGAATTTGCTATTAAAATTCCAAATATTGGAATTTCTACTTTAACTGGCTTTGTGCAAACTTGCTTCCTTTCAGCTGCACAAAAGTAAATTGCTATCAGGTGTAATTATGCAATGATATATTACAAAAAGTCAGTAATATTAAGGCTCACTTGCATGGAATCCACAAAATATAGGTGATTAAGTTTCATTTACATTTTTTTACTATATACAGAAAGTACTGTAAACTAGGAAATGTGCTCAGTTAATATTAGTTAAATTTATAGCCAACTTTTATTTTTTCCCAAAGGCCAAGTAAAAGTCATTTCTTGGACAGCATGGGCTCCCTCTTGTGTCTAACTTGTCTAACTTCTGAAATGGCTTTTATTTTGCAGCACAGTGACATTCTGAGTTATATTTTATTTAAATTACTATTAGCAAAAACCATAAATGTTACTTAACAAGGAGAGGTCCTAGAGGAACTAAGAAACTAAGAAATCCTGAAGATTTTTGATGCTTTCTCATTTCTCTTCCGTGTTGTGTTAGTACTGAATATATTCCTCTTTTTTGTCTTACTCTTCAGTTTACAAAAATAAAACCAAAACAACAAAATAAACCCAAACCTTCCAAGTATGGGAGAGATCCTTAATATATGCAAATAAGAACTAAAAGAAGTAAAATGGGAATGCCTTTCAAAGTTCTTTAAAAAAAGTTTAGTAAAAGGCATTTAACTGGTAACCTGCAGTAGGTTATAAGAGCATTTATTTAATTTAGTTCGGCTCAGCTGTTCACTTACCTGACTGGATGCAGGTCAAAGGGAAGAGAAACGTGTGATTCCATACGGTATAGGTTATGGTTGTTTTTGTTTTTAAATCTGCTTATATTGTCATTTCAATTAGCACATTTAGAAATTGCTACAAATGCTACTTCATTTTAGTAGTACAGATAAGTCTTTCACATTAAATTCCTTATTGCAGTCAGTTTAACTAGAGGTTCACTTTTGAAGCATGAAGTAATGGCTGAAATATTTGTTACTGTGCCTGGCACAGTGCATTTAATTTTTTTGATAATGAGTAATATTAATCATTGGTGGTGGTGAGGTGGTGTCTCCTTTGTCTCAGGAATAAAAATATTTGACAAGAATTTGACCTTTCCTACTCCTAAAGGAATCAGCAAATGGAGAGAACTCCCAATTCTAGTTTTACTGGGTTTATTTTCAAGAGTTCATATAAAACATCTGTGTAGCCAAAGGGCTTTTTTTAATTAAGAAGAATGGCCATTAAAATTCCATGGCTATTTAAATTTACCATTTGTGACTCAAACTGAAATATTAATAAGGGTGCAGATGGAGACACAAAAAATAATGTAGACTTTATTAATGTGTAGAGTTGTTTGAGCTTGTGAAAATGAAATAAAAATAAAAAACGCCCTGGAGACTCATCACTTACTGGGAATTGCCATTAGGTTTCTAGTGCATTAGAAAGTCTGATCAGTGTACAAATTGTGCAGAAGCTATTGATTCAG
The DNA here is from genome assembly GCA_020745705.1 of Hemiprocne comata. NCBI lineage: Eukaryota > Metazoa > Chordata > Aves > Apodiformes > Apodidae > Hemiprocne > Hemiprocne comata. The sequence continues at coordinate 45,997,935 of CM036616.1, forward strand.
ATACTGCAATAGGACAGTCTGAGTATATATTCTATGTCAAAACTGTGAGTTCTACAACAATACACAGTAAAACGGTAGGAACAAAGTGACAGAGGGATTGTAATCTGGCTTTACAGATTTAATAGAAGGATTGCTTTGTTGTGGGCTGTAAAGAACTATACAAACATTAATTTCCTATGCAGGATATGCAATACCTACATTTCACCTTAACAAGACCTTTATTTTTGTAAGTTTTTGTTCATTTTGCCTCCAAAGGATGCAGGAACAGGCCTTTGGAAAGAAAATGCTTTTATTAAGATATGTTATCTATGAGGCTATACCAGTATGGTAAAACTTTCTAAACAGATGAAAAATAATTAATTTCAAGATGGGAATTCATAAAAGCAGCTTACTCTGAGGACTAGTTGTGTTTATCCCTTTTATCCCTTTCCCTTTTTTTTTTTTTTTTTTTTTTTTTTTTTTGGGGGGGGGGGGGGGTTGGGGGCGGGGCGGGCGGTGCATGCTTGGTTTTTTTGTTGTTTCCGTGAGATGCCATATTGCTAAACCGGTATCTTACAGCAGTAGTTTCCTTATTATAGTGTAGTGGCAGGGATGGAAGGAGGGAGAAAGGCATAGACCACAGAATTAAATGCCTGGAGTTGGCCACAGAAAGCAGGAGGCATGGTTCCTGGAATAAGGAGAAATTAATATGACTTCTTACTTAACGACTCTCTTTCCACGCTTCCCCCACAAATTAGTATTTCTTGCTGTCCGAGAGGCTTCACATGATGTTGGTGACGTGTGATACTTAAGACCACATCCTGAATATTTGTATTTCCATGAAGAAGTAAAAGCCGTGAGCTGCTCAGATGGGTCAGTGGTGTACACAATACCCTGCTTTGTGGGGATCCTGGGTTTGGGAGTGACCGTGAGGCTTTGCTTCCTCAGGCAAACTCGGGCTTGTAAGCATTACAAAGCCTTCCTGAAGAGGCTGGCGTTTTTTTTCGAGGGCTTTCGCATTCCCCACTAGCTGGATTGTTCAGCTTCAGAAGAGGATGCCTATCTTCCCAGCCCCAGGGCGAATGCAAGGTTTGCAGCTGCTCTTCTGTGAGCAGTGGGTCGCATAGAAGGAGCAGTCAATTCAATCCTGTGGGGTGAAAAAGGCTGTTAAATGCCACTGCATACCACGCTACTACATCAGGGAGTTAAAAACAGAATGGACAGATGTAAGAAGAGAAGTAAATGCGAGACGGGAGAAGGAGAGATAGGAGAAGTGAAAATAAGATGAAATTAATGCATTATAATAAACAGAAACATTCGAAGCCACAAAAAGCTCTGAACGCTGAGAAAAACTGGGCTGCAAGCTGCTCGTCGCCGTAGCTATCACGAGGACCTTGGGCAGTCAGAACAGAGAGCAGAAGCGTCTGTCAGTGATCGGAATTGTCTGGGGCAGCTATGTCACACTGCCTGGAAAGCCATCGCTACCTTGGAGCCTGAGAAGGTTATGGATTAGTTTGTAATAGGCCCACTAGATAATCACAAATACAAGATTGTTTCTCACCCTTCTGCCTCACTCTGGTATTTATAAACCAGTAAACTAGTATTTCTCAGTAATTCTGCACCTGTAAAATCTCAAAAAAAACACCTCAAAATGTTACCATCCCTAAATAATCAGCCTTTACACCAACTGTAACACATTTACTGCAATATAGATGTCTCTGCAAATTATTCCTAGGCTGAAGTCTGGAAATGAGCCAAACACAGTAACAGTGAAATAAGAAAACTGTGAAACTGTTAGTGCTAGAGAGCAGTTTTGAATTATTTCTGATACCACTCTGCCACTGGGCAAGGTAGAGCCGATTTAACAGATACAGAACTGTGCTGTTGTAGGAAAAGGACAGCTGTCCTCCTTGATCTTAATTTAAATTTGTATTATATCACCCCAACAGCAGCTTTGCACATGATAGGCCCTTTTGTTTAAAGAAAAAAAACAAAGGGGGAAGCTGTATGATCTGATGATGTAAGACAATATTGGAGAAGCTAAAAAAGTTACATCCCTTACATTTTAAATTATGTGGAACAGTCTAGCTGTCAACACTGAGTTTATATAATCCCAGTAAAAAAAGAGTTATCTCATCTGTCCATGCAAATGCAGTCCCTGCCACTATGCAAAATGCGTATTTAATCTATTACTCTGCTGTGGGTTTTGGTGAATTCTAGGTACAGCTTCAGCAACAGTGGTGGCTTTGAACGGACCCTGCAATTAAAATAGGATAAGAAAAAATAAAAATAAAGGTAATCCGGTTTGGAAACAGTATTTTCTGTAATTCAGTGGAAAATGTGAGGCATGCCATTCAGGCTTGTTTTACTACATCTCTCTATCTGCAACAGGGAAATTTTAATTTTGGCTAAGTTCTTTATCTGTGAAGGAAATACTTGCTAAAATATTATTGAGTGTGAGTATGCATTGTTGCTCATTTGGTTTGGTTGTTGTTGGTTTTTTGTCCTGGACATCACAAAGGAAAATGAAGTGAGCAGAAATCCGTCTTGGAAATGACCAGGAAGAGAGAGGCCGTACTGTGATTGCAGCGGAGCAAATAGTCCTCTTCCCTGGTGCTCACTGGGCATGGCAGGGAATTACTGGTGTGTCAGTCTTGCATGGCCTGTGCCTCCTCCTGCTCACAAAGGGCGCCATGGGCCACAGGACATTTCTGAGGACTAACACAAAGGTGTTATTCCAAAACACATTGTCCTTAGCTGGATAAGGAATGGCAATAGCGGGTCACTGATTTGGCTTGGGAAGTTCTGCTGTTGTTTGTATGTTATACATATGCTGAAGGCTAGTGGAACAGGAATTACGATTGAGAACCTGTCATTCAAGACATTACTTTTCAGGAGAAGTGCTGAAGTTTAATACGTTTTCTGAGATAACAAACCTTAAAATTGAAGTCACTGGTGGATTACATTTACTGTTATTTCTCTGCAGGATCTGTTCTGTTAAAAGTTATTTGAACAGCAACACATCAGATTATGTTTTTCACAGGTCTGTCTTTGTTGTCTTTGTTGGTATTTATAGGAGAAGCCCAGATGTACAAGCTAAAGAAGAACTGTGGAAACATATTCAGTAAGTACAGTCCTTGTAGAGTCAGAGTGACTGCTTGGTTTGCCTTTTAAATAGTCATTCACACCCCCTGCTCTGTGGATGTGAGGCATTGCATTCCGATTTAGTTATGTGCCACAGTAAATTATGTGGGTGTTAATGACTAGCTATGTGTAGAAGATACTGCAGATCACTGAATGCACTGAACACAGATGACCATTCTATGTAGATTAATTATTAATTAAGAATACAGAATTTTAGAGATTTATTCCTCTGTGGCTTCCAAAATGTCCTTGTTTGTAATTTAGGATGAGACCCCATTTGTTATAGAACTGCCAGTTAGGAAGATTGTTAGCTGTTCCAAAGCATATTCGATGTTCAATATAAACAATGTTTCTATGTATTGTGAAGCAACGAGAACAGATTTGCAGGGAGGTGAGAGAAAGGTGGAGCAGGATGCAACACGCCCTTGAAGCAATCAGGGTGAAGTTAGACACATTTCTTAATAGGTTTTCTATTTTGATGTTAAGATAGCTTCAGGGCTGACAACAGCTTGTTTCAGTAAATCTTTTCAGCCTAATATGATAAAAATAAGAACAGTTTTATAGTTGCAAGCTACTGTTACATTTTTTACTGTGCCTAATCCTTTCTAGGAAGGAGCTTGTGGATCCATCTGGCCTGTCTGAGGAGCAGTTGAAAGAAATACCATACACTAAAATAGAGTGAGTTTATGTCAGGATTTTAATCTGTGAATATGAAAGTCCACTTTTCATATTTTATTGTGAACTCTGTCATACTGAAATAGCAGTGGGTTTAGACATAATCTATGCTTTTTCAGCTCCAAATGATCATCTAGGATGGGTTGGGTGAGGATACTTCAAAATTTTAAAACTTAATATTTTTTCTTTCCAAAATATTTTAAAAAATCATCTTAATCTTTCCCTGTCTCACCTACACTCATGAACCTGCTGGATACTTGTATGTTCTGTATGTCTCCCTATGCCACTATAAATCTGTTTTATGTTATACACTACAGAATCAGAGAATTGGATGCAAACAAGCAAATCAGTTTATTTCTTAAACTTCTGCTTCCTTTTAAATTTCTATTTTGGTCATCTAAGGCACTCTTTGACCTGTTAAGCCCCTTTCCTTGCTTGTCATGGACAGCTGCCAGGGCACAGCTATTTCTTAAGAACTGACTTCTTTCTATTTCACTGTGATAATTGCCCATTTGTGATGCAGTGTGTCAGTGCAAGCAGCTGCCTGTGGCAGAAGGGAGATCCTAGTTTGCATTATACTATGTTTCCACAACACCATGAAACAGAAAAAAGCTGACTTTAAAGCTGGATATATGAATGCATTCTTTATTAAATAATTGCATTCTGAAATATGGGCATGCCACTTCATGACCTTTGCAATTTTAAAGCATTGAATTCCAAGTACAGGCTCATAAGGAAAACATCAGCCTTTTAATTTCAGCCAAATTTAATTTCAGTGCAAAAAGCCGTCTGTTAAACTTTTTAATTAAGAAGTGGGAACATTTTTCAGTCTGCACTTGAGTTTGTTTTTGTGCCAAAGATCTGGTTTACTAACCTACAGTTGTGAATTCTGTGTCTCTCTTAGGACTCAAGGTGACCCAATCCGCATTAGGCATTCACATTCCCCTCGAAGCTACCGTCAGTATCGGCGGTCCCAGTGCTCTGATGGTGAAAGATCTGTCCTGTCTGAAGTGAAGTATGTGAAAGTCGTTGCTAGCAATGGACTGGTTTAGGGTGGCCCAAAAGTTGTTCAAAGACCATGGTTAGATTAGAAGTGACATAAACGTGGTTGCTTGGTGGCATGGAATGCAGGCAACCCTCTAAATAGTAGGTCTTCAGAGCTAAATGACTGGAACAAGTAGAAAAACATTTCTGGTCTGTTCTGTGCCACAGAGGCTTGCTTGACCCTCTTTGAAGGGGGAAAAGCTGAAAAAGCCAAAAGTATTGCTCTTCAGTGGTAGGTCATGATGTTGCCTAAAGGATGAGAACTCATGAGTTGCTTTCCAGGGACGGTAATCCTTCACAGAGTCAAGATGTCATCTACATTAGCTCTGTAATTTGTTTCATGGGAACTCTAGACAACCCCTTTCAGCAATGGGTGGATTAGTCTTTCCTAGAAGACTAATGTGTAAAGGGTGTACTTATGAAAGGAAAAGTGACAGCCCTGTTGTCAGTTTTATTAAGGCCTTAAATATCAAAAGCAGTCTTCCTGATGGTATCACCTGCTTCAAAGGCTAGTTTTAGGTGGATGGCACCCTGAAGGAGGTGTGACACACCCATGATTTCAGGTGAGACTCATCTTATATGATGATAGGCCACTTCCATAGACCAGGAGGAGAAAAGCCCCTTGAGAAGGGGTGGGACGACCTTGAAGGTGCCCAATGACTACTGAGGATCAGCATGGTAGCTTTTGGATGTCTTGAAGTCAAGTGATAAGCGTTTCAGATTTTGCCTTTCAGATCTGTGTAGCTGTCTGGGTCAGTTTCATAATTCTTCCTCTGCAGAGTTATAGTTTACTTCATTATAGCAATGTCAGTTTTGTAATATTGTAATTCCAGTGCGAAAACTGATCTGTTGCCTCCACTGCCTGTTACACGATCTTCAGATGCGAAAGGTCCCAGCATCCAGTTGACTCAACAGGTTAGTAGTTGTGCATCCTTTGCAATTTTCCTTTTTTGAAAGGAGGAGAGGGAGTCTAGTGCTCTATTTAAATTAGGTCTTTGTTTTTTCAGTGAAAATTAAAGCTGGCTGAGACTTTTTCAGCAGGAGTGTGACTTGAAATGTTACATATTTGCTGATATTTACACTATGTTTATACTTCCAAGTATACCTAATTTGGTAGCATATGGCCCTGCAAACACCTGCTTCTGCTGCTGGAGGACTCCTTCCCAATTTCAGTTTGATGCTTCCTTAAGATGAAAGCCTGTTCTCCACAGGAAGAGAATCAACTTTCTTAAAATATGGAAGTGTGTTTGGAATGCAGTTGTGATCACAACCTACTGTCATTTACTTGCTTCTTCTTAAGAGGGTTTCTTAGAGTTTTGTTGCTAGGGCTCGAAGCATGCTTTTTTTTTTTTTTTTTTTTCCCAAATGCTGAATGTTTTTTTATGTTATTGAAATCTAAAAAGGATATAACTTACCTTTTTAAATGTAATCACTGGCTTTCATCTTACATTATGGTACCAAATCTCTCAGATTTGATAGCTTTATTAAGTGAAAAATGTGAGAAGCAAATTGTATTAAAAAAGCACTTGCAGATCTGTTGCACAAGAACACGAAAGGAGAATCAGAACATGGAAGAGAGAATTCCAGATTCCTAACTTCCCACACCAGCCATCATATCTGTTAATCTTCGATGTGAATATACTACAACTACATGCTGATACTGTATATAGTGTGGAAACTGCACAAAATACAACCAGCAAAACATGTCATATTTTATCTAAGCACTTAGAATAACTTAAGATTGAACAATTTTAAAGCAATGAACAGATGTTTTTCACTTTAAGGCTAGCTAACGCATCACCTGTTCTTTGATAGGAATCAAGTTCAAGGATATTTGTATTCCTGGATGTGATGGAAAAAGATGAACTGTCCTTGATATTTCTGTAAAGACTTGCTCCAACAGAAAAGGGGAAGTTGGTATACTTAAGGCTAAGAACATTTAAGTGCTTTGTAGAAATAGGTAACTTACAGGATTGAGTCCTGTTAAAAAAATCACATTTTCTTGTTTCCATTCTTATTCAATACAATGTGGCTTAAATTCATGTCCTGAAAGGAATTAATGTTACAATGTTCAGTGTCCACAAAAACCTCTCTTTTCTCTCTGCCCAAGACCACCACACAGAAGTGGCCATTAATCCCTTGTGAGAACTTGCTTCCAGTATTTTGCTAAATATGAAATAATAAGTTGTGGCATTTTCTGTATATGGAATATGAATCCAGAGAGCATAAAGGGGCAGCATCTGGCAGGGGAGAGAGGAGGCAAGAGAGGGAAAAAGTTCTGTTTGATCAAATAAATGCAGAGACTTTAATATTCCTATTGTGTGTATATATATAAATTGACGTACTCTTACCCTAAGGCTGTCGTAGCGGCGGTTATCAAACTACAGTATTTAAATTTTGCTATACCTTTTCAACAACATGTTTTAATTTGTTCCCTTCAGAGACAGAATGGGTCTAAAGACAGCCTAATAGAAGAAACATCTCAGATATCCACTAATGTCTATGGAAAACCCACCACTAAGATCATAAAAACTGTACAGGTATCACGCTTCAAGGTGGAGACTTGACTGCCATTACTGAGGATGGTGAATGGATTGTATTACTTGGAAACAGAGAATTTGTGTGTAACTAAAGTCGACATGGTAGCAGTTTCTTCAGGACACTCAGAAGAGCAGCCTGCTTGCTGGAAAGGCCAAGCAATGCTTTTATCACCGACACCATTCTAGTGGTGTGACTGATCAAGGAGAAGCTGCCTGATTAGACTACCAAAAAGAGAAATCTTAGTAAAACTGAATGATCAGCAGTTACATTTCCAAAAAATGAACAAAAGAAAAATTGCTGCAGCAAAACAGGCTTCATGGTCTGCTCTGTAAGTGAATAGCCTTTTCCAAAAAATGACTGTTAACTGACATTGTCAGGACCAGATGCTTCAAGAGAAGCAAAATAGTAATATTTTTGGCCAATTGTGCAATACAGTGTGATATGGGGAGAATTATCTTCACAATTTTATATGGGGATCAACCTGTGTCCTGAGACATAAGGACTGATAGCTCTTACAAGGTTTATTTTAGCCTAGCACAGCAGCAGATGCTTGTGTTTTAATACAAATGTTGACTTGACCAGTTTTAGCTCAAAATAATAGACTTGGTAACATGCTGTAGCAGTGAGTTCCAGAAGTGATACAGACTTACTTTCCCTTGGCAGTTCTAATTGTTCTCAATTTTGAATGCCCTTTTATGTAGAGGGATTGTTTAAATGAACATTCCATACCATAGAAATACATCTGTCACCTTATAGTAAACCAAACTGGAAAAAAACTAGAGAATATGTACTGATCCACTGTATTAAGACTGCTTAGCAAGGCACTTAAGTACTGGTTAAATGAAACTTGTAGAGTAGGATTTAAGACAGCTAGCAAATAGCCTTTTTTTTTTTTTTATTTTAACTAGATTAGGAAAGTCTGCCTTAATCTCTTTTCATGGGAAATAATTGATGCTAGTACCTTCTCATACTTTTCTCTGAGCCACTTCTACAATGATAAAATGACAAAGGCAGTATTTCAGGTATGATAATTGCAATTTTTTGCTATTGTCACAGTAGTAATAGTATTAGTGATGCTGCACATTGAGTGGGTTGTCCTCTAGTACATATCTGAAGTGATGCCTAGCTCTTCTCCTGTCCCTGATCGCTTTGCATATATTGCTTAAAGTCATTCCTCTGCTTCCCCTTTGTCCACAGTCAGCACATGGATGAGCCTTCTGGCATTGCTAACTTATTAAGAAGCTTGGCAAAATCTTTGTGTTGTTAAAAGTAACTTTTGCTAAGTGTTATCCCCAAACTAAATATTGAATTTGTCAAACAGCATTGGAAATGGCTGTAGTAGCTCATGTGCCTTTTTATATCTGTGCTTAAACTCAGCCCCCACTGCCTTCACTGAATCACTGAAGATTTGCAGTGATCCTGTGTCTTCTACCCCTACCAACACCATACCAGGGGTCTTTAGCCCTCTCAGAAAAGCAGTACTGTTTGAGAACTGGAGTGAACATAAGGCATCTAAGTTACGCATTACACAAGGCATGGTATTGCTAATATGCATTTTAACTAACAAAACTGAGAAGTGAAACTTTGTATGATGTGTTTTGTTTTATTTATTGTTTCATGATCTGAGGTGATTGGGTGGATGCTACAAGCCAGGGTGGTAGCCATATAGTTTGTATATTCATATCACAGTATGGATCAGTCTGCAAGTTGGGAGATGCCGCACTGTGCCAGGGAAGGCAGATTCACTTCATAAATATTTTTATTTGATCACTTATTTTGGACAATTCTGCTTTTTCAGTCTCAGTGAACAAATAGAAGGCAAGGAAAGAGCTTAGAACTCCTCTGTGGTGAAAATTCTATTTTCATGGAGGTTCTTCAGTGTTTCATGAATTTACTATTGATTTCATCCTAGGACATTGTCGGGCTTGGCTTAGAGTATTTGCTCAAACTGTTTTGTAAGTTTGTTAAATGGTTTCATTGTCATTGCTCCAATTTAAAGTGACCCTTTTGGATCTATTTATGACTTGGGTAGTATTCTCACAAACACCAGCTAAAACAACCAAACCAATGAAAAGAAAATAAAAAGGAAAAAAAAAAGAAAACAAGCAAAAAAAAAAAACCAAAAGGGAAAATAACCCGTCACTGTGGCAAGGATTGTGGTGATACAGATTAATCTAGAGCATCACAATCTTTTGGGAAGACTACTGAAATGTGACAGACCACACAAGAACGGGTTACAGAGTCTGCAATGAAAGCCACTCATTTCTTCAAGAAGGTGTTCCAAACTGGAGCATTATGCACTTGCTTGTAGTTTGTTGCTTACTAAATCATTTCCATTATTCTGCATTCCTTACTCAGCCACAGACAGGTAGAACATATCTAGTACTTTAGGAGGATGTGTGTTGTTATTATTTGGAAATTATCTGTGCATAGTGTCCACATTATGCCAATCCTCAAATACTGATCAAGAAGAAGATGACTTGCAAGGTTTACATCCAACCTCGTGTTTTCCTGTATCTTGTAATCTGCCTGTGGGCTTTTGTGTTATTATTGCTGGATACCATAAGCTAAGTCTGTGGTATTTTACTTATCCCGCTATATCTTAAAATAGGCTTCTATCAAGTCTAATAGTGATAGGTATCAATTCTTAAGTCACAGGGGAGTTGTTTTGTAATCAAGCCAACTTTTTTGCATTTAAAAGAAAAACTGACAGAAAGATTCCTGGATTTGGGCTAGTGGTCTTCTCTCCAGTGAGACTATGTGAGAAGCAGCTGTGAGCAAATCTATTGCTAGTCTGGGGCACTACAATACAGTTTTGTATCCACAAAACAGGGACTAAGCTTAACACATTAACATTACATGTTAAGCGTCAATGCTAGAAAATGGCAAAACTTGGACAAGGATGTCACTGTCAGCTGATAGTACAGAAAAAGAAACTTAACTCCATATATGTGAGCTTCCTTTCCCTTCAAGCTTCTTGAGGAAATGAACCTTTTTTTGGGATCTTGTTATTTTCATGTGAGATAACTGCAAGTGATCAATCATTGAAAGCACTTACTGTGTCACACACTAAACCAACCCTACAACATGTGTAAGTGGCTGACCTCTTACAGCTCTGAGCTACACCTTGCCCTTCTGCCTGTTGCTGTCCTTCCCCCTGTTACTACCCTTCTCTGGCTTTCTTATGACTTTCACTGCCTAGAAACAGTTATGTTTTCTAGACCTGGGGTCAGAGTGTGAGTCCAAAATCCTTGTACCTCCTGATGAGTCAGGCAGAATGCAGGAGATGTGTAACTGTGTCAGGCAAAGTTTAGCCTGGGTTTGGATGCCATACAGACCTGTCCTCATGTGGACAAAGGACTGGTATGTGAGATATTCTCATCCTAATTCTGCTTCTAGTCTACTGAACTAATCTCAGGCCAACAATTTTAACTGTGCCTCTGCATTTACCTCTTTTGAGGCTTCTGTAAGGGCCAAGAATAGGTAAGTTATGGAATTCTTTCACTTGTTCATTAGCAACACCTACAACACAGATATAAAACTCTTTACAAAGTATGTATTTTATACAATAAAGAGGGCTTGCTAACCACACCACAAAAGCATTTTTGTCTATTCCATATTGGTTCCCTTGCTTGTTAGCTGGATTGTTTCATTAGGAGCTAGTCTTGACCTGTTGTTTTCAACACTGCACTTCTTACCAATATCCCTAACCTTGTAACTTGTATTCTAATTGAGCTCATTGTACTGAAGATGTTGGTTGGGGAAAAAAAAAATTCACTACCACTTAAGTTGCCAAATCTACCATCTTTATACAGGTGAATATTGAGCTGAAGAGATAGCACATTTTCTTTTGGGAAAGCCTGTTATTTCAAAGCTGTCTAGAAAGATGTTTGAAAACAACATACATAAACATATCAATGTGATGCATATGTTATATGTACATTAAGTATTCATGAAGCAACTTTTTGCTTTATTTTAAATTGAGTTTGAGAGATGGCTGTGTCAATACTTGTGTCCAGGTTATTTAAAAGTCAATTAAAACTTGAATTTAAGGCATTCCATGGTTGCCTGTGTGTCTTATTTACATTGCACAAAGGAGCAAAGCTTTCAGAAGCACAGATTCATTTGACAACACCATCTGGTAAAAACAGGTGTAGTACCAATTAAAATCCACTTGAGGATACAGCTGCTCTAGATTAACTTTTTTTTCTATTAGCAGAAAGTTGTCAGCTTGTTTTATACTTCCAGTTCATATCCATACTACATTTTAATTTCTTACCTAAAAATAAACAGAAAGCAGCAGCAGTCTACATAAACTGTCAAATGAAACACAGATGCAGCACCAGTGTGTCAGATGTTCTTTCCTTTAATGTGTCCATTTTAATTTCTTTACTGTATCTCTTTGGTAAGAGTTGTGGGTTGACCTTGGCTGGATGCCAAGTGCCTACCAAGCTCCTCTGTCACTCCCCTACTTAGCAGGACAAGGGTGGAAGAGACAGTAAGATGGAAAAATCTCTCATGGGTCAAGATGAAGTCAGTTTAATAAAGCAAAAGCTGTGAATGGAAGCAGAGGAAAACTAAAGATTTATTCTGTACTTTCCATCAACAGGTGATGTTCAGCCACTTCCCGGGAAGTAGGGCTTCAGTACACATAGTGGTTGCTATAGAAAACAAACATTCTAATAACAGATGCCTGGCCCCCCACTTCCTTCCTATCCACTCTCAGGTTTTATTGCTGAGCAGATGCCATGTGGTATGGTATATCCCTCTGGCCAGTTGGGGTCAGCTGTCCTGCCTATGTTCCCTCCCAAGATCTCTCCACGTCCCCAGCATCCTGGGTGAAGGTGGAATTTTGGAGAGACAGCCCTGATGCAGAAGCCAAAGCAGTAGTGTGTTACCTTCCTAGCTACCGATACAAAGCACAGCACTATGAGAACTGCTATAGGGAACACTAACTCCATCAATGCCAGACCCCAAAACAAGAGTGAAGAAAACCACTGCCCTCCCACTGTTACTTCCTCAATGAGGATATCAGAATGCACATGACATGCTTCATAATACTACCATTACATTTACTACAAATGCAGGAGAGAACGATGTACATTCAAGAATGCCCCCACAGGTCACCCACTGATACGGTTTTAATAGAGCTAGCCTTAGTAAACTCAAATGCATGTGCAAAACAGTTAAAGAAGTTGGGACAAGACAGTTCTCTTTCTATGCAGACCTCTTGAGTTCTGATTTGCAGCCTTTTATACTGAGAGCCCACTTCCACAGAGCACTGGAAACAGGTAACAGAAGGAAGTGTTGGTGTTACACTAACCTAGTGCACAGATGTGTTCTCTTGCTGCCCTAGACCACCTCGCAATTTTTAAATACTACCAGCTTCAAGTATCTGTCAGGCTTTGTGTTCATGAAAAGCAGAAGAAGGGGGAAAAAAAAAGAATTGAGGAATCATCAGGGTTTTTTTCAAGGGTACAGTCCAGTTAGCCATTAACGAAAACTAAAAAGTAGTCCTCATGCTTAACACCATATTTAATGTTCACCAGCAATACTATTTCAGTAAACGGTGCTCTTACATCCACCTATTCCTTCGTCTACCTCACTTATTCTTTGTTCCACAGGTATTACACACTGAAGCTTAAGATTCTACAGTTTTTCTTGTTGAAAGAGAATTAACATTTTAGACAGCCATCAATAAAACTTGGCATTAGCTGTTGCTCTCGAGCTTTTTTTCAAAAGAAGTCTTAAAAGCTACTTCTGCCAGTCTTGCACTTGGGAAAGATAGAAATTCTAGTAACAGAAACATAAATCTTTCTTTTTTTGTCTACATAAACAGAACCAGATACAGCCTGACTACAGTTAAAAGCACCTTTTATTACTTCATGTAGCTAATAATATTCCATTTTCTTAACAGTTTTTTTGTTTCTTACAGAGGAGTCCTGTGTAGATTGTCACTGGTCTCAGGCTGGCTCTAACAGTTCTTCCTAGGGGAATAATAAAACTTGGCATTACCTGTTGCTCTCAAGAGCTTTTTTTTAAGAGAAGAACTCTTAAAAGCTACTCCTGCCAGTCTTGCACTTTAAGAACAAAGACCTATGAGCAAAACTCCTGAACAGATGGTATCTTCAGGGAATACAATCCCTAAAAGAAACATGAGGCTTTCAAGTACATCCAGTAATTACATTCTGGATCACTAAAAATGAATTACTCCTCTCTAACTCTCCTCTCGACAAACCAAAACCTAACTTAAGACTCTGCATTTTAGTAATTTTCTTACGTTCAGTACTGAAAAAAATTAGGACATTGCAAGAGACATAACTTCAGCATTTGGTCTTCTGCTGAAGTAAATTTATTTTAAGTCTTCCTGAAAAAATGAGCAGGAAATCCAGTTGCTATCCCTACAGTATTTCACTCTGCTTCATTTAGTTGACAACCACATTATGCAGCTGATCAAGGTAATAAACCAAGCTTATAGTTTTCCATGTTAGAGAAATAACTTCCTTGCTATTTTTAAACCCAGGCTTGCTCAATTTTAATTTCTACTTTTTCTCACCACTGTAAAAGTATCAGTTAACACAGCTTCTGAGAAGACCATGCTTTTAGTCTCCCAGAACATCCTCATAAAGAACCTTAGGAAGTGTGGGTTAAATGAGTGAGGTGGACTGAGACCTGGCTGAGTGAAAAAGCTCAGAGGGTAGTGATCAATGGAGCAGGGTCGAGTTGGAGGCCTGTAAACCAGTGGTGTCCCCCAGGGGTCAATACTCAGTCTGATCTTGTTGCACATATTCATCAATGACCTTGACAAGGGGACAGAATGTATCCTCAGTGGCTGACAGACTAGAGGGCTATGCTGCTATCCAGTGTGACCCAGACAGGCTGGAGACCTGGGCAAAGAGGAATCTAGTGAGGTTCAATAAGGGCAAATACAAGGTCCAGAACCTAGTGAGGAATAACCCTAGGCACTAGTACAGGCTGGGTTCTTATCTGCTGGAGAGCAGCTCTGTGCAAAAATACCTGGGAATCATGGTGGACAACATGCTGACCATGAGCCAGCAATGTGCCCTTGTGGCCAAGAAGGCCAATGGCATCCTGGGGTGCATCAAAAAAGTGCGGCCAGCAGATCAAGGGAAGTCATCCTTCCCTCTACTCTGCCCTGGTGAGGCCACATCTGGAATACTGCAGCCAATTCTGGGCTCCCCAGGTCATGAAGGACAAGAAACTACTTGTTTCAGTGGTGTCCAGTGACAGGACAAGCGGCAACGGTCACAAACTGGAACACAAGAGGTTCAACCTAAACATAAGGAAAAACTTCTTTACTGTAAGGGTTACAGAGCACTGGAACAGGCTGCCCAGAGCAGCTGTGGAGTCTCTGGAGACATTCAAAACCCACCAGGATGCCATCCTGTGCAACCCACTCTACAACTCCTGTTCACTCCTGCTCTGGCAGGGGATTGGACTACATCATCTCCAGAGGTGCCCCTTAACCCCTAACATTCTGTGATTCTGTGTGATTCAGGGATCTTCCAACTCTGACAATTCTATGATTCTGTGAAGTAATCACTGGGGTGATCACTGAATCACAGAGAATCACAGAATGTTAAGAGTTAGGAGGCACCTCTAGAGATCATCCAGTCCAACCCCCCCACTAAAGCAGGATCACTTAGAGCACATTACTCAAGACTGCATCCAGTCAGGTTCTGAGTATCTCCAGAGAATGGGACTCCACAACCTCCTGTGCAGCCTGTTCCAGTGCTCTGTCACTCTCACAGTAAAAAAGGAGGCAGTCAGAACTGTCAAACAGAAGCAACTGCTACTATAGCTTAGGAAAGAGAAATTCTGGTAACAGAAACATAAATCTTTATTTTTTCCTACATAAACATAACCAGACACAGCCTGACTACAGTTAAAAGCACCTTTTATTACCATATGCAGGCTTAATATTCCATGTTTTTAACAGTTTTTTTGTTTCTTACAGAGGAGTCCTGTGTAGATTGTCACTGGTCTCAGGCTGGCTCTAACAATTCTTCCTAGGGAAAAAAGTAAACACAGTGATAGACTGGATACATGTAGCACACATCTCTGTTAGAGAACTGTAGTCAAATAGAATAGTTTTGGTTGGAAAAGACCTTCAAGATTGTCAAGTCCAACTGTTAACCTAACTCTGCCAAGTCTACCACTAAACTATGTCCCTAAGTACCATATATATCTACCTGTCTTTTAAATCAGTGGGCAATGTAGAACACCTTTGAGCCACTAAAATTATACTACTTATACTGTATACTTACAGTTTGAGAACTAGTATTTAGAAGGGAAATGGAAACCTCGTAACATTCATTTAATACTTTTCAGTACCATCCTCTAGATCCCGGAGACTGATACAAAGTTACAAAGATCAGCTTTCACCTCATGCCTTTGGAAAAAAGGCAAACGCTAAAATCTGCAAATCTGTTTTTTGAAGAGTCCATCTGCAGGACAGTCTCTTCACCCATCTAAGAAAGATTTCAGATCCTAAATACAAGCTGGTTCAAGTACTAACACTTTCTAGCTGGTAGGAATCAACAGGAAGTTTTCTAGTAGTAACTCATGCACACATATTTCTGTGCATTACATGACCGTTTAACAGAACGGTAGGCCAATAACAGAAAGACAAGATTTAGTGATTTTATTTTGAAAAACAAGTAGCAGCCCTTTTATTAGGTCCATTTCTCATTGTGGATTACATATCTATTTATATTCCCAGTCTATATTTTTCTTCCATAGTAGTTTGTACAGTATTACCAATTTCTAGCACAGTGAAAAAAAGATATAAGAAAGGGCAACAAAATTGTTTATCACTCAAAAGCCTGAAGAGTCAAAAAGACTCATTAACAGGTGCCAAACGTCACCCCAATTCTTCCTGAAACTTCTCCATAACCTTTATCTCTTTCAAGTTTTCTTCAACAGTATTTATAGCTTTTCCTTGGAAATATCACTGTGCAGCACTTTGTCTCAGCACTCTCCACTTCACTATGTCTCTAGAGAGCTGGATGCATCAGTGAAAACAACAAAAACAAGAACACAAACATGGAAAAGATATTTGGATTCTTTTGTGTCCTGGAACATAAGAGGCTCCTCCTGCACAATGAGGTTTAAATGAGACGTAACTGCACAAGATTCTGTGCACAACTTTAAATGGTTTTCTACTCCAGTCTACCCTTTCTTCACCACTGCTGTACTTTCCTATGTTTGAGCAACTAGTCTGTTCACAGTCGTAAGTCAGCTGCTGCTCCTAAAAAAATACCTCTAGCATTTTTTATTTTCACTGAGTACTGTGCGAAGTATTCAACAAGAACACCACCCTCTATGTGGTGTAATATTGTGACCCTTTCTAATTCACAGGACAACCAGTTGTTTCTTCAGTTTGACCCGAAACTTAAGTTTGCACTCTTGAATTTCACCTTTTGATTTAGTTTCTATAAATGTAGAGTAGGCTGTCTAATAGTCTGCTTAGTATGGTTTACATCCTCTGAAAGGCAGGTAGGTTATCATGATGATTTCTCAGTACCGGATCATTCTTATGTCACATTTCCAATAATAACCAAGAAGTTGCTGACTCCAAAGTCTTAGATTACTTGTCATGCCCCCGACTACACAGGTTACACAAACCACAGTTTCAGCACTGAAAAAATCTTAAAAAATAATACATGCAAATTTTATTAATGCTTTGTTTGTGTACTGGAATTTCATGCTGACTTGCACTATGCAACTTCAAATAATGTTGTTTTTTCCAAGACTACAGTAATCAAACAGCCTTTTCCATATAAGATCCTGAGCTTTCATGTGTTGTCAGTCTTTGAACATCTGAAGTCTTTATATGCTGAACTTCTTCACAGTATCATCCCAAAAACCAAATATGGTAAAGTACAGACTCCTCTTGGACACATGGCAGCCACGCACTGCTTTTGGTAAGCCACTCACACCAAACTTTTGCTTGGCTTTTGTTGATGAGAACATACTCTGCAGGCTGATCTCAGCCTCAATGATTACATTCTAATTTCTGCTCTGAAGTAATTCTGCTGAACTTACTTTTCAACAAAAAGTCTGCTTCATTGTAAGACAAGGCTGAAGGACACAACTGCACACAAAATTACTGTCACTCACCTCATAAAGGAAGCTGAAGGACAGCTGGGCAATCAGAACTTCATAACTTTTTCTTATATGCCCTTCTTATGCTCAGAGACTTTCACTACAGCTATCTCTGTGAGCTTCTGAACTCCCAGCAAACCACTCTACAACTCTGTAAGAAGTATTCACAGCATTAAACATGGCCATTTTAGTTTGTCCTCTTTCAATAACTGCCAGATTCTTCATTTAAAAGACTGAAGCATAAGATCTACTATGCAACTGCTCAACCATAAAACTTCTACAGATTATTTTTTTGTCCTTGCAAAAACAGTGAGGAGAAAGGTAAATAACCAGCTCCTAAACAGTCTGAGCAAGAATTACTGTTTGCCTTTTTTGACACCACACTCATTCGGGACAGGAATGAATGGGCAACACTAAGGCAAAAATTTAAGTATTAAGAATTTACCATCTCTGCAAAATAAAATTAATGGCACAAGAAAAGGATCAATAGAAAAACACTTAAAATTCACAAGTAATTAATGTTTTATACAGAGTAAGCAATTAACATGAAAAGCCAAGCACACCATGTTCTTGAGACAGCTTGTGGTCATGTCGGTCCTTGCTTAAAGGGTGGTCCACAGACTTCCATTGCTTTCATCTGAAAGAAAAGTGAGCACACACGTTCATCTGGAGGAGTGACTGAGATACATGAACAATACAAGGAGCCTAAGAAGACACTTGAAATAATTGCTCAATTTCAAAGACCAGACAGCAGACACTATGCCCCCCTGAAAAAAGAAAAAAAGCCCCATTCATCCCTATCACCACACTAAGTCCCACTCAACTATTCCACAGTACTGGAAAAGTATTCCTTTCAAATAGGTGGTCCTTCTATGGAGAAATACAGTGCACTTACGACTATGCAGAAGACTGCCCACAAGAGTTCAACATAAACCAACTACATAAAAGATAAAAAACTCGCTCTTCTAAAAGGTGAGCTTTTGGAGAGTTCTCTCAAGCAGCAGGGAGAAGAGTACATAGAAACTTTCAAAAACAGAAACTCCAGAAGATTAAGAGCCACCGATTCACTCAGTGCTTTGTTTCATGGAGACAAGACAATGAAAGGGGCGAAGAAAGGCCCCTCGTGTGCTAAAGCAGTACAGCTGTTCCCCTCAGAAACCATCACTCTAGCCCCGGCCAGGTCCTGCCGGCCCCAAGCCCTCCCAGCTCCCGTGCCCACTGCACCCCTACACTGGGGAGGGCAGGACGTTTTCGGAAAGCGTTTCAAGGCCCACCGCCGCCCCCTCCCGTTACCACCAGCTCAGTGGGCCCCTGGCCCCCTCCTCGCCCGCTTCAGCCTCGCCTACCTCATGGGCGTGCATCCTCACCCGGTCGGCCGCCGCTGGCAGAGACCGAGGAGTTTCGGGACCGCCAGGGTTCCTCACCCCCGCCCGGCAAGGGGCTGGCGTGCTCGCCCCGGCCCCATCGGTAGCACCTGCTGCCTCCAGCCACTGGCTTGCAGCCTCAGCACGCACCGACAAAGGGATCACCTCCCCCTACTGCTCCTAGCGCTCCCCCAGAGGGGTGAACCAATATTCTCGCAAAGGTGATGAACCGCCACGCCGTCCGCCAGCTCCCGCCTCAACACAGAGGCGGCGTACCCCGTCTTCCACAAAGGCTAGGCTATAGCTTCATTTTTTAAGCAGGCGGGGTCCCAAGTACAGGAATCCGCCGAGAACAAGCCGGCGAAGTCTGCGGCAACACCGCCGCCGCCCACTGCGGGATGGAAGCACCCCGGGACGGAGTGGAAGCCCCGCCCATTGCGCATGCGCAATGCCCCGGCCGGCAGGTGGCCGCGGACGGGAGGGGGCTGGTGACGGTTTTATCTGGGTACCAGCGGCAGGATTTTGAGGGGGGTAATTTGCCGTGTGTGCTCTCAGTCCTGGGATAGGCGGCTGCTGCCGCCCTGCGGCACCCCTGCCCCCCTGCCGCGGGCTTTGGTGATGAAGTGATTGCGGTAAGAAACTGACCGGTGTAACTGTTCTCCTGTGGCGGGGGAGCTGCCGTATTTATGCCAGCTAGCTGAGCACTCTGTGGGGCTTTCACCAGTATGGCTTGTACAAGCTGGGCCCTTAATGGTACAATTATGCTGCCACAGCGAATGTCTTTCGTACCTGAAGCACTCCGTTAAGCTTCCTTGCTGCAAGGATGGGGTTCTCCAGGGCAACACCTTCTGGAGGACTCGCCATGTGAGAGCTGATCCTTGTACTCACAGGCCGCATTATATTCCCTTCTGCACATGCTGGGTCTGTGTTTTCGCAGTAGCTCTCACGTGAAAGGTGATGAGGTTCATAATGAGACAACAGAACATAAACATCCTGCTTTTGTATATTACTATTTTGTGATCATATTGGTAGTGACCTGTTTGCTCCTGAGTTGGAGAAGTGCATGCGAAGTATTTAATTCAGTTCAGGTAGGCAAATCTGAAATGGCCCTGAACATTTAACACTGGCATGCATGCAGAGGCTCAGTTCTGACTTCACATTTTCCGGGTTTGTTGACCTTGTAAGTGGAGGCGCTATGTACCATGTTCGAAAGACTTCAGAAGGTTGGAATAGAGCAGTTACACACACTGCAAGGATTAACTGTGACTATGTCTGGAGAAAAAGAATGAGGCTAGTACCAGTTGTAGAGGAACCTTAGGCCTGTACAGCTCTCTAACCTGCCTTTTTTCCTCTGCTTCGTATGGCTGCTGTGGCCTGCTTCCTTTTTCTAGCTCCTTCTTACCTGGCAGCAGCAGAGATAGCGACAATGTCTGGTGTCCAGAAGGTACAATTGCAAAGCCACTTCTGCATGACACCCTGATGTGTGACGTCTTAGCTAAATTACAGAAAGTCATAAAAGGGCTACCAAATGACCAAGTGTTACAGAAGGGGCATGAATTTTTGTAGCCTTGATAGCTGTGGAAAAAAGAGAAATAAGAAAAAGGTAAGGGGCAAACAAACGTCACTACTCACAGCTTTTGGAGAAGTGTACAAGCTTGGAGGAGAGCAGGATTCTTCCTTCAGTAATTCAGGCTCACTTTCCTTTACTGAAATTAGTTTTTTATTTCATGATGCTTAGCCATATACCTAAATCAGACAGGGTGTATCACTGCTTTGTTTAAGTTTATAGCAAAACTAACAAATATTGTTAACATTAATTTTAAGCAGATTCATTTTCATTAGCTTTGGCTTCTCATTTAAGTTCTGTTTTCCAGGTAAAGAAGATTATCTGAGGGATTGCCTCAAGCCTAACCTGTGCATGCATAAAGGTCCTAATTTTTAGTAAAGTGATACTTAAATTACAGAAGTAGGTGGTCTTGTAGAGGACACTGATCCGATTGTTGCTGACAGTCAAGCTAGGAAATCAGTGGAGATCTGTTTTGCTGTGTTGCTGATACAGTAAGTCAAGTGTTGATTTGCAGCTCAGTGACAGCTGCCTGGACAGAAGGTTAGGTAATATTGACTTAGTTCAGATTTTTATTATGTAAGTGAACAGTATAGTGAAGAAAAAACTTAGTGTTTGTGACAATTGTTATTTAGGCCTGGTAATACAGTGGAGCTCGAGCAGAATCACAGTATCAGAATGGTTTGGATTGGAAGGGACCATAAAGATCATTGAGGTCCAACATTCTGCCATCATCATGAACACCTTCCACTAGACCAGGATGCTCAAAACCCCATCCAGCCTGGCCTTGAACAGTTCAAGGGATGGGGCATTGACAACTTCTCCTGGCAACCTGTGCCAGTGTCTCACCACCATCACAGGAAATAATTACTTCCTAATATCCAATCTAAATCTACCGTCTTTCAGTTTGAAACTGTTCCCCCTCATCCTATCACTAAATTCCCTGTAAAAAGCCTCTCCTCAGCTTTCCTGTAGCCCCTTCGGTTACTGGAAGGCAGCTATAAGGTATCCTCAGGGCCTTCTCTTCACCAGGCTGAATAGCCCTAACTCTCTCAGCCCGTCTTCATCAGAAGGGTGCTTCAGCCCTCTGATTATCTTAGTGGCCCTCTTCTGGACTCTTCCAACAGCTCCATGTCCTTCTTGTGTTGGGGGCTCCAGAACTGGACACAGTACTCCAGGTGGGGTCTCATGAGAGTGGAGCAGAGGGGTGAGAACCACCTCTCTTGACCTGCTGGCCACACTTCTTTTGAGGCAACCTGAGACACAGTTGGCTTTCTGGGCCGCAAGTGCACATTGCCAGCTCATGTTGAGCTTCTCATTAACCAACCCCTCAAGTCCTTTTCTGGGCTGCTCTAAAACCATTCATATGCCAGCCTCTATTGATACTCGGGATTCCCCAGATGCAGGCGTAGGACCTTGCACATGAACTTCAGGAGGTTCATATGGGCCCACCCCTGAAGCCTCTCGGGGTCCCTCTGAATTGCATGCCTTTCCTTAAACCTATCAGCTTGATGTCATGTGCAAACTTGCTAATACAGATACTATAAGAAAACAGTGATCAAAGTGATTTTCATATGATAGACATGGTTTAAGGACATTGGTCACAAATCTTCTGGTTCCTCTCCTTACTGAAAAGCTTACAAGATAGTAAAAATAACAGTCAAACAATTTACGAAGGACAGGATGTGATTCTGCATTGCTGGGTTATATAATTTTTTTTAATCTGATTGATTTAGTCATATCAGGATAGGGTTTTTCTGGAAGTGGCAATATAATTAAAAAAGGAATGACTTAATGTCAGGCAATTCTGTGGCCCTTGTTCTAGATTATCACAGTGAGTCTGAATTCCTAATCTCTGAATCTGTCAACATTTTGTTTGTTACAACTGTCCTCATGAAACCAGGACATACTAAATTGAAGACATAATTAACAATAATTTTTAGTTACCTTGTGGCTATCAATATAATCCTGAAGTGGCAACAGAAACATTGCTGCCAGATTTAGGTATTTAGGAGCTTTAAAAGAAGGTGCTTGTGAATCATGCTTTGGCAGATTAAGACGTTGCTGTGCCAGCAGTCTGCCTTGTTGGTCTGCCACTGATTACTTACTGTAATGTTGCATGGTAACATGTTGCATGGTTGAGATAAGTGAATTAGCTGCTCTGACACAAAGCCCTTTTGTAGCTTTCATGGCCTCTTACAGTGGGTCCAAGGTAAACCAATGACTTGCAGCAGGCTGAGTGTATTGCAGGCTGTCAGCTTACACAGAATCACAGAATCACCAAGGCTGGAAAAGACCTTCAAGATCATCAAGTCCAGCCTATGACCAACACCACCACACCATCTAGACCATGGCACTAAGTGCCACATCCAGCCTTGCCTTGAACACATCCAGGGACGGCGCCTCCACCACTTCCCTGGGACGTCTATTCCAATGTCTAATCACTCTCTCCGTGAGGAAGTGCTTCCTAATATCCAACCTAAACCTCCCTTGGAGCAACTTCAGGCTGTGCCCTCTTGTCCTGTCACTGGTTGCATGGGAGAAGAGCCCAGCCCCCACCTGACTACAACCTCCCTTCAGGTAGCTGAAGAGAGTGATGAGGTCCCCCCTGAGTCTCCTCTTCTCCAGGCTAAACAACCCCAGCACCCTCAACCTCTCCCTGTAAGACTTTCCCTCTAGTCCTTTCACCAGCCTTGTTGCTCTCCTCTGGACCTGCTCCAGCACCTCAACGTCCTTCTTGAAGTGAGGGGCCGAGAACTGCACACAGTACTCGAGGTGAGGCCTCACCAGTGCTGTGTACAGGGGGAGAATTACATCCCTACTCCTGCTGGCCACACAGGGCACAAGGGGAGAACTGGACCCTGCAGTAATTAAGACTGAAAAGCCTACCTACCTAGTGAAGGACTTGCGACTTGAGGCATTCTCCCTTTTTGACTTACAAGTAATTAGTGAGATACTATTTTCTGTTTGGTTTCCTAAAGATGCTATTAATGATTTAATCACTGAGACGATTTTGCTTTGTGTTGGTGATACTTTTAAAGCTGGTTTCAGCCAAATTTGTCAAAGGGCTAGAAAAGTATTAATTTCTTGAAGGTTTTGTGCAAAATCATAATCTGACTACCCAAGAGATCTGCTAAATGTTGCATGCACTACTTGTCACCTTTGCCAAATGGAGAAAGCATGGGATACATGCTTTCACATGTGCACTGTGTTTCATGCACACTCACAACAGTGATAATGTCTACACTCACTGATTTCTACTTCTCCATAATTTTCTTTTAAATCCATAAAGCTGGCTTCTCAGTGGCACTGCAATCTTCTGGCAGCAAGATGCCCATGTCTCTAAGTGTGAACAGGAGCTGTGTTTTCCAGCTCCACTCCATGTTTAGAATCCAGCACTGAAATTAGTCTTAACAGTTACCTAAACTGACGTTTTCCCTTTCTGCTTAAATATTGTTGAACACTTTCTGAGCATGCATAAAAGGCCTCTTCTTATCAATGAAGTATTTCATCAGACCTGAGAATATTTCTGACAAGTTAGCACTGAAAGAGCTTATGTAGTCTTTTGATGGCATTTACTTCAATCAGTACTGCACAGCAGCAACAATCTCTTCATTCAATCTTATTTCCTGTTTTCAAAGTATAATTCAACAGCTGGCAAATGACATTCTCAGGTGAGGGCTTTCCCCACCCCTGGAAATGTCAAATTGTGTTAGTTTCTTAAAAAATTACCACCAAATACAAGGGAGAGTGAAGTTAATAATCTGACCCAATTCAATATTCAGCCTCACTCTGCAAGGACAGTGCTATTTTAAACACTTCTGGTTCCCCATACCTTTCAGTAGTCATTGATTTCCTGAGACACCAATAAGCAGTCAAACCTGAATTTGTAATAAACATCTTGTTTTGTTCAACTCTGGGTGTGTCCTTAGATTTCCTGAGTAAATTTCAGCACTTACTTGTAAGGGTATAATTCCCTGTTGTGCTTTCTTTAGCAAGAAAACCAGTTTCTGCCCTTCCTGGCTTGTGGCCTCTTGTTCATGTTCCCAGTGTCAATTAACTGTTCCATGAGTTTTTTCAGTGCCAATATTTGTGGCACCATGCCACAAAACAGGTCACTGCGATTATCAGGACTCCCAAAACAAATTATTTGCCTTCAGGCACAATTAAAATGTTCAATAGTAGAAAGTAAACAAAAATAGTTTCATATAACCTTAGTAGAGCAAAGAAAGGTTAGAGTTTAATATAGGCACTTAGTTTGTGATGTGTGTTGCATAGAATGCTTGCAGATCCGCCTTTTCTTTCTTTTTTGCCATATAGAATAAGGGGCTGCTGTGTATACAATATTTTAGTGAAGTTATAGGAAATCCTAACACTAGTTGATAAAGAGAGAATCTTGAGGGACCATTGTGAGGAGAAGCTGAAATATTTCTGAAGTGCTTTGTAAGCAGTGAGTGTGATAGTGCTTCTGCCCTCTTGCCTTGAGTGATTTGGAGCACTTTCAATGCCAGGCTTTCTGTATGCCCAGGCCGAATTCCCACCAAAGTTGCAGGCAGGGTGGGATTTCCTTGGCTTTTTGTCCGCTTCATTTGTCTACAACTTTTTTTTTTCCCGCAGCCCGCCAGAGGTCAGTGTAATGCCAGGAATGCCGAAGAGTACAGCGAGGACAACAACGCCAAGTTTCCGCTAATTGCTAGGATCATAGGAATTTAGTGCAGCAGTGAGCAGCGTACCTTGACTTTTGTCAGTACCACTTGAATTAGGGGAAGGGTATGAAGCTGGCAACAGGTCAATGTGAAGTTTTCATCTGTAGATGGTGAGACTGTTAGAGGTTGACTGAACTCCAGAAACATGAAGCTTGCTATATCTCTCAAAGGGTGTTAATGTCACTTATTCTGGAGAGCCAAATAAATGGCCAAGTCTTACTAAGCTGTTTGACTAAGTGGCTCCTTGTGCTAACACAGGTCACAGTGTATTTGCAGTTTGAATGAGAGTACGGTTTGTTTGATACTCAGTTTCTCACCTTTTATTCAGTTCTATGTTCTTACATCATGAGGCAGGATGAATAAGTTCCCAGGGCTTGTGCCTTCATTATTTTACATGCTATAACCAGTTTGACCAGTTTTCCATGGAAGAGCAGCACTCCTTTTAGGCTCTCTTTTTCATTGTTCTTATTATGTGTACCTGAACTTGTTAGGAAAGAATCCCTTCTGTTTTGAGCTAGAGTGCCTGGTGATGGTGTACAAAATTCTAGCTGAGTCTTCACTACTGGTTTCTACAGAGGCACTGTATTGTTTTTATTATTATTATTATCCTGTCTCCCATTCACTAATGGGCTTCAGTATTTCCCTTCTTTATCCTAACAGCACCTGTTCATTGAATAAAGGTCTTCACTGGGCTACAACGACATGTCAGTTTCCATTAGGATTGAGAATAGTAATTGCAAACATTTTAGGACTCCTAGCCATAGAGTTTTTTTCACCTATGTACTTTACTTTTTATTTGTTATTACTGAATTAGTTTGCTCTTGTATTGCCCATTCAGCTGACTTGTTCAGGTTCTTCTGCAGTTCCTCGCAGCTTCTGTTGGTTGCCTGAATAACTAATTGTGTTGAATTATAAAACCCAGTAAAATACTGGCACTTTAAGAATTCTGTTAAATGTGTGATATTTTTTTCTTTCGGAAATGTCTGTAGCCACTCTATATCACATGTCTTCATTTGATGGATTACATTTGAAGCTTGTTTCCTCAGAGTGGAGGCTTTTTCCTTCCTGTTCAGAAGGCAATAGACTACATTATCCTGAAGGAAAAAAAGATTTTTAGCAAGCGATGTGAATCCACTGATTGACTCTTTCTTTCATGGTACTTCTAGGACTGGAAGTTTGGTAGAAACGAGTACAAGAAGTACCTAAGCCAGGCTTGGGCAAATCAGTAAACCAGGTTTTCAGACACTCTGAGCATACCCAAAACTCATTTACTATAGTGTGCATCCGGGTGCCAGTGCCAACTCACAGACTTCTCCCTTAAATGTACTTTTAGGCTAACACGTTTCTACAGGGAGGTATAAATAATTCTTACACTTATTGAAAAAGCCACAGAAATTCAGTTTGGGAATTGCTTGGTGCAGAGATCTCCACAATAGCATATATCTACTTACTCTCAAGAAGAAAACTTGAAACTGGTGCACAAAAATGACAGGTTAGTCACTGGCATGGAGTGTCCACAATCCTGCTCAGCTTGCCTGGTGTGAACTGCTGCGCTGCTCTATGGAGCTGGTAGAGAAACCAGCCCCAGGTGCTGCTTGGGAGAATGCGACCTTTGTGAAGCCAAAGGATTGTTAGTTTTTGTGTAGGAGGACTGATTAATTTCACAGTCATTTTGTGTGTATATTGGCACTGTCTTGCTCTTTATTTGGTACATGAACTACACTTGTTTTGGAAAGTTAGCTCTATTTCCTGATATGTTCACACATTCTAGAAATAGCTTTTATTTTCAAAATATTAGTTAGTTTAAACATGCACCCGCTCATGATGCAAGCATTGTTATGGCTTTGAAGTGTTTATTTGTTGTTGAGAAGCTCAGTCTAGCTGGGCAATGAGTAAACATAATAACTATTTGTTTCTCTAAATTACAACTGTGTAGTAGTGGTAGTGCTGACAGCTTCTCAGGGTGATTTGTTGAATTAGTTTTCTTCTTCCCTCAGAAGTTCAATCTTACTGTGGCACTTGACATGCTAGTTATGAGTAGGCTGTTCAGTTCATTTGGCACTGGGCATATTTGAGGTATGGCTTCTACGTTTTACTTGACACCTTTTTTCTGTTTTCTTGAAAGAAGGTTGTTCTTTCTCTGTGGAAAAAGACAGGACAACAGTGAGAAAGATTACAATATCTTGACTTCTCTTCAGGTTGTGTTCTGTTTGCAGAATCCCTTGGACAGGTCTAGGGCTACCTTCTTGTTTTGTCCCTGTTCTTCACTTTCTAATGAAAAGGGAAGAGATCCCAGGTTTGTTGTACAGAAAAGGGCCTGTTTATTGTTGTCCAGGTAATCAGGAGAAGGCATCTGAGTACTAAAACTACCAGTAGGTTCTTGGCAAATGTGTTCCATAGTCATAAAGGAACCCACACTTGTGTTGTAGAGCAAATCATCAATGTTGTGCCTTTTGGTTTCATGTAGGTTTAAGAGCTTGTCACAATTACCTCTGCAGTCACTGCACTGCCACTGTTTCTCACCCTGGAAAGGGTGCTGTGGTGTCATTATTTAAGAGCTGCTGTCTTTATACAAATTACTTCTCTTTTAAGTCACTGTGTCTCTGAGTCACTGGGAAGCAGGGGAGATGGAATCATACAGATGTGCAGAACAAACACAAAGTTTCTGGTGAGAGAACTTTGAAAATGTTTAAAAAATGACACTTTAAGTCTTGCATCTTGTATTTCCTGTAAGTGTTTTGACATTTCCATTTCTGGTCCTCATGTGTCCGTTTTAGAAGTTCCTAGTCCTGATGTGTTTACAAAGTGCCTAATTTGAACAAATAAGGAAAGAAGTTATGCCCTTTTAAATCCAGAAAATGTTGACAATACCTATGTTTGCCTGAGGGCCATTTTTCTAGTCAGTGACCAGTGTTATTTTTCCTAATGGTACCAGTGAGCCCTATGTCTCAGCCCCTGAACAGAAATAGCAGCTATGCATATAATACAATTCTCTTCTACTTATATGGTAGATCTGATGCTTCCTAGAAATCTGGAATAAATCAGTAACAGTTCTTGAGGGATCCTTTGAAAGGAGGCAGCTAGGTGCAGGCTGCAGCTACCATAACAATTTGTGCATCTTGTGACCTACTTTGACAGAGCCCTCAGGAAAGAGGGCAGCTGGAAGGAAACTACAAGCCAGAGAAATTGTGTTGCCTTGCTGCAAATAGCCCACAGGACTGGAAATCAGTTTAATCAATGCTTTTTTCTTCCTTCTTTCTCCCTCCCCTTCTTCCGCCATGCACCTCTATAATATTCTTTGATGACCATTGATCTTTTGCATCTTTCAGTCTATTTAATAGACGATGTAAAATCCCAGGAGATTTTTGATTTTAAACAGCAGCACTGTGTGATTCAGAGAATGAAAATTTCAGTTGTGAGACCATGCAATAGTTGAGAAATAATGCTATCTGCTGGTTGTGAAATGCAGCGCTAACATTATTTTACACATTTTACACTAATTCTGCTCATTAACCCTCTCCATTGCAATTTCACTAGAAAAATGTGTTGGCCTGACATAGGCTAATATAATCAGAGCTTTTCTTTCATTCTGTGATTGCACTGGAAATTGCAGACTAGAAGATCCTTTCAGGCTGCAATAGGAAAAATGTCAGTATTAATCTGCAATATTTTCCTATTCACTAAGAGCAACTATGATCTATTAATTATAAATTATAAATTATACACTGAGGTATTCTATACTGCAACACAAACAGGTTTGCAATTCTCATCCCATGTATATGAAAACCACCATAGCTTTCTTAACCAGCAAAACAGGATACAAGTTTTCACTTGTTCTCCAGTGCTATTGGATTTAACTTAGACTGGAGCAGCTACTGGTCACAGGTGTGCATTCTATAGAAGATATTTGCATTCGGGACTGTTGAGGACATGCCCAGCTGCAAGGCAGGCATGCACATTGATTGCATGCCAGGCCAAGCCAACTGAGGGGCTAGATACTTCAAATTCTCATGCCTTCTTGCAGATATGCCTTCTCGTGGGGATAAATACAACTCCAAACTTGGGAAAGGGAAGTGTTAAGACTTTTGTTGTAGACTTGCTATTGACCATTTTAAGTAGAACCCCATAATGGGGTTTTTCCAGTGCTCACTCTGAAATACTTAACTTCTCATTTGCAGGGTAGCCAAGAGAGATAAGTTTCAAAGACCAGGGCTACATGGTATCACTGTAGTACACTCAGCATTGTGGAGCCTGTCTTCCTCTATGCATCTGATCTCTGGTAATTTAAGTCCTGAGTCTGCACTGGAATGCAATAAGACCTGCCATATGACTCGATGCGGGCATCAAGTTGGAAGCCTTTCAGAGCATCCTGATATCCAAATGAAAAAGTTTTCAAACATAGATGTCACTATTTCACTGTGTTCGTTGGCCTACTTATCACCATCTAGTGCTGGCTTTGCTTACCAATGTGTACTTGCTGTTTCACTCAGCCTTCTGAATTGAGGACTCTGCTGTTACCTGGTCAGGTTCAGTTTTGTCATTTAAATGTTTGGAGTAAGTGCAGATTTCCAAACTTTACGTGTGATGCCCCAGTTTTCTTCATTCTTCATGGAGTTGCTCACTGAATGCCAGCTTGTGTAAGTCCTTTAAAAACAATGGGTTTCTCTGTTCCTGCACAAATGCAAAATCTGTCTTGCTTAATATTTGTTATCATTATCATATATACAAACAGAAATTAACTCACCTTATCTTTCAAATCCCATGCTAAATTTGAGCTAGTCAGAAACACCTGCCTAAAAGACACACACAAAAATTACATTACTGTTTTAATATGGAGTTGGAGGAGTCAAATTGGAGTATCTGAGTTACGATTGATACACTTCAGAGATGAATGCATTTACCAGTCATAGATACCAGTTGTGCTGCTTTGTGACATGTCTGGATACCACATGTTGCCTTAGTATACTTCTCATGTTCCCATTGCTATATACAGTCTGTCATCCTGGCAGTTGTGAGCTCATGGTCTTTTCTCCTACCACTGAAGTTTGGCACAAGTGTCACTAGCTGTTGTGTGAAAGAAACATATGGTATTGCTGTGACTGAGGAGGGATTCCTTCTGGAAGCATGACTCCTGGAAGTATTATGTCAGCTGGAAGTTTTTTGGGTTTTTTTTTTGGTTGGTTGATTGGTATGTTTTTTTGTTTTTTTTTTTTAATTGTTATTTTTGCTTTATTGAAACTGATGCATCAGTCTGCAAGCAGGCACCTTGCCACTCCAGCAGATGGGCAGGAACATAAGTAGCCAAAAGAATGGATCTATATAGGTCTCAAATGTGTGATAGTCTGATTCTCAGAAAGAGCTGTCACTGTAGTTCTTCCTGGGGAACTTCCTTGGCACATGGCTATAAGGGATAGTATATTACCGCTCAGTTACTTCCAAAAAACAAGCTATCAAAAGCAGTGTGCAGTAAAGTTTCTGGGTTTTTTTACTGTAATGAATAGGAGGCAGAATGCATGGAGTTTACAAAAAATTTTTTTGTTTTTTGTGTTTATGTGAAGGAAAGACTGCCATGAAAAGCTGAAGACAGGTAGTGTGCTGTGCCTGAATTGCAGCTGAGTAGCTTAAAAGAGTGATAGATTTGCTTCATCAGTGCTGCTTTTTTATATTTGTTTAATATTTAAAGCTAGTAATACTTCCAAGGACCAACAAGGCTTGGAAGTTTTATGCAGTTTGCTAATGTGATAAATGGTAGTTCATAGTCCTATATCCTATGGAGTGTTTACAACACAGAAGCAGGCAATTGGCAACCTGTGCTGAAGCAACCAAGCAGCTGGAACACAAGCATAGCTAAGAGAGAGACAGGCTATCTTGAATATATATAATAATATGTTTTTTTAAACATAGTAAGTATTAGAGATTTGGCATTTCAAATAATTTTTTTAGAACTTTTCCTATACTAGATATTCTTTAAGCCTCACATCTGTTCCACTCCATGGAAGTAGAGTGTAAAAAAGTCTATAGTTTATACCTTAAGTGAAAGATCTGAGTGAAAGTGAAAGTTCTAATAACTTGTCCAGTTTTTGTTCAGAAGAATTTTTCAGAAGGAAGAACATGTTATAAGTTTCTTTTTTATCATTATTACAGTTGGGTTTTTTGTTAGCCTCTTTCCCTAAGGAAAGTAAACCTTTGTGATCAGACAAAGGCCTTCCCAGAGTTATAAAACATTTTTGGACATTCTCAACGGATTTCAAGGGGAGAAAAAAGTCTTAGAATGAAGTATACTCCTACAGATCTATTGAAAACTAGTGTGTTTGTAGAAGCAGAATGCCTCAATGAGAAAAGAAACCCAAGACAACTCAGCTGTTAGATGTTCTCTTCAGCAGCCCATTAGCCAGCCAACAGTGACATGTACAGTTGCATATTTGTATGTTCTATTTCTTGCCATGTAAGTGTGTTGTCTGAGGGCACAGAGTATCAAGGACACAACCTCATCAGAAACTATCCTGTTAGTTCTACTACCCACAGAACACCCTGTAATACTTACACTTTTAGATCATGAGAAAAATCAATGTTTTCAAAACAGAAATTGATCCAATGCAAAATGTAAAATAAGGTCTTTCTTCAGGACTGTTGTTATATTGGGCTGGCCAGTTCTACATAGGGAACAGTAGAGAATACTAAAAAAGAACAATTAATGACATTCAATCAGAATAAACAAGAACCTCCTTTAGTTATAGTGGGATAGGTTTAGTCTAAGTCTTAACTTCTTTTCCTGTGCATATAGAAGATTGTATGACTTTCACTTATGCAGACATCTGCAAGATACTGTTCAATTGGGCCATTAAGGCATTAACAATAATGCAGCCTTTGCAGTGTGTGTCACTGCAGAAGCTAGCTGTAGAAGTGTTTATTTGTGGGGGCAGGTTGTACAGAAATCCACACTGCTGCAATTGCAGTTAACTTTAGAAAGCCTGCTTGGATCATCTCTAAGAAAACCTCTGGCTGCAGGGTAGATGTGTCATTGCCCACTGCACACAGACCTGAAGGTATCAGATAATTTACTTGCCCTTGAAATGGGGGAGTCAGAGTGTGTTTTCAGGACTCGAGTAATTGATAATCATTGATGCTGAGGCCTCGCCAGAGATGTACTCCAGCAAAGCCTAATGCTCATTTCTGGATACCCTTCCAAATCCTAAGTTGCTCATGGACACAGTTTTCTATTTTTGGAGCTAATCTCCTTTTTTGTTCTTTACAGATAAACCAAGGAACATGCATGCTCCAAACTGAAATAACTTGTTAAATCTAGCTTGATTTTTCATTTATCTCTGTCCATTACCTTTCAATTTTCAGTAGTGCTCAGATGACTCAGATAAGAATAGACCCCTGTTGTCCTAGAAATGAATAAAATCCTTAAAAATGCTATTTCCAGCCTCAAGAACTTCTTATCTGAAAGCCTGATCTCTAGTGAAGAGCTAGTGAAATACTGTCATTAGATTACCTGCGTTCCTGCAGGCTAACACTGTTGTTCGTTGTATGCTTAAGGTTAAATACACATAAACACAAGATGGGGGCCTAAGAAAGTAACTGATTAGAAAATAAAGGGAAGAGGGAAAATATTAAATCTGAATCTTAAACGTAATCTGAAAATGTGTTGCTATTACATACTTTAAAAATTGAAAGTGAAAGCAGATAGGTGTGAAAAGCCTTTAGATAAAGGGTAAGTTTGTTACTGAAAGAAAAAGAAAATACTCATGTGAATTTTTTTTATTTTAAGTGAAGAGCACAGGAGCTTCCAAAGAAGCAATGTAATGTACTTGACTACTACAATGGTTGCATAATGCACCACATAACCAAGCTATTTTCTAACCATCTCTAGAAAAATGCACTTGAAGGCAGATTCAACCAGGACATTGTTTTATTATTTTTTTGATGTCTTTCTTCTCTCTTTTTTTTTCCTTTCTTTTTTTTTTTGCTAGAGCCCTATACAAGCTGTGTATCTCAACTAGCATGGAAGCCATAACTTAGAGGATTTTAGAGGGACAGTTGTATTTTAGGCCTGCATTAAAAAAACTGTCAGAGACAGCACTGTTTCTAGTCAAGGGATACTCATGTCATTTTGCCCCTGGAATAGCTCCACTAACCTCAGATGCAAAGCTTCAGATTTACACAAATATAAGTGAGCTTAGAAACTAGGTATTTTTCTATTATCATTATCTGATCTTAGAAAGATAAACAGTTATACTAAAAAGAGGCCACATCAGGTCAGAGTTGCAGAAAGCTTAATTTATTCAGCTGAAAATCAAGGAGTAGCCACTTAAAAAGACATGTGATAAAGATGACTCACTCTTGGCAGCAACATACTACACTAGAAAGGAAAATCTTATTGATTCCAGTGCTGTAATACTAAGCAGAACATGTCATCAAGAAGAGGAGGACTTAGGTGTATAGGTTCAAGTGAATTGAAAATTTGGCCATACGTTTATGCTTGCTTTGAAATTATCTGGGAGAAGTTCAGAAAAGTTTGCTACATTGCATCATAAACCAAATTATACTTTTCCAGGACAAAATTGTGTCCTTGCATGTGCTTTTTAATGCAAAGTCTTTCCATCATAGTGTGTTATGATTTAAGTGAAGCAGTACACTACTTTACAAATGGACCTTTGTTCTAAGAAAAAAAGACACAACTCCATCAACTTCATTTTACAGGATAAGTACCTTCTTGGTCATATATGCTAACAGGTGATGGAGATGCTGAAGATCATATGGCAGGCTTGAGATGATTTTGGGCAGGTTCAGAGTGTGGGGGAGTGATGGATTTTCTTCCATAAGGGGTAGAATCATAATTACTAAGGATTCTGCCCCTTTTTTGTCTGTATGCAAATACCAACAGCTTTGAATATATTTTTAAAGTAGCTTATGAAGTTGTCTTTGTTGTTGTTGTTTGTTTTTTAAATGTAAGACTTACTGTATCTAGAGTGGAAGAAAATAAAATTAAAGATGTGCAGAGCCAGGCTTTGTCACTCTTATGCTGAAGATAGTCCTTTATTTAGGCAGAATTTTTAATCAGTCATGATGCCAAGGCTTGTTGACTGTAATTTGCAGCCATATTAAGTCAGCTGTTTCTGACCAGTTTTTAAACTGTATCTGCTGTATCTGCTTTTGAGCGTATGAGAAGAACTGCGGAACCAATCTTTATTTTTATAAATTTGGGCTTGGTGCTGGGAAGTGCTGAACACCTTCAGAGCTCCTGCCCTCTGAATCAGAGAGAGATGTGATACCTCAGCCTGAGAGAACATGCTCTTCACAGAGGCTGAACCCTTCTCAGCCTTAGACAGCTAACAGTTACCTTCCAAAAATAAGGACCCCTGGCTGACACAGCTTATGAAGCTTACGCAGCTCAGCACATAAAGCTGTAGAGGTGTGTAGCACAAAGCCCCACTTCAGCTGCTGTAGGTGGAGTGGTGTGCAGTGTGGTAGAGGGTCCCAGTGTGTCCTCACTGTGTCCTGGGACACTGGAAGCAGATGGACAGGAGAGTGAGCAGATTTTTCCCCTGGCAGAAGTAATACTTTTTATTATATGTAGTATTGTAGAGAATGGCAGTTCAACATGATCATGCGAGGCCCTTGATGAGTTCAGCAATCAGTTTTGTACTTCACATGGCTGCCATGAAAACACAGATGCTTTGTTTCCATAGAGTTTGGCAACGCCCTTTTGCAGGTGTATACACACAGAGAAATTAATCATGGAGTGAATACAGGTAATACTGTTTGATGCATTCTGTGAACTTCAAATCAGGGCACTTGTTATGGATTTTGCTGAAAATTCATGCTGCTTCATTGCTATAGTTCAGTATGGCTCACCGAACAATTTCCACAAAATGGAACTAATGGAGCGCTTACGACTTTTTACTGAAGTTTAGTTGTGTGCTTTGCTGGACGGATAATCTGCACACCAAAATCAAGCCTTTGTTTAAAGAAAGATAGTCACCATGTGTTTATCTCATTATGGTATTGATAGGAAAGGTCACTTATTGGAAGTAGGTTTAGTTCCGAAAGATGGCACATGCAGGTTATTAATATTAGGAATAATCTCTGGATTTTTAATATTTGTAAGCACACCTTTGTTTATTTTATAAATATGTGTAATGTCATAAAATATAAATCAACCATTACATTGTGTAAAAGGCAGTATCATTATTTTGAACCTGTCATGCTTTTTATGGTGCTGCAATACTGAGGTATTTTCCAGGTAAAACCTCAATAGAGAGATTTAGCCATGCATGCTGCATTCCATCTGGCCTACCTATAAAATTATAAGAATGCAGGATTATTCACCTGATAGGCTAACCCCTGTTGGGATTTATGGAAAATTAATATGGGATTTATGGAAAATTAATATGCCTGAATTAAAACAGCAGTGTTGCAGGTGCTGCTCACCAAATTGTCAGGCACCCTGAAGTAGCCCGTGAGATCAGTAAACAAGCTGGTGTCTCACAGCCTGGTACCTCACGGGACCAGCAAACAGCAGGTGTCCTATCTCACGGTTGTTATCTCATGAAGTAGTGAGAAAAGAATGTTGTGGCAAGAACTGAGAGGCACCGGCTGGGAAGCGAAACACCTTGGGTCATCACAACATGGACAGCAAATGACAAGACACGTAGCCAACCATATATGAACTGTGTATGTATGTAACCAACGGGGTTTGTACTGGGGGGAACATCTGGAATCAGAAGGGTATAAATTGCCACCATTTTAAAAAATAAACGGCTTTCGCTTGATCACATTGGTCGTGGTGCGTTAGTCCGAGCTCTCGCCGCAACAAACCCCTTACAATTTATCTGGTAACTTTAATCCTCGTAATTTGCAGTTCCTGTTAATTTATCACCTCTGACATATATTACAACTTTTGAAATCTGTAAACATGACAAATGATTAGGGGGAAAAAGTGCATGACAAAGAAATGTTTCGTTCTCTTTCTTAAAATATATAGTTATGTGGGTTTTTTTTCTCCAAACTAATAGTTATTTGTGAACCATTATTAATATGTTTTAATGCAGTATTTGTTCTAACTTTGGAATTTTAAGGGAAAGTATGCTTTAAAACAGCAATGTTTAGTATGTTTGAAAACTGAAATGTTTTAAAAGACTTAAAACATCAAATCCATATTTTTTTGAAGAAAAGCTAGCTCATATAATTTATTTATGGCTTTATGATTCCTCTGTAGCACAGTTACTTGGATACATGATACATAAGATAAAATGCTGTAAGCTGAAAAAAAATGCAGACGCTATAAAATATTTTAATATTTTGGTGTTCATGAGTTCTATTTTTAAGCATATGGTGTGTGTAGTGTATAAAAGTTAGATACCATGGCATAGACACTATGAGGAATTACATAACACCTAATTTGGCAAAGGCTGCAGCTCCAGCTGGAGGGTCTGCACTATCTACCCAGATGGAGCTGCTGAAGGAAGAGGCTGCAGTGCAGACCTGAGGCTGTGGGATGTGCCTAGACCTTTCTCCTGGGACAGGGACAGGATGCAAGCCTGCCTGCAAAGGGTGTCCCCAGGTGGAGGAGGGGCCTCCTGCAGCAAGTGGCTGAGCTGCAGGAGGTAGTGAGCAGGCTGTGTAACATCAGGGAGGCTAGGTAGAGCTACGTAGCTGGTTCCAAGCACAATCTGCAGTAGACCCACTGCCCATGGCCAAACAGCCAAAAACTCCCCCAGTGGCACACAGAGAAGTGTGGAGGGGAAAGAATGTGGAAGAATGGATGGACAGTTGCAATAGCAAGGAGGAAAGGACTTCTCTTGAAGCCTTGCAGAACTACTTCACTGCTCTGCAGACTGAAGAGGAAAGACCCATCACACCAGGAGAGACACTGAAGCTCAGCAGGGCAGCCCAATCTGCTCCCTGTGTAGCAGCCAGCACAGCTCAGAAAGGGTGACAGGTGGCAGCAGGAGGTGATTCTCTTCTGAGAGGTACCGGGGCACCAGCCGACCTGATGCCTCTCTAGAGCCGTGTGCTGCTTACCAGGGGCTGGCATCAGGGATATCACCAAGAGACTACCAAGCCTCGTGCAGTCCACTGACCATTATCTGCTGCTGTTGTTCTGTATGGGCACCAGTGCAACAAGCAGGAACAACCTGAGGAGTATCAAGAATGATTACAGAGCCCTGTGAGTGGCAGTAAGGGACTCTGGGGTGCAGGTTGTTTTTTCATCAGTCCTTCTGGTCAGAGGGAAGGGGCCCGGAAGGGCCAGTCAAAACTGGCAAGTCAACAAGTGGTTGCAGGACTGGTGCAATAGGCAGGGGTTTGGCTCCTTGGCCATGGGGCTTGTTCTGAGAGGCATGGTCTACTGAGGCCTAATGGGCTCTGTTTGTCAGAGAAGGGGAAGAGCATCTTTGGTCATAGGCTTGCCAAGCTGGTAAAGAGGGTTTTGAAATGAAGTTGCCAGCTGGAGGGAACCTCAATCCATCCCACTTCTATGAATTTGATACAAATAGATACCCAGAGCCTGGAGAAGGATCACAGTTCAGCTGGAGAGCACCTGAATTGCAGCACAAAGGAATTCCTTGAAAGAGTCCAGCACAGAGCCACAAAGATGATTAAGGGAGTGGAACATCTCCCTTATGAGGAAAGGCTGAAGGAGCTGGGTCTCTTTAGCTTGGAGAAGAGGAGACTGAGGGGTGACCTCATCAATGTTTACAAATATGTAAGGGGTGAGTGTCAGGAAGATGGAGTTAAGCTTTTCTCGGTGGTGACCAGTGATAGGACAAGGGGTAATGGGTGCAAATTGGAGCATAGGAGGTTCAAGGTAAATATCAGAAAAAACTTTTTTACTGTGAGAGTGACAGAGCACTGGAACAGGCTGCCCAGGGAGGTTGTGGAATCTCCTTCACTGGAGACATTCAAAACCCGCCTGGACAAGTTCCTGTGTGATGTGCTCTAGGTGACCCTGCTCTGGCAGGGGGGGTTGGACTGGATGATCTTTCGAGGTCCCTTCCAACCCCTAGGATTCTATGATTCTATGAAATACAGGCTTGGCAGAGAACGTATTGAGAACAGCCCTGAGGAGAAGGACTTGGGGGGTTTGGCTTATGAGAAGCTCAATATGAGCTGGCAATGTGCACTTGCATCCCAGAAAGCCAACCGTGTCCCGGGCTGCATCAAAAGAAGCATGGTCAGCAGGTCAAGGGAGATGATTCTCGCCACTCCGCTACACTCTCGTGAGAACACACCTAGAGTACTGTGTCCAGTTCTGGAGCCTCCAACACAAGAAGGACATGGAGCTGTTGGAGCAAATCCAGAGAAGGGCCATAAAGATGATCAGAAGGCTGGATCCCCTCTCCTCTGCAGATAGGCTGAGAGAGTTTGGGTTGTGCAGCCTGGAGAAGAGAAGGCTCCAGAGATGGCCTTTCAATTCTTAAAGGGAGGTTATAGGTGAGATCTGAAGAAGTTTTTCACCAGGGGTTGTAGTGACAGGACAAAGGGTTACAGTTATAAGCTGAAAGAAGTTAAGTTTAGATTAGATATTAGGAAGAAATTATTTCCTGTGAGGGTGGTGGGACTCTGGCACAAGTTGCTTGGAGAAGTTGTGGATGCCCCATCCCTGGCAATGTTCAAGGCCAGGTTGGATGGGGCTTTGAGCAACCTGGTCTAGTGGGAGGTAGCAAGAGGTTTGGAACTAGACGATCTTTAAGGTTTCTTCCAACATGAACCATTCTTTAATTCTGTGATTCCTAATAATGTATTTATTTTTTTAAGGAATTACATTTGTAACTGTATATGTGATAGGAGAACAACAGAGCTTGCCTTTTAAATAATAGGATTAGCTATTCAGGACTCGGTGGTCCACATTTTCTTCATATTATTGTGTTGAGGTCAATCAGCACAATTCTGAATTGGGGTATTATCTGCCTTTTACTTGTGACATTGACTCACGTTACTAAATCAGCCATGCTAAAGACCATTTGAGCAAGCCTGTGTGTAGACTATTGAGGAAAGAGTTTAATTTTTTATTTTCAGAATTTTATTCTAGTGTTTTAATATCTCTGGGAGAAGGACAAAAGGTATCAACAAAAGATGGTTAAGCGTGCCCAAAAATGTGAGTTTTTTACAAGTAAGTGAAAAGCAATGGTCAAATGAATGCCTCAGGCAAACACTGAAACACTTGAAATCAGTGTTTTTCTGCAACAGATTGAACTGGTGCTTGGAGACAATCTTTTGTGAGTAAATATTCATTAGCACAAGGTGACAGAAAACAGATGCCCTTTGCAGATACAAAGAGCTAAGTTACAGTGCTACAAGACTTTAGTCATACAGGAAAATGTTACTGACAAATAGAGGGTAGAAAAATTAGTGCACATGAGCTATGTATTCAGCAACTCAGTGGGATGAAAATTCTCAGTACAGTCTGTGGGAGATGGGAAGTGATGATCCTCGGCAGTGAACAGAGTACCTTCCTGGGCAGAGCTGCCAGTGTTTTTCACCTTGCAAATTCTCTAAAAAGCACTTGGGTAGATGTACCTTCTATTCTTAAACTATCCCATTGAGAATAGGCCTGTTTTCATAGTGAGAAATAATGCATGAGTTCTCAGGTTGAAAAACCACTGACCATGGCCAGTCTTTCAAATGTGACCAGTAAACTCAGATGAACAGCTCTGTTCCTGGGGGTTAACATAGCTGATGCCTAGAGATACATGGTGCTTAACATCTCCAAAGCTCACTCCTTGTCTATCTCATGCTGAGCTTCAAAAAAGTGAGATAAACAGAATGAATACCTGAAATGGAAATTTTGGCTGTGAATACATTTCTATGGACAGATTAAAAAAATTAATAAATTTGCTGTGACTGCACTTTAAGTTGCCTAGAAGTGGGCCAGTTTTGGCCTGCAGATCTTATAGCTTCATTACCATGGCTCTGAGCCTGAGTTAATAAGCTGTGCTGAGCAAGCTCATGTGTCTCTGCACCTGTCCCCAGAGCTACTCCAGGAGACAGAAAAAAATATGTCCTTTAGGGAAAGCTCAATCTGTGATAATTACAAAAGCTTTCTTTTCAATCTTCCCCATTAATTTGAGGAGGTTTTGAAAT
The DNA here is from genome assembly GCA_020745705.1 of Hemiprocne comata. Taxonomy (NCBI): domain Eukaryota; kingdom Metazoa; phylum Chordata; class Aves; order Apodiformes; family Apodidae; genus Hemiprocne; species Hemiprocne comata. The sequence continues at coordinate 46,038,170 of CM036616.1, forward strand.
TGATGAAGCCAGTTAAAGAATGGAGCTTGTGTCAGAATTTATTCTGAAGAAGTCCAGCGTATTTATTTACATTGCAATGCTCCTTGCCTTATGCTGTGTCAACTTCATCTCTTTTAATCCTGACATCCTGAAAAGTATTTTCAGATAAAAAGGTACTAAAGGCCCCCAACTCATACAGTTAGTTAGAATAGTTTCTGTGTGATGATACCACAGTCAGTGAAAGGACAAAAGAGCTACTTTTACCATAAAGTTCTTGCTTTTCCTTTAACATTCATCTTACATAATGAGAATGGAATATCCTATTGTACTTTCTACTGCTGGTCCTTCATATACTGATACTTTAAAGTTAACAGAAGTTTTAGTTCCTTTGCAGTTTTCAAGACTAGACCTACTACATATACTTCATTACACATACTTCACTTGCAAGCAAAACTTGTTCAGATTTGAAATAAATGTTACTAGCTTCGTTTATAGCAATTACATACATTGTGAACCCCGGCTTGATTTGGAATAACGAACCTCAGCTAATCCGAAATTTTGTTTTTCTGTATTTGCCAATATTGCCAGCAGCCAGGTGGTTAAATTTGAATAATTACTGTCACATTACAGTTGGGATGTCTTTTGTAATGCAAGCTGATATAATTTGTAAAACGAATGTCACAAATTTGTATTTTCCGTTCTCGTTCCTGAGGGTTGTACTTTATAAACGCAAATAAAATGCAGAGTATATCTGAATCATACTTTGATACTACTTCATAACCCACTATTCACAAGCGAATAAAAAGTTGTCATGGAAACTTGAACTGGGAGATGCAAGACAATAATTTGATTCAAATCGTTTATTCAATGAATATGTTCTCTTTCTGTTAATTAATTGTGAAGAATTTGTTGTTTCCTTGTATTTGTCTGTTATTTGAAATAATTTGCGAAGCAATTTCTACTAATATAATTTCTAAGTACTTCTTTGCATGTATTTAATATATGACATTGAGAAGGCCTATTGAAAAGAGCAGTCACATTATATGGTTTTCTCTTTTCCCTATGCATCAGGTATGTTTCTCTTTCTTTAGGAAATTTCCTTCTTTCTTATGTTTGTTATGTTCACATTTATTATAATATTTGTTGAATATCAGAAGACAAAAGCAATGAGACTTGCTACTTGAACATATTGTAATAGAAGGTCTTGGAGGATTTTTTTTTCCAAGCTGATTCATTAATTAGGAAGCAATTAATTTGACAACATATGACCTTAGCATTTCAAAGAGGATATATTCAGTGAAAAGTGTTTCTGTACTGAGTGGAATACTGTCTTGAGTGTAAATTTGGGAAGAGTCATTATGTTAGGATTTTTTTTTCCCCATAGTCTATTTAAGAATTGTAAGCAATTTTTACAGCATATTTTGTTGGTCAGTATCTTGTCAGGTGGGTGCAAAAGTTGTTCCAATAGATGAATAAATAGCTGTGCTTATGGCAGTTTTTATGTTTTTAAGAAGAAACTCAAATACACCTGGTATTTTTCTGTGAATTAATCAATTGTGGACAATTCAGGCTGCTTCATCTTGTATTCTAGTTTCTCTTAAATGTTCAACTTCTTTATTATTATCTTAGCCTTTTTTTAATGGTTAGTTAGCATTAAATATATAGGACTGACACCCATGGAAACAAAATTCCTCTGTGAATTCACAGTTTTAATCTAGGCTGCACAGTTCCTCCAAGTGAATTTTTTGTAACTGAACTGTTCGTGGGCAAGTTACATTTCAGAGTGGAAAATGCTCCTTTTTCTTTCCCCAAACCTGCTGTTGTACTGAACGTGAGTTTTAAAAATGTTTTTCCATGGTGGTTGTTCCCAGACTGTTGACACTGAGTGTACCCACCCACTGGTGTTAAGGATGGTATAAATTTACTGTTGCTCTGAAGAACTGTGGCTGGTGCAGTAGCTGGGTAGTTTTTGGCTACCAATAACCTGATTGCCTTGTCAGCAGTTTCAAATTCCTGGAAAATGGGTTGGTTTAGTAGTTTCCATTTCTGTAAAAGGTACCCTGGTTGAAAGACTCAAGTCCAATAGAAAAATTTTGCCAGTATAGTGTTCATGAGTTTAGCTGAACCAACAGATTTTCCAAAAATAGCTTCAATTTATATGCAACTTTACTACCATATACCAGCAAAAGCCTTTTTTTTTTTCCTTCTCTTTTTTTTCTGGCTCAAATATGTCTTTAACTTCTTTTGACACTATGACACTGACCAGCATTTCTAGGCATGTGGCTGCAGTGTGCTAGCAGTGCAGGACTTGAGGAATTAAATGCCAAGAGAGTAAAATGGAGATGTTGATTAATAAACAAAATAAATGAATGGTGGAGACTGTCTTTGCTCTCCCTGATGTGCCCTTCAGTGATACAGGCTTTATCTGCATAGGTGAACAGCTGTTTGATCACTTTTTTCTATTCCAAAATTCAGACAGTTAATCCAGTAGCTTCGGTGATATAAAAAATGAATTGCATTTGCTTCCTTATATAAATATCTTGTCTAGCCTTCATTTTGTGGTTGTGCTTTCTCGTGACTGAAAGATCTGCTTTGGCTTCAGAATTATATAGGTAATAATGTACTGATTCTCGTTATCTTTTGGCAGATGACCTGAGAAACTATTGGTTCAATCCTGATGTTATTGTAAACTGTATCAAAGTAATTGTTTGTGCCTAGGTAGACTTCAAAAAAACATTGCATGAAAAAGATCTCAGACAGCTTTACTCACTTTCTATGGGCTTTGTGTTTTCAAAATCTTTTTCTTGCATTTATTAAGTGGTAAAAATCAAGTGATGTAAGTGGTATTTTGGATGAAGCTTAATTCCAGTTGTAATAGTTTGTTTTGAAGAAAAGCTTTACGTTTTGAGATTTTAGGTTTGTTTTGAAGTAGAACTTGAAATATATTGGTGTAACATTTTCATGACTTACCATTTATGGCATCTGTTTCTTGCACTTCAGACCATCCATTGCAATTTTCACAACATCTAAGTCTTGGAACATTAGTGATAAACAATTAAACTTCTTATTAGCTAGCTAGTTAGCTCTAAAAATAGACTATATTCTCTATCAGTCGACAACACCTGTGATGGAATTTGAGTTTCATTTCCCCCTTCAAATGCACAAATCATGAAATTATCCAGAAGAAGATACAGAAAGTCTATAATGAAAAATAAAAGTGGAACTATAAGACTAATGTTTTCCATGCACCATCCATAGCAAATATATCCTTGACTTTTCCTTTTTGTAAGAAAGGAAGAGGCTTTTTGACAGCCCATTTTGCTGACACTTGGTACAAAAACTTCCTTCTCTTCTGTAAGCATCCCACTTCAGTGACCTCTAAACATGTGGCCAACCCACCCTGTGTGGAGAAAAGAATAATGGATAGAGAGGAATCAAAGGATCATTTTGATAATTACAGTTATTTTTAAACAAAGAGGTTTAGTTTGATACAGGTCATGTATTTGTTAGTAATGGGGAGTTTAGAAAGCTAAGCTAGCTTTCAAGCTTTTTCTGTAAAGCTCTGTCACCTAAGCTTGATTTATTCTTTCTTTGCATGTGGACTCTGACCTTAATTAGGAAACAGGCACATCAGGAGTTGTATTGAAGAGAGGAAGCTTTTGGTCTTCTTGGTGGGCTATAAAACATGGTCTCTCTTGCTCATTTTCTCCCCTCTTTTGTTTTAGGAAAAGCTTCCAGCTGTCCCCAAATAATGATTACATGTTGGTTATAGTCAGAGAGAGAGAAAATTCAGATAACTGGAGAAAAGGTACAATTGGGTGCAAGCTATGCAATACCACCCATACTCCTGAAAGATGGGGAAAAAAAGGGAAAAGAATGGGAGAAAAGTAAAATACATGACTGGAAGTATTCCATGGACAACTATGCTGTTTCTTTTTTCCACCTGTTTCCAGAGTTTCTAGACCATAAAATTACTTAACAATTAAATAATTTAGCAATTATTTAAATAATAAATTATGTAAAGCTTAATTAACCTGAATACACCCATCAGAAACATGAACAAATGTAGAACAGCAGGGAATAGATCTACCCACACAAATTCTCCTTCTTTCTGAAAGGCATAACACAGATAATTGCATCCCTTTTGGTCCAAGTACTTAGAACACGTTTGGGGCTTTTCAGGATATTTCAGTAAGGAGAAGAGAGTGAGCATCAAGCTGGGTTAGTTTGTGCTGGTTTGTTTATTTGAAATGAGACAGAAAATTTTGATTTTTTTAAACATAGGAGGAAGCCAATGATTTCCTCCTCACGATTTTTTAGTTAGGGATCAAACCTGTCTTTGTACCTCTTTCTGGGCTCCAAGCAAATACATTTTTTTTTTTTTGCCTTCCTTTCTCAGCATTTAACTTCTCTTGTACTTGAAGAGCCCAGCATCTATTCACACTTTGAATAGAAGCATATCAAATCCCTTTTACATATAGCAACAGGATTCCTTTGCCTTTGTTTTCAGCAGGACGAGGTACACAGCATTTGCTGCAACTATCTTCAGTGAAGGTATAAGGGTGAACTTCCAACAAGATTTAACTCAGTGTCTAACAATACCCATTGCATTGCTCTAAAAAATCCTAGGCAGTTTTAGTTGAAAGATGAAGGTGTCCTGGAGCTTGGCCCTGGAAGAAAACATCTGTCATATTTGCTTCCTTTTATTTTTCAGGGCTCCAAGTGGAGCAGCATCTTTTAGCAGAAGCAGTAAGAGTATCCCATGAGGAGAATAATTTTCCAATAGGAGTGTCATTTTCCAAATAGGAAACTCTTAAGCTATTCAGGTGAGAGATTATGCTGTTAAATGTCACCTAGAATCCAACAGACAATTAATTAAAGTAAAAGAATGCCAGTCCCATGCACTCTGAAAAAATGATAGTGAAAAAAAGCAAATCCATTGTCATTTTGTCAAGTTTGGAAGAGGAAACATCATGAAGACCACATTGGAGAACAATGTGATAAATAAAAGTAAGGTATGGATAACAACAGAAAGGTCTAATCTCAAAATCTTTGTTCTAGAACCAGGACCAGACATAGATGAGAAGGAGCTGCCTTGGCCATTGAAGTGATATGGTTATCTTAACCAACTAGGAATCTAGTAAAGGTCTTATGAACAAGATAAAGAAGCATAAAAATAATTTGTTAGTGTGTGAGAAGGTATTTATTATTACTAAATGGGGATAGAGGTCAAATGAACAGCTGAATTTTTTTGACAATTGTAGTTTTTCACAGGGGGTAGAAGCAGTGAGTTAAAGTCCCAGTGCTCAAGCTGTACTTCCCTCAGCTGTTTCCCAGCCCTCTCCTGGAGATCCACCTTTATGGCAAAGATCATCTGGCTAATGACCAGGGAAACCACTTGGGCCACTGCTGTTTCCAGCCCATTACAGTGGCAATATAAAACTTCGTCCAGGTTCAACTAGTATTCCAGTTTGTGAACTGCGATGATCTGGGAGCTGTTTCACCTAGAGTTCAGATGTCACTGTTGCATGCTGGTGACCTCCAGGAGAGTAGGACAGACAACTGGAAACCAAAATGCCACCTAACATCTAGCCATGTAACAGCAGCATCTTCTTTTCAAGAGGTGTTATGGTTTGGGAAGCCCCGGCACTGTGTTGGACACCTGTTGGAAAGAGAGGGTCCTTAGCACCCTGAAAGGCTGGCAGGGGTCAGTATTCCCACCCACTTCCTGTCACAATCTATAAAAGCCAGGAGAGCCAGAAGCCAACTCTCTCCTTCCTCCTACTCTTCCCCTGCCGGCTGTGCTGCTGGCTTCCTTTGGCTTCCCACGTGCTCGCTCCAGAATCCAACTACATCGGGTGCTGTGAGGTGCCGTGGACCTCTTCTGGAGCGGCCCTGCGTTCCCCATATCCCTGCCATCCTTGAGATCAGTTTTGTATATAAATATTTACCCACTCCTTCACCGCCCCCCCCCATTTTACCCTTTTTCCTTGTGTTACAGTAAACTTGTTTCTAGTTTCAATTTCCAAAGTTTAAGTCTCTCTTTCATAGTCCCCTTTCTGTCTTCCCTTGGGAGGGTGGAGGGGGGGGGGGGGTAATAGAGAGCAATTCTGTCCTCTGGTTTGTTTGGGGTTCACCTTTAATATTTAAACCAGAACAAGAGGCAACACCATAAAGTTGTTGTGTGAAAACTGTTCATTGTGTGGGCAGAAAAGAATGGTATCAGATTTGGAGACAGTGCAGAATTCCTGTTGAAGCAGCTGCATTTGATCTTAAAATCCTTACCTGTGTAAGGTGGAGGATGGCTGAGCAGATAGAGGAGGATGAGGCAGGGCTGCAGTGTAATAATAGCTCCCAAAACCACTGAGTTTAGTTGTCAAAAAGCCATGCAAATTCTATCAAATATTTGGAAAGATGAAATAGATGCTTGCCAATATGTAATCGAACAAGAAGCCTAGGGCCTGAGAAAGTCAAATTATTTGTTTTTACAAACCTGCACAGTCGCTAGGCTGGTTTCTGTGATTTGCCGCAAAGCTGGAAATAAATGACTTTTTCATTACCTTCACCCATATGGAAACGTTCTACACCATGAGAGTGCTGTACTGATGCGACCTGGTTTAAAAATGTGTTTTAAATAAAATGGAAGTGAGAGCAAAAAGAGTGAAATACAGACTGTAAAGAAAGCAGATGGCATCTGGTATGATCTAGTTAAAACTTGTAGTTGCTTCACCTCTGCTCACAGTTCTAGCAGAGGCCTCCAGGACCAACTCAAAGGCTGACATATTTTTGTCATCTTAATAATAATCTTTGTAAACAATTGTTGAGACCCTAAGCATACATTAACAAAAATGTTTGCACTGTGTTCATGCGTGTGGGTGTAAGTAGAAGTATCTAATTATTTTTGCACAGCTTTGGTAACTATGAGTGAAAATTGGCTAAAATTTTGTTGATGTTGTGTTTGGTTTTTTGTTTGTTGAGGTTTTTTGGTTGTGTGTTTTTTGTTTGTTTGGTTGATTTGCTGTTTTTTGTTTGTTTTTTTTTGTTTGTTTGTTTGTTTGTTTTAAGATACTTGCTATTTCAAGGGTAAAATACCAGTTTGTGTGCAGTAATAATCTCACAGCAAATCCACACTGTCAGTAAGTGTTCAGTATACTAGAAACAGAAGTCAGGAGCATACATATCGGAAGAATGTGCTTAACTATGCATACATTTCTTCCAGATATTTTAAGGGGATACCTACATGTTTGCCTGAAAACCAGACCCTGAAGTGCTCTAAGGTGGTCAAGCAATAAGAAAATGGCTGACCTCTTGCTCAGGTTCCCTTTTTGTCTTAGCTGGGCAGGGTACAGCAGTTTCAACCCAAAGTCTTGTCAGAGACTGTGCTGTACCCCAGTGGCTGGCTCCCCCATATTCATGTCAGGTCAAGTTCATGTTCTGGCTGTGAACTGGAACTCACGAAGGAGGACACACTACCTTTTTGCTTCTTCTGCTTGGTAGGTGATAGATAAGCAGAGAGTGATTAATTTTAATCTGTGGTATATGTCATCCAACTTTGAGAAAAAAACATGAGTCTGAGTATTCAGAAGGACACAGGTATAGCACAGTGTCAGTGTGTTCCTATGGTTTCCAGAGAAGACCTGGCTTACAGATTGCCAAGTGATGGTTATGGGCAGAGCAAGTCCTGGACTACCATCATTGAACCATGCAGGCAAGTCCTACCACCTTTTACATAAATTGCACATGCTTATCCTTTTATTTCTGGAGTTAGATCTAATACATAAAGGAATCAATGTGCCTAGGTCACCTCAGAGCACAACAGCATGGCATTGCTTAGACTGACTGATGTCTTGCACATACCTAGTGAATGATGAAGGCCAGATAAAGTGACTGAATGCATGATAAGGTGGTGAAGGCACTGTCCCTGGAGTTGCTCAAGAAACAGGTAAACGTGGTGCTTTGGGAGATGGTTTAGTGGTCACGGGGGTGTAGGGCTGACAGCTGGACTTGATGATCTTGAAGGTCTTTTCCAACCTTAATGATTTTATGATTCTATGAAAATGTCCCAGTGAAAGCAAAGGGGTTAGGCAACCTAGGCTTGATCATCTGTCTGTTGCGGCATTTTTGTTGGTAGCAATAGCTCTGTCTTCGTCTGCTAGAGGTGTGTTGTCATCAATGCCTTTGCCCATATTATCATTATTAACATTATAAAAGCCCAGTGAAGCCCCAGTCATGCTTAGGGCTCCACGGTCTGGGCTGTGGGGTAAATTACTTTCCCTGTCTAGCATCAACAGCACAGCAGAACCAAAGAGATTTGTCTGTGTGTGGGAGAGGGGAAGACTTGGTCTGGTCACAGCCAGTGTGCTATGCTTTTTATTCCTCTTTTTTTTTTTTTTTTTGTCTGCTCTGTTCTAACTTGTTTTATAGGTGCAATTGAGTACTCAAGTAGGATTGAATTTTCATGCCTGAAATGTTTTGTTATACATCCATACTGAAATAATACTGATGTTTACAGTGTATCTATGTTGTTGTAAAACACATTTTTTGGTCTCTTACAGAAATGTGTGAACTTAATTGCTTTATTTGCACTTGTTTTCCCTGTAATAAAATCCATCTGCACTTGGAACAAAGAGATAAATCTTGGCTGAAACAGAAGTATTCCTCTTTGTAAATTAGTACTCTCTTTCCAGGAATTAAGAGTTGCTATTTGCTCTTGCCTGTTATTTCTTTTCTCCATGGCCAGGATAAGCTGTAGGAATGTAAGAATTCAGTGAACACTAACTATGCACCTTTGCTTTGCTCAGTTTAAGACTTTCTATAGCAGCAGAAAATGAGGTTTTTGCAGAAAAGTATTTTGCTCTGGAGGTTTTCTTGTAGATCTAATATTGTTATCTTCAGTAAGGAAAATAAATACCATCAACTACTCTGTTGAACCCTACTGTTCTGTAAGCCTGTTCATGTATGTATATATACTGCCTAATTGGATGTGTGCTTGTCCACCAGATAACTGGGGTCAGACAGGTCAAGCAATTAATCATTATGTTCACAAATGAAGCATTATCTTTTGCTAAATACCAGATTTATTTTTATTAATATATATACAAAGAAGCAGTTAATCATATATGGATATATAAAAAACCGCAGAAATTAACTCCTTCCCAGGTGTATCGGGGAGGAAGTCTTCCATGACCTCTGATAAGCCATTTTGAGCAGCAGCTAACACTGCAGCATACATGTTACAGTAAATTTGTTATTGCAGTCCACCCTGCTGTATATGAGACACAGCACTGATGTTGATCACAGAGCAGAAGATGGACCCACAGACTGTTTCTTAAGTACAGCTCCATGGTGAATAAGATAGGATTTTCTGTCCATGGCTTATGTGGATGTTTGAGTAGCTGGAATACTCCCAACACTGTCTATAATTCAGTCATAAAAACTGTAACACTATATAAATGAATGGCTGCTGTTCAAAAACCAAGGTGTCCTCAGACTGAACCAGTGATATCAGCAAGCATTTTTATCTTCATCTGACAGATTATGAAATTGAAGGAGGGAGTGAACATCTCACCTTAAATCACACAGCAAGTTAGAAACTACCCATGAGTGTTTAAGGGATATTATGTAATATTCTGTATAATTTTAAATATATATCTAATATATGTATATGAAACACTGATGGGTAGTTTCAAACTTGTGTGATTCACAGCTGCGTGAATCCCTCCTTGAGTTTCTGAATATATAAATAATAAACCCACAATTGTTTATATTGTAATATTTTATCCTTCTGTTGTTTTTTCTCATTCTACCCTCTTGCTGTTCTTTCCTGGTTGGCAGTACACATGCAACTGGTGGCTGCCATGTTTTAGGAGGTGCTTTTTTTAGCTCTGTCAACTAATCTGTTGTGGGGCACTCAGAAACCAGCAGTGTGCTAGGAGCAATTCTGATAATCTTCTGTAAGCTGTACTTGAAATTGCCAGTAACTTTAGATTTGATCCATGAATTGAGTAAAACTTTTAATCTGTAATTTAACCAAGAGCCTATGTTTCCTGCCAATTTCGCGTGGCTGAGATATATAGTAATATAACAAGGCCACTAAAACCAAACAGCTAGCAAAATTATTTGGTACTCATTCTTCCCACAAGAATTATACTGTAAATGTAAGTAGATCAGAGGATATTGAATGTATTTAGGTTCAGATTTCAGGTGGGATGTATCAAAAGTAAAATGTGAATACAAGAATAAATTGCTTGCTTCTATGAAAACAAAGGCTGTGGAGTCAATCATATACATTTACTCAAGTACTTACTCTAACTCATTTATAGACTTCTTCCGTTCCAGCGATATGGAAGCAGTTTTGTGGTCAGTGGGATCTGCTGGATGTCCTTCCCTATTTCAAGTATTAGATATTGTACGTGAGGCATGCAGTCCTGTGTGTAATGCACTCCATCTGTTACAAAACTGAAAGGAACATTTGGTGCACATGCCTGCCAAATGAACTGCTGTGAGCTGCCAAAGTATAACATGTTAAAAGGGAGAGAAGGTTGAATTTCCCAATTCTCTGATGCCTGAGAATGTGGCAAATGGAAAATAATTTCTTGTGTGGCATACAGTGGAAGAATACAAAATTATTTATCTTCCCCTCTCTCTGGTGTTTCCACTAATTTCCCCACCTTCCACCCATATCCACAGTTGTCTCTCTCAGCAGTGAGCGGAGGTTTACTGCCACCAGGCATTATTCAGTTGCTCCCTGAGGTGCACAACCAGGCATCCTGTTTTTCCCTCGGAATCTCCTTGCCTTCTCTTTAAAAATATCACTTCTCTGCTAGAAGTCATGGCTACCAGCAGAGCTGGGTATTTTTAAGCCTAGGAACCAGACCAATGAGAAGGCAACAGAAAATTCAAATAGTTCCCGGGCGAAGCTTGAGACCCCTGTTAAGGTAGGAAGTGTGCCCACAGTCACAGAATGATGCACCTCTCTGCTTTTCCTCCGTTTCCTTCTGCTCAGTGCAAGGGTGGTTTGAGGTAGACATGAGGGCGTAGCACTTGGACAATTGCAGGCTGCTGATGCGTTCCTAAGGTGTGTTCCTCCTGCTTCAGATGAAAGCGCTGTTCTTACTGCTCCTCAGATTTGCTCTGTGGAGGAGTTAGTCCATGGTCAGTGAAGGAATGAGGGGGAAGACAGGAGGATTTGAGGAAATGGCTTGGCCTCAGCTTGCTCCTGTGTCAGAAAAAAGGAAGGAATTTGCATGGGATAAAAATGTCTGCCTTCTTCTCCCCCCTCCCGCCCCCCCTCCATCCTACCTGCCCCACCCGAGCAGTCGGGAGAGGGGAGTGGAAGTCTTTTAACTTCTGAATTGCGTAGTCTGGGCACTGCCTGCATCAGCACTGTGCAGAACTAACAATGTAAGCTCGAATTAAACATAAATAGACAGACTCAAAGCCCCATGTTCCCATCATTTGTGGAAAAGAGATCTAAAATTTGAGTGAAAACCTACATCTGTTCTGTTGTGGGGACATACACCTAATGAGTGTGTGTATGGAGCAAGGGACAGACAATCTGAAAATCTGAATAGCTGGTATTTGGAATACTTTGCTATTTCATTCCCTGCAGATCATGTGTGTGAATAGAGGACATATGGTGATGGCTATAGATGTAAAAGGACAAAACACACTGATGTCCACAAAAGAGAAACAAGAAGTCAACTGGTGTACAATGAAATCTGCAACAGCCAGATTATTTCTCTTCCCTGCTCTACCCTCATCTTCTATGAATAAAAGATAAGCCTGTCAAGGCTACCATCTAGACTGTGCATTGAAGAAATTTCTGCAGAAACAGTGAGACCAAAAAAGAGGTTGCATTGAATCATTAAGGTTTTAGTAGGTTTTGAGTTATAGTTTCCATCTTGGGAACATTTGCTTTTGGGACATGCTGCTTGAATAGGTGGTTCTTGGTTGTGTTGAAAGGGTTGAGGTTTCCCTTTGCCTGTGCAAACAAAGCTGAAAGGTCTGATTTAGATGGAACTATTGTGTGCCTTAATTTAATTGAACAAGCACAATCAGCTATAATGAAAACAAAGTGTTTCTGTCCTGTTCTGAGGGTGGGTGTTGCACTTCTCAGGGATGGATTATGAGGTTGACAGGATCTGCCCTAGCACAGTTGGTATTGTCTTTCTCTTTGCTGCTTCCCATGGGGATTAATGTTGAAAGAATTAGAAATAAAAATTACAAAAAACAGAGAAAGTAATGATGCATAAAATACAATAGAGCAGAACTGCATCTGACGCAGAACTCTTCCTAAATGGTGAGTGAGGTCACTTGTGAGTAATCATGGCAAAACCCAGGGAATTATATGGCTTAATAGACTACAGATTTTTGTAGGTGGTCCAGTATAAATTAAATTTTAGGTACCTATTCTGTCCCTGACCATTCAGTTTTCTACTTGGCTGGTAGCCCATAGTTTCTCCTGGGTCCTGCCTCCTGACTTCTTCAGGATGGAAGGCAAATGGTAGGAAATGCACATGCCTGCAGCATTACAGCAGTTCCCTGCTGCTTGGAAAGCTGTGCAGCAGCCTCTGAAACCAGGCATAATTTAAGGTCAGCAGTAATGCTGATCTGTCTTGGGTAAGGAACTAGTATAGCTCCACGGTTAGATGCCCTCCCAGCTCTAACTCAAGTCCTGTGACATACAGAGCATAGGTAAACGCAAGGATCCAGAGATAACAGTAGCCACTTGAGCATGCAGTTATTTATTTTCAGAATCTAGCAATGAGTCCAAATTTTATGCCCTAGCCAAGAAATTGAAGACCACGGTGTTCTTATCTCCTCTCCTTATCATAGGTCTGTGCATGTGTGGGAGAAGCAGGATGACACATATAGGTGTCTCACACAAGGACCTAAGAGCAAAAATGATGGATGAAATAATGGAGGAACTTTACCAGCTGATGAAACAGGGTGTTATTCACTGAAATTCAAACAGTAGCTGAAGGTATGGTTACTTTCATAAAACCAGATGAAGTAAGAACTTGCCTAAACCTGAAGTTTTAGCAAAAGCCACAAAATGCAAACCCACAGGAAAAGTGGGAGGATTTGTCTACATTTCAGATTGTACAAGCAGAAGGTAACACCTCACTTATTCCATAGTCTCAACTCTTTAAAACTTTATTCAGGACTCCCAGGGGATTCAGTGGGAACTAATCTTCTGGTTAGGCTCCTGGAATTAGATGCCAAGCTTTGCACATTGAAATAACTGTAATTGACTCAGCAACCATGTGGCTTGAGACAGATCCTTCAGGATATGCTGCCTTGGGACAAGGATGATTAATACTGCAGTAAGCAATGGTGCAATATTCTTCAGCGCATCACAAAAAACCGAACAAACAAATAAACACACAAACAGAAAAGACTTTTTGAAGTCGAGTGGATTCTCACTTTAAGTTGGAAGAAATTAGTTATGTTTGAGATTACTTATGTAGTCAGTAACAGGTGAGTGGAACAAGGTAGAAGAAAAGAGGAGACAAATCTACAAATGGAAAGGCTTCCTTAGTTGCAACTCCCTGAAAACTGAAGCTCTACATAGACTCCTTTGCAGCTGACTAGCACAAACATATCTCTCATTTGTCTCAGTGAAGTGTACATGCTGATGTGTAGAGACACATGTTTCTGGAGTTCAGAAGGCACTAAGAAGGATGGAAATAGAAATGTCTTGGGCAATTAAGAATTAGGTGCCCCAGAAGCACTTCTAGATGTTCTGAGATTAATAAGCAATCCATCATAATGGCCACTGCAAGACAGTAGTGTGAATGATGAGTAAAGAGTCTCAGCAGAGTTAATTCCAGAAAGAAAAAGAGAGACAACTGAAAGAAATCTAGAGGCAGAATGTGATTGCAAACACTTTCATGAGCACCTCTGTTTAGAAATCACTGGAAATGTTAGCAGCACTGGGAGCCACTGGCTGAGGGAGAAGGCACACCTGGTCAGCACCTGCTGTTCAATGTAGCTTGCTTCCTGCTGCCCACTCCCTTTCCCCGAGGATGATGAGCTCACAGCAGATACTCTTTCACTTGGCTGTGTGTCACATGCTGCAGTGAATTTGGAATGGAATCTGTATTAGCAACAAGCTCATGTTATACTGAGGCAATTCTTAGTATATTGCTTTTGCAATGCTGCTCACATAACTATGATTTAATCGTGATACAGTCATTCAGGCTAACCTGTGGCTGCATTATCTCAGGCTTTTCTGTGGGCAGATTTTACTTGTCCTGTTTGGCGACTGTCTTAGCAACAGGCCATGATAGGATTCTTGTTCTGTTCGTTTATAAACATTATATTTCTGCCTGATAGTGTAGCATTACACATGGTTGTCAAAAGGTGACGCTAGCCTTTTTGCCCTGTAGTTTCTGTAATTCTACCGGCTTTCATCTCAAGCAACACTGAAGCATACATACCTCCCTGGCAGCTAATCACGTACTTCAGTATGTCCCAAACATGTAATTATTCCCTTTGCTGGTGGTAAATACCTTTTCTCTTTCAGAATGGTGTTGCAGTTACTGCAGATAAAAGGCAGACTAAAAGGACAACTGAGATGCAATGACGAGGAAGAAAAATGCAAAATTAATTCAGTCATTATTCCTTAGGAAAATTCTTTGCGCATTATAGAGAGTTGCAAGTGCGATCATCCTGGGTCCAGGGTTTGGCCTGTTCTGAAACTTCAGTGGCCCACAAGCATAAACATGGTCTCACTCCTGTTTCTACACTTGGGCTGCAGCAAGGATTGTAGGGGGTCTCAAGACAACAAATTCACATGAAAAAAAAGAAAAAGAGAAGCAGTGTTGCCAAGCCCTACCAGTTTGAGATAAGCAGTAATCACTGGTGGCTGCATCTGTAAGACGGACAGAGACAGATACTACCCATGCTAATGGTTATAGATGTATAGGTACACAAATAAGCCCACAGATGTTTATTCTCCACTAGGAACGTTGTTGGCAAGAGTGGGGTTGTTTAAAGTAGGCTGTGAGATGCACTTCGTGCACGAATTGCTCCTGCCAACTTAGTGGAGGACATGCTAAGTGGTGCTTAAAATGCCTTCTGATCAATATTACAATGGTAATGCAGGGGCATAATTTGGCCACATTTTTAAGTGTCTGTGAAATAAAATGCAGTACAGCCAGGAGAACAAATGAGTAGTGCAGGTGTAGATTAGAGACTTTGTTGAAGCAATAACCTGTAACAATCTGGGCTGCATCAGCTAAACCACAAATGTCAAGGTAGAAGCCACTCATTCTGTATTGGCTGCAGCGATAAGTAATAGGAGGAATCTTCCTGTATTCTCTCCATTTATTTCCATCCTAGATTAAATTTTGTCCTCTGCTATTCTGATTATCTAAATGATGATCCCCAGTACAGTGATGAGCTGTAAATAAGAAAAAGGTAGACCAGGATGAGATGTAAGGTCATTTGCTATGGCCCAGTTAAGCTGTAAGAAAATGACAGGTTTTAGGACAGCTTTTGTCAGACAAAAGTTCCAGTTACTTCATTCATTTTCTAGAGCATTTTTTCAAATATGTTGTTTCCCTTTGTACCAAATGAAGTGTCTTTGGAGAGAAGATACTCTTTCCCCTAGATCAGCTAACACATAATGGGGAAAAAAGAAGTTACATTTTCTATAATTAATGAAATGCTAATCAGAAATGGTCCTTAAGTTTTGTTTCATTTGTCTCAAGGCCTCAGGAGATAAGCAGGAAGTATATTGCCATCAGAGGGGCTTAACCTTTTGCAAGTATTTTAAAAATTTTGACTAGAAAAGAGGCTTCCACCAGTCTCACTCAATTAAATGGTGACTTACGACAGTGAGGACAAATTTTCTGAAGTCAGTTAACATTTCAACACCTTAGCATAGTCACTCTAATGGGCCCTGGACTTTGCTTTGAGCTTTGGGAATATGCAAAATAATTGTTCAGAGAATGCAATAAGCATGAGTCTTTGATCACAGAATATCTTGGATTTGGCCTCCAACTGGCAAGTGCACCTGGTGCTTTCCTTCCTGCATTTTCTTTTTAAAATCTATTCCTGTTTGGGGTTCCCCAGCTCTCTCTTTGTATTCTGCCTATAAATTCGCTCTTTTCATTTCTCAAACTTGCTAACGGAAGAGGCCCATTTTTGCTCTCAAAAATGGTTTAGCTTTCAGTAGCAGTGTGACATTAGCAACTGATTCAAAAGAAGATTTGACTGAAGCACCGGTTATTTAGATATAACGCCAACTTTAAATTAGCCTGTAAACTAGTTGCACTTACTTATCAGCACAAAACATCAAACTAGAAATTAATTTATCTTCATCAATATGTTTATGAAAGCCTGATTAGAAAAGGTGGCTGTAAAATACAAATATTAAATTTGAAATCTCATAAAATGAACGTAATATACTTCTGAATTATTCAGCGGGACACTGCAGTATTGGTAGATGATATTTAAATTATTAACAGCAAAGCTTTCCATTTCATAGTCAAGATCATTTTTACAGGAACTTTCCCATTTAATGTGATCGGATCGATGGCATTTTGTTAAGAATTCCAGTCAGTACACTATAGTACAGTGTGTGCTGCTAACAACAACAACAACAAGAATTAATATACAGGGGTTTGTTCCATAATTTATACAGGATGTTCTATTTCCTGGGTTTTATTAAAGAAAAAAAAAACACCAAGCAAACAAAAAACCCCCCAGAACCCCACAATACTACTGCCATAATTTGTATGTGATTTTTCTTTGTTTCAGTTAGTGGTTATTGCCTGAAGTGTATTACTTACACAATACCATAAATGTACTTGGTGCTTTACAGATAAGCATGCCAGATCCTATGCTGAAGGATGTGTCATTCAACAAAACAAGTAAGTGTAATATTTTGCATTTCAAAATCCACATATCTGTCTGCTTGCCTCTGTTTAGTTACTTGATTTACCACACATTTTTAATGCTTGTATGAATGTAGTAACTGGCCAGGCTACAAACTGATTGAATTCTAGATTTCTTTGTCATTTTAGACCCACAACATATCAGGCCCTGTAACTGTAGTGTTGAGCAGTGTTGGACAACATGCAAGCTTGATTACAGCATGCAGAGATCTTGCTTTTCACAGCAAATGCCAGTTCCAGCAGAAAATATCCTGCCTCGCTTTCCAGGCACTTCCCCCAAGAGTCCTCAGAAGTAGTCAGTATATGCCATCAGGATGGGCTGCAGAGTTATGTCATCTGCTGAGTGAATTTCTCTGATGTGGACCCTAAGTACCAAATAGCTGACCATTGTGAAGAACAGACTGGTATCATAGTGTGCTCTGTCAAGCGGCGTTGGGATGCTCCACTCACAGGGCATCAGCAAAAGGCCTTTCAAAGCTCGCCCCTCACAAACTGCTGAACAATACCACATCTGCTCCAGTGCAGCCCAGGAGCATCCTGTGGTGAAATCTCACAGTCGTTTGCCTTTTTTCTTGTGGGGGACTTCAACTTCCCTGATGTCTGCTGGAACTACAACGCAGCAGAGAAGGAACAGTCCCAGAGGCTCTTGGAATGTGTCAAAGATAACTTCCTGACACAGCTGGTGAGTGAACCAACCAGGCAAGGTGCACTACTAGACCTGCTCTTTGTGAACAGGGAAGGGCTGGTAGGAAATATGATGGTTGGAGGCCGTCTTGGGCACAGCGACCACGAATTGTTAGAGTTTTCTATTCTTAGAGATGCCAGGAGGGGGAGCAGCAAAACTGCCAACCTAGACTTCCAAAGGGCAAACTTTAACTCGCTCAGTAGCCTGATTGCCAGAATCTCTTCGGATTCTATTCTGAAGGGTATAGGAGTCCAGGAAAGCTGGATGCTCTTCAAGGAGGAAGTCTGGAAGACACAAGAGCAGGCCATCCCCATGTGCTGTAAGGCAAGCCAGCGGCACAGAAGACCAGCCTGGCTGAACAGGGAGCTTTGGCTGGTGCTCAGGCAGAAAAAGAGAATCTATGGAGGAAGGGGCAGGCCAGTCACAATGACTGCAAAAATACTGTGAGGCTATGAAGGGAGGGAATTAGAAGGTCTAAAACCCAGCTAGAAATTAATCTGGGCTCCATGGTAAAGGACAACAAGAAAATTTTCTGTAAATATACTAACAACAAAAGAAAGACCAGGGAGACCCTCCATCCCCTGTTAGATGCAGAAGGAAACATTGTGACGATGGATGAGGAAAAGGCTGAGGTGCTTCATGACTTCTTCACCTCAGTCTTTAGCAACAGGACCAGTTATGTTGAGGGAATTCAACTGCCTAAGCTAGGGGACAGGGACCAGGAGCAGAGCAATCCCCCCACAATCCAGGAGGAGATGGTCAGTGACCTGCTACACCACGTAGATGGGCACAAATCTATGGGGCCAGATGGGATGCACCCAAGAGTGCTGAAGGAGCTAGCGGGGGTGCTGTGAGAGACGGACTCTATAATGGCCTTTAATCCAGTGACATTCACTGACCAGTCCTGGCGATGCGCCCCCCCGGCACTTGTGGGGAGAGGACAGAGGTACCAGGCGCATGCGCACAGGACCACAGACTACAGCTCCCAGGAGGCACGGCGGGGCCGGAACCGGAAGAGGAGCAGTGAGGCGCGCGCTCTGTGAATACTATGCGGATCCAGCCGCCGCAGTGAGCGTACCGCTGCGGAGGCTGCCGTGAAGTTATACGGCGCCGCTCCCTGTGGACTTCATAGAATCATAGAATCATAGAATCCTAGGGGTTGGAAGGGACCTCGAAAGATCATCTAGTCCAACCCCCCCTGCCAGAGCAGGGTCACCTAGAGCACATCACATAGTGCCAAACCCTCAGTGCCTTTAATAAATCTATTGATTCCTAAGCGTTGTTTGTGAGTGTGACGGGGAGCTGTCCTCAGCCCTCGATCCCCTGAGGTGGGGGTGTGGGTCGCGGCTTTACCTATCTCGGTCCGCGACAGGTGCTCACCAAGCCTCTTTCCATCATTTATCAGCTTTGCTGACTGGAGAAGTACCAGCAGATTGGAAATCAGCCAATGTACTACCATATATAAGAAGGGAGAGAAGGATGATCTGGGAAATCACAAGCCTGCTAGTCTGACTTCGGTACCAGGGAACCTGATGGAGCAGATCATCTATGTGGTACATGCAGAACAACCAGGCTATCAAGCCCAGTCATCATGTGTTAATGAAGGTCCTGTTTGACTAACCTCATCTCCTTCTATGACAGGGTGACCTGCTTATTGGACAAGGGAAGGGCTGTGGATGTTGTCTACCTTGACTTTAGCAAGGTCTTTGACAAGGTTTCCCACATCATTCTCCTAGAGGAGCTGGCTGCTTATGGCTTGGATGTGCACACACTTTGCTGGATAAAAAATTGGTGGGATGGCCAGGTCCAAAGAGTTGTGCTGAATGGAATTAAATGCAGTTGGCGGCTGGTCGTGAGTGGTGTTCTCCAGGGCTCAGTGCTGGGGCTGCTCCTGTTTAACATCTTTATTGATGATTTGGATGAGAGGATAGAGCGCACCCTCAGTAAGTTTGCAGATGACACTAAGTTGGGAGGGAGTGTCGACCTGCTTGAGGGTAGGAAGGCTCTGCAGAGGGATCTGGACCAGCTTGATCAATGGGCTGAGGCCAACTATGTGAGTTTCAATAAGGCCAAATGTTGGGTACTGCACTTTGACCACAACAGCCCCCAGCAGCACTACAGGCTTGGGGAAGAGTGGCTGGAGAACTGCCCAGCAGAGAGGGACTTGGGGGTGCTGATTGACAGCTGGCTGAACATGAGACAGCAGTTTGCCCAGGTGGTCAAGAAGGCCAACAGCATCATGGCCTGCATAAGGAATAGTGTGACCAGGAGGACCAGGGAGGTGATTCTGTCCCTCTGCTCGGCCTTGGTGAGGCAGCACCTCGAGCACTGTGTGCAGTTTTGGGCACTGCAGTATAGGAAGGACATTGAGGTGCTGGAGAGGGTGCAGAGAAGGGCAACTAGGCTGATGAGGGGTCTGGAGAACAGGTCTTATGAGGAGAGGCTGAAGGAGCTGGGGCTGTTCAGCCTGGAGAAGAGGAGGCTGAGGGGAGACCTCATTGCTCTCTACAAGTACCTGAGAGGAGGTTGTGGTGAGGTGGCTGTTGGCCTCTTCTCCCTAGTGACTAGTGATAGGACAGGAGGAAATGGGGTCAAGTTGCACCAGGGGAGGTTCAGATTGGATATTAGGAAAAATTTATTCACAGAAAGAGTGGTGAGGCACTGGAACAGGCTGCCCAGGGAGGTGGTGGAGGCACTGTCCCTGGAGGTGTTCAAAAAGCAGGTATACGTGGTGTTTCAGGAGATAGTTTAGTGGTTAGGGTTTGTAGTGTCGATGGTTGGACTTGATGATCTTGAAGGTCTTTTCCAACCTTAATGATTCTATGACTTCACCAGGTTGAAATTACAGCTTCAAATGCAATTGAGGTCACCAGTGCCAGCAAGCCCCACAAAATCTGAGTAAACTGAAGAAAGCTGAGTTTCAGCCCCTTCCCAGTCAGAGGTGTTTCATGCTTTAAGTTCCACCTTTACTGCTTTGTCAGCTGCTTACTTGGAAACTATAGATGTGAGATCAAAAGTTAAGGCCCTGGTCCTGAAAATACTTCCTGATGCAAATGTTCCCAATGTTCTGTGAGGTTCTTCTGGTTGGGTATGTGCTGTGCTGAGATGTTAGATATTGTCCTCCCACCTTGAGATGCATGTTACATTTGAGAAAGGCAGGCAGAGCAACCTCTACGGGTTTTGCCCTTCTGGGTCTGAGCATTGTCTTTCAGCCAGTAACATTAACGGTTGATAGTAATTAATTAATCTGAAAAATCTTGATTTGTGCCCACTCACTGTGCCTTTAACAAAATCAAATCCATTGTGCCAAGTAGGATGGTGCATAAATAAATAAATAACTCATAGCAGCTGTGAAGTCAGTCCTTGCCAGAACTGTATATAGCAGTTCCCAGAGGCCACTGGGAAGTTGTAGAGGAAAAACAGTTTATAACAGAAATAACATTTTAAAGTACAATTTTTAAGCCAACTAATAATTTGGAATGTAACTGCATCTGTGGATTTGTTTAAGTAGAATAAATGTGGAATAAATGGAATATTAACATCAAGCAAATATTTAAAAGGATTGATCAGAAATATACCATTCCCCCACACCATCCATCTTCTAAGCACTACAGAGTTGGGGAAGTGATTCAGACATCATCCTGCATCTTGAAATTTGGTACAAATTCGTTTCCACCCCACTCCTGATTTATAACCCGAAGGATTGTTTGTCAAAGGATCATTAGCTTTGCTAAAGCAAGGGAAAATGTTGGCTTCTGATTACTGTGTGCCTGAGCTTTTGAAGACAGTGAAAAGAATGTAATGCTAAGTGCATTCAATTCCTATTGCAATTACCATTTCAGGACTATCGTTATTTATTTATTTATTTATTTTAAAATTTGATTCCTTAGCAGTTCCCATTGTGACACTAATGACTGGGCTTGCATGAAGTTTGTCCTTGATATATGTGGCTTTTCTGAAAATCTAGCCTCATATAAGGAAGCTAAGAAGTTTTAAAAATGTGTTCCTTCTTTTAATTCTTAAACTCAGCTCATAATTGAACATGAAATTATAAGGCAGTTACAGATCTCGTAAACAATACAATGAGAAATTGAAGAACTCTTGCCTTGGGTTCCCAATCTGGCCTCGTGCATATGGAAGAACCTCCAGTTGGAATGGTAAGCTTTGGAAATGTTTCCTAATAGGTCACTTCACACAATTCATGTCTGGGATGACTTACTTTTGAACACTGGAAGAGTTATGAGTTGTACTGCCTTGTTCTCTGTCTACAAGGGTGCTTTGCACCCAAATACTTGGTTTGAATCAGCCTTGAAGAGGCTTCTGGAGATCTACTTTGTTTTGCTACATCAAAAATGTCCATATAAACCATTCATAGTGGACATGCCTACTCTGGTGTGCTAGTTCAAACTGAGTGTAATAGCCTTTTTTTTTTTTTTTTTCAATAAACGTATGTGTTTCTTTGTTCCAGGAAAGAACAGTAAAATTCTTTTGAAAAAGGTGATCTGAGTTTTTCTGTATTGGGGGATGGTCAGCTTCAAGATTCTGGTGAAATCTTCACTGGGGCAAGGCTTAGAAGCTGAAAACTCCAACTTTAATGGCTGGCATGGAAGAAAAACCTTGGAGTGGGTATCGCTGGCCTTCGGAAATACTGAACTGGATTGATAACAGAAGTAGATAATGCCATTTTCATCCCTTGGACACTGGTGAAAGACAATGTTAAACTATATTGAACATCAAATAAAATAGCAGACGTGGTTATAGAAAGAAGATAATTTGATTTTCCAAAAGCAACTGGTGAGTCAAAGTTATGGGTTCAAACTTTGAATGTCCCATCTTGAATACTGTTAAAGAGATTTTTTTTAGAGATTGAAGTTTTCTTAATGCATATAAAGTTGATACATTAAAAATGTAGTCAAATTTGAAAATCTGTACCACTTCATTTAGTAGACCAGTATACGAGATTCCTATGAATTGGCAAAACATTAAAATAATCTGGTTAGATTTTATGAAAGAGACAAATAATTCTTATTTTTACTGCTAATTTCATTAAAATTTACAATTCACAGGATACATAGCCAATAAAATGTCATTGTTGGTACAGGAGGCTTTTGAAGCTACGAGATACAATCCTGGTGCAAAGAGACATATCTTTTATTATAAAAAATCTGTGACTAAGGAGGGCACCTCAAGTTGGTACATAAAGATATAAGAGTTCTTGGAAAGGACTAGTAGTAACAGGTAAATTTTATTTTTTTTTTTCTGTTCTTTTGACCATAAAACTTAATTGAATACAAAAAATATTTTTGTTCATTGGATAAAATTATACCACGAGTTGTAATTACATAGTTCCTGGTTATAATTATAGAGCTCCTCAGATTAGCTGATGTGATAAAGAACAGAACTGACCTGTAGTTTCTGATTTAACAGTACTGATTTTAGTATAAGTGAAGGCTTGAGCTCTGAAATAATTGTTATATTAATAATGAGATAAGCTATAGATGTGCTTTTCATTAGCACTATAGAACATCAGTTATTCAGTACACATTGTTATATGTACTAGCCATTCCTTAGTGACTAATCACAGAGATGATTTATGTGATATATGAAATGCTGATCACATTGCCCCTTGTTACCATGAAATGTGGGTAACTTCAGATTCAGGGTATATGATGATATTGCAGGGTATATGATGATATTGCATGCTATATGATGAAAACTTCTATTAGCCTGTAAACTTGTTTGAGATGGCTTCAAGACTAAGATCACCCTATAAGTGTGTCACTCCAGCCAGTAATATACACCACATTATTATTTATTTTGTATATGTCACATACTTAACCAAGAAAAAATCTAAAATTTGTTAAAGATTTTTTAAAATGATTTTTTTTTTCATCAGTCAGGCAGTGTTGTTATCATATGCAAGAGAACTTTCTACGTGAAGAAAATTTTAATTAGTACCAGTAAAATACCTTTAAAATTACTTTCAAAAATTCTCTACATAGTAACGTATCAGTCTTTTCTAGCCTTGAAGCATATGTTGAGTATATCACTACACAGATGGGATTCTTTTTTTTTATAATGCTCTTTATTCCAGAGTCTTTGAGATATTTTTCTGTAAATCTGTTAACGATTATCAGTGAATATTCCTCATCTCACTCTTTAATTCACTAATTTATATGTTTAATTTGTACACAGGGCTGGGGGAACACAACACTTTTCAATAAAAAGTTCTAATGGCTGGTGCAAATTTAAGAGATAGGAAGAAGGATTCAGTTGGTGGGAAGTTGTAACACAGGCAGTGTACAGGTGAGAAAACCAAAGTCTAACACGTGGAGAATCATATCTATAATTTCTTTCAGAATTCAATTGTGAAAGAAAAAACATCTGGCGGGTCCTCAAGGCAGCAGTGCACCTTTTACCCCTCCTGGTGCCAACCAAAATAATTTAGTGTATTCAAGAATAGTGTTGTAAACTATTCATTTTAGGAGCTCTGTATGCTAGTCTTGGCAAGTGGCATCAAAATATGCCAGTAGACATGGAGTGAGTATGCTATTGTTAGATACACACACCATCACCTGCTTTCTCTTGGCTGACCTTAGGTTTGAACTGTCCTAATTTTTGCTCTTGTGCTTGATGTGGATCCTGATGCTGTTGAGGTGTGTTGGGCATGATTTGCTAAAGTCAGCACCTCGGGGCTGAGGTAGGGAGCATCTGTGGGCTGTGATGGACGTCATTGGAAGGGGCCAGGCAGTGAATTCAGCAGTGATATTTTGGAGTCATGTCTGCACAGATGCTGAGCTGAGGCTTAAACTCCCTGCCTCAAATCTTGAGTGTCTTAGTGGTGTGTTTAGACAGAGGTCATGAGGCTTGCATGTTTTGACTGAAGTTCTGTTCATGCCTTACTTCAGAAGTCTAAAACCTTTGATGGGTTTGGACCTGTGACATCAAAACTGTGAGCAAACTGCTGCATCTTTATGGTAACAAGGATCTGGGATGACAGTCATCAGATTAATGGCTTTAAACTAGTAGATGACTTGCCAGTTTCTGATGGGAAGGGTTAAAGATCAGCTTTGTGCTAGCTTCTAGTAGACCCTATTCTGTGTCTGGGGCAGATCCTTCTCTCCCCTCCTCCCTACCCATGGATTTCACTCACAGGGAGTGGGAACTCACAAGGTCTGAGATGCTGAGCATTGGCATTACATGTCAATTGGTATTGACATTTCTAGTGTGAGCTAAGAGCAATATCTCTGTTAAACAAGGAAAGAAGGCTATTTTTAGTGAATCTGAGGATGAATCAAATGCCAAGAGTATAAATCAAATAAATAATAATTTTTAAAAGGCAAGAATTTTACACATTTAAAACAAGGAATATAGATAAATTAGTCAGAGATTTCTGATCCGCTCTGTATTCTGATGTTCTTTTCTGTTGCTGTTGTTTAGGTGGTGACATTTACTCACAAGTTTTACACAAATGGAAACATGGCATTCATGAGTCACTGATCTTAATGTAGTATTGGGAATGAAAACCTAATGCTTCTCAATGCCTATTTTCAGTCAACAAAATGGACAAGCTAAGCTAAATAGTTTTTCTTGTCTTTGAACAAGTGGTAATAGGGAAAACAAAAATGCAGAACTTAATCAAGCAAATATGGGAAAAGTTATACATGGGGAAACACAGATCATAGAATATCTACTACTCTGGAATTACTGTGTGACACTGAAGACCTAGCCAGTGGGCTGCAAGTGAAAATAAGAAGATTCACTCGGCAGTCTTAAGTGCTGTTAAGTCGATATTCTTTATTCATGGCACCTGATGCACAGGGGATAGCTCCTTCAAAACTGTGCGCACCCTGCGGGATAAGGTGGGAGGGATATATACAGCTGATATATAATTATGCATAATATCTCTAAGAAACAGTTTACATATTCATTAGTTTTCTGATAAATCATTTACATAAGTATCTGACCATTATTGCATGCGTGTTAAGTCCATTAGGGTCTTTTGGGGGTTGTTTACTTCATCCTTGAGTCTTCCTCACAGGAACCTTTGGCTGAATTCTGTCTCTTCCTTTTATCTTTGCTGACTGTGCAGTAGAATTGATTACAGCAGACATCTCTTGTCTCAGCTGAATGGCTTCTTTCTTCTTCAAGGACCCTTGTATTTAATTCCCTAAAACTACAGATAAGCTCACACAAAAGGTTTTTAAAACTTAGTAGCAGTAGGCCCAAATGAAAGATTTACAACCTGCAAGCAGTTAACTATTTAAAAGCAGAGTTTGGTTGATGCTGTTTTTCACAAGTCAGGCTATAGCATGTGCCTTATTTTGCAAAAAACATGTGATGGAATGACACAAGAAAAAAAGAGAAAAAACTCTTATAACCAAATCTTGCACAGTCTGTTCAAGACAGGATCTTCACAGAGCCCTTTTGGGCAGGTCAGAAAGAAATGAACTGTCTTATCCACTATCTCATACGCCCATGGCAGTGTAGAGCATGCTGTCTGTGGTCATGCCTGAAAGCACTTGCTAGTAGCTTCCTTTTGTCTTTATGGTGGGTGCCTCACTTGTGGATTCATTAGCAAGACCCACTCCTTGTGTAGTCTGTTGCTCTGAACTAGTGTGCTTGGGATAGAAGTCAAAGAGGAAGCAATGGGTGAACTTTCTGTGTCTTGCTCTTCCTTGCTTTGTGGAATCATGGTGACATGGATCTTGAATCTTAGGGCTTTATCTACTTCATGCTTTGTGGGTGGTTTAAGAAAAACACTGCAAACACCACCATTAGGATTAAATTCTCTTCCTAATCCACATGAATGCTTCACTGACTGCCTTCAGGCAGCCCATGGGCAGCCTGTCTGCTGTAAGGTATATGTAAGTAACTCACCAAACTTTTGGACATGCCCAATGTCTTGTCCTTCATAAAGTGGCCTCTGCCTGCACCTGAGGCTGTGCTGTCTCTCTGGATGAACTGTGCATTTGGTCTTCAACCTTGCCTTGAGGCATCCATTAAACAAATGAAAGACAGATAAATCCTCTGTGCCTGTAGGTGGAACTGAAGGACCTTTGCCACAGAGCAGCAGAGATCTGCTTTTTGCACAGCTATATTTTATATAAATGTATAAATATTGGCAGAATTTCATTTGAAACTTGCATATTCTTCATGAAGGATACTTAAAATCCTGTAGAGGTTTTTCTGCCCCATAAGTAATGTAGTAGATGAAATTAGAATCTACCATGAGAAGCCCATGTGACCACAATTGCTTAAGATGATCTATCACTCTTTTGTGGTATGGAAATATATTATTTATATTCCTTTTTCTTGTTCTCATTTTTTTGTTACAGTGTTCTTAACTGACTCTATCTTGGCCCAGAATCGGTGTTTCTAGTACATCCAGAATTACATATTTGTGGAACTTTAGTACTAAAGATGTACAATTTGTTCTTTACAATTTGGCTTCTCTTGTAATCTTCACTTATAAAACAAGACAATTTAGAGAACACATGCCTGGCTGAAATGCACAACACTTGCAACTCTGCAAAAACTGACTCTGAGGACTCCTCAAAAATAGCATGCTCCACCGAGGCAGTTCTCATTGATGAATGTTGCCATGAGTGCAAATAAAATAAAGGTCTGTGTGTCTAGGTCTGTTTTTCAGCCACTGTCTGATGTTAACTCTCCCAATCCTCAGTTTTAAGACAGTCATTCTTCTCAACTATGCTTATTTTCCATATTGTTTAACAATAAAACTTCCATATTTTAAATATTTATCTTGTCAAAAAAAAAAAAAAAAAGAAAAAAAGAAAAAAAAATCCATGTATGCTCCTGAGTTATGTTTTCTAGGTTCTTTCTCCACCTTTGCAAAACACAAGATCTGTTCTCAATTTCTAGAATAGACTGGGAAAATTAAGATCATGGGTCTGATTAATGTTTCTGATTTATTTCTAAATTGACAAATGAGAAACTTCATCTTGTGATAAGTTTAATCACCAGTTTTAATTACTACTAAATGCCAGTACCAGGCATTGTCATTAAAATATCCACTCTAAACTTGCCTTACCTGAGGGGAGTTGAAATGTTTTTTGGAAACTCAAAGTATTTTTATCTGATCCTACACAAAATATGTTAGATTTGGCAGTGGGAGAAAGGTATTGTTTTCAATGCTGATGATAAATGAAGAAAGACAACTAATTTATAAAAGTAGTCTTCTCAAATAATCTAACTTTCAATACCTTTCAAACCTTAGAAAACTCTTTGGGAACATACTGTCCCTGCAATAGACCTGAAATTGAAATCCTAATTATTTTAATGTATATATCTTCCAGCATTGACTTCCCCTGCTCTTGCTAGCATTGCTCATATTTTGGGAAACAGCTTTCCACAAAAAAATTAAATGCTTTTGTCCAAAGGATAAGTCATGATCCCCTATATCCCCCTAATTTTAGAAAGTTAATAATTTGGATGGCAAAACAAAAAAGATAACTATGAGACATATTCATAGGCCTTTAGTATTTACTCCAGTCAGGGGCAAAAGGATTACTAACACTGCTAATACTATTAACTTTCCTCTAAATAAGCCAGCAATTCAATGTAGGAGAAAATGTTTCTCAGAATGACAAGATTATATTTGTGTGTTGTTAATATTATGTGTGCAGAGAGGGAGACATAAAGAGATAGATTTCCATTCTGAAATATTTAGCCTTAGAGACTGACATCTGCTTCCAGGATGTTTTATATCTTATGTAATGTAAAACAGAAGTTACTTACATCTACGTGTAAAAATCACTTCAGATGTTCCCTTTTCAACTGTTCCAGGGCATTTGCAGTTGCTAGTTGCCAACATCCAAAGAGATGCCTTGCCAAAGCACAGAACCACTGAGAAAGAATGATAATATCCTACCAATCCAAGTATGTACTTCTCCTTGGAGATTGTATTTTGAAATAATATTTGGTGTTTGTAAACGTTGGTCATGTTCCTAACCCCAGTAAAAGCAGCAGGTACTGGAGATCACTGAAGTCTACTAGGAATATAATTATGAACTACAACATGCAAGAGTGGATTGTCATGAACAGTCAAAATTTCTTCTCAGCATCACTATCTACCTATCACTGCTGAAGGTTTCTGTAGGACAGTTACTTTGCTAACACTTCCCATGCCGTTAAACAAGATTAATCTATGGCATCCTTTGTTTAGCTCTCAAAACAATCCAGTGGAAAGAGAATTGCCAATGGTCTAGTAATTTCACTTGGTAGGAACACTCACTCCCTTTTCTCTCCTTCCATCTTTCTCCTAGTGGCATGCCTAAAAGATTGTGTCATAACCTCCCACAGTAAATAGTGGTTAAAGGAGATAATAGTCCCAGGACATGACAAATAGCCTCTCCTTTCTGATGCTTTTCTTTTGATGAGTGAGTATGGAGCTATGTGCGGAAACCAGACTCCCAAATACTTTGCATTCTAGAGGTTCTATGCAAAACATTCTGCAGTCTGTCCAATTTCTCCTTTCCAGCCTTATATTTTCCATAGGGAAACCACACAACATAATATGTAATAAGAATCTTTGAATACTGTATTACACTGGGTTTTGCAACAAAAATGCGGAACAAAGCAGCTAGTTTTTGTATCTGCCCCATTCCTGTCCAGACATATGCATGAGGCCTTACTGAACCCCATCACCACGGAGAATGGAAATGGAAAGAGCACAAAGGCACACAGTAAATGGGTGATGAACTAGTAATTGTTCTTCAGTGCAGTATCAGCTAAAAATAATAATATATTCACTTCAAATAGGAGACCTCACTACTGGAGCAATGAAAGTGCATTTGCCTTATAGAAGTATTCATTACGTGCCATTAGATAGAAATATCAGGCTGTATAAGCTGGGGTCAGAGTGAGCTAAGGCGCGTTCTCTTGAGCTCTGATTTTGCCAGCCGTTCAATTGCAAACACTGTAGAAAAACTACAGCCACTGTAGGCAAATATGCAGTTGGAGCTGTGTAACCGATACCCTGCATCCTGGGAACAACTAGATTACAACAGGGTAGTCATGTACAGAGGATTTTTCATCATTAAAATAGTGGGGATTATTGGAAATATGAAGACAGACTCATCTCAACACTCAGTGAGGACACAGGAGGCAACTGTCACAGCTTGCAACAAAAGAAATTCTAACTGGGTATAAGGAGAAAATGTTCATGGTGGGAGTGGTTAAGTACCAACACAGGTGCCCCAAGAAGATACGTGATATCCATCCTTGGAGATATCTTGTCCTCAGCTGGGCCAGGCCCCGAGCCACCTGATCCAACTTGGGCATGAGCTTGAACTAAGTGATCTGCAGGTGGCCTGCGCAAGCAAGCTGAATTTTTTAATGAAGTTAACGTTTTCTAGACAAAGACTCTCTGAAGAGTTTTTAACTCACTTTTCTATGTCACTTGGATTTTAACATCTATTCTTACCAAAATTTTACCAACCAGGAAGCAAAGCACATCAAATTGTGGAGAAAACTCATCAGGTCCAAAGCAAACTACGCTACCTACCAGTCCCAGCTTCTCTTCTGACTGGAGCCATTTAACATTTTCTCAGCCAATTAGCCAAAACAAATTCTGCTGCCTTGAGGAACAGAATAACTTTGGAGAGCACAGGACTGATTTTGCCACCATCCACAGTAGCAGGGGCTTTGCCCAAAACTGTCTCGGCCAGACACCAGTGTCAGTTACTCAGAAAGCTGACAGGCTCATGCTACCAGTACGTTTATCTAAGATGTCAATCACTAAACAAAGAGTTCTAGGCTGAAGAGCTACCTAGACTAGGTCTACTCTACCAAATTCTACTAGCACGGCCAGGCTGATCATGTGCCATGGGTCTGCAAGTGAGGAACAGCAGTGAATGCAAATATCTTCCTCAGGAGAGATGAAACTCTACTTATACTCGAAGTCCTTAAGGCAAGAAAAAGTCTTTGCTCCTATATTCCCTACATAAACCTAGTACTGACTACCTTTACACTGCTAAATAAATTGGTGCAGAGCTCTTCCTCTCTCTTTGTCCTCCTCTTCCCCTTTAACAAGGCCCGTCTCAGCCATACTGAGCACTTGGAGCAATTCCTAGATTGCACTCCTGAACCACTTCCCTTGTCAAGGAAAGCCAAAGTTTACCTAGTTGTGTCAAGGAGTCTCCTAACAGGCAGTGTGGGCAGCTGCAGTCCAGCAATTGAGACAGTAAGTTGAGCATGTTTGCTAGTATAAAATGAACTAGCTTGCACTGGACATAAATTTATCAGGGCGCTGGTTATGATGTCTTCTGCAGAAACCTCTCACTTCTACCATTCTTCAGAATGCCAATGACTTTTGTTACAGCTCCAATCTGGATTCTTCCTTCCTTGTAACATGCCATGGTGCAGAATGCAGCACACCAGTAAAATTTCACATAAGAGCCATGGCTAGTAAGCAATGAGACAGTCTGTTGGAAACAGCCAAGGGTTCATTCTAGTAATTACGTACTGGTAATTGTATAGCAACCGATGCAATAGCAAACAGATGATCAATCGTATTGTATTGACAAAAAAATCATAGGCAACTCCTCCTCACAATATGATTTAACTGCACTGGAGACTGAGTCCTCCCATCTCTTTCCTGGTCCTCTCCAGGTGTGCGTAAGTGTCCTTGAGCCATTCTAGTAGGAATCTGGCAGTGTCACATATTCCATTGCCTTCTCTTTCACTCCTGAGATGATCCTTTTCACAGACATACCCACATTTTTCATCCTGGCAAACAACCCACTCTCCTATTCTCTGAATCTGCTCTGGGTTTGGCCTCTCACTTTCTCTTAAGGAGTCATCTGAACATGATTCTTGTGCCATTCATATGAAATCCCTCCCCTGCATGTTATTTTTCTTTGCTTATAATTCTGTGTTTGGCCCTCTTTCTCATGATTTTCTGTCTCTCATCTTTATGCCACCTTCTGTTTCATCGCTTGCCTGTTTTCATAATTTCTTCTCCTCCAGACTCTTCTGGGAAGAGCTGCTTTGTTCTCATTTTCTGTTTCTCCTTAGTGTAGCCAATCTCCTCCTCAATGATATCTTTACTCTGGTGGCTTCTTCATCTCTTTCTTCTGTTCTTACATTCTTCCAGAGGTAATCTGTCTAAGCCAGATTACCTCTCGGGTTACCTGCCCATTTTCTGCTCCATCCTGATGACAAATCTCTATTGAACTCTGTTATTCTCTCCAGCTGCATGTAAGTCGTAGGTCTTATCACTTGTTACCTTAGTTAGGCCAAACCATTCACAGTAACAGTTTGAGCCAGATACCCTTGCAGAGACAATGGATATGCCTCTGCCTCTGCAACCTGCCATTTTGTCATGCCAAGCCTCAGGTCACCCCCACTTCTTTCCATCTTTGTTTTATGACTGCCATCATCTTTTCATTGACCTTAAGAAAGAAAGATGTCCCCCAAACTTTCTTTAATGCTCTTTGCTTTACTAGCAGCATTCAATAAAATAGACAATGAATGTCATAATTATGAAAGTCATGCTTCTTTACTTATGAATAACAAAAGTGGCTGAATTCCCACATTAAATGCAAACTTCAACTGTATGTTAACTGTGGAAACTCAAGCTATATATTTAGCTGGCAAGTTTTTCAAAATTAAATGCAGATGCATGAGATTGTATGCAAATGTCAGTTACTAGCATCTGATTCAGTATGATACTGAAGGGGCACAAAAGGAGAGGGATGGATTCAGGAAGACCTTCAGCTAGCTACTACTGAAAGATACAACTCCATTGCTAGGGAAGTTTTCCTCTAGTCCGGACATTGCAGTTAGAATTGGAAAGATTTCTGAGAAACAGCAGATTTGGTCATCAGCAGTATCTCACTTGTCAAATGCAATCACCTGTATCCATTAAATCAATGGGACTTACAAGAGTGTGAACTGGACAGACTACAATTTTCAAGAAATTCATGCTTCTGCTATTCAAGCACACCATAATGTTTAGGTTTTGGGGTCGCGCATCCATGCTTAGCATCCGACAGCCAGTCACAGCTCCCAGTCACAAGACACTGCTTAGTCCCTGCTGAATCTAAATGACAGAGGTTGCCTATCAGGCCAGACAGAAATGATGCTCCAGAAATGATGATTTCAACACAAGATGATATATCTATGTCTGGTTGGGTGAAAAATAAAGGCCCAGATTTTCACACGGTCCTTGTGATTTGAAAGTAACCTCAAAATGGGTAAGATTCAGTCCTAATGATGCTGATCCTAAATTTTAAACCAGATAATCCAAAATTGGAAAGCAACAGAAATATCTTTTTTTTTCCTGTTAAGTACCAGAATTAACCTGCATGATTTGTTTCAAATGTCCAGTTCTACAAACGTTTAGTAAAAGCAGCATTTGCAACAGATCCATTCACATAACTGTATTCTGCCTGCCAATCAACACAATTTTTTGCGCTCCTTTTATTATTAAACTTTGTGCAGTTTATTGCTTTGAAAATTCTCTCATTTCAATTCTATTGCAGTGGGATATGTGGCCCTCTTTGTAGGAAGTATAGCAGCTGCACTTTTATGACTAAATATGAAAATTCTTATCACCCTCTGTTTTGCCTTATTTTGCCTTTTGTCTTACTGAGCAATCTGCTTCTCCTACTGCAGGGAGCTCTCTGTAGCAGTTACTTTGACCTTTCTTATAGTGCAGGTTACTCATGCCAGTTAGGAGTACTTCTAAGGAGTGTCCATTTAAACTGTAAATTAATTCTGCTTCTTGAATCATCACTGAAGCATCTTACAAATATTTCTCCACTGATGAGAGAGGGGGTGTACATTTGCTAGTGACTAAGCAGTCTGATAATGCCTCTGAGACAGTAGTGCTGCTCATAAGAAGGAGACGCCATGTTGCAGGTTGAGATGCTGACCTGGATGACCAGCCATAATTTGTAGATCAGGTTTCTAGCAGCTCATGTGCTTGCTCCATCATTCTCTTTTTTTCCCCTTTGTCCAGGGAAGAAATTCAGAGATCTTTCTAGATTGCTACACAAGGAATTTCACATTTATTTTCTTCTCTTCCATGAGGTTCTTCTCTTGAAATACAATTTTGAGGGGAATTCAGAGGAGACAGGGCTGCTGTGGAGCAGGGTGCTAAGTGGCATGAGGATTGATGACAGAACCTGGTCTTTCAGTGAGGTGAAGTGGTTGGTGTGTTCAAACATAGAGCCTTAAAATCCACAGCAGAGTAAATACAGAAATTCTCTTGGATTCATGGAAGTTACAGATGGAAAAGTCATATTTAGTCATCTGCTTCATCCTTCTGAGATCACAGGGTTATTCAGCAGGACATATGTTTCTAATATTTTGTCTATCCTATTTTTATAGGCTAGGTGATGAGTCATGAAGCTTACACCATCCTCAAAGGAACAATATCCTGTGGCTAATCAAATTTCAATGCTGGGAAGATTTTTTTTTCCTGCTATAGATTCTCCATTTCTCAATTTTATTTCATTACACTTGCTTATCTCTTCTAAGCATTTCCTCTCAGCTTTTGTATTTAAGCTCTTTAGTTGTATCTTTGCGTCTATCAGATAATGGTATTTTAAACAGGGCAAGTTGTTGAAGCCTATCTTTATTTTTGCCCGGCACTTTGTCTTATAAAACCCTGTGTTCATTAGTGTATCATTTAATCTTCAGACTTAAACATTTTGGAAAGTTCAGCCATATCTGAGAAATGGATGAGGTAAAATTAGTCATGTTCCCATCCATGTTAATATAAGCAATACAGTCATTCAACTGAAGTTCTGCACGCCCATGCTTTGAGGCAAGGCTGTGAAATTTGGCAGGAAGGGTGGGTGCTTACAACAAAAATGTGCCTTTTGCCATCACTGCAAAATGTATTTTAGTAAAAAGATAAATCTAAAAAAAAGAAGTCAGTTCTCAGGAGTGCAGTGTGGATTTATAGTTTGACTGTTGGCTTTCTAGCATGGCAGATGCTCTGTTCAGTGGGTGCTGCCGCAGCTCCTGGCCTAGGCGGTGGGCCGGGGAGCCCCCTTTGCCTGTGAGCACGGGTGCCCTGCCTGCCACCAACATGGAGCAGGCACCAGGAAAGCAGGAGAGGAAAGGAAGAAGAAATGAGCTATGGGAGGAAGGGAAAATAAAGGTCAGGAGAGAGGGATCAAAAGCAGGGAGAAGGAATATAATGAAAGAAATAATAATAAACCAGAAGAGGAAGAGAGGGAGAAAGGGAGGTCTGATCTGGGAAGCAGAGGAGGTAGAAGCAGTCAAAGAAAACAGTATAGGCTAGGCATAGGAAGGAATAAAAAACTCCAGGTTATATGGTCCCCTTCAGAACCAGGCGTATAGGAAGGCATGTTCTTCTGTGTCCTATGGAGATGGGCACCTGTATTTTGCAGTACTAGTTTTACAGACCCACTTTTCAGTTCCATACTCTTTTTGCCTGCCTTCTATGTAGCTCCATTCCCATCTCTTACCTCCTGACCCATGTTCTCCTGAACACCTTTCTACCCAAAGGCAACTTCCTGTTTCCCCCATCTCCTAACTCCCCATCTGTATCTGTAACCTCCACATTTGTTACTTTCCCTGCAGCTTGTACTCCTTTTCCACTGCAACAAATTGTGTATATCAACAATTTTAGGGATGTATTCTCTAAGTAAGTACTGTGAAGTACAGTGAAATGTCCAGAATGACTGATATGAGCATAGAGATAGGAATAATTTCAGTAACTATCAATATAACATGAAGAATCTCTCAACAAAGGAATATTGTCTAACACTTCTCATTTCAATGGCCATTTTAGTAATACATTTCATAGTAGTTCTGGCTTTTGATAAAATCAAGATTTTATCAAAATATATAAACAAATAGTTCTCTTGAATGAGGTAAGAGAAAGCAAAAAATAACATTGCTATTATGCTTTAAAGTAAAATACTATTTGCTGTAGTAGTGTTCTATCTCTAAATAAGGTAAGCAAGTTGGGTTTTTGTCTCCAGAAATTTTCCTTCAGTAGAGGCTAGAAGGCTGCCAAGTATCAAGGGTAAGGTTGTGACTTATAATACTGATGTATTTTTCACTGCTTCACAAATTACTATGCCAGTCATAAAAACCAACAGAAAGTTCTATTTATTAGTCTCCTTGCTCTCAGGATTAAAGATGCTTTTTAAGAACATGACTTGAGAAATGATAACATGGCAAATTCAGCTGTTGTGTCATAAAGAAACCTTTTATTTTTTGAATGAGGCATGTTTATGCTGTAGGAATGGCATGTAAGGAAATGTGCTTGATGCTTTTGGATTTCATAATGGTTTATCATCTAATTCCTCGTGTATGACTTTATTCTACTGTGTTTTATTTCTTTTGCAACACTTGTATTCTTTGATTCCTTTGGAAGCAGTCATCTCAAGGAACAAATTATTGCTACATCACCACTGAAAGAAAAGATGAACCAGTTGCTACTGCTTACCCGGTTCCCAATCCAAGCCATTATATCTGTTTGGACATGACTTATTTTTGTTTTCTGAATTTAATCCTGGATTTGGAGTCTTGTTAATGAATGAATAGAAGACCTCTCCTTTTCAGAAAGTATCGTGTTTAACTAGCTGTGTTTCAAGATTTAATATGCCAGGATTTATTACAACCCATTATTAATCTATTTGGGATTGTAGCGATACAAAGTGTGCAGTTAGAAAAAAAACCTGTGCATAGCGATCTCATGTTAGGGAGTAACTTGAATCCATTAAAATGTCAGAGATCATTCTGTTCAAGATGTATTCATTAGTAAGAAAATATTAAGAAAACTATTACCACCAAAACGATAGTTTCTTTTTAGTGTCTATGAAAACAGCAAATTAAATTCTCAGTACCATATTTGTTAAAAACTTGATTGTGTTGTCAGCTATCTTGTGAATTTATTTTGCCATTGAGATAGATTATTTAGCTACTATTATTTGTGTTGAAGAAGTAAATATATTAAAAGAGGGATAAATTAATTGTTTGATATGATAACTAGATAAAGTTGTTCTTACTGAAATTAAAAGCAGATAAACTCTTTTCACCTCTACTTAACCTTGACTACAGTGAAATAGTGTAGTTAATTGTCATCTCAATCACATGCACACCAATACACATTGTACTCTTTCATTAATGAAGCAAGCCAGTATTTGAGTGTATGTATAAATAAAATTCTGGCTCTACTCAGAGCCAGAATTTAGACTGGTGATTCCTTCCTCCTCAGGCAGCCCAGCAACCTCTGTAGCCCAGGAGCACTTTCTTGCTTTGAGTCAGTTCTGTGGGAAGGGTGGTGAAAACTGTGTCCTGAGGAATAACCTGGACAGAGTGTTATGACTGAATTACTCATTCCTGTGGGCACAGAGATTCCCATGAAAGACTACAGCTTCTTGAAGCAAATTTTTCTTGGTGTTCCTCTTTACTCCCCCTTAGAGTAATGACAAGTTACCATCTAAACCTAATTACACAGGCTGAGTCACTGCAACCACACAATCCTACCCACATCTTTCTTGTCTTCCCTCCCAGTTCTTCCTGCTTGTGACTTGCTCAAAGTACATGACAAGAACCTCTGGACAAAGTCTGCCTGCTGTTATGGATTATTTCATTATCTAGTGCAATATGGTTCAGGCTTGATTTGGGATGAGGGTCAGCATTGGGTTGCTGTTGGTAAACTAAAAAGAGAACCTTGATTATAAATGAAGGAGTTTCCATGTAAGAAGTCTGGCAAAAGAATATGCCACTGCCAACATGGCTGCATTAGATTGCATGGTACGTGGTCTGACACAGGAACCTGGTTAAATAACAAACTGCTGTGTTGGAAAGTACTATTTGGCTAAAAAACTGGTGAGGCGTCAAAATATATCTGCATAATTCTCTGGTGATTTGTACCTCTATATTTTGTGAGCATTTCCTTGCCTCTAAAACATTAAGACTATCCAGAATAACACTTTTTTGTCAAAACATCATTATCCTTGAACAGGAAGAAGAAACCATCAGGATAAGTGCACGTTTCATCTATAGGTTAAGCAGGGATAGCATAATTCCTTTTAATCCTTGCTGATCTCTCATTCTCCTGAAAGGGTAACAGAATCTTGAGTTGGCTGTAATAAAAGCAAGTTAATTTCCAAATCTGGACTTCCACAGTGCAGTTTAAGAGAAGATGACCTGTTTAGATGCTGCCACTTGTCAGAGCAGGTAAGAAAGTCAGTCTAGAAGCCAACACTAGAGAAAAGGAAGCAGAAGACCCTGGAAAGTCATTAAAGGACATTCACAGGAGAGATGAGAGAGGTCAAGCAAGAATCTAGTCAGATTCAGGAATCTTGAAAGCTGCTGGGTCCCAAGGTTTGGGACCAGAAAAGCTACTTGATAGATGTTCTTGGTGGGAAAGCCAAATAGAACAGTAACAAGACATATTAATTTGTTTGTCAGAACTTATCATTAATCTTTAATAATTATTCTTCAGTCAAAAAATCTTGCAAAAACTAAGGTGAATCTAGTGCAGCTAGCGAAAAATGTAGGCACTCAAGTCCAAAACTGCACTTCTATAAGCCTTCCTCTCTTGGTCTCTAGCTGCTGTAGCTACTGTAGTCTGCCACATTGGAGTTCTCCCCCTCATAACAGTTTGCCTCTTTACAGGTACACAGAGACCTCAGAGTTTTCAGAGCAGAGAAATTTGGTGCCCACCTGACACCTACAACTATTTTGGATTTTTGAATGAACCTGTGTGGCTAATCCTGCTGAGATCCTGTTCCCAGGAAGGCCTGAGAACACACTTCTCCTGCAGAGATGAGTGTGGAAACAGGATTATTTTAAATGGAAACGTTAACATACCTGAGGGCTTACCTGTTTTAGTTTCTAATCAGAGCTGCCCAGAAATTCAATATGAACAGATACAAAAAAGGACATTTCTTGACTGAGACACTGCATTCACTGATGAGAAATTTTTTTGAAATTATTAAAATTTGAGTGACTGTACAAGAATATTGATTTTGAGCATGGTATCTCTAACAGCAAAGGAAGACCAGATTGTGAAGGCATTTACTGTCTTCATTAGTGTGCCTCTGGATACAGGAGGAACTGCATTCTAGCAGGCTCTTATGATTTTTTTGTAAAAGTCCTAAATTATTGGCACAATACTAAACAATGTCTTTTGGTGATCTGAACAAATGTGGCATTAACACACCAGTTTATATGTAATCAAGATATGGATAAACCAAACCACCTAGTAACTGACTAATACGCAAACAAGTAGTATTTTTTAAGTCTCTGTTACCTCAGGTTTCCTGTCATATTCTGCAGCTGCTACTTAAAAATTTTTGCTTGTGTTATTACCAAATTGTATATTTTAAAAAGTCATCATGCAAAATCTGGCTGATTAAAAGCAAGTTACTCATCAAACTCATTACAGCTTTCATGAGTATCCGTCTCATAGCTACCAGAAGAGTTCTGCTTTAGTGGCATTTTCATTAAATCTTCTATTTTAGTTTCTGTTTATCAAGCCTATTTCTCCAAGGATTCGTTTTCTTACAGTTGTATCCAGCATTCTTTTGATTTTGCCAATGAATTTAATTGAGGGAGGAGGTCTGGCCTGAAAACTGTGTTCAAAACCATCAGCTTGTCTCTTTAAAACTCACATTTAATTTCTCAGTTCTTCCTGCATAGACTTGCATTCTTTCTGTTCCATGAAACCTCCCTTTTGTACCTGCCCCAACTATCCATGAATTTGTTAAGCAAAACTCAATTCAATCTGTTCCTGCTTATATTTGTATATTCTAATGTCTTCAGAGCAAGCTGCATTTGACGCTTCCCTTGCTGGGTTGTTACTGGGTTTTCAGCCCATAAATTACAGAACTGTTAAGATAATTCCACAAAGCTTGCATTGGAAGGCATTGATTTTCCTTCTGTTTAATTCTGTGCCAGTGATATTACAGCAATGGTACATTTAGGCTCCCAGTTCTGTTTTCAGCTTCTTTTCCTGATCATTTTCAGATAAATTCTCATGGGTTTCCTCCTTATGCAGTGGGGAAAAGGCATAATTATTTTGGCTATGAGGGCTATTAAAAATGTTCTAAACTGCCTTGTTTATTTGTTTGCTCCTGTGGCAACATTTTTAATGTAAAAAAAAAAAAAAGGCAAAACCCCCCAACTTTGGTGTAAGCTCTGTTTCCAGAGAAATCCAGCTAAGTGGCTTGAAAAAAGTGTCAAAGTTCACTTACTTGCCTGAAAACGAATGTGAATTATCTTGCTTTTTCTATTACAAGTGCTTAGCTGAAATACTTAGACCAGACGAGTTCTTGGGCATGTCTTGGAAGTAACACCAGAATTTTAGGAGACACTGGTTTTATCTCTTGACAAGAGCTTCAGCATCAGTGTGGACATCAGTTCTGCAAAGGACTGTTTTCTTTCAATTGCATTCACATTATATTTCTGAGGACTTCAGGCATAAACTGTGCTGTTACAGTTCAGAAGTAGTTACATAACTGGCATCATCTAGGGCACCAGTGGTGACTGCAGATGTGGAGTGTAGATAAACTTATACTTTGGTGACAACTAGGGGGGAATGTCACCCTTAGTGCTGAAAAACTCATCTCTCTGAGCCAGGAAGATGTAGCAGTGGCACAAGCATGAAGGGGACAGAAAAAGAAGAGAAAACATGGCTTTGAAGATCTGGATGCCAAACAGCTTCTTCTAGAGAGACTTTAACTTTTTAAACAAGATAGTGAAAAGCAAACACACCTAAGGTTGCTCTATGAAGGACAAGGACAATTTGCTTTCAGTTGCTTTCTTATAACAGCCCTCTTTCACCAGCCATGGGTGAAACAAGCAGGAACTTCACAAACAGAAAAAGGATTTTCCACAAAGTTTCAAGAAATTTCATCATTCTGCTGCTGTCAAAGGAGGGTGAAAGAGATGCTACGGCAACATCAAAGCAAAGAGCGGAGTTTGGCAGGTGACAGGAAGATTAATTCTCTCTGAATGCATTGCTATTTCATTTTTCCTTTCTGTTCCCACTATCTATGGTTATGGAAAAGTCTTCCAT
This sequence comes from Hemiprocne comata, assembly GCA_020745705.1. Classification (NCBI taxonomy): domain Eukaryota; kingdom Metazoa; phylum Chordata; class Aves; order Apodiformes; family Apodidae; genus Hemiprocne; species Hemiprocne comata. The sequence goes on from CM036616.1 coordinate 46,078,782, forward strand.
GCATGGTTCTGGAAGAAAGGATATTGCAGCATTGGTTTGTGAAGCAAACATTCAGAACTTCCATGCTTATTCTTTGGAATGAAACACAGCACATAGATCTCTGTGTTATCCCTACTCTTGTGAATTGTGGAAGATTCAATCCAGTTTGGGCACTTCAGAAGCCTTTTGAAACCTCAGGTATGACTGACACTTTCCTTTTTCCTGAGAATTCATCATCAACTAAGTGCATGAACAGAAAACTGTCTTGCTATAGCTCCAGAATGAGTTTTTCCTACTATCAGTAACATGAGGTATTTTTAAATGTTTATAGCATCTATAAAATTAAACTCATATAAATTCAAATTATCAGCTTTGTGTTTTTGAACAAAAATGTGATAATCTTTCCAGAGAAGAATGGCACAATGGTGTTAAAACTTTATCAAACGGTTAGATGTGTAGTGTTCATCAGTGCTATGAAGACTGGGGACTCTGTAAGTGATCACAAGAAATTAAAATATTACTTACCATTTTGCTTGCTATAAAAGTCTTTGAGCAACAGATAAGAGGCACATGAACAAACAAGACTAATATGGGTTCTAGAATAGCACTGGGACAGGCTGCTTGAAGTGAGCTGTGGTTATAACTTCAGTAATGTTGTTGCACCTCCCTTTTAAACTTTTTAAAACAATTTTTCTGTAAATGTAAACCCGTTTTAAGAATCTGTGAGGAATTATTTTCAACTGGAAAATAATACTATATACCTCTAGTACAATCAGCTAACTGTAACTCTGGAAGTAAAATAACCATCTCCCAAAAAGCAGGCCTAGATACAATAAAAACGCTGGTAACAGCTGGGGAATTATTTTCACTCCCAAACACTTTCCTTTTCAGATTATTAAGAAAAGCAGTCAGCACCTAATATCCCTGTAGGAACTGGAAATCCATTGTCATGGAGAGAATCTACCTTTTCTCTTAAAACTAACCTAGGGATACAGGTGATGCAATTGTTGCTGTTTTAAGATAGCTCCCAAAAGGCAGACAAAGAGACTATGTTTAGGAAGGAGACATTATTTATTGCAGGTTTGCACTAAGCTGGGTGCTTGGCGCCTTCCCATAAATCAAGCACACAAAATAAGATTTTTTCATTACATATTTATACACAAAACTCTAAAGTTAGTAAGTTGACATGTCCATCCTCCTTATAGTGATGGGTTAGCAACTTACATATAGTTACATCACTTTTTCTGCAATGATGCATGCTCAGGGGAAGGGGTCCTCACCTGGGCAGAGGTCTTTTTGACCTGGGGGGTGTGATTTTTAGTATTATAATGGCATTATAATGAGCTAAGTTCACGTAGAGGAGACAGCATTGCAACTTCTATAGCTTCATCTGCCCAAAACTGGTTTAGCCATCAATCTTCTTGATTTTGTTTCTTCTTTATCACCTTCTGCATTCTTCAGGTCCAATTATCCATATAGACCTCAAGTCTTCTCTGCCAAGTTGGTGATTTACATGAGACACTCTCTAAACCTCTTGTTTAATTGCCTTCTTCAAGGCCTAGTTATTGCAGGATGTCCTTGCTCAGTGCTGGCTGTGGTACTAATTGTGTGCCTCTCTGACTGCAATTTTCACTTGTATATATATACAGAGCTCATCTCACACAAAATAACCACATTGTTCTAAATTTCCGAGTTATATTGCAACACAATGACATTTTGAGTTTTGTGAAGAAGCTAAAAAAAATTGTTTGCTTTCAGTTAGGATCCCTGGTATCCAGAATTCAAACAAGACAAAGACACAGAAACAAGTCTTTTAGATTTTTTTTTGTATTTCTATAGAAAAAAGAAACTGTGGTAATTCTTTGTATGTTGGGTCTCCTTTATGTATGACAAACCTGTTCCTCAGTCCTTTTCCATTTCCAGCAGCCTGTTGGACACAGTGAAAGTGCTAGAATAGCATAGGTGTTTGCACTTCAGTGAGGGCAAGAATAAATAGACATGCAAAACTGTGCTATTTCCTTTCAACTCTGAATGCTGAATCCTCAGTCATGCAGTCCTCTCTATCGTGAAGATCATGGTCACTACATATATTCTGGGGCAGTTACTGTGGCAAGGTGAGTAAGTGGTAATACAAGTAATATATAGCAAAGATAAAACATACTCTCTCTATTCAGTTCACTCCAAACAAAGTCAGTGGTGCTAGAAACATCAAAAATATTTTTGAATTTATGGCATCAATAATTTCTAACATTTTTAGTCATACCTATCGTCTGATTACTTAACAAAAAAAATGCAACATTAAAACAATGCCCACCTTCTATTAACTTGATGGCAGAAGTGGCATCTCTTATCAGAAGATGTAGTTATAATCTCTAGGGCACTGGCTATGGATTTTCATTGACCCTGGATGTCATCCCAGCCCATGATGACTTCAAAGTGTATTCCAGTGAATATAATGCAACAAATGCAAAACTGATGCAAGAGAGAAGACAATTGGCAGATAATAATGTTATGGACTTTGATAAAGCTCCAGCAAGTATGAAATTCAACAGCTTGTTTTCTCTGCAACAATAATCACTATGATTAATTTATGCTGGTGTTTTATTTTCTGTTAGCTATTTTCTATTAACTTCCTTTTGAAAACAATGTTTTTGTAGAGTAGTATTTCCAGTTGTTTCTTGGGATTAATAATCAGAAATAGCCCTTGACAGAGGTGATTTACAACTGCAGTATGCTTGACCAATACAATAGGTGTAGTTTAAAAGTGATGAAGGCAGAACTTCCGTAGCAGCGGAACATGTACTAGATTACTAATTTCTGAAACAAAAATGGTTTTCCCATACAAATGAATGTAAAGTTATTTATTTAACTACCCCTTTAAAAGATTTTTCAGATTCAAAACCACAACTGAAACAAACAGACAATATGTTAAACGTAGAGCGGAACAGTCATGCTGGTCCGTACTCATCCTGGGAAAAGCAGGGAAGAGATACTGAGAAAGAGACTCTTGTGGTCATTTACATTTTTAATACTTTGGAGGTGTACATAATTGTATCTAATGAAATATATTAGATCATTTGAATGATAACAACAGCTATTGTTATTTGGCAGAATGTAAAAAAATCAATACACTTGAACAGCTGTTCTGCTCTGGACGTTGTTAATGGGGGATCTTTCACTGTCAATCTGTTCTTATGTAGTGCTAAAAAATAACTTCAGCCACAATAATCCCCAGCAGCATTAAAGGCTTGGGGAAGAGTGGCTGGAGAACTGCCCAGCAGCAAGGGACCTGGGGGTGCTGGTTGACAGCTGGATGAATATGAGCCAGCAGTGTGCCCAGGTTGCCAAGACGGCCAATAGCATCCTGGCCTGTATCAGGAATAGTGCAGCCAGCAGGAGTAGGGAAGAGATTGTCCCCCTGTACTCAGCACTGGTGAGGCCACACCTTGAGTCCTGTGTTCAGTTCTGGGCCCCTCACTACAGAAAGAATAATGTGTGTCCAGAGAAGGATGATGAAGCTGATGGAGGGTTTGGGAGATAGGTCTTACAAGGAGCAGCTGAGGGAGATGGGGTGCTCTCTACAACAACTGTAGGGGAGGTTGTAAAGAGGTGGGGATTGGTCTGTTCAATGAAGTTCAAGTGATAGGACAAGAGGTAATGGCCTCAAGTTGTGCCAGTGGAGGTTTAGATTGGATGTTAGGAAGAATTCACTGAAAGGGTTCTCAGGCACTGGAATAAACTGCCCAGGGCGGTGGTGGAGTCACTAATCCTAGAGGTATTTAAGAGTGATATAGACACAGTACTTAGGAATATGGTTCAGTTAAGACCAAATTTTTTCTTTCCGACAAGTGTATTCAAAAATCTCTCATTCACAACTTCCTCATCATCTTTTTACAGTGTCACTGGGACCATTTTATCTGGAATGAATTTTGCCTGTGACTTAGAACTGGTTCTGGATTTAAATATATCCAGATCAATCCAACAAGCTGCATGGCAAGTGCTGCTTCATAGCCAGCAATAAGCATAATCAAAAAAGGAGATAAACAAAGAGGGATTGGTGGAGGACATTAAGATTTGGGGCAGCCTTGGCTGTAGTGATCATGTGAAGACAGAGTTCAGGATAATGGCTAGTATGCACAAAACAATAAGTCGGATTGCAACATTGTACTTAAGGAGAGCTAATTTTGATGTCTTGAAGAAACTGCTTAGAGAAGTCCCATGGGTTAGGGCTCTGGAAGGTAGGGGAGCTCTAGAGAGTTGGTTGATATTCAAGTACCACTTCCTCCAAGCTCAGGATTGGTGTATCCCTAAGAGCAAGAATTCAGGCAAAGGAACCTGGAGGCCTTAATGGTTGAGCAGGGAGCTTCTGAAACAGCTCAAGTGGAATAATGAAGTTTACAGTATGTGGAAGAAGAGACTGACTACTTTGGGAAGATTAAAACAATTATGCAGCAATGAAATGAAAAAAGCCAAGGCCTCCTCTCCTTGGAATTTAACCTGGCAAGGGATGTCAAGGTCAAGAGGGATAGTTTCTTCAAGTGTATTGGAGGCAAAAGGAAAACTAGAGAAAATGTTGTCCTGCTGTTGAATGAGGCAGGTGTCATGGTGACAGAGGATGCAAAGAAGGTGGAGTTACTGAATGCCTTCTTTGCTTCAGTCTTTACTGCTCAGGCGAGCCCTTAGGATTCTCAGACTTTGGAGATAACGGAGAAAGTCTGGACAAAGGAAGACTTCCCATAGGTTGAGGAGGATCAATTTGGAGATCAATTCAGTAAACTGGTTATCCACAAGTCCATAGGTCCTGATGGGATACACCTGCGAGTGCTGAGGGACCTGGCAGAAGTCATTGCTGGACCACTCTCCATCATCTTTGAAAGATCCTGGGGAACAGGAGAGGTGCCTGAGGACTGGAGGAAAGCCAGTGTCACTCCAGTCTTCAAAAAGGACAAGAAGGAAGACACAGGAAACTACACCTCACTTCCATCCCTGGAAAGATGATGGAACAGGTCATTCCGGGCATCATCTCAAAGCATGTGGAGGAAAAGAAGGTTATCAGAAGTAGTCAAAATGGATTCACCAAGGAGAAGTCATGTTTGACTAATCTGATAGAATTCTACAGTGGCATGACTGGATGAGGGGATAGCAGGCTGACTTCAGCTGACTTCAGCAAGGCTTTCCAACACCATCTCCTACAGCATCCTTATTGGCAAGGTTAGGAAGTGTGGGTTAGATTAATGGACAGTAGGGTGGATTGAAAACCATCTGAAATGCAAAGCTCAGAGGTGGTTATGATTAGTGGCACAGAGTTTAGTTGGAGGTCTGTAACAAGTGGTGTTCCCCAGGGGTCACTACTGGTTCAAGTCCTGTTCAACATGTTCATCAATGACCTGGATGAAGGTATAGAGTGTATACTCAGCAAGTTTGTGGATGACACAAAACTGGGAGCGGTGGCTGACACACCAAATGGTTGTGCTGCCATCCAGTGTGACCTGGACAGGCTGGAGAGCTGGGCAAAGAGAAACCTTTCGAAATTCTTCAAGAGCAAGTGTAGGGTCCTGCACCTGGGGAGGAACAACCCCATGCATTAATTCAGGTTGGGAGCTGACCTGCTGGAGAGCAGCTCTGTGGAAAAAGACCTGGGAGCCATGGTGGACAACTGGATAACATGAGCCAGCAATGTACCCTTGTGGCCAAGAAGGCCTATGGCATCCTGGGATGCAACAAAAAGATTGTGGCAAGGAGGTCGAGGGAGGTCATCCTCCCCATATACTCTGCCCTGATGAGGCTGTATATGGAGTACTGTGTGCAGTTCTGGGCTTCCCAGTTCAAGAGGGGCAGGGAACTGCTGGAGGGGCTACAGCAAAGGGCTACAGAGATGATTAGGGGACTAGAACATCTCTTTTATGAGGAAAGGCTGAGGGACTTCAGTCTTTTTAGTCTGGAGAAGACTGAGGGGGGATCTTATCAATGCTTATAACCACTTAAAGGGTGGGTGTCGGGAGGATGGGACCAGTCAGTTTTCAGTGGTGCCCAGTGATGGGACAAGAGGTAACAAGCACAAATTTGAACATAGGAAGTTCCATCTTAACATGAGGAACTTCTTTACTCTGAGTGTGGCAGAGCACTAGCACAGGCTGCCCATAGAGGTTGCAGAGTCTCTGTCTCTGGAGTCACGGAATCACAGAATTGTCAGAGTTGGAAGGGACCTCTAGAGATCACCTAGTCCAACTCCACTGCATGGAGACATTAAAATTAATGGAGATATAAAAAACTTGCCTTGTATGCCATCCTGAACATCATCCATCACCTGCATGAACATCCATCACCTGGATGAACATCCAGGTGAACCTGCTCTGGCAGGGGGGTTGGACTAGGTGATTTCCTGCGGTCCCTTCCAATCCCTAAAATTCTGTGATTCTGTAATTTGCATGGGGAAGCTGAATGCCCAGGGCCCTGCTGCGTTGCCTGTGTCAGGGCTCTGGAAGGGCTGCCTGCTGCTGACGCACAGAAGCGATGCTGTGGCCCCTGTGATGACCACCAGCCCTGCTTCTCAAGCCAAGACAACCAGGCAGTGCTTGACTCTCCCACTCACTGTGTCCTGGACCAAGCCTTACTCTATCCCACATTGAATGGGCAAAATTCACTTTTACCTACGCTGCTGAGAAATCTCATGATGGCTTTGTCTTAATTTATCCCAGAATTTGATTACAGGGGCACAGGAGATTTAGGAGGATGTCTGATCTTCTGAACTAGAATGTTAGAACTAGTTAGAATTAAGTAGTGTGGAACTAATTACCTTTAGCTGTATTTAGGTGGCATAATTTTCACCCGCAAAAGCCCTTAGGGTCTCTGAGTTACCAAAACCATGTTTCAGTTCAGAGCCGTGTTTCTTTTTCACATTCGCAAATACTTAATAAATTAAAAGAATATTCTATTCTCTAAACCAGATGTTGCTCTAACTCTATAGCTTAATGAATAAGCATTCGATCTTTCACTAAAAAGGTTCTAATTCTTCCATCTGCACTTACACTTCTATAACCTTCCTTTGTAATTAAAATCTATTTCTGTCCTATTTGTGGACTTGATTTTCTTAACTGCTGATATCACTGCAAATGCTGTTTTCTGCACTCATAGCCACATGTTGTTAGAGCTCCACATGCATACATGACTTACTACCACAAATCAGCAGAAGTTTTGCAAGATATTTTTCTTATTATAACTTCCAGGCAACTTTATTCAAATATCTCTGTGAATCAATTTTCTATATGCTGACAGTATATTTGCAATTGCTGGCTTCCAAGATTCATCAGATACTATATTAGGGTGACTTAGATGCAAATTCAGCAAAACTTGCACTTGTCAGCAGCCACTGTGTCTGAGTGGCCTGTGGGTGGCCAGGGCATGAGTGAGAGGGAGTCCAGATCAGTTCCTCTCTACACTACCGTCATATGTTCAGGCAAAGCCAATAGGTTGCCCTTTTAAATAAAAGGTTGGCAGACGTAATCAATCACTAATGCAACTGGCTTTGGTTTCCAAACTGAAACGAGTTGGGCAGAACCTCACCTATAAAACAGTAAGTCATTCATATTTCTTGTTTCAGGGCTTAAGATGAAAAGAAGGACCTTTGCACAAAGTTTTCTTGAATGATACTGATATTGAGGCATCTTGAGGTCATCGATGAAGAGGCTAATAGTTTCACACTTGTTTCAAAACAATGTCCCTTTGCTCAGACTGTAGGAAAACACATTACTGGTTATTGCAAAATAGCTCCAGGATGATAGAGGTGTCAGCCTACAGGTTGTGCAAGGAGTGACTGAATTAGGACTGTTGTGCTGGAAGGTGCATAAAGGAGTAATCCTGAAAGTTTCACGACTCATAGAAGCTGTAGTTTGAGCATCTTTTCCAAGCTGTGTTGCTGGAACATTGTCTTCTGCTGCAGTGCTGTGTGCTGATCTGTGCTTTTCGGTCCCTGATTACATCAGAGCATGACTTATGACTCAGCTTTGGAAGATCTATTTTTAGAAAAAAACTGAAAGAGATCTAGCGGCAAACTCTTCACAAATGAAAAAGTTTTTATTTCAAATAGCCTAGTTCTGTACAGCACAGGAAAAAGAAAACATCTAAAAGATGTATGACAGGAACCACTATCTTATCCTTACTTACAGGGGCTTCCAGATAAAACAAAAAGTAAACAGCAGGTGTCTAATTCATAAATAAAACAAATATGTTTTAAGAGCTCCCCCCCAGCTGCTCTAGCACATTACTACAGATGCAGACATAAAGAAAACCCTTGAAAAACACAAATGCTATCATAACTTTGAACTAAACACCATAATAATGATGCAAACACAAAAATTCCTTTTGTCACTTTAGAGCTCTCAAGAAACCAGCAATTAGGTTCTAGATTCTTCTATTTTTTTTTATTTTTTTTTTAAAGATCTGCATGCTTTGATACTCTGACACATTGTGTCTTTGTTTCCTAACAATTATTTTTGGTTTTGGGCTGAAAGCATTTGTGAAACAACTTCAATATTAAACAAAGATATTATTGAGCGATTACAACATTGCATTGGAACAAGTACTTTTGAGAAGACAGGGAAAAGAAGAGAGAAATGAACAAGACCAAAACTAGGTACTAATTTTCTGAGGAATCTTTGTCTTAAGGCTATGCTGTTTCCATACCCATAGATAAGGAAAACTGCCCAGAAACCAGAAGTACAATTTGAAATTTTTGGAAACACATGGAATTTTTCCATTTCACCTTCAAAAATGTTCTCTACTTCTCCAATAATTAAAACATTTCAGATGGGGGAAATAAACAGAGATAAGAATAGAGTGAAAATCTCAGGGGAAGAAAAAGGGATAATTTTATCACTCTTTCTTCAACAATGCTCTGTAGTCTTTTCATCAAGTTCTTTGTAATATCAGCCAACATTTTCACTTTATTTTTAGACTGGACTTAAAAAAGCTACACAGTCTAAGGCAAAAATAAATATGTAACAAATGAGATTCAATGTCCCATTCTTCCGCATTGCTGTGAGTGGGTACGTATGCACTTGTTTAACATTTGGCTCTTCTATGAATACTCCTTTGCAGCCACATTTCTGGTGGCAGCAAGCAGTGCAGTGCTAGGGGTAGGGTGTGAATTAGAGAATGTCTTGAAGTGCCTCCTAGTCCTATTTTTCTGGATTTGTATGATTTTTATGGTTCTGCAGCACTTTGCCTCCTAGGATGGTGGCCAAGAGTAAGTAAGGTTGTCCCTTGTTCTGTTTCAGGCAGGCAGTGAGATGAAAAAGAGAGTTCCCCTGTTCTGGCCCATGCTGCAAGGAATCAGAGCACCGCCCCAGACTGCATGTGCTAAGTCCCCAGCGACAGCTTGGATGCGTCTTTCTTCTGGCGAAACTGAAGGTTTGTTTGGCTAAATCACAGGATACAGACAATGGCTTGTGGGACAGTCTCCCTGGCAAATTGTTCCATCCAAGTGGGTCGGCAATTAAAAATGCTGTGGTGTATCCAGAAAAAAAAGCAAGTCACCACTGTCTTCTGAGATTGGAGCCAGGCAGTCAGGGGCCCATGTCTGTCCACTAGCTCCTACCACTTTGCTTATCTCAAGGACATGCTTTAAAATTTGATCTACATCTTGTCAAGCAGTATTGGCTATTTTTATTTCATCTCTTGTATTTTTTTTCCTCAGTATAAATGCTATGTGTTAAGCTTTAATGACTGTGCTTTCCTGGGAGAAAGCCATTGAAAACATGTCCATTTACTTTCCATGGATTCCTCTACTATGAACTTTCACGGTTGTATCTTCTTCATCCAGCTCAGTCACCTCCTCTTTGCTTGGTCTTATTAAAGGGTGCTAACGACCAAATGGTATAATCATGCTGCAGATTACTAGAGGAGAAATAGAAGTCAGATGTGCATTTTTACTATTTTGTCTGCACACAAGTAGCCAGCAAAAACTAAGCTCAGGATAATAAATCAATTAACTGATTATCACAAGTCTTTGTGATAATAAGGCTTTACCTTATTTCAAGCTTAGGCACATTTGCTCATGTCAGATACAACTGGGTGAGGCTTTTTTGTCCAAACAGTACACAAAGCCCAAGATGGTTCAAGAAGAGCAAGAGGAATGGATCATTGCAGAGTCTCTTTTGTTCCATCCAGTCTGTGGTTAAGGGTTGAAGCTATCTGCCCCAGTAAAAGGCATATCAGCTTTACCCATACCAGCCCCATTTGGGGCTGTAGATGAGCAGGATGTGGAAGGACAGGTGAGGTGAGATTTCCAGCACTCTGCATTAAAGCACGAGGTATCTCCTTTGTGACTGGTATTTCGGTCTTAGAGCAGGGATGAGAGCCTCTCCGCAGGATTTGCTCATGTTATCTGACACACTGCAATTAGATAAAGGTAGTTCAGGGGCTCCTCTCTTGGTCTACTCCTCCTGTGATCCTGTGTGGATTTTGTTGGGATGGAGTGCTCACACCAGCATGCTGGCTGTCCAGTAAAGGTGACTTGTGTTTTCCTTCTCCAGTATCAATATATGTGTTAGGAGGCTCAGAAGAACTTAGAAGTTTTGTTCAGACAAAGTAGAAATTTCAGCTTATCCTAAAATGTATACATTAATCTCCTCATTGCAACCAGGTTCTGATCAAGATAAGGAATCTAGGATAAACTACCAACCAGGAAAGAAAGTTACTTTTAAAACAAGGGGGAATAGACAGCTTCAAAATTCTAGGCACCAACTAAACACCCGTGCTAAAGTGATTAAACTTGTGGAAAACTTAAAAGATGTAACAGATGTTATTAACATTATGAGCAAGAGATTAAACCAATTGGCCAAAGTAATCGAACCTTCCCCTGAAAATACATCCAAAAGTTCCTCCAAAGGTTCATCTGAGAGTTCCTCCAGACGCTCCTCCTGTCACCCCAGTTCTGAGGAGCAGGAGGAACCCAAAGCATGGCGTCCAGTGATTCATACGGGAACATCAATTACCGGTCACGCTAGACAGAATATACTCCAAAAAGAGATCCCATACACACCCCTTGAACTTGTGGATATAAAGAAAAGATTCAGTAGGAAGTTTACTGAAAGTGACACTGAATATATCATTAGAGTATCTGCAGAAGGTGGGGATCACATTCTATTATCAGAAAAGGAGGCTTCTGGCTACTGGGGGCCAGGTGCCTTACTAATTATAGGAGATAACACAACCCCGTGGTCCATCACCCAATGAGCCACATATAATATAAGTTTATTAGATCCAATGTCAAGAGGCAAACCTTTTGTTTTGAAGGGGGACCTCTCGCAACTGATGGATAATATCCATAAAGCAGCTGTGATCCAATTGATTCATCAGGGTGAATTGATAACCGGGCAGGATTCCCCACTAATGCTACCAGTGAGGCCTCAAAGAATGGACATTCTTATTAGGGGCTTACCAGGAGCACTCAAAAATTTGGCCATTCAACTGAAAGCTAGAGTCGCAGATAATGACCAAGATAACAATCCCTATACTTGGGGCGACCTAGCAAAAGAACTAACAGAATATGGTCGAAAACATGGAATCCCTGAATGCGACACCTGAAGAGACCCCCAGTTCACCAATTGGCTTTTATTGATGATGACCAAAGACCTACCTATGCTGAAGTGGCTGCACGTCCACCACGCACCCATCCCCGAGTTTCGGGAGGTGGGAGGGGTGACCGGGCACCCACTTACAATAGGTCCAACACTACACATGGTCACCAACCACGGAATGGCCCCAGGCCACAAGATGGCTCACGCCAGGGGCACTTTGCAAGGCTTAAGGAGGAGGCCAGACGCAAAGGGATACCCCCGGAGCTGCTCACCTGCAACTACAGTTATGGCCATCTGAAGAATTTAGTTGAGAAGTGGCCTGCCCCTAACACAAATTCTAATTCGGAAAACTAAATAGTCCTCCCTCTGCAACAAAGAAACAACGAAGGAAAAGGCAGAGGGAGGAAAAGGGCAAAATTCAAAACATAACTAATCATACCTCAGGGAAAATGTGGGAAGACATGCCTGAAAATGAAAATGATTGGCCAACCAAATCTGAATCAGACCCTAAAATAAGTAAGCCTCCACAAGATTGGCAGCATATTCTAAGACTAGTCCAAAATTCACGGGGTGATTTGGAAATCACGTGTTGGTCCAAAAAGATATCCAGTAACCTTTGTGGTGGATACAGGAGCACAAATATCCACACTTAAGAAAGGTGAGACCATAAAATGTGGAATTAATTAGTCCCTAAAATCTATGCTTGTGAGTGGTGCATTTGGCCAGCTCACTCGCCAAAAAACTGCCAAAGTTACCCTAAAATTGCCAGGTGAGGATAGTACCATTAGGACAGAGATGATAGTGGGTGACATCCCCTACAATTTATTGGGATGGACATTTTATAAGGAAAAGCATGGAGGGATGATAAAGGTAATTACTGGAATTTTGAGACACCCACTCTAGAAGTTAGACTATTCCAAAAGGCTCCTGGTCTGCCACCAACCCGGATTACCAATACTAAGCAGTATTCAATCCCAATGGCAGCCAAAGAGGGAATCAAAGAGGTTATTGAGGACTTGAAGGTGAAGGGAATAATTGTTAATATTCATTCTCCCTACAATTCCCCCATTTGGCCAGTGAGAAAGCCAAATGGGAAGTGGCGACTCACTATAGATTATCACAAATTAAACGCTAACACAGGCCCTTTAACAGCAGCTGTGCCAAATTTGGCAGAGTTAATAGTGGAGGTGCAAGAGGCTGCACACCCAACTATGGCTGTTTTGGATGTGAAGGATATGTTCTTCATGGTTCCAATTCAGGAGGAAGACCAGCCCAAGTTTGCTTTCAGCTGGGGGGGCAACCAGTATACTTTCACATGCCTGCCCCAAGGTTATAAGCATTCTCCCACTCTGGCTCATCATGCCCTCAGTACTGAATTAGAACAAATCCAATCTGTAGAAGAATACAATGATGTCAGAGTCTATCAATACATAGATGACATCCTAATCGGGGGGCAGGATGAGACCAGAGTAAAAGAAGTTTACAATTATATAATCCATCATCTATCAAACATTGGTATAGTTATCCCAGATGAGAAAAAGCAGCCACCCTCTTCCCAAGTCAAGTTTCTGGGGATATGGCAGCGGAAAGGGACTTGGAATGTCCCTAATGACACCTTATTGAAGTTAAATGACATCAAAGTTCCCCAGAATAAAAAGGAATTGCAGGAGGTGCTAGGCACAATCCAATTTTAGAGAAAGCATGTACCTGACCTGTCTATAATAGCCCGTCCATTATATGATCTTTTGAAAAAATGCAAGCACTGGGAATGGACAGAAATGCAAGAAGAAGCCCTAAAACTAATATTATTTGAAATTCAGACATATCAATCACTAGGACTGATCCACCCAATGGACCCTGTTGTCATTGAGTGGGGATTTGCCATAAGTGGCTTGTCTTAGGATATATGGCAGAGGGGCCTGGAATGGGGGGAGATGCCCTATTGGCTTCTTTTCCCAGTCATTTAAAGATTATGAAAAGAGATATTCTGTATGGGAGAAAGGCTTAATGGCAGTGACCACGGCCTTGAAAGAGGCCGAAAAGATGATTAAAAGACAGAAGGTAATTATAAGAGGTCCATTTAAGGTAATCAATCAGGTCTCCTCTCGTCAAGCTCCTCCCGAGGGTGTCTCCCAGAAGAATACAGTTCAGAAGTGGTATACTCAGATTGAATATTATAACAACCTATTCAACATAACAGAAGGTCCCGAGAAGATTCTAACAATACAAGACAAAATTAAAGCCAGTGATGACATCACCACAATGGTTAAGAATCCTTCTCCTATCAGGGAAGCCCCTGATTATACCACAAACCTGAGGAAGGCATGTTTACTGATGCTTCCTCAAGAAGGGAAGGCAAAACCTGGAAATTTCACTCTGCTGCCTTTAATGTTACCACTAATGAACAAATAATCAATGAGGGAGAGGGAAGTGCCCAAGCAGGAGAATTAGATGCTGTTTACAACGTAATCCTGAAAGAGAAGGATACAAAGGAACCCGTGTAGATTTACACAGATTCATATGCGGTGTATAAAGGGTGCACTGAATGGATCACTTTCTGGCAAGAAAACGATTGGCAAATTAACAGTGTACCCGTATGGCACTTGGAAAAATGGAAGTTAATATTGGAAATAGCTAAAAACAATCCTAACTTCCACGTCGGCTGGGTACCATCTCACCAGTCCGACATGAAAAGTGAGACTGTAAAGTGGAACAACAAAGTAGACGAATTGGCCTGAATAAATTGGATTGAAATCAGAGAGGCCCTAGCACAAGGCAAAACCACTGAGTGGGGAAAGCTCCTTGAGTGGCTACATTGTAAACGTGGGCACTCTGGCAATTATGATTTATATAAGGAAGCACAAGCTTGAGGTTGGCCTGTAACTAAAGATACGTGTAAAACTGTAATTTTCTTTGTGTGATCAGTGTAAAATAAGACTTGGACATCACCCTACGAAAGATCAATTGCATCTTAGAGACTCCAAAAAACTATGGGATGCATGGCAGATTGATTACATAGGCCCTTTTAGAAAATCTGGGGAAAAGCAATATATAATTGTAGCAGTAGAAATAATTTCTGGTTTGACGTGTGCTGAGGCATACACAAAAGCAACAGGGGAAAACACTATATGTTTTTTAGAAAAGATCTTTGGTATACTCCCCAAACCTAACACCATCCAATAAGACAATGGTTTGCATTTTTCCTCTCACTCTGTTCAATTGTGGGCAGAACGAGAGGGAATTAAATGGATCTTGCACACCCCTTACTATCCACAAGCGAATGGAATAGTTGAACGGACTAATGGCTTGCTAAAAGGTGTCTTAAAGCCAAACTGTCCCAGGTGGGATGGGAGGCTTAGCTACGCTTTAACGGTAGTAAATAACAGATGGGGAGTCAACTGCTGCCCCAGACTTAATGCATTCTACCCAAAGCCACCTTCAAGCAATCCCTTACCACAGAATCATGGGGTGAAAAGGGACTCTTGTCAAAACCCAAACAGAAAACAGAAACATATCTATACCACGGGGGAAACTGTGCTGGTAAATTTGCCAAGCATTGGAAAAATTCAATTGGTTTTAGATACTTCGCTGAATCGAAATACATGGAAGGCTGTGGATTCAGAGGGGGAACTTTATAAAATCGTACAAATTGGATTATATTTGTTGTGTAATGTAATTAATTATTGTAGAGCCCAAATGTTCCTTTTATTGCCATGTTCTGTTCTGTTATCTGTCTCCTTGGAAAGTCATATGCCATCTTTAATATGTGATACAATGCTTATAGCTCAGGATTTTCAGATTTGACGTTGGCAAAAGCTATTACACTACTGGGCTGTGAGCTACTGCAGGAGGGCTGATCACCTTTCTGACGGAGGTTGCTGAAGGTGTCAAAGAGCCTGATCAGCTTGGAGACACAGGATGCAGTCTTATTACATCATTGCTCACTTCTTTTCCCTAGTTCTTGTGATAATGGCATTGCTATAACGTCCACTGGAAATTCTCAGGACCAGGTCAATTCATCCACTCTGGGATAAAATCATTTGTATCTGATGAAAATAAAAGGTAATCATCACAATTTACTCACAATTCCTAGAACAACTGGTAACTAGCTATTAGGCTTCCTGTCAATGTTAACTAAATATAACACATGCAAGACAACAAAACAGCTACCAAGGGATTATCCTGTTGCCCTTTGACTATGGTGACTTTGTATGGAGAAAAAAAAAACGCTGCATATAGCTAATAGGACACTGTGTGTAAATATTCCTGCAGATTTGTAATTTTTTTTATTATGAAATATACTGTAGATACTTTTTCTAGAGGTATGAAAGTTAAATGTATATATTATGGTAGAAAGAATGATGTCAAGTGTTAATTGTTGTAAATTTTATTTTGCAAAATTATCATAAAAGGCCAGGAGAGCCAGAGTTAAAAGGTGGTAGGGGAATGTATCATTCTCGACTGTGGTAATCATTAAGTGTTAGAGTTACTGTTACAAGTTGTAACTTATTTTTTATAGTTCTTCAATTTTAAAGATTATAAGATTGTTATAATGTATATAGTTCAATAGTTTTATGCGAGCCACGGAGTGAAGTGTAAGGGTTGTGCCCCTTACCACAGAAAGTATGCCTCCCATAAAACTATTTCACTATACAAGGGAGACTAAACGCACGCTGTGCTTGCACGGTTAGTACCTATGGCTCCAGGCTTCTCGGGGAGGGGCCTGCTTCCCTGTGAGCGCTCTGATTGGCTGAGCCGGGGTTGGTATGCAAATGTATAATGCATTACTGCATTGCGGCACCTGAGGTGGGTCACCCTCACCTGATGAAAGTCCCTGAACGGTAGAGGGGGTGGGGAGGAACTTCTGGATCTAGGAGGGGAGGGGCAGGACGCTGTGGCCGGATCGTTGTGGGACCTGAGAGAGCTAAACAGCTGAAATGCTACTTCTCTTAAGAACGGTAAAGCTCAGATCCTTGCATGCGCATGAAGAAGATAGAAAACCCAAACCGACTGGACCAGAACTGAGACCGACTAGAGTTGGGCGAAGCCGACGTGAGCCGGGTGGAGCCGAGCTGGCCGGAGCCGAGCGGAGTCGAACCCGATTCGGGAAGAGCCGAGCTGCCCAGCCGAAGTGCTGCTAGACGGAGCCGAGACCCAGCCGGGCCGCCGCCGCCCGGGTGCTGCCGCGTGCCGCCGCTGGGCGCTGCTGCCGCAGCCCGAGCGTCGAGCGCTGCCGCGCGCCGCCGCCTGAGCCACGAGCGCTGCCACGCCGCTGCCGGTCACGTGGTGCGTGTCGCTGCCCTCCAGCCCGATCACCAGCCGCCCAGGAGCCGCCGCTGCCGCTACATACAACGAGCCGGGAGTGTAGGAACCCCCTCTGCAAATCTTTCCTTTATTATAATAATCTTCTCCCTATCTTTTGCACCCCTGTGGCTTGTATTATATTTACATTTGTACACCTAATTGCGCCTCTAAAGCAACAACATATAGAAACCTTCACTCTGTGTCCTCATTCCCTTTTTGAGCGAGAGTGTGTACTACGCATGAGGGGGGTTTCAACAGGTATCAAGTAAAATCAAAAAAGGAGGGCTTAACCGCTCAAACCCCTTTCTCTCCTCTTTGAACCTTTATAGGGAGGCAGTGCCAGGGTTTTACCCTGACCTTATAAATCTGCTTTTGAGGGGAAGACAAGTGATAAGCGTTCAGTGTGCGTTTACTTTCAGATCCCTTAACCCAGACTGTAGTAACCCAGGGCTTTTAATAGTAATTCTTGTTTCTGTTGGCAAATAGTCCAGTTGTATGTAATTACTTAATTATACATATTGGCTGACTAGTGCATAGGTGCATATGATTGGTGGAGCAATAACACTGCTAATGGCTGGCCTGAAGAAAAATATTAATTTGACTGGGGAGACCTGAAATAAGAGGGCTGAAACATGACCAGATAGAGCCATGAAACGATAAAATGGCAGTTTTGCTGATGGGAACTAAATGGGCAGTGTTACAGTGATTCTTTTGCATCATGAGTCATAAACCAGATTTTAAAAGGACTACTATAATTCAGTTCATTCAACCTGCTCAGGCTTAAATGTCCAACATTTCCAGTATTGCCCATGGAAAGTGCACCTAATTTTAAACTAAAGGACATATTTCAAGCAGCAGTAAACTGGAGTGTCTTCATTATGTGTAAGATACATTTTTAACCTCAGTTTCAGTGTTTCTTTTGGAAACAGTATATTCATCAGCCTTACTGTGGACTAAATCAAATTGGGTCCTGTAAATGGTTTCCAATTTGATGCTGTTTGAGACAAGCTACCCTAGTCATACTACAGTGAGGAGAGAAAGTAATTTTCTTCTGTGTGATAATTCACTGGCAACATGTTCAACACTGGCAGTAGATGATCAATGGTAAGAATGCCCAGTTAAATAAATCATCATTTTTCCTCAGAAACTGACTTCCCACAAAATGTTAAACTGCAAGGTTTTTTTCTGATGAAAAGTTTCTGTTCTAGAACTCAGATACAGAAACCCAAAAAGCAAAGCCAGTTTTCAACACACAAAGCCTGAGCAAAATTTTTCATTTTCTATTGTTTTGTTGGAATAAAAAACTCCAGGAAATGCGGACTAAATTAAAACACTTGCACAAGCTATTGTCTCAACACCCCCCTCCTCCCATTATTTGATGGATGCTTTGACTAGCTCTGCTTTTG
This sequence comes from Hemiprocne comata, assembly GCA_020745705.1. Lineage (NCBI taxonomy): Eukaryota > Metazoa > Chordata > Aves > Apodiformes > Apodidae > Hemiprocne > Hemiprocne comata. Next base: position 46,097,050 of record CM036616.1, read on the forward strand.
AGGAGCTTTATGAGCAAAGAGAAAGGGAAAAGAAAAAAGAGGACAGAATAGAAATATTCCTCCCAGATACATAGTAGTTATTTTCTGTAATTTGTAAACCTCCTTTTATATTTGTTTTATGTAAAACTTCAGCTCCTTTTTTCTCCAGCTGCAGAGAAAAAGCTAGATAGGCCTCAGGCATCAGGGGCTCAGAATAAAGATTTTTCTAGAATACACATTTGCTTTCAGTAGGATACTAAAGCCTCTCTGTGGGAGATAACATGGCTTCTCCACAAATTGTAAAAGTCTGTAAGTTGTGTAAAAGTTGGGTATTGGAGTGAGAATAGTAATAAAGGTAAAGAAGCTTTAATGTTTGCAGTTTTTGAGGAATTTTGGTGGGGTGCCTCCTCTTTCAAAGATCACTTTCTGGGAAAATCTACTGTGCATACAGCTCTACAATCTGCCAAGAGCATATTACCTCTCCTTACCTATCCTAAGAGGGTATCTAAGTATCAATTTTGTATTTAGATGGATTAGGGGAACAAACAAACAGAGTCAGAGATTGGGGCTACAATGCTATCTGCATCACTGAGGCATGGTGGGATGACTCCTATGACTAGTGCATGGGAATGGATGGGTACAAGCTCTTTAGGAAGAACAGGCAGGGGAGAAGAGAAGAGGAAGGGGTGTCTCCCTCTACTCCATGACCAGCTGGAGTCCATGGAGCTCTGCCTGGGGCTGGATGAGGAGCTGACCCAGAGCTTATGGGTCAGGGTCAAAGGGAAGCCAGAAGCAGGCCATATCATACTGGGGGTCTACTACAGGCCACCCAACCAGGAAGACCAAGTGGATAAGGCCCTCTATAGGCAGGTAGAAGCAGCTTTGTGCTCCTAAGCCCTGGTCCTCATGGGAGATTTCAACCATGCTAACATCTGCTGGAAGGGCAACACAGCAGGGCACCAGCAATCCAGAAGATTCCTGGAAGGCATTGATGAGAGTTCTCTTCTCCAATGGGTAGAGGAATCAATGAGAAAAGGTGCTATGCTGGACATTTTTCTCACCAACAAGGATGAGGTGGTTGATAACATGAAACTTAAAGGTAGCATTGTCTGCAGTGACCATGAAATGGTGGAATTCAGGATCCTTAGGACTGTTGGACTGAGTCTTTGATTGTAAATCACCAGAATTTTCAGTCGTATTAATCATATTTAATTTCAGGAAATAAATTAAGTCAAGGTAATCACTGTCAGATGTTTTGATAAGACTTTCCATGCTGAGTAATTGGAAAAAAAAGCCAATTGCTTAATTTTAATAGCTGTGCTTTGTTAAACCTCACATAAATATGAACTCTTACCAGTTAGGGATTACTCTTTCATTCTATTTGATTAGGCATGAACTTAGTCAGAGTGGAATTTTTTTTAAGGCAATTCTAAATTCTGATTTGGCTGACATAAATTAACAACATTCAGACAGCATAGTTCTGCATGGCATGATACTAGCATGGAACATTAGGCAAGGTCTTACTAGAATGTAAACATGTCTTTAAAAGATACAATATTCAATCTTTAATGTTCATACAGTCCATCCCCTTACATCATCAGCTACTAATGCAGGTGCCATGGTGATTTGTCCATTTATACCTTGTCTCCATTTAGTGGCCAGGGTGAACCCCAACGAAGAGGACTGCTCTCTATCACTTACCCCCCACCTTGCTCCCAGAGGAAAATAAAAAGGGGAATAAGGAAGAGAAACTTTAAATTTGGAAATCAGAACTAGAACATGTTTAATAGAATAGGGAAGGGTTAGAAACAAGTAGGAAAATTACGAAAAATAAACAAATACGTATATATATGTATATGTGTGTGTGTCTGTACGTATGTATAAGCCATTGTTAATCATAGAATCATAGAATCCTAGGGGTTGGAAGGGACCTTGAAAGATCATCTAGTCCAACCACCCTGCCAGGCAGGGTCACCTAGAGTACATCACACAGGAACACGTCCAGGTGGGTTTTGAATGTCTCCAGTGAAGGAGACTCCACAACCTCTCTGGGCAGCCTGTTCCAGTGCTCTGTCACTCTCACAGTAAAAAAATTCTTCCTGATATTCACCTTGAACCTCCTATGCTCCAGTTTGCACCCATTACCCCTTGTCCTATCACTGGTCATCACTGAGAAGAGCCTAACTCCATCTTCCTGACACTCACCCCTTACATATTTGTAAACTCTGATGAGGTCACCCCTCAGCCTCCTCTTCTCCAAGCTAAAGAGACCCAGCTCCCTCAGCCTTTCCTCATAAGGGAGATGTTCCATTCCCTCAATCATCTTTGTGGCTCTGCGCTGGACTCTTTCAAGCAGTTTCCTGTGCTTCTTGAACTGAGGGGCCCAGAACTGGACACAACATTCCAGATGCGGCCTCACCAAGGCAGAATAGAGGGGGAGGAGAACCTCTTTTGACCTACTAACCACACCCTTTCTAAGGCACCCCAGGATGCCATTGGCCATCTTGGCCACAAGGGCACATTGCTGGCTCATGGTCATCCTCCTGACTACCAGGACCCCCAGGTCCCTTTCACCTACACTGCTCTCCAGCAGGTCAGCCCCCAACCTGTACTGGCACATGGGGTTTCTCTTCCCCAAATGCAAAACTCTACACTTGCCCTTGTTGAACTTCATCAGGTTTCTCCCCGCCCAACTCTCCAGCCTGTCTAGGTCTCTCTGAATGGCAGCACAGCCTTCTGGTGTGTCAGCCACTCCTCCCAGCTTAGTGTCATCAGCAAACTTGCTGAGGGTACACTCTGTTCCCTCATCCAGGTCGTTGATGAAGATGTTGAACAGTACCGGTCCCAGTACCGACCCCTGAGGGACTCCACTAGTCACAGACCTCCAACTAGATTCTTCCCCATTGACTACAACTCTCTGACTCCTTCCTTTCAACCAGTTCTTGATCCACCTCACTACCTGATCACCAAACCCATACTTGATCAACTTATCTACAAGGATGCTGATATAATCATAGCTGATATGGTCCAAAGGTCCCTCATGGCAGAGTCCATGTAGGAAAAAAGGGCCAGGACTCTCAGCAGCAGATGGAGTTGGATTCTGTAGATCATGTGATGAGCTGAAGACAGTGAGCCAGGAACCTCCTTCCAATATGTCCACTGTAAGAGACAAAAAGGAGGCAAAGCCTCAACTTTCCTGCCCCTCTGAAGTTTCATAGGGTATAGCAGTAAATGGGAGGGAATACTGAGGTCACTCAACCCTTGTCTCTTCTGCCGCCTTGACCTCCTCAAGACTGAGTATCGCCTTCTGTCTCCCTTCGGGTTGGCCATCAGAAGTCATCACATTAATGCCATAAAATTTGTTTCTGCCCCTTCAAACCATAACATACCTGGTTTGATAAGCTTCAAGCCATAACCCATTTTGTGAGGCAATATGGTGGGATATTTTTCTAGGCTTCCCTGGAAATTACAGAAAACTTCCAGTAGTGGTGATGGCTGTGCCTCAGATGTGTTCTTGACTGGATGGCTCTGCCTGATATGCAGAGTTCTCCTTAGGTTACTGTATCTTTGAAAATGCTCTGAGAGCAAATAGAAACAAGATTTCCGTCACAGATTATAAGTGGAGCTTGTTACAAAATTCTGTTATTTTAGTGGATATGGCACTAAACAAAATGAAATAAACTTTTCAATGTTTACTAGCAAGTTGAGAAATTGGATCAAGAGCAGTTCTACATACCTGTGACAATTGCTGCCTCTATTCTGTGTCTAAGTCACAAGAGCTGGCTACCTAGATCTTCTGTATGAAGCCATATGCACTTCTGCAGAGGTTTGCCTGTGTCTCTCCATTGACTATGTATACCAGTTGCTGATATCAATAACTGGAAGTGGGTATGCTACTGAGTTTAAAAATTGTAAGATGCAAGACACATACCACAATAAATAAGGCATGGTAACAGTTATTCTAGAAACTCGTGCTGTTTATGTTACTCGATTCAAATTTGATCTCACTCTGGACATCATTGATACTAGATGAAAATGACAGGAAGTGTGATCAGTTTTACTAGAAGATATTGCTTGTTTTGGAATAGGCTGTGTTCTCCTTTGAATAATTGGGCATTACTTCAACTCTCTTGTTAAGTCTTTTTTTGAGGTTCTAGATGCCTAACCCTACTCAACAGGCAGGCACTGCATAAGAAAAACCCTCCACCATTTATTTCAATTATTACTGAATTAGTTCATTTCTAAATGGTTGATATTGAGTGACTCCGGAGTCAAGTGAGAAAAGCTGGTAGTATTCATGGAGCTGAAAAAATTCAGATTTCCCCAGTCTGAAGAGAGACTCAACTAGTCTCAAATCTACTAGATGAGTCAAAGAGAGTGGAATCCAAAATGCTATTTCTTAACTGAATTTATTGTTTATCGGGAAAAAAAAAAAAAAAAAAAGAGCAAAAAAGCACCTTAAGCTCTAGAGGCTATTTAATCAATGCAACATTACTTATATGAGATGAACAGTTTCTGTCTGCACTAGTCTCATTGGATCTAGACAATGAATGTGAACATGAGAGTAATACTAAATATGTTTACCTATTCTGTGGATGAGCAGCTTGCTGACATAAAAGACCTTCAACTGACTTTTTCAATGGTTTCATTAAAATCTGCTCAAGAAAAACTGGCTGTGCTATTGCCAAACTTTGTTTGAAATGGCACTTTCACAGAACCACAGAATTGCAGAATTGTTCGAGTTTGAAGGGATCTCTAGAGACTATCCAGTCCAACTCTCCCACTGAAGCAGGATAACCTAGATCACATTACTCAGGACTGCATCCAGGCGGGTTTTGAATATCTCCAGAGATGGAGACTCCACAACCTCTCTGGGCAGCCTGTTCCTGTGCCTCATCACTCATTGTAAAGAAGTTTTTCCTCATATTCAAATGGAACTTCCTATGTTCCAACTTGTACCCGTTGCCCCTCGTCCTGTGACTGGGAACTACCAGAAGAGCCTGTCTCCATCTTCCTTGCACGCACCCTTTAGATACCTGTATACATTTATAAGGTCTCCCCTCAGCCTTCTCATCTCCAGGCTAAAGAGTCCCAGCTCTCTCAGCTTTTTCTTATAAGAGAGATGCTCCAATCCCCCTATCATCTTTGTCACTCTTCTCTGGAGTCTCTCCAGTAGTTCCCTGTCTCTCTTGAACTGGGGAGCCCAGAACCGGGTGCAGTATTCCAGCTGTGGCCTCACCAGGGCAGAGTAGAGTGGGAGAATGACCTCCCTCAACTTACTGGCCACGTTCTTCTTTATGCACCCCAGGATTCTGTTGGCCTTCTTGGCAATAAGGCCACACTGCTGGCTCATCTATTATTTCCTGTCTATTGGGACTCCAAGATCCTTCTCCTCTGAACTACTTTCCAGCAGTTCTACCCCTAACCTATATTGATGCTTGGAGTTCTTCCTTCCCAGGTGCAGGACCTGCTTTTATTGGACTTGCTTTTATTGAACCTCATGAGGTTCTCCTCTGCCCAACTCTCCAGCCTGTCCAGGTCATGCTGAATGGTAGCACAGGCCTCTGCAGTGTCAGCCACCCCTCCCAGTTTGGTATCATCAGCCAAATTTCTGAGGATACACTCTGTCCCCTCATCCAGGTCATTGATTAACACATTGAACAAAACCTGACAGAGTATTGATCCCTGGGGGACACCACTGGTTACAGGCCTCCAACTCAACCCTGATCGCTACCCTCTGAGTTCTGTCACTCAGCCAGCTCTCAATCCACCTCACTGTCCACTCATCAAGCCCACTCTTCCTGAGTTTCCTAATGAGGGAGACAGTGTCAAAAGCCTTGCTGAAGTCAAACTAGATAACATCCATTGCTCTCCCCTCATCTAGCCAGCCAGTAATGATGTCATAGAAGGCTAGCAGGTTGGTCAAGCATGATTACCCTTGGGTGAATCCATGCTGACTTCTTCCAATGACATTCTTCGCTTTCACATGTTTTGTGATGACGTCCAGAATGATTTTTCCTAACACCTTCCCAGGAACAGAGGTGTGACTAACTGGCCTGTAGTTTCCTGGGTCCTCCTTCTTGCCCTTTTTGAAGACTGGAGTGACATTAGCCCTCCTCCAGTCCTCAGGCACCTCCCCCGTTCTCCATGACCTCTCAAAGATGATGGAGAGTGGCCTAGCAATAACATCTGCCAGCTCCCTCAGAACTCGTGGATGCATCCCATCAGGGCCCATGGATTTACGAATGTCCAGTTTGGCTAAGTGGCCTCTAACCTGGTCCTCCTCTACTGAGGGAAAGTTTTCTTTTCTCCAGACCTTATCTCTTATCTCCAGGATCCAGGATTTTAAAGGGCTGAGTTTTGCAGTTAGATGAGTCTAACTCTGATCTCACAGATGAAGGCATTCCTCCGTCAGGATTCTCATGAATGTGTTTGGTTCTTTAGCATTTTATTCTGCCTCTGTGTAGGTCATGGTGCAGTGGGTTGTAGTAGCCAAGCAGAGCTGAGCGTGAATCATAGTAGCAAGGCTCTGGGCCAAGAGGAAATGTCACCTTTTTTTTGGCCTAAAGATGGAAGGAGGCATTCCTTACTACTTTTGCTATTGGTGTGCTCATGTGCAGTAGCTAGCCTAATACACACAAGCTCCCTGTTGCACAGAGATAACTGGAGAAAGGGCAAGTTCCATTTCCTGAAGAGCTCCCTGACATCTCTACTCTTTATGTCAGTACTAGTTCTGGCTTGTTTGAGTCAAACTTGAGGCAGCTGCTTCATATGTACATGCATTCAGTCTAGCACTGTGGTGACAATTCTGACTGGGTTGGCTGTAAAGAAATTGTTATTACTACTGATGCTGTTCCAGGTTAATGCTGAATTCCATGTTATAAGTACTCAATGGATGATCCTTTGATGCAACTTATGGGTGTGAAGTAATATCTTCAGACTTAGTAAACATGTCTCAGAAATAATTAATTTTTTTTTCAGTGCAAGAAAGATCCCACTCTTTTCTTAAATGCAAAGGTGGAATTGCTAAATTATATACTGAGCTCCCCCACAGAGACTGTTGGTTATGGAGAACTGAGGACTGAACTTATTGGTTGGAAGGAAAAATGATGTGCTGTAATTTTACCCAAGATAGCAGTTAAAAGAATGCTTGTTGTGATTTTACAGATTTAAATAATTTGATTCCATGTACATGAAATCACAATCTGCTATAGTTTTTCATAGCATGATGGCATTGTGTCTTTTAATTTTTACGTGCTGTAAATATGCAAACATTCTGAGTGTTTAGAAACACTGCTGACTTTAGGAAGAAGTATGAGTTACTCTAGTTCTTGGGAAAAAAGAGTATTAGTATGATGCACTATCATAAACCTTGGGTGCCATTGCATTTCAGGAGCTGCTTCTAGCAAACTCAAGACAGCCAAGAACTCTATAAGGAAAAGAGGTAGCTAATAGTGCAGCTGCCCCTGATTTCATGTCCTTGTTACCATTTACTTCCCTCACAATATGACTCCTGGAAGACATATCACAGGAAAAAAATCAAGAAAGAAGATTTGGGTGACATTGCCTTTTATCACAGACACACACACAGATATGGAATGCTTGAGGGCTGTAAACGCAGATGGAAGGAAAATGCTGAGTAAACTACTTTTGTTTTGGCAACATGGAACAACGGAGTCAGTGCAGGCCACTTGTGGAGCAGTTTCTGGACCATCTCACTTTTGTGTCACTCACAGACATTTCTGAGTACCAGAACATCTTGGTGGAGAAGAATAATTTTTCTCTGCAGGAAAGAGCTCTCAGCTTTTAGTAGCTCACAAAAATAAGCAAACGTAAGTACTGGCCACCTGACATTTATGGAATTGTTTGATAGCAAGCCTCTAACAAACCTTTTGATAACACAGGAACTCAACCTCCAGAGCTATTTTCCAGCACCTTTGATCCTCTCCATCATGTTGTAGCTAAAGTACAGCACTTAGTCTACTGTACAAATGACTGAGAAGCTGCAGTCACCCTCACCCTGCTGGCCCTCTGTTGTGGATCAATAATGGCCTCAAACAAATGGAAAGAAAATAATCCAGGAATGAAAAATGCTTAACAGTGGCCCACTGTCAGGGTATATTAGGGATGGCTCAGTCCTAGCTCCATCTAAGGGCAAAAATTCCAGTGATTTTGATGGAACACTTAGAAAGTCAATTCAACTAAACAAGAGACTTTGTCCTGATGGAGAAACGGGAGAGGGGAGGGAGATTATATCCAATGGATAGGAACTATGGTTTGCCTGTAGACTAATGTTATTTTATTAGCTGGAAGGAAAAGCGATAGAAAAGAAATCAGAGAAGAAACAATGCAGGGCGAAGGAGTGACTCAGTATATGAGAGAATGCCTTAGGCTGGTCAGGGACTTTGTTGAAGAAACACAGAGGAAGACTGAAAAAATGATGCTGGACAGAATAGGTAGCTTTTGAAAAGTGACTAACAATACAGAAAGCAGAGAACCTCCAGTAAACCCTAACAAGGAAACTGAAAGTATACCATAGGGAAATGTTAGTGGTAGTGGGGTTCTACTAATAAGTGTTACAGTTTATATTCAAGCACAACATTAAATTTCCATTAGGCAAACTTTGCCAAATCTGAGTCTTTCCTACCAAGCATTATGTAGTGAAAAATGTTCTCATAATCTTGCTTTGTATCATGCATACCTTAAACCAAGAGCTTTTATTGTCCTTACGTTTAAAGTCCAGTTGCTTTTCTTTTGAAGCTGAGCAGTGTCAGTGAGGCTGTCACTTAGTATATTTCACCTCTGTGTTCCAAAGAGTGGTGATAGGAATAGAAACACTCTTTATCTCTCACTGCTTTTTGACAGATGCTACTCCTTTGTATGATTGTTTGTGAGGTACTCTTGGTTTTATGTTGCTCTTGGAAACAGTACCAGGGGCAGCGCAGACAGGCAGACCCTGGGGCAGAGCCACACAGAACCCGTGTGTGTGCTCATGCTCAAGTACAATCCTGATTGACCTAAACAATCCTTTAAAATAGGTTTATGGAACCAAGTGAGGTGACAGCCTTGAGTGTGAAGTTTGGATCCACGAGGAAACATATTTAGGATCAAGTATTCCTAGTGTTCTCCCAGAGGAGCCAGGGGTCTTGCAGGTATAAAAAAAGCAAGAAGACATAGACATGCACCAGCAGTTCCTCAAGGAAAATTAATTTTTACAGCAATTTTTGTTTGGTCTGCTTTCTAAGCCTGGTAGTGTGTATTTCATTGGTTGTTAACTGGTGACCTGGTGACCATGTATCAGCAAACTTTGGTCACTACCAGCCTCAGTGAGAGTGAAACCTGTAGTACATTAAATTACCCATAGTAATTTTGTGAGTTAGAGGAACATGTTTTCAGTAGCACATGCAAAGGAGTTACTAACCTATTTTTTATTTAATTCAGGAGGTTATATTCCCCATTCCTGGCACACCAATCTGAAAAAAGTACTTGTAAGTGGTTTCAGAGTTGCACAGTAAAAATCACTGACTTTTTTTCAAGTTTTCATTACTTCCCAAGTACCCAGGATAGACCAATAGGTGTAACAGTTTATCTGAGCAAGCTCAGCAGCATAATGGCCAAATTATTTCTGAAGAAGCTTCAGCATTTGGGAAGAGCTACACCAAAGTGAATTAATTTTATGTGTTTAAAAACAGAAGAAAAAATCAGACACAACTTCCCTGTTCATGTGTGATATTTTTAATCTATGCTCACTTTTTTTATTGTCTTCACCATTACCTTTGTCAATATACAGAACTCTATTTTGGTTGTTAAACTGCAGTCTCCAGTCTGAATGTATATTTGCATTTCATAGTGCTTTGTTTCTTTAGCTCTTCATATTGCTGCCCACATCCAAATTTTGTTACTTCTTACCCTATTACTGTATAATAGGTAGCCCCTTGCACTATTGAAATTTAAAATGGCTTCAAAATTGTTTTCAAATTAAAAAGGAATAATGAAATAAATATTCCTTACGTGGTATTTTCCAAAATCTTCTGTGATAAGACTTAACCTGGTGCAAATACATCAGCTGGTTAGTAATAACAGCTTGAAAATGGGGGTCAAATGGAGAACTGACAGGCCATGAATGACACAATCTGACTGAAACTCTTGTAATTTTTTATATTTTTCACAATCTGTTGCAAGACTTGTTTTGTTTTCTCCCCAGGCCAAAATGACAAGTTTGCTATACAAATGCTAAGTGCCTTAATGGATTTGGACAGCCTCACTCTGATTCCTAAGGTGCAGTCATTAGGTGGTTCTTGGAAGCAGGTGCTATTTATGGGTTGAGCTTTGTTTTTCTGTTTCTCCTCTGCTAACCTTTCCATCTCTGCTAATGATTAACAATGATAGTGTTTGAATTACACCAAGGCAACAGCCTCAGCCACACTGCCAGGGAGCTTGGTTTCAAACTTGCTTGTCTCCCCGCTAGGGTTTTGAAAAGAAAGGAATTATTAATGTTTATATAGGCATTAAGTCAATATTTATTTACAATTAATCTTTACTTTCCTCACTTACAGATTTTTCTGCAGGTTAATCTCGATGCCACTTGTCTCTCCTTGTACTCTCATGACACTCCTGTATTTCTCCCTGGTATGAACTGGCCAGTGGCTGAAGCAGGAGATCTGGAGAGGCCGGAAAAGTACTGTCCCCACCCACTGCTGCTAGCAATTATTCACAGCTCAACTCATGATATTTCTAAATTACCAGGAGGAGACACTGCTGGATAATCTCAACTGAGCATACAACTGATTCTGCTACACCTGCAGTATTTCCTAACAGCTCAGGTTAAGGACTGGGAGAGGACACCCAGGTGTGTGTGCTACCTTGCTGAGTGATGCTTGGCCTGGCAAAGCATGCACTGATGAAGGGAGGAGCTAACACTGAGAAACACTTGCTTTAATATATCCCAAGCCCAGGTCTACATGATGCAACAAAGGGCAGGAAATGTGCATGTTGGTGCAGGATATGTGGCTGCAGGTCTATCCTGGGCAGGTGTTGATGTGGGGGCACCATATGTTACCTCACTGCCCAGCAAATGAGATGCCTTGCAGCAGTCCTCCTGGACTTGACATGCACAAGCAGATGGCCTGTTCGTATTGCTAGGCACTTCTGCCAGCATTTGTCCTTTCCTGGTAGTCAAGACTGGAGCAAGTACATGGTTTGATCCACAGCATTTATTAATCATTGCATATCACTGAAGGTCTACCACTTATCTGTCCATTTAATTTCACTGTTTTTGAGTATGTTTTAAGCTGCTTTCCTCAGAAGTAGCTAAATCAGAAATTAATTTTGCTCCTCCTTTGAAATGCATTAATATTTTTGTTGGAAAACATTGTTCCAAGTACCAATAAATTTATTACACATATTACCCTTCTCTGATATTTAAAATAGTCATACTGACTACTCAGTTTTGTCATTTAACATTTCTGAAGTGAAAATAGCTACCTTCATTGGAAAGCTCCTTGGTCAATAGTTCTTTGTTTTTCACTTTTCATCAAGTACAAAAGAATGGCTGATAGGTAATAAAGATGCAAAGTCCTAGTGATAGTAAAGGGAAGCCTTACAGAATCTGTGAAGTTACGATGTCACATGTTCTAATCTGGTGCGTCTGTAAGAGTGTTTGGGAGAACTCCCATTAATCATCAAGCTAACAGGATTCTAGTGAAATTTCAAATAAGAAGTGATAGTGTTTGGAGCATCATTTTACGAAGAATAGTGCAGAAACTTGACCTTTGCAGCAAGACTTATGGGAAGTATACATTTAAAGCATTATATGACAACGCTGAAGGAAGATCACATGCTTTTGCCAATATGTCCGCCAGTATAATAACCTGGTAGAGCTGCTGTTCCTGCTACTGTATTAGCATGAGTATTTTTGACAGGAAGCTAACATACTATTAGTTTTCCCTCCCCACCCACTGTTGGTGTGAACATTTATACCAGGGACTTTACTGTAACGGCAGCCAGGAAATGGAAAAGACTTGGAGAAATATGTACTGTTTCCCAGTTTTGGCTCATTGCCGTTTCACAGCAGTGTTATTGATGAGACAAGCTTGAGAAGGAGAATATTAAAGAGCAAGCAGCATTAAGAGCTAGGGACAGAGCACATTCCAAATGAAGTTTTTTAACACCTTTCCACACACACCCCCACACTCCCCCCAGTTGTAGATGTAAAAGATCTAGTTTTGTTGATAAGGAACTCTTCAAAATATGCTGAACTTCAGAGGGAGAGCTCAGAGTGAGAAGAATATATTTCGATCTGGTGGGAGATGATTTAATTTTTTCTAAAACCTCCAGTAAAAATGTGTGTCTTCTGGGTGCTTGTTGAGACAAGAAAACCAGAGGTATACCACATTAAAATGGGGGTGAATTCTGTCATCTATATCCAAAACCTTTGCTTTAGAAAAAGCACACTGGAGTGTGCAGCAGTCTTTTTATAGGCTCTGTGTCCTTCTGCAGGCTGCCTTATTTTTCTGTGGAGTAGCCAGTAACAATTTGGAATAGTACCATTTCTCCCTACAGAGTTCATTCTTGGCAAAGACATTATAGGAAAATCTGGCCTTCTGTTTGTTTTTTTTTCTAGTGGGCTGTCCCTTAGGTTGAAAAAAAGGGAGGATCAGGATGAGTTCTCATTGCTTGCTGCTATATGTAATGAAAAGTGCTGTTATTTATATAGGTATACCAATCATAGGTCAGGGAATAGTTATACTATATGCTATTGAAAGAATATCCCTAACATTTAAACTGATAAGAAGTTTAATGTGCTCCTCTGCCCTGGTGAGGCTGCATCTGGAGTACTGTGTCCAGTTCTGGGCCCCACAGTTCAAGAAGGACAGGGAACTGCTTGAAAAAGTCCAGCACAGAGCCACAAAGATGATAAAGAGAATGCATCATCTCCCTTATGACTAAAGGCTGCGGTAGCTGGGTCTCTTTAGGTTGGAGAAGAGGAGATTGAGTTGACCTCATAATGTTTATAAATATATTAAGGGCAAATGTCAGGAGGATGGAGCCAGGCTCTTCTCAGTGATGTCCAGTGATAGGACAAGGGGCAACGGATGCAAACCGGAGCATAGGAGGTTCAATGGAAATGTGAGGAAAAACTTCTTTACTGTGAGGGTGTCAGAGCACTGGAACAGGCTGCCCAGAGAGGTTGTGGAGTCTCCTTCTCTGAAGACATTCAAAACCCACCTGGACACATTCCTGTGTGATGTACTCTAGGTGATCCTGCTCTGGCAGGAGGGTTGCACTGGATGATCTTTTGAGGTCCCTTCCAACCCCTAGGATTCTGTGATTCTGTGACATTTATCAGGAGTTGAATGTGAGGGCTCAGAAACAGCTTGGAACTGAAGACAAAGTTCACTGGGAAACACTTGCTGAGCTTTTGGTTTGGCTAGAATGAGACACTTCTAGGTTTAGGGGGTAAAAGTATTATTTGTCTACAGCCCAGAGGATTCTTGCATTTGGAAGCAAGACGACCGGGAAATTCAGTAGTAAAGGATAATAGAATTGGACCTGCAACAGTGCACATTGAGTAACTTGGAAGATCAGGCAAGGGAACCAGACTGCAAGAATGTTAGAGACTCATGAAGAGAAACAGCATAGGAAAGAGCCATAAAAGTCAAGAGAAAAGAAGATTTCAAGAGGAATGACTGACTTTTCACAAGGATTTCTGACAACCGAATAAAGGTGGGACTAAGTGAAGTGGGGAAACCTTGACGGTGATGCATGTCTTATTTCACATTAGCTATCCACCTTGTGTGTGTCTGTCTAGTCAATGGGGACCAGAAATTGATTAATCTGATCCTAAAGCACACAGTTGCCTTTGGTCAGCCTAGTTACTTGCTACATTCTAAAGACTGAATTGACCACGACTTCCTTGACTTAGATACTCAGCTCACAGGCAGATGCTGGCATCAACATCATTTAAAAATAGGAGCATGAATCCCACTCTGGGTATCTTTTGTGTATATGCTGTGTATGTAAGAAAGTCCTGTTATAAAACCAACTTCTAGAGATATTTTGCAAACTCATTGTCATGTACACTGCAAAGAAAGCGAAGAGGCAATATAGGCAAGATCCATGGGAATTTGCTTGCACTAGAATACCCTTTGTTTACTGAGCCTAATGAAGTACAGGGTATCCAGGAATCCAGACTGTCATCTATGTTATGTGGAGCTGATCCTTCTCATCCTGCCATTTCTTGACTTCATCCATTCTCTTGCATTTTCTCCAACACATTATTTTTGCTGAGTGAAGACAGGAAGAACAGAGAATGATGGGTATATGTATATACACACGTTCATCTGTATATTGTATGTGTAATAGTATACAAATTGGCAGCTTGATTTTCTACGATGCTTAATAGCAACAGCTAAATTAGAACTTTGAAAAGTCCAAATCATTTAAATACCAAGCCACGCACTGAGGTTGCTAAGTGTACTTTTAGGCCTTCTATTTTGAAATATTCACACTTTTTTTTAAGTGTCACTGAGAAAGAATGGTTTGACTATGGTTTAACTGAAAGATAGCAGTATTACTGCTGTCCTCAACAGCCCTAGCTCAGTGCAGAAATTAGCCCGACTGCTTCAAAAAGCACAGAAAAGGTATATCTCAGGATCATGATACAGATGGCATGGTTTCAGGTATTAGAGAGGTCTCTATTCAGGGTTTCACACTGTGCCCATTGCAATTATATTAGATCATCCCAAAAGTATCTGCTCTTTCATGTCATAGGACAGAGTGGACTTCATGCAGTTAACTGAATTGGGATCTGACCAAGACATCTCTTGCATGGATAAAATGGGATTAGGTTCTCTCAGAGCACTTTAGCTGAATTCTCTTCATCCTAAAGTCTTAGATATACTTCTTTCATCAATTGCTTCTTCTAACACTCATGTGGGCCTGCGAAGTTGAAGTGTGTTCGATTAATCTCAGCCAATTTATTTTTCTCTGGTTCTGCCCTGAGCAAATGGTGGCATTAGACATAACAATGACACACTGCACTGTGCTTCCAACAGAGAGTAAACACAATCTGTGTAGTTCAGTTGTGAGCAATAATAATAGGAATTTACCCAGCACCAGTAAAATCCAGGTCAGGACACTTTCAAGGTCCTGCTCTGCTCCAATACAGCTGATACTTGTCTGATGCACACAGTGTTGATAAGGAAGAGCAGTAATTTGAAGTTGCATGATAATACTCTTGTAGTATTTATCTTGTAGTACTTCATTGCAGGAGTAGACTCACAGCAAAGCTTCCTGTCAGAGGGCAAGTAAGAACATAAAAACCCAGTCTTTTGCTGTCAATTAAAAAAAATTACTTAGCTGATGGAATACATTTGTCAACAGCTTCAGCACTTGAAGAGGGAATAATTTAAGTTAGCAATGGTTTTCAGCTTTCTGATCCACAAACTCTTAAGGCATGCTTCCAAGGGATCCATAAAATGCAGTTAAGGAAAGCCAAGTTATTGTAAATAGTCTTCTGCTTTTAGGAGAACCACAAGTTGAAAGAGGTTGACAGTTATAAAATAAATAAATTGTATTTGTATTTTTATCCTTAACTAGCACACAAATCACAGAATCACAGAAACCTAGGGGTTGGAAGGGACCTTTAAAGATCATCTAGTCCAACCACCCTGCCAGGCAGGGTCACCTAGAGTACATCACACAGGAACACGTCCAGGTGGGTTTTGAATGTCTCCAGTGAAGGAGACTCCACAACCTCTCTGGGCAGCCTGTTCCAGTGCTCTGTCACTCTCACAGTAAAAAAGTTTTTTCTGATATTTACATGGAACCTCCTATGCTCAGTTTGCACCCATTGCCCCTTGTCCTGTCACTGGACTTCACTGAAAAAAGCCTGGCTCCATCATCCTGACACTCCCCCTTAACATATTTGTAAACTTTGATGAGGTTGCCCCTCACTCTCCTGTTTTCCAAGCTAAAGAGGCCCAGCTCCCTCAGCCTTTCCTCATAAGGGAGATGTTCCATTCCCTTAATCATCTTTGTGGCTCTGTGCTGGACTCTTTCAAGCAGTTCCCTGTCCTTCTTGAACTGTGGGGCCCAGAACTGGACACAATACTCCAGATGCGGCCTCACCAAGGCAGAATAGAGGGGGAGGAGAACCTCTCTTGACCTACTAACCACACCCTTTCTAAGGCACCCCAGGATGCCATTGGCCATCTTGGCCACAAGGGCACATTGCTGGCTCATGGTCATCCTCCTGTCCACCAGGACCCCCAGGTCCCTTTCACCTACACTGCTCTCCAGCAGGTCAGCCCCAAACCTGTACTGGTACATGGGCTTGTTCTTCCCCAGATGCAAGACTCTACACTTCCCCTTGTTGAATTTCATCAGGTTTCTCCCCACCCAACTCTCCAGCCTGTCTAGGTCTCTCTGAATGGCAGCACAGCCTTCTGGTGTGTCAGCCACTCCTCCCAGCTTAGTGTCATCAGCAAACTTGCTGAGGGTTCACTCTGTTCCCTCATCCAGGTCGTTGATGAAGATATTGAACAACACTGGTCCTAGTACCAACCCCTGAGGGACTCCACTAGTCACAGACCTCCAACTAGATTCTTCCCCATTGACCACAACTCTCTGACTTCTTCCTTTCAACCACTTCACGACCCATCTCACTACCTGATCATCAAGACCACACTTCCTTAGCTTATCTACAAGGATGCTGTGGGAGACAGTGTCAAATGCTTTACTGAAATCAAGATAAACCACATCTACCGCTCTACCATCATCTATATATAATGATGGGAAATAACTATACACAAATTATAGGTGTCCTGAGGTCAAATACAAGTTTGACCAGTGTACTGTATGTATCTTAAATATTTGGTGACCAGTATATTCCCAGGCTAAGCAAATGCTCATGGACCAACCAGTGAAAATGTATAACCTCTGTGGCTTTTCCCACCTTGCCAGATTCAATGAGAATAGGTATCATTATCATGACAACAAGTCCTTCAGTGTCAGGCTTACAGGATTAACTGCAGAAGACCTTGTTTGTCCTTCCTCAGGCAAAATTCCACTTCCTTAACAAAAGTTCGTCTGGGTGAAGAGTATGGGATTTGACAGGCAATGTATACAGGAAAAGCTAGCTGAAATACCAATATTTGCAGCCCTTCCTAATGGACTAATAGATTCTTTCAAGCAGCTTGAAGATTTCCTATAATCCCTCCAAGCCCTTAATTTCAGGTTTACAATTATGGCTTCCAATAAATGTGGAAGTTGCTCTCGATTTACAACCTCAACCAGGTGCTTTAATGAGCTCTGCAGGAGAGCTCATGCAAGTTACAACAGGACCTGGAGGAGCAACTGCCTGCTTTAGGCACGTAACAGCTGCTTACAGATGGTTTGTGGTGAAGAACCACTCCCAGAGCCTCTCCCCAGCTAGAGAAGATTCTGCATGTCAAGGGCAAGGTTATGCTAGGTAGAATACTGCTCCTTTTTTTCACGTTTCCCTCAATATTCCCTGCATGCCTCCCCAGTAAGGATGGAAAGGGGACATAGATTTTATCTGTTATGTTTGTTGGTGGGGATGAGATGCATTATCCATACTGAAAAACTGTTTTAGAAATGACAGACTGAGTAGGAAATTTTCTCTTACATGGTTTTGTACTGCCTATTACAAGGGGTAGAAGACAGTTTCATTCCTAAAACAGAGCTCTGTGTTTTCATTATTTTATTTTTTGTTTTTAATACAGGAATTGAGATCATTTAATCTGGTAAAGCCATCCATACAGTTTTAATTCTAGTTTCAGAAAGGTTCTTTCTTCCTTTCCCAGAAAAATGGTGTAATATTTTTAATATCCAACATGCAAAGTGCTGAGCATCTTACCTTCTCTGTGGCTTCTGGGATATATTGTGTCTTGCTAGTCTGAAGATGTAATCTTTTTTCTCAGATAAATAGTTCTTCCCTTTGGTATATGTATTGAAAAATTAAACCATGCACTGATACATGGTATGTAATTGAGGTATTTCACATTTGGAAGCAGATACGAGCAATACAGAAGAGAATGCTTAATGCACTTCACTTCTGTACTACTGTATTCCAAAAAGTCAATGTGGAATAAAATGTCACTTTTTATTTGAAGCAAGTTAAAATTTAGTGCAAGACATATTACTGCCCATGTGGCAATAGGAAGAGTGATGTAAGCTTGTATCATTTCCAACATCTTTTTGGTATGGAGCTTGGTTCTACTGTCCGGTTTGATGGAGCAGCTGTGTGAGCTTATCTGACTTTTAAAAACTTTATCAGCTAGCTAATAAAAGATGCCATCTCTCCTGAAAAGCTTGGCTTTTTCTAATAGTTATACACAGTGTAAGAGTTAAGATTGCATGTAAGCTTACCTAGATGATTCCTTTCTTTTATGGACAGGCTTCATAAAAGCAAAAGCTTTATACTCTGCAACTGCATTTTTTTATGATCAACAGTGTTATAGTAGAAGTTAATATAAATTTTACAAGGCAAAAAACCCAGAAGATAATAAAGAGTTGTTTCAATTGTATACTTCATCTGTGAAGACTGATGAAGTTATGGCCACAAGACCCATAAGAAGACAGGGAGCCAAATACACCAGTTCATCATTAAGGATTCCCTCATTGCTTGGAATGGCCTCTGAGGGGAATGCAAGTCCATATGCAAGATAGAAAGTGTGATTTTTGGAGATATCATTAGTTTTCCTTCCAGTAAGAGAAATCCAAGGATCTCCCTGCACTGTCTTTTCTGGTGAAAAGGAGTGGAGCAAGATTAAACATTATTACTACTTGTTCTGCTGATAATAATTCTGTGTGGAACTGAGAAGAGCAAAACATTGACAGGACTGCTTATCTTTAACTCTTTGGCATCACAGAGCATTAGCTTTAGCATGAAAATTTACAAAAAATAGTGGAACTGGGGTCTGCTTTGTTAGCTCACTTTACTGCTTTTACATGTAATCTCCTTTTTCTTCATACTCTTATCTGGATCTCCTGGGAGAAATGGAAAGGACTTTTGCCTGGACTGTATGATTGCATTACTAAGGGAGTCCTTTTCACAGCTACAGTCTTACAGTTGATGTTTTCTGACTGGAGGATCCTTGAGAAATTTCTAGTTTTGATCCTATTTGAACCATTAACTTTTGCTAAGATACTATCTTTATCTGATGCTTCCCATCTCTTACACATGTCTAGAGAATCAGTATGGTACAGAACAGTGATTAAAATATATATTAACTTGAGAAAGTGAATATTATCTCAGAGATGAAAGCACAGAAATGCAACAACCATACTTACATTCTCTGCATCTGCTTTACTCACAGTAAACAGCTGCAATGATTCACATGGTAGTGCAATCTTGCACAAATACTTTTGAGTTGCTGAACTTTTAGAAAGTGCTTTTTCTCCATGTTCTCCTCAAATCCACTTTCTCTGTAAGTTTCCCAACTTTGATCCTGAGCATCACAAAACAAACCTGAAAGGAAAAAAACATAAGTCATATGGGTATCACTGGAGATGATTGCGATTCATTACTTGCAGCTGTTGTGTTCTTGGACAACTGTGTTTGGGAAGAATGTGACACAAGACTTTCTAACAGCATCTGAATTCTCTGAATGTAATTATTCTCCCTATAAATCTGAATCAAAATTATTTCCTAAGGGTGCATCCTGTCTAAGATTCTCCTGGGAACCCTGTACTCCCCTTGGACCATGCAAGTCTGGTTGACACTTAACAAAGATTTGGCAGTAACTGAGTCTTGTTGGCAAAGTAAGTGGTAATAATGAAAACTGAACACCTAGGAATGGTTTGACTAAATCAGAGCTGAAATCTATTGATGTGGAGGCTGCTGACTTTTGTGTCTGCCTGGGGAGTGAGAGGTATGCTGCCCCTTTGAAGGGGATAGCTACAAGACAGCATGTTTCATTTTCACTGCATTTACCTGTTTAAAAAATTCAGGCTAGCTAGGCCCTGGTTCTGTTGATTTTAAACCAAGCTGAGACCATCACCCTCCCTGCATAATAATCAAATAAGGTTAAGAGAGAGGGGCCCAGTGGCAGGAAAAAACTTGGCTAAGCTCTTCTTGGCAGCAAGTGCTGGTAAATTACAGTGGGACAAATTGTCATCACAGCTGCTGCATACAGAACAGTAAATTATGTAGTTGTATCAGCTGGAAGGCAAATTCAATGGCAAAAGTGTGATTATTTGACCCTCACTCAAAGAAATAGTCTCTGCACCACAGAGAAGATTCAAACAGACTGGTGTAACATAGGTCTTGTTTGTACTATGAGTGAGTCTCACACTCAGGTCCTGTGTAAGGGTCTAGCCTAGGTGTAAAGATCAAAAGCCTTTTCCTCTGTGTCATGCTGTTCATTTTTAGGACTTTACATTGCCATCATCAGAAAGTAATATTCCATTTAAAACACACTGCCCCACATTTGCAAGTGGTTTCACAGTACTAGATGTCAACAAAGTGTCACTGAAGACACTTGGAAGTCTTCTGATTGGGTGAAAATAATCTTTGTATATTTTCTTAGACAACTGATTATTTCAGTAAAGATGGAGACTCTCTACCTGGATACATTTCTGTGTTGGAAAGAGTCCCAGCAGGTCCAGACGTCCTAGATCCAGTATGATTTTTCCTTTCTGAACCGAAAGTGCAGGGAGGGGATCAGACAAAGTGAGATTTACTTCCCAGTTCTGCAGCTAGCAGGTGCCTTCTGTGGTCTAACCCACATTTTGGCCCTTGACTTGAAAGAGATCAAAAGTGCTGTTATTAACTCCCTGTCAGCCACCCCACTGCCAAAAGACAGTGGGAGCTAGATGCCACAGACAGACAATCTGATCCCCTGTCTGCTAGACGTCAGAGGGCAGACTTCCAAATAATGAATTAACACTCAGCTAAGGTTTCAGGTGCGCAAAACTGTTCCAATAGCAATTTTGGCTGCATGAAGCCCTGCAACTGCTCTTTTGAAAAAAGGCATGCAGGACCTCATCTATAGGCATAGTTCTCTCAGGCTGTGTGAATCTGTCTGTGGAGTTTCAAGACAAGCATTTCTTGCTGGAGAGGTGAAAGAGACTGCTGCACACATCCAGGGACGGTGCCTCCACCACTTCCTGTACTGCCCTGTCCCTGGAGGTGTTCAAGGAAAGGCTGGATGTAGCACTTAGTACCATGGTCTAGCCAATGTGGTGGTTTTAGGTCATAGGCTGGACTTGATCTTAAAGGTCTTTTCCAGCCTTCATGATTCTGTGATTCTGTGATTCTGTCCAGGACATCTCCATCACAGCTGCCAACATGGCTGCTTGCTTACAGTAGCCTAGATCTTTGACCCTTTGTATGATTCAAGGTATGAACCCAGGCATTTCTTGCATCAGCAAATAAGGCTCAGACACTCATCAGTATGCACTGTTGTGTTGTATTCATTTCATCCACTGTTTCCTCCTTACCAAAATGCCCTTTATGGAAAACAAATGCACAGAAACCTTTTGCAGCAGAGGGAGAATAGGCTGGGAGAGCAGGATAATACCTATCCAGCCTTGCTTGGAGACCCTCCTTTTCCAGCTCTTCTGTTCCCTCCCACTCCTACAGTCACATATTCAGGGTTCCTCACATGTTTAACGACTATATTCATGCCAGTGGCTTTCACTAATACACAGAAATATGCAATCAGGCGTGAATGCTGATGAAGCAGTGTTATTAGGGGTGCAGGGTAGTGGTGTGCTATGGAGCAGCATTTATTTCAGTAACATTTCTCCCTCTTTACTCCACTCTTGTGAGACCCCACCTGGAGTACTGTGTCCAGCTCTGGGGTTTCTATTAGTCTAGCAGCTCCAGAGGAGGGCCACAAAAATGATCAGGGGGCTGGAACACCTGTGGCCTAGACACAGTCTGAGAGAGTTGAGGTTGTTTAGCCTGGAGAAGGGAAGGCTCCAGGGAGACATGATTGTGCCCTTTGAATATTTAAAGGGGGCTTATAAGAAAGAGAGAAAGAGACATTTTACCAGGTCTTGTAGTGATAGGAAAAGGGGTGATGGTTTTAAACTGAAAGAGGACAGACTTAGGTTAGATATAAGGAAGAAATTTTTTATTATGAGGGTGGTGAGACACTGGAACAGGTCACCCAGAGAAGCTGTGGGTGCCCCGTCCCTGGAAGTGTTCAGGGCCAGGTTGGATGAAGCTTTGAGCAACCCATTGGTTGCATCTCTGGCTGGTTCTGCTAATACAGCAGAGAAAGAATGCCTCTGTTATCTTTCTTCCATTACAGTGGCTTTAGCTGTTCTTGAAATTATATATCTGTCTGGATTTTGATAGACAATGTTCTGTACTCACTCGTTAAGGAGGTTCAGATCTAATGTGACAAAGATACTCAAATCCCTCCTAGACAGAAAGGCTGAAAAGTAAGATATTTCTATATTAAAAGTAAAGCCAGTTTGGGGTTAATTACTTAGTGCTCTGCAATAACTCTACTCTTTAAATCCTAATCCTTGGGAACATGTTTTCCTCATTTTTGTTTTTAAGGATATGTAGTTTTCCCAGAAGGAAAATTAGCTCAGTGAACCCGAGCCTCAATCTTGTATCTTTCTCAGGGTATGTCTTCAATTTCTCAGTGAACACTGAAAATAAAATGCTACTCTGTAACAACACTGACCCAGGAGAAGCTGATAATGCTTATGATTCCATTTGTGAGTCAGATCCAGCAGACAATACTCAATGTTTTATTCCACCTATACTCATGGTTCAGGTTTTTTTTCCCTTTGGCATTTCCCTCTTCTTTCTATAAATGCTATGCTGAAAGGCCAAATGGCTTACTGATGCTGCAGAGACAAATGTGCACAATTACAAAGGGACCCATTGCACCAGCTTTCAAATACCAATTAAAAAAAAAATCCTGTATAAACTCCAGTATGTATTGACAAAATTCCACATTTGAGCTGTACCTTCATGTGCTTAAATCAGAGTGAGATAAATTATCAGTTCCTGTGTTGCAATATGATTTTGTCTCCCAGTCTGATAGCAAATAAAGAGTACTGTACATCAAAGTAAAGTGTATAATAAGGCTGCCATTGAACTGGAATGAGGGCAAGCTGCCATGCTTTATTAATGTTGCTGCTGAAACTAAAATAGAAGTATAAAAGCCAGATTCTACCCTGTGTGCTCAGTCTATCCTGGCAAGAAACAAGCCAGAAGAGTCATTCAGCCTATGGGTTCTGGTGCTGCAGAAATATTTAAACTTCAGCACCTTCTTCTCCAGAGGAGATTATAGCAGAACTATGAGAAGATAGCAGGATGGGAAGGACTGTTTTGGCTTTCCCACAGGCCATGGTGTCCCTGGAGGCTGAAGACTGCAGATGGTTTATGTGGCCATTGGCCTACATGGAGCAGATTTTTTTTTGGTATGTGTGTTTCATGTACTTTATTTAATACAATTAAGGCTGAATCAGAATTTGTCTTGGGGGTAAGAACACCACACATTTCAATTCCAGTGTGAAGTGTTGATGGCATTGTAGCACAGTCTGGAAGTGTGTTTGTCACAGCTCTTGGCAGCCCTCAAACTAGCTATAGACAGCTACAGCCACTGTGTTGTTTCATATGTGTAAGGTAAAGTTCACCATGTAAATCCGTAACACACTACAGTGACAGCAGTAGCTAAATAATGAGCAAAAACTGGGTTCTGCTTTCAATTACATTTGTACAGTACTTCCTCTCTTTCCCTGAATTTGTCAGGCTACAGCTGGAACAAGAATTTGACCCCAAGATCTGCACTGTGGAAGACTTGCAGCTTTCTATGTAAGAGCAGAAATATTTCTGTTATTTCTTAGTTATAGTCAAGTAGTATCTCTACCAAGTACTGTTTTACTGATTCAGCTGGCAAACGCATGACATTTTTAACTATGCCTCTTCATCTGCACTTTTTGCCAAAGAGCGAAAAGTTTCCTGATAATTCAGTTTGCCTTAGAAATTGGAACGATGCTGAGCATTAAACTTCAGGTTTAATTCGCACAAAACATCAGTGGTTTACATCCTTTATTAAACAGAGATGGTAATTTTCCTGGGGGTAATACAAACACTGAGGTTAAATTCTTACTAATATACAATCCCTTCTACGTTATATTAATTATTGGCATTCATCAACAGTCTGGATTCCTGATGGATAATATTAAGCTGTTGGAAGTAATGCTTCTGCTTAGGCACTTGACATCTTGGGAAGACATTTTGTTCTCTCATGAGGGTTTAAACAAAGGAAACTCAAGAAGTTTAGGCTGAGGGTATTGTGCCAATTCACTCTCATAACTGCTGGGACTAAGCTGATAGGACCCTGCACACAGATGCCTAGCAACAGTACCTCCATATATGCTACAGCTCTCATTAAGCTTGTCAGGAGCTTAATTGCAACCCCAAAGCAAAATAACATAGGGTTTCAGAGAATTCAAACATTTTCAGACAGCTACAGGTAAGTAATTTGGCTGCATTAGAGTGATTTATACCAGGTGGATGCTCTTATTTTAAGGATTTGGTAGAGCATTAAGTAGATAAGACATTTACCTAACACCAAGCAATTAGTTTTATTAGTATTGTATAATAAACAGATGGTCAATGCCCTCCTCACTGTGACACCTACGTTGGCATAGTGCTGTTGCAATGTAAAAATAATGGGGATCTTTTGGGTAGGAAAGGTTGATGTAATGTAACTCTATACAGTAGTAAAAATCATGCCATGCTGCACACTCTCGTGTGGTGAATTCAAGTGAAAGGACTTGTTTTTCAAGGTAGTATATGTAGCAAGAGAGAACGTAGTGATACTTGTGAACTATGAAAAAATAACGTGTAGGTGTTTTGCTTACCATTTCCTCATATTTATGGGATGAATGTGTTACAAGAATATCCCTTTTTAGAATGATCAAATGGTTTCAATGTGAATAATGCTGAGCCAAGCACATGGAAGTGTATAGCAAATAGCATCTGCAGATGTTAGGGTGGGATTCTGGCATGC
Organism: Hemiprocne comata; assembly: GCA_020745705.1. NCBI lineage: Eukaryota > Metazoa > Chordata > Aves > Apodiformes > Apodidae > Hemiprocne > Hemiprocne comata. The sequence continues at coordinate 46,122,042 of CM036616.1, forward strand.
ATTATATGAACACATGATATGGTCTTGTGAGCATGAGCTTGGGATAGCTGTAGAAGTGGCAAAGGGCTATGTTGCAGTGGGCCTAGCCAGATAATTGGACACATGATGGCCTAATTATATTTTTGTTCTAAAAAAACTAGCTTTTGCTCTCAACCTACCCAACATGTTTCAGAAAGTGGAAACTGCATCTCCTTGTCCTGTACCAAAAGTGGAAATTAAGTCAATTAAGAGGGATTCAGGGGTGGGAGCTAACAACCAGTGTTTCCACTGGGAGAGTATTTTCTCACAGATTCAGTAACAGTTTGTCTAGACAAGGTGGCATTGGGACTGTGCTGAATATATACCTCTACTAACAGCCTAACTGTCTTCTCTTCAAATGGAGATGCTTGCTTTTTAACAGTTCTGGCAAGCAGTCAGCCCCACAACACACAAGCAGTGTGTTGCCATCACAGGTAACTGAACACCCATCTCTGGCTTTTCTTGTGATGAGCCTGTTTGCCAGCAGGTATTGTCCCTAAATTCTCGACACTTCTGCATTTCTCTGTCACCTAGTGCCAGCCAGATGGCTGATGCCTGCCAACATACACTGTAACAATTTTTCTCTTAGGTGAAAAAAAGAAAACTTAAATATCAGAGATAGCTTTCTATATGTGATAGTATACTCATTAATTGTGGTAGCAATATAGACTTTTTTTGTTAGCCTGGTTTGTATGTAATTTTCTGCTATCTTTAACTTACAGTAAGGGCATGATTAGGGGTTAAATATTAAACAACCTCCCCAGTTAAAAGATAATGATTAAAAATTCAGGTGTTCTGTCCCACAGATTCCTCTGTCTGGAAACTGTGCTTCACTTCACAGAGTATTGCCAAGGAAGATGGTAAGTTTTATATGCAGCTCTTGGTGCTATATAGCTTTCATATTTTGGGTATTCATCATAGGAATGCATGCATGGTATTTTTCTATTAAATGTGAGCAACAAAATTTTATACTGTGCATCTAGGAGTATGGGGGTCATTGGCTAAACAGTATGAATAATTAGGTGCTTTTCAGTTCAGTAAAAATTAAGTCTGACTCCCTCCACTTCATTTTTATTGCTCTTCTCTCCTGCTTTCTCACTGTTCTTGCCCCCTAATATGCTTATTTAATTTAGTTTGGGAATGAGTGTTATGTTTTTCAGCCTCTTACAGAAAACAATAAATAGGAATGAAGGGTTAGATTCATGCTGCTGCTTCCCACTTGCAGTAAAGGGAAAGCTACTTCAACTCTTGCCTCTGACAGGGGTATTTTACACTCCATCTTCCAAGAGAACATCTGAACATTCATTTGTTAACACTCAGTGAGCATTTGCTTGTATCATGCACAGTCAGAACAGGCGAGGTGAAAGGTCGTCTCCTTAGATGTTTGTTAGGGGGAGGCTTAGGTTCGTCAATATCTGGATGTCAGGTGGACCTGCTCTAATCCTTGTTTACTTACTGAAGAAAGGACAGTTCTAAAAAACGCACACTGGCAATTCAGCATTCCCAAACATGCAATCACATGCTGTTAGAGACATCTTCTGGGAGGGGGAAGACCAGAAAATCAAGTGTGTGTCTCCTATATCCTAACTCACCATCAGACTCTTTAATTATGAAGTTAATGCTGAACATTTAGTTTTCTTTTATTGCATGGAAATCACTTGCTGAGATGAGCCTGTATTAGTAGAAGTTTCAGGGTGAATGAAATGCTGTATTTTGGCAAATAAACTCCACTTACACAGACTGTGCCCAGCTGAAGTCATGCAGCTCTCTCAGTCTACACAGGCTCAGTTGCTCCACTGCCTGCAAGGACACTGTCACTTTCCATGGGGTCCTCCTGTGTTGGGGAGCTGGCCAGTGCTGTGGTGCTTTATTCTATTTTCCCCAAGATCCAACCAGCAGATCAGAATCAGAACTAAGACTTTCCTCAGATCCTTCTTAGGACCTACTGACCTTGATCAGTCTCAGACACATCATGCTTCTCCATAGGAACTGTGAAATGGACTTCTGCCCCTGCAAGATACTTCTGCTCCTGAAGAAGCCCACAGACAGTGGTGGCCCTTACTCATGCCAGTTAGATATCCATTTGGCATTCTTTCATGTACATCTATAAACCTGTGTGTCCTCAGTGAGGAACATATTTTAACACTGCATCCCAGGAAAGGCCTCCAGAATTAGCAAGTCTCACGTAAGGTGTGGTGACTTCTGAAATGCTTTTACTCTTCTTTTACTCATTCCCTTTCCATTGTCTCTCCTCCATTGCATCTTCTGCACACCTGGCTGTAAAACCAGACACATGTAAATGCAGAGATGTTTAATGCTGTCTAGACAAGTACCCTATTAAGCTGGACTGGGGCAGCAGTTGCCATAGTGATGAACAAATAAGGTCTTGCAGCTGAAAACAAGGTAGCAGGAGTTTCATACTTTATTCACAATATAGCAGTGATGTCAGGGTAATAGAAATGGCAACTCTGTGTTAACTATTAGCAGAAAAGCCATAAATAGAAAGTGATGCAGTTGGCTAAAGACTAGGTCTCTCTGTTTCACACCAAAGGTGAAAAATCTGAGTTTTGAAAGAACAGCCTCAAAACTGCTCCTAAATGCAAAGAAGACAACCAAGTTTGCACAATTTCAGTTTCTGTTTAGTATCAAGCACAACCTTGTGTTGTATCTTGGTTTTAAATTAACATTTGAAGTTTATGCTGAAGTTTTAGCTTAACAGGTGGTATTTTTTCCATGTTAGAGGGGTTAGAAAGCCCTCTCCAGTTTTCACACAATTTCTGACTGAAACAGCAGTGCCAGGGAATTGCTGGTGCAGGCTTCAAGAGAAACTATGAGATTTTTCTCACTACAACAAAGATTAAAGTGAAAAAGCTTTCTCCTTTTCACTACACTGCATTTTACAAAGACAAAACCACCTCTCATTTCTCATGGAAGAAGTTGAGCTACAGCAACGGTTTGCGAGCTGCCAAGGGGAGGGAAAACAGCCTCAAAGGAGCAGCATGTCACACCAGCTCTCACTCCCCAGCTGCCCCAGCCCTGCTGGTGCCTGGGACACAGCCCATCTTAAGCCCCTCCATGGCTCACACCCCCCTCTTGCCTCACACGTGGTGGCGTGGGGTCCATTATAAACCCTTTTTTGTTGTAAAGGAAACCAAATATGACATTCGAGTGGCATGTTTCCCACACAAATGGTTTTATTTCATCTGAAATTCCTGAAACATGCTTAATTGAAGAGAAAAATATTACAACATTATTCTGCTTGGAAGGAATAAAGTGAGGAAGTACTATTTCAGATTTTATTATGGCTTGTCAGTTCCTTTTGCATAATTTTTATATCAGACTGTTGGACACAGCTAAGCTGTATACTTTAACAGATATGTTGGTGTACAAAAGCCTGTGAGCTGTAAGACACAGAAATATTTTTTTCCAAATAGAAGTCAAAACAAATATTATATTACCACATTTAGTCTTAGTCCCATTTTTTTAAAACTATAAAGTAGAGGGTTTTTTTTTGTTTCAGAGACAGACAGATATGGGCTTACAGATTTCAGGAGCAAAAATACACATAGAAGCCCAGATGTCTTTAACTCCTCTTACTGAGGAGCTGCTCAGTTGCTTGACCTTAATGCTTCTTGTTTACTTCAAAGGGAGGTGAATAAGCAGACCATTTATGGAAGTTTCACTTCAAAAGGGGAATCATAGGGGTTATAAATCACCTGAAAATTCTAGGGAACAGATTGACAATTAGATAGAATGGGCTAGACCAACAGCTGTAATTATATTTATAAATATTTTAGAACTAAAAGACTAAAAATTAGCAAACGTATTGAAGATGCTTATTAGTACATATGGATAAAATACAAATGTTTTCCCAACCACAAATCTAGTTTAACTAATACTTGGTTACTGCCAGGGACAAAATGCCTACTATTTGAATTTACTATTTACATTCATTTCTCAAGTTAAATTTTGACCAGAGTTTTACTACTCTGGTGTACATTTTGCTGTTTTTGGTGTACATTTAAGAAGGCTGGTAGGTAGAGTGAGATGTGTAGAAAGTGCTATAGCCGACTGTAGCAGAGACAGTATTCCTGCTGGTATACCTTAAGTCAGGTCCCTAGATGGTAAACCTGTATCACCAAAAAACTTTCGTGATAGGATAACTGAATCTGTAAAGTCTTTCTGTTGCCATAGCACTGTTGATGAGGTGTATATGCTTTCCAGGATCCTTGCCAATGTAGTTATGTGGCTAAAACTTGCTGGTGTGGCCCACATCTCACAAGAGGGACTAGTGGAGTCCCTCAGGGGTCGGTACTGGGACCGATGTTGTTCAACATCTTCATCAACGACCTGGATGAGGGTATAGAATGTACCCTCAGCAAGTTTGCTGATGACACTAAGCTGGGAGGAGTGGCTGACACACCAGAAGGCTGTGCTGCCATTCAGAGAGACTTAGACAGGCTGGAGAGTTGGGCAGGGAGAAACATGATGAAATTCAACAAGGGGAAGTGTAGAGTCTTGCATCTGGGGAAGAACAAGCCCATGTACCAGTACAGGTTTGGGGCTGACCTGCTGGAAAGCAGTGTAGGTGAAAGAGACCTGGGGGTCCTGGTAGACAGGAGGATGACCATGCGCCAGCAATGTGCCCTTGTGGCCAAGAAGGCCAATGGCATCCTGGGGTGCCTTAGAAAGGGTGTGGTTAGTAGGTCAAGAGAGGTTCTCCTCCCCCTCTATTCTGCCTTGGTGAGGCCGCATCTGGAGTATTGTGTCCAGTTCTGGGCCCCTCAGTTCAAGAAGGACAGGGAACTGCTTGAAAGAGTCCAGCGCAGAGCCACAAAGATGATTAAGGGAGTGGAACATCTCCCTTATGAGGAAAGGCTGAGGGAGCTGGGTCTCTTTAGCTTGGAAAAAAGGAGGCTGAGGGGTGACCTCATCAATGTTTACAGATATGTAAGGGGTGAGTGTCAGGGAGATGGAGTTAGGCTCTTCTCAGTGATGACCAGTGATAGGACAAGGGGTAATGGGTGCAAATTGGAGCATAGGAGGTTCAAGGTGAATATCCGAAAATATTTTTTTACTGTGAGAGTGACAGAGCACTGGAACAGGCTGCCCAGGGAGGTTGTGGAGTCTCCTTCACTGGAGACATTCAAAACCCGCCTGGATGCGTTCCTATGTGATGTGCTCTAGGTGACCCTGCTCTGGCAGGGGGGGTTGGACTAGATGATCTTTCGAGGTCCCTTCCAACCCCTAGGATTCTATGATTCTATGATTCTATGATTCTATACAGAAACAACAGAGACTTGGCACTCCTGCTCAGATACACTGCTACAGGGTTAAGCACACTGAGAAATTAAGGACATTATCCTCAGGAGTATGTTAAAAAAAAATATAAAAATGTCAGTGTTTGTACTGAACCATAAATACCCAGGTTAGAAACTTCATAATGTATGTGGGCATTTTGCTGTTACTGAGGATGTGTCCATCTACTCTGCAGAATGCGCTTCTCAAACACTGCAGTCTCTGCCCCTATTATTTCCAATAAATGCCCCCATTGAAGCATTAGCTCCGTCATTATGAATAGTGAACACTGGGGTGGAGCATAACTTCTGGATTATGTATTTGCAGTATATATCAACATTTTCTTTTGAAAGCCCCAGGCATGCTCTGATTTTTAAAGCTGTTCACAAGCTGATTTTGTGCAAAATGGGAAACGGTGTCTATGTAAAGGACTCAGTTTTCACTTGTGCTAAGAATTTCCCAAACTCATAAAAATTGTTAGGTCCTTACGCATGCCCTTGTTTCAGCATGCTACTAAATTTGAACAATTTTTGAGACAGTAGCACTGCAGGTACACTTGTTTGGTCAATATATTTATATGTATATTTCTCAGTATATGTGCATTTACCGAAGTACTTCTGGTTTGGCAGTGTGTTTGACTTACCTTTGCTAGAATTTATAGTCTTTTATATGATCCTTCTTTGGCTTCTAAGATTCAGATTCTAATTTATTATAGCCTAGACTTTCTAAATTGGTTTGAAACTTTTCTCAGGAGCTGTGCAAATAGAAGCAATATATTTTTATTAGTCTTTCATAATGCAAGTAAAGTTCCTACGTAATTTCTAAAAATGTCCTACAAAGTCTTTCTTCAAAAATATTATTGATTAATGAATCATTATTTTCCCCAATATACATTATTTTCAGGTCGGTTTTCCATCTGCTTGGATAACGTGTTTTGGAAATCACTTTTTTTTGCTTGCAATTCTGTAAGCTCTCTTAGGTATGTAAAATGTAGTGACTGCTAGAAGTCTCATCCCCAGTTGTTCCAGTCAACAAGAATCCAGACAGCTTAAATGAGTTTTGGATTAGGTCCAAGGTGAAACATAAATTATTCACTACCTGAAGAGGTCCACAGTTTAACCGAGTGCTTTTATATGCACACCTTAGGAGTAGTTCCTGTGTATTCCTACAGTCCTGGCTCATTTATCCCAACACCAATACTGCTGCCAGAAATGGTATGCAATAAACTCTTAAAACAAATTTTTCTGGGTTGTTCCTTTTAGCACTGATTTATTCTCAGAGGAGAGGAAAAGAAACAGGAATTTACCACAGGGAAATACAAGTGTAACATACACTTCCAAATATATAAGGTGGCTTCAGGTAAATCAATGACCATGGTTGAGATCCTCTGTGCTTCCTATATGCCTTGTGTTACACAGAATTCCTTATGCATAGTTTCACTCTGGGAAATGTCTGTTCATTGTGTGATTTTTTCCCTTTACTTCACTGCACAGCTGGAAAGGTATTCAACCTTCTGCTCACCACCACCTCTTGGCCGTTTGAGTCCAACCTGTGAGACTTCCAATGTTCCACTTCTTGTTGGCCAGCTAGAAAGAGAATAGTGGAGAGACTGATACATTGTGTAAACTTCTCATTTGGTTCTCAAAGGAAGGTAGTAGCAGATGCCTTGAAGAACGATTCCCAGTTGTGTCATCCTTCCCATTGTCTACAGGATGCTTTCCCACTCTCTCACCCTTTTTTTGTCCCACCTTTAAATATCTCTGTCAAATGATAATAAGAACTAGAGAAATGATCAGTGTTCCAGTTTCCTGAAAAGTCTAAGAAAAGGTGTCGAGGATGCATGATTTATTAATGTCTGTCATGGACATAGCTGATATAATATAGAAAGACATAAAGAGACTTTGCCAGGCCTGTCAAGGACATTCCTCAAGGACACTGCAGCTTAGTGATTGACAGTGCCTTGGCAGGAAAGCAACAACAATGTTGCCAAATGGACTTGCTGCAAGCCGATTGGTCCAACATCCCAGAGCTGATTGGTCAGTTACGTAAGCAAATAAAGGCATCGAGAAAGGCATCAATCAGAAACAGAGGATCATACCTAAAAGACTAATAAATTAAGGACTACATCATGGCTGAGTGCTCACTCTCGGCATGGATGTGGACAGTTTTTGGTGATCAAGGAGCTTTGTGAAGTGGACGACAGAGGCTGAAGAACTAACCAGGACGTGTGACTGTAATCTGGCAACAGCAGTGCGCTGCTAGCCAGATCTCACAAAAGAGCTGATCATAAAGACCCAAGAGGGGACAAAAGGCAGGTTGTTAGCAGAGGGCCTGAGTCCCAGGTCAAATCCTGTGAACAAGAGTTGCTGAAGACCCAGAAGTCCCCCTAGTCGCTGCTCACATGTTTTGTCACAACTCACAACCTGCAGCAACAATCCTGCCTTGCAACAGCTCACGACCTACAACATTGCAGCTTGCAGCATCAACCTCATCTCGCTGCAATCACAAACAATGCTGTCAATCCCCTCAGGACTTTGGACGTGTAAGCGTGATTACGCTTTGTTTCTTACTTACATTTCTTGTGAACCCTCACCCCAGGAGAAGCGTGTCCTCATACCCAAAAGCTCAACTACAATCCCATAGAGGGGAATGGTTTGTCGGGCTACAAACCAACCTCCCTCTATCCGGTTCTTTGTCTCCATCTCACCTTTCTATCTCATGGAACAAATCCAAACAAGAGGTGTTATATAAACAAGTCTCAGGTGCCGCAATGCATTGTCCATCTGCATGCCAACCCTGGGCCAGCCAGGTTTGAGTCTCAGAACAGACCACCCACAGGGAAGCAGGCTCCCCTGCCCGAGAAGCCTGGTTCCTGGTGCCACAGGTACCAACCGTGCAGGAGTGACATCCCTTTAGTCTTCCTTTAGTCTTCTTTATATGGTGAAATAGTTTTATGGGAGACATATTTTCTGTGGTAAGGGGCATAAAGCTTACACATGGTATTACATTTTGATTCCATACGTGGGGTAATTAGTGAAGTTATACCACTTGAACACCCAGTACATCCACACTGGCTCCAATTTGGAGCGGACCTGTGTGAAATCCCTTGGCTAAATTGTTTTGCTTGCTTTACTAGGAGGCTGGTAATAGCAACCAGAACTGGTGTCAGACATCCTGACTAAAAGGAAGGCGTGTCTTCCTGAGACAGACCACCCATAGCGATTTGACCCACACAGTTTGGCTCGGGAAATCAGCCTTGCTGGATCGTTACACAAGGAATGAAGGAAGAAGTTGGGAGAAGGTGCAGATAATCACCATAATGAAAGTACTGTAGGCCAAGCCACCCAGTACTTGTACTGCAGCAAAATATTTAAATCCAGATTAAATATGGAATATGGGGGGTGTATCTATGACAAATCAGCCTGTACATCAGTAAGAACAGTGGTATATTTTGGAGAAAACATGCTCTTGCTAGTTGTTACGTTATATGGTTACAAGCTGTAAGGAGAAAAATCAGATGAAAAAAATAAGAGTTCAGTTAGTTTGTTTAAAAAGAAAAGTGTTAAGATATTCTTTACTATTTCATATTTCACACTGTATTTGCTTAGATGCAGAATGTTTTAAATCAAAATGGGTGTTGTTTTTTTCAAAAACAGTTTTGCCACTGACTTTGAAAAATATTACACTGAACCCCTGAGAAATCCTGAAAAGAGCCTCAGTCTCAAAAAAATGTAACTATACTGTTACCACCTTCAAGCTGACCTCAGAAAAATTGAAACTCCCTTTGAATTTGGAATTTAAAGTAATTAAATTGTAACTTTTAAATTGTGATAGGTTTTAAGTTTGTATGTTCCTTATAAATCTATGACTTAACATGCTATTTTTCTTAGTCATCTTGAAGATGTTTAATCAAGAAAGCATGGTTGTTAAACACACAGAATAAGATTTTAATCTATACAATCTATCTTTAAGTTGTTGTGTGGGAGTACAAAGTTTGAACTTCACCATTAGCCATTACCAGGGCAACCGACCATGATGATGTAAATTCAGGATTATGACTTCATCATAGGATCAAGCAGCAGAATCTCAGCAGTGACAGAAAACACTTATTTAAAACCAAGTATTAGTAGTAAAAGTGAAAGCATAAACCAGTATGTATTCTCTGCTTAATTTAAAGTTACTCTGATAATACAACATTTCATGATACACAGTGGAGTAACAGAAGAGGACAATGAGACAGTCAGAATCCATTATGAATGACAAGAGAAAAGCAAAAAACACATAGTTACATGTCCCTCCATACTGCCGATGAACTGACAGAGCACTGACCTGAAAGGAGTTTCTCAATCTGTCTACATTTCTTTTTAGTCCACCAGCTTCTTAGTGTGTCAGAAAATGAGAATGCCAGTTACTCTTGATTGCAAGGACTGAGTGAAATAGTAGCAATCATGAACTAAGCTGATCACCAAGTGTTTCACACATAATTGTTAACCTTGTGCCAGATTATAGTCTGGCTACATTCATGAAGAGTAACCTTCTGAAGGCCTCCATAATATATACTGGACTTCACATGCTTGGTTAATTTGTTCTTCTTCTCTCTCTTCATCCTCCTTGCCTTTCAAATTTCCTTTTTTCCTAGAAGCACAAAATTTCCATTAAAATGCTACACTTCATCCTTAGACACAAACATGACCAAATGCAGAATTAATTTCTTATAATCAAGCAAAGGGAGATTTTTACATTCTTATCAGTCTGTATGGATTTGCAGAACTGTACCAAATCAAGAGTGCCAGACATCACAAGCAAAAATGGAGTCAGTATCTACACTGGTTTTCAGGTGAGATAGAAAAGTATCCAAATAAATTAACATAGAACATAAAAGGTACTGAAACAACTCACAATATTCAGTAGCAGCTGTTCAATATCAACTTTGCATCCTGCCTTAGTGAAACATATCACAGTATCACAGAAGGAGTATCTCCAAGGATGGAAAGCCCACAACCTCCTTGGGCAACCTGTGCAGGGCTTGGTCTTCCTCAGAGTGAAAAATTGTTTCCTGATGTTCAGACGGAATCTCCTGTGTTTCAGTGTGTGCCTATTGCCTCTGGTCCTGTCACTTGGCACCACTAAAAGGAGTGTGGCTCTATCCTCTCTGCTTCTTTCCTTCAGGTATTTAGGTACATTGATGAGATCTTCCCCTCTGAGCCTTCTCCAGGCTGAACAGTCCCAGCACTCTCAGCCTTTCCTACTAGGACAGGTGCTCCAGGCCCTTCATCATCTTGGGGACCCTTTGCTGGACTCTGCAGTGTGTCCATATCTGATATGTACTGGGTAGCCCAGCACTGGACACAGCACTTCAGGTGCCAAGTAGAGGGGATATTGTGGGGTCATGTTCAACTTGGTGTCCACCAGGACCCCCAGGGCCTTTTCTGCCAAGCTGCTTTCCAGCTGGGCAGCACCCAGCCTGTTCTGGTGCCTGGGGTTGTTCCTGTCCAGGTGCAGGACTTTGCACTTGCCCTTGTTGAAGCTCATAAGGTTAATGTCAACCAGTTTCTCCAGCCTGTCCAGGTCTCTCTGGATGGCAGCACAACCCCCTGGTGTATGAGCAACAGCCACTGCTCCCAGTTTGGTGTCATCTGCCCATTTGCTGAGGATGCATACTGCCCCATCATCCAAATCATTAATTAAACTGTTAAACTGTATAATATTAAAGAACAGTGTGATATTATGTGATACTATAGATCAGTGTGAAAATATAACCCTTAAAACTTTGGTTTTGCCAGTTGAATTCAGCAGTAACCAGCCAGTCTTTACCCCAGTAAAGGCACTGAGCCAAATTCTTCAGCTACAATACTCTTGTGTCAGTGTTTTAGCAAAAGATAACTTGATATATTAACAGCAAAAAGAGAACCAAGGAGAATCTCCATCCTGGAGGAAGAACTGGCGAAGCTGCTTTCCATCATTTATCACCAGTCCTGGCTGACCGGGCAGGTCCCAGATGACCGGCCAATGTGACACCCATCCACAAGAAGGGCTGGAAGGAGGATCCAGGGAACTATAGGCCTGTCAGCCTGACCTCGGTGCCTGGCAAGGTTATGGAACAGATCATCCTGAGTGTCATCAAGCAGCATGTAGAAGACGACCAGGGGATCAGGTTCAGCCAACATGGGTTTAGGAAAGGAAGGTCCTGCCTGACTAATCTCATCTCCTTCTATGACTGGGTGACCCGCCTAGTGGATGAGGGGAAGGCTGTGGATGTGGTCTACCTTGACTTCAGCAAGGCCTTTGACACAGTCTCCCACAGCATCCTCCTGGACAAGCTAGCAATCCATGGCTTGGACAGGTACACCCTTCACTAGGTCAAAAACTGGTTGGATGACCGGGCCCAGAGGGTGATGGTGAATGGAGCTGCATCCAGTTGGCGTCCAGTGACCAGTGGTGTCCCCCAGGGATCAGTACTGGGCTCAGTGCTATTCAATATCTTTATTGATGACCTGGATGTGGGGATTGAGTCCACCCTCATTAAATTCACAGATGACACCAAGCTGGGGGGGAGTGTTGATCTGCCAGAGGGTAGGAAGATGCTGCAGAGCGACCTGGACAGGCTGGGTCGATAGGCTGAGGCCAGTGGCATGAAATTCAAGACGAAGTGCAGGGTCCTGCACTTTGGCCACAATAACCCCAGGCAGCGCTACAGGCTGGGGGAAGAGTGGCTGGAGAGCAGCCCAACAGAGAGGGACCTGGAAGTACTGGTTGACAGCCGGTTGAACATGAGCCAGCAGTGTGCCCAGGTGGCCTGGAAGGCCAATGGCATCCTGGCTTGTATCAGGAATAGTGTGGCCAGCAGGAGTAGGGATGTAATTCTCCCCCTGTACTCAGCACTGGTGAGGCCTCATCTCAAGTACTGTGTACAGTTCTGGGCCCCTCACTTCAAGAAGGACATTGAGGTGCTGGAGCAGGTCCAGAGGAGAGCAACAAGGCTGGTGAAAGGACTAGAGGGAAAGTCTTACAGGGAGAGGTTGAGGGTGCTGGGGTTGTTTAGCCTGGAGAAGAGGAGACTCAGGGGGGGACCTCATCACTCTCTTCAACTACCTGAAGGGAGGTTGTAGTCAGGTGTGGTCTGGGCTCTTCTCTCAGGCAACTTGCCACAAGACAAGAGGGCACAGCCTGAAGCTGCACCAGGGGAGGTTTGGGTTGGATATCAGGAAGCACTTCCTCATGTAGAGGGTGATTAGACATTGAAATGGACTGCCCAGCGAAGTGGTGGAGGCACCATCCCTGGATGTGCTCATGGAAAGGCTGGATGTGGTACTTTGTGCCACGGTCTAGCTGATGTCGTGGTGTTAGGTCATAGGCTGGACTTGATCTCAAAGGTCTTTTCCAGCCTTGGTGATTCATTGATTCTGTGATCCCTTATTGGATGAGGGGGGGAACATGGCAAACATGGATGAAGAAAAGGCTGAGATACTTAATACCTTCTTCACCTCCACCTTTAGTAGTCAGACCAGCTGCCCTCAGGGTATTCGACCTCCTGAGATGGAATATAAAGATGGAGAGCAGAACAAGCCCCCATAATCCAGGAGGATGCAGTCAGAGACCTACTGCAGCACTTAGACACTCAAAAGTCTATGGGGCCAGATGGGATTCACCCGAGGGTACTGAGAAAGCTGGCAGAGGAGATTGCCAAGCCTCTCTCTATCATCTGTCAACAGTCCTGGATAACAGGGGAGGTCCCAGATGACTGGAGGCTTGCCAATGTGATGCCTATCTACAAAATGGGCCTGAAGGAGGATTCTGGGAACGACAGGCCTGTCAGCCTGACTTCAGTACCAGGGAAAACCATGGAGAGGCTCATCTTGAGTGCGCTCACATGGCAAGTGCAGGACAGCCACGGGATCAAGCCCAGCCAGCATGGGTTCAGGAAAGGCAGGTCCTGCTTGACTAACCTGATCTCCTTCTATGATCAGATGACCCACCTGGTGGATGAGGGAAGAGCTGTGGACGTTGTCTATCTGGACTTTGGTAAAGCCTTTGACACCATCTCCCACAGCATTCTCCTGGAGAAGCTGGTGAATCATGGCATAGACAGGTACCCTCTCTGCTGGGTAAAAAACTGGCTGGCTAGCCAAGTCCAGAGAGTTGTAGTGAACAGGGTTGGATCCAGTTGGCAGCCGGTAACCAGTGGTGTCCCCCAGGGCTCAGTTTTGGGTCCAGTCTTGTTCAATATCTTTATTAATGACCTAGATGAGGGAATCAAGTGCCTCCTAAGTAAGCTTGCAGATGACACTAAGCTGGGTGGAAGTGTCGATTTGCTTGAGGGTAGGAAGGCTCTGCAGAGAGATCTGGACAGGCTCGATCGATGGGCCAAGGCCAATTGGATGAGTTTTAACAAGGCCAAGTGCCAGATCCCGCACTTCAGTCACAACAACCCCATGCAAGGCTACGTGCTTGGGGATGAGTGACTGTCACGATCTGAGACTTCTGTGAGTGTGTTCACCGTGACGGGGTGGTGAGTGCAGTGTCTGCTAGTGTTTCGTGAGTTCGTGTTAATAGTGTGATGTTTTAGAGCATGCACGAACAGTAACTCAACTTGCACACTATGTATTCAAGCACGCTTACACCTGCGCTGTCCTAGCACGCCGTCTGCTTCATCCGCCGCTGGCCGTTTCCCTCGCGGGAGAACGGAACCGCAACTCGGGACTCCGCACTCGCTTTGCGGCTTGTGCCGCGTCTCAATCACTCGCACACGGTTCAGAGGCCGAAGTCCCTAGATCGTGTAATCAGGGACCCAAGCGGCAAAGTCCCGTACTTATAACCCCTATACCGCCCCCCACACACAGGTATTTTAATACTACCGGCTGAGAGAATAAAGCTCCAGATTATGGGCAATTTGACTTATATGCTTTTACTTTATGATTTAACAAGACACAGTACACAAAGGGGGAACCAGCAACCACACTTCAATACAAAGATTTGGGGAACTCAACCCACGCCAATTAGGGGAAAAAGGGTCTAAGGAAAGACAGGGCAAGGAAGGGACTCTCCCGCCCCCCTCCCTCCTTTCCCCCAGGGGCAATTTGGGAATGGGAAGGCAGGATTAGGGAAGACGATATTGCAAGGGGTTAGCTCTTACGCCTCCGGTGTCCCGTCGGAGTCTGAGACCAGCTCAGGCTCTTGTTGGCCAGCGATCCTTTCTGGATTCTTCGGGAGCGAACACATGGGCTTCAGCTCTATGAGCCTTTAAAAAGGCTTTTAGCCCGGCTTGAGCCCCAAATGGCGGCAGATGAGCAGCGGTGGCTGGCAGCGGTTGACGATGGCTTTCGAGAGTCTTGCAGCTTCTTCTTTGATGATGAGGACTTCTTCCGCACGAGTGACTCCCAGGAGGAAGGACAGACAGCAGGCAGACAGGAGGTCTGTCTTTATAGAAATCTGGAGAGTGAACCTCAGTTGCTGATTGGAGGGTGACTTTTCAATCCATCCTCCGATTGATTCTAGCGTCCTCTCGCTCTGAGGCATTCTCCAAGCAACAGAATATCCATTTTCCCGCCTTTAGCCTGTATAGTCTTCATCTCAGTCCGCCAGAATTCTCCCTTTCCCGCTTTATGTCCTTGCTACCATGAGAATCATATCACTGTTTGTGGGGGCGTGGTTTAATGTTTATGGGGTATGCCCTCCACAGTGATCTGGAGAATAAGTCGTATGAGGAGTGGCTAAGGGAACTGGGATTTAGTTTGAAGAAGAGGAGGCTGAGGGAAGACCTCATTGCTCTCTACAACTACCTGAAAGGGAAGAGGGAGTTGGCCTCTTCTCTCACGTGAATAATGGCAGGATGAGAGGAAATGATCTGAAGTTACCCCAGGGGAGAAAGAAATTAGGAAGAATTTATTAGAATTTATTAGAAAAAATTTCTTTACTGAAAGAGTGGTTGGGCAGTGGAACAGGCTGCCCAGGGAGGTGGTGGAGTCTCCATCCCTGGAAGTGTTTAAAAGAAATATAGATGTAGTGCTTAGGGACATGATTAAGCACTGAATGGGTAGATTAGGTTATGGTAGGTGGATTTAGGTTATGGTTGGACTTGATGATCTTCAAGGTCGTTTCCAACCAGGATGATTCTATGATTCTTTGAAATATTTTCTGAAGTATTTAAGCAGTGAGTTCAGTTACCATATGCTTTCTTAAAGAAAGTAATCAAAATGCACTGTTCGACAACACAAAGGAAAATACAGTACTCTAAAGGACAGAGTCATATTGGTTCTGATACTTCTGCATTGTAATGTCAGTGAAGAGCCATCAGATACAAGTCCTTTTTTTAGACAGCTAGAAGTCAGATTTTAAAAAAGATGAGGACCAAAAAAAATCAGCAAATAACAAAAAGATATGACAGGGTCTTCCCTAAGTAGCTAGCTCAGCATGAAGTTATAAAGTGGACTATTCAAGATTATATTTGGCGTAGTTCCTAAAACTAATAAATGTTTGAGCATTGAATTAGTTGGTCCAGGAACAAAAGAAAAATGATACAAAGATATGTTTAACGGACAGAAACATTATAGCAGCAGAAATTAGATTTCTGCAAGGCCTTTGACATGGTCCCCCACAGCATCCTTCTCTCTAAATTGGAAAGATACGGGTTTGATGGGTGGACTGTTCAGTGGATTAGGAACTGGCTGGATGGTCGCATCCAGAGGGTGGTGGTCAATGGCTCAGTCAGTGTCCAGATGGAGAACAGTGACAAGTGGTGTCGCTCAGGGGTCCGTACTGGGACCTTTGTTGTTTAATATCTCCATCAATTATATTGACAGTGGCATCGAGAGCACCCTCAGTAAGTTTGCTGATGACACCAAGCTGGATGGTGTGGTTGATATGCCAGAGGCATGGGATGCCATCCAGAGAGACCTGGACAAGCTGGAGAAGTGGGCCCAAGTGAACCTCATGAGGTTCAACGAGGCCAAGTGCAGGGTTCTGCACCTGGGCCAGGGCAACCAGAGACATCAATACAGGCTGGGGGAAGACATGCTAGAGAGCAACCCTGTGGAAAAAGACCTAGGGGTACTAGTGGATCCAAAGCTGGACATGAGCCATCAGTGTGCTACTGCAGCCCAGAGGGCCAACCGCATCCTGGGCTGTATCAAAAGATGTGCGGCCAGCAGATCAAGAGAGGTGATTCTGCTGCTCTACTCTGCCTTGGTGAGACCTCACCTGGAGTTCTGTGTCCAGCTCTGGAGAGCCCCAACACAAGAGAGATGTGGACCTACTGGAGCACGTCCAGAGGAGGGCCACGAAAATGATCCAAGGGCTGGAGCACCTCTCTTTGAAGAAAGGCTGAGAGAGTTGGGGTTGTTCAGCCTGAAGAAGAGAAGACTCTGGGGGGACCTCATAGCAGCCTTCCAGTACCTGAAGGGGGCCTACAGGAAAGCTGGGGAGGGGCTTTTTACAAGAGCGCATAGTGACAGGACAAGGGGTAATGGTTTGATACTGAAGGAGGAGAGATTTAGGTTAGAGAGCAGAAGGAAATTCTTTAGTGTGAGGGTAAGGAGACACTGGAACAGGTTGCCCAGAGAAGTTGTGGAGGCTCCATCCCTGGGGGCATTCAAGCTCAGGTTGGATGGGGCTCTGAGCAACCTCCTCTAGTGGGAGGTGTCCCTGCTCATGCAGGGGAGTTGGAACTCAATGATTTTTAAGGTCCCTTCCAACTCTAACCCTTCTATGATTCTATGATTAAAGAAGTATTATCAACTATCTGAACCTCTTACATTACACAGGTTTTATGGCTTGACTGAATTAGTACAACATTTACTTTTATAGCTAGAGTCCTGGACTACAGCAACTGGCACATCAGATGCTGAGACTGGGTTTGGTTAGCCACTGTGCTGTAAGGGGGAGTGGCCTTCCCAGTCACAGGAAAATTCAAAACAAAAACTTCTATTCTTAATTGCCAGCTTGTGTCTCTATAGCTCTGCCTTTGTTTTTTAAAAGATAAATTATTATTCAAACTGGCCATTTACAAAACAACAGAACTGAAAGGAAGCACAGCTTCATGGAGTCCACAGCCTAACTGAAAATTTGTATTCAACATCAGAGGAGATCAGTAATTATTTTTCATTACATGCCTGGTATTGACTATGCAACCTTTTAAAAAATTCCCTTATTATTGTTTCTCACGTGAAGTCTCTGAGTTAAGATTCATTTCCGCAAGAAAGGTTGGAAAAAAAATTGACAAGAATTTTTTGGTTTTTAGGAGTTCAAAAGCAAGTGTGTTTTTAATTTGGGAGAAAGTCCAATCTTTTAAAAGCTGCTTTTTAAAAAGACTTACAGTGTTGAAATGTTTTTCTTATTAGTTCTTCATAAAAAACCCACCCAGAATAGCTTTAAATTTCTGAAACTTTTCACTATTCCTGCTGGAGAAGGTTCTCCTCTGACAGTACACACTTCTGCCAATGATGCAAATAGCACAATGTGACCATAGGGTGTTCACTTGTCAGACATGCTATGTATGAATGATTGAGTGGGGCCAAAGGAAAAAGTTTAACATGATTAACATCCAACTTTTAACTTGAATCTTTCCTACTGCTCATCAAATATTATTCCACCATTCTGAGGTGGTCTTTTGCGTTTCCACCTAAGACTCTCTTAAAGGTGGTTTGCTTGTTTGTTTGTTTGTTTTTAAGGTGGATAATCTCAGTTGTGTCAATTTTTTATATATATACTGGTAAATAATAAGCTTTGAGCACTCATCAGATTTTAGATTTTATTCTAGAACAGCTCTACATAATGGCAGAGTACACTTACTGAGATAAGGCTCTTTTTAAGTAGTGCCAGATACAAATCAAGAAAGCTTCCACCAAAAGCCAACTGAAAAGACTTATTAATAACTAGTAACCATTGTCATGTGCAGAGGTGACTACACTCTGGATTGTAACATGCGGCTGCTTAGGCATACAATAATCTTCTGCTCCCAGTTCTCTGTCTCTTGCACATAGTTTAAATACTTCAGTTCAAGAGGAGTAAGTGCTAGTTTTAAGAATAACTAAATAGAATTACCCTTGATAAAAATATTACACAGTTAGATATAAACCACTAGATTGAAAGAAGTAGTATGTTGTATTTTTATAGCTATGTTATAATGTAAGAATGAATGTCTGTAGTCTTTTGGTCTCAGACCAAAAGTCCATTTAACCCAGCATTGTTTGTGATGGTGGCAAAGCAGGTGTAGGGAAGGCAGCACACGTATAAGAAAAGCACAGCTGCTGCTCTGCATAGGATATTGGGCAACTGCTAGGGCCAGAATTGTATTTTCATTAATCAGTGTAAGATGTGGCATAACTGAACTGATCTGGTATATCTAGGAAGGATTTTGCCATTAGGATTAATTAATTAATAAATTAATTCATTTATGTTAAAAATGCATAATTTCTTTTTATGACATACTGGGTTACTTAATCCCAGGCTTCACCAAAGTGGCAAAATAGAAAGACTGAGTTCTGCTAACATACACATGCACACATAAGCATCTTTAAGGAAGCATATCTGTTCACCAAATTAAATTAACTTTTCATTGCCTGGTTCTTTACTCACTATTATGAGAAATACTAGGAAAAAGGGGAATTATTAGATAAAAGATAATGGACTGAACCATACTTTCTTCAAAATGAATGAGAGATGTGTTGTTGGTGAATAGAGTCTTGACCCTTTCCTGCAGAGTAACATAACATGTCTTTAAGTGAAGTTGCAGATACTCCCTGCAGGCATTTGAAAAAGGAAAAAAGCAAATGATGATATAATTTGTGACAGAAAGCATAGGGCAGTGTTTTGGAAAAAAAAATGAAAAAAGGAGAATTACAAGGCAATCAAATCTCTAATCCTGACCATTACTTTCTGTAGTGAGAAAGTTATAACTCACTACAGTTAAAGGGAAAACTAAATTTTTGGTTTTAAGCCTCTGAAGCTAGCAAAAAAAATTTAATTCATTCCATACCCATTAATTCCACAGCTTCACGTTTTCTTGACACGAAACATTTGTCCTGAAACACTGGAAAGGAAATGTTATGGACTGTAATACAGCATTGAGGGGTCCCTGAGCTGTAGCCATTTCAGTTATTCCCTAGGTACAATTGGGTACATTGGCTGATTTTCTTCCCTTTACGTATTCCCAAATGAAACTATTTATGTTACCCAAACTGTGTTTCCTTTTGTAATTCCTTTTACAGATCCTGCTTTTTAGGTCTGGGCACAGAAATTTCAGGGATATTTGTTTTCTACAATAATCACAATGCTGTTGTTAAAATGCAGTGTGCCCACACTGTCAAAACTGTCTTGTACTTAATCTAGAATGAAATTTCCTCATTGAATGTATTTACTTCCACTGTAGTGAGAAAAAAATAAAATAATTCAGACATCTGAAAATAAACTGACAGAATTGATTCAGCTCAAACTTATGTCTTTTAATCCTGCTTTTCAAGAACTGGTGAACTAGGAATAAATGATACCCTGTTCTTGCAATCCAGTTGTATTAAATTTAATCTTAAACTCAGCTTTGTAGCTAATCTTAAATTAGCCTTAAACTCATAAAATGTTGACTAAGGTAGTCTTGCAGGTTTTCATTATATTGCTGACTGCATGACCCATAATAGAAAAACTATAGCTTGCATTTTTAACTAAAAGAATTCTCAGGAATTTAAATTAAGCATACCGTGTTTATTTAATTGACTTGAATAGAAAGGCTCATGTCTTGAACCATGACTTGGATCAGCATTTAACACATTGTCTTCTGTGTAACCACCAGTGTGAATAAATGCTATTTCAGAAGTGAGAGTAACAGCGTTAGACTACAACTCGTGTCTCTTACACAATGCAAGTATGACAACATTACAAATGTATATATCAGAATGACAAGCACAGAGAGTCAAAGGTAGGAAAGGTCTCATGTTTCTATGAGCAAAGTACACACAGGTGCCTGTTCCAACTGCTGCCTGCTTTGGATGTGGTTTGGTTGGCTACTTACCAAGGACATATCATTTGATCTGCATTTTAACATTTCTTCTGAAGTTTGATAACATCTAAGACTTTCTCTCCAGGGAGGACATGCTTAATTCTTTATCCTAGTTGGCAGAACTAGCACTTCCCATTCACTCTCGGTCAGAATTAGGTTTTGCCACTGTCTTCCACCCTAAAGCACTTGCATTTGCAATGCATTAAACTCAAGCTGTAAATTATTTTCCCAACTTCTGAATCTTTCTTCTTGTTCAAGTAAATTATCATAATGTCCTTACATGAAAATTAGTCAATGAATTATGTATCAGATCATGCTTCACAGAACTTCAGTGATGGCATGTCTGTTAACATTCGGTCACTAAAATGGCAACGTCATACAACAAATCAAGCCATGTGCTTGAGAGTGACCACACATAAGGGTCTTCTTTCAAACTTGGAACATTCTGTGTTCCCTACACACAGATATTGTTTTTAATATTTTGGCAATCCAGCTGCACAGCTGAAGGATTTAGTGATTTTATAGAAAACACAAGGCCAAGGTCAAGCCAAGTTCTAAATAATTAGTCATGGAATTTGGGGTTACTATGCAAAGTTTCTTCAAAATTAATCCACAGGCCATGAATTCTTCTTTTGATCTATCGATGTTTAGTATTTTGGTACAAATATTTGTGTGAATGGAGCTGATAACAAGTGAATAAAAATGTACCAGAAGTAAAATACATGTGCTCTGAAAAGATAAATTAGACAGACCACCAGGTTCTACTAGGTTTTGTTACATGATTCATTAATACAGGCAATTGTCCATTTCTGCATTTTGGGTCTGACTCTACAACAGAAGCTCTAACTTCCTATAAAACCTATGGCAACTGTGAATCCTGATTAGGGAATAATTGTTCTGTTTTACTCAAACATAAGAATTAGGGAATAATCAAAGGACTGTTCAGGTAGGAGATATAAAATGAGATATAGGTTGGGTTTTTTTATACAGCACATAAAACCACAATTTTTAAGAACCAGTCTGGTAACTGCTAGAATTTAAACATGACTAGGGCTCTCTGGAGTTAATCAGATCACAGAGGCAGTAGAGAACCCTTGAATTAGGATCCAGGAAGACCATATGCAGGGGAAGAGCACCAGGCAAGCAAGATACCGTAGCTACTTTTTTCTGCTCCTTGTGCTGCAAGTGCAAATCAGGAGTTCACCTGAGCTCTTAGACCCATACTAGTACTGTGACTTCTGTTTTCCAAGTGCACAACTGCAAAGCCAGAAATCACTAATTGCTATTGACTGAAATGAAATTAACACAGTTGGTACCAGTATATTTTTCTTCCCTTCTATAGCATTTTCCTTACCATTTATTGTTGGTTTTGGAGTTCTGGTCACTTCACTGCATCTCAGGGTTGAAATTTGCTCCATTTTTACCTTTTTTATCTCTGTAGCCCCAAATCTTGCTCAAATCATACTGCTTTGTTTTTGTACAACATTCTTAAATTATTTCTGCCTGGTTTAGGGAAAAAACACTTTATTGCAGTCCACAGCAAAATTTCTGAGTGGATCTAGAATTCCATTTTAACAGTCATATGCTTAACTTCAGTGGGGTACTTAACAGTATACAGGTAGGTAGCTTCAATGAAATCCAGGGGACAAATCTAAATGTACAGGCCTTGCATGAATTTTCCTTCTTTTAGTATACTTTTGAAGTATTCTGCATATTTTACGTCTTCCTGTCAAGTAGCTAGTGCCAGTTATTATTGCAGAGGAACTGCAACAGGTGAATCAATAATCCATTCTGGAAGTGTGAGGAACTTCAGTTTGTTAAAAGTAAACATGTTCATATAGCAGGTGTAGTTCTTCAATCCAAGCTATTTTCTGTTGGAGCATCAGTAAAAAAAAAAATCTTTGTTAATTAGTTTATTTAATTACAAACTCATCTTAATAGGAAATCTTCCAGACAACTCAGTTTCGTCAGTTACTTATGCATAACTCATTTTGTTTGGTAATAAAAACAAGTGAAAAAAATTCTCATAGATTTGTAGATAAGCAGGAAAAAGAAACCTGTAAATCCACTCCCCAGAAAACTAAACTGGAAACAGAGCCTACAGTTTATGTGTTCTTAAACAGTCAGTTAATGGATAGTCTTCCCTTCTAGCTTCAATCTAGTTGCCACAGAAACATGACACACAATTTCTGATAACTAGTTTATAATCTTCATTTCCCCTGCTTTATGGCTATGAAACTCTGTTGAAGCTTTTTTACTGCCCAAGAGGCAGAAGAATCTGCAAGAGAGGAAAACTGTCATTATATGCTGAATCTTTATGCCTCCATGGTGATTTTCTTTTTAGTGCTATGTGGTGCTTTTGGATATATTCATGAAAGTGCTGCAGTGGTGCAGATACTGTTAATGGAGGCTGCATATTCACAAAAGCTGCAAACAAATATAGTCAAATTTCGGGGTTTGGTTGGTTTTACAACGAGTTGCATACAACACCTGGCTCCAGTTGCCAAACTACCAGCTTCACCCAGCATCTCATGTACCCTTCTCTCACCTTTTTATTTCAGGTGCTCCAGGCAATCCACAACCAATTAATTATGTGAGTGGGCTGCTCTCTACACTACCTCTGTCAGGCTAGAATCTGACCCATTTCCAAATCAGAGTCTTTTTAGTTTCACACCTGCACAATGTTGGAATTGGACAGCTGAAGGATGGACGTGAGAAGATGAGTGTGGGAATGATAGCCCGTAGCATAGGACACAGCTTCTCTGCTCCCTGTCAGAACTGGGAAGGACAACTTCAGAGTGATTCTCTGATGATAATTTTGTGCCTATTCCTTGCAAGCTATGGATTTTCCCAGCTCCTGATTTATTAAATCTTTGTAACTTCTGCTGCCTTTACCTTCCCCTCAGCCATAAGGGCCTGTTCTGCTCTGTTGGCTTTGCAAGCTCATTTTAGGCTACTTGTATAATCATAATGCTCAGGGCTTTTAAAAATATAAGTCAGGGATGTATCAATTTGAGGGTTTATAAGTCAGGCCAAAGAAAGAAATAAGGGGGAAAAAAATCAAAGGAAATGGTCACAGATGAGGGGCAGCAAAAGGAAAAAACCTCTTCCTCCTCATCTGTAATTGACCACGGAAAAAATCAGACTGGTTTAGGGAACAGCAGGGTATAAAAATCAGGCTTGCGGTTAAAGCTGTTTTCTTGAAGACAGTTGGACGATTAACCTGAATCCTACCTTTGTAATAGTAAAGTTTTATTTGAGTGATTAGCGACTAAAAGAGAGAAGGTTGGCATTGCACTCAGTCAGGCTGAAGGTCCTAGCTGCAGGTGCAAAAATTTCCACTTCCTCACAATGTAGCATTTTAGAAAGGGCAATCTTCTTCCCTAATAAGCTGGTCACCTATAGGTATTTCTCAGCATACTAATGCTCTTTACCTCTTTAAAATCGACATGAGCAACAATTGTATTTCTTTTGATGAATTTCTTGACTAATAATTTCAGCAAAGTGGTTTTCAAATATATTTTCAGTTCAATCTTAACAGTTCACTTGAATTAGTTCTTAACCTTTCTCAATTTCCACCTCATTGTCTGGAGTCAATGTTCTCCATATTAGACTTGTCTCACAGACCCTGGACACGTAATTACACGTGCAGAACCAGGCGTGGCAGAACCTCTTCTCTCTCATAGTGAGACCAGACTGCCTCCTTCTGCTGTCTTCTTCTTCCACGCAGGCTTTTTCCTCTTTTTCCTGTTACCAGCTAAACCTTTATTCCTAGTTTCCATAAGAGCTGCTAATGGAAGCTGGCCAAGTAAAAGGAAATTAAAGACACTGCAGCCAAACTAAACAGTGCAGACTTTGAGCAGATCCTAGCAACTTACCTTGTCAGAGGCAACAAAAGTACAAACAGCACAGGAAACCAGGTTGGTTACCTGGAGTAAGAAACCAAGTCACTGGGAAGAAAATTACATCTTTAAGGGCTCAGATAGAAGTCTAGAATCATAGAGTCATAAAATGGTTAGAGTTGGAAGGGACCTTAAAAATCATTGAGTTCCAACTCCCCTGCATGAGCAGGGACACCTCCCACTAGAGGAGGTTGCTCAGAGCCCCATCCAACCTGAGCTTGAATGCCCCCAGGGATGGAGCCTCCACAACTTCTCTGGGCAACCTGTTCCAGTGTCTCCTTACCCTCACACTAAAGAATTTCCTTCTGCTCTCTAACCTAAATCTCTCCTCCTTCAGTATCAAACCATTACCCCTTGTCCTGTCACTATGCGCTCTTGTAAAAAGCCCCTCCCCAGCTTTCCTGTAGGCCCCCTTCAGGTACTGGAAGGCTGCTATGAGGTCCCCCCAGAGTCTTCTCTTCTTCAGGCTGAACAACCCCAACTCTCTCAGCCTTTCTTCAAAGAGAGGTGCTCCAGCCCTTGGATCATTTTCGTGGCCCTCCTCTGGACGTGCTCCAGTAGGTCCACATCTCTCTTGTGTTGGGGCTCTCCAGAGCTGGACACAGAACTCCAGGTGAGGTCTCACCAAGGCAGAGTAGAGCAGCAGAATCACCTCTCTTGATCTGCTGGCCGCACATCTTTTGATACAGCCCAGGATGCGGTTGGCCCTCTGGGCTGCAGTAGCACACTGATGGCTCATGTCCAGCTTTGGATCCACTAGTACCCCTAGGTCTTTTTCCACAGGGTTGCTCTCTAGCATGTCTTCCCCCAGCCTGTATTGATGTCTCTGGTTGCCCTGGCCCAGGTGCAGAACCCTGCACTTGGCCTCGTTGAACCTCATGAGGTTCACTTGGGCCCACTTCTCCAGCTTGTCCAGGTCTCTCTGGATGGCATCCCATGCCTCTGGCATATCAACCACACCATCCAGCTTGGTGTCATCAGCAAACTTACTGAGGGTGCTCTCGATGCCACTGTCAATATAATTGATGGAGATATTAAACAACAAAGGTCCCAGTACGGACCCCTGAGCGACACCACTTGTCACTGTTCTCCATCTGGACACTGACTGAGCCATTGACCACCACCCTCTGGATGCGACCATCCAGCCAGTTCCTAATCCACTGAACAGTCCACCCATCAAACCCGTATCTTTCCAATTTAGAGAGAAGGATGCTGTGGGGGACCATGTCAAAGGCCTTGCAGAAATCTAATTTCTGCTGCTATAATGTTTCTGTCCGTTAAACATATCTTTGTATCATTTTTCTTTTGTTCCTGGACCAACTAATTCAATGCTCAAACATTTATTAGTTTTAGGAACTACGCCAAATATAATCTTGAATAGTCCACTTTATAACTTCATGCTGAGCTAGCTACTTAGGGAAGACCCTGTCATATCTTTTTGTTATTTGCTGATTTTTTTTGGTCCTCATCTTTTTTAAAATCTGACTTCTAGCTGTCTAAAAAAAGGACTTGTATCTGATGGCTCTTCACTGACATTACAATGCAGAAGTATCAGAACCAATATGACTCTGTCCTTTAGAGTACTGTATTTTCCTTTGTGTTGTCGAACAGTGCATTTTGATTACTTTCTTTAAGAAAGCATATGGTAACTGAACTCACTGCTTAAATACTTCAGAAAATATTTCAAAGAATCATAGAATCATCCTGGTTGGAAACGACCTTGAAGATCATCAAGTCCAACCATAACCTAAATCCACCTACCATAACCTAATCTACCCATTCAGTGCTTAATCATGTCCCTAAGCACTACATCTATATTTCTTTTAAACACTTCCAGGGATGGAGACTCCACCACCTCCCTGGGCAGCCTGTTCCACTGCCCAACCACTCTTTCAGTAAAGAAATTTTTTCTAATAAATTCTAATAAATTCTTCCTAATTTCTTTCTCCCCTGGGGTAACTTCAGATCATTTCCTCTCATCCTGCCATTATTCACGTGAGAGAAGAGGCCAACTCCCTCTTCCCTTTCAGGTAGTTGTAGAGAGCAATGAGGTCTTCCCTCAGCCTCCTCTTCTTCAAACTAAATCCCAGTTCCCTTAGCCACTCCTCATACGACTTATTCTCCAGATCACTGTGGAGGGCATACCCCATAAACATTAAACCACGCCCCCACAAACAGTGATATGATTCTCATGGTAGCAAGGACATAAAGCGGGAAAGGGAGAATTCTGGCGGACTGAGATGAAGACTATACAGGCTAAAGGCGGGAAAATGGATATTCTGTTGCTTGGAGAATGCCTCAGAGCGAGAGGACGCTAGAATCAATCGGAGGATGGATTGAAAAGTCACCCTCCAATCAGCAACTGAGGTTCACTCTCCAGATTTCTATAAAGACAGACCTCCTGTCTGCCTGCTGTCTGTCCTTCCTCCTGGGAGTCACTCGTGCGGAAGAAGTCCTCATCATCAAAGAAGAAGCTGCAAGACTCTCGAAAGCCATCGTCAACCGCTGCCAGCCACCGCTGCTCATCTGCCGCCATTTGGGGCTCAAGCCGGGCTAAAAGCCTTTTTAAAGGCTCATAGAGCTGAAGCCCATGTGTTCGCTCCCGAAGAATCCAGAAAGGATCGCTGGCCAACAAGAGCCTGAGCTGGTCTCAGACTCCGACGGGACACCGGAGGCGTAAGAGCTAACCCCTTGCAATATCGTCTTCCCTAATCCTGCCTTCCCATTCCCAAATTGCCCCTGGGGGAAAGGAGGGAGGGGGGCGGGAGAGTCCCTTCCTTGCCCTGTCTTTCCTTAGACCCTTTTTCCCCTAATTGGCGTGGGTTGAGTTCCCCAAATCTTTGTATTGAAGTGTGGTTGCTGGTTCCCCCTTTGTGTACTGTGTCTTGTTAAATCATAAAGTAAAAGCATATAAGTCAAATTGCCCATAATCTGGAGCTTTATTCTCTCAGCCGGTAGTATTAAAATACCTGTGTGTGGGGGGCGGTATAGGGGTTATAAGTACGGGACTTTGCCGCTTGGGTCCCTGATTACACGATCTAGGGACTTCGGCCTCTGAACCGTGTGCGAGTGATTGAGACGCGGCACAAGCCGCAAAGCGAGTGCGGAGTCCCGAGTTGCGGTTCCGTTCTCCCGCGAGGGAAACGGCCAGCGGCGGATGAAGTTGTTGAGAATCTCAGCCTTCTCCTCATCTATTGTTACCAATTCACCAATGTTGCTCATCAGGGGTGGTACGTTTTCTTTAACCTTCCTTTTCTGGTTTATGTACCTATAGAAGCCCTTCTTGTTTTTCTTTACATCCCTTGCCAAGTTCAGTTCTAGCTGTACCTTGGCCTTCCTGACCTTGTCCCTACATAACTGGGCAGTGTCCCCATACTCTTCCCAGGAAACCTGTCCCCTCTTCCACCGCTTGTGTAGGTGCATCTTGTCCTTTAGTTTGACCAGCAGTTCTTGACTCAGCCATGCTGGTGTCTTGCCCTCCTTGCCCGATTTCCTACACCTGGGGATTGAGACTTCTTGTGCCCTATGGAAAGCATCCTTAAAGATCTACCAGCTCTGTTCTGCTCCCTTGTCCCTGAGGGCTGTTTCCCATGGGGTCCTAGTTACTTGAGGAGCTGGAAGTTTGCTTTCCTAAAATTCAGAGTCCTAACTAAGCTTCTGTTCTGCCTCATTCCCCTTAGAACAGTGAACTGTACTAGTGCATGATCACTGCAGCCCTGGCTGCCTTCAACTTTGATGTCCCTGATGAGTTCTCTCACACGTGTGACCATCAGGTCCAATAATGAATCCCCCTGGGTAGGCCTGTCAATTTCTTGACTTAAGAAGTTGTCATCCAGGCATTCCAGGAGTCTCCTGGGTTGCCTACAGCTTGCCGTGCTACTTTTCCAGCAGATGTCAGGATGGTTGAAGGCCCTCAGCAGGATAAGAGCCTGTGCTGATGGTGTCTCCTTGAGCTGGAGTAAGAAGGTTTCATAGATAGGCTCCACTTGATTGGGAGGCCTGTAGTAGACTCCTACCACAAGGTTCCCTTTGTTGTCCCAATCCCTGATTCCTACCCATAAGCTTTTGACCTTATCATGGCTATTCTTTAGCGACAACTCTTCACACTCTATCCAATTCTTTACATAGAGGGCAACACCTCCACCTCTTCTTCCTCTTCTGTTCCTTCTGAACAGCTTGTAGCCTTCAATAGCCACACTGCAGTCATAGGATTCATCCCACCAACTTCCTGTAATCATGAGGATGTCATAGCTTTCCTGTAGCACAGTAGATTCCAGCTCCTCCTGTTTGTTGCCCATGCTGTGTGCATTGGTGTAGAGGCACTTCAGCTGGGCTGGACATGTCACCTTCTCAGAGGGACACCCTTTTATACCCCCAATGTGTTTCATGGATGCTATCTGCTTGTTTCCTGTTACCTCAATGACTTCCAGTCTACACCCATCCACAACCATTCTTGGAGGTTCCAGCTGGAACCTTTAGGCTGTGGGTAGGTTCTTAAACGGGGTGTGAGGAGGGAAGTGGTATATATGGTGAAAACATTACAGAAGCTAGGCATGCAGGGTTTTGAGGCAGCAAAAAAGGAAGCTACCACAGCTCAAACTGGGAGCTTGTATCTTTTCTCCTCACAGATTTTCAGAAAATGCCATGTAACATCACATGTGCTTTACACCAGCATTGGTATGTTCAGTCCACTTCAGTATTTTTGATTGGTACCCCCTGTTCCCAACCCCTGGTACTGTGCTTATCATAACTAACCCCATTTTATGTTTTGGCAAGCAGCCAGTCTCTGTGACCAAGGGGGTCCTCTATTCATTCCCTTTCCCTCATTATCAGGCCCTGAAGGTTCTGTGCACCAAGCAGACAAGCCAAACAGATTCTTCTTCCCCTCCCCACTCGCCTCAGGGTTCCTGGGCACCAGGCCCATTACTGCCTTCCTTGGTGGCCTTGAGGGTCCCAGGCACCTGGCCAAGCCAGGGGTGGTGATGACCCCACCACAGATCAGAGCAGCATAAGGGCACCCACAGCACTGTCCATAAAATCAGGCAGTCAAGAGTCCTGAGTGGGGAACTTGGACCAGATCTGCTGCTGTACAGTGAGACCAGGGACACCTCCACTGTCTTCTGCTTCCTCTGTGGACTGAGTGAGTGACTTGTATTCTTTCACATGATTTTTGAGTCTAGATTATGACTGTTATATTAATACATTAACCAGGTATTAAGACCTGACCCAATCTGCAGAGGGCCTAGGTTATTAGAAGTCAAGTTACATCTAGGTGATGAGAAACTGTAATTTAAGTTGTATTGTTAATTCTGTATTATACTACTTATGGATTGTAGTATGTTGATTCTGCTTGTAGAAATCTTGTGACATTCTAGCACTAAATTCTGTGCTAAACTAATAATAACATCCTGTTAAGATTATAAAGCTTTTATTGTAATAACAGTTTAGTGCTTTCATCCTTTTGCCAAGAATCCTGAAAAGAACTTGTCTGTCCCTTTAGTGTCCAGTGACAGCATCGTCCATTTCAGCTTCTTAGGGCCTTCATTAATGCAAGCTTCCTGTCTTCCCCACAGTTATGTCTTTGGTATCTAACTTCATTCCACAGTTTCAAATTTCTACAAGTGGTGAATTTTTGACACTTTACCAGCTAGGACACATACTCTCTATGTCAGAAGATGCACCTAAGCCAACAGGAACCCTTTGATCTTACCAGAGTGTGTGCCATGAAGGGCTGCTCCTGCACTGGGCCAGTATTTGTTATTCAGCAAAAGGTTAGAATAATGCTCCTTCACTATTTCAAGATGAAGTTTAAAGGTACAACCTCTAATATGCTTCAGTCCTAACAGATGATTGGTGACAACCTGTGGAGGAGGTAGGCAGGAGAACAGACACCAGCAGTAATAACTATGTTTCTCAGGCTAACGATCTGATCCTAATGCACCAAAGTTAGAATTACTATCATGGGGGTTTCAATATCAGGGCCTGCTTATGTCTCACATTTCTCCCTTTCAGCAGCTAAATTTTCTGTAAGCTGACAAAGCATTCCCAGAGATGTAGTAGCTGGTCAGGAAGGTGCTTGAGACATGCTAGTAAGCTTATTCCACTCAACAAATGGACCACAAAAAAACACCGGTTAACGGGTCATTAAATAAAACTGGATTTTAAGAACAAGGTTAGTTGCTCAAAACTAGGCCTAATAGAGAAGGCTGAATTTTCTATTAGCCTGCAGAGTGTATGGTTTGATACCATTTTAACCACTCCTGCCTCAGACATTTTAACCTTGATGAAAATAACAACACACGCTGCAGAGTAAAAGGGAATCTTCCTTCTTACTACTTGTTTCTCTCCCTACAAAGCATTCTAGGGATAGACACAGTGTAGCAGTGCACCATCTATGTTACCCTTCATCAATGTCGTGCCTACAGCACGCCATTTCCCCTGCTGCCTATGTAGCCAGGGCCTTCACCTAGGCTTTTCTGTCCGGATACCGCACTACCCTTGACTGTCTCTGTCCCTCGTCCTGTAACCCCACGCTCAGAATCGGGGCCACTTACGATAACCTATGAACTGACAGCGCTCCTGCAAAGACGGACTATTTGACACGGCACAAACCGCCTGCCCCATGCTGCTGCCCGTCTCGCAGGTCCTCCTGGGCCAGGGAGGCTACTCTTGCAGTGCCGGCGCGTGCCTGCACTGCGGAACGAGCCCGTCCACTCAGTGTCACCGCCTCATGTCCCCGCAGGTGGTGCCGTTCCACCGACGGCTCTCCCCTCACCCCGTACCGCGGCGTTCAGCACCTCCGGCTGGCGCCGGGCCCCTCGGCTCTCCCGCCTGGGTTCCGCGGCGCTTCCCAGCGCCCGGAGGACCGCGCTTCCCTAGCCGGCCTGGCGGCCCGCCGCCTTCCCCGGCCCACTGACCCGGCGAGCTGCCGGTGCTCTCGGTGCGAGCAGCTGGCCAGGGGCCTGAGCGCCCCGGCGGCCCCCTCCGCGCCTGCCCTGGCCGCCGGGGGCCGGTCCCACCACGGCCCCCGCCCGCTTGTGTCACGGCCCGGCGCCCCCTCCTCCCCGCCCACCATTTTCATCCCTCCCAGACAGGCGAGGCGAGGAAAGGCGAGGCGGCGGACTGGTAGGCGGGCTGGCGGCTACCTCCGTCTGCCTCCCCTTCTCCTCAGATGCCCTTTGCTGCCGCTGCAGGGTTATTATTACAGTATGTGGCTGCTCTCCGCCCCGCCCCTGCGCGCCGCTCCGCGCCGCTGGCCGGCCGCCGCCGCCGTGCCGCGCCTTGGCCCCGCTCCGTGCCTAGCCGTCGCCCAGGCCCGCGCCGCGCTGCCGCGAGGGGGGTGCCGGGCCCCGCGCGCGCGCGCGCGGGGGGCGGTGGCGGGGACACCAGAGGCCGCGCGCCAGCGGCTCCCAGCTGCCGGGCTCCCCGGGCTCCCCGCCCGCCCCGCCGCTCCCCGCAGCGCCTTGGGGGGCGCCGCCGCCGCGTCCCCCCCGCCTAAGGCGCTGCCCGGCGGAGCGCGGCCGGCGACGGAGCGGTCGCTGCCCTGGCTCCCAGACAACGGGGGGACGTGGGGCTGCGCATTATTGCAGACTAAGCAGTCTGGCGCTGCAGCAGCGGGAGGGGGGAGGAGGGCGGGAGCGGGCGGTCAGGCAGGGGGAGTGTGTATGTGTAAGGAGGGGACGGGAGGGGACAGGGGAGAGCTGGCAGACAGCCAGCTACCATCAGAATTAGCTCATTGTTCAATATAACCAGCACTGGCAACCAAAATCCAGCCTGAGAGGGAGAGAGAGACTTTCCCCCAGCCACCCCCACCGCTTTTTCTTTTTTCTCCAAGGCTGCACTTTGGAAGAGGTGCAGTCATTCTTCCCCACACCCCCTACCCTCTCTCCACTCCCCCAACTATAAATTCCCTTCTGTAGCATGCTGCCCTTTTTTAATCCACATTTGTGTTTCAGATCATGTAGAAAGAACAGAAAGTGAGCAGGGAGCGGGGGCTTTTGTCTGTAAGTATATGCAATTCCAATCCACAGAATTTTATTTTTTTTAATTAATAATGTCTCTCTCTGTCTGTCTCTTCTCTCTCTCTTTTTTTCTTTTCATTTCCTTTTGTCCTTAGCTGGACTTTGCTGCAGCTTGCCTTTCCCCCTCTCGGTGCACATTTCCAAACATCTTTTCGTAAAGAAGATGAGAAAACGTGCAGGATATGTATTTAACTCTTTGTCTTTATGATTTAAGGCTGAATTTCTAGGCTGGGAATGTTTCTGCACACATGGAAGGGGCGATGAGAAGTGGCTTTCTAAATCTGTTTCCTTTTTTTTTGCTTTTGCACTCCACAAACATTAAAATGCTTTGTTGAACCTAATGCACCTAGCATTTTTAACATGCATGGAAGGCTCTAGGATTGATTTTTCCTCTCTTTTCCTCTCCCTTGTAAAACAAATCTCCCTCTTCTCCACCCTGACACTGGATTCTGCTCAGGCTGCTGGGTTTTATTTTTAGAAATCAGTCATTCTTATAACAGCCTTCTGCATTTTTGCATGTGCAGCAGTTAAATTTTGGGTGGTTCTTTTGAGAAAACACAAAAACAGAACAACAAAAAACCAGCACAAAACCAAACACATTTTGGCGAACATTTAGTGATGTGCTTTCTTTCAAATGTTTCCGTGTACATTTATAGATACAGAGTTTGCAGTTTTAAATCCGGTATGTATAGATGTGTTTGTGTGTAAACATATGACTCATACCTAATTATATTTCATGCATACACGCTATAAGTAAGAAATATATAATCAGTGGAAGAGAACTTTAATTTTTGTCACTATATGAAAACTGATAAAGGAGGTATGCTACAAATTCAGTCAATTAAGAGAACGGTAATTTAAGGCACCATTAAATGAGGTAGGACCTACTGTGTTTTTTTCTCTCTCCGTTTAAAATAGGGGGGTGTGTGGAATAGAGAGAGAGAGAAAACTGGAGGTTATGTAATGCAGTGCCATTTCCAAAAATACCTATTGTCTGGGCCATTACATTGTGAAAGGCTGACACTGTTATACTTGTTTCTTGATTGCAAAGAAACCACGCTTTGTAGCATGCCTGGGAACAATGGACCACCTTTACAGTAAGCTTAGCGTGATGGTTTTTGTCCTCCACTGACTTTCAGATGTGGTAACCATTAAGTATAGTGCTTTTCAGAGATGTACCAAGTGCTAAGAATAGCATAGGGTTCTGCAAATCCAGGTACAAGGGATTCCTTTGTCCTATAGTTAAGCCTACAGACCACTGAAGTGCAGAGAGGCATGATATATGAGCATACATGTGGTTAGAATAATTTGCATGACTTTTGTCTTAACCAGGGAAGCTTATACTGGGATCACCCACTGTTACAGTGGCAAAAAATACCTATTCGATATTGCGACAGTTGAAATTACTTTTTTTTTTTCAATTTTAATTTTTTTTAATTGTTTTCAGATTGCTCTCCTTGTGCTACTTGAGAAAAACTGCAATCCCAAGATTTAACAGAATCTAAAAATGGTAAGAACTAGTTGCTTTAGCAAAGAATCAGTACTTTTTTGTATAAATACAAACCTTTTTTCCCCCATCCCCAATAATAATTTATAAATATGACCTTAATTAGATGTACTTTTTGAAGCTGTGGGGATTTGCTATAAAATGACTGATGAACTCTGAAAACCTCCTTATGTTTGATCTTTGATTTTCTTGCATTTTTTGAATAAAAATCTGAAATCCCTCTTTGTGCAGTAAGGCTTATTTAATTGAAACAAGAAGCATTTAAGTTGTTATGAAAAATACACATCATAACATATGTAGAAATACATGCAGACAAAACAATATTATGTCATTTCAGTCCTTCCTTCCAAAAAGAAGAAATAGGTCATTGCACTTTGTAAGTGCAGCAAATTTAATGTTAGTCTATCGAGGAAGTACATAAGATGCAAACTAAATTTTCCTGTTATTTGGTATTTTTTTTCAGAAGGTTAACCTCTCTTTGGGATATATATATGTTCCAGCATAAAATGTCTAGGCCTCAGCCTAACTGAGTTTACAGGCACTTAGTTGAAATTCAACAATGATCCCTTTCCTTCAGTGTTGTGCTTATGTTTTTACTGATTAAAGGCTATTTGTTATACTCTGAGACACTACTGCTGACAAATGCCTTATTTTAAAGATTAAACATTGTACATCTAAATATTCTCTAAATATGGTATTCTCTGAGAAGGACTGTCTCAGAATCAGCAGGACAAATAAAATTGTTAAAGAAAATGTACCTAAAGTAGGCAGAATTAGTTTAGATACTGTGTAGTCATATAGCATTCTTGATTGAAGATGGAGCTATCACTGAAGCATATCTGAATACATGTGCTGACAGAAATGTGATATGTTTTGGGTCCTGTATGCTAATATAATGGTCAAAATTATTTTAATTGGGGGGGTGGGGGGGCAATAGAATGTCTAATTTAGCATTGCATAGGGTGTACACTAGCACAGAATATTTTCCAAAGTGTGAGGTTCTCAGGGACATACTCTTATTAAGATTGGGTTAATTTAATTGCTTTAATTATATTATTTCTGTTTGGTTCTTTGAGGTTGTTTTCATTTGGGGGAGGAAGGATGGTCAAAAGATGTTTAAAATAAGCAAATATGTAATATGTTTCAAAGGCTTTTTTTTTTTTTTTCTTTTTGGCTCTATGTTTTATATCATTCCTAGCTGCAAAAACAAACTTGCAAATTCTGGAGTTTTAGTCTATTCTGGAACCTACCTCCATCGAAGTGCTTTGCTCATCTGTGTATAAAATAATAGTTGGGGGTGGAGAATTAAAGGGAAATGATTCACTTATATTGTGAATAGAAATAATGTTAAAATCCCTTTTGTTCACACAACTGTGAAATATTGGATAAGGCAAATGTTTTCCTACCAGCACCAAGGTGACAATCAGGCCACATTTTTAGATGGCATGCAGCCTGTTACGTAGAATATATGCCTATCTATGGAACAAAACATTATTTTAATTTTAGTTAGACATAAAATAGCCACTGATTTTCAGCAGCAGATGGTTCTATAAATCTAGCAAAGTTCCAGTAGTAGTCACTGAAATCAGTTTTGTAAAGCCAGTCTCCAGGCCAGCACATAAAATGCAACTTAGAACTATCCAAATGCAGAAGATAAAATGTAGTTACCCACCTGTCTAGTCCTATTGTTTGCTTTACAGTGTAAGATAAATAAAAATCTCATTTAGCTGTTTTTGAAAAGTTTTGTATTTTTTATGAAAAGGCCTAATCCCCCCTTTTTTGTGATTATTAATCAAAATTACATGT
The DNA here is from genome assembly GCA_020745705.1 of Hemiprocne comata. Lineage (NCBI taxonomy): Eukaryota > Metazoa > Chordata > Aves > Apodiformes > Apodidae > Hemiprocne > Hemiprocne comata. The sequence goes on from CM036616.1 coordinate 46,157,580, forward strand.
AAAAAATATGAGTTTTGCTCCAGCTTGCAAGGTTGCTTCAGATGTGATACTTGGCATAATCTCTTTCCTTACCACCACCTTTTTGTTTACCTTTCTTTCACTTTTGGCACAGTAACACTGAATGTAATTTCAAGTCAGACCACTGACACACTTTCCTTGGAGTAGTGGACCCACTTGTCTATGGCATGCTTCTTGCATTTGTTGCAAGTGTCTCCTTAGGCACTCTGATTTGCAGGAAAAATTCCTCCTTATATCTCAATACTTTCTACACTGAAATACATGATTGTAAAGGTGCTTACTTTGTTTTTAATATAACATATTAAAGCATATAACGTATGCAAAGGCTCTATTCTGCTCTTACTGGTCAGTGAAAATTTAGCTGTTACATTCCACAAGGCTGAACTAAACCTTAACAAAATTGGGGAAAATAGTCTGCTTATTCCTTTGCTAAACTGAAAGTTCATTAATCATTTAGTTGAGCTTACAGTAACATTAAGAGTGACTAGAATAAACTTGTTGAGTGAGAAAAAGTGAATTCTTGGTTTAACTTCACTGTCTTACCTTCTTAGTTTCTTAATTTTTGTATTCCGTAAAATGTTTCATAAACTGCTTGCAAGTATAAGCAAATAACTTAGCAGGTTAGTTTTCAATGCTGTTTCTACTTTTCCTAGACTTGGAATTATGATTTCCTTATACCTGGTTAATTAATCTATCTTGGACCTGTATAATTACTTCATAAATAATTTAAAGAAATGGAAAGGCAGAAGACTATAATTTCTATTCTTCTTATAATTTTGATGGACATTTTGAGCCATCTCACACAAGAACACTTGCCATTTGAAGATCTGTCCTTACCTGTGTATAATATAATTCATTAAGTGACTCCCTAAAGGAAGAAAGAACCTTTTATATTATTTGTAATGTCTAAAGTCCTGAAGTGATTTAAATTGCTATTTTTATTTGAAAAGCTAGAATTCCTGTATGCCACCTTCATGGAAAACAGTGCATGTCATAAAATACAAATTTAAATTCTAGTGCTAATTAAGGAAAAAAAAAGGGGTTCTAACTAAAAAAAAAACCACAAAGAATTGTTTTAAAAATTTATTTGCACTGTGTGATCCAGTCATTGGAATAAAGGATCTTGGCAGAGGACTGAGAGTAAGAAAGTCTGAATTCCAGTTTTCTGTGACCTCAGAGAGAACTTCTAGCAAAACTAGGAAGGTCTTTTGGGTGTTCTTTGTTTTGTTTTGTTTTGTTTTAATGGTAAATGTTTGTTTTTTAAAGTAAGAAATCAAACAGGCATTTTAGACACCTGAGAAAGTGGTCTGTTGTTTGCTTCTAAAGCACTCAGGTGTGTCCCCTTTCCCCTGCTTGCATTGCAGTTCATTTCTGGACTTTAGTTATGAGAGTTTGCCGTACAAGTACTAAGGAATTTAAACTAATAACACTAATAAAAGTGTGTATCAATAAACAGATACATCCGTAATCATTTAATTTTGACTACCTGAAAATAAAGAGAAGATATTATATAGTAGCTCTTCAATTTACTTCTGATTTACCAGAATTAGATGGATTTATTCCTTAGTACTGTGGAATCTCTAGGCTAGGTGTTGTACAGGGTAGCTGTGTCATCCCAAAGCAAAAAGGCCCCAGTTGGAGGTCATTTGGGCTGAACACTTCTGTAGTGTATCCTTGCCTGAAGTGGATCTGTTTTGAGGTTATTCTATCATTTGCATTCATAGTCTTACTTGAGGAAAAAAGAGAAAAATGGGATGATGGCATTTTGGAGAGAAAAAAATTTGGAGTTGGGGGATAAGCTTTTCTTCTTTAAGTCAGAGGTGTAGAAATGACAACCTGCAATTGGTTGAAGAGGAAAAAAAAAATCACTATCTCATTACCTTCTTTACAGTTTGTAGGGAAGTGTTTAAAATAATTTAAGTTAATTGAAGTTATTTATGAGGCAAAGTTTGTATTTAAGATTTCATCCCAGTTTAGCCACTACAAACCTTTTTCCAGTTACTTATATGCAGATATCTTCACACATTCTGCAATTTTCTGTGTCTATAAGATGACTTCATCTTAGTTGGAACAGCTGTTTCTAACTTTAGGGTTATCTGGGGAGAATGGAACCTGGGATTGGTCTGGCAGAGGCAGGCATTATTTTGAACCCTTTATGTGCTCTTATGAGTAAGAAGAACAAGATACTTGGATGAGACATAGTGTCCAACCTAATACTAGATACAGACTGGACAAGTGCAGCTCCTGGTCTGGCATAAGGGAACTCCTACTTACTTGTTTATTATTACCAAGTCTGGAACTGGAATCTCCTTTATGGTAGTTCAGAAATTCATAGGAGCTATAGGACTGTATCAGATCCTCTTCTGTTCTGGTGTAGCCATGGGCAGAATTTGGTTAAGAGGAGTAATTAAGAAGCATGAAAGCTGAGCAGTTTTGGCCATCTGAACGTGTATATTGTGCTTTTTGGTTATAGTTGTGTATTGTGCATGAAGAAGACATTTGGTACAGTTTGCTCAATGCTACTTGATTCCTGAAAACTTAAGGAAAATTAAAGCCTTTCCATCTTACAGAATAAATAAGCAGAAATGCAAGCTCACTTTTTGCAATACTTCTGCCAAGTCAGCTCTTCAACTGTGCAGAAAAAAACACTTTTACTTGGTTTTGGCTAGAAAACTTTGAAGTATTGTTTAAAATAAAGTAATTTTTGTCCAAAGATATGGATATTGTGGATATTTCTATGGTACAGTCCATATGCACATTAAAAGACAAAAGCTCTCCATAGGTGTGTTTCTATCCAGTCACACACATGCTTGCTCTGGGTGCTAAAATTTAGTAGCTGTGCACCAGCATACTTTATCTGAACAGAACTGTGTGGACACATGGAATGGGAAGTTTACGTAATACTTTGTCCAGGACAAATCTTTACTGAACTTTTTTCAAGAAGGCTGAAATCTTGGAAAAGCAGAAATAGAAGTTAATATACACCTTGTAACACTACAGTCATGACATTGATTTTTAAGTCTTGGGGTCTAAAGCCTTCATGAAGAATCTTTGTGTGTGTGTGTGTGGAAGTAAGTTGAAAAAGTTAAAGGAAATGCATATGTTCTCATTGAAGGTCATATAAGCTTTGGCCTAATATGTACAGTTCAGAAAGAACTCTTGAATTCGTACAGCGCTGATGTTTACAAGGCACGCAGTAGCATCAGAGCTACTCAAAAAGACTAAGTTAGAGAAGAAAAAAATCTTCCTTTGTTTTCAGAAGACTGTATCTGTGATGAATCTCCATCATGCAAGAATATGAGTTTAAATAACTCTATTTCTACTGGCAGAAGAAAATCTGCCAGTACTGGTAAGTACTGGCAAAAATCTGGAAGTACTGGTAAAAATCTGGAAGTACTGGTAAAAATCTGGAAGTACTGGTAAATGGCCTTACCCTCAATTTCTCAAATAAGTAATTGTATAAGGCAATATGAACAAAACCGAGAAACAATATTTGGCAAGAAAAGTTTTTTTAATTTGTGTTTTCTCATTACATGAGTCCCAGAACTCACAGGTATTTTATATATACTTTCAGCCTACAAAACACACATGATAGAGTTTGTGTTTTTGTGTTTGGAGTAGCAGTTAGGTTACATTAAATGATACTAAATGCTGGTAATATGGTGACTGCAGGTAAATGTATCATAATGCTTTCAAGCACCTGTTACAATATCATCAGCTGTGGTCATTAGATCTCTTTTAGTGAGGTAAGTATTGGCTGTACAATGTGATTCTGTCTCCCATTTCCAAGATTACTACAGGGGCTTTAATACATGCTTGCCTGAAACATGCTGGTCGGGCAAGAGGCTGGTATCTCATGAAGGGAAGGGCTTTTGTGGCTGAGCTTTTCAGGAAAGCAGTTGGCAGAGGCAGTGAGCTTGCCACCACATGGAGAACATCATAATGTGTTGAATTTCTGATCATCTTTCTGGTATGTGTGAGAAATTTAAACAGAATTGAACAAACAAAACAATTTTTGCCCAAAGCGGTGTATTAAATCTTCTGTAAGTTACAGTATTCAAGCCATTAATTTAGAAAATTTATAGGAAATTTAAAAAGGGAAGATATTTTGGGATTCAAATTGGTGTATACATTTTGTATACCCCAAAATTGGAAGGAGGGAACTGGTGGGCTCATCTGGTAATTTCAATTTCTGTAATATTTTTCAGAAATGTATTGGTGGAATAAAGCAGTTTGCAGCCATTTTATTGGTTAATGGAACTTTCCATGTAATATGCATTTGTTTCTTATTACTGTTCTGGAATAATTGCGTTTATTTTTGTTTCAAGGAGTTTGATACTCTGGTAATAAGCATCTTGGATAAATTAATGAATTCAGCCAGAAGTTGGATAAGTATTTATGACAGTGTTCACAATGTACCACTTGATTTCTTTTTCTCTTACTCTTCATTATGTGCTGTAAATATTAACAAAGCTTTGGAATGTTTTTTGCATGTTAATGAAGTAAAAAAGCAGCATGAGAGCACTCGTAGTACATGAGCTAGATTCATCCTGACTAGTGCAGAAAAGTGCAAATTGATCTCTCTGCCTAAAAATTGCAATACATTCAGGTGGTATGGGGAAGATTCCTCTACAGGGAAAAAAAAGTGTTTTCTATAACTAACCTCATTCAATCATGTATGCCAGAAGACAGCTGAAGTTTCTGTTACCCACTAAAGAATTTAGCAGGAGTGTGCTGACTGTATACTAAAGCTGCATTAGCTGAAGTTTTCCCCCTCCTCAACACCATATTTGCACTGTTTTGGAGGCCAGTAGTCACGTGAGAGACCTCTGGGAAAAACGTGCCTGCTCTAAGTGCTTAGTATCTATGAGCCTCCTTTCCTGCAGCAGGGGTCTCTGCAGCAGTAGAGCCCATTAGTCTTAAAAGCATGTCTTAGCAAATTTTGCACAGTCATTCAGATAATTTTCTTATGTATATCATGGGATTCTGTAAGTACATATATAAAAGAAGCAACTTATATAGTATGGATGAGTACAGGAGTGAATTTTTTGAAGAAGCTGATACAGATGAGCCAAGGTAGGAGACTACCTAGGAGCAAACACTTCAGTGTAACCTGGAGAATAGAAGCTTTAAGAGCAATAAAAGAAACAATTGGTGGATATGGATTTATATGAGAAGTTTTGTACTTAAAGTCTAGAAACACTGCTTCCAAGGTCACTTCCTTATGTTGTGTAGGGAAGGAGCAGATGAAATCCTATTTTGTGAAATTGACAAAAATTGGAGAAGTGATGAACAAGAACTGCAAAAAACCTCTAATGAATAAACTTGCTAATTCATGTACTGCATGAAGAGGGGGATGCAAGGAACAGCATACTTGTCTCATTTAGGCTTTTTCATCTCTGTGATTGTGAGTTTGAGTCATCAGATAGGAAGGAATAAAAAGCAGCATATCTTCCCATGAAAAGGCAAAGCCAGCAAAGGATGCTGATGCACAAAAGTTAAAGGCAAGTTCAGGTGTGCAGTTTTCTTGCCACGTTCTCCTGATATACTGCCATGTATTAATTCTTACTGTAATGGCAGATGAACTCTCACCAAAAAGATTGGCCACTTGTAGCAATCCCAGCCAGAAGGAGGAATGATCATGTGATTCTTCATCAGTTTTCTCGAACTGTTTATCTATCTTTATCTGCTGAGTGGAATTATACCCCACCTCCCCCAGCCCCGCACACTGATTTTTGAATGTTCATGGCACTGATGTGGAGAGCAGGACTGATACAAAAACCTGCTGCCCTGACAGTATACTGAAAATGTGAAGGCAGGTTATTGAAGATAACTGTTACTGTACCTCAACCAGAAGCTCAGACTTCTGATGCAGAGCCATGCAAAAAAACCGATCAAGTTCACAGAATTGGCAGGCCTCACACCTGCTAAACCACATGTTCATCATAGTTTTAAATTATTAAACTGAGGTAATTAAGTTGCATTTTAATTCAGGCAAGTTGCAGTTTCTGATGTTTCAGTAGGGAAAGCTTCCTCACTGAGCCTGTTTCAGAGTCAGCCTATCACAACAGCAACATCCCATTTCGTTGTGAGTAGGCTTCTTAAATATAACAAATGTTCATCAAACTAACTCTTTGAAACAAGGAGTAACAATGAGCACTTTTGATGTATCCCTGTCATTGCCCTCTCCAAAAGAGTAAGAAGACAAGGTTAAGTGATAAACTGCCACCCAACTAAACTATTCAGAAGCAGCAACCATTCATCTGATGGTTGCTGTATGTATTAAATCTTCTGTGCTAGGTTTGGGACATGGTGGACATTAATATTATATGTTTTCATAATGTTTCCCTCACAGTGTTAAAAATGAACAGCTGCAGGTGGGAGCAATATTTTGCTGTTTGCAGTGAAGGAAATATATTGATCCTGGCACAAGTTTTCCTTACAGTTTTGTTTAAAATGAGTTAGGTTTTTTTAAACATAATTCATTATTTAGTGTTCAAGCAGCAGTTCAGTAAGATTTTCTGTTTATGCATTTGGATTGTGATGGTGGGCTGATGGTGGGGTTATAAGGAGCACGTTTTACTGCAGAGGCATTTGGGGAATTGAGAAGCACGTGGTAGAATGTGCTGGGAAAAGTCATCAAAGCTCAAACCATCTGGTAATTAAGAAACTTAAAAAAAAAACAAATAAAAAACCGAACAACAAAAACAAACAACCTGCAAAGTTATAACTGTTTCAACTTATCAGTCAACTTTGTTACCTTTTTTTTTTTTTTTCTTCAAAAGGAAGTGCATCAGGACTCAATTTGACAAGAAAACCTAATGCTGAGATCAGCACCTACTTTTTCTCTAGGAGAGTACCATTTAGTACCATTGATTTGTGTCATTGCAGCACAGAGCAATGGTGGTGAAAAACCCCCTCAGCCTGAAGAAAAGACTCTGGGGGGACCTTACAGTGACCTTCTAATACCTGAAAGGTATTGGAAGGCCTATGAAAAAGCCTGTAAGAAGGCTGGGGAAGAACTGTTCACAAAGCCATGTAATGATAGGACAAGGGTAATGGTTTTAAGCTAGAAAAGGGTAGAGTTAGGTTGGACATTAGGAAAAAGTTCTTTAATATGAGGGTGGTAGATCACTGGAACTGGTTGCCTAGAGAGGTGGTGGGGGCCCCATCCCTGGAGACATTCAAGGTCAGGCTTGATGGGGCTCTGAGTAATCTGATCTAGTGTGAGATGTCCCTGCTTATTGTAGGGGGGTTGGACTAGATGACCTTTAGAGGTCCCTTCCAACCCAAGACTTTCTATGATTCTACTTTAAAGTAATACAGGTACAGAAATGAGGAGCAGCATTCCTTTCTGGCTATATGGCCCATCCCCAGGGAGCAGGTAGGAGGATGGCCACTCACTGTCTTGGATCAGGCACTACAGACACACAGGACCTCCAGTCCTCACAGCTGAGGGGTAGAAGAGCATGCTATTTCCTTCCTTCTCTTCAACACCTACCTCTTATCATTCTACTCTCCTGTTCCTCAGCACATGGCCATCTGTGTCTGCTATTAGATTGCTAATCCATATAGTAAAGTTTATCCTCTTTTTTTTTTTTTCTTTCTTCATGTCCTAGGTAGGCTAGTTCAGAATTACTAGAGATTATGATCTTTTGTTTAGAATTGGTAATTTCTAGAGTACCTGTTGTCATTTTCTTTTTGTTTTCATTCCCCCGCCCCACAAGAGAATTGGTTTATATGATAAAGGAGTTATCTGAAACTTCTCCAAAGGTGGTTGCTGATGTACTCAGAGCAGCTGGTCTTCTTCATTAACCTTGTAGCTTGGAAATCCAGACTGCAGATTAATTCCCCTCCTGCAAGTTTTGAATGAGACTTGGTGAACAGGGACTCAAAAAAAAAAAAAAAAAAAAAAAAGAGAGAGAGGGAAAGGAGCTTGGGAGCTTTATTGCTTGTTTCTTAACTATACAATTCTTAACAGGACTGTGCTCCTATTGCTAAGTTTACCATGCCTTAAATCCATTTTTTTTTTGTCTTGAGGAATATACCTGAATGTTTGAAACATGGTCTTAATCAGTAGGAATGAAGAGTGGGTAGCAAGAAATGGATGTTAGTGTTTTGGTGTGACTGATACGTTAGATTTAGTCCAGCTCTGTTAAAATTATTTTATGCATCTGTTTTAAAGTTGGACAAAAGTTTGTGCTCCCCTACGATAGCTCTTAAAGAGGACAAGGCTTAAAATAGAATAATAGGCATTTGAGTTTTGATATGATGGTTAAACAGAGCCTTTGCAGTAGCAAAAAAGAGGTTTCACAGTTTGTTGGGCAGAGGAGAAAAGAGTCTACTCTAGGAAAAAAAAAATGCAGTAAGTAGTCTGGAGTCTGGGTCCTGTAAGAGCTGGTAAATGGGCTGGGCACTTATTTTTTTTTCTCCACCTTTGCTTTTTCTGATTTTCATTCTTATTTTTTGTTATTTTTATATTTTCAGGAGAATGGAGGCCAAAACATTGAAAACATATCCTTCATAGATCATACTTCCCAATTTCTAGTTGGTTTTGATGTTTCAGATAGAACTGTTTGTTGTAGAATACTGCCTCAGACAGCAATTCCCAGATGGTTGGGTTTCTTCCTCCTAACCTCTCAAAGTGGGAGTGAATGGTTTTGTGTATTACATGTTCTGCCAGGAAGCCAGCCTTCCAAGGATAGGATTGCTCTTAAATCAGATATTTAGTGGTAATCCACTCTGATACTTCATGGATGAAGTTTACTAGCTTGATTTTCTTCCTATTATCAAATACTGACGCTATCAATTTGAGTCAGCATATGACTCTTATGCATAATACAGATTTGCAGTAACTATAGTTTTTAATCCATCCTAAAGCTTAGTAACTCTGTTCTGAATCCTGATACTTTGGCTATTTAAGCCAAGCCTATACTTGCACAGTAGCCACACAGGAAGTACTAAGAAATGAAAATACAGTATGTATCAATGGAAGCATTTATTTAAAAGTGTTTGCTTCATGCTAACAGTTGGAATGTTGCAGGCCTTACATCCTACTCTGTAACAGGGCATTGCTTTGCACTTTTCCCCTCACTATAGTTTATCTTGAAACACTGGTATCCGTCATTCTGAGTTGCTGTAATTGACTAATGTTCTTGCAGTGTTTTTTTCCAACACCTGAGTTATCAGTATATTTGGACATCTAAGTATGGATTCTGCATTTTATAAAGCAGGTAACATGGCAAGGTGTCCTTTTACTTTTTTTTTTTTTTTTTTTCCCCTCCAATCTCCTGATGGGTTGTAGTAAGTCCTGAGTGGACTTTTCTACACTAGCATATTTTTCCCATTCCAGAACATTCCTCAACTTAGCCAGGATCCAAACCATGATCTATGGCGTTTCAGAATTGCTCACAAGGCAGACATTTAAAGTCCTTTGCTTGCCCATTCAGGACTTTGCTACAGTTATAGCGGAATTGTTGCTGCATATGCAGTAGTTCCACAAGATTATTATTTGCCAATATTGACCACAGTCATTCTTTTTGAAGAGATATTAAGAAAATAGGACATTACTGAGTTTTTCTTCTCCACAGGAAATTACTGTGATAGATTGTGGGGGGTTATGTAGGGTTTTTTGATGGTGGTGGCTGTGGTTTTTGGTGGGTTTGGGTTGTTTTGTGTTGTGGTTTTTTGTTTTGTTTTGTTTTTTTAACCCTGGAGCATAGTTGTTAATACATTTTAGAATTTAAACCATTTTTCTCCACCCCATTCCCATAATCGACCCTCGGTCTGCAATCCCTCTAAATTCTTATGAATTTAAATAAAGGATCCTTTGTCTTTTACCTGCAGATGCTTATGTTATTCCTATTAAATTATTAATAGGGATTACAAGGCCTATAGTCTAGCCTGAATACGTCTCAAAATCCATGAAAAAGGTAGAAGCTTATATTCATCAGAATGAATAATACATTATTCTGATGCTTATTCCTTTTTCCTGTAGGAAAATACACATTTTTATATACTTTGCTGGTTTGAGCACACATGTCCTGTGTTAGAACTAAACTGCTATCGCTATTTCCCACCATGAGTTTTCATACCAAGAATATGACTACAGAATAAAATCAAGGCATAGTTGCAGGATGGGTAATTGGTGATTACAAACAGCAACAGGAGTGCTCAGGGGTTACTTTGGTATCTTCCATTCAAGTATGTCAAATATTGAGTGTGAACATTAATGAATTCAGAGAGCCTTGTTCCATGTCTTAGTTATTCTGTCTCAGCCCTACCCAGAGAGTTTAACTGGTTTGTCTGAAATAATACAGTAAACTAATTTAAAATATGAAATAAAATCTGATTATTTAATCAGTAGAGGGTGCTGTAAGAAATCATGGGAGAGTGAATCAGAGCAGGCACTGCCTTAGACTCCATGTTTTAAATTTCCCTCACTGTTTCCTGCTTTCTAGTGGAGTTCTGGATTTTCTCTTGGGAAGGTGTTTCAAGTAATTTTCTGGTAATTTCTACAAGCTACATCTAGTCCAGTTGTGACAACTAATAGTCAACATGCAACTCCACAGAAAAGAAAGTATTCCTTAGGTTTCAATATAAATGCAATAGTAACTAGGTGACTAAAGCTGATCCACCAGGAATTTAAGTGACAAGGCAAGTTTTTATTCCAAAAGTGCAAACAAGTTTGAATGGTGTAATTGATAATGTTCAGCTCAAAACACTGACAGTTTGACATTCAAGCATTGCGCAGAAAGAGTTCAGTTCACAAAACCCGAAAGGGCCAGGAGGCAGACCCAGCAGGAGAAGAAACTTAAGATCTTCAGCATCTTATGCAACTTGTACCTGACCACTTCAGTGTTTAATGAGAGGAGTTGAAGAAATGCTCTGGTCTTCATCCTGAAGCTGAGAAACTGAAGCACAGGAGGTTTTCCACCTCAGATTCACCATAACAGAAGTGTATTAGACTGGCATTTATACACTCTAGCTTCCCACTAAACTCAGTGGCTGGCTTTGGATCTTACCCATTTTCCATAGTAAAATTTTCCTATAGCAGTCATAAACCAGTACCTTAACCATTGAATCCTGCTGCCAGCTATTTTATCGTATATCTTTTATAATGCATTGGAATTCCTTTAATGTCCAAAATACAGGGTATTAACTCAGAATTATAGCTGTGTCAATGAACTTAGAAAGTAAAAAGTTCTAGTTCACAGTTTGTTGTGAAAGGATTATCAAAGGTGTGTTGCCCTTGTCTCTTGCAGTCATCAGCAAAGGTAATAATCTTCATTAAACAGTCTTTTGCCAGTCACTTCTGGCAGAAGAAAGTGGTCTCACAATAACCTCGGTAAGTTTATTACTACAGACATCCGCTTATACAGAATTTCTTGAGATTTTTAAAAAATCCATCTTATGCTCTTTTTCAAAAGCGTAGTGAATGCAGATTGTCATAAACAATAGAGCTGAAATGCTCTAGGAACAGGTCTTGTCATGGGTTCTCAAAAATATGTACTGAGCATAAACCACAGCTAGGTCTCTGGGCTGAGCTCAACTGACATTAGACTCTCAGTTCTAGTAATGCGATCTGTCACATGAACACAATTTGATTGCATTTAATGAATTTATCTTTGTTAGTAAGAAACTGCATATATTTATGTCACTACAGGTTTATCAAACAAACTTAACGATCTGGGTAAGCCAGAAAACCTTTCCAACCAGCCAAGGGGATGGGGGATTTCCAAAGGTAAAGTTATTTATGTAATTTCTTTCCTCTAATGAATAATTTACTAAGATGGAAGTTCAATGGGTTTTATTTTATTTTATGACTGCTTCAAGAGAGTAGCCAGCTCTCATGGTCTCATCACGAGTCTCATGGTTGCTATTTTTCTTAAAGCCTTGGCTCCTTGAGCCAGGCAGTTAACTGAGGATTTCAGCTTTCATTTTAAAAATATGTTTTTAGCCTTCAGGCTTGCAGAAAACATGGATTCTTGCTGGCTGCATACCAGGAAAAAACCATATGAATTTTCAAGAGGTCATACTTCATAAGTTTGTATCATGATTTTACAAGCTTGACATCTGAGTTTTGCATGCTTGATTTTGGCAATTCTTTGTTAGTAGTGCAGGTAAGAAAGTCAGTGATAATGCAGGATGAGGAAAGAGGTGGTGTTAGTTTTCTGTTTTTAAGTTTTCTTCTTCTGCTTTACCTGTTACCTTGTGTAACAAGCACACAAAGCATGGCAGTTTTCATCTGAGTTTGACATGAAGTACTCCAACATAAATGCTGAAGATGTGTCCTGTCAGACAAGATTAATAAGATTTTGTTCTGTTATTATTGCTCGTTTCATAAATGTGAAACTGGATATGAAGTTTGAGTGGCAAAAATGTAACAGTTACTCAGAATCGTGGAATGTATATGTTTTATTTTCATATTCTCTTTCATTACATACTCAAAATCTGGCAAAAAAAAAAAGGTAAATACAGGAGAGAGCACATAGAAAATTGTTTTGATTAACACCCAATTATTATCTATACTCTAGCTCCCTGTTAATAAAACTCTGCTATTCCATCTGGATAACACTGTGTTTTCCATGCTTTTCTTTATAAAGGAACTTCTAAAATTTATAGATGGCTATTTGCAGTCTGCTATTTGCAGACTCATGTGCTAGCATGCCAGTCTTTAAATTAGCAGTACACTACTTCAAAAGTTCAGCTGAGTTGGCTGATAGCAGTGCCAGATTATGATGAATGTGCTATATATTGTGATGCTTACATTAAATTAATTTTCTAATTTTATGCATCAGCTGTGTGTTAACTAGATAGTTTTTATTCAAAATTTTTTGTAAGCAGCTTTTAGTAAGTTGTCATTGATCTTTAAACAAAGTTGCTCCTGAAACACAGGAATGAATCTGTAAACTATGTGTTGCATAGTTAGTAACAATGTGGCATTATATTGGATTTATGAATAGCCATGGTTTTATGCTGTACATAGCTTAAAAAAAGTTTATCAAAAGGGATTATTGTTTATTAGCTAGTAAAAAATACTATACTTTTTTCCTTTCAAGTGATTGGATTCATGCTTTTTAAATACAATGCATTTTTTTCTAGCCTTCATGTAATTCTTCAAAAGGCATTTGGCATACACATACAAAGATCAGTTTTTACAGCTAGCTCCAAATTTTGTTTCACAGTTGATCTTCAAAAGCAATTTTAATATTAGCAATGCACAACCTAGCTTCCAGCAGAGTATCAGCCTTAGCAGAAACTGGGTGTCTTTGAAATCTGATTTTTCACCCATCTTTTAAAATTAGTCAGGGTAAATTACTGAAGAAGACTGCAAAAAGTGTTCAGTCCTTCAACTCAACAATTTTATGTACTGAATTTTATGTAGTGAACAGGTTGTACCATTAAAAGAATAAAGTAAAATTACTAGATTTTTTAAAACTCCTATTTCAGAAACAATTGCTTTTTTTTTTTGTTTTCATGCAAGGATAAATTTCTTAAAGACAATTTATTTCCAAACCTAGAAGGGTCATACGGGACTTTTTATCTTATGATTGCATGGCAGAATTTCAGGACTGAGATTGTTTTCACAGCTGAAAAGGAACTGCCCAACACAATGCTTTTGGAAATTTGCCGAGACCTTTGGTCTGTGTGGTGTGCCTGTTTGCATGTGTAAGTTTCTAGTTTTTTTCTCACTTGTGTAATGCTACACAAGTAGCAAATTTAGTCAAGAAAAAAGCAAAAATATTATCACAAGGATGGAATTTTCTAGCGTCCTTTGAGGAAACATGTTTGTGCAGTCACTAAAATTTAAACATTATTTTTTGCTTGCAAAATCCCCAGTTTGGCTCTAGCGAAGGCAAGACCTGTTTCTACTCCTGCTGCTTCCCCTGGCTTGCAGGGCCCTTCTGCATACATATTGATCAAAATCTGCTCAGTTTCTCCATTTCTGATGCCCTGAAGGGAGATGGCACCATTTCCCCACAGGAAAGGATTTCACTCTGTATTCAGCCCAAAAACTGCCCCTTGCTGTATGCAGTGCAGAACCCCAGCAGGAGTTAATCTATCCAGAAGCAGAATTTATCCTGTAAACTGTGTTAAAGACTGTGAGAGAGCCACGGGGTGGCTTCAGTCCCACCACAACTAGATCTAGGAAATATGGACATCCAGTGAAAATTATTGCTTCGAAAAGCCAGGAAAGGAAAACTGCTGCAAATTGCACTTTCTTGGTAGCTGTAAGAGTACTATGTATTTAATTCCTAATTCTGAAATTCACAGCTCTGATTTCAAAGATATTGAACTTGGAGAAGATAACTTCAGTTTCTTAAGCAAACTAAAAGCAATCTACTTATCTGACTAACATGTCCTAAGCAATAAAACCCCTTTAAAGTTCTGATCTCTTGAACACAAAACCTTCAGATCTTTTCCATAACTTGCAATATAATACTAGCTGAGCAAATTATTTTTGTTTAAGATCCCATACTGACATAGCATCAACAAAGTACTTTAAGCACATGCTTAGCCTTGAGACTTCCTTCTGAGGCTTAAATGGAAGCATGTGTTTAAATGCTTTGCTGAACAGGTATAGAGTTCAGCCAATGAATGGTTAAGTATGGTTAACAAAAACCTAACTGGGGCAGCTGGCTCATAAGGCACACCATCTCCTTACTTGTCTGGGAAAAGTAACACACTACAGTGCCTTCAGAGTGCTCTTTTCAATGAATTACTACATGAAAGTCACTTATTAGAATACACTAGCTTCTTAAGCTGTAAGGTGTTAAATAGATGAGAGGACTAAGGTGCAAAAGATTCTCTTAATAATAAGATGATCTTTCATAACTAAGACTCTTATGTTGAAGGCTGTGGGAAGCCATAAAATGGAGCTTGGGGGTTAAACCACCCCAACATCTGCTAGAAAAGTAACACAGAAAGCTGTAGCCAGTCCAGAAGAATCCTGGAGTGTCTTGAGGACAATTTCTTAAGCTAGGAAATTGACAGCCCTACTGGAGGGAATGCAATACTGGACCTGATGATCACCAGTGCAGGCGAGCTCACCAGGGATGTCAAGATTGGAAGCAGCCTGGGCTGCAGTGACCATGCACTGGTGTAGTTCACAGTCCTCAAGGATATGAGTCAGATGAGGAGTGTAGTCAGGACTCTGAATTTTAGGAAAGAGTAATTCCAGCTCTTCAAGGCGACAGACAGTAGGGCACACTGGGAAACACTCCTCAGGGACAAGGGAGCAGAAGAGAGCTGGCAGATCTTTAAGAATGCTTTCCATAGAGCACAAGAGCTCTCAATACCCAGGTGCAAGAAATCAAGTAAGGAAGGGAAGAGAGAAGCATGGCTGCTTCGAGACCTACTGACCAAACTAAAAGGCAAGAAGGAGCTGCACAAGCAGTTCTTGGGAAGAGTACAGGGACACTGCCCAGTCATGCAGGTGTGGGGTCAGGAAGGCCAAGGTGCGGCTGGAGCTGAACTTGGCCAGGGATGCAAAGAATAACAGAAAGGGCTTCTATGGGTATATCAATCAGAAAAGGAAGGTCAAAGAAAAGTGTCTCCCTCTGATGAGCAAGGACGGCAAACTTGTAACAACAGACAAGGAGAAAGCTGACGTTCTCCATGACTTTTTTGCCTCGGTCTTCACTGGCTACCTCTCTCCTCATGCCTCCCGAGTTGAAGGACCTCAAGATGGGTTCCAGGGGGAGGAATTCCCTCCCACTGTAACTGAAGACAAGGTTTGGGATCACCTGAGGAACCTGAATATAAATAAGCCTAAGGGACCTGATGAGATGCATCCCAGAGTCCTGAAGGAATTGGGCTGATGCAGTTGCCCATGATATTTGAAAAGTCATGGCATTCAGGTGAAGTTCCTGGTGACTGGAAAAAGGGAAACATTACACCCATGTTTAAATACGGTTGAAAGGAGGACCCTGGGAACTAACAACCTGTCAGCCTCACCTCTGTGCCTGGGAAGATCATGGAACAGATGGTCCTAGAAGACATGCTAAGGCATAAGATCCTCCTGGAAGCTCTGACAAGGCACATGGAGGACAGGAAGGTGATTTGGAATAGCCAGCATGGCTTTACGAAGGGCAAGTCCTGCCTGACCAAACTAGTGGCTTCCTGCAGTGGAGTGACTACATCAGTGGACAAGGGAAAAGCAGTGGATGTCATCTATCTGGAATTCTGCAAGGCCTTTGGCACAGTCCCCCACAGCATCCTTCTCTCTAAGTTGGATAGATAATGGGTTTGATGGGTGGACTGTTTGGTGGATAAGGAACTGGCTAGATGGTCACATCCAGAGGGTACTGGTCAATGGCTCAGTGTCCAGATGGAGAACAGTGACAAGTGGTGTCTCTCAGGGGTCCATACTGGGACCAGTGCTATTTAATATCTTCATTAATGATATTGACAGTGGCATCGAGAGCACCCTCAGCAAGTTTGTCAATGACACCAAGCTGGGTGGTGTGGTCGATATGCCAGAGGGACAGGATGCCATCCAGAGAGACCTGGACAAGCTGGAGAAGTGGGCCCAGGTGAACCTCATGAGGTTCAACAAGGCCAAGTGCAGGGTTCTGCACCTTGGTAGGAGCAATCCTCATTATCAATACAAGCTAGGGGATGATGTGATAGAGAGCAGCCCTGCAGAAAGGCACTCGGGAGTACTAGGGGACAAAAAGTCCTGCACCTTGTCTGGGGCAACTAGAGATATGAATACAGGCTGGGGGAAGACATGCTAGAGAGCAGTCCTGTGAAAGAAGACCTGGGGGCACTAGTGGATCCAAAGCTGGACATGAGCCACCAATGTGCAATTGCAGCCCAGAAGGCCAGCTGCATCCTGCACTGCACCAAGAGAAGTGTGGCCAGCAGATTGAGAGATGTGATTCTGCCCCTCTATTCTGCCCTGGTGAGACCTCACCTGGAGTACTGTGTCCAGCTCTGGAGCCCCCAACACAAGAAGGATGTGGACCTGTTGGATGGTGTGCAGAGGAGGGAAACAAAAACAATCAGAGGGCTGGAGCACCTGTCTCATGGAGACAGGCTGAGGGAGTTGGGGTTGTTCAGCCTGAAGAAGAGAAGGTTATAGGGGGACCTTATAGCGACATTCCAATGCCTGAAAGAGGCCTATAAGAAGGCTGGGGAAAAGCTGTTCACAAGGACATATGATGATAGGACAAGGACAATGGTTTTAAGCTAGAGAAGGGTAGAATTAGGTTGGACATTACGAAACAGTTCTTTAATGTGAGAGTGGTGGATCACTGGAACTGGTTGCCTAGAGAGGTGGTGGGGGCCCCATCCCTGGAGACATTCAAGGTCAGGCTTGATGGGGCTCTGAGTAATCTGATCTAGTGTGAGATGTCCCTGCTTATTGTAGGGGGTTGGACTAGATGACCTTTAGAGGTCCCTTCCAACCTAAGACATTCTATGATTCTATGATTCTAAAAAAGAGCAAGGAAACTAATTTTATGGTAGATAATACCATTAACATTAGTTTTTTGATTACCCAAGTTGGAACTGAGCTATATTTCAATGGAGCTCAGTGTCATCTGTTGATTTGTAGTTTGCATTCATGACACTGAGACACTGTGTCTGCCTTCTGTGCTTCACATTGTTGATGATGTAAGATTTAATGGTAGAGTAGGCTACAGCAACCATGACATGGTTGATTTCAGGATCCTTAGAGCAGCAAGAAAGGATTGAAGCAAGCTACTACCCTCAACTTCAAGAAAGCAGATTTTGGTCTCTTCAGGAAGCTCCTTGGGAGGTTACCATGGCACAAAGCCCTGGAAGGGAGCCCAGGAAAGCTGGTCAATATTCAAGGATCACTTCCTCCATTCCCAGGAGCAATGTGCCCCAGTGAAGAAGAAGGCAGGCATGAGAGCCAGGAGGCCTGCGTGGATGAACAAGGTGCTCCTGGACACTGTTAAATGTAAAAACAAGGAATACAGAGAGTGGAAGCAGAAACAGGTATCCTGGGGGGAGTACAGGCAAGTTGTCAGAGAAGCAAGGGATTGGGAAAGGAAGGGCCAAGCACAGACAGAATTGGATCTGGCCAGAGATGTCTAGAACAACAAGAAAGGTTTCTACAGGTATGTCAATGAGAAGAGGAAGATGACGGAGGAAAATGTGGACCCATTTCAGAAGGAAACTGGAGACCTGGCCATGCAGGACGTAGAAGGCTGAGGTACTCAGTGACTACTTTGCCTCAGTCTTCATCGGCAAAGGCTCTGGTTACACCACCTAAGTCGGAGAAGGCAAAAACATAGATTGTGAAAAGGAAGATCTTCCTGCTGTAGGAGAAGAGCAGGTTCATGACGATCTGAAGGACCTGAAGTTGCACAAGTCCATGGGACCTGACAGGATTCATCCGGGGCTCCTGAAGGAACTGGCCAATGAAGTTGCAAAGCCTCTGTCCATCATATTTGAAAAGTCTTGGCAGTCTGAAGAAATCCCCACTGACTGGAAAAGGTGAAACATAACCCCCATTTTCAAGAAGGGAAAGAAGGAAGACCCAGGGAACCATAGACCAGTCAGTCTGACCTCTGTGCCCAGCAAGATCATGGATCAGATCCTCCTGAAGGCTCTGCTAAGGCATGTGGAAAACAAAGGGGTGATTGGTGACAGCCAACATGACTTCACCAAAGGCAAATCCTGCCTGACTAATCTGGTGGCCTTCTACAGTGAGGTCATGGCATTGGTGGACACAGGAAGAGCAACAGACATCATCAACCTGGACCTGTGCAAGGCTTTTGACACTGTCCTGCATGAAATCCTGCTATCAAAACTGGAACGATACAGATTTGATGGATGGACCACTCGTTGGCTAAGGAACTGGCTGGATGGTCACACTCAAAGAGTGGTGCTCAATGGCACAATGTCCAGATGGAGACCAGTGATGAGTGGTGTTCCCCAAGGGTCGGTACTGGAACTGGTGCTATTGATCATCTTCATTGGCAACATGAACAGTGGGATCCAGTGCACCCTCAGCAAGTTTGCTGATGACACCAAGCTGTGTGGTGAGGTCAGCATGCTGCGGGGAAGGGAGGCCATCCAGAGGGGTCTTGACGAGCTGGAGAGGTGGGCGCATGCCGACCTCATAAAGTTTGACAAAGCCAAATGCAAGGTTCCACACCTGGGCTGGGGCACTCCCAAGCACAAATACAGGCTGCTTGGAGAATGGATTGAAAACAGTCCTGAGGAGAAGGACTTGGGGGTGATGGTGGATGAGAAGCTCAACATGAGACAGCAATGTGTGCTTACAGCCCAGAAAGCCAACTATGTCCTGGACTGCACCAAATGAAGTGGGGCCAGCAGGTCAAGAGAGGTGATTCTCCCCTTTTACTCAGCTCTCATGAGGCCTCACCTGGAGTACTGTGTCCAGGTTTGGAGTCCCCAACATAAGAAGGACATGGAGATCCTGACAAAAGTCCAGAAGAGGGCCATGAAGATGATCCAAGGGCTGGAGCACCTCTCCTATAAAAACAGACTGAAAGAGTTGGGGTTGTTCAGCCTGGAGAACAGAAGGCCTCAGGGAGACCTCATAGCAGCCTTCCAATACCTGAAGGAGCCTACAGGAAAGCTGGGGAAGGATTTCTTAAAAGGGCCTGTAGTGAGAGGATAAGGTGTAATGGATCAAAACTGGAAGAGGGGAGATTTAGGTTAGACATTAAGAAGATATTCCTTAGTGTAAGGGTGGTGAGACACTGGAACAGGTTGCCCAGGGAAGCTGTGGGTGCCCCATCCCTGGAAGCGTTCAAGGCCAGATTGGATGGGGATCTGAGCAACATGATCTAGTGGGAGGTGTCCCTGCCCATGCAGGGGTGTTGGAACCAGATGACTTTTAAGGTCCCTTCCAACTCAAAACATTCTATGATTCTGTGAAAATAGGTAATTGCTCATTTTCAGTGATATTTACATGCCAGAACAACTGTACAAACAGCGCCTGCAGGTGCAGTTTTAGACCTGAACTATTCCAGCTATTAAGAAGGACACAGAAATGCAGAAGAGAGAAAAATAATTTCGAGGAATTGTGTAAGGATGTGGAACTGGTGGTGACCTGCAGAAAGGATTGTCACTCCATAGCTTCTTCTCCTGTAACTTTGCTGGGATGGTTGGGGTCTCCCCAGCTACAACAAATGTCAAAATTCCCCAGTTTAGCAGTGCAGGGTGGTTGTTGACTCAACTCTTGCATTTTGGCTGCTAGGGCATACTTATTCATCCTCAACTGAGGAGTTTTCCTCTGATGCTGCAAGGCCTGTCTGGCTTTTAAACAATCTTTTCCTCTCTGTGGCATTAGCATTTATAGTTGATTCAGCCATGTTTAGTAGATGTTTACTTGTGAACTAAAGCTAGGGAACTACAGAAGCCTTAGGACAGGGAAAGGTAGGACCCCACTGAAAAGAATTCCTGAAGCACAGCTAATACTCTTTTTTTATCTCTGCAGGGAAGTCTCCCCATCTCGAAGAAAGTAAATCGCAAGAAGAAAAGTGAGGTGGAGGGGGCATGCCTGGTTCCAGTAAATGGCTATGGACACCATTTCCCCAAAATCAATTACCTCTACTCTTTTTAATCATAATTTTTCCATTTATATTACATATGGTGTGTGGGTTTGATGAGGTCATGATGTCATATATTGGGAATTGTTTCTGTGTAAATCATCAAGTGTAAGATGAAACTATGGGACTCTGAGCCTTGCTTTAGAGAATAACAGTGGACAAACGTGTATCATAAAAATAGTTTTTAACATTCTGACTCAAGCGAAAGCTCTCAGAATTTCACACTGTGAATCCATGTTTACAAACATTACAGGTGGGCCCTCAGGCCTAGTTCTATCACAGCAATGTCTTCCACTACTCAAACTCCACTGCTCACATGCAACCGGTAAACTACTCTCTCAATTTCCACCATCCCAAACTGCTTCTTGCAGAGGCTGAGAGTCCCCCTCTTTTTTCATTTAGATGTAACAAGCCTAGCAGTTTATTTTCATCGATTGTCTGTATATCTCTATATTTTATCCATGTACTCTTTTGATGTATAGAAGTAGTATGAAACTCATGGTTTCCTTGTGGTAAGTGATTGTGATGCTGCCACGGGATTTGAGACACTGATGAATGGTGCTATTTTGGACTTTAAATATGCTCCTTGGCAAGGTAGCTCTGATGGAGTTATTTTTTATTTCCATGTTCTGAGAAGGTGTTGGTACTTTGTTTTTCTGAATGTTGTTCTTTAGACTGGACTGACTTGTTTACTTGTGTCTTCAGTGTGGCTTTCTTATTCAGTGCTGTAGGTGAATAACTACTTAGGGTGTACAAGTGAGGATCTGATTTCTTATCAGGGTCCACTCACAAACATGCAGTTATAGTGGGAGCAATCACAAAACTGTAATTTACATAAAAATCTCCTTTCTGACTCCTATCCGCCTAGCTGAGAGAGATGAGCAATAATTTTCCACAAACCTCTCAAAATATCTTTTAATTTTTGTCTTTTTTTTTTTTTTAAGCCTTTTTTTAAAGAAGGGACAAGTTTTAATGTCCTCTTCAAAACCATAAAATAGGGGATATAGTAAGAAAAAACACAGCATATTTCTGGGAGGAGAAGTCCTAAAGGGGAAGAGTACATTTCCACAGTATTGTCAACATGTGGAATTTACATTTTTGTTCTTGCTCCCAGACTACTATCAATACAAAACAACACAAACCACAAAACTAAACAGTATCATCTACTCATGGAGTGTTGTTGTGTTAGACACAGTCTGAAAGCCCACCTTAATTTTTTATATAACTGTCTTTTAGCTCTTCCTTTTACAGGGCAGGCCTTGTTCTGAACTGTTTTAGCTTCTGACTGTTAAATACCAATGCATGAACTGCTCTTCCTAGATTTCTTTCCTTTCCCCACATTCTGTATCCCTTTCCTTGTACATTTTATTTCCCAATAGATTAGATACATCTACTGTGCTGTATATAGAGCAAGAAATAATATTCAGCAGTTGTGGCATTTATGTATAGTTGCAGTTGTGTACTGCTCAAAATGCAGGCTTTTGTAACAATGTGATCTTTAATAATGCACTACAAGTACCCAATGTATTTTAGCTATTTTAGTAGGATTTGTTCAATAAATATGCAAGCTCTAAGGGTAGCTGTAATGTCTCTCTTTCCTTATTACAGTAAGGGGAGGGATCCTTTTCTCTTTGTTCACACCAGTTCTCTTTATATGACTTTTGAGGTGTTTGTTGGGGTTTTTTTATATATCTGGTGAAGGAAAATATTATTCCTTTTGTTGTTTGCTAAACAATAGCTAAACCTCAGTGCCAGACCTGGATCTGGGAAATGATAGCTGCTGGACAATAGCAGTCATGCATTTCACTTTCAAGGCTGCTGAGTATCTGGGTCAGACATGACACTTGATGCCATTTTTAGTAATCCCAGTAAGAGACTGTGGGGCTGTGCATGGCAAATACAAGAAATCTCATTTTCCACCTCTGATAAGCTGAACAAAAAGGCCATTTTGCTACCATGTGTAATATAGTTTAAAAGAATGTTCATACAGTCCTCTTTTTGAAAGCACTTCTATTGGGGGAAAAACTAATGTCCTTATCAGTAAGTTTTTTAACATATATTGGTTTCATTTTAGCACAGAAAACATATACAGCAGCATTTTTAAAAAAAAACACAAGCAGTGAATACCAATTAATACCAGATGTAGGTCTGCCCCTGATGTTTTCCAGTCATGAAACCAAATGAGTTGAGTGCATTTCTCTATGCCCTGACTGTCTATTGCACTGAGGGAATTTATGCAAGGATTGAGCTTGGTTTGGTGACTTCAGTTGTGTCACAGAAAAGTGACCATGCACATGGTGCACCTGATGCAAATGGACACTGATCTCACTGTAGGAAACTCAACAGACAGCAGTGTGTTTGGGCTAAAGCTAACTGGTTAGAAAGCAGTTTTATCTTATCTGTAGTATATGTATATACATATAGACACGATACATATACACACACACGTATATACAAATTAAGAAAAACAGTTAATAGAATTAGAGCAATTATTAACTGACCTTATATTTTTAACCTGTGGCTTTGGGAAGTAATGAACCATTTCTAAAAGAGATACAAAAGGTGATAAAGAAGCCTTGAAATCCCAGTCCCGTTGTTAGTAATATTTAAATTTGCTATACAATAAAAGCTTTTAAAGCTGAAATATTTAAAGGGGTTGCAGATTCCTTTGGAACTTGTAGCTGCTGAAATAATGATTGCTTGACCTCTGGCACTGTTTTTTAAACTTCACAGCAACATGCCACATTTTAATAAAGACATAAGAATCTGTGTATTAGGGTCTCTGATCAAACTACAACAACTGAAAAGTCATACTTGAATATCACAAATAACAGGTCTTTTTGTTAGTAATAAACACGAAGGACTCCTTACTGTTAAAGACAACTTTTAATATGTTAACATTCTAGAGACTGAAATTCGCCAAAAGAATTTCATATACATTATGGTTAATAGAATCTTCCTAAAATAGGCAAAGGTGACATACACTTTACCATCAGCAGTACTGGCTGTGGCATGTATATAGCACCATCTCCATAAGATTACAAAAAAAGATAAGAAATCACAGAGTGACCCTACCTGAAAATACAATGCCATGGTGATTTTAAGGAATGCCCAATGTTTTCTTATATGTCTTTCTTGTAATGCTCCATGGATCACCATTATTACACATGTTTTGAAATAACTATCAAGTTTGACTGAGACATTAGCTGCACGCATCACATGTTTCCTCCTGTCTGGTGTACATACGAAACCCCCTTTTGCATATGAGGGACTGGAGTGAGCAATGTCCTTGGGAGCCCTACATCAGGGCTTGGGATTGGAGGGACAGGGTAGGAGCTGGGAATCTCTGCCAGCTGTAGGTTTGGCACAGCCACAGCACAACTGAACTTAGCTACATCAAGAGCAAAGGCGAAAGTTCTCACCCTTGGGATAGCAATATTTAATTTTGCCTATGACACAAAGTGACCTTGAGCTGGATCTGACAATCAGCAGCATAAAAGCTGATCTAGAGAGATGGTGATAGGCAACTGTGGGCAACAGAGCAGTTTAGTGCTTCTCAGGTTGGTGGAGAGGCTTCCTGTGGCTGGAAATCCGGTTAAAACAACTGGGAAAAAAGCAGTCTGTGTGTCTCACAGGCAGTTCATGCAGTACCACATGATGAGCCACTTTTTTAGCCCTCTCCTTTAATAATTATTTGTGCTAGTGATAGAATTTTTAAAGCATTATGGTAAAGCAGATTAATTCAGGAAATGTTGGTTCTAACTGCAAATCTTGTAATAACATATCATGGAGGATCTGGATAATCAATCTTTGTCCTTCAGCAAATCAAACAAGAAAAAAGTAAAGATTAATTATGAAAAATATATATAATAACAATGGATATGTGTTTTCCACAAAGCTATACAGATAAAGCTATACAGATAAAATAATTATTTAGGAACTAGCTATTGCAACCACCAAGCATCACATTTTAAATGAAAAGTAGGGCAGAACAGCATGTGTTATCAGGTAAATTCCAATGTTAAAAAACCCTGTGAAAGCCTCTCTTTCTCATTTTTCTCCCTCTTTTCCTACTTTGGGGGAGAAGGGGGAGGGGGGTGACTCGAGAGTGTTCCAACTCGGTGCCAAACCGTGACAATTGCTAATTACCAAATAAAGGAAACTTTATCCTTAACACCTTGGCATTTATGCCAACAACACTATTCTGAGGAGGTGGGTTAAAAAAATCTGATATGTATTCATAAGTTAAGTCAACAGAAGTTAGCTAAATTCTGTCTGCATGCATATGAAGCCTAAGCAGAAGAACATAATGGTTTTAAATAAGTATTGCTTTAATGCCAGACACCAATTAGATTTCCACTATTAAAGCTGTACTACCATATTAATATATATTTTTTTTTAAATAAATATTCCAGATAAGAGGTTCAAACTCAAAAAGCAAATTTAAATAGAATCAAAATAGGTCTGGACCTGTCTCAGCAGCATCATGTTCCTGTGAAAAAAGGAGCAAACATTGCACTGGAATAACCTGAAGTATAATCAGCAAGCCAAGTCAGGTAATGGCTTAGCAATACTCAACATTGGCAAGGCTACAGATGAAATAAGACACCCTGCTTGGGCACCCCAGCTCAGAGGTGACTGATGGCAAAAGTCCAGGGAAACACAGCAAGTGCAGTGTGAACAATGGCAGAGAAAGTGTCTGATGGGAAGTGAGAGAACAAAATGGGTTGTTTTAAGTCCAAAGTGATGCTACCAAACTGCTCTTCATGGGGATAGGGTGAGATAGTCTTCATTGTCATGAAAGAGGCTGAGGTAATACCTAGAAATTAGGAAGACACTTTCAAAGGTGAAAGGACAGGAATGTACCCAAGTAGGGTGCCAAGAGAGAATCTGTGGGATGTTAATCTTCTGAGATCTTTCAGAACAGGTTGGCAAATACATGTTATTATTTGTATTACCCATAACTCAAAGGCAGATGAACCTAATGAAGTAATTATACATTAGAATCTGGAATTTCTGCCTTTTCATTACTTCCTAAAATCTTTCCTGGCAAACACAGTGTGAACCCATACCTTTCCAAAATCATCCACACAAGATTTCATTCTCCACTCACCTTTTACTCATACTGCAGACTGATTCCAAGGGGGCTATGAGCTATGTGCTACAGCATGAGGCCACTTCTTGTGATCCCTCACATCCCTCTTTTCTAAGATTCATTTGAGTTCTGGTGAAGTAAAAGACGGAAATCCAGGAACTTACATGGGCTTTGCTGCTACAGCCATGAAAATGTGGGTAACTTAGTTGAGAGAAAGGAAAGACCAGGGGAAAAAAAAATTTAAAAAATTCTGGGCCAACTTGGGGTGTGTGTGTGGGGGAGGGCACAGGGGCATGCCTGGATGCCTCAGCTGTGTCTGCTTAGTGCAGCTTGGGCCCCAAGACCTTGGCATTGCCTCTACCCATGGACATGCCTGGTGACATTCAGACAATGGCCATGACAGTCAGAACCCATGTCTCTAGTCCCAGGCGAAGTGGAGGAACATGGTAAAAGTTTGAACCCTGCTGAAAAGTGAGTCTGATATTTGAATACTCAAATACTTTCTACCTATGCTGCAGAACAAAGAAAATACCTCCAGCATTTATAGTGTAATTGCTGTGTAAACATAACCTGAAATCCTCAGGTAACCTACAAGCATAATGACATTGCCAACTGCCTACACCTTTTAATCTGAACCATTTTGGAAGTGCATCAGAGCTCTGAGCTACAAGCATCTGCCTGTCAGGGTAGGACAAGAGCTCAAAGTGCTGTGTAAGCTGGTGTAAACGACCTCATGAAGCAGTGTAACTGTAAAATCCTACCTTGCCCTTTCTGATATTGCCTGTGTGTTAGCCTGATCCCATTTGCCAATTTACAACATAAATTACCTTTCAGAGCAGCTTAACTCTATTCCTGTTCTGAAGTTACCAGTTTGGTGTTTCAGGTTGTGGGTTTAAAGACTTCACCCTGTATGTCACTTGGCGCATGCTGCTTTTCAAAGCTCTCAACTCCTTGTGACTCATCTAATACTTTCCAGCTGCTGATTCCGGAGGAAGAGATGTGACCCAGCAGCTGATGTTTTATACAAAGGAAGAGTACATGACTGTTTCAGATTCATATTGCATGTGTCTGAAGTTAAATCCATGAATCTGTTCAGACAGGTAACTGTATTATTAAGGAATTTACTTTATGTTTCTTAGAACAGATCCTGAAAGTCTCAAAAAGTCACAGACTTCTTTCTTACAAGACACATCCTCAGGATGAAAGAGCCAGTTTCTTGTGCATTTTTTCATGTATTCTCAGGTGAGTTTTGCAGTCTTGAATCTCCAGTTCATCTCAACAGATTTCCATTAACAAACATAAGAATGCAGAAAGCTCTTTGTGCCATGATTTCTCATTTCAATACCTTGTCTTCCCCAAAGCTGCATTTCTTAGATGAAAATTTCATTGTGCTTTAAACTCCTGTTAAAATTCTCTGTACCCATCCACTGAAGACTTACCATTGACCATCCAATTTTCTACAACAAAACTATTGGACAGCATGTCCTATAGGCTACTAAATTGAGGATGAGGCTGCCACAGGTTTATGGCTGTATCTAGATTTACTTTCCCACCAGCTAAACAGGAAGTTGCGTCACTGACTGTGCTGACAGCTGCATGAGTGCTGCTACAGTTAAGTGCATCAGCAGACTGTCAAAGCAGCCTTGTCTCTGCGAGTCATTTGGGCTTGGTCACTTTTTCCTTACCATCATTTGCTCGGAGGTGAGTTTCTGTCTGTGAGTCAGTAGCATGACCGTAGAGCCTGGTCTGCTGAAGTCCCCTGGGAGGCTCAGGAGTGGTAATGTTTTCAGCACAGACTTCAGTTGACTGTTCAAAACCACCTGTAACCTCTAACAAATTTGCAGTCTGTTTGCTTTCTTTTCAAGCCCAACAAATCCTTGGTGTTTCCTGGGTAGCCCACTTGAGCTGGCAGTGCTGTTCAATGGAAGGTTGTGTGAGGACAGGGCTGTATGGGGCAAAAGTATCCTCCAAGAAGAGAAAGGGGGGGAGAGTATAAAAAGGATGCCTGAACATTGCATTTGTAAATAAACAGCAGTAAGCTAACTGTAGCAGCAGGAAACATTTCTGTCAGATTCTGGAAAGATAACCATGGCAGGAAATGGTTATGTAAAGTGCAAAATTACTACTATTTAAAAGTTCTCTTTGATCAACAAAGTGAGAAAAGATGTTTTTCATTCTTTTCACTTTAAAATACATCAATTTGAGCTATTTGAGAAAAAAGCTCTCTTCAGTGGGGAGCCCTGAGTTAGCAGACTTGCAATTTGCTATAACTGGTAAAGCTCACAGCATTGCCAAATCACACATCAGAGCAGAGGGAAAAACAGGGCACTCCTGCCAGAGCTTCATTTGCTATTTGTCCTTTTACTGAAGGATTTGAACACCTAAAGTCAGAAGAAAGGAGTTGGGCACCCAGAGGGGGGTTCACAGCTGTGCACCACATCTTCCATCTTGCCAAAGCCCAATGCTACACATCTCCATTTCTACAGTTTGCTCTGCCCAAAGGGTCATAAAGAAGCAAGTTGTAGTGACAGGAACCCATGTTAAGCTGTGGTGTGAGTCAAACAACCCACCCACATGCCCCAGGTGTATTTGATAATCCATGGCAATATAGCACGCAACATCCTGAGGCTAGGGGGAAGCCTTCTGAAGGGAAATGAAAGGAGTGGGGTTACACCAGTCCCTGAAAGCAAGACAGGCAAAGATCTGAAAGGTAGGAAATGACTCCCTGTGATAGAGAAGAGGGACATTAATAAAATCCTGTTCTATGATTAATGTATTTATCCTATCTTCCAATAAATTAGGTAGAAGAAGAATCCAAGAATACCTTGTGCCCAAATTGCATGCCAAAACACCAGGTATGTTGAAACACAAGCCATTCATCTGAACTCACACAACTGTAAATCCTGAGGTATTCCCACTGTAGTTAGTAGGCTAGATAAACAAGATCAAAACCATGTTCACAGGCTCGACACAAACCTTTGATGCACTTGCGAAGCAAACATTTCAGCTGAGTGATCGATACGGTGTAGGTCATCTCTCACAGTCTGGACAGTGACAGTGACAACGTTTTACAGACACACAGGCTTTCAGCAGAAGGTCACAGCTGTGCTTGGCTCAGGAGAGCTTCCCTGGGGTGACGTCTGCATTATAAGTGAGGCCACCACTGTAATGATTAAGGGTTTCCTTTATTATCAAGGTGATTGTGCTGTGGTGTTCCTTCTTCAGAGGCTGCACCCCTCTGGTGTGGAGGAATGACATGAACCATGGTTATTCTGCTGGGATTCTCTGAGACTTGTAAGTCTAAAACACACTTAATCAGCTGTTGGGCAATTTTGGACAAGGAATAATTTTTTACTGACTTAGGGATTATGGCCCAGAGAACAGAGTTATAAAGCAGACTCCCTGAAAGCTCATTTTCCCCAAACTGCTTTAATGGGCTTCACACTGCTTGAACATGCATGAGAGCTGAAGATGACCTGGGACTGGCACCAAGATCAGGTCTTAGTTCTGCAGGGCCACAAGGACCAAGGGAGCAACAACTCTCTTCTCTTGTAATTCCTGCCTGGGCCCTGCTGCAAAGTCAATACCCTTTTATTTTACACTCCTGCCAATTGTCTTCATAAATGCTAATCTCAGAAATGTGAACAGCAACTGAAGTTATCTACCATGATGAAAAAAAGTAACATCTTGTTTGCTGATAGTGCAGTAGTGGTATGTCCATTGGCAGGTGAGGTTTGTTCCTATTTCTGAAAATCATGCAAACTTTTAAAAAATTTATTTATTTCTGACTGGTGCCTGAACCCATTTCAGAAACTGGGCTTCTTTGTATCTCTTAGAATTACACATGAAACACCAAACCTGTTCATGCACATTGCGTGACCAAACCATCCCTATAACTGTAAACTCTCTCATGAGATTACATAGTGCCATTAAGTAACTTGAGTATTTGATGACTGGTAGAATATTTACCTGTGTCCTTTTTATTTACTTTTGGAGAATAACATACTGTTTTCTGGTTGACCTTAAAGTCTTCAAGCTCAGAAAACACTAAAAAAAATGCATTAGATTAGGAATATTATGGAAAACCAAGAAAAGTATCTCCCCAGAGGCCTCACAGCAATACGAGAGTACTAAGAATAGGCAGAGACATTCATTTCAGAACATATAATTTCAATTCTCCAACTCATACAATAAGAGCAATTTACTCAATTCAACCATTTTTGACGCTACAATGAACAAAACTATCTGTAGTAACTATCTGTAGGGAGGATGGTAGGTATACCTGAGGCAAAATGCATATTTAAAATAGACCATTTTGCTACATGTTATGTAGCCAATTTTTAGCACTAATATTCTTAAAGCAAACTTCAGAAGTAGTATGCTGACCATCACAGTCTCCTGTACTTTGGGAAACCCCCTCTGGGGCAATGCAAATAGCAAGCCAGCTTTTTGCTGGATTATAAATAACCAGATTTGGCCTGGCTCTCTTGCAGATTATGCAAGTTCAACATGGAAGTGGAAAGCGGATTAAAAGCCTCACGTTGCCTATTTCAGAGCCAGGAGCTTGCATTTACAATATAGGCAGGAGGCAAAGGAACAGGACAGGAGCGACTGCTGTTCCTCTGGCAGTCAGCAGAAAGTGAGCAGCACAGACACATCTCCCCATTTCCTATGCTCTGCAACCAACTCCTGTGCCATAGAACAGATATTTTTTTATAATCTGGAGATTGCAGAGGGTACAAACCACCATGCTGTACCCTCAGTATGCTAGTGTGTCGAAGTAACTCAAGGCCAAAACAGGTACCTTTAATTTGTGCCTGAGAGGGGAGTGACTTCTGAAGTAGCTTTGGGGACAATCGGCTTCTTACTTACAGCAATTTCATGGTGTGCATTTGTGGCTACTTGGAACTATGCTATTCACTTCCAATCTGGCAGGCCTCAACTTGCACTACCCCAAAGTATACCATTCCCACACCATCCCTGTGCCACAAACTGATTTTATTCCTATTTCCAGAATAATATAACTGAATAATACTTATTAAAAGAAGGCAAACAAAAAGGAAGTAGTAGGTCAGAGAAACTACTTTATCCAATGTACACAGAACTTACTTATCTTCTACTAGTTGCTAAAAAAATCTTTTTTTCCCCTATGAAACAAAATTACATATATCAGTGTCTTGGACCATGGCATTTGCAGGAGTATGCACCTCATGTTGCCAGTCTGAACAGTCATGTATGTCCAGTGCTGTGCTATTTTATTCATTTATTGCTGTATTCCCTGGCACTTATAAGAGGAAGTATAGAGAAAACCTAACAGTGAATGAGCTATGTGTCCCTGCTTGGTACCCATCCACATAGTGCTCTCTGAGCATTCTCAAAAATTTTTTACTCTAATAAAAGCAAGCAGTTGTAAAACCAGAGTTAAATCCCTGAGGGGAGAAAGTTAATGGCTGCACCAGAAGAGCTTATTCCCCAGCACCAGCATGCCCATGCCACCTGCTGCAGAAGAGCCAGGAGGATATACAGCAGCTGCTGCTGCCACCCATCTAGGACAGTTGCCAAAGGTATAAGAGGTGGGTAAGCTTAAGTCCTTCAAAGCTATAACTCCTGATGCACCAGCAGAAAGGAAGTGGCTTTTGAAAACGTAGCTTTAACTTTCCTGTGTCTCCTTTTTACAGATATAAGTGGAGATAATACTGATTATTAGGTTTTGTAATGTAAGAGGCTGCAGAGTTCTCCGAGGACAAGTTAAAATATGTATTAGAAATAGCCCAAAGGCCAGAGTGTGGCACTGGAAAATAGAGGAAACTGGTCAAGTTCACTGATTTCTTATGCACACTAAGGTAAGTCACTGTGTCAGATCTAACTGAAAAATTAACAAAAAAGAAAATACCAGCAAGTTCTGTGTTGGAGCGTGCTCTTTGACACTCCAAACACGTAACCCCCACCTCCCCCCACCTTCTCTGGCTTCATGGCCCATTTTTGTCACAAATCCTCCATAAAGCACTACCTTCTTCCTTTGCAGCAGTGCTGCAGGGACATCTTAATGACTGTGTAACACTAAACACAGAGTGATTTGACTCATGGAAGTACAAAAGATGCATGCCACAGTCTACACACCATTACTACAATGATTCAAAAGACTGATTTTTGCCCCTTCCAGTCTCTACAATTATGGAATACTTGCTATAGCAAACGGTACTTGCCTCAGCCCATAGGTTTTCCCTGAATTACATTCCTTTATTCTAGTGGTGACATTTTCTAGGCTTATCAATAGTTCTTCCTTCTCCCTGTATGCTCACCCCTGCCTTATTTGTTGGGTACATCTGAACATTTGTTCTACACAGGATGGTTTTGTTTCTTTTTGAGTCTACTCATAACATTAAGGTATTCCCTGACCACCTAAAGAGTTTAAGTTACTCGTGGCTTTCCATTACAAAAATCCTATCACAGCTTTTAATAACAATAGTCACCATTGTTAGTCAAAGCTCAGAGTAATTACACTGACTGATGTAACCAAGTCTTTCTATGCCTTTGTTATTCTACCTGAGTGAGTTGCTTGCTAAGAGCGTAAGTCTATTTTCATTGCTGGCCCTGAGGTATGGGATTTAGCCATTTATTTTCTCTTGTGTCTAGTAATTTATTCCTTAAAATCATTTACACAGGCTGATCTTCCTCTAGAGTCAGTGATGCCAAATGCAATGTTTCCTAATCCTGCCCTGCTCTACACTTCAGTGTATTGTGCACAAGCCTGTACTTAGCTGTGCAAGCTAAAAAAAGGTTGCCTTAGCAAATTAAATTAACTAATCAGCAGGCATTTTAAGAAAAAATGGTGAAAGTTTGAAACAAAAGGATTTTCTGATATTATAAAAAACATTTTTTAACAGTCAGCAAGGTTTCGTCAGGAATAACATTGCATCCAACCAATCTAATTTCCTCTACAATAAGGTAAAAGCTCGTGAATAAACAAGAGAAGCCATAAATCTTTCCTTTCATTATGTTTTTGACATTGGCTTATGTGATCTTTTCACAACTAAACTAGGCAAACTAGGTCAGGATGAAATACTGTTGGGTGGGAGCAAAACTGGACAACCGTACCAGAAAAGTGCTCAGTCATTTACTACAAAACCACAGGCACAGATGAAGTCCTTATCTTTGTGCAAATCAACATTTTCAGCAATGAGGATATTGAACTAGGAAGCAACCCTATCAAATTTTAGGCACTGAAATAAAGGTAGAGGCAGTGGCATGTGTGAACCCCATGCACATTTAAAATTATTTTGACAAACTGATCTTTTTTCTTTTTAAGCAGGTGTTATTCAGTAAGAAGGTACTACATGCAGACAACGTCATCCAATGCTTAGATGGATACCCAGATTTTGGGTGGTACTTCTGCAGAAGAAGATGTGGAGCTCCTAGTGGATCTGAAGCTGTCAGGAGTTAATCTGCTGCTGTTGCTAGAAAAACAAAAATTGTACTGAAATATATAAACAGAGGCATAACCTACAGGGCTCACACAGTACTTATTCTGCTTCAATCAGCATTTGCAAAACCTCAGCTGAAACTCTTCATCCAGTTTTGGGCAAGGCACTTCCTGTAAGATGGGGAGAAGCTGGAGGGAGTCCAGAAGAGAGAAGTGAGAATAGCCAGAGGTCTAGAAAATGTGCATAGAGAGGAAAGACTGCAAAAAACAGGACTGTTTAATTTAACATGAGGGGAACATGACAACAACCCTGATGTACAAAAAAGGCATCAGCAAAGGGTGAAAAAATCCTGTTCCCTGGTCTATGACAGTTAGGGCAGGAAGCAAAGAGTCTAAATACTGGTGAGGGCTTTAGGTTTAATGTTAGGAAGTGTTTTCTAACAGCTTGGCCTGTTAGAAAGGACTGCAGGACATCTTGGAAAATCTCAGATACACCCAAGAAAAATTGTGCAAATTTCTCCCAGCAGTATCAGAGCCATGGAGGTAGTGCATGGTGCTATAGAAGGCTGAACCTCTTGGAGGACTGTCCGAGACTAGAAATCACTATGAACCATTTTTATTTCATGTACAGCAAAAAAACCCACCCCAAAACAAAATCAAACCAACCGACTAAACAAAAGCCCAACAGATGAAAGGTAGGTGCAAGATTTTATACTTGTATATAAATAGAGGGAGGGATGAGGTTGCTCAGGCTTCCCTTCCATTTTGCAGTAATTTAAATAGTACTTAGTGAGAAACATAGAATGGCTGAAGAATTAATAAACTAAAACTTTCTATTTTAATGTCTTGGTTTCAGCTGATCTGTCACCTGGGATCTTCATATTTAACCCAACACCACTGCACCTTTCTGGTCTCAGCAGCCAGAAAAGAAGGATGTCAGTCAGCTCAGCTAAGAACACCATCTAGAAAGTGGAGCATGGTTTGCACAACCTTCTTCCACATGGAATTTTGCATTCTTTGCTTGGGCAGCCCAGCCCTGACAGGGTCAGGCTCTTAGGAACCAGCTAGTCTCAGTCAGAAAGCAACATCTTCCATGCTCACTGTGCACAGAAGAAACATTACAGCTCAGGGTCAGCAGAACAGCAGCAAACGCCTGCACTGGTGAAGCAGCTCCATGCTTGATACAAGCTGGAAAATGCCTGCCCTAGGTGCTTGGCAGGCCAGCAGATGCTGGCCACAACATAAGTATGGCCAAGGGGGAGATCTGCAAGGCTCCTCTGGAGGTGGTGGTGATGCTTGTCTGGATCCTGACAGCAGCATCCTGTCCCTGCAAAGGTTTCCAGTCCAATTCCTGCTACCCCTTGCCTCTTGCACTTTGTCAGCTAAAAAGACGTCCTTTGCAGACTAGCTGGTCACCACAGCAGCACCTACAAGCAGTTCTGTGGGCTGCTGCACAGAGCCCAGCTGGACTTAGTGGGACTATGGAGGTTGTGTGTTGAGTTTGGTTTCTCTGTCATCAGCCATTTTGGCAATGGGCAGAGAAGCCGTGCGCCTTGTCCCCTGGTATCTATGTGTACTTCATCTTTGCTGCCCAGGCATAAACACAAGATCACTAAGAATAGCCACCTAACATATCTTAACTGACTTTTCACTTCAAATGGGAAATTTTAATTATTTTTAA
The DNA here is from genome assembly GCA_020745705.1 of Hemiprocne comata. Taxonomy (NCBI): domain Eukaryota; kingdom Metazoa; phylum Chordata; class Aves; order Apodiformes; family Apodidae; genus Hemiprocne; species Hemiprocne comata. The sequence continues at coordinate 46,192,355 of CM036616.1, forward strand.
AAATGTCTGAAAGAACAAGATTTCATAGGTGTGGGGTTTTTTGTGCAAACTGCATGAAGTTCAACAAGGCCAAGTGCAAGGGTTGGTGCAACCCCAGGCACAAATTCAGGCTGGGGGGAGAATGGCTAGAGAGCAGTCCTGAGGAGAAGAACTTGGGCATGATAGTGGATGAGAAGCTCAACCTGACCCAGCAATGTGTGCCTGCAGCCCAGAAAGCCAAATGTGTCCTGGGTTGCATCAAAAGAAGTGTGGCCAGCAGGTCAAGAGAGATGATTCCCCCTGTCTACTCTGCTACTTGTGAGACCCCTCCTGGAGTAATGTGTCCAGGTCTGGAGCCTCCAACACAGGAAGGCCATGGAAATGTTGGAGCAAGTCTAGAGTAGGGCCACAAAAATGATCAGAGGGCTGGAGCACCTCTCCTGTGAAGACAGGCTGAGAGAGTTAGGGTTGTTCAGCCTGCAGGAGAGAAGGCTCCAGTGAGACCTTATAGCAGCCTTCCAGGACCTGAAGGGACTACAGCAAAGGTGGGGAGGGGCTTTTTACAAGGGCAGGTAGTGATAGGATGAGGGTAGATTTAGGTTAGACACGGGGAAGAAATTCTTCACTGTGAGGGTAGTGAGACATGGGAACAGGTTTCTCAGGGAAGCTGTGGATGCCCCATCCCTGGAAATGTTCTGTGTCAGGTTGGATGGGGTTTTGAGCCACCTGGACTAGAGGGAGGTGTCCCTGCCCATGGCAGGGCAGTTGGAACTAGATGCACTTTCAGGTCCCTTCCAAACCAAACCATTCTGGGATTATATGTCAAAAGCAAAGTTCAATTATAGGAAATGTTACTCGCTGCAGACTGGCTCTTGCTCCCAAGCTGTTTTTGTAGGAGTAGAGGAAGTGACTGTTTCTTTGGAAATCCTTTATGAAATCATAGTGGTTTCTGAATACTGAAATCATACAGGGCTACACCTGTGGCAGCTGGTGAAAACAAGAGATGAAAGAAAAGCAACTTTACTCTGGGATATTACATGAAATTCTTCCCTACAGATATTGTTCATATGGAATACTTATACTGCTAAAAGTAATAAATAAATATGAGCATCACTGGGTCAGCACTGTGCAAGTGGGGACTATGTGTAATTTCTGAAAGGGATAATACTGCTAATCTAGCTTCACGGGAGCACTGCCGTGTTTTATATTTATCTCATGCAAAGACATGCCCAGATCCAAAAGGTTACCATTACACAAAGACCATCAGCAGCCCCTTAGGTTTTGACAAAGCATATTTTCAATATTGGTCTGGCATAAAGGTACTGAGAGAAGAACTGGGACATTCTGAATGAAACAAAAATCTAAAACTGGTGACTTCAGCTCACCTCAGAGCATTTTCTCTTTAATGTTCAGCGAGAAAATAATTTGTTTCACTCAAAGAGTCTTCTCTCCCTTTTCAGCCACTTGACCATTTTTAGAACCTTTTCAGTTAAAATTTGCGAATTTCTGAGCAAATGCATAATTTCTAATGTCAATGCTGTTTAAAACCACAAAGCGAAACTTCTGGCAGTCAACAATTCTGAGATGTATATAAATTAAAAGCCCCAACATTTATGTTTTCCACCAAAGTTTTTTGTTGTTTGTCTGAGGTTTTTTGTTTGGTTAGGTTTTTTTGTTTGCTTGTTTTGCTTCCAATTTAAAGTCACTCTCAAGTTTGATCCTCTTCTGCAAACCATCTTGGGTTTGATGAGAGCTCAGGAGGAATAGGAAAGAGGAAAATCCATCCAGTCTGGCAATGATCTGTTTCTCAGAACTTGCTTCCAGGGAGCTTTTGAACCAAGGCGTTAACATTTGTCTTGTGTGACAATTTATCAGATTTTGTAATTCACAGGGACTGGCCTGCAGGGATTTAAAAAAATAATTTTCCCAGAAGATGGTCTGCACCAAAGTAACTTTTTTCTTTTCAAGAAAACAAAATCCATACTGCACATTGACTTCATATGTGTGCTCATTCACAACTTCTCTGCATTACTGTTAGCAATGACAATTTTAAGAGGATGGGGGAGATCACGTCCAGCTGAGTAGTATACATGCAGTGATACTTTTCTAATAGATTGGAGATACAGGTTTATGGTCTGCTAATGACATAATTTGGAGTTAATGTAGTCACCTGGGCTTTTGTCCATGAACTTCAGGCAGTTTATTAACTGCCTTCCCAGACTGAGTTCAGAGAAAGGTAAAGACTACTTTGGAATTCTACCATAGATACACATAATGTGAAATTATTGGCACAACCTGAGAATTGCAGCACTGTAAGTTTGTTGCACTGTGATGATGTAGGAGAGCAGTTAGTCTGCAAGCACAAAGTATCTTTGAAAAGCCATAAAACGAACCATATCCAAAAGTTAATTTGTTCCAGAATACTCAAAAGTACAAGTTGCTACTTTTCTAATTCTTATCTCTCACTATTCAACCCAAGTCTCAGCACTTTTAAAGCTAAAATTTCAATTAATTTTGAGACATTTTGCCAAAACCCAAGAATACCACATTATCCACACATCATTGTATGGACTGCTTCTCTTCCACCTGCAAATCTTTTCATTTTATGCCAGACAAAAATACACTATTAGACCTTAAATAAGAAAATAAAATAGAAATACCAAATGCATACTAAAGTACTTTTCTTCCTTATTTTAATTGGCTCTTCTTTTCCACACCAGGACCAATAGTCTCTGAATCAGATACTTCTCTAGCAACTTACTTAATTATAATTTACTAGCTGGAATTGCACTCTTCTGTGCAATGTACAAATAAGTGAGGCAGGAAGCAACAAGAAGGAACAAATACAAAGGTCAGATAGGCAAGAACAGAAGTGTAGAGAAGTCCAGATAAATGACATCCGCTGCTTTCCCTTGTCCACTGATGTAGTCACTCACTGCAGATGTAGTCACTCCACTGCAGGACTTGCCCATAGTAAAGCCATGCTGGCTATCTCAAACCACCTCGCTGTCCTCCATGTGCTTTGTCAGAGCTTCCAGGAGGATCTGTTCCATGATCTTCCCAGGCACAGAGGTAAGGCTGACAGATCGGGGTCCTGGGGTCCTCTTTTGTATGCTTTTAAAAAATGGGTGTAATGTGTCTCTTCTTCCAGTCACCAGGGACTTCACCTGAATGCCATGACTTTTCAAATATCATGCAGAGTGGCTCGGCAATTGCATCAGCCCAATTCCTTCAGGACTCTGGGATGCATCTCATCAGGTCCCTTAGGCTTATTTATATTCAGGTTCCTCAGGTGATCCCAAACCTTGTCTTCAGTTACAGTGGGAGGGAATTCCTCCCCCTGGAACCCATCTTGAGGTCCTTCAACTCGGGAGGCATGAGGAGAGAGGTAGCCAGTGAAGACCGAGGCAAAAAAGTCATGGAGAACGTCAGCTTTCTCCTTGTCTGTTGTTACAAGTTTGCCGTCCTTGCTCATCAGAGGGAGACACTTTTCTTTGACCTTCCTTTTCTGATTGATATACCCATAGAAGCCCTTTCTGTTATTCTTTGCATCCCTGGCCAAGTTCAGCTCCAGCCGCACCTTGGCCTTCCTGACCCCACACCTGCATGACTGGGCAGTGTCCCTGTACTCTTCCCAAGAACTGCTTGTGCAGCTCCTTCTTGCCTTTTAGTTTGGTCAGTAGGTCTCGAAGCAGCCATGCTTCTCTCTTCCCTTCCTTACTTGATTTCTTGCACCTGGGTATTGAGAGCTCTTGTGCTCTATGGAAAGCATTCTTAAAGATCTGCCAGCTCTCTTCTGCTCCCTTGTCCCTGGGGATCATAGAATCACAGAATGATTTGGGTTGGAAGGGACCTTAAAGATCATCTAGTTCCAACAGCCCTTGTCAAGGCGGCGTACGGACTTCACACAACTCTGTAAGAGTTATAACTGAAGACCTTTATTATTAAAAATGGCAGCAATTTATACCCCTCTGACTCCAGATGTTCTACCCCAGTACAAACTCCGTTGGTTACATACATACACAGTTCATATATGATTGGCTACGTGTCTTGTCACTTGCTGCCCGTGTCACGATGACCCAGGGCTTTTCGCTTCCCAGCCGGTGCCTCTCAGTTCTTGCTACAACATTCTTTTCCCACTACTTCATGAGATAACAACCGTGAGATACCTACTTGTAGGACACCTGCTGTTTACTGGTCCCATGGGGTACCAGCCTGTGAGACACCAGCTTGTTTATTGATCCCACGGTTTGCTTCAGGGTGCCTGACAATTTGGTCAGCAGCACCTGCAACACTGCTGTTTTAATTCAGGCATATTAATTTTCCATAAATCCCATATTAATTTTCCACAAATCCCATGCTAATTTTCCATAAATCCCCAGAAGCCCTGCCATGGGCAGGGACACCTCCCACAAGGATATACTTGAGGTATTTTCAAGACCATTCTAGAGTATGCATTTCCCAAAAGTAAATATGAATGAATAGCAGAGACGGGGACCTGCATGTAGTACTGCCTTTCACTGTCTCCAGTGAGGTTTCTCTTGTGTCAGGAAGCATTACTCCACCAGTAGTCTTTAGCCAAGCCTCCATGAGAAATAGGCCATAACCTTCTTACACAATAGTAAATACTGTAAAACCCAGGACAAACTCTGCCTGACTTTCAACCACTTTCTAACAAATTGTTCAAGTATTTTCCAAATAGGCAACAGTTATGTAGGAAGTCTTCAGGCTTGGCAAGTATATGACAATGAGATGCCAAAAGTCCAGTCTTATTTGCTAGCTTCAAGAGAACAGTATCTACCTGTAGGTTTCCATTCATTACATCAGAGATAAACTTTAGCCACTTTTCACATAATGAGAACAATACATTTACATAAATACACATTAGTTTCTCTAGTTTACTGTATTTGTTTTGGTTGCTACATTAACTCACATTAACATCTTACTTAAGCACAAACATTTTAGTCTTGCTTGCAATTCTATTTCAAATAGTGAAAATTCCTCTACCAGTACCCATCACCATAAACTGAACTGAAAGCTAAACAGAAGTCAGAGGTTTTGAATAATGGTGCTGGAAGAATCTCTCCAGCTTTTGTCAGATATCTAAGAAGTTTGCCTAGCCACAGTGAGGAAGAGAGAGTTTCTTTCCTCTACATTTCTTTTTCAGATCTTCCTGAGTTATGCTGTGAAAAGTAGATGACTCTGAAAAGTAAGTATTTTGAGAGCTATCAACCCCACTCGCTCTCTTGATCCCCCAAGGAAGTATGAATGACTAATTCCAAGTTTTAATTGTTTCAAGTCTTCCTACTTTCAACTCATGCAATTTAATTTAGGGGCAGCTGCATGCCAAGCACTCTGCAAGCAGAGGACCCCAATGCTTCAGGGTATTCCAATGCCAAAATACCACAGACAGTTACATAATCATACATACTTCATCTAAAAATAGGAGAGCAAGTTTTGCTCTGAGGAAGAAATAAATTCTTTTTCCCCACCTCTAAAAACAAACTAATCACAGTATGTTTAAGATGCCTACAAGTGTTTTAAAGCACACAAAACTTAATTGTTTAAAATGTTCATTTGAAAATTAAGCACGTTTGCACAACAAGGTCGTAATCAGTCCTTGAAAAACTCCCTTGAATATATAAAACAATTACTGGTTTCTTCTTACGGAGCAATTGAGTTTTGCTCCGTAAAACTTGATGACATGTTTTTAATTTGACAAAATTTCAACCAAAGAGAACCAGGGCTGAGTTCTGAAATGCTCCAAGTGTATTGGCCACAGTTCACTGAAGCACTTACTCATGTCCTCCATTTAAAATCACCAGTTTCACTGCAGACTGTTCACTTGCAGAAAGTCAGGTAGTACAGCTGTGCTGTGTTTGCAGGGGAAAGGTCCTATCTACTGAAAAAGTTGTGTGAAGTAGCTTTCCCTGTAAACCAGCCTTAGGTCAAGGAGAAAATATTTTAAAGGGAGAAAACTTGTATTACCCACTTTAGTAACTAGAAAAGTGCATCTAATTCTACCACATTTTCAACGTTTTTGAATGTATGATTTTTCCTGCTCAGAAGCTATGTCAGGTGCAATAATGGATTTTGGTCTTCTGGATGGGAGATCAGACTGGTTGGAGCATAAGTTGCAGATGCTCAGCAAACCTGGGCAAATATCTTGCATGCACAAGAATATCAGAACAGTGCATCAGAAAGTATTGCACTCACATTGAATGGACACAGCCTAAAGTGCCATTCAGACAAGTTGTGTCTCAGCAAACCTGCCCCACTTGGACACCCCAAGTTTCTGAATAGCAAATGCACACACAATATAGCTCAGAAATCGGGGACCTAAAGCAGCCATGAATTTGTAAATGGGATATTGTGCTGCATAGCTTTTAATTATGCAATTTCTATTCACAGATGCAGACCTGAGTATTATATAGCTCCTAGCACACAAACTGTAATGACAAAATAGTACATGAGGGAAAACACGAAAGTACAAACAAACCATAGAAAAACAATTTTAAAGATGAAATTATTTTCTGAAAAGTGATTCTTGCTGCAACTTGTTTTTATCTGCTTCTGCTTCAACAACACAACTTTAACAAAAGAAAACACACACACACCCTTCCAAATTGCAGTCAAAAACAGTAAGGAAAGAAAAATCAGAATAATCAAAATTAGAAACAGTCACTGTATTTATTCTGTATAGGATACAGAATATAAAAAGTAACATCATGCTCTGCCACACAGCCCACACTCACTCTTCAGGAGGAAAAGCAGAATCTAAAATTAGTGTATAATTTATTTTGCAGTCAGTACAGGCAGCCCAGTAAACACACAAAAGAAGAGCAGACTTGAGTCTCTCCCATCCTGCTGACTCTACCTGTATCGAATGCTTTACTGGTTCAAAGGGCTGTTGTATAAACTTTTCATACTGTACTGCATGTTCTGGTTTAAGCCAGACAAAAGTCAGAAATGTTAAGATAGAGCAATTTTGACATTTACTGGCCATATGTTAAGCTAATGTTAATTAACTTGAAATTTTAACCAGTCAAATAGCATTATCTAGTATTATTAAAGATATTTTTTACACAATTGCAGAAAATCAGAAGTTTATACAGCAATTTAGATGAGAAGGTATAGAGTATACATATAGGGTTATTCACCTATTCTGTTTTTTTTAAGTATTTATTTAAACAGACAATTTCTGTTGCAATTGTAGCACTTGCATGAAGTTTCTAAAGACACAATATTATTACTTCAAGGAACTGCTGCTTTTTGGAAAATTTAAATATAAATGAGGCTGGTTTACATGTGATACACAGGGTGAAGAAGTCTGAAAGAACAACCCCCTACAGGTTTCTGAGAGACACTATTCAAAAGTATCAAAATCTGCCTGAAGACCTTTTTTTGGGACAAATAGTCTGCTGGTAAAAAGGAAAGAAAATGAACTAAAATAAAAATGAAAACGTTTCTAAGTCAGTTCTGTATCTGTTAAGTTATACTGAAAAACCATTTTTATAATTATTCTTAAGTTATCAGAAGAAGCACAATGTAGCACGATGCAGCACCAGTTTGCAGTTATGCAAAAACATCTGTTTCTCATGTCAATATGATATTGCAAAATGGCAAATGTTATCTGAGTAGTATCTGGCTTACAATGCACTAGAGGGTGACGAGAATATTTCTGTTCACTAACAAGGTAATGCTTGGATTGATTATCCAGTAATTGCTGCTGATAAGCCTGGGTCAAATATAGGCCGATTTATTTCTTCTCTGATACTAGTACTAAGAAATATATCCAGTTTTAACCAGAAGGTATTGCTTAAGTCTGAACAAAATATCTGCCATCTTTGTGTGTTTTCTATAAATTAGCATTTTACAATTTGATTTTGGTTTGTTTGTTTTTTAGTATTTCTAGTTACATATATGTCTCTCCCTGAGAACAATAAGGCCCTCAGGTATTCAGTCAGGGACCTCCAAAACAGGCATTGTAAAGCCTTTGTCCAAATAAGGCAATTAAGGGGCTGGGGTCATGCTGCCTTGATATCAGCAGTGAGAGCATGAAGGACAATATGCAAAGCTAATTTTTTGGTGGCAGGGACATATCAGGAGCTGCCCAACCACAAACACCAGTGTTTAGACTGCCTAAACTGGTACTGTATGTACTCAAACCTCAGGCAAGAACTCTCCCATGTTTACACTAAGAGACAAGCTGGGGAAGGCTACCCTCCTCTTTCCTCCACCATAGACTAATATTTCCATGGAAAGAGCAAGAAGAAAACAAGAACAGCCCAGTGGTGGAAACACTTCACAGTTGAGGAGATTCTACATTCTCCCAGAACTATTCACACACTTTGTATTCGACAGGTATAGGACAAAAGCAGCCTGAAGAGCAGCATAAAGACAGCTTGAACAGAGAAAGTGAGCCAGCTCCAAGTGCAGCACAGTCTGTGCAGCAGTCACAGCACTGCTGTGCTGCCTGGTACTGAGAACATCACCTTCTTCAGTACAGCAGTATATGATCCCAGAGAAACAGCCTTTTTGCAATCAGAGTAAGCATCTGTGGCTTCTATTGCTTAGCGCTGCAGTGGAAGGAGGCAGACAGGAAGGGGGCAAGGCTGAACACCATCAGATTTCAAGTGATCCCCAAAATGGAAGCTTTGCAATACGGAGTAATAGGAGTAATTGGCTCCTGATGATTGTCATAGAGGAACAATGGTTGCACCTTCAGTGTCCTCTTGCAGTGTTCAACATCAGTAGGGTTGATGGTTGGACTTGATCTTAAAGGTCTTTTCCAACCTAAGTGATTCTATGATTCTACGTCACAAAGCCTATCATCTAGAGAGACCCCAGCCAGTTCGTACGCCGGAGATGCCACAGCTTTGCCCAGCCTTTGTAATACTTCCCTTGCAATAGTAACTTTCCACAGATGGCTGAATAATGCCTCAACTTGGCCTCACCACCTCAAAAGCACTCTACCAAGTGAAGTCTCTGTGTGCCAGCTAGGCTACCCAGCACAGGGCAGGACAGAGGGCTGGATTCACTCCGTGCTTGCTACTGAGTACCTCAGGAAAGCTTTGGCCAAACACTGTGAGTAGATCCATTCTACAGCTGACATCCAGCCTCTTTTGTTTGGTGGGGCTCACAAAGTGCTATGTGTGTTTTCCCCTGCTTCCTTCTCCATGAAGGCTGGCCCTGTAGGGGCACATGCTGGTCTCATTTCCCTATGAGGGCTTCAAAGCATGGGAAGGCTGATGCTGTGCTATACTGCCTGTGAGCTTTTCCTGCTTTCCTAGAGAACCATGAGGATTAGTGGCAAGGATATGTGAGGGCTCCCTTCTAAAGGCTGCGTGGTGGTGTCAGAGAAGTCAGGAGTAGGACAAGTGCTGGGAAAGCCTGGTGGGACAGTTGTGCTGTCTGAGGGTACTCCATGTACACAATACGGATAGGGCTGGCCTTATTTGCATGCAGCTTTGAGACCTTTAGTGTGTATTTATTTGAATAGGAACAGACAACTGTGTAGCTGCCATCTTCTCAGCCAAGGAAAAAACATTAGCTATGCCTAACACCAAGGAAAAGAGACATATGAATTTCAGCAAGAAGGACTTAAAAGTGGAATTGCAATGAACAATTTTTTTAATCACTCTTACATGTGAAAGTACATAATACTCTGTTGTATGCTGAGTAGACACTGTAATGGTGAAACTCGAAAGCTTGTACAACCATGTAAGATTCCTCAGAACTGTAAATAAAGTATGAGGTTGAATCTGAAAGCCCATGTCAGTAGGCTACCATACCTAATCTCATCAGCTTTCAGAGCAAGGCTCCTTAGTGCAGGATCAGAGCAAGGCTGACAGGGTTATATCCTTTCTGGGACAGAATTACTTGGCATCAACTACGGGATTGTTGCAATGCTCTCTGCTCTGGCCACTAGACATGCCCTAGCTCAAAAATGGCAGAACAGATAGAAACATCCCTACAACAGCTAGTGTCAGGAGGTCAGCTAAATGTCACCCATCAGCTTTCATAAAACAAGAAACAAAGGAGCTTTCACTGAAGATACAGAAGTAAGCAATTTAGAATCAGGAGAAGGAATTACATTCTGAATCAAATAATAAGCAGTCTGAGTATCTTCTACCTGACTTTATCACAGAGCTCAGTTGGATAAAAAATAATTTTAAAAAATCTGACACATTTTTCATAAATGAGATGTCATTTGTTGTTTCACTAACTGGAATTAGAATTAATACAGAATAGATTCATGGTTCATGTCAGAATGAAAGACTGTGATGCTTATGTTGGTAACAAACCTTTCCTATTGGCATGTTAAACTGCATAATTGGATTTCTGAAGGTCCTACATATGTCCTTGAAGCTCCTAATCTGATGAAAGTAAAAACCATCACTTAGCATTGAAAGGGTGTAGCAGGATGCTCCCATGTCTCAATATGCCTGCCTCAGTTTCCCTCTATGATTCAACTGCTTTTTGTCCCTCAATTTTGCAGGCCCAGGCCTGGAGTGGAAAGATTCCCATGAGAAAGGAAAGGGCCTAGCAAGCTCTAAGCTGGCAACACCCTTGAAAGGTACAGAGGGCCACGTTGATGTTCATAACACCAGCTGCTCCCAAGTGTTGAAGAACACGGAGCCCAGCCCAGCCACAACTAGGCCCAAAATGGAGATGAAGTAGGAACGAACAGGTAAACAAAAGAGTTTGCTTGGTGAGAACAGGGCTTTCATCTTCTTTCTACTGTTATCCTTTTATTCTCTGATGAGAGATTTTGGAAGTACAGCTGAATAGTTAAATTACATCAGTCAATCCACTTTATTCTATAAAAGCCTGGTCCCATCTTTCATTTGGACACTTCCTTTACACTTTCCCAGGAGGTGTGCTGGACCTTCTCCTCTCCAGCTGGGACTCCTGCCAGAGAGATTAGTCCTCGAGAATAAGGACCGACCCAGGGACACCCCGTTGCGGCTGGGCAAGGGTGAGAGATACTAACTCCTTTATTGGCTTTATTAGCAAACTTAACATTAAGCAATTTTCATTGTTATGTTCTAAATTTTAAGATTCTATAATCCTTTTAAAGTCGATAATTAATGCTCTAGGCCTAGTATCAAACTTAGTAATATGTAAGTTGCCAACGTTTTAATGGTTAACTTTCATTGTTTGATCTAACTACTAGTAGTATATTTGATTGTTAATACTACTTCTTTTTGCATTCTAACCTCAGCTTCTGTTCCTATCTCCCAGTTTCCCTACAATTTGACTGTGTTTGTGCCTTCTAAGGGGTTAAGACCCCGGTGTCACATGCAATAGGTCTCTATCAGTGCATATACATCTCATCTGCCATCCCACCATGTTCAGGACAAAAGGTTGTGCTTTTCCATACCTACCCAAGTTTTCTAATTAGAACACTAAGTTTGAGGGTGGAGAAAGGCAAAAATGCTGCTGAGTTGTACAAACCAAGTGTATTATATAATTTCTAACAAAAAAGGGAGAATACATCACATGCTACATCACCATGAAGCAAGGGCAGACTATATGACTTGATAAGAGGAAATAAATTTTTCACCAGGTGTAAGTAGTTACATATTAGAACATGATCCCAGAGAATCTGTGTTCTAATTAAGTTGCTTTCGTGAATCAGAAAGGGCACTGGATAATTCTTTTCAACAGTGAGTAGGCCAGAGAGAAGCCTGACAGGTCCATTACCTGTTCAAGCCTTCCAGCCTGATGACTTTTTGGCTAGTATTTGAGTCAGTATTATGCATTGCTTTCTTATTCACTACCTTGAATTTCCTGTAAAATAAATCGTGATTTAGAATTGCCTTCAGTCAAATGCAAGTTTATGGATGTGAATCAAAGAAAAAAAGAACAAAGCTAAGCTTTGTACCTAAAATGTGGGCTCCTATTTCTGTTAGATATGTGAAACCATTTGAACACCGTACCATGACGCCCTCTGCAGACATGTAGGAGCAGTAAAGATGTGGGATCTTTATGGTGATGGTGTTACCAACAACCCTGACTTTTAGTCATGTATTTGCTTTCTTGCTGACATTGGCAGAATAACTTAATTATGTGAGGCACACTCATTCCACTGTCTCTAGTGAAATTAAGAATATTTCATGCAGGAAAATCCAAGAAAGAAAGCCAAGCTACAGTGAGAAAGCTTGAAGTGTTTTTAACATAGAGTCAGAGAATGGTTTGGCTTGGAAGGGACCTTAAAAATCACCTAGTTCCAACTCCCCTGAGTTGGCAGGGACATCTCCCACTAGATTAGGCTGCTCAGAGCCCCATCCAACCTGACCTTGAACACTTCCAGGTATGGGGCATCCACAAGTTCTCTGGGTAACCTGTTGCAGTGTCTCATTACTCTCATGGTGAAGAATTTCCTCCTAATGTCTGATCTAAATCTCCTCTCTTCAAGTTGTCCCCCTTGACTTCTCACTAGGGGAGGACTAAGGGCCTCCCACTGTCACCCCTTGTAAAAAGTCCCTCCCCAGCTTTCCTGTAGGCCCTTCAAGTACTGGAAGGCACTATAAGGTCTCCCTGGAGCCTTCTCCTCTTCAGACTGAACAGCATAAAACATCCCAGGAAAGCTCTTCCATTAATTATTTATATAGCAGTTTCACTTAGAAGACCTAGAATGGCAGATAAAGTGTGTGGTTGTTACTGAAGTTTTCATCTGCTTCAATGCCATTTCTGAATGTGACTCCCGAGCATAAGATGTGAAGGTGTGAACCACTACTGATGGGATTCTAGACATTCTACAATGTCTGCATTTTGCTGTGCTTCAAATTCCTTTTATGTTCCTCTTACTGCTTCAAAAAGAAGCCCTCAGTAACAATTAGGTTGTAAAGGCTAAAAATAATTCAGTTACAACATCCTGAGCTGGCTCTCAAGGGTAAGTTTCTCTACAGGCTACATTTTCTTTTTACATGATGTAATAAAATGTTTCAAAACAAATAGCTGACATAACTACTAACCTACTACATTGCTAGCCTGCCTGAGCAGAGTGACAATATGCAATATCTCCTGACTTGGACAAATGGCCACATCCCACTTGTAGTTCCTCTGCAAGCACCGTTTGGATGAGAAGGTGCTGATAACTCTAAGGCCTGCAGGAAGCCAAAGCAGAGTATGTTACCAATGTCCCATTCCAGATCCCATTCCAGAAATAAAATCCTTCTCTAAAGAGCACTGAAGGAACCATGCTCTCTATTATGCCATAGCATGCTCTAACCAAGAAATTATGCTGCTTTCTTTTCAAGAGCAGCCTCCATCCCTACTCAGCTGCAGAACAGGGCTTCCAGACTCAGCTTTGTGCAAAGTAAACACAGCCTCCTTTTGCCCAGCAAAAGAGAGCGGTCTTTGGAGCAGAGAGAAGAAAAGAGATTTATTCCTTCCAGCCTCCACACACAGTGAAATGGGAGTGTGACTTGATCAGGACAGATCCTCAATGACCAGTACAGATCCAACTTTCATTCACCTTAATTTTTTTGGCTTTTGCATTTTTGGCTTCAGATTAGTTGAACTCGAACAGCAGAAAATGCTCTCACTGAAGATGCTTGTGGCCTGGAAACTTACATCCATCTTTTGGTGATAGGATGTCAATTCCATTCATGCAGAACACAAGGTAAAAGGAGGTGCTACCACCACCACCTCAGTTAGCCTGACCTTGAGCAGATGGGGGGATTTCTTTCTGGATCTCTGGATCCTCAGTGAAAGGGTCACACTGAAGTGGGTGACAATCACTTTGTATTAGAGTCCTATTTCCCTTAAAAATAAATGTAGAAAGATGGTCCTACGTTAGGGGGATTAGATACTCCCTGTCACTGTTGCAGAGCTCCAGTGCACCTGGTGTTGCTTATTCCCAAATTGGTCAGGGCACAACTCTCTTGCAGGTCAGTGCTCTGGAAGGAGAAGCCTGCTGCCTGCACACATGCTTTCCTCCCTCAGGGCTCTACTTCTGTTGCTGCAACAGTGACCTCATTCTGCTCTTATCAGGAATTTTATTCCCCATCTCCTTTACCCCATCTAGTCCCCGGCTTTCTTAGTCCATTGCATACAGCAGAGTTTATCTGTAACTCTGGTTTTAGTCTTTTTATGTCTTCTTTATCCATCAGGGCAAGCCACAACATTCTCTCCAGTTTCATTATTTTCTCTTTTCACCAGTTAATAAGTAAATGATTTAATGATCATAGAATCATAGAATCATAGGGGTTGGAAGGGACCTCGAAAGATCATCTAGTCCAACCCCCCCTGCCAGAGCAGGGTCACCTAGAGCACATCACACAGGAACTTGTCCAGGCAGGTCTTGAATGTCTCCAGCGAAGGAGATTCCACAACCTCTCTGGGCAGCCTGTTCCAGTGCTCTGTCACTCTCACAGTAAAGAAGTTTTTTCTGATATTTACCTTGAACCTCCTATGCTCCAATTTGCACCCATTACCCCTTGTCCTATCACTGGTCACCACTGAGAAAAGCTTAACTCCATCTTCCTGACACTCACCCCTTACATATTTGTAAACATTGATGAGGTCACCCCTCAGTCTCCTCTTCTCCAAGCTAAAGAGACCCAGCTCCCTCAGCCTTTCCTCATAAGGGAGATGTTCCATTCCCTCAATCATCTTTGTAGCTCTGTGCTGGACTCTTTCAAGCAGTTCCCTGTCCTTCTTGAACTGAGGGGCCCAGAACTGGACACAATACTCCAGATGCAGCCTCACCAAGGCAGAATAGAGGGGGAGGAGAACCTCTCTTGACCTACTAACCACACCCTTTCTAATGCACCCCAGGATGCCATTGGCCTTCCTAGCCACACGGGCACATTGCTGGCTCATGATCATCCTCCTATCTACCAGGACCCCCAGGTCCCTTTCACCTACACTGCTCTCCAGCAGGTCAGCCCCCAACCTGTACTGGTACATGGGGTTTCTCTTCCCCAAATGCAAAACTCTACACTTGCCCTTGTTGAACTTCATCAGGTTTCTCTCCGCCCAACTCTCCAGCCTGTCTAAGTCTCTCTAAATGGCAGCAAAGCCTTCTGGTGTGTCAGCCACTCCTCCCAGCTTGGTGTCATCAGCAAACTTGGTGAGGGTACATTCTGTACCCTCATCCAGGTCGTTGATGAAGATGTTGAACAACACCGGTCCCAATCTAAACCTCCCCTGGAGCAGCTTCAGGCTGTGCCACAACTCACTATGCAAAGTTCAAGCCTGTATATGTTCAGGTCAAACTACTTCACAAAGAAATAAAAAAAAATCTCATTTGTGCTACCTTTAAATGTGAGGATGGGGGTGAAACTTGAGCATTTGGTAAAAAAGGATACATATTTGAAGTGTTTGAAAGCGGTAAAAATAGTATCCTCATCTTAGGATATAATGACATACACACACAAACACACACACAGAACCCTTACCATGCCTGTACATGACATGGTTTAGGCCAGAACCAACACCAAAGAAAAAGCCCCGTGGCCACTCACTCAGTCCCTCCCCCTCCCCCACACACACACTGTGGGATGGGGAGGACAAAGGCCAACTACAAGCTCATGGGTCGAGACAAAGGGCAAGGAAGGTTCTTCACTGATTAAGGTCCTGGGCAAAACAGACTCAACTTGGGAAAAAAATAGGAATTAAATTTACCACTAATCAAATGCACACAGGACACAGACAACACACAGAGCAGTGCTTACATACATTACCCCACCCCTCCCTTCTTCCTGGGCCCAAATGACTTTGTTCCCAATTTCTCTGCCTCCTTCCTCCCAGTGGCACAGGGGGACAGGGTTGGAGTTTAGAGTCAGTTCACAGTCTGGTGGATCCTGCTGTTCCTTCCTCCTCCAGGAGAAGGATTTCTTACAGTCCTCCCCTGTTTCCCCATGGGGTCCCTGCCACGGGAGAGAGTCCCTCACGAATGACATCAGTCCTTCCCACAAGGTACAGTCCCTCAGGAGCAAGCTGTTCCAGTGCGGGCTTCCCACAGAGTCATGGGCTGCTTTGGGAACAGTCACCCCCAATGGCGCAGGGTCCTCCATGGCTGCAGATCAAAGTCCATGGGCTGCAGATCCATATTCGCCCTTCCTGGCACCTTCAGGAAACGTTCCACAGTGCTCCTCCATGAGTGCAGGAGAACAGTCTGCCATCTCCCCATGGGCTGCAGAGACCTTCTGCTTGGGCACCTCCCTCCCACTCCTCACCAACCTCGGGATCTCCACCCCGGCTTGTGTCTGTTCAGCTCTTATATCAGTTCCTTCATATGTTAATCGTGGAGGTGCATCTACTGTCTACCTGGCTTTGGCTACCTGAGCTGGTGGAGCTTTTAGTAGTAGCTTCTTACCAGGAGCTACTCCTGGAGCCCCTCCTCCACTACCAAAACCATGCCAGAACCAAACCAGCACAGTTTAAAATACCAAAACTTGTTATCCTTCTTGCAAAACTGCCTTTAAAAAAGGGAACTAGAATTTTGTGAATTCCCCATCCTCAGGCAATGATTTAATGATCCAAACGACCAACCTTCACTAATGGTATCTCATACAAGGAAACCAAAACAGTCGTATGTTATTTCTACTTTAAACCAGTTATGCAAACTCAGTATATAAACGGACTCAGATCATCAACAGTTGAAGTTGGAGAGATGAGAAACCTACCCAATGAGTGTTAATGCTTTTTATACCCATTAAGTAGCATGAGGATGAACTAAGTACTTTCTAAAACTACAAGGCCATGAGGGCCTCTTCACATTTGAGAAGTACAATCTATGGAACAGCAAATGCTTAGGCTAGGGAGAAACACTTAGTATATAGCAACTTAACTACTGCTGTTGGTCAGATTCACAATAAAATGGAAAAATATCTCAAAGCAATTTAAACACAAATAAATACAAGGTAGAGATAGAAGAATAAGGTTCCTTATGGCCCCATCCACATTTCTGGGAAATCAGATTACATACAGATTTCCCAATCTTAGTATGTGAAACAAATGATAAGTGGCTATGCAAGTAAATTGCTTATTATCTGAAAAAACTCTGGCCAAAAAAAAAAAAAAAATAGGTGAAGTGGGGAGAAGAAGAGAGAGGAAGAGGTAGGTAACTGTTTGAAGAGCAAGTGTTTACCATCCCTGAATGGATCAGAATATGCACTTCCCATGGCATCTGTTTAATTTTTGATCCAGCCTATTAAAGTTCTTGCAGTAAACCAGACTCTGAAGAACTTAGCAGAATTTCTGTAGACGTAGTGCTTGTTTACTAGATGTTTGCAAACATGTATACTCATACAAACAGGTTAATTCCTTCCCCGAAGAATGTACATTTCAAGATGAGACAGCTCAGAGGCTGAGAACATGAACTTTAACTGCCTTATAACTAGCTCCTCCAACATCTTGCAAAGTCATCTGAGGTTTCTCACAGCACCTCCTAGACCAGAGAATTTCTGAAAACATATGTGACGTGAGGTATTTCTAGGGAAAGCAAACCAGCTAAAGTGCAAGGGGAAGTTTAAGAGTCTAACAGCACTGAACTACTGACCCGCTCTTTATGAAAGGTAATGAGTTGGACTGAATGTGCATTCTAATAACATTATATTTTCACAAAGCACAAGTGGATTACTTTGTTTATCTCTAGTTTCTCCTGTCCTGTATATTGCAACTATATCCTTGAAATACTAGAAGTTTAGGCTTAATCTTAATCCTTGACAAAAGAATACTACACATTCTTATTTGTAGTTCGCAGAAGGCTACTTTGGGGAATTAATTGATTTATGTTGGAAGAAACTAAGGAAAAATTCTGCGTCTGAACTCAATAGTTCTTAACCACAGTGAGGTAGTGACCCCTTCATCACATTCAGGCAAAAGTAAGGATGGAGTATGCTGACTCTATATATATTTTACTGTTTTATTGACACAATAATGATGATGCTCTTACAACATCCTTTCATTAATCATAGAATCACAAAACAGCCCAGGTTGGAAGGGACCTCAAAAGACCATCTGCTCCAAACTTTCATGGAAAAAGTAGTCTACATGAGATTATCTAGCACCATGTCCAGTTGAGTCTTGAAAACCTCCAGTGATGGGGACTTTACCATTTCCCTGGTAAGGTTGTTCTGGGAACAGTTGTTCTCACTGTGGAAAAAGTATTTCTTTTATCAAGATGAAACCTTCCCTGCTGCAACTTGTGGCTGTTGCCCCTTGTCATCTCCATGTGGATTCTTCTGAAGAGAGACTCTTTGTCTTCTTTGTAGCCACCCTTTAAATCCTGGGATAACATCATGAGGTCTCCCCTAAGCTTTCTCTTCTCCAGGGTGAAAAGACTGAACTCCTTCAGTCCTTCCTCATAGAGCAGGTTCTCCAGCCATTTGATCATCTGAGAACTTTCTGGTCTCATCAACAGACTGCTGTTGCAGCAGCTTGATGCAAGTACACCTTCACGATGAGTGAATCTTCAGGACATATTAAAGACTAACCCAGGATATAAACATCTTGTGTAAATGCTTTGTGGACACTATGCATTTGCATCCATGGAAGTAACAAGAAATTCTTTATTGCAGTTTAAGTGTATCCATGGATATTCTAGGTATACAGTACTATGATTTGTGCAAGTGCAACAACCATTTTTTGTAAACCCCAATGGTGACATGGGCTAACTTATCACCTCACCCTCCACCTGAGTTGAAGGGTAGTATGTTAGAGCCTGTGCATGTCTGAGAGAGTGTAATTTTTTGGTAGAAAGTGGGAAGTCTAGAATTAAGTTGAAGGACAGGAATGGATGTCCTGATTAATCAGAAAAAAATCACCTCAAAACAACACCAATGAATTATAGCGAAACTGTGCATGAAGTAATAACTAAATAGCTCTGCTATGAAGACAGGCTGAGAGAGTTGGGGCTATTCAGCCTGGAGAAGAGAAGACACTGGGGAGACCTTATAGTGGCCTTCCAGTACCTGGAGGGGCTACAGGAAAGCTGGGGGGGGTGGGAGGTGCTTTTCACCAGAAAAGGCAGTGATAGGACAAGGGGTAATGCTTTTAAACTGAAAGAGGGGAGATTTAGGTTAGACATCAGGAGGAAATTCTTCACCATGAGGGTAGTAAGGCATTGGAATAGGTTGCCCAGGGAGGTTGTGGATGCCCCCTCCCTGGAGGTGTTTAAGGCCAGGTGGGATGAGGCTTTGTGCAGCCTGGTCTAGTGTGAGGTGTCCCTGCTCATAACAGGGGCTTGGAACCTGATGATCTTTAAGGTCCCTTTGAACCTTAACAATTCTATGATTCTATGATTCTATGATAAATGTTCAAAAAGGATAAGCAGTCACTGATCGGAAAGAATCTGTTTTTTAAGTGACTGATAAGTAAAATTTATAAGGTCAATAATGCAGTGCTGGTATTAAAACAAAAATACCTTGTACAAATATATTAGTGCATTGGCAAGTTTAAGGGTGGAAGTCCATACTCCGCAATAACTGCCATGAATTAAAATGCACTGGAAGGAGTTTCTGTTCTGAATTAAGCATTTTCTTCTTGAAGATCTCATACTCTCTTTCTTCTCCTACTTTCAGCCTTCCACAAGTTTTCCATTGCCTTTTATTATAATTTCTAGATAAAAAATCCCAATGGCAAATCAGCTCCTCTGCACTGTCCTCTTCAAAGGGATCTTAACATGTTTCACCAGTGGTGGTAATACTGCCACCTACACTGAGACACTGCAGGGTATGGTTGTGTGAACCACCAAGATTTCCAGGAGACCTACTGTTAATTGCTGCAATACCTTCATCTTTAAATCAGGGCTCATGAAAGAAACGAATGGAAAGAACTTCATGGTAAGTCTGTCTTTCAACCTTTTGTGCTCTCAGGATTAGAATCTTCAAGCTGTACTGGCACCAGAAGTCCATGGGATAGACAATGTGTCATGTCATAAAGAAGCTGAGAGAATCATGAACATCTTCGGTAAAGAAGACATAGTCTACAAGTATTAAAGATGCACTGGTTTAGTATTACTCAAACTGGTGTCCAAGATACTGCACTAGGCAACTCTCAATAACCACAGCAAGTACCCTTGTCACAACGGAATTCTTTCATCTTCAGAGTAAAATCTACATGAACAGTCAGGGTTAAACCAGGACCTCATATTTCACATCAGGCATGCTGTTATTGTGTATCCTGTCTTCAGTGTTTTGAGGAAGGGCAAAAAAAAAAAAGCTAGACCAAAAATTTCCTAAGGAATTACTGAAATGGATGCAGTACAACTGAGCAAGATTTTACTGCAGCGGTGGAACTCACCAAGGGCCTTTTTCTTTATGTTCTTATTCGAAACCACCCAAAATCATTGAGAAGTAATAAAATACCATTTACCCTATGCCAGCACAAAGAACTCCTCCATGTTAGGCAAAGAAAACACCATCTGTCATCTTTTCTCTTCAAGTTATAGAATAAATAACTGACTAAAAAAATCTTGGGGCATAATTCAAAAGAAACTTTTACCATGGTCTTCGAATAACTAATGCCACAAAGCAAACACTTCTGTTACTGCAGAGGGTTTCTGAGCAGCTCCTGGCTGAGCAGCAAATTTTCATGAGCAGCTTCTGGTCAACAAGCAAATCCTACTCTCTTTCTAAATCAGCAATCAAAGGTCTATCAAGATCTAATACTCACAAATTGAATCATAGAATCCTGGAATCATAAAATCACAGAATATGCTGAATTGGAAAGGACCCATCAGGATCATCAAGTCCAAATCTTGTCCCTGTGTAGGGCACCCCAAGAATCACACCATGTGCCTGAGAGCATCATCCAAATGCTTCTTGAACTCAGGCAGGCTTGGTTTCCCTGGGGAGCTTGTTCCAGTGCTCAACCACCCTCTGGGTGAAAAACCTTTTCCTGATATCCAACCTAAACCTCCCCTGATTCAGCTTCCTGCCATTTCCCCAAGTCCTGTCATTGGTCACAGGAGTGAAGAGATCAGTACCTGCCCCATCTCTTCCCCTCGTGAGGAAGCCATAGACTGCAATGAGGTCTCCTCAGCCTCCTCTTCTCCAAGCTGAATAATCCAAGTGACCTCAGCCACTCCTCACAAGTCATCCCTTCCACACCCTTCACCATCCTCGTAGCTCTCCTTTGGACACTCTCCAATATCTTGATGTCCTTTTTATATTGTGGTGGCCAATGTTCATGTTGACTACGTTTCACCTAAGGTACAAATGTTAAGACACTTGGAATGAGAGGCAAGGTTGTATTTATCTAGCAGACATAATCTTTAAATAAACCCTGGATACATTTTTCAAAAGATACAAGAATACATCCATGGAGATGTGCTGGCATATTTTATGTAGGTCAGACTAAAAGGACACAGGAGAACTTAAAGAGGCTAAGAGAAAAGCAAAAAACATGGTCAAAAATTGTAGCATTACTTCTGCTTAAGAAAGTACACTATATAACACTCTTCATTGAAAATTCTTAGGTGAGGATTCTTCAGTCTGGAAAAAAAGAGACAGCTGAATGAGGTCTATGACATGGTCATAGCCAGAGGTCAGTAAAACCTGAGTGCATGGAGAGAGTGAATAGGTATTGACTGTTTACCATGTGTTCCAGTTCAAGAGCTATGGAGGACACCAAATAAAACTGACAGAAGGCAGATGCAAAACAAGCAAAAGGAGGTAGTTTCCCACACAGCATATGGCTGAGTTTTGGATAGTAATCTTTCACATGGGTTTGAAAAGTGGGTTGGAAAATTCATAGAAGAAAATTCCATGACCAGTCATTAATTTAATCAAAGCCATATCTATCTTCACATAATCAAAGGGTGAGTGTATGTGAGAAAATTCATGCATTACTATTTCATTATATGCTTGTGCAGACAGCTGTCTTTGGCCACTTCACAAGATATTCTTATATTCCTTGCAGTGTATTATGAAATTCTGAAAATCATTATGGATGTTTTAAATATTACTATAAATGTTTTATAAAAGTAAAGCATACTGTTTCAGCAATTCAAGGTACATTATACCAAAAAAGGCATATTTCCCTTGAGGTATGAATTACCTATCTCTCTTTTCTCTTTCCTAAAGATAATAGGAATTTGAGCAGGAGGTGAGATAACATTCTATATTTTCTGTCTCTTGTTCTGATCTCTTAGACCAAAAAGGATGCAAATTTTGTTCCTAAATGTATGTTCCTATGCTTGTGGTTAGATCCAAGCAAATGATCTATGCAGATACTGCACTTTATTTCATTACTTCCAATCTTGAGCTGAAATTGATGCTTCAGATATTCTGGATCTTGTCCCTTAGTAACTCCTACTTCCTGAAAAAAAACCAACACGAAAACTCGGAAATCTGCAAGTGTTGTAGGAGGTAGGTAATTTAGTAATGTAAATTATCTTCCATTAAGCAACAGCAGGAGAAAAAATAAAAACAAAACCCCAAACAAACCCATAACCAAGGCACAAAAAAAAAAGGGGGGGAAAAACCAGCACAAAGAGCAGAAACAAAACAGGGATAAAAGAACTAATTCAAGAAATGTGTAACAAGAGTACAGAAAAAAAAATGGGTTAAAAATCCAGTTACAATAAACTTCCATATTTCCTTTTAATATGAAGGGATAAAATTTCATCTACTGGCCTATGAAGTGTGGCTTTCAGTATTAACTGGCTGTATAATGCGGGATAGAGAAACCAATTAGCTGAGTGCCTTTACATTCTAAATCCCTTTCCATTTCTCTGGAACTAACTTAAACTGCCATCTGTCATACTGTCAGATACTTTGTGGGAATCAATTGTCTCAAAATTTCTCATCTTGGAGATGGCTTGAATTGTGTTTAAATGACACAGAAATCTAGACCTGGCTAAAACTCAACAGCAAAGGCTCAAAAAAAACACCACAGGTGACAAGACTTGCTATGAATACATGAATTAATAAACCTAAGGGTTTCCATTCCATACCTTAGAAAATCACTTAAGAGCTGTGGCAAGCTTGATCTCTGTATGCAATTTACAATATAGCAGAATTAAACATACTAGTAATGGAGAAGAGTCTCTAGGGTAGAGATTACTACAGTGGAAGCATTTACAAATGCACATCACTTTTTGCATACTGCACAGAGGCTAGCTGTGTCCCACGCTGATAACCAGTTCATTGTCTGAACATGGTAACTGTGCGCATGTATGAAATTGCCACTCACACAATTTAAGCAGGTTATATAGTTCAACTAAGCAATCTACATATTGCAATGGCCAGAATAAATTATACTGGTATCCTTACATCAGTACATTATTTTTGAGCAATATGTAGGTCCAAATCAACAAACACACTCTCAATCAGGTCAGTATTTCAGATCTCTTTTATCGATCAGCTATTAAACAGGCTTGTACCTCTTACAGTCTACTCTTCTATCTGCCGCTGCAAAAACCCAGTGAGAGATCCAACTGTAGTCTAAGGGATGGAAAGAGAGCCATCAGGATTTTCCACTGTTCTAAAAACCACTTTTGTAGACATGGATGTTACAACTTGAGAAAATGGACAGGAAATCCTTTGAGAATATCCTTTTATTTCAGAAAGTAACAGAAATGTCATAGTGCTTCTAGGCTTTTTCCATGTAGTTGAGGAAAACTGCTTATATAAGTACTGTGTCAGGTAGGTCCTTCTGTTCAAGTCCAAATAGCCTAATATTTACATGCCATACAGCTTACTCCATCTACATCCATCTCCATAAGACTAGTGCAGATGTTTTCTTTCAAGGTGTTAGCCTTGAAATTATTTGGCTACTAGCTGTGTTAAGTATTCCAGGCCCATTAAAAAAAACCACAACACACCGTACCCTCTGACTCCCCCTCCCTGAATCAACCCTCTATTGTTTACTTTCATTTTCTCTTCTCACAATACCTCATCACTACTATAAATTGCTATCTGCTAGCAACCTATTAAAAACCCCACAGAAACAAAAGAGACAAATACCAACAAGATACACATAAAAGACACCAAACAAATGCAGCTATGGTTGGAATGGCTCTTCTAGTGATGTATTTAGTATTTAGTTTCATATTGCACTTGGTTTCATGTTGCAACTGGTTTCTTTCTTCAACTATTTAATGGCTCGATGTTAGCACTGATCATGCCACTTTCAGCCTACTTGACAGATCTGTGAGCATGAGTTATACAGGCTTATTCATAAGCAAAGATTTTAATTAAACATTATTTGAAGCTTGATCAATTTTAGAGGGAGCTATTGGATGTGATTATCTATAAAAACAGGAAAGTAGTATTAACTCGTATTTCTGGCTGTTCCTGTGAGGTTTAATTAATTGATCACTGGCACTGTCCAGGGGACCACCCTAGGGAGAGGCTCAGTGGGTTGCTTGGAGGATGTATGAGGGCTTCTTGGTAATGTATTGCCAGAGTAGCTTCAGGATGAAGTGTCCCTGTGCACTAATGAATCCCATGTCTCCATTTCATGTTACAACTGCAGGCATTTTTCCTCTCACTGAGAGAGTACAGTGTAGATTTGTGAGGTGCACAAAAGTCTCAGATGTGCTAGTCATGATAATAAACAAAGCAGAGCAGGCTTTGTCAGGACAAAACCATGTTAGATTTGACAGCCCAAGACTGGCAAGGCTGCCACAGGTCCAGCCCCCAGTGAGGATGGGCAAATATTCCCAGCAGGCACATGCATGCAGAACACACAAATGCACCACATACACACATGTATACACAGCCAGCCATACAAGTGGGCATAGATGCACAGAGCACTCAAATAAACCCAGCACAAATGGCCTCATTCTGCTCCCCTCTCTAGCTGAGCAGGACAGATGTCCACCAGTGAGAGCATGGACCCCTCCAGCAGCTGGGCTCACTCTGCCCAATAGCTGCCCCCGGACCCCAGTCTCCTCAGTTGCTGGTCACAGCCCTACTTCATCTGCTGGTACAGAATATCTCAGACACACATGCATGCACTGAGCTGCCTGGGACTCCTGTGGGCCCCGAGTAGCCAACCCCCACCTCCACCCTGTGCAGAGACATGTCACACCCATCTTTGCCTTAGGGTCTTACAACCTGCAGTCTCTCCAGCAGCTGGCTGGGATTTCCCTGATCCCCACAACAGACATCTCCTTAAAGACATGCACAAACATATGGCTCCTGCCCCATTTCACCCAGTTGCCAGTTGGTCTGGGTGGATCTTCACTAATGATCATACCCCTGCACTCACTCCAGATACTGGTACCATGGACACATGGGTCCTCCAGCCCATGACCTGACTCCAGCTGCTGGTGCTAAGACCCCTGTAAGCACACAGTCACACAGAATACAGCCCTGCACCCAAGGAAGAGTTAGAAATGAATATAAGAAGAAGATAGGATAAGCTATGCCAATTGGGCACGTGACATGGACAGACAAGCGTATTGACCAGCAAACTGTTTACGAACAACCAGCCCTTTCTGCCACCTTATACTTCCATTTTCCCCTACTTTTACGTCTGGAAATCATCTAAATCCCTCCTTTTCTCATTTTTGGTTTCTTCCCCAAACAGCCTGTAATAAGGCCTCTGCAATCCTGAAATGCTCCTCCCCTTATGCATAGAAACATAGAATCATAGAATCATCATCAAGGTTGGAAAAGATCTTCAAGATCATCAAGTTCAACCATCTGCCCTACAACCCCTAACCACTACACCATTTCCTGAAACACCACACCTACCCGTTTTTTGAACACCTGCAGGGACAGTGCCTCCACCACCTCCCTGGGCAGCCTGTTACACTGCCTCGCCACTCTTTATGTTAAGAAATTTTTTCTAATATCCAATCTGAACCTCCCCTGGTGCAACTTGGCCCCATTTCCTCTTGTCCTATTGCTAGTCACTAGGAAGAAGACGCCAACATCCACCTCACCACAACCTCTTTTCAGGTAGTTGTAGAGAGCAATGAGGTCTCCCCTCAGCCTCCTCTTCTCCAGGCTGAAGAGGCCCAGCTCCCTTAGACTCTCCTCATAAGGCTGGTTCCCAAGACCCCTCACCAGCTTAGTTGCCCTTCTATGCATCCTCTCCAGCACCTCAATGTCCTTCCTATACTGTGGCATCCAAAACTGCACACAAGACTTGAGGTCCCAGGCCTCTAGCCAGATACCCCCCTCAATTTGAAAGCTGCTCTAGCCCTGACTTTTCAAAATGGGTGTCATGCTCAGGCTAGGGGACTGTGGGTTTCCTGGGAGAGCCCTGGAAAAACCCTGGGCAGGATGACCCCTCTTCTGAGCCCTTAGCTTGGGTTCAAACCTGCCTTTGGGCCCCTGCGCTCCTCTGTGTGTGTTGAGATGGACCCCTGAGGGGCTGATGCCTCTTGTGGTGGGCCACCAGGGCAGGGTATTACTGGGTTATTCCACCTGCCACAGTCTGACATCAGTGCTTGTCTCAAACAATCTAAGAGATAAGCAGTGTACTTAGGCACTCCGGATGTCCAGTGTGTCTAAGAGTTAAACAGGATTTGTTGCTGGACTAAAGAGATGTCTCAGCAACCCACCAAACCGTTTCACTCCCCTGTGATGTGTACAAACGCTGCAGGCACCTACAAACTGGGGAGTTTGGTGTGGGACATGCTGAGATTGGAGACAAAGGAGCTCTACAGCTGGTACTGGGAGCAGGATATCCAGCAATAACCAGTCTTTGAGATGTCATGAAAACCACTGACTTAGCATGAAAAGATAAAGGGTGCCAGTCTCAAGTCACCTCCTAGGACCTAACTGCCACTGCAATAAACTAATCCCGTGATGCCGAGTTGTCTCAACCTCCTCTTCATGTGTTGCTGGCCAGATCAACGGCTTATCTTGTTAATTAGCCTGACAAAGACCACCTGCAAGGTATAGCCCAGCACCACACCCCCCTCCTCTTCTATCTCTGAGGAAAGATTTGTGAGCACGGAGGAGACGGAGGAATTTCCTCCCCTG
Source organism: Hemiprocne comata (assembly GCA_020745705.1). Taxonomy (NCBI): domain Eukaryota; kingdom Metazoa; phylum Chordata; class Aves; order Apodiformes; family Apodidae; genus Hemiprocne; species Hemiprocne comata. The sequence continues at coordinate 46,219,240 of CM036616.1, forward strand.
TACAGGGAGAAACGGTGGGAGTGGGCAAGAACTGTATAAAAATCTGGGACGCTATGGGTGCAGCAAAGCGCTTCCCCACCAACGACGTCGCTGGACCGTGGTGGTAACTATTCTATTATCTTGCTAATCTCCATATTTCTGCTTTCTCCTTTCTTTTCTGTTTCTCTTTTCCTCCCTGTCCTATCCACTCTAGGGACTTTGCTGTGTAACTCCAATAAAGTTCAGTGTGCACGTGACATCTGACCTCGTTTGTGTCTTAATTTCACCATTTGGGATCACCTTTAAACCTTTTCACAGGTCCTGCCAGACAAACGGGTGCAGCTGCTGTGCGGCTTGTACCAGGAGAGGGAAGGCGGAGTCCAGCCGCCCCAGCCTCCCACTGCAGTGAGGAGTGTTAGACAGCAAGGGGGCTCTGCCCCATCTCCCGTGAGACTGCACACCAGCCCCAGTGTCTGTTTGTGCACCTTTGTTTTGTTCTGGTGAGACCATAAAAAATTGCCACGTATCTGAACATCAGATCGTGACACACAGCCTCCCTGTGCTCCCTTGCGGGTGTGAGCAGCAGAGCATCCTCACAGGATGACCCATGGGTCATTTCTTTCAGACTGAATTACCTGGCTTTCAAAATATGCACTGAGGTCATGTAACCAAAGTGAGTACAAAGTTATTAACACTGTACTTTGATAAAATAATTTTTAAAAGGATGTAAAACCAGAGTAAAAGTTTCCAGAACTCAAAATTATCTCTACAAAACAGAAAAGGAATTCAGTCACACTTCAACATAGGTTTTTGGCATGCTCTTGATTAATTTTAATTTTCATGTTTACAAAAGTTAAAATTCCCCAGGTACAGATAATATATACATCATAAAGGTTTTCTAAGACTTAGTGCCAAGTTAAAAAATTTAACAAGAAATATATTTTGTGTTGCTTTCTAGGAAAGGTACTTTGTTTGATTGTTTTAGGTCACTGAACTTTGCTGCTATTCCCATTAACTAGAAACATAAAAATTATGACTACCTACTTAGCATTCACTTCACAGCTATAACCACAGACAATTTAACACACAGATATTACTTTAAACTATTTAAAACCATCAAAAAACTGTGCTAGGTACTACTGAGCACATAAAAATCTTATCCCAAATATAAAAGACAGAATATCTGAGGAAAGAAAATGTACATGAATGTGGAGCACATCAACAGCCTCAAGAGGTATGTACAGAAAACTGTGCAGATAAGTTTTAAAATTCTTCAGTATGTAAAGATGAAGCCACTAAGGTATATGTTACTGGGCCACTAGGCCAAAGGCAAAATTTACTATTAAAATAGAATATATATTTCCATGTGCCACATTTATAGTATATTCGGGGTAGATGGATCCATCTCTTTCTTTCTGCTATAAGCAGGAAGCAAATGAGAAGCAAACTAATGCAAACTGCTTCTCCCTAGACCATCTGGCATTTTTCTGCCACAGAAATATATCATAGTAATTATGTACGGAAAGATCCCATTAGCACGCAGTTCATTTTCCTCGACCTCTTAGGGAAAGAAGAGAACACTCTGGCCCTCTAACTCATCTTGCATTTTAAAACATTGTGCTGTGAAGAATATTCATCTCTTGACACACTTTCAGCCTCTTACTTGCAGAGCACTGCATAAAAGCATTTATCACAACACTGTTCAAACATATTAAAACGCCTTGAACTCTCAGTATGCCCTTATTCGAGGTCTTCCTCAGTGTATACACAGGAATTTGATGTGACTTAAGCCACTTAAGGTTTTCTCGCTATTGGACATTACACAAACCCTCTGTGATCACTATCACGCAGCCTTTGTTACTGCCTGACAAAATTACATCCTTTTATCAGTTGCACTATACTCCCCAAATGATCGAATAACCTCCTACTTCTAGTTGCCCATGTAGATGGTTTCCTTGAACACTAACCTCTTTTTGCCTCTATTGGAACATAATAATTTGCACAGACTTTCCTCACAAATTCTCCGTATCTTAAGCCAAGTGCCCTAGCCACTGGATGAGCTTTTGGAGGTTTTTTCCTTCCCCCTTGATCTTTCAGTATCCCATCTTAGGACAAAGGTGTTCGTACTCCTGGAAATGAATTATTTCCTAAAAATGTGCTACTTGTCATCTTCGTCTCATCTGAGGCTTCCTCAAGGAATCTCCCCATATTTAAAAAAATAATAGTCTGCAAGAATTTTCAGGCCATGTTCTGATTTTCCGTGCCCATTCTGTTATTCTCCTCACATATCAAACCCTAAGGTATGTTATAATAATTATCATCATCATCATCATCATCATCATCATCATCTGAAAATACATGCCTCCATAGTACAGAGGAAGAACTGTTTATTTAGAGTATACTGCAAGCCTGCACCAAAGCTAAGAAAACAACAGGTCATAGGGCTGAAGAAGGCTTTTAAGATCATCAGGTTCAGCCTTTTGTCACTGTCACATCTGAAAAATAGTTTTAAGTTTCTTGCCTCCACCTGGGAGCCCGCACCAGAACTATGTTGCTCTGCTAGATTACTTACCTAATACTCGCAATATTACATACTTAATTTATAACCAGGATGAAAATAAAATCCATTATGTCAAGTCTGTTTTGGACTGGCTGAGAAAACTGAGGCCATTTATTATATCCCTATCATTAGCTGATTAAGACAGAATGTGTGTTAAAACAATTAAATCACATTCAATTACTTAGTCAAAAAGGTTTACTTATTTTCAACTGCAAATGCCATTTTGTCAAAGGAAATATCCAGACATCCAAGATAAATGTATCTTACTTAACTGAAAAGTTGCCAAATATACTTTAAGATCTTAGAGCTCTAAGTTCTACCCTGGAAGTACTCTAAGTAGTTTCTATTGTATAATGAAGATAAAAGAAAAAATAACGTGTAGGGAGTGTGCTTGCTTCAAAAAAGTGTGACGGACTGAGAGCTAGACAAAGGACTGCGTACCATACTGTTCTGTCATCGCACAGACAAATCACAGAATGTTAGGGGTTGAAAGGGACCTCTGGAGATCATTTAGGCCAACCCCCTGCCAGAGCAGGTTCACCTTGAGCAGGTTGCACAGGATGGCAACCACACGGGTTTTGAACATCTCCAGAGAGAGAGCCTCCACAACCTTTCTGGGCAGCCTGCTCCAAAGCTCTGCTACCCTCAATGTAAAGAAGTTCCTCCTCATTATCAGATGGAACTTCCTATGTTCAAGTTTGTGCCTGTTACCTCTTCTGTCACTGGCCTCCACTGAAAAAACTCCAGGGAAATCCAGCTACAAATCCATGTCTGGAAAGCAAATGTAAAAGAGTTAAGTATTTCATGGTATATATAGTATAGAAAGAGATTACTGAACCCAACCATGTCAAGCAAACCTGGAAATCATAAGGGTCAAAAGAACCCATGTTTTTCTTGATAGTAACCATGTCTGTGATACAAAAAATATCTTGATGATGATGGCAGCCCTGTACAGAACCACCTTTAAAATGGTAAAAGTGTCTGCAAATTTTGTATGTTCAAATCGACTTGTAAAATCATACAAACATTGTAGAAGCAAATGTAGCAGGAACACTGTTTCTAGCGCTGCTAATGTCAGGACTGTACCAAAGTAAAGCAGAGTGTGGCAATGGGGGTTTCTAGGACAAGTTTATGGGAAAATAGCACAGAATAGCTGCCAAGGGGCATGGCAAATTAACTAATTAAAAGAGAAACCCACAGAGAAAGTGGATCTGACATTCACTCATTTTTATTCCTCTTTTTTTCCTGACCTATTCTTTCCTTAAACCTACAGCAGCTGAAGTCATGGGCAGCTTGAATGGGCAGGGAGTGAGCATGGCACAGCTCTGCTACTGGTATAAGATCACTGAGAGGATCACCAGGAGTAAATGCATCTTCAACTCTGGCACCATGAGGATGCAGCAAATGGCTCCCTTAAACCTCTTCTCTGTCTTTGGGTAGAGGGAGAAAAAAGGAAACATGGCAGAGACTAAGATTTTCAGAGTGTAATTGCAGAAATCACAACGCACTGTTTCCCCACAATATTCCCAAAGTTGGAAATCTATGGATAGTTGGCAAGGAGCTTTCAGTGCAACACATTTGGGGGGTGGGGGAGGGTGGGGAACAGAACAAAGCAGAACAAAAAAGAAAGAACGAATGAAACAACATGTCGTGGACCGAGATAGGTAAAGCCGCGACCCACACCCCCACCTCGGGGGATCGAGGGCTGAGGACCACTCCCCGTCACACTCACAAACAACGCTTAGGAATCAATAGATTTATTAAAGGCACTGAGGGTTTGGCAAGTCCAATATCAACTAACACACAAGGTCTATCTCTATATCTATATCCACACCTATATATCCATATACCAACAGCTATACAACACTACATCTATATACCAATAACAACACACACAGAAAACAAGAGAGAACCTCTCCCCTTCCCCCCTGTTCCCGTTCCCGGACAGGGATAAGAGGGAAAGCCTGGAGAGAGCCTTTGGGAAATAGAAGAATATTGGAAAAGAGAAGTGAGTGTCTGGTATTATATTATGTAGGAATGTTAGTAAAAAGCCTCGGAATGTAGTTCGCAACTCTCACCACCGGGGTACGGCCGAAGCCAATCCCTGGTCGGGATCCACGTCCTTTCCCTTGAGACTCTGGGCAAACGGTCCGTTCGGCACGTCCACACGCCAACAACCACAGGGAGCAGCGCCGTAACTTCACGGCAGCCTCCGCAGCGGTACGCTCACCGCGGCGGCTGGATCCGTATAGTATTCACAGAGCGCGCGCCTTCTTGCTCCTCCCTTTTTTCCGGTTCCGGCCCCGCCGTGCCTCCTGGGAGCTGTAGTCTGTAGTCTGTGCGCATGCGCCTGGTACCTCTGTCCTCTCCCCACGAGTGCCGGGGGGGCGCATCGCCAGGAATGGTCAGTGAATGTCGCTGGACTAAAGGCCATTATAGAGTCCGTCTCTCACACAACAACAACAACAAAACAACAAAAAAGCAAATAAAAAACCATTAGCCTTCTAAACAAAGAATGATAATTATTGCTGTAAGTCAAGCAGGCAAAGTCTAACATCATGGCATCTTAATATGCAGTACAGAGTCTTTGTTTTGGTTGAACATTTGTCTTTCAAAGAACTGTTATCTCAGCTTTCTATTTTTGTTTTCTTATAGCTGTGGTAAAAGATTTGTTTTTCTAAATCTGAATCTTATCTTCTGGCTGTGACCTGAGCAATATGTCTTTCTTTTCACGGAACACTTGCATCAGTTCTGATAGATTTTATGATTAACACAAAGAAGTCACTTTAGTTATTTATTAACAGGCTTCAGGCTATACCAAATTAGGAATTCCTCAACAAGACCAAGATAATAACTTAGAACAGGCAGATATCCAGCAGTTACACTGTGCTGATATTACTCGCTCACACCATAAGCGTGGACAATTCACAGAAAAGACAATGAAATGACTGTTTCAGATGAAGTGGCTGCTTTAGATTAGCTTCCAGAGTCTGGAAGGAATCAAAACTGCTTCAGGTACAGCTGTTAATTTACCATGAAACAACAGAAAAAATCAGTAGTTCTCCCAAACAAGTGTGTTGTATGTAAAATAAACAAATATGGTGACGATTTTTTTTTTCCAGTTATACTATTGTTCTTTTACTACCAGGGCAACTAAGTGCACATAGACTGACCATGATTATTTAACTAGGCTGCAAAGTCATGAACTATTACTCATTTCCTGTGTGCAGTACAATTCTCCTGTATGCTGCCTCATGGCCCATGGTCTGTGCTTTTGATCCTTGGCCAAGGCACAGCTATTGCACCTGCAGATTGGTGCACATCTTGACTGGCTCAGTAAAGAAGAGTCATTGCCATTGGCACATCACCAAGGCTGCCTGTCCTAGAAGTAAACGGTGTCCCTGTTAGAATGCAAAGAGCTGGGAGAGCAGCAGCAAATTAGGGGATTAAGGTCAGAAAGAGGCAATAAATTCCCAAACACGTAAAACTAAAGAAAGCCCTTGAGTGTGCCATTGAAGCATGGCCAAAACATATTCAACACCTTTTTGGAGATAAGAACTACTACTTACAAAGACCTTTTTGGTGAGGAGCTTCCTGCTTCCCTAAGACCAACCAAGAATAATGTGGCTACCCAGACAGAGCCTCAGTGTGAGCATGCTGCCACCCAGGTTTCGGCATGCAGCCTGTGCCCTGCTCTTGCACCAATGCAGGATGGCAGCAGTGAGTGCAGCAGTGAGTACAGCTGTGGGAGGTGTGCCCAGGTAGAGGAGCTCCTTAGACTAGTAATGGAGCTTCAGGAAGAGGTAAGTAGATTGAGAATTATCAGGGAGTGTGAGAGGGAGATAGATGAGTGGAATCACAACCTACCCTCTGTAAAAATGGTGCCACAATCAACTGTGGCACAGGAGACAAAGGACTCCTCACCCTCCTCTCACCATCAGGTAGATGGTGGAAGCCCTGGTGATGAAGGAGGATGGAAAAAGGTTACTTCTAAGGGTGGTAGGCGAATCTGCTCTCAGCCTGCCTCAGCTTCTCAGGTGCCTGTCCACAACAGGTATGAGGCCCTGCAATTGGATGAGCAAACAGCTGATGATACAGGTTAAGGTCCTTCAAGAATGAAGGGGTTAAGTAGGCAGCCTCCCCCACGCATCACCACCACTCGTGTAAGGGCAAAAAGAAGGGTAGTGGTCATTGGTGATTCCTTTCTGAGTGGAACAGAGGGTCTGATATGCTGACCAGACCCAACTCACAGGGAAGTCTGCTGTCTCCCTGGGGCTAATGAAAGGGACATCACCAGAAAACTTCCTAGGTTGATAAAGTCTCCACACTATTACCCACTAGTGGTTTTTCATGTTGGTGATGATGAGACAGCAAGAAGAAATCCTTAAAGCAATCAAAAGGGATTTCTGAGCCTTGGGACGGTGGTTAAAGAGTCAGGTGCACAGGTGGTATTTTCTTCAATACTTTCTGTAGTGGGGAAGAATAATGAATGGAGTAGGTGGTCCCAGCTGATGAACATGTGGCTCCGAGACTGGTCTTATAGGCGGAACTTCGGGTTTTTGGACCATGGGATGGTCTATTCTTCACCAGGTCTAATGATGCCTGATGGCATGCTCCTCCCACAGAAAGGGAGAATAATTTTTGCTTAAGAGCTAGCTGAACTGATTGGTAGGGCTTTAAACTTGATTTGAAGGAGGAAGGGGGCAACAGCATTCCAGTCAGGGTAGAGCAGAGGGAGGGCTCATCAGAATCTGAGGAACTGTGTCCTAGTGAGATTCTTCATTCTGCTCCACAAAGAAGAAGGCACAAGGAACCATACTTGGAAGTGCTTCTATATGAATGCACGCAGCATGAGGAACAAGCAGGAGGAGCTAGAAGCCTTGACCCATTCCCAGGGATCTGACATAATTGGTATTACTGAAACCTGGTGGGATGAGTCCTGTGACTGGTGTGCCACAATGGATGGTTACAGGCTTTTCAGCAGGGATAGAGAGGGTAGGAGAGGTGGGGGGGTGGCACTGTATATAGTGGATGGGCTGGAGTGTGTGGAGCTTGCAGTGGGTGATGGCACAGTTGAGAACCTTTGGGTAAGAATTAAGGGGCAAACAATTAAAACAGATGTCATTGTGGGAGTTTGCTATAGGCCACCCAATCAGGATGAGGTAACTAATGAGTCATTCTTTAGGGATACATGCAGGATACATCCAAGTCATCTGCACTTGTCCTCATGGGGGATTTCAATCTGCCAGATATCAACTGGGAGCACCACACAGCTGGTACAAACAGGTCCAGAAGACTCCTAAACTATCTAGATGATAACTTTATGGTACAGGCGTTGAGAGAACCAACCAGGAAAGGAGCCTTCCTTGATTTGTTACTTGTAAACACAGAAGGTCTTGTGGACGAAGTGGTGATTGGAGGCTGCCTTGGCCACAGTGACTGTGAAGCAGTCAAGTTTAACATCTATGGTACTAGGAGGAAAACTAACAGTAAGACCTCAACTCTGGACTTCAGGTTGCTTGGGGAAGTGCTTGGTAAGGTCTCCTGGGAAAAAGAGTTTCAGGGTACTGGGGTCCAACAGCACTGGTCACTCTTTAAGCACCACCTCCTAAGAGCACAAGAGCAGGCAATTCCAAAATGCTGGAAGTCAAGCAGGCAAGGTAGAAGGCCACCCTGGCTGAGTAGGGACCTCCTACTAAAAATAATGCACAAAAGGAAGGTGTATGGACAATGGAAGGAAGGTCAGACAACATGGGAGAACTATAGGTATGCTGTTTGCCACTGTAGGGCAGAAATCCATGCAGCTAAAGCTCAACTAGAGTTGAAGCTGGCCTGCACTGTGAAGGATAATAAAAAGGGCTTTTTAAAACATGTTAATAGCAAAAAGCATCCAGCTGGATCCTTACAAGTCAATGGGACCTGATGAAATTCACCCAAGGATGCTTGAAGAGCTAGCAGAGGTCACAGTGATACCTCTCTCAGTGATTTTTCAACGCTCTTGGGAATCTGGAGAGGTACCAGTTGACTGGAAGCTGGCAAATGTTGTCCCAATCTTCAAGAAGGGCAGCAGGGATGACCCCGGTAATTACAGGCCTGTTAGTGTAACTTCAGTCCCTGGTAAGATTATGGAGAAGATTATTCTGGGAGCTACTGAAAAACACCTAAAAGACAACACAGTCATTGGTTCCAGCCAACATGGGTTCCTTAGAGGAAGGTCCTGCTTGACCAACTTGATTTCTTTCTATGACAAGGTTACCCACCTAGTTGACCAAAGGAAGCGAGTTGATGTAATCTTCCCGGATTTCAGAAAAGCCTTTGATACTGTCTCTCCCAGTATCCTTCTAAACAAAATGCCCAGCATCCAGCTGGACAAGCACATAATACATTGGGTGAGTAATTGGCTGATGGGTCGAGCTCAAAGAGTTATAGTAAATGGGGCCACATCAGGCTGGTGACCAGTCACTAGCGGGGCTCCACAGGGATCCATCTTAGGGCAATATGTTCAATATGTTCATAAATGACTTAGATGCAGGACTTGAAGGCCTAGTTATTAAGTTTGCAGACGACACTAAATTGGGAGGAGCAGTTGACACTCTCGAGGGCAGAGAGGCCCTGCAGAGGGATCTGGACAAATTAGAGAGCTGGGCAATCACCAATCGCATGAAGTTTAACAAGGAGAAGTGCTGGATTTTGCACCTGGGACACAGTAACCCTGGATATACAGACAGTCTGGGGAGGGAGAGGCTGGAGAGCAGCCCTGCAGAGAGGGACCTGGGGGTTCTGATTGACCACAAGTTGAACATGAGCCAGCAGTGTGCCCTGGCAGCCAGGAGGGCCAACTGAGTCCTGGGGTGCATCAAGCACGGCATAGCCAGCCAGTCAAGGGAGGTGATTGTCCCACTTTACTCTGCACTGGTGCGGCCCCATCTTGAGTACTGTGTGCAGTTCTGGGTGCCACAGTACAAAAGGGATATGAAGCTGCTGGAGAGTGTCCAGAGGAGGGCCACAAGGTTGTTGAAGGGTTTAGAGGGGATGCCGTACGAGGAGCAGCTGAAGGCACTTGGTCTGTTCAGCCTGGAGAAGAGGAGACTGAAGGGAGACCTTATTGCAGCTTATTGCTTCCTCACTAGGGAAGGTGGAGGAGCAGGCACTGACCTCTTCTCTCTGGTGATCAATGATAGAACCTGAGGGAATGGTAGGAAGATGTGCAGGGGGAGGTTTAGCTTGGACATTGGGAGGGGATTCTTCACCCAGAGGGTGGTGGAGCACTGGAATAGGCTCCCCAGGGAAGCAGTAATGGCACCAAGCCTGACAACATTCAAGAAACATTTGGACAATGCCCTCAGGGGCATGGTATGAACCTTGGGGTTGTCTTATTCTGGGGTGGGAGTTGGACTTGGGGATGTCTGAGGAGGTGTTTGAGCCACCATCCCTGGATACATCTAAAAAGACAGATGTGGTGCCAGGGAACAGGTTTTGGTGGTGGACGTGGCAGAGCAAGGGTAGTGGTTGGACTTGATTATCTTGAAGGTCTTTTCCAACCAGAGCGATGATACTATGATACTAACATGACTGAGGTGACCACAGGGGGCATGGGGAATATTTTTATCTGACTCAGAAAGCTCTCTGGCACTTTTAGAATGTGTACCAATCTGAAGACCCACTACCACAATAAGATAGGTGGAGGACACAGGTGACTTGTGGATGTTGTCTGTCTAGACTTTGGTAAAGGCTTTGACACCATCTCCCACAGCATTCTCCTGGAGAAGCTGGCGAATCATGGCATAGACAGGTACCCTCTCTGCTGGGTAAAAAACTGGCTGGCTGGCCTAGCCCAGAGAGTTGTAGTGAACGGGGTTGGATCCAGCTGGCGGCCGGTCACCAGTGGTGTCCCCCAGGGCTCAGTTTTGGGTCCAGTCTTGTTCAATATCTTTATTAATGACCTAGATGAGGGAACCAAGTGCCTCCTAAGTAAGCTTGCAGATGACACTAAGCTGGGTGGAAGTGTCGATTTGCTTGAGGGTAGGAAGGCTCTGCAGAGAGATCTGGACAGGCTCGATCGATGGGCTGAGGCCAATTGTATGAGGTTCTCCGCCCGAGCCCCGGCTGGAACCAGGAAGTCCGCGGCAGCCAACCAGGTGCAGAGGGGGCGCGGCCAGAGGCTGCACGGGAGATTTAAAACCCTCTAGGGAGCGGGCAAACAAACAGGAGCGGGCAAACAAACAGGAGCGGGCAAACAGGGACATGGCACGTCTGTGAGGCGGGGCACGGCAGTTTGCACGAGGCAGTTGGCAGCGGGCAGGGTGCGCGGGTGAGTGTGCGAGGTCGTTAAAACCCGCTAGAAAAGAAAGAAGGCTAAGTATGGTTCCCACCCGGTCAAAAGCCTCTACCAGGAGGACTGTGGCAACCCAAACAGAGGTTCCTCACAGACATGTGGGCCTTCAGGTCTCTGGCTGTAGGGAGTGCCAAAGCCTGTTGTTGCCCCTGGAGAATGGCAGAGATGCCAGCTGTGTGAGGTGTGAGCAGATAAATGACCTGCTCAGTATGGTTGCACAGCTGAAGGAAGAAGTAGAGAGGTTTAGGAATATCAGGGAGTGTGAGAGGGAGATAGATTGTTGGTGCAATGACTTAGCATCCCTGAACAACTCTCAAATGACAGGTGGGGCTCATGATGAAGACCAGTGCCTATCCCGTCTGCCTGGCTGAGCGATATAGCCTACAGGATGAGGAGCAATGGCAGAGAGTTTCTGCACGGCGGAAGCAGCATGGCAAGGGGGCCCCTGGTGTTCCCCCTCTCCAGGTGCCTTTACAGAACAGATACGAGGCTCTACAAGTAGAACCAAATGATACTGTGGATGATGGTTCGCCAAACTTGTAAGTGTCACTGAGGCCACGTCAGTCTGTACCTTTCATCAAAACCACCTCAGTTAAGAAAAAAAGGTGGGTACTTGTCATAGGTGACTCACTTCTGAAGGGAGTGGAAGGCCCTATATGCAGGCCAGACCCACTTCTTAGGGAGGTCATCTGCTTCCCTGGGGCCAGGGTTAAGGATATAAGGAGGAAGCTCCCTGCCCTAGTTCAGCCCTCAGACTACTACCCATTACTGCTGTTCCAAGTAGGCAGTGATGAGGTAGCTACCAGAAGTGTAGGGGCAATAAAGAGAGATTTCAGGGCACTGGGACGGCTGGTTAGGGGATTGGGAGAACAGGTGGTGTTCTCCTCTATCCCACCAATAGCAGGGATTGATGAGGGGATAAATGGGAAGAGCCAGAAGATTAACTCCTGGCTTCGGGACTGGTGCAGCCGACAGGACTTTGGCTTTTTTGATCAGGGATGGACCTACAGGACACCGGGCATGGCAACAGGTGTGGGAAGCTTAACATGGAGGGGGAGAAGGGTCTTTGCACACAAGTTAGCAGGGCTCATCGACAGGGCTTTAAACTAGGTTTGAAGGGGGATGGGGACAAAACCAGAGATGAGCCTAAGGATGGCTGCCAGTCTGCTGTCCCACTCAAGGCAGGAAATGGGGATAAATGTGGTGACAAGAACATAGGGCTCACTGATAGGTTGGTAACCACACAAGTGGTCGGGATATCTGTACCACAGCTCAAGTGTATATATGCCAATGCCCGAAGCATGGGAAATAAACAAGAGGAGTTAGAAGCTATTGTGCACCAGGGAGACCATGATATAATTGCCATCACGGAAACGTGGTGGGATGATTCGCATGGTTGGAGTGCTGCAATGGTTGCCTATAGTCTCTTTAGAAGGGACAGGCAAGGCAAGAGAGGTGGTGGGGTGGCGTTAAGGAGTGCTTTGACTGCCTAGAATTCAATGTTAAACACACCAAGGCAGAATGTATATGGGTGAGGATAAAAGGGAAGGCCAATGAGGCTGATATCCTAGTGGGAGTCTGCTACAGACCACCTGACCAGGATAAGAAGACTGATGAGATGTTCTTTCGACAACTTGGGGATGTCTCACGTTTGCTGGCCCTTGTTCTTGTGGGGGACTTCAACTTACCAGATGTCTGCTGGAAGTGCAACACAGCAGAAAGGGGCCAATCCAGGAGGTTTCTGGAATGTATAGAAGATAACTTCCTGCTACAGCTGGTAGGTGAACCTACCAGGGGTAGTGCCATGCTAGACCTACTCTTCACAAACAGAGAAGGGCTGGTGGAAGATGTAGTGGTTGGAGGTTGTCTTGGGCACAGCGACCATGATATAATAGAATTTACAATTTGTGGTGAAGTTAGGAGGGTCATCAGCAAAACCTCTTCCTTGGACTTCCAGAGGGCTGACTTTGGCCTCTTCAGGACGCTGGTTGGGAGAGTCCCTTGGGAAGCAGCCCTCAAAAACAAAGGAGCCCAGGAAGGCTGGGCTTACTTTAAGAATGAACTTATGAAGGCGCAGGAGCAGGCTGTCCCTGTGTGCCAAAAAAGGAGCTGGAAGGGAAGAAGACCAGCCTGGTTGAGCAGGGAACTATTGCAAGAACTCAGGAATAAAAAAAGAATGTATCAACTTTGGAAAAAAGGGCAGGTGAATCAGGAAGCATTTAGGGATATTGTAAGGTCATGTAGGAAGAGAATCAGAGATGCAAAAGCCCAGCTAGAACTTAAACTAGCCATCTCTGTAAAGGATAATAAAAAATGCTTTTATAAATACATTAATAATAAAAGGAGGGTCAGGGAAAATCTTTATTCCTTATTGGATGAGGAGGGGAACTTAGTAATGGAGGACAAGGAAAAGGCTGATGTGTTTAACACCTTCTTTGCCTCAGTCTTTAACAAAAAGACTAGCTACCCTCAGGACAACTGGGCTCCTGAGTTGGTAGACAGGGATAGGGAGCAGAATGCCCCTCCTGTAATCCAGGAGCAAGTAGTTAGGGACCTGCTGTGCCACTTAGATCCCAACAAGTCCATGGGTCTGGATAGGATTCATCCTAGGGTGCTGAGGGAGCTGGCAGAAGAACTGGCTAAGCCGCTCTCAATCATTTATCACCAGTCCTGGCTCACTGGGGAGGTCCCAGATGACTGGAGGTTGGCCAATGTGACACCCATCCACAAGAAGGGCCAGAAGGACGATCCAGGGAACTATAGGCCTGTCAGCCTGACCTCGGTGCCTGGCAAGGTTATGGAACAGATCATCCTAAGTGCCATCATGTGGAAGACAACCAGGGGATCAGGTCCAGCCAACATGGGTTTAGGAAAGGAAGGTCCTGCCTGACTAATCTCATCTCCTTCTATGACTGGGTGACCCACCTAGTGGATGAGGGGAAGGCTGTGGATGTGGTCTACCTTGACTTCAGCAAGGCCTTTGACACAGTCTCCCACAGCATCCTCCTGGACAAGCTAGCAATCCATGGCTTGGACAGGTACACCCTTCACTAGGTCAAAAACTGGTTGGATGACCGGGCCCAGAGGGTGATGGTGAATGGAGCTGCATCCAGTTGGCGTCCAGTGACCAGTGGTGTCCCCCAGGGATCAGTACTGGGCTCAGTGTTATTCAATATCTTTATTGATGACCTGGATGTGGGGATTGAGTCCACCCTCATTAAATTCACAGATGACACCAAGCTGGGGGGGAGTGTTGATCTGCCAGAGGGTAGGAAGAGGCTGCAGGAGGACCTGGACAGGCTGGATCGATGGGCCGAGGCCAACGGCATGAAATTCAACAAGACCAAGTGCAGGGTCCTGCACTTTGGCCACAATAACCCCAGGCAGCGCTACAGGCTGGGGGAAGAGTGGCTGGAGAGCAGCCTGGGAGAGAGGCACCTGGGAGTACTGGTGGACAGCTGGTTGAAAATGAGCCAGCAGGGTGCCCAGGTGGCCCGGAAGGCCAATGGCATCCTGGCTTGTATCAGGAATAGTGTGGCCAGCAGGAGTAGGGATGTAATTCTCCCCCTGTACTCAGCACTGGTGAGGCCTCACCTCAAGTACTGTGTACAGTACTGGGCCCCTCACTTCAAGAAGGATGTTGAGGTGCTGGAGCGGGTCCAGAGGAGAGCAACAAGGCTGGTGAAAGGACTAGAGGGAAAGTCTTATAAGGAGAGGTTGAGGATGTTGGGGGTGTTTAGCCTGGAGAAGAGGAGACTCAGGGGGGACCTCATCACTCTCTTCAACTACCTGAAGGGAGGTTGTAGTCAGGTTGGGGCTGGGCTCTTCTCCCAGGCAACCAGTGACAGGACAAGAGGGCATAGCCTGAAGTTGCTCCAGGGGAGGTTTAGGTTGGATATTAGGAAGCACTTCCTCTCGGAGAGGGTGATTAGACATTGGAATGGACTTCCTAGGGAAGTGGTGGAGGCACCGTCCCTGGATGTGTTCAAGGCAAGGCTGGATGTGGCACTTAGTGCCATGGTCTAGATGGTGTGGTGGTGTTGGTCATAGGCTGGACTTGATGATCTTAAAGGTCTTTTCCAGCCTTGGTGATTCTGTCAAACAAGGCCAAGTGCCAGGTCCTGCACTTCGGTCACAACAACCACATGCAAGGCTACAGGCTTGGGGATGAGTGCTTGGAAAGTTCCAGAGTGGAGAAAGACCTGGGGGTTGACAGCGAAGTTAACATGAGCCAGGAGTGTGCCCAGGTGGCCAAGAAGGCCAACAGCATCCTGGCCTGAATCAGGAATAGTGTGGCCAGCCGGAGTAGAGAAGTGGTCCTGCCCCTGTACTCAGCACTGGTGAGGCCACACCTCAAGTACTGTGTCCAGTTCTGGGCCCCTCACTACAAGAAGGATGTTGAGTTGCTGGAACGTGTCCAGAGAAGAGCTACCAAGCCAGTGAAAGGTCTGGAGAATTAGTCCTATAAGGAGAGGCTGAGGGAACTGGGATTATTTAGTTTGAAGAAGAGGAAGCTGAGGGGAGACATCATTGCTCTCTACAGCTACCTGAAAGGAGGTTGTAGGGCAGTGGGAGTTGGCCTCTTCTGTCCAGTGAATAATGACAGGACGAGAGGAAACGGCCTGAAGTTGCACCAGGGGAGGTTTAGACTGGATATTAGAAAGAATTTCTTCACTGAAAGTGTGGTTGGACACTGGAAAAGGCTTCCCAGGGAGGTGGTGGAGTCACCATCCCTGGAAGTGTTTAAAAGAAATACAGATGTAGTGCTTAGGGACATGATTTAAGCACTGAATGGGTAGATTAGGCTCTGGTTGGTGGATTTAGGTTATGATTGGACTTGAGGATCTTCAAGGTCCTTTCCAACCAGGATGATTCAGTGATTCTGTGTGACTGTATCAAAGAAACCAGATAGTGTGAGAGGTTAAAACCATGTATGTCATTGGATATGGGTCTTTTCACTTACTACGCTGGAGAGGACACTTAAGGCCCCCTAAACATTATTAACTACTGTGGTAGACGATGTCTTCTCTGGGTTACAGTCAGCATTATGGGGCATTTAAGAATTGTGGGACAAAGCTGTTCAAGCAATCCATGTACACTGCTATTACTGATACTATTGCTATGCACTGCTACTCTACACTATTCACACCATGCTAAAAATGCAATTGTGACAACTGCTTTTGGAAAAAGACATTTTAAAAAACAGTACATAAAGATTACACTGAAGGGACTACCCAGGAGAGGGAAAGAGTTCATTCATTTGAAATACTCTCCTGGTTTGAGCCAGGACAGAACCTATTTTCTTTTCAGTAATTTTACTTCTCAGTGAAGTCTCTTCTAAGTGACTGCACTTGCTGAAATTAACAGCATGTTGTTCAGTCAGTGTCTGCTTCTAGGACTGATGACACTTGGTCTTTATAGCTGTGGCTGGAGAATGGTATGCAGACAGGCTCTTGCTTAGACTGATTCCTACAGAAGCCAAGGTCACTGGTTGGTTCTGCTCCACTTCTTGTGTGCCAGAAACAAAAGAGGGGAAAAGGGGTCAAACCTGCAACCCTTCTGTGGGGAGGAGCGGATGGGACAGGTGACCCAAAATGACCAAATGCAGTATTCCATCCCTTACACATCATGCTCAGTGTAAAGCTAAGGGATCAGGAGGGTCAAGCTCTTTTCATCAATGACTGTGTCCTGGCAGAACTGCATCTATTCATCTGCCTTTGATCCCCATTCACATGTTCCTGAATTCAGTTCCCACCTTTTGCTGACTTCAGAAGCCCAGTCCAGGACTTTCCTAGGTACCTGCCCTGCAGCCTCAGTGGTGATGTGTTACTGGGGGGTAGCATGACAGTGGTTTTGTACAGATTTCATTATTTTCATTATTTACTGTTTCACTAAAGCTGTATTGTTTAGTTGTTTAGTTTCCAACCCATAAGTCTCTCTCCCGTACTCTCTTTTCTTTCCCTTTCTGGGAAGGCAGAGGGGTTAATAGAGAGCATCTGTCAGCCATTGAATTGTCAGACCAGCATTAAACCGTGACAAATTCTCTTGTAGAAAAGATTATAGCAATCTTTTACTATCAGATGACACAGACAAAGCATAAAGGTGATTTAAAGACAACTCTACCTTTTATTCTTCACATCAAGAGGGACCAAGTTAGCATTTGAATCTCGTAACTGGTTTTGCAGTCAGTTCTGAGAATAATGCGAAGGTAGATTTTTTTGCAAGGGCAGAGTATGAGGGTATACTAATAAAAGACATAAATTGAGGTTTAATCATCATTCAGGAAAATCATGGTTCTTCCAGATACAAAGAGACCTTATTCTGCATTTCATTTGCTTATACACCATATTCCAGTGGGATCCAAAAAGGAAATAATCAGGGCTAGCGTGTTTACTTTCTGTGCATAGCAAAGAATAGACAATATTTGTCCTGGCCCACAAACTGCAAATAAAAGGGATACAGTGCTACAGTTTATCACGAGTCACAGATCACGTTAATTAAAGGACTATCTAACAGAGTTCAAAATTTTATAAGGCTGTAGCAGCACTTCAATAAGGACAGTTAGCCTCAAGTACAGCTGCTTCAGCATATATTTCTTCTGCTTTCCTGCCATCTTGAGGCTTAACCGCAAAATGCATATAATATAAATTAAAAAAAAACAAAAGAAGGTACAATTTCTGGTTTGTGAAGGGCTTGCTCTTTAAATACCATTTGGCCTAAGCTGTAGTCCGAACCACCACCCCTCCTCCCTAAACAACACTGCAGCTTGCAACAGCTTGCATACTCAGTCCAATGACTTTCTCCAACAACTTGATCCCACAGAAAGGAATTGTGTCGATGAGCCCAGATCTCACCCTGGAGGAAGTGGGCCTTATGGCATTCCAGAGGATCTTCCCTTGATCTAGGCCTGACTAAGGCAGTGACTGTCTTTCTGCATTCACATTTCTTATTTAAATACATTAGTTTGAAAGTGATTATGTGAGAATTGAGCTGAATTATATTTTGCCTCACTCATTAGCAGAGACAAATGCTACCAGTGCTACCAGTGAAACATGCAAGATTTTTAGCTATGCTTCTCACCATCTGGGAAGTTACATCTAGGAATATGTATGACTGCTAAGAATCCAACTGTAGCCTTTCAGGTTTATTTCACATTTACAGGGGATGGTCAAGGCGGCTGACTTAATACAACTGATTTAACACAGCTCATATTAGGCAAACAAACATGAAATCTTAAGGCCATCTCTGCAGCTATGTGTGAGCCAATCAGCACTCTGATGGAAAATCAGCACATTGTACACTCATCCAAATCCAACCAAATAAGTTAAACAATTGGTTGAATATCAGACATGAAGAATATTAGAGGTTTTCTACAGAGTTTTGTTGTTGTTGTTGCTTATTTGTAAACAAAATTGTAAGAATCAATAGTCAGCTAGCTGACTATTTAGAATGGCTCCACTGACTGATCTTTTCATGACTTAAGAGTCAACATTTCAACCGGCTGATGCTCCAAGAGAGTGACATTTCTCTAGCAGTTTATCCACCAGTTGAAATGCTATGCTAGTCTGACTGAAACCACCAGGAGAGTGTAAGGGCAAAACACTTCTGCTGGTCTATTATTATTAGTGAGAAATTTTCTGGGCCACATAATTTCAGATGAGTCAATAAGAAGTTTCAAGAAAAAACTAACATTGATTGGTCCCAATGAGCCAATCAGGAGCAGGATTGTAAAGAACCCACCAATCCGGCACAAGGGTGCTGGGAGAACATTAACATAAAAGAAGAACTGCACCCAAGCCAGAGAGACTTCCCTCGTTGTTTGTCCATGGGTGCATCATCCTGATTGCTGCTGCTCCGACCAGTGTTGCTGTTCATCACTGAATCCAGAAGAGAGACATCACTGTGCAGTCGCTGTGTCAGCGCCACTCCACCGCTGTGCCTACCCGGAAGCCAGAATAACCTTGCCTGCTAGCTGTCTAGAGCTGGAGCCAGACAAAGCCTTTTTAAAGGCTAAGAGCTGAAGTGTCTGTGTGCTTGCGCTAAAGAAGGAGGAGAAGAAAATCCTCCCTCCGTAGAGACACCAAGCATCAAGAGTTGGGGCTGGTCTCCAACTCCAACCTTCAGCAAGCATAAGCCCGTGATCCCTTTACGCGGCTTACTCCTCCTCAATCCTCAGTGTCTTTCGCCCCTTTTCCCTGGGGTGTGTTGGGTTCCTTTTCCTTCCTGGGACAGAAAGTCCTTCCTTCCTCAGGTTATTCCCTTTTGGTGAGCGTGGGTGTGACAAGTTATTGTTCCATATATTGTTGTATCCATATTCATTCTAAAGTAAAAGCACATAGTTTAAATTCTCCTTAGTGTCTCTGTGTTGCCTCTTTCATGGGCGGTAGCTATCATTTAAATACCTGTAGTGGGAGGGAATACAAGAGAGTTAAACACGGGACCTTAGACCACTCAGTCCCCGCGGACGATCCCTGGGAGCCCCAATCCACAAACCAGTGTGTGTGTGTGAGTGACTGAGATGCAGAAAAGTCTGCGAAGAGAGTGCAGAGTCCTAAGCTGCGGTTCCGTTCTCCCGTGAGGGAAATGGCCAGTAAAGGGACAAAGCAAAAGGCGCGAAAGGACAGTGTGAAAAGACGCGTGTCTGGTAACCCCAGCATGAAAGATGGTGCGGCTGTGCATGAGTGCTCAGCAAAGGGACATCACATTAAATCAAGCTCCTCCTTTTGCAAATGCATGCACCCGTCCTCACATAACACACTTGCCTTAGGCCCCTCAGATCGTCACAGCTGCCCAGCTGGAAAGCGACTTTGCATAAAAGGCCCTGGGGGTCCTGGTGGACACCAAGTTGAACATGAGCCCACAATATCCCTTCTACTCAGCACTGGTGAGGCCACACCTGGAGTGCTGGGTCCAGTGCTGGGCTACTCATTATATATCAGACAGGGACATAGTGGAGAGTCCAGCAAAGGACACCAAGAGTATGAAGGCCCTGGAGCACCTCTCCTAGGAGGAAAGTCTGAGAGAGCTGGGACTGTTCAGCCTGCAGAAGAGAAGGCTCAGGGGGATCCTATAAATGTACATAAATACCTGGAGGGGGATACAAAGAGGACAGAGCCAGGCTCTTGTCAGTGGTGCTCAGTGACAACACCAGAGTCAATGTGCAAAAACTGAAACACAGGAGGTTCCCTCTGAACATCAGGAAACATTTTTCCCTGGGAGGATGACCAGGCACTGGCACAGGTTTCCCAGAGAGGCTGTGGAGTCTCTATCTTTGAAGATAGTCAAAAGCCATGTGGACATGGTCCTGGGCACCCAGGCCTAGGTGGCCCCGCTTGAGCAGGGGGTTGGATCAGATGACCTCCAGAGGTCCCTACCAGCCTCAAACATTCAGTCATTCTCTAATTCAGTGTGTCTGCAGTGAAGAACAGTTTTAAAGGACTATAAAGCCTGTGTGTTTTTTGCAACACAGGTCTTGTGTCTAGAAAGTCTAAATCTTACCATGAAGCTTGGTTCCTGTGTAAAGGCCCCAAACCTGCAGAAATCTGATATATGTGGAGCATTTTCTACCTTTTACAGTTAAAAGCAGCTTATCTGAAAACAACAACAACAAAACCACAACAAACCTCAAAACAAACAAACAAACTACATTTTGAACTGTATTTGCAGTTCGAAGTACCTTCCACTGCTTGTAATTAATGAGATCTCTTGCTTCAGTAGGCAGGTTCAAGTAGGTTCAATTATAATGTTCTTGTAATGCTGAGCACAATAACCAACTCAGGAAAACTGTGTGGTCAGAAGTGGGTAATGGAAAGCAATGTTTATGACCAGATCAAGCACTTGGTCTAGGAAGACATCAATTGATCATTCAACCAATCACAGTACTCTTCAATACCCTACAGAAATCACTAATCTGAAAAAAACCCCAAAAATTCATTAGTGATATCTCAGATAGAATTGTACTACAGAACATGTATTGGCAAAGACATTGCAGCTACTTTTCATAATTGCATAACTACAAAAAAAGAATCAGGCTCAGAATATGTTGGACTGCCTTGGTAATCACTCTGCAGTGATATACTGTGGTCCATTCACCAAGAAATAAATAGTTTAAAAATCCAGCAAGAAAATTCTGCTTTTTCCTAAAAATTGTTAAGCAATACTGTTCTTTAGATGCATTTTCCTTCTCAAAAATTTGTATAACAGCTCTTGCCAACTCATCAGTTGAAGAGAATGCAGACACCCAAAAGAATGAAGGAAGATGCCAGGCTCCATTATCTCCAGACTTCTGCATGGGATTTCTCTGACCCCTCTAATTGCACAAGCCTTAGTCAATGCTTGTACAAAGCAGAAACCTCCTAATGATGCAGAAAATTAGAGAAAAAAAATCCCAGCTTTTCAACTTGTGTGTAGCTATTGATTAACTGGTAAAATGTAGTTAGGAAATAGGAAGCCTGGTAACACTGATCTTGGACTGCCCTTTCTATTTCTAATGTTCAGATTTGATTCTGAAGAGTGGTATTAATTTAATTCTAAAGGGACACACTGTATCTTCATATGATCAAGAAGCTCAACACACAATAAGAAGCCTTGGGAGAGCAAATCATGCTGTAAAGTACCTATTAGACAAAATAGGCTTTCTCAGTAACTTTTTAGAGTTCTTTGTGTGACAGAAGTTTGACTTATATTTAAGTTTGAGATGACAAAATGCACTGTTAAGGGGAGCCTGTTAGCTTAAGAATCACAGACTACATTTCTATCTGCGAAGGGCACTAGAGACATGTACACTTAAGAGAAGTATGTTGGTCAGAGTAACTTTAATGAGGCAACCGTGTGCTGTTTGTTTATCTTCTTCCAAACAGCTGGAGTTCAGGTTTGATCCAATAAAATACTTCAGTACTGTTTGTGATTGGAACCAGCCTGCTGAGCATCATGTAGGAGCAACCACATTATATATTAATGGTTCTGCAAAAGCAGAACTTGGTCCAGTATGCTTGGTACACTGCACACATTTTGTTACCTCTAACACAGTTGAAGGACATTAGGGTTAGAAGTGTACAGTTTCGTGTATTTGACAACCACCCAAAGTGTCGTCCTCACTATCAGTTATGCATTCTAGAGAGGAACACCTGCAGCAATCAAACCTGGTTTAACTAAAATTAATTGTCAATAGTCTCCATACAATAGTACTTCTAGGATGAAATATCAGGCTTTCAAAGACAACAGTTAATCTTCACGGAGGTGAGCACAGCAGTTTTCAGAATAAATTTGATTTTATCAAATTAATTTCATGTTGAGGACAGAGTTATTTTGGGCTTTTCACAGTGTTCATGATCCCACCCATCATAATAATAAAAATGGTGCAAGGCATTAATTGACAAGAGGAACAGCTGTTCTTCTACAGCAATGCTGCAAACCTCAGGGGTGGCATGGCTCTGCTGTAATTTGGAAGTGGTTCAGGAGTTACTGCCACAAAGATGTGCCACAGAGGCCAGGAGGACGGAGCAGCAAACAGTCACCTGTGGCATGCTTAGCAACATTTGCCTACTGACAGCACTTTCCTCAGACAGGTACATGTTTGAGCTGGTAGCACTGAAGGAGCATAACCCATGAAATGTATACAGCATCACTTGCACATCAGTTAACTCAGGTGCTTCAGGGACACTTTGCACTGCACAGCTGGGTAGTTGTGCTGGTTTGGTTTGGCAGGTGTTTTAGTAGTGGAGGAAGGGCCCCATGGGTGGCTCCAGTAAGAAGCTCAGAAGCTCCCCCAGCTCCAAAACCAGCTAGCCAAGGAGCTATTAGAGAAAGACAATGAATGCACCTCTGTGATTAACATATGAAAGAAACAATATAAGACCTGAGCAGAGAGCAAGCAGGAGAAGGAGCTGAGCTGGAGAGGCAAAGTGGTGCTTGTGGTTTGGTGAGGAGGAAGGGGAAGAAGGTGCCCAAGCAGAAGTTTCCCTGCAACCTATGGTGAGATGGCAGGCTGACCCCTGCATTTATGGAGGAACGTGGTGGAACATTGATTGCCTGAAGGTGCCAGAAGGGGTGAACTTGGATTAGCTGCCAGCGGATTTGGATTTTCTGCCAGTGGACTTGGATTATGCAGCTGTGGAAGACCTCAGTGGCAGGGGAGGTGACTGTTCCCGAAGCAGCCCGTGACTCTGTGGGAAGCCCGTGTTGGAGCAGCTTGCTCCGGATCTTGTGGGAAGAACTCAGGAAGGAGAGGTTTATGGAGGACTCTCCTCCCATGGGAGGGACCCTGTGGGGAAACAGGGGAAGACTGTAAGGAATCCTTCTTCCTGAGGAGGAAGGAGCAGCAGGATCCACCAGACTGTGATCTGACTCTAAACTCCATCCCCTGTCCTCCTGTGCTGCTCAGGGGAAGGAGGCAGAGAAATTGGGAACAAAGTAATTTGGGCCCAGGAAGAAGGGAGACACTGCTCTGTGTGTTGTCTGTGTCCTGTGTGGATTTGATTAGTAATAAATTAAATTATTATTTTTCCCCAAGTTAAGTCTGTTTTGCCTGTGACCATAATTGGTGACTGATCTTTGTCCTCCTCATCCCAGTGTGTGGGGGTGTGTGTGTGGAGGGGAGGAGGCATGGTGAGTGAGCAGCCACTTGGCTGGTTCTTTGTTGTTAGGTTAGGCCCAAACCACGACAGAAGTCTAGAAGATATGGAAATACTCGTCTCACTATGGTGAAGAACTAGTTTATAGGACTTGAAATCGCCCAGTTGACCCAAATCGTACAACTAATAATGAAGATCAGAATCTAGAGTATCCAAGGGCTTGGCTTTACAGAAGACTTACAGACGTCCTAAGCTTCAGAAACTTGCTTTATGAGCAGCCAGAACAGCTTTCAAGTGACCAGGCAGCCTTTGATTGAAATCTGTCCAGCCAATGGAAACATGACACATTTCTACAAATAATAATTTTCCAATAAAAACTTATTTCCTTTTCCTTCAAGAAAAAGCAGTTTCCCTCTAAAAAACTGAACAACCTTGTATTGGAGGCTTAAACTAGGTAAAACAGCTCATGGGGAAGCAAAGTCACACTCAAAGGCAAGAGAACACTGGACTTCAAGGTGTGCAACTGGGCAGAGAATGCAGAATGCAGCCAGGGGCTGTGTCGCCGACCGAGATAGGTAAAGCCGCGACTCACACCCCCACCTCGGGGGAATCGAGGGCTCAGGACAGCTCCCCATCACACTCACAAACAACGCTTAGGAATCAATAGATTTATTAAAGGCACTGAGGGTTTGGCAAGTCCGATATCAACTAACACACAGGGTCTATCTCTATATCTATATCCACACCTATATATCCATATACCAACAGCTATACAACACCACATCTATATACCAATAACAACACACACAGAAAACAAGAGAGAACCTCTCCCCTTCCCCCCTGTTCCCGTTCCCGGACAGGGATAAGAGGGAAAACCTGGAGAGAGCCTTTGGGAAATAGAAGAATATTGGAAAAGAGAAGTGAGTGTCTGGTATGTGTGAATATTATGTAGGAATGTTAGTAAAAAGCCTCGGAATGTAGTTCGCAACTCTCACCACCGGGGTACGGCCGAAGCCAATCCCTGGTCGGGATCCACGTCCTTTCCCTTGAGACTCTGGGCAAACGGTCCGTTTGGCACGTCCACACGCCAACAACCACAGGGAGCAGCGCCGCAACGGCACGGCAGCCTCCGCAGCGGTACGCTCACCGCGGCGGCTGGATCCGTATAGTATTCACAGAGCGCGCGCCTTCTTGCTCCTCCCTTTTTTCCCGGTTCCGGCCCCGCCGTGCCTCCTGGGAGCTGTAGTCTGTGGTCTGTGCGCATGTGCCTGGTACCTCTGTCCTCTCCCCACGAGTGCCGGGGGGGCGCATCGCCAGGAATGGTCAGTGAATGTCGCTGGATTAAAGGCCATTATAGAGTCCGTCTCTCACAGGCTGATCAGATGTACACATTCTCACTCACAGGAAGATGACAGGAGCCTGAAGGAAGATGGGTGAAATGTGTTCCAATAATGTTGCCATGCTTTAGCCTCAAAATTACCTTTTGATTCTGTACTGTAAAATGTCAGGGATTGCAAATCTTCACTTTTTGGTTAGTATATCCTTAAAAGCACGATCTATGTTTAGAGACTCCTTTCCTTGTAAAGAAAAAAAGACCATAACGGTGTGCAAGTGCGAGGAGAGGTGTGGCCGGTCAGCCCCACCTCTAGCAGCCGTCGAGCGTCCCTGTGGCCCCTGTCACTGCCCCCTCCCATCACGCCACTCCCGCCACCCAATCAGGGCGCCGCGAACACCGCCGCAGCGAACGGAAGGGCTCCCTCCTTCCCCTGGCGCATCACGACACGCCGGTGACATGCCGATAGGTCGCGTGAGACGAGAAGGCGGCGAGTTCCCTCCCCCGCCGTCGGCCGGTCGAGTCGTCATTAGCTGCGTCGGGAAGCCGGCTGCGTTCTCACTGGCTGCCGGCATCGGCTGTCGTGGTGCCGGGCGGCCGGCAGCGCCGCCAGCGGGAAAGCGGGGGGCGCGGAGGGCGCGGCGGGCCGCGGTCGCGGTCGCGGGTAAGTGCTGGGCGCTGGGGTCGGCTGCGGCAGCGGGGGAGTGCGCGTCCGTCTCGCGCTTCTGACGGCCGCATAGTTCCGGGCGTGGCCTGGGACCGTGGGGGCGGCCTTTGGCTCGCGGCCTGCGACCCCGTCGGCGCTGAGGGGTCCTGACAGCCACAAGTTGTCACCCGAACCGATCGGGGGAGCGTGTGTCACCGGAGGGGGTGGGGGCGGTGCCTGTGTTTTCTGTTCGAAGTGAGTAGTGCTGCTGTTGACGGCACTATCGTCCCTCTTGTCGTGCCTTGTGCTGATGTGCGTGTCTGTGTAATAGGTGGAAGGCAGATGGATCTCCTGCCGAATTCCGCATTCCTGGCTACCAAGGTGCGGAACACCCTGGTTCAGTACCACAACATAGGAGACAGCGAATGGCGCGTTGCCAAGAAAACCGTGAGTGGTTTGGGCTGCTTCGTGCCTGCAGCCAGCTTTGTCCTGTCAAGGAAGCTGTAGGTCACTCGTTGCAGAAGCTTATTAAAGTGTACAACTCGGGTGGGAAACGTGGCAGATTCTTACAGGACTTTCATATGAGAGGCCCTGTGAAACCACCCTTCTAGGATGGTGCACCTTTAGATAACAATGTTTCTTGCTGTCTGCAAACATAGCCTGTCATTCTTTCGACCCATTTTAAGGGAAGTATCGCATAGAAGAATCTTGCCTCTGTACATCTAATTTTGTTTCTTAAAGGAAAATGTGAAATACTGTTAGCACTAGCAATGTTGTGAGATGCTGACTTGTACTTTCAAAAAACCAGCCACAGCCTGCAGGTAGGCTGTGCCAGCCTCTGGAATCTTTTTCTCTATAATGCTTGAACCCATCGTGCTCCAGCTTCCAAATCTCTTCCTCTTAAAAAGTGAGATCATTCTTGATTCTTTCTCTCACATTGTTTCATTTTCCCCACATTACCATGTTTGAAGAGGGACATGAAAGGGAATGCAGTTCCCGCTTTCTCCAAGCAGTTTCCCATATACTTCTTTGAGCTGTTTGGATTTTTAAGTCCTACTTTGTCAACCTAAATAGACTTTGCTAGTGCATCAGTTCTAGGCATGGTGAATACTTTTTTAGTCCTGTCCTGGATAGGAGGTAGAAATGTATTTTGGTATCTCAGTGTAGCAACATGGTAGGACTAGTGTGGTACATTTTGATCGTTACCCTTTTGTTACAATGGGTGAGTCTTGTATATTTTTTTTTCTTTATGAACAGATACAGATGATAGAGGGTCAAATGTTCTTCCTCCCTTCCTCCGTTCCTTCCTCCCTTCTGCATACAGTAATTATGCTACTGTTTGGTGCTTTGTGCTTTTATAATAATAATTCCAACTAAAAAGGTGCCATATGATACTCTCTTTAACACCAAAAGTCAGAGATTTTGTACAGGGTTTCCATTTCATACTTAGATAAAAATCAGAAGACACTGTTTCGTTTTTTTTCTCTGCCTAACTTTAAAACAAATAGACTACTGCTTGCAAGACGTTTCTAGTCAAGCATCTAGGAGAGAAGGGTAACTTAAGCCTTCTTATCTGCCACTATCAGAACAGCCTGCATACATATGCTTGGTCATGTGTTACAGGAGTGTGAGCAGAAATTGTGCTGTTTTCTTGTCTAAATAGTGTCCAGATAGTGGCTTTCCAGTTGCCTTTTACTTGAAAGGCTTTACCTATGGTTCCATCATTCTATATTTTTCATAGTAAACTGGCTTGGCCTGCTGAGCCATATTTCTGCACAGACTTCTGGCTTTTGACACGGAGAAAGCAATTGACTGACTTTTTTTTTGAAAGAATGGAAAACTTATGAGTGAAAGATGTCTGAAACATCTGTTTCTGTTCTTGATAAAAGTGTATTAAAGAGCCCAGGTCAATGAACACTTTGGGCTGAACCAGAGTTACTAGTGAAGTCGTTTGCTTTTCTTTTGAAAAGCATTTTCTGGACATTTTATAATTGTATCTCAC
Organism: Hemiprocne comata; assembly: GCA_020745705.1. Taxonomy (NCBI): domain Eukaryota; kingdom Metazoa; phylum Chordata; class Aves; order Apodiformes; family Apodidae; genus Hemiprocne; species Hemiprocne comata. The sequence goes on from CM036616.1 coordinate 46,246,667, forward strand.
TGTCAACATCATATTCCTTCCCTTTTCTTTCAGAAAGATGCAACTGTGTGGCGTAAACCATCAGAGGAATTCAGTGGATACCTGTAAGTTTGCCTGCAGAACAGATACATTTTTAAGGTTCCACAAATGTGTTTTGTAGAGTTTAGAGATGAAGGTTGTGGATTCTGTAGCCCTCAGCGACACAGATTCTCTAGAGGAGAAGCTAAGTGAATAATCTAGCATGCCTGTACCATTTCTTTTTAGTGTTATACTTTGATGCTTTAGCATTGCATGCTGTCTAGAACAACAAACAATGAAAACTAGGGAACACACCACAAAACTGACTGAAGTGCGCAACAGCATATGCCTAGACCTTTTAGAAAGATGGTCTGCAAACTACAAAATTAAGTCCAGGTTCAGTAGATCCGAACTGTTACTGGGTGACAACCCAGTCAGTGCTTGGACTGTTACAGTGACTGCGCAACTGCAATAGAGTAAAATGTCAAGCATGTAGTTGTGGGAAAGATGTCATGAGTTTCTCTCTCTGGGTTCTGTTGGTATCTGTAGGTTTAGCTAGAGAAATAGTTACTTGAAAACAGCACTCTGAGGAAGCAAAAAGTCATGGAAAAAGGTAGTGTTTGAAGGTATCTCAAAGACAGATATGCTCTGTGGAATTTGTCCTGTTAAACCTGCAAGAGCTGATGATCCCAGAAACCAAGAGTGTGCTGACTCTTAGCAGGGCCACAGGTACACTGGCATCAACAGGTTGTGTAACTTGACCCACCCCCAAGAGGTCAGTGGCTGCTGCTGAGTGCACGTGAAGACTCCAAGGTAGTCTGTTCACCTGGTGAAATAAAGGACACATTGAAGAACTTTCCAAACACCTACCTAGAAGCCACTGGCATGTTGATGTGGTTCCCCAATTCTGAATATACAGCTGAGGCTGGCTCCAGACAGATAATTATGAGTGAACATGGGTGAACTTGCAGGTGAATAGATGAATCTGTTGCTCAGCTAATTACCTTCTGTCAATAAGAACAGTTTTAATGAATGAGAAATATTTTTTAAACTTTGGTCTGGATGGTTTCCTCCCTTTCAGGAGCTGGAGGCCCCATAACTCAAATAAACAAAATCTCTGGTATTTACTAAAAATACCTGATAACAAGTGAATGTTCTGTAATGTTGTGAGGAACGGACTAGTTCTCCCCCCACACAATAGAATCGGTCCGTGACAAATATCTTATACTAAATTATTTTATTTGGTATTCTTATATGCCACCAAAGCATAAAGTAGTTTCTCATTAGCTTGGTTCTGCTACTGTTACTTCTACTTTATGAAAAATGTTTTTACCATTGTATTCCAGCTCTCCTTTCTTATTGCTTTTAGCTTTACTTGTCCCTGGTGGACTCCCTTACTCACCCAGTGAGAAGAACAAAATGGCAAGTTGTTAGAGGAATAAACAGGCTGATTTTTTTCTGAGGAAGGAGTTTGCCATTTGCAAAATACTGATTGCAGCATAAGAACAAAGTTTCTCAGAATAGCATTTGTTGCAGAGATGGATTCCCCCATAGGTCTCTTTCTGTACTGTTTTTCTGATACAATTGTCCACTGACCATAGCTCGAGGTATCAAGGTATTACAGTAAGCGTGCAGTTGCAGATTAATGGAATATTTATAAAGAATTTTTCACTTTTAAATGTAAGCATATGTTTCTCTAGCTACAAAGCTCAAGGAGTGGTGGAAGATGTTACTGACAGAATAGTGGATCACATTCGCCCTGGACCTTATAGGCTAGACTGGGACAGCTTAATGACCACAATGGACATCATGGAAACATTTGGAGAGGTGAAGACATGTATGTTTTTAAGGGAAATGTGTATAGATGCATACATTAATTTAACAATACAGCAAAGCAGTCATTCCAACAAATACTACCATTTTTGTGCCCATTTTCTGCATGCGCATTTGATATTGTGCATACATGTGGTGGGTGACCTTAGATGAGGCTTTCTGGCTGCACAGTGTTATTCTGAAGCTTGTAGCTCAGCTTTCTATCAAATGCTAGAAATAAAAGACTAATAATTGGTCAGTCACAGTTCTCTGGGACCTGGGATCTCTGGTAGCCTCTGATAAAATTCACATATAGAGAATTACAGTGTGGTATTTTATATGCCAAAGCCTTTTTGTACAGCTTGCTTTCTTCTGTTGCATGAAAAGTAAAACTGTGGGTATTAATAATCCACATATGCAGAAGCTGCAGCCTTTCCCTTTTCCTGAAAGGCTGGCTTCACTGTGTGGCCCAGCTTTGTGGTGGGAGCCAGAATAGTTCGTACTGAGGGACAGGACTTACTAAAGAAAGGAAGGCTTGAAGCTGATAATGAAAGAGCTGGTAGCCTTCCTTTGGTTACTGGTGTCATTCAGTATGACTTCAAACCCTGTGGACATCTCGCCTGAACATAGATTGCCTTTTGCTGTGGCTCTTAAGGAAGTTTTATAAGGCAAGGTATTTTTGCTAATTATTCCCTAAAATCTATGCAAACTCTGTTGTCTCATAAGAAAGCCTTTTTTTGAAGAATTGTTTGTATTCTCTTTTATTATTCATTTATTACTTGACAGTGCATCTTAGTACCAAGAGAGGTGTCTTGCAAGGTATTCATTGTCCTTGTAGACTTCACAAGTAATGATTAAGCCACATAAAATCCAAGTGGCTTTCAATTCTCAGGCATGACCCAGTTCTTGAGTTCTGGTCAGTATCGTTTAAAGGTGCCAGATGTTGTCTGCCCCTGCAGCTCTCACTTGTAGACTGCAAGTCCTTACAAACTGCCAGCATTTAGACTGAAAACAGCACAGCCATTCAGAACTCACTGAAGTTGTTTGCACAGTGTAGTTGACAGAGGCTGCAGCCTTTGTGGGAAAGGCTAGGTGTCTACAAGTGTAAATTTCTCTGTATTCATTATACAAAGGTATTTTTGTTTTCTTACCCTCCTTATTTATTCTATCACTCAACAAGAACTGCTGTGTGATGCGCTACACAACGGCTGGTCAGCTCTGGAACATCATAGCACCAAGGGAGTTTGTTGATTTCTCTTACACTACTAGCTATGAAGATGGGCTTCTAACATGTGGTAAGGCACCACTTAACCTCTGCTTAATTCTTACTTTGCAACAACTGCTTGGCTTAAGATTTGTTTCAAATTAAGTTCTGCAGTAAGCATGCAAAAAGGGTGTAAAATGATCTATAAAAGTATTTCAAAGGCATTTTAACATTTTACAGGTTTAAAGAAGTATAAAGTTACTGGTTTACCCATCAGTCATCTCTGGATGCCAAATCTAATTTACGCCAACTGTGGGACAGGAGTGGTAGAGACAAGTTTAGTGCTCTGACTCAGCTCTTACAGAAAACTGGGTGGAGTTACAATTTGCTGAGCTTGCTAGTAAATGGGAGGAATTATTTCAATGTCAGAATTTCTGCTTATCAAGCCCTGCTTGTCTGTTGTGGAGTTTTGATGAAAAGCAGACAACTTTCATGTGTGAAAGTACACAGGAACTCTTAAGTGTGTCTGTCACTTCTACTAAATTCCACAAGCAGAAACTCATACCTTTTAAATTTACAGTACCTTTTTTTTTTGTGTGTCTTCAAATTAATTTACCTTGTTTGTTTGTTTCTTTTCTTCCATAGGTGTAAGCCTAGACTATGGAGAGGTGAGACCAAACTTTGTCCGTGGATTCAATCACCCTTGCGGTTGGTTCTGTGTCCCTCTTAAGGACTATCCTAGCCACAGTCTTTTGACAGGCTATATTCAGACTGAACTGCGAGGGTTGCTACCACAATCTGCAGTAGACACTGCCATGTCTAGTACCCTGGCCAATTTCTACTCTGACCTCAAAAAGGCACTGAAAGCATAGACAAATAGTAACTTAAAAGCCCACGTTTCTTGTTTAGCTTAGCATAGGTTAGCTGCTGGGTTAAGAGATGAATAACATGTTCCTGAATGATACCTGAACCTTTATGTTGAGGGATCCAAACAACTTTACCAAGTACTTTTTGATGTGGTACTTAGCATACCCTCCTAATTCACAGTGCAAGATTATGTTTCCTGCTCAGCACTCTGCAGCTGAGTGAGGAGCAGGCTGAATCTATAAACTCCTGGCTTCCTAGGTAGAAAGCACAAGATGCAGGGAGGGGGGCTTGAAAAATGCAGCATGAACTCAGCTCTCATACAGTTTTGAGAGTGAAGTGCTCAGGATTTTGCTGGTGTAGGTCGCTGTACAGGTACTGTCTCATTGAAGATGTAATTTTGTAATATATATTTTTTTATATTAATTTTTTATTAATTTAGTTTGTACAGGTGCATCTGTAATTTGTTTATAAAAAATTGATTTATAGGGATATTACTGAACACTAGTTGTTTAATGATACTATACATAAGAAAGCTATTTGCTTTTACTAACAAAAATAAGTATTAATTATCGGCATTTCTTCAATGTTGTAACTGTAACTTGATTAACTTGTATATAACAGTCTCAGTGCATAGATAAAGAAATGTTCTTACAGCTGATCCAAAGCTCAGTTAAGTCATCAGGTGTCTTTCTATAGTTTTTAGTGGCATTTTAATCACACAGTTGCCAAAGTAGCAAACCAAAATGGATCTTCTGTGATGCTCTGCACTTCCACAGAATTTTTTCTTAAATTTGCATGTAATTGTGTGTGGGTTTTTTGGTTTGTTTTTTTTTTTTTTTTTCCTCAACTAAAAATACTGGGATTACTAAAACAACAGAAAGGACCACCAACTTGCTTCAGGTATAGGCATTGCTGTAGCCACAACAGCATAGACTGCTGGCATGCTGGTATAGTGCTCTGGAGTGTTCTGTGGTAATAACCCAAGACTGATATTTGCAATAAATTAAATTAGCATCTTAAAACTCCAGCAGCTGAAGGCCTAAGCTCAGGTTGCAGAATTACTCAGATCTGCCGGAGGATGGATTGTTAAATTTTTATGAATATTTAGCCACCCAGTAGTGCTGGCAGGTACTTCTGAAAGACTGCTGTCAGTGTTTCTCTCATTAAAACCTGGCATTGAGCTTTTAATGTTGGTATGCATCATTTGCTCAGGTGAGATTGTAATTATCCCTATACTTTGCCAGTGCTAGCAGCAGCAGGGTTAACTGTGTAATAGTTAGGAGCCCTAATATTCTGAGGCCAGTTGTATACGTACAATCCAAGCACCAGTAATGAACTCTCAGAAAAAATTAAAAATTAAAATTAAAATTGTTACCCTGCAATATTGTCTCTTCCAACACTGGCCACTGTAGCTGAACTCTGAACAGTGAGGACTTTTCTTTCTCATTGCTCAAGCAAAGAGGTAGAAAAAACATTACATCAAATTAGTGAGGGCTCTTCCAACATGCGTTGTACATAAAATACTGTTTAAGACAGTTAAAAACAGTAGCATCAAACAGCCTTTGGAGTCTTCATAGGCAGAAAATGTCTACTCCCTGTTTGTGTATTCTGCAGTTACCTTTAAACTCCTTGGTTCCTCTTTCCATCTTTTCTATCTTCCTTGTTTCCCCGGCAGTACTGGAAGTTCACAAGGTGATGTTTCATCACCAGGGACTCTTAAGGAATCACTTTCAGCAGACATGCTTTTTCCAAAATGCTAGGGTCCACTCCTTTCCAATACTGGTACAGAGGCAAGTATGAAAACCCTAGCAATACTGCTCTGTGGGATAAATAATGACATGATGCTAGAGGAAGCTGTGTGAAGTGTATCCTGTTTATCCTTCCCAGTTATAAAAACTACATGAATAACGACTCTGCATGTTCACGTCTTTTTTTGAAACTGCTGGGACTGAGTAATTAAGAGGTTGTGATACAGATGCTTGCAGAGAAAAATATTCCATTGCTTTGTAAAAATCCCAGTTTAAATCTGTACAGAGGCACTTCAGTGCTGGAGAAACAGTTCAAAAAGGAGCACAAGGCAGAGGATGATGTTTGTACAGCACTAGGCATTGTAGAAAAGATTAAGAGGTCCCTGTTCCTAACACCCATTATAAGGGCTCTAACACCTGTAGAGTATCTGTCCTTATTTTGTGTTCAGTGAACTGGGTTTTTATGCTTTCAGTGAGGATAGACTGATGAAGCCCAGAGAACAGCTGAAGAAAAAAGAACTTGCGTTAAAATGGAAGAAAATTGCTACTGTATTTTCAGTATGATGATGTTTTTAATAAAAATTTCTCCATGCAGGTTTCCCTTTTATCAACAGAGCTGTTTCCAGTAACAGGCCTAGAAATGGAAAGATAGTATGAATGAGAGTCACGTTTCTGAAAGCAAAGTTGGCTGCCTATTTTACATTATAGTAATTTATTCCTTAAAGAGTGATTAAATTGGCTTTGCATGTTCTAACAGACGTAGTCTATTGCTTCTGCCTATTATTCTGAACATTCAAGTGAATAACTTGAATGAATAGAGACTACCAGACACAGAGAGCAGAGGCAGCTTTATTTATTTATTTTAATCAAGATAAAACAGCTCAGTACTATCCTTCGGTTTTCAGAGTAGGAGAAATCATGAAAGGTGCAAACCGATTTTAAGGATTTATTTTATGGGATCTCACACTTTTGAGAATGTTTCTGATTTAGGAGTACAGTGACTGACAATGTATGCTGATTATGCTGCTGAAGCAATGCATAGCTGATACCCCTACAGTCATTACATCAAGCAGCTCAGCCATAGGGTAGTACAGAACTAGAAGAATGATGTCTGGTTTCATAGTGTGTTGTATTTATTTGAGACCAAAATTTACTTTCTTTTTATATAGCTAAGGATTGAGAGGAATCTTAGATCTTGAAGTAGAGCTGTTCTTTAACCCAAATACATTCAGAACCAAGAAAGCCACAAAATCAGATACTTAAACAATCAGAACCTCTTTTTCCAATAGCATTGTTTTCCTCCTGTGTTAATAGGCAATCTAGGGGGGAGTCAAAACAGGAAAATCAGGAAAGCAGGTGAAAGGACAAAGTGCAGGAGCCCATGTTTTGCTAATTAGGACGTACTGGGAGAAGTAAATTACCTAGTATATATTTCTGTTGTCCTCACAGCAGCAGAGTTTCTGCAAGTCTATGAGGGTTTTCAGTGCTTGATTTTGAGAGTGTTTCAGTTGAACTGGAATACAGTTATATTAAAGCAACTTGTGAACAGGGTGCTCAAGAATAGCAGACACCAGTTTTTGCTAGGGAAATGGCAGGTGTATAGACACATGAAAATTATTTTTATATGACCAGTATTTTTTAAAAAACCTTAGCTTTTTCAGGGGTTTAGGCAATATGACAGTCTAGTCTTTGGCACTTTAGATGCTCTGTGTGTGGATGGGAAAGGTGGCTAAAGATAAGACAATTTTCATGTTTGGCTTCTGTTACTCATCCAAAACCTCCAGCATTAAAGCTTGCCTTGTAATTGTGCTCCTTATTTTACATATGCAGAAGATATGGGCCACATTCAGTTTGGGGGCAGTCCAAGGTATTCTACCACAGCCTGCTGGGAGGTGGACAAGTACTACAGATAGATCCTCTGTGAACGGCACAAGTTCTGATCTAAAATTGTATGCATTTATAAGTGTGAAACATGATATATTTATAAAACATCAAAGGAGTGTTTAATTCCTCCAGCAATCATAAATAACCAGAAATGTTTTGATGGTGTGAGCTTGTGATTCAACCCACGAGGTTCACTGCTGTAAAAGTAGCCGTAATTCTAGTGAAACTAGTAAAGTCATGCCTATGTTCAGAAAGTCAGTCTCTCTTAACAGTGGTTTTGATTGTGTTCAGCATTTAAGAGATTGTATTTATATTTTGAATGCAATTGCAGAGTAAATTAAAAAATTGATTCAAACAGAGTTGTCTTGTAGCTTTTTCATCTCTTGTGTAGGCAGATGTAGCATTCAGTTACTTCTTGGGGGGTTATGTCGGATTATGTAGTTCATCTTCAGCTGCATGGTCATCCCTAAAGCTATCAATTTATCTTAAATCTGAAAGCTAAAAAGCTTAGTTTTACTTAGAGATTTGATTTAGGCTGAGGAAGATGCACAACTCAGATTTCTACTAAACTGAAATCTCTTGAAAGCTGTACAAATAGGATTTTCTCAAACTTAAATTCTAAAAATATGTATAGTTTTTTGTAATGACCCCATGATTGCTGTGGAGGAATTTTATTTTGTCTTCATATTAGTAGTTACCTTTTCACATGTTTAAGAAATGGTTTATTAACAATCAAAATTACATTAATCCAAAACACATGAGCATGTAGCACCTTACAAAAGGCATATAGATGTACCGTAGGGTTATAAAGCATGCTGCAACATGTCTTTTGACTTGTTTAATTAGGAAAATGCCTGTATCTTATGTAGAACCTTTCCTTGTTCCTCTTACTAAGCCTGCGTAAAGGCAGGAGAGTTCTATGGGATTTGACTTAAGAGTTGCAGCCCTCTTCTGTTGCTGAGAAAAGGAACTGAGATAAACCATGCTCTCGTAGGGCATGTATCATATCGCCCTCTTCAAAGTGGGGCAGGAGAAAGTACAGAGACCACTTTAGATCTTGGGAAAAATTTTAAGGGCATTAATTAGAATTCTTAAAAAAAGCTGATGTTTAAACTCATTTCCTGGTGAAAAAGGATATGAAGATGGGAGAGAGAATAATAAATCTATGCTAAAGATTAAATGCCCTCTAGGAAAGAATATAACCTGAAGTCCTAAATCATAATTTAAACTTTGTAACACATTTTGCCTTTTCCAGTCCTCACTGAGCTGTGCTGTGACTCAGTTTTACAGCACAGGTTGGGGCTCATTATCATGGGGTTAACCTTCCTCGGAATTGTGCTGCTAGCAGGGAGGAAGCAGACACAGATGATAACAGCACATGACAGGAGATGCTTGTGCACATTTTTAAAGCTGACCCACACAATAAGAGATGTGACATCTGGCTTAACATACCCCAAATCCCAACACATTACCAGAATTGTCTCTTCCAAAATTATTCTCTTTAAAATTTCTCTTTCAGTGAGTCAAGTCAGTATGACTACCTAATGATCCTAAAAAAAATATTATTTGATACAGGAAACATAGATGTTAGAAGATCAGTTACTTCTGGAAGTGTAATCAGAAACTGACCTTTCTTAGGCCTTCTATGGACCAGGGATGCTGGATAGAAAGCATTTCCCGAGCTCTGTACCTGGGCTTGCTGACCTGCCTGCCAGCACAGACCCAGCTCTGAGGCAGGTTATGACCCTGGAGAGCAAATTAGTATTGTAAGATTCCCTGACTTTCTCAGAGTGTCAGTCTGAGTGCTGCCCTTAAATTGTGTTCCAATCAAACAGCATTACATGTTGGTGTTTAATTCAAGCTCCAAGGCTCACTGAGGATGCAGGGCAATGCTCAAGGGGATGCATTTGAGCAGTTGCAAACGTGAGTACTTTGTTACTTGGGTACCATATGACCCCTTCTTGACTGTATGCATGACAGGATTTTGAGTTCCTCATTATTTGAAAGAAGGAAACAGCAACATGTCTGCTCACTGGAGCATGAAGAATGTCCCTACAAATCAGCATCTGTTACACATACACCATGCACACAGACATCTCTGCAGAATTTAATGGTGTCCCTGTCTCAACCCATTGGGCTAATTAAAAAAATACAGTTAAAAAAATTAAGAGAAACACATGTACAAAAAAACATTTACAGAAACACAGCACATTAGAGTTGAGACACTGAAAGTTTCCCCAAGGCCAACAGGTGTAGTAATCTTCAGCAGAAGACTGTTGTATATGGAGGAGTTAGTGACACATGGCACTGAAGGTGAGCAGAGGCTGCAGGATAAACCTGCCCAGCTAAAGAGAGCAGAGGAGCCTGCAGGCAGCTGCTGCGGAGCACCAATGGTTACAACACGGGCCTGGCCTTCCCTGTGTCTGTGTAGCTGGAAGTTCTCATCTGGGCATCCTTCCTACTTGACAGTAGAAGTTACGAGTAGTTTGATGGATGAAATGGTGGCATTTTTTTAAGAAAAACCTGTAGCTCAAGTTAAATTTTTAAAAAAAGGAATAGCCCACAGGCAGGATTTGCACAACATGCTGTGCCAGAGGTCTGGTGGATACCTCACAACTCTGGATTCCCAGCATTTGAAGGGATGCAAAATTATCTGTACTACCCCTCTGTTTCTTTATTGTGTTAACACTCATAAATAGTACTTTAAGTTATATTGTACAGAAACTGATTGCCTTTTTACTGGGATCATGAGGAACCAACACTTCCTGGTGCAAAACAGCAGGCAAGATGAAGAATCAAGTTCTTTGTGTGCTCTGCCCGGAGAAAACATCTTTCTGTTTTGCCTGTGTGTCTGCCAGCCAGTACCACAGAAATTGAGTATTTGTGAAACATAAAGAAACTAAGTGCCCACCACGTGTTCTATCTGCTATACATCTCTTTGTCTGAATAAATGGAATTATAATAAAAAACTGAGGAAGAGGAAAGAGGCCTTCCATGCATGATTTTTTGTTAAATGAAAAATAAAAAGAATTCACAATGTATGTAAAAATATTGAATCATTTCACAAATTATCTGCATCCTTGGATATATCAGACAAAAAGTTACTTGCACATGTATGACACATTGAAGGAAAAAGGTGTCTTAACTGATCAGAAGGACGTCAGAACTACAAAAACCCAGGGCTTTACAAAAAGCAGACTGCACCAGGCATCAGCACAAATGCAGATTTCTGTTATTTATGCACCAGGGTAGTTTTGTTTTAACTCCCCAGCTATCCTAACTTAAGGACAGTCCCTCTGAGTAGTTCTCAAGTTTCAGATTTGTCAGTTCTTTCCTATGTCCCAGTGTCGCGGACCGAGATAGGTAAAGCCGCGACCCACACCCCCACCTCGGGGGATCGAGGGCTGAGGACCACTCCCCGTCACACTCACAAACAACGCTTAGGAATCAATAGATTTATTAAAGGCACTGAGGGTTTGGCAAGTCCGATATCAACTAACATACAGGGTCTATCTCTATATCTATATCCACACCTATATATCCATATACCAACAGCTATACAACAATATATCTATATACCAATAACAACATGCACAGAAAACAAGAGATAACGTCTCCCCTTCCCCTTTTCCCCTGTTCCCGTTCCCGGACAGGGATAAGAGGGAAAGCCTGGAGAGAGCCTTTGGGAAATAAAAGAATATTGAAAAAGAGAAGTGAGTGTCTGGTATGTGTGAATATTATGTAGGAATGTTAGTAAGAAGCGTCAGAATGTAGTTCGCAACTCTCACCACCGGGGTACGGCCGAAGCCAATCCCTGGTCGGGATCCACGTCCTTTCCCTTGAGACTCTGGGCAAACGGTCCGTTCGGTACGTCCACACGCCAACAACCACAGGAAAAGACGCCGTATAACTTCACGGCAGCCTCCGCAGCGGTACCCTCACCGCGGCGGCTGGATCCGTATTGTGTTCACAGAGCGCGCCTTCTTGCTCCACTTCCGGTTCCGGCCCCGCCGTGCCTCCTGGGAGCTGTAGTCTGTGGGCCTGTGCGCATGCGCCTGGTACCTCTGTCCTCTCCCCACGAGTGCCGGGGGGGCACATCACCAGGAATGGTCAGTAAATGTCGCTGGACTAAAGGCCATTATAGAGTCCGTCTCTCACACCCAGTTTCTTATTTGTCTCAAGCTCGCTATAAAACCACTGTAATATTACACTGTAACATGAGCCTCCATGTTGTTTCATATGCTGTTTTTTAAGAGGTCCGTGCACAGCACAAAAATCTTGAGCTCCAGGTAGAATTGAAAGTCCTTAAGACCCAGTCCCTGTACAGTCCCTCTCCTCTCCTTTTGATTTTCCACTGCCCTTTTCCACTCTGTTACAGTGATGGGAAGAAGATGGTTTTGTGAAACTTCAGAAAGAATCTATGCCTTGCCTTGGGATAAGATTCAGCAGCATTCATGGAAGTGCCAAATCAGACAGTTTTTCTTGAGCATCATTACCATGCAGAACATCTTGCAGAGTTTATCATATGTTATTTCTTACATTCCTCAGGGCTTTTGAAAAATAACCTCTCGCAAAGGGTTATGAAGGGACTCTGCCTTCAAACAGCTTGCAAGCCTAAGGCGTTGTAGGTGGCAGAAATAACAAGCTGCATCAGTAAAAGACAGTGGCCAACTGGCCAAGCAGCCATTCTGCAGACCTGTGGTAGTTAATACCCAAAGCAAACTGAGCAGGAGGGAACATGACTGAGGGTAGCTAAATGATAGACAAGGAAATAGCAGAGAAACAAAAAGTAGTCCTTCCAACACCTCAGACTTGCCAAGGCCTCCACTCAGGTACCACATGCAGCTCTGGGCTACATAGCTTTTCGCTACATACTTAAAAACAAACTGTAGTCAATTACAGGCCGAAAATCTGTATGCAAGGAAGACGAGCAGTGAAAGACCTATTGAGCAGGGTTCATGACCTGGGGGGAAGGACTTGGTTTGTGCTGCTCAGAGAGGAGGATGCTGAACAAAGGAGTATTTTAGTGACCTTTGGATTCATGAGAAATGGTTGCAGAAAACAGATCACCACGATAGACAAACTGTTAACAGCAACAAAAAAGACTCAGAACTTTATAAAATACTTTCCAGTCATAAGAGAAGCAAAATTATTTGGTAGATTGCGTAAGAAGTGGTAGTGTCTTCATCGCTATAGGATTTTAAAACCAAGTGATAAAAATATCTATCTCATATAACTCTCCCTGGGGAACAGACATAGCCTGAACAACCTTACAAAGTTCCTTCCAGCTCCCCAGTTCTGTACCCCACCAGAATCAGTTGTTTTACAACTGCTAAGGTTTTGAGAGAAAAAGAGAAAGGGAAATGCTATGCCAAGTTGGAATTCAAGACTCTGCCATATAAACAGAAAACATTCATCACTACATCTCTCTTTAATGATGAGTTGTTCCTTACCCTATGCTTAGCACTAGCTGTCAGCAAATAATAGATGTAAGCATTTCTAGATTTACTGTTTATTTAGCATCAGACCAGTCATGCAAGTCACTTATTAAAAATAGACTTCCCACCACCAAAGCTTATTGTCATGGATTACCAGCATTTCCATGCAAGCACACAAGCAGGACCATTGGTCCCAAATACAATACATTGAAAAAAAAAACCAAACAAAAAACCTGTCAATGTTTTCTGATTCCAATTTCTCTCTAGTTCAATTGCACAGTATGAGAAAAGTTACTACACAAATAGGCTTAGACTGAATTAAAAGTGTACAGTTCAACAAGCAGTCCATAAATGTCTATTTAGTTGCTAATATCTTTGCTAGTACAAACAAACCATGTTGACAGTACAGGATTTCTTACACATCAAGCAGTAAAAGGAGTCAGGTACACTGGACACAGAGCTAGTTTGAGAAAGTCTAATAGATGTATGACATTTTTTGTTGTCATTATTAAGAGTCCAGCTGCCATTGCTCTGACATGAACAAGCTTCTGCAACAGGTTTATAAAGTACTTTGTGCTACAAGTCAGTAGCACCATTTCTCTGTTCATCTTGGAAGCATCAGCCCATACCCCAACCATGCAGCATACACTCCTCTTGAATTATAGAAACACAGAACTCCCCACCTACAGTCTGGTCCTCATCCAGCCTCAAAGCCAAGAGCCACCCTAAATGTATCACATTTCCTCAGATTAAAATCAACTTAATCTGATGAGCTCCTTGCTATGGGTCTGGAGCAGCCATCCAGACTCTGCTTGGTGCTTTTCAGGCTTAAAAGGGCGTGGTGGTTAGTCTCCCTGGGACTAACAAACTGCATCCTCAGGTGAGACTCAGTGACTCCTCCCCTCTTCTCCCAGTGCCTTGCAAGCTGTATCAGCCACCCTTGCTGTTCTGAAAGACCATCTTATTTATTATATTTTTAATTAATAGGGTTCACTCCCTCCACCTCTCCATCTTTCCTTCTCCTTAAGCACCTAATCACTTCAGAGTTAATTTTTTCACAAACATAGGCCTCTCAACACTCTGAAAAAACCCTAAACAACCAAACCCCAAAGCAATATTCCATATGGAGCGTTACATGAAATTTCTGCTATTTAATCAGAATCATTAGCTTGATTCTTATGAGCATGTGTTGTGAAAAAGGAAGTGGCTTATATTGTGCATCATAACATGAAGACACAGCTGGAGTTAGCTCTCAGAAGCTAGTAGTTTCACTGTTCTTTTTAATTACTTTCAGTTAAAAAAACCTCTTAGTTTGTAATTACAGTTTTCCTGCAGCCAAGATGTTAAAGTTTTGAGCATTGCAAACAAGGCACCCACCACTACACAGGTGGAGGCTGGGACTGAATACATTTGTGCTACTTTTATAAACATGGCTGATGGTGACATCAGGAAAACAACAGAAATCAGAGAACCTGAGACCTTGGCAGAACCACAGACACTTTTCACCTTATTCTGGTTCCAGAAAAAGCTAAGAAGGAGCTCTCTTCGGTGTCCTCCATAGCAAAATTCTCTGGTGTTTGGTTTTTTTTTGTGTGTGTGGGCATTTATTGTTTGGTGGTACTTAGGGATTTGTGGTGGTGGTAGGGCTCTTTCAGGTAAAGTTAGAATTTGTCAGTAATATAATAATGTCTTGGGATCTTTTTTTTCCTGGTTTTTGCAGGTATGGTAGCTTTAATTTCTCACAGTGCAATACAGCTCTTTGGAGTAACATTTGGAGGGTTTTGTGGTTAATGTCTGTAAAAACCATGTCTTAGTCTGCAAAGGTATTATCACACTGGTACCTTTATTGCTGTGACTGGGCAAATTGATTTCAATGGGTCTGGTCATTTTGGTTCACTTCAAGCAGAAGTGTAAGATGGAGCTTAACAGCAATTTCTCAAATACATAGCTCTTCAACAGCTATGGGTCTTTGTACTCTACTCTTCATACAACCTGTTTGGTTAGTTAAGCATGGTAATTTGATCAGGTAAATTTGTTCACTGAACATCTGCAAAACCTACAGGTCCTCTGGCTTGTCCAGGTAGAGCGAGATAATTCCTTAGGCAGGATTAAAATAACATTACCTCCTGACAACTACTGTGGTGCCCAACACTATGGCTTTGACAGGGCATGGAAGAGAGCCTCCCTCAGGGCTGCAGTGTCAAGGAGACATGGATGAGCAACTGTTTACTTTGTGCACAATTAATTTAACCTTCCTAGACTAATGAAAAAGCTTTCTTTTGGATGGAGTAGGTCAAAAGGACACGACAGATGATAAGGAGGGACATATGACAAAGCAGATCCCTATGCACAGTTCTGTGGATGAATAACTACAGCTCAGTGGCTACTGGAGCATATTGTCTCTGGGATAGATCACATGCCATTTGCAGCTGTAAATCATACCTGATGGCTTGCCTCAGCATTTGAGTTACCAGAATAACTGCCTAAAGTCTACAACACAGTAATTTGAATTAGTAGAGCAGTCCCAAATCCACCCAACATGGGGTTAAGAATTACAGTAGTTTTTCTCTTTGGTACTTTCCCTGTGAGTACATACAGAGATGCAATTATTGGCTCTGCAGTTTTGTATTATAAAGCAAATAATTATTTACAGTTCTAGTCAACAAATGGGGCCAAGTGTTATAAACTGACTTAGCCAGTTTTTCTGTCACACTGTAAGTGGCAATGCTGGATATAATATGATACTAAGTATATTAACAGGTATTAAATAAATGGTATCATTGGATATAGCACACATGATGTTTTTCCTAAGCCTGATGTGCTCCTTTGGATCAACCTAAACCACATCTTCTCCATGGAAGGAAAATGATGCTGTTGATGAGGGTGCTTCCTGGGGCTGAGGAGCAGAACCTGGCATGGTGCTGCCCTTGTGCATCTTTGCTCTGAACCTCTCACCTCTAGTGTTAGCAGCTCATACAGCCAAACCATCCACAGCAGTCCAGGTCCCTCCATTTTCTATTATGAAACTAACTCAAGGAGCTGAATTCTTTTCTGATTCTGTCTGGCATTTGTTGTGCAGCACTGGACTATTCCTATCAGCCAGGTACAAGCTCTTGAGAAAGGAAACAAGGTGCCAGAAAACAGCATGAGTCTAGGAAGTGGAGAGGGAAAAGAAAAACATATCCGTGGGTACTAACTGGCAATGACAAATCACAGCAAGGGTGGCTCACAGAGGATTATATGTATACTTGATCAGTAAAACCCAGACACTTCTGGGAGAACAAGCAACTCAAAAAGCAGGAGCAAAACCATCTGACAGACCCAAGGGCATCAGCAGATTTGTCCAGGCAATGCAGGTGAAACCTGCCAAGTGTCAGATGGCTCCACTGACTGGCAGCTGACAGCTCTTCCTGGGTGTCCCATGCTGTCCAGGGCCAGGGAAAAAGATGAAGCATATAGGGAAAGAAAAACAAGAAGCCATTTGGCCATGAATATATGTTAACATTTTTTCCTGAAACCAGAGTTTCAAATGGAAAGACAGGAAAGATCCCTTTATTTTAAGCTTTGCTCTTTATATATCATCATGTAACACTCTGGAATGCTGCAGTTTCTCAGCTGGACCGGAAAAAGTTGCTGATACTGTGGGACAAGCTCTGTGCTATTTAATAGAGGCAAACACATGCTGTTTAATGTACCCTGGCCAGTAAACATTGTCCTGATACACAAGTTAAGGGTTAGGTTGCTGGTTCTTGGTCACACATGCTGTGAATGGAATATCGCTGGGCAGGGGCCTCTGGTGCAGTTTAGGGCAGCTCTAACCCATCATAAAATGCTCTGCTTGTGTTGTCACCCCATTTTGGCCCATGTCCTGAGCATGTGAAAGGATGAGGGCACTGAAGCACTCTTCTCCCAGCTGTGTCTTGGCATGAAGGAGCTAGAGCTGGGGAAAACTCCATACCACTGTATTTATTAATGTTTCATACCATAATACCCATTACACTGAATTTAATCAGGTGATGATCCATTTATACAAGAATATTAAACCCTGTGATTTCAGTTCCAGCTGAGTAATGCTAGCTAAGGGCAAAAGATGGCTTAAGTTTACAGTGACTGCTAATGCAGACATGGCTTTTATGGACTGTTCAGCAGTCTCTGCTTCTCTTTTCATTGTTTATGTATTTGTGTGTGCGTGTATGTATATATATATTTTTTAATATATATCTATATTTTTATTGATGAGCTCAGAATTGGGCCACTTTGACAATTCCATTCTGTTCCTGCTTCTGTACTTTGCCTATCTCCATAGTATCTGAATGCCTTCCAATAACTACCAAGTTCACGACTGCGTTCACATTCTCTGTTCCACTCTGGAGGGGTAGAAGAGCATGGAAAGTGTTTTTATTGTTTGTTAGGTTTTGCAGGATTTTTAGTTTTATACACGTACATTGGGCCATCTTTATATAAGTTATCCTTCAAGGCATGATCTCTATAGTTACAGTGACCCTTAATCAATCTTCACCAAGTTATTCTGGCCAGGAGTTTTACCTCCTAGACATAAAACAAAATTTTGGAGAATCTACAGTTTTGTCAGTAAAAGTTTATGCATCTTCTGGAACTAAGATTTTTACATTCCAGGTATAACTAGACTAGGTAATAATGTTATTCTTATTTTTCTGCTCTTCTTTTCTTATTATTTATTTTCCTTTCTTATTTTGCAATACGGCTGATAGTCTTTGTTCAATGCAACATAGTATTATGCAGAGGCTTATGAGGAAGGCTGAATTTCTTTATACAAAAGCTAATTAATTATTGTGATTGTATGTTCTAACTGGACTTACTCGGAAAGGGCAGAGAGGACATTCTGTGAGCTACTATTATTTTATAAAGTGACTTTAAGGATGTTTGGAGCTGTTTCTTGTTTACCTTTGAATGGCATGCCTATACACTCGTAACCTAAGAAGAAACAAGGTAGACTCAGCCACACAAAACTGAATTCTTCAGCAGGAGAAATACACAGCCTCTGCACAAGCCAGAGGTCAAGGCACTGCATTGAGACTCATGAGTGTCCACCACTCAATATGCAGGACACTGTGCAAGAGCTGCTGGGAGTCCTCCAGCTTACACTTTCATACGCCACTCTTAAATGACCACCCCAAGAGCTGCACTGCAGGGCTCTGCATGACAGCATGCCCTGGGATATGTGCAGGAGCTGAGGGACAGTTGCCAATTGTTATCTGGAAATGGCTGTTTATTCTCCAGAGTCCTCCTGCATTTGCTACTTAGCAGATACTGCTATCCATCTGCTTTGTTGGACACACACAACTCCTAGCATCTTCTTGCCTTTCCCTGCTGCTGGGCTGCAGAAAACGCAGTACTGTGCTCATTTCTCCCACGGTTGCCACCTGCCTCAGTGTTTCATTGGCAGTGCGAGCTGTCGGGGAGGATCTTGAGTTGCTAAGTGCCAAGTCGCAGCTGCCAGTGAGCCACAGCCTGCTCTAGCCATGGACCAACTGCTTTTATCCTGCTCTAGTATGACACAGCTTTTTCAGAGCACTTTGCTGCAGAGGCATGGGGTCTTGAAAAGGGGCACTTTTTGTCACTCCTCTCCACGTGCCTGACAGCTTGCTTGTTTGTGGGGACAGAGCCCTTCTTCCGATGCACACGCTGTATCACAAACCTTTGCCTTGATGCTCTTTTGCATTCAAAAGTTTGATTATGGTGTGTTCACATCTTACAGCATGCTTACACAACGCAAAGTACAAATTTCAGCTAAAAAAAACAACATGCAACCAAACTAAATGGGCTCATGCAGTGCAATCTACTGTAACGTGCAAAATGGCAAGCAAAAGTGTTGAAAGTGACAAGAAATCTGTTTTATTTTGGAGTGAATCTTTCTGGACTTGTAAAAAGCCTTGTTGTTGTGCAAAGGCAGGACACTGTTAGGCATTTAACAGCCATCAGATCTTCAGCCTAGACCTGAAATATTAGACTTTAATTGTCTAATATTACAGTCTGCCTCCAAAGGAAAAGTTTTGCTATGTCCAAATACTTCAAAAAGATAGCAAGGTTCCCCCTTTTGTACTTGAAGGACCTCGCTAATATCTTGAACATTTAAAAAACTTAAAGCTTAGGGCTTCAACAGAAAAGAGCATCTGTAATTTTCTACCTAGTTTATAACTACAGATGTGGAATTCGTCCATCTCCGGTAGTAACTGGGTGTGTTCATATTTTGCAGCCACGGTAAGACACTGGATTTGCACTGCCAAGCCTAAATTATGGCAGATGCCACCATATGTGACTTTTCAGACAAAACAATAGCACTCCTTTCTTTCATGACATGCATACACCCTACAGCCGCTGTTCCTTCTGAATAGTACTGTCATACATAAGCCAGGCATACTACTTTACTGAGTCACATATTGGTAGTTTAGTCAGTGCAGACATCCTGATTGTTTCATATTGAGCATAATAAAAGAAAATCAATAAGCTGAACAACTGAACAACTGAAGCCCCAGATCCTTTATGCACAAGGCTGAGCTGCCTGCAAGATCATGCTGTCACAGAGAGGTCTCCAGTTGCATAGCATCACCACTATGGTATAATTTAGTGAAGAATAACTTTCAGAATCAGCTGGGACTACTCTTCAGCTCAACAAACCATGACTCAGATGAAGATACTTCTGCTCAAGTGCTCATAGATATGCAATGACTGTGCAGCTGGCTCCACTTCTGCAGATTGGAAGCAACTATCCCACATGAAGGAGGAAACATTACAGAAATCCAGCTTCTCCTGTCAAACCTCCCTACCAACCAAACTCAGATGGCTGTAACCAGGGGAGGAGACCTGTGGCTGAGAAATGCATTCATCCTGCAGTTACCTCACCGGAGATAAGAAATACAGTAAAAAGTAAGACAGGTGGGTGTCCCTATCACCTACCCCAAAGTGATTAAACTTACTATACTTGTTTTCAAGGGAAAACCTGCAAAAATGTCTTGTTGGTCTGTTCAGAGCTGCCATACCCCCTCCAGTTGTTTCAGCTGACCTCACAGTGTGTCACCTGAGAAAAGGATGGATGTATGTGCTTTAAATTTCAACTGCCCTTAGTTAGCAAACATTTTTGTACATGTTCAAAGACTTATAGGAAATGGATAAAAAAATCGTAAGTACAATACATTCATTAGCATGCATTCTCAAATAGTAAAGACAGTATCTTTACTCTTCCTTTTTATATTAATCTGGATTACATTTTATTTATCAAAGCTACCACATGAATAACATTGTATTACCCTTTAGTTTCACCAGGAAATGTAGCTACTGAATGTTTTATTAATGATTTTTTTTTCAGTAGCTGATGTATTTTCTCAAGGCAAATAGTGCAAGGCCAGGCTTATCATAAAAACAATTAAAGCCAAAAAGGAATGCTGAGTGTATTAGGCTGTTAGGTAACTATCAGTATTAAAAAAAATAACAAACACAAATTACACTATTGTACATCAGGTTGTTTTTGTAATTTCTGTCATATATCAATAACACTACAAAATTAACATTCTATCAAAGTGATAAGAAACAATTATCATACATACTGATGCATGTTAGATTTTCCTATGAATAGGAAATCCCTATAAATTACGTTCAACAAAAAAAATGAAGACAGTTGAAAAGCCTGACCCTAATTTTGCAAGCTGATCCATGCACACAGATTTAACTTAAGACACAGAAGCTCTGGGTGGATGCAAGATCTGTGCTGGCAGATCACTTTACAGGCGGGGTCCTTTTTTAGGAAAATCTGGACTAATTATGCTGACAAGTGGAAATTGGTTACTCATAAGGTTAAACTATCTGGGAAGCAGCTAGATTATACTACATGCTCCCAGACCTTGTATAAGAGTATTTCCCAAGAGCAAAATGACTGAGTTGTGGAATAGTTTCTTTCAAGCATTTACAACCTGTGTAATTGTAGATTTTTCCCTCTGGCGCTACAAAAATGTCTTCTAGCTGCACAGTTTAGAAATAAATGTATAAATATAATGGTATTTTAAAAATTTACTTCTACAGTAATACTGTTTAGTCTACTGTTTCGCTTTCCTAACACTTACTAGAGAATGAAATGGAAGAAATATGAGTAATTTTGGTTGTCATTAAAATACTGTATATAAAGAGGAAAAGGCAGAATAAGGCATTCTCAGCACAAGCTTGAGGAATATACATTTTCATGCTCAGTGGAACTAGCATTTCAGTTTCTTCCCAGGAGTAGTAGAATGTTTTTTGCATATAAATCCCCAAATATTTTTTAATTTTACAGATAAAAAGCATTATTTTGTACATCAGTTTTTTAAGCATTGGCTTGGGTTTTCCTTCTATTTCATCTGATGCAGGACTATGAATCTGGAAGGAAGCAGTTCAAAGAAACTCACGACATACAGAAAACATCTACTTCCGTAAAAACAAATTAAATACTATTTTGTTTCAAATGCCATCTAGAAACACTGGAAAGATATATGAAGTATACGAATTATGGTAGGTAGTTATTTATCCCCATGTTTTTACCTGCCGGTATTACTGCAAATAAGACTATTTCCATGACATGCCTTACGGAACAGTTTACTATTTTCATAAGCAGTCACATGCATTGAAGGTAGGATCACCAGCCAGTGCATTTGGCACCCCAAAGCAGAACCAGAGAGGCCAAGCTTACAAATGTCTCTTGCTGAATGAAAGGTTAGCTGGTGTATGAAATGACAGATCTCAGCTGAAACAAGGAAGGACATTGACCTAGGACATTGCTCCTGGAGCTGCTGCTTCTTCCTGAGTAGGCTTCTCTTCAGGTTTGCTGTCATGGACAGGAGATGGGTTATGGCTGGGCTTGTTGCTGTCGTGTGTGCTGTGACCGCTGGCACTGCCAAGGCGAGTTGATGCCACCACAGCTTTTACTGCAGCCTGAAAAAAAAAGGATCAAGCAAATGCTCCTTAAGGGACACAGTCTGTCACCACTGCAGCATCAACATCGTCCCATTAAGGAATATAAGTGTGTTTAGCTCATGGTAATGGTAATGTCACATTCAAGTACCTGCCCTGGCCTGGACAGATTTAGAAGACCACCTGAAATACCAGGCTGAAGTTTAAAATTGCTGCTCTGACAAGGTTACAAGTTGGCCAATGTGAACAGAATTTTTTTCTTTTTAGAAACCACTTCAGATCTCCCATGTTGAAGTTAGATGTCAAAAAGAAAGTTCTCTTCCATCATAATAATAACAGTATTATCACAGATTATTGTATGAAAAGTTCGCAAAGGGAAACAATATTTATCAATGTTGCTGTATTGCATATGCCAAGCAAAATGGTGCAGCACATATGGGCAACTTCCTATGTACATATATAAATACACATTGGGAATAGGTTCTCATATCACGTAGAATGTCACAAAACGAAGATATGCATAAAGGCAGTTATCTTAGTCCTTGCCCTGAAGGGTTTCATTGCCTGAAGAAACAAACCTACAGAGGTGGGGAAAATAAATACTAATCCTAGCTATTTCCGACTTGGCTAGCTTTTTGTTTAGGCATCACAGAAGGGGGTCTGCAGGAAGGGATGAGAAGTATAGCAAGTTTCATGGATGGTTTGAAGAGGTAATCATGCAGATAAACAAAACAAACAAACAAACAAACAAACAAAAGTGAAAAAAAAAAGAAGATGCCACTGAAAAACCAGACTGTACAAACATTGGCAAGAAAGAAGAGTCAGCAAATATAGAAGATGAATCATAGAATCATAGAATCATCAAGGTGGGAAAAGACCTTCAAGATCAAATCCAACCATCTGCCCTACAACCCCTAACTACTAAACCATCTCCCAAAACACTATGTCCACCCATTTTTTTAACACCTCCAGGGACAGTGCCCCCACCACCTCCCTGGGCAGTCTGTTCCAGTGCCTCACCACTCTTTCTGTGAAGAAAAAGTACCAGACGTGAGCCAATAACAGTGACAATATTTTTAAAACTGAGAGCCTAGACCTCCTAAAGGAAAAATCACAGACATGTACATTAGTGGCACTCAGTGATATTATAATACATAAATATACTTTTAATATAATTTACTCTCTCTAGCCATGTTTATGTTTTTCTGCATGAAACAAATTCAACACAATCTAAGAAAAAACAAATAATGAGAGAGAGCTTCAGAGTTATTCTATAAAAATGTTTTTATGTAAAGAAAGTGCTGCTGGACTTGTATGTTGAGAAAGAGAGAATAATATTTTATTATTCTTATTAACAAAACAACAACTAAAGCATGTATTCATGGTTTTCTGCTTATTTTTTGGACAGGAATCAATTGCCTAAAAATGTATGGTTAATTTTATACATATATTTGTGTAAAACTATTAACTCTACAATAACTGCTAACTCCAGTTAATCCTCTCAATAATTGGAGATTTGGTCACTTAATCTTTAATAGAAAAGCAATGAAGAAATTATAAAAAAAAACAGCTTTTAAACAGAGAAGTATAAATTGGCTGACTATAGGAATCTAAATATTAAACTGGGCTTCAAAAATGTCATTGGTGATCAAAGGTGTAAACATACAAAGAGAATAAAGATCAAAACACACAAAGGGACCTCCTGGGCAGGGAACATAGAAGCTTACTCCAAAATAATTAAATTTATTACTCTGCTCATGCTCTGAAATAATTTTGATATAACAACATTGCATGACAACTTCAGTGAATACACAGCAATCCTGCTGTAAGGCTATAGAAATCTTTTGGAAGAGAACATGTTAATAGACATGTTTATTCAGTTCTGCATGGGTGGATGGGGACAAGTTGTGCTCAGTGTTGCTGTTAGCTCCTTGTGGGGATCCCTGTGGTGTGGCATCAGTGTCCCGATCCCCAGCTGCCATGTTAGGCTGCCGCAATTAGTGGCTGATGGGTGTCTCTGGCCCTGGTCATGGGAATGGCCAGAAGTCATTGGGTCTGCGTTATGTGGCTGTGTCAACAACAAAGCACAATGTGGTCCCTCAGACAAGAAGCAGGAGTTCTCCTAGACATCTGCAGATGGGAAGAGACAACCTGTAGCAAGCATCACTGTGAATTGTATCTACTCTGAGACCTTTGTAAATGACAAAACTTCTTTTTCTTTGCCCTGTAGAGATTCTCTGTCACAGTTACCTAATAAAACTGAAAAAATATGCAAAACCAAAGTTAAGGGTCATTGTTTGTGAACTTGGTTTTTCATGGGAATTTGTAAAGCTCTCAGTCAATATGCTTTTTACTCTTATTCCCCAGGGCTAAAATGTTGCTTCACTGTAGTTATTGGTTAACAACTGCAGTGCTGAAGTATCCCTGGAAGTCTCTCCTAAGCAGACATAAACCTTAACAACTGAAGAAGGGGATTAGCGGAGAAAAAATTTCCTTATGTTGTGTCCAGCTGCCCATCATTTGCACCCAAAAATGTCTCCTTGCTTCTTCCCATGGTAGATATGTAGACTAGATAGTAAAGGAGCATACTGGTGACCCAAAACTTAATGTTACTTTCAGCACAGGTCCCACCTGCACTCCTGCCTTGCAGCGCCTAATTTCCAGATAAAGAATGCTATTGCACTTTTGCTCTTGAGGCACCTGCGAGTGCATGTTTGAGGCATGTTTTGGATCTGTTAATCTCAACCCAAACATGTTATGGACGTACACTTCCGAAATGTGGACTCTAGATCATACATAAGGATGGCTTAAGCTCCTCCTTTGTAATTGATAGGTATAGAAGCTAGGGTGACTTTAAAAACAAAATATCCTACAGTAGGTTAAATATTTTCCAGATTTACGGATGCTCATGAAGAAACTTCTCAGAATTTTGTTCTTTCTGGTCAGTACTCTAAGGATGCACAAGCAGTACAGAACAGATGGAGAGAAACAAGGAAGCAAGAAAGGAAGAAAGAAAGGGAGGAGGGTAGGGGATTTGCAAAAGCTATGTACGTTCCCAGCAGTTCTGTCTGCATAGATAAGAGTTTTCAAACAACCTCATGCATTTTTATTTGTTTGGCTGCAGACATTGACTAAATCAGCTTCAACTTTTTCATCTTCCTCAGTCATCTTAAATAAAAGCTTCCATACCGTTATGGAAAGTTGTTCTGAAAAGTATGCAAGGTTTCTTTAAGGCTACTAATTCAATTGCATGCTTTCTTAGCCAAAAGAGAGACTATGTCCAGAGTCTTGCCTTAAGTTTACGCCGGGCATTGAATTCTTGAAGTTTCTTTTGTGCCGTGTCCATATGTGCAAAGTTCGCTGCCTTCCCTGTGACCCATGGGTGCTGCAAAGCCTGTAGAGTGGTGAGGCGTTTCTTGGGGTCTAAAACAATCAACTTTTTAACCTGCATCACAAGGAAAAAATACAGAAGACTGTTAACCTTACTCTTCATTTAAGGAGCTTTGCATTTTGGGGCTTTGGTCTTGGTTTGGGAAGCATCTTGGTGAAACACATCCTAAGAAATCAACAAGAATTTATATACAGGTCTTTGCTCATATTTTGTTTCTGGCATGTCTTTGTCCTCCATTAATAACATCTGAATAAGACAGCCACTAAGGGGGAAGAGCAGAGAAAAAGAATCAACCAGTAATCAACATTTGTAGAAGGATGTACTAGCCTGTATCTGCCATAGGCTGCAGTATGTCTGAATTGTCACGTAAGTCCTCAGAGAGTCTCAGATTACCCCCAGACAGACAGTCTGCTTAAAAGCATCCCCACTTTTGGATTTGAATAAGATTTAAACTGGATTAGAAAGTTTTAAAAGTTGCAGCTCCTGCAAACTTGTTCCATGCAGTTACATCACAAATGAATTATTTCTTTCAGTCACCAGAAAACCTCATGTACACAGGAACTAAAAAGTACTGTACAAGTATTTCTCTCTTAGCCTACTCTGAAACTAATGCTGTCATTCTCTCTGTTATTGAGACCAGGGAAGCCACACCTCTCCAGACACAATAGTAGGACATTTTTGGGAACAAGACACTGCAGACATATCCCTGAGAGTGGAGGTGGTATAGGCTGCTGGTTACAAAGTATGTCCAGTCAAGCTGCATTTCATGGGTTTTGCTGTATGTCTGAAAAAGTGGTGGTTTATTAAAAAAAAAACAAAACAGAAGGGTGAAGATGGAGTAAAGAAGTTCACAGATGATAGCCAGCAAGGCCACACTTAGGCAACTCTCCTGACTGCACACACTCTTGGAGCAGAGTGCATGTGACAGCACAGGGCTCCACCACTGCTATGAGCCCATGTGTGAGGGGAAAACCTGCTTTAGGGGTCCCTGAAATTTCCCTACGAAGAGCTACTAAAGAAATACAGTGCCCTGAAGGAAGTGCAGGAGAACAGGTAACACAATGAATACCTGCTGTGTAAACACAGAAGAGGTCAAATTAAGCAAATAATTTCAGCTGAATACCCCAGAGCTGCTCACAGCATAGGTTTTGAGAGCCACGGGCTTCATCCTTACCTACAACTTGCTATAAAGTGTTCCAACCTGAAACTCTGAGCTTTACTGTAGTAAAACAGTAGGGATCAGTCTCGACCAAAGCTCTCTGTATACAATAAATAAGCAGCTTTGCTGAAAGCTGCTGTTTATCTGGCTTTGATTACAAAAGGCAATAAATACTATTGTTTTGACCTTAGAAAAACTTTGCATCTAAACCAGCAACAACAACAAAGTACTTAGAACTTCTACAGTCCTGTCATTTGAGGCATCCTGGAGTACTTTACAAACATAATTATGCAGTATTTTATGGTAAAGTTTGTATAAGTATTATGGAACTGAGCGCGGGGGGGGGGGGGCTTCACTGCTATTTATATTCTTCCTAAAAAGTTCAGACTTGAAAACTACACAAAATATAGGGCTTGTTTTTACTTTCCCCTGAAGATGGTTGCTCTGCAAAGAGGAATGATGAAACACCTCAGTGCTAGCATGAAAAGCAGGTATACATTAACACTGTGGCAGCTGTCAACAATCTGTGGTTTAGTTTATAGAAAGACCTGAACATTACTGGTTTTGAGTGCTAAATTACAGGATGGGACTAACAGGGAATATTTAACAGCACGATAATATAACAGAGATAACAAGAAGAAAAGCAAGGAGCCATATGAACAATTAATTAACCAATTATTCTGCCCCCACTCCAAAATGGACTCTCTTTCCAGCCAAAGTGATACTAGCCAAATAGGTATCAGCAAAGATACTCCACTCTTATTTTTGCTTTACTTACTAAATCCTTGGCATTCAGAGACACATCATCCCACCAGGGGGATACAAAGTCATATTCACAGTTCAGGATTCTCTTAAACATGTACTGGTCTCCCCTTTCATCGTAAAATGGTTCAAAGCCACAAAGTCTGCAAGGATAAAAAAGAAAGAAATGTATTAAAGAATAATTAGTCTTGGGTTGTTAGAAACAGTTCCTGGTATTATCTTTCTCTACTTTGTGTCTGGCATAGGACTTTGGAAAACCAGAACTGGATGTACTTATGAACTGCTAATTCTATAGAGAAGAGCAAAATGTGTTTGCAAGTATTCACAAGCATTGGGAAAGGCTGATCAAATTTTGACTTCAATTTTCACGTGTCTGTAACTGGAACTACTAATACAGGGACTTAGCATAAGAGTAGCCATGCAACAGTTGATATCTGTTTACCTTCTACATGCCAATAAATATTTCCTAGCAGACCCACTCTGCTGGTCTCAGGCTGAAGTCTCTTGGGCTATTTGTTTAGTTATTCCTCAGTCTGAAACCTTTGCTCATCCCTGCTCTCTTCTCTGAGTCTGCTGCAGTTGTGTCTCTTTTTGAAGCAGGTGGGCACACCATGGAGTTGCAAATTAGTGTCATGATGTCTTCTCTTTTAATTGTCATCTCTTTGCTAACAATTCCTGGCCTTGGATCTGCTTTTTATGACTCTTTACAAGCACACAGTTAACATATTTGTAGAGCAATTAACAGAATCCCTGTAACTCTTTCCTAAGCCATAGGAATTAGCTGAGGTACCACATTTTACCTGTTAAGTTAGAAGTATTTATATGTCCAGTTAGGACTGGATTTTTATTATGTTCATCACTGTATGTTCTTTCATCCTATCATCCACAAAACATAAAAACCTTCAGCAGGCTTCAATGTTCAGCTCTCATCTTTACTTAGGTAACCTGCGTATTACCAAGGAATGTTGTAATCTCACTAATGACTGCATTTATTAATGTATTGAATAACACACACCCCAACACAGACCCACACTACTGGCCATGCAAAAAGCAAACTCTCAGGAGCGACTTCCATTTATATAATATCCTTTTTTCTTTTTTTTTTTGTCACTTCACTGCACTTTAATCATGCCTGCACACATAATCAGATGTTTTAAAGTGAATTTTCTATTCAACTAGTAAGTGTTCTGAGCTAAACAGAGAGTCTATCTGCTACAGAGAAAATGCAACAAGCAATGAAATTACGTCAGGAAAACAATAGCAGACCATAAAGAACAAGATGGCAACAAATCTAGAAAATGTAGCCTAACATTGTAACATGTTTTTGTATTTTTATACCAGATCAATGTACTTAGTGTCCCAAAAAAGGCGAGATGTTCCAGGAAGAAAAGTGGTTTTGGGAGTGGTGTGTAGCTGTGGGTGGAACAGCTGCATCACTTTAAACTGCTGATGAGGAGAACACCTCCACTGCAGGCACGTTCTGGGTGTGTTATTAACTTTCAAGTCTGGCAGAAATGGATCCAACCACAAGAATCTAACCTCCAAATACTGTGTGCTTCAGGAGGCTGGATCTGGTCAGGCCCTCTGCTGATCCCCTGCCCTTTGCCTGCCCCTCCCACCACCACTTCTGAGCTTGCTTCAGGTTGGCACCTATCCCCATGGAGCACCTTTGCTGAGCAGGGTTGTTGGACCACTAACCGGTTCAGCCAAAACTGGTTTCTGGATATCAGGTAGTGGATGACATACAGTGAGACCATGCTTAAGGCTTGCTGTGAGTGTGTTGGAAGCCTTCTGTGCAACTCTCAATTTACTCCTGAAAATATTTTCATCATGACTTACTACTATCACCTATTTGTTGTCTTATTAATAATTCTATGGATATGCTTCTGCCTTAAAAAATTACATTTCAGCAGACAGATTTTTTGCTACATGCAGAATTAGATTAATAAAACTGTGTGACTTGAAATTACAGAAATTAAACCAGGGTAAGACACATGGAGGCACATACAGCAATGTATTTTTTTAACTGTATATAAGGGCATTTCCTCTACTAAACTATGAAACTGAGATATACAACACTGTCTGTTAGGCTGCAGGATTAATGAGTTAGCTACTCGATGTGTACCCTTCTGGTCTCAGATTATAATACATCAGAAATGCCGATCTACACAGCTTTACATGCAATAGAAGAGTTTTTTGTGTGCAATATTGTTAAAGCTAAATGAAAGAGATGGCCAAGCAGATTTGACTAGCCCTTTTGCCTGGCTTGTTTCCATAGGTCAAACTGGATTTCAAGAGGGAAGGAGGAGAGGAACAGAAGGAGGAAGAAGTAGAAAAGTATCTGTATTGGTGGTGTCCCACGCAGAGCAGGAGCTCACACACTTGTGTTTACACCACTGCAGAGGTTTAGTGTGGCTTGGGAGTATCTCCTGAACGGCTGGAAGATTTTCAAAGGCTGCATATAACAAATAGGAATTTGCTGTACATTCTAGCTTGGAGCTTGCCTATACTTGAAAGCAAGTTCTGCTTAAGGAAGGATCTCAGTTTCAAGTACAACAGCTATCCCTCAATCGCTGATTAACTAGGCAAGCCCATGGCTCAATCCAGGTATCTTTGTGAAGGCACAACAAAAGGCACCTCTTCAATCTCAGGGCCAGCTCTGCTGGCAAATTTCACATCTCTCTGCCATGGGTGGACCGCTAGAACTGAGTAGAAAAACAATCACTTGGCTGGCAGTATCTGCACTGAGATCTTCTACAGACTTGAACCAAGCCTCGAGACAAAGATTCACTTTTTATTAGGAGCAGATAACAAAATGACAAATAGGAATATTGTATCCTGTTACTTACAGGCACTCAAAAGGAGAGTTGTGACTTATTTGAAGCTTATGTACAGAAAAAAAAAAAGATAGCTCTTTATATTTACATCAGAATGGTCATATATCCTTACAAGTACATTTAGTATGAACACTGGAAAATAGAATTCTTTCTTAAGGTCATAAAGAATATAAATGTATTATTACATACTATGTTGCTGGACACAGCTCATGAGTCCTACACAGGTAAAGTATCCTCAATGTATAAAATCTTCC
The DNA here is from genome assembly GCA_020745705.1 of Hemiprocne comata. NCBI lineage: Eukaryota > Metazoa > Chordata > Aves > Apodiformes > Apodidae > Hemiprocne > Hemiprocne comata. Next base: position 46,276,936 of record CM036616.1, read on the forward strand.
ATATCTTTAATGTTTATGTGTATAATCTAATTTTCTTCCCACAAGGGCATCCTGCAAGTACTGTATTCAGCTACACAAGTCAGCTTAGTGCTGGTATTTCCAATGAAATAAATGAAGTTATCTATTCTCCCATAAAGAGAAGTTCAATACACCAGATACAATCTTTCCTTCTCAATAATCTTACTTTGAAAGATTCCACCAAAACGAGAAAATAATTGCAATGCTTACCAATTGAATTAGAACTAGCCATATTAAGATGCAGACACAAGTCCCTACCTTTAGACACACCTTTTTTTGAAAATTTTGGTCTACAGTTGCAACTTCAACTCTTAAAATATGTATGGCCAGCACTGCTCACTGCCCTATGTCAACAGTGTCTCTGGTTATATTGTAAGAAGCAGAACACTTGAACATTAATCACTTAACCTATTGGAGTGATTTGCAGGCAGAGTCCAGGGTCTTTCCCTGCCTCCTGGCTGAGATGCTGAGAGACACCAACACTGAAGCTGCAGCCGAAGCTGCAGCAGCGTCTATGGCTGACACAGATGGGGCAGCTGCACTTGGGAAAATGCGCAGGCACTGTAAAACTACTGCAAACATCTTCACTTCTTGCCCAATTTGTAGTTGAAAAGCCACTTAGGATCATAGTATGTCTCGCAGTTTGTGTGAATGAGAGAAAAAACATACGATTTTTTCTGACACTTATGTGTTTGTATTTTGTCTTTCAGCAGCTTCACTGCCATTCATTCACATTAACAGCATGACTCTGTGCAGACCATGCTGCTGTTCAGGAAGAAGTGTTATACTTATCAAGTATATAGCCTGTGTTTTTCTATGCTCCTGTATGATCTGGCTTACTTAAATCAGTTTAGGAATATCATAATTAAAGTTCAGGACCTCATGTATTCCAATGGCACAGCTCGTAATGTTATAAAAACCTGCAGCTGGTCATAAATGAACCACTCTGTGGCACTTTCTGCACTTACAGGATATAGGTGATAATCCCCAGAGACCACATGTCCACTTCAGGGCCGTAGGCACATCCCCGAAGTATCTCTGGTGCTGCAGATGATAAAACACTTGTCAATAAGATGAAAGCTGAATGAAGAAATTATGGTCGCAAAGTCAATTTAAACTCCATGCATACTCCTAAGTGTCTTTTAACAGGTTAAGGCCTGTTCTTTTAAGCCCTTCAGGAAAATTATTCCCTTTGCTGAGCATAAAGCAACAGAAGTCATGTTCAAGCACAGTGGACTTTGGTTTCAAATTGCTTTTTAAGCTTGTGAAAGGAACCACAGAAAGCTACAGCAGCACTGGAGTTGGAATGTGACAAAGGAGGTGGTACTATTACTTTGGTATTTTACTTATTTACATGGTACTTTGTTTTTGGTGTTCTGGTTTAATTGTAAGAAAAGACAAGATCATTTCAGGCAATTGCTTTTTCTGCAGTGTGGAGCAGGCAGAAAGGTCAGGCAGTTTCAGGGGGATTCTGGCTCTGGAAGGGTAAAGAGGACTTAATCTCTGCCCAAGCAGCTTGGCAGACACACTTGAGGAAAGCTGAGCAGACTGCTGTATCTCTCAGACAGAAACTGTTGCTGTTGTGTGTGACTAAAAACATGCACAGTGGCAGTCAAACTGGGACATGCCTACCTCAAGCACCTCTGGCCCCTGTGTCCCCAGGGCTCATAGCTCTGTGCACCCTCAAGGCTTGCCACTGACTGTGCACATCTCCCTGGGCAAAGCTCCTGAGGTGGCAGGATGGAAATGCCACATCTCCACAGGAGGAAATGGAGGTGCTTGATACTGGGGGAGACAACACCCTTCTCTCACCTTTTGGCCACAGACAAAATTACCCAACTCATTTGAAAAATAAAGATGACACTGCTGAGCCAGACTTCCATGTATCAGTAGCCCTTCCCCTCAGCAACCATTCTATCTGTATTAGTATCCATCAGATGTACAGGATGGCAGCACAGCCCCTGAGCCCACTGCCTCTCTGATGCACATGGGATGGCTGCCACATTTCTGGGGCTAAGTGGACTTGCTGCACCCACACACATCAATGCTGCAGCACATACGCATCTCTTTGTCTTCCCACATTATGCTTTCACAGCCATGAGCAGCAGGGTGAAGAAGGGCTGGGGCTTCCTGAAATGTGTGACAGGTTCATGCACAGACTTAAGCTTTGGTTGCCTTTCCAGACTGACCCAGGCTGCTGGCATACTCCGCCTTTGCTCCCAGCCTGTGGCAGGTCTCCACTGAGGCAACTAGCTCTCCCAAGGAATGTTCTGTAATATCCCAAGGGAGCAAGGCTCCCCCAGGCATGATTTTAATCAGAGTATACACAACTCCCTAACAGCCTCCAGGCAGCCGGTTCAGACTTTTTCAAATTACCTGAAGGATTTACCATGCAGGGAACCCATGAAGCATTTTTATAAAGCATTACTATAGAAGACAAAGGACATTAATCACTGAGATTGCTACCTACCACTCATACAGCTGGCAGCTTGGAAAACACTTTGCCAGTCTAAGCACAGACTTTCCCTATGTTCTTATTCTGCTGCTAGGTAAACTGAAAAACAGAGAGGACCTGTTTCTGAGAAGGGACAATAGATCCCAACTAACTGTAACTCAGGTTAACCTGTAGGTAACAGGAGAGCACACAGACAAAGCAGCCAATAGCCTCAGAGAAAAAGATGCAGACAGAGCAAGAAAAGATATGTTAACCATTGTTCTCCCTGACATCTTAGTCAACACCAGGTGTGGGGTTCTGAAGTAAATAGGACAGTTTCTCTGTTAAATGGCCAATATGCTTGCTCTTCTAGAGAACGCAATGTTTCTTGGGATGTCTCCTTGCTCAGGATAAGGGCTTTTCTCCTTCTTCTACCTCAGTATTGCAAAATGGCCACAAAGGACACCAAAGATTTGTATATACAGGTCTGCCTTGCTATCTGGAACTGTGATTACACAGTTAAACTTTTTAGAAATACAATTTTTTAATACTTCCAGAAGTTTGATTTGGTGAATAGATTTGGCTGATACGTTGCTTTTACTGTAGATGATAGCTGTAACACCATGAATCACTGCTCTGCACTGGCTTATCTTTATCTGCTACTTTTAGAAATCACTTACGCCCTTCTTGTTAAGTTCACTGAAAGCACAACATCTCAGCAAGTTAAGTTTTCTGTGAATATCTTGCTTTCAGTCCTCTGCATCACTTTGCATACCTCAGGGACTGCAGATTGGTAGGTCTCAATGCCAAAATATCCAGACACCAGTATGTGTTTATGTTGCTGTGTCATTTCTGGAGAAGCTGTTGATAGCTGGGTGGGCATGATGTGGAAGCTGGAAGTCTGTGACTATCAATTGTTCATAATTTAATTTAGCATTTCAACAGTATTATTCCTGGGTTTCCTCCACTTCTGGAAAGTAATGCTAGATTTTCCAGGCACTAGGAATTCCGCATGTTAACTTGTGTCATAAAGCAAGGATTGCAGGTTCGTATCTGCAGGCACAAAACTCAACTCTTCTCTTCTCTTCTCTTCTCTTCTCTTCTCTTCTCTTCTCTTCTCTTCTCTTCTCTTCTCTTCTCTTCTCTTCTCTTCTCTTCTCTTCTCTTCTCTTCTCTTCTCTTCTCTTCTCTTCTCTTCTCTTCTCTTCTCTTCTCTTCTCTTCTCTTCTCTTCTCTTCTCTTCTCTTCTCTTCTCTTCTCTTCTCTTCTCTTCTCTTCTCTTCTCTTCTCTTCTCTTCTCTTCTCTTCTCAGCACAGCCATTCAACCTCAACCCTTCACACCAAGCTGTCCCTACCCTGAGGGCTCTTCTATGGGAATAAGCTTTATCCTTTCTTTTTTTTTAGTATAAAAAGACAGGTATAAAAAGGGCTAAATGCTAACTACAGTTTTATGGCATTTGTAGTACAACTGCCACAGAGAAGACAACCAGAATATCTAATACATGAAACACAGTTTTCCAAAACTAAGCAGACTGCAATTCAGTGCTGCTCTATTTAGCATCTGTGTGTGCTTGGCAGAGGATGTCATACAAGGTAATGGACATATCACCTGAATTGCACTATCAGCTGTGCTATGAGGTAACGGAGTAATCTTGTCTTCTCCAATGCCAATTCTTGGTTTCCACATGCTTGGCTCAGCTCTGTCCAAAACTACCTGAGATGCTTACCACCCAGCACACTGCAAGCAACTTGCAGCTTCTTCTAGGAGCCCATTCAGGATCTCGAGTTCAGCAAGAGTGACAGAAAGAGGTTTCTCCACAAGACCACATTGATTGCTGGAGGTGAGCATTCATCATGGGAAGCCAACCAGGCTTGCCCTGGTGTAGATGAGATCACCAGTCTCCCTGGCCATTAGCTGGTTCACTAACATGGAAGTGCTTTGTCCACCATGCTAAAAAAATTAACTTTTAAGATAAATTCACTGTAAGTAATATTAAAATATTCATAATTGTTATGAACTCTATAAATATTTAGTGTTTTCCATTATGCATTTCACAGTTAAAAATTTTTGCTGCTGCATTTTCAGTATCATTTCAGTAATTTCAGCATTTTTACGATGGTCAAACTTACATGCAAGTAATAAACTAGGACCATAACAGATGTTATGAGTATTAGGCTTCAGTGCTAGACAATATGAGTTTAGAAGAATGTAGTCCAGTGCCAGTTCTGAATTTTAGCTTTTTATTTCTGTTTTTTAGGGGCTTTTTGAATTTTGACTTTAGGAAGAAGCATTTCACTTTCAAAAGAGAAACTGTAACTTCCTCACATTAAGTGCAGCACACCGTAAATAGTAAAACAACGTACCACAGTACCCCGGAGTTCCACAAACTGTCTTCATGGTCACTTGATCTTCCACAATCTTGGAAAGCCCAAAGTCAGCTGTTAAGATTGTTTAGGAATATTAATGTTTTTATTTCCTTGTAAAATCACCTTTTTCTTTTTTTTTTTTTTTTTTTTTTAACATGGTAAATGTCCAGTAATGAACATTTATGCATTAAACAAATAGTACTGTCATTTCCAGAGATGAGGCTCAATGTAAAGAATCTACCCACACTGCAATCCGGAAGCAAAGTTTATCCATACAAATCAGAATTCTCAGCCTTGCTTGACAGAAATGTAGCTTGTATTTTATTCTAAAGGCTGTACAAAGCCAATACATTGGGATGCCTAAGGGTGTACAAGCAGTGATCCAGAAGTACATTTTAGGTATATATTCAGCTTTCACCCTGTGAGTAATCCAATAAAATTAACAGAACAATCCTGGGTTAAAAAATTGTGCGTCTGTGATTTCTTGGATAAGGGTCAAAGTATGCAGTCCCTGCAAGACTAAATCCCTGCGGTCTTTTGACAGAGGGTTTCTAGGGGCATGGAGGCTGTCAACCTTTTTGAGGTGTTTCTACCTTGAATTACTACTCAGACAGAAAGAGCCTTCATGACATTACATGTTGTACTTGCACAACTCATCTTTTAAAATATAAAAAAGTGAAGTTTTCACAACTCTCTTAGTTTTCACTGAGAATAAACAGAACTTCTTCAAATTTCAATTTAGGTGATGACACTCTGGCCTTGAAAAAAGCAAAATAAACTATTTTTGCTTTGTTACAGTGAATATAAAAAGGAATGTCTTGACTGAAGATCAGGATAAAAATAGTTCATCTTTTATTATAGAAATGCACAGTTAGGTTTTACTTGTCTCTAAATGGTTATCATTTATGTATTATTTATCTAAACAGTAATACACTTTACTTCTATAAACATGGCAACTCATTATCAATCACATCTCAAGTTAAACTAGGTAATAATCTTAACAAGAAGATGAACAATCACAGCATTTAGGAAAATGCTTCAGAAGCCTCTACACCACTCTGGCCATCAAACCCAGGCCTCTGGGTGCTGCGTTAAACTACCATGTTACAGCTGTTTACAGCCCTTCCAGGCTGTAAGAAGAGAAGAAAGAGAGGAACTAGGATAAAATTTAAATTAAGATACCACCATCCTGAGATGCAAGACTTTCCTAGAAATTTATTTGAAATTGCTTGAGAGTAGTTTGTGGAAATCTGGCTCTTGAAACCCATGAGGAACACTGGCCTGACAAAAATGGCAACACTCACTCCTTACATATTCACATGCTCCACGCTCCCAAGTAAGGGAGCATGAGCTGGTATTTCCAAACTGGTTGCACACAGCTCATGAGCACTGCACAGAGCTCCTTTCTGCTCAAGCAAAAACTGGGCCTACCCTGCATTTTCGGAGGTCATGCCCTTTGCAAGTGGTTGCTATTCCCAACAGGACTGGGATAATACATCCCAGTCACACCTCTTCATCCCCCTGTATTGCTGACTTCAGAGACCTTGCCCATGCCCTTTGCAAAGATCACTTTGTCTTATCCCTCAAATCTTCCTTCAAAACCAGTCAGCCTTGCTCAGTTTGCTTTCTACTGCTTATCTGCACACTTGTACTTGCATGCTAATTAATCTTTCCTCTTAAAGTATCAGTTTAACAAAAAAGAGGGGTACAGAAGCTGTGCACACAGCTGTACGCTGATCTCATCATCCTTCCTGTTGCCCCCAAGTGCTGTATTGTCTGTCCCAATCTGCACAATTTTGGCTACAAATTCCCTAAACAAGCATCTAGTTTTGTTTTGGTTTTAAAAGCACCATGCATATCTGTGCTGCTGAAGAAGTAAGATGCTGTTCATCTGAACATAAGCATTAGCTTCAAAAAAAGTGCTGGTGTAAACATCAGTTACCACATAGAACTGGTACAAAGACATAAGAGACGCATATATTTAATGCTGCTGACCAATTTTTAGTGGTGCATCCGGTGCAGGTGTTGCATAGAGGAGATTTTCTGGCTTTAAGTCACGATGCACAATACCATTCGCATGCAGGTACTAGAAGAAAGAAAGTAAAAAACTTTAAGTGAGATTAAGGTATTATGGTCAAGCATGAGTTAACAGTTTCCTAATAATCTACAGCAGCAGAGTCATAATCTGCTACATGGGTGACACAGAGCCACTTAACTAATTTTCAGCAGCTTTTTTTTCTGCAGACCTACCCATTGCAAGATCCTTGGAAGTAGTACACTGTAATCTGAATAGGAAACTAAAATTTGGGAAGGCAAAGATAGCATCACCTCAATTCTGTAAGAAAAACATCTCAAAAAGTGTTCTTGACTTTTTACATACAGGGGTAGCTTCTAGGAAGTAATCTAATACAAATTGAGATACCGAAGTCTGGCTCAAAAGAAAGTAGCTTCTGCCCATCATAGTGTTCTGAGAGAGAAGAAAATGGTCATACAACTACTAAACTATTAAATCAACACATTTGAGTAGGAAGTATGCAGTATGTGTCCTGGGCCAACTATAAACCTTGAGGTCCCTGGAGCAGACTTTTCAAGGGTTTTAAAACCACATAATTGCAGAGTCTCAAAATTTGCATCAGAAGTGAATCCTTGACTGCATAACTCAATGGAATTTTAGTTGGTTTAAGTTGCTAGTGATAAAACAACAATAGATAAGAACACATTTCTCCTTCTTTGAGCATTGATTTAGTGACACTGAGTGCTTTGTATGTGTTTTTTTCTTACAGTGCAATAAGTGGGTTTTGTTGACTTTCTCTAAAATCCTGAAGTCACAGTATTTGTCATGACATGGCTTGTGGAGATCACCCAAAGACACTGATCTGCTTTACTTCACAGTGAAATCCAAGTGATTGTCCCAGCTGTCTTTTCTACAATGAGATAGTGAATCAGTTATCCAAGGTAAAACCAGGAAACAGTGTATGGACAGTGATGGGTTGCACGCTGCTACATAATTTAATGTGGTCATATCTGCGTAGCTGCACACGACCATGTCCACCCTGGATAAAAATATATCTTGATCTGACAATGAAGACATAACTGTAGCAAAGATGCAACAGTATCTGTATCACTGATGTGTTTGAAATGCAGAAGTAATAGCAGCACACAGGGAGTGTACCGAAAGCAATTAAGTTGGAGTGGACAGAAAGGAATGTCTGAACTCATCTGTGTTCATGTGTTGCGAATTGGTTTAGCCCAACTTTGTGGGAGTGAGAAGGATCATACATTTCAAGATTGCTTGGTGGGAAACAGACACCTCAGATTAATTTGTACTAAGAATCTTTGACCAAATTTGTCCAGAGAAATGTTGCAGCCAAGTCTGCACTCTTTTAACAGTCTTTTTTACACATGCCCATAATCTTAAAAATATTTTATGGTGTGAGGCATGAAAACATCAAAATTTTCTTCTTTTCTCAGAATCACATTTTTTTGGGAGGGAAATTTGTGAAAAAATTTGCGAGATGCTGTTCAACTTTTCCTCCCTTTCAAGTCGTAAAATGAGATTGCTACTGCAATAGTCTGAACTCTCTTGTGTCTCCTCCTCGCAACACCTGGCAGCTATTCCGACCCCCTCCACCATAACATCCCTTATCTCACCCAGAATTCCTGCCCACCCATAGTACCTAATCTGACCTCTCCCTGCAGTCCACATGAATCCCATCACAGTTGCTACAATCCCTAGTCTCAGTCCTTGCTGTTCTGTTCTTTCTCTCTCCCACTGTATTTCTTGCTTGATTTTGTATTTGGGCATGAGATGATGATACCTGTGGTGCTCAGACCAGCCGTGCATGTGGCTGGGGCTGCCTCAAGTGTCAGGTCATGGGTTTAATGGACCTACTGTTAGCATCTTGTATGTTCGAGACCTAGCCCTCCTGTCAAATTTTGTTAAGGTTGGCCAATAGGGTCAATAGGGGTTTTTTTTTGTGAACTAACAGAGAAAAGTGCAAAATGGACAAAAAATCCCCACTGTTTTCACTGATGCAGAAATCCTACTCTTCAACCACACAAGAACCGGCTGCTCTGGTGCATCCCAAGCCCTCTGCGGGAGAGGTAAAAAGTACCTGCCTCCAAATCACCTTGTTACTTGTTACTCATTACTCCACCACACACAAGCCACCTCCTGTCCTCCAGCCTAAGCCACCTCTCATTCACTGAGCATGTCCCCTGCTTCACAACAGGACCTTCCAAGACTGCGTCCATTTTCTGCATTGCTCCTTTACTCAGCAAATACCCTGGGACTTGTTTGCAAATTTTCACCAGTTCCAACAGCTCTCCTCCCCATGTAGCATAATAGCTCCTGGTATTAAGACTACTTGTTAATTACATTGTCTTGTATATAAGTGAACAGTATTCTGTGTCACACTATCTTGAGTTCTCTGATTGCAGCTTTGCTAATTTATGTTAGCAAAAATAAGGTGGATACAGAAAACCTAAATCAAAATTCTTTACTTCCATGGCAACATATATTTAGCTCTAGTTATGTCCTGTAATGTCTGTGTACTAAAATGTAAAATTCACTTGTAGAATAACAGCACTTTGTCTGGCTTGATGAGATGTAGCTGCAACAGAGTCCTCCACAGGATCTCAAAGCAAGGCTTCTGGAAGAAGGTCTTGTGGTTTTCTTCATGCACAGCAGTTTCATCTGAGCAGCTGGGCAATGACACAGGGAAGAGAAATTATGCTCTCAATGTACCTTCTTCTGTACACTGATAGACATTCCCTCAGTATAGACAAGTAGTCTCCATCCAGCTTAAAATCACCTTATCATGACTACATTTCCCTAATATATTGGGAGACAAGTATCAAAAGCTTGACACATGTCAGGTGTGTATGATACTTTCTATTTCTGCCCTACTAACAATGCCTCTTACCTTGCTTGAGAAAAAAATCAGGTGGATTTGGCATGAGTGGGTCTTGACCAAAACTTGCCTTTCTCATGACCTCCCTGCTATGTTATCTACCAAGTGCCTCATATTCCTTTGCTTCATTATTTACTGCAGATACTTTCTGGGGAGTGCAGTTAAGGCAGTTGGTCTATTGTTCCTACCCTCTTCCACTTGAAGTGAGTACTACATCCATCTACTTTTCTGCCCAGCCTGCATCAGAAGGGAGTGTTACCTATTAAATCTGCTTGAGATTTTAAAAGCTTGATCTTTAAACACTGTACTATGAAGGTCACTAGGTGCAATCAATTTAAAAAAATTATTTTAATACTTTCTGACTTAGTCTTTTATTATTCTAGACTCCTATTTTACTGCTCAGTCACTGCTGTTAATTGTGCTAGGTATCTAGTTATAGATGAACTTTTACTGAAAACTAATGAAAACAGACAAAACCGCTGCTGCCTTCTCCTAGACAATAGATCTCCTTCACCTGGGTTTCTTCTTAGGAGGATGATTGATTTTGCTACCCTTTTTATCTCATGCTAGATGCATTTTACTTTCCACCCTGGCCTTTCTGACTTTAGCCTTTGAACCCTTGCTATATTCCAACACAGGCTTGGAAAACTTGACCTGTTTTCTGCTTTCTGTATACTTTGTACCTCCAGGATATGCTGTTGCTGAGCACTGACCTTCCTTAAAGTGGACTGATGAGAAACCAGCTGAGCCTTGACCACATTGCCATTTTCCCAGGGTCCTGCACTGTCTCTGGCAGGCACAGGGCCACTGCTGGCAGTGTTGCAAGTTCTCTTCAGCAAGCAAGGGAAAAGTCCTAAAATACCTTATTTTCCACTTGTGAGAGTGATTGTGAGCTGCACAGCCTTTGGGTTTCATGGTATCTCCTCATTAACCACAGGATTTTGATGCCAACTGGATCCCAACTCACAGAATCGTCATGGTTGGAAAGGACCTTTGAGATCACTGAGTGATTAACTCAGGATTAACTCCTGACATAGTCTCCAGTATTGCAATGAACAGAGGCTGTACACCAGAGACAGCACCAACAGTAGTGAGTGTCCACATGACTATTGCTGGGCATATGGCTTAACTCCTTTGTGAACCTGTCCTGTTCACTAGCCCTTGGTACAGCTTACAGAGAGCTTCCTGCCACATATGAACCCAGCTCCCTCATAAAGTTGCATTAGGCTATCGAAGAGATGGGTAAGGGAGTTCCACCTGCACCTCTTGTTCACATCCAGCTCACACCTGCCCTCCCAGACAGTGCTGCTTTGTGGGGTATCACACGTGACCTCTCAGAATAGTGCTGAGTGCTGTGGAAATAGTGCCAGTGCTCTCGAAATGCTTTGGATCAAGGCCCTAACACTATCCTTTTTCTCCTCAGATAAGATGATGGTTTTTTGTGTGCATTGATTTAGTAGTGGAGAGAAACCTGTGGTCTGATGCTGCTTGGACAGTGGTTTCATTATACAAATTTCTGTCCAGGATGCCTATCATATGACTGACACATTCATGAATACCAGATTTGCTCATGTTTTGAAAATGAAAATTTCCCACAGTTTTATTCCTCTGCAGAATGTATTTAGGACTTGCATATTGAATTTATTATAAAATCAAGCCCAAACAGTCCTGAAAGAAGAACTGAAGTCATGCATACCAATTCAGTACTGGACATCTTCAGCTATAAATGCAGTCACTACATCCCTAAGAAGCTGAAAAGAGCATTTTTTTTCTCCCCTTTCAGGAAGGTCTAGACTTGTAATTAAATTCTTTCTGTAGTCCTTACAAAAGCCCTTACAAAAGTATGTCATTGCTTAATGAAAGTTACTGCACAGTAATTCAAATCGATTACAGCTGTATATTGTTAGATAGAGATGTAGTTAATCAAACACGTTTCTGAAGCAGTTAAGAGAAAGTTTAAATAAGCATTCAATAATCTAACAGGACAAAAAAAAATAATTCTTGTTTTCTATTCATAGGAAGGTGAGTGAGCTCCCCTCATATATATAGAATGGCAAAGCCAGTCTCCACATAATTTGCATCTAAAATAATCACTCAGTACAGATCTTACAGAGTACAGAGAAATAAATATACATAATTCAAAATGTACACTCAGTCATACACTCCATATTGATGGACTTTGGAAAATGAGACAAATGGCTTGGAGGAATCAAGAGAAATCTAAAATTTCATAGCTATTGCATACCCTTTCATTATCTTCTGCATGTATCAGCTGATTTATTATTCACACATCCAACAATTGCAAAGATATTACAGATTGATACAAGGATATATGTGACCTGGAGCTACTGTAGTCTTATCCTAGAGCAAACACAGCAGTTCCTCGGCACCTCAGGTTTGACATTTTTTAAAATGTTGTGACACGTAAACTGTGTTTTAGATGTCAAGTGCAAAAGGGGGATGGGGTTACATAATAATCTGTTGTTGAAACTGGGCTGCCCCTCCAGCTAATTCAGGCTTTATTTAAAAGCACAGGAATAGGGCTCAATTTATCTCTCAGGCAGCACATAACTTGGAATGCAGAACAGGACCTGAAATACTGTATGCTTTGCCTTTGCGAGGTGGATAGTTTGATTTATTCTGATTATGGAAAAGTATATTTATCTGAGTTGACTGCTTACAGTATAAACAATTTATTTAGGGCTCTATTTATTTATGTATTTATTTATTTTTTCAAAATAGAAAACAATTCTTGAATTAATTTTGGAAACGCAGAGATTGCTTTGCGAAGTGTTGCAGAAGTATATCTGAGAATTCTTGCTTAAAGAGCTTTACAAAAAGACACTGGCAGTGATAGTGTCAGAACCCAGCTTCTCAGGAATCGAAGTGTGAAATCAAGTTACATACATAACATAATCTCCCTGCCAACATTCCCTTACTGCAGCCACATTGGTTTTGGGACTGAACAAAAAGAAGAACATTTTATCATTGCAGAAGACAAAATCAACAATTATTTCTTTTCTGGATATATTTCAGCAAGTTTGGACCTTCCGTACCTGGATAACAATAAAATGGAGTCTTAGAAAGGCACGAAATACTGAAAGCTTCTCCAAGCATCTTGCAGAAAGCCTATTTGCACTTGTCTTGCTTCTACTGTTTGTTCTGGAAAATTGGAGTGTATCATAATGTCTACTACTTCATATACTGACTTCCAAATGCTTTCATGAAACTTCAATTAGATTTAACAGAATACTGTTTTAGTGGAACAAAGAATATTTGCCTTTGCATTAACATAACTTATTTGATTAATGATTTCAGATAAAAACTCTGTGTGTTATTAAAAAAGTATGAAGAAATGCATCAGTATAGATGCATAAATCCAAATCTGTTAATTTTCTTTGCTGGTCTACTATATTCAAATTCATGATGCAACTCAGAAGGCAAGTTCTAAATTAAGCAATTAGATTATATAAAGTTTTAACTACAATCTCCACAATTATTTTATTTTACATTTGGAAACAGATTTATCTTGTAAAGGTTCCTGGTTTTAGAAGACTGAAGGAACCTTAAGGATGACAACACTATACCAGGTGTGATGACAGCAAATCATGTAAATTCATTTCTGTACAATCTGACATACGTAGGAGAGGATAATACACGCACCTTCCCACACAAATCCCTTTAGTACAGAGAGCTAACTGTTTGCAGTGGCAATTACATTCTCCTCTTAAACTGTAAGTAGGACACAGCATCCGTGTAGGTAGAAGAGCTTTGCTATACTGGCTTCTTAAATCTATCCAGAAGAGCTGCCCACTTGTGGACTTTCAGAAGTCAGTGAAGAATTAACATACATTAACAATGTTACTCATACAGCCACTCAGATTAAATTTTCTTTTTCTGCATGTCTGGGGTGCAAAAGGCGAAGATGTTTCTCTTCCTGCAACTGCTAGGCCCCTTGTGCAGGGTGACGCTGCCACCCCACAACTACTGGCCACCCGCCGCATGTCTGCCCTCCGTCCAGTTACGCAATGAAAAGGGGAAGTATATCTGCTATTTTGTGAAAACTCAGTGATTTCTAATGAAATTCAACAGAGCCAATGATACTAGATGCAGGGTAACGCCACAAAATTGCAATGGGCAGAGCTTACTTAACTCCCCTTATGTAGGTGGGGAGAGAAGGAAAAGTGGTCTGTTACCCACAACGTGTGAGCTGATCTGTCAGAGCTGCCAAGCTGCAGTACACTTTTTTTTCCCCTCCACAAGGAAGAGTTGCAAAAACAGAGGAGAGCTAAAAAAACCCCATGAACAGCCCCATCCCTAAAACAAAAGCAAAAGCTAGTAGTCCTGTGCTTGGTATCAGCACCTACTTCCTCTGTAGTTTTTGCACAACCCAAAGAACCTCTTTGCTCAGCTTACTTCAGTTAAGGGTAGCTCTTAGAACCCTCCCAAGTGTGCTGAGGTTTTATTGTTTGTTCAGTGGTCTGAAGACAAAAAGCATTACATGCACATTACATAGCTACCACTTTGTTCTACTCACTCCCTGTCTTCAGCATTTTTTACTATATTGACCACAGTATCTTTATAAACAAATAGGAAAAAAAATCCATAATAAGCAAGAGTTTTTAATTAACTTTAAAATCTGAATTTTTTTTTAGATGTATTAGTGATGCAATTATTTTAAGACCAAGCTAAAAAAAAAACTCAAAAAGCTTCATAAATCCACCATATGCACATTTGTAAATTAATTCCACTATAGCAAATTTAAAAGGAAGCAGAGAGGAATTTTTCAAAATTAGGTTGCTTTTTTCAAGCCAACGGCATAAATCTGCAGAAGGTATTTTATCAATCTGCCATCCCTGTATAGAATAAAGGTTTCAGCAAAATCACTGTAATTCTAGCAAATCTAAAAAAGTAAGTAGGTTCTGTATTCTGAGTAGGTTACCAAAATCCAAAGAACATTTTTGCAAGGTAGTAACGTCTTCAGTTTTGCCATTAGGAAATTTAAAAGATACAAATGAAAACCAAAATTTAGAGTAGATCTAAAACTGCTGTCAGTGATACTTGGTGCTAGCTCAAGTCCCAGTAAGCTCCAGCATCAAAGAAACATTTAACTGAGGGAAAACTATTCCTGGTTCTGTTAGGCTCCACTGTCCTGGTTTGAGCCAGGATGAAGCCTATTTTCTTTTTACTGTTTTTTTTTTTTTTTCATCCAGTGAATTTTCTTTTAAGAGACAAGCTTACCAGTTAGCGGACTGATAACACCTGAACATTTACAGTTAGTGTAAGTTAGACAAAGGATGCTTTGCTCTGCTTGCTGAATCTACTGCTTTGGATACTAAAGGAGCAGAAGACTCGTATCCACAACCCTCCCATAGGGAGAAGTGGACTAGACAGGTGGGAAATTAGTCAGAGACCATCCATCCATATATAATTCAGGGATCATGGAAGTCAAGCCTTTTTCTTCCTTTCTCTTCTGTTCATGGCTGGTGTCCAGGGAGGACTCCATCTATCCATCACCGTTGATCCTCAGGCTTGTGCATTCCTGCCCCTCATCACTCTCCCCTCAGCTCCTGTCTGCTCTGCCGCTCTCTCCAGTGCCCTGGGACATTTCAGGACTGCTCACAGCTCAGGAGATGCCCTGGGAGTTGCTGGGGGTGGGGGGAGGTGATGGGGGGTTTGCACATTCCTGCACATACTTGTATATATTTGTACATATTTTCTTTTATCATCACTATTTAATTAAATCTGTCTAGTTTAGTTTTCAATCCAGAAAGTCTCTCTCCTCTGTTCTCACTCTCTGTCCCTACCCGTGTGGGAGGGGGAAGCGGTAGGGAACATTATTGTCGCTGGTCTGATCGATGATCCTGAGCCATACCATGCCATCGAGTAACCAGAGATTTGCTAACCATAGCTCTAGTTACATTACATCTGTAATGGGGCCATAATATAGTAATATAATGCCCTAATTAGCCAAAGGTGCACATCTGTTTATTTTACACCAGCATTTTTTAGTTTTCTTGCAATAATTTTGGGGGGTTTTATATTCTAACCAAAGCACTGAATTTCATGGCTTTTGATTAATTTCTCTCCTTTTTTAAGAGGCATATTTCATGAAATAATGTAACTCTAAAATGGGTAAGTCAGAGGCAATACTACTTGATTTTGAGGAATACAGTGATTTTGTTATGCCTATACAGTACAGTTCCATTAGTAAATTAACCCATGCCATAGAGTGCTCCTGGGTGCTAAAACTCAGTTGTCTACACGGTTCCAGTTTTCAGAACAGTCCTGCGTAACTCAGCAGTGATCTAAACAACCTTCTGCTTTTCAAGCCAGAGAGTATTCCCACCAGGCAATCTGAAACTGACCCCGTTGTTTTGAGGCTGCCACAATGTAATTGTATCGATATTGTCTTTGCAAGCCAGTTGGCATTGCTGACAGAGAGTGACCCCAGCTACTTTACTTGCATCCACAGAGATCTCATAATTAAATTAGTGGGGTACTGTTAAGACCAGACTGCTGGAGTTTTGCATCAGGGATGCATGTAACCACAGCAGAGCATGCGTGTTTTGGCAGGGTCAGACTTACAGTTCTTTCAACAGTGAGATTTCAGGGTAATAAACCAATGAATGAAGATTAACATTTCTCTTGCTCATCTGTGAAATGCTCTTCCAGAACTATGCATATAAAAAGTCTACAATTTTAAACACATCAATCTATCTAATGAATACTTGTATTTCTGCATTTGAATTCCTATTTATGCATAAGTAACACACAGATGTTGTTTTGGGTTAATTATACTGCTTTCATTGAATTGTGAAACTTGGCCCACATGTAATAGCATCAGTTGCCAAGCCTAATACTGATCTTACATTTAAGAAAGGACAGCCTAGAACACAGTTTTTTTTTTAAAAAGGATTTATTTTTTCACTTTTGTTACAGAATTTTTACAAAACATAGTTCTCAACAGCACTGCCCTCAAGGTCAACATTCACAGAAGTGTTTCCATTTATTCATCTGCTAGCGGTGAGCCCTCAGCCCGTGTGATACAAAGGCCCACCTCAGTTTTCCAGGTGCCATTACATTACATCACCACAGTGGTGTAGCAAGCTTGGACTGATCTCAGCCTCACAGCACCATGACACCTACACTCTCCTATTCTAAAGCGAGGAAGAAAAACTATATAACATTTCTGGCAGCAATACCACACTTCAGGAACCTTTTTGCTTGAGGTACAACTTGCAGGCTAGCTCTGCCAAATACCCCACCCTTTCACGCTTTTGCAACACAAAATTCACACTCAAATCCAGAGAAGTATAATGTAGCTCACTACCATGGTCATCCAGTGCCCTCTTAATTTGAAAAAAAATTAAAATCTTC
Organism: Hemiprocne comata; assembly: GCA_020745705.1. Taxonomy (NCBI): domain Eukaryota; kingdom Metazoa; phylum Chordata; class Aves; order Apodiformes; family Apodidae; genus Hemiprocne; species Hemiprocne comata. The sequence continues at coordinate 46,294,048 of CM036616.1, forward strand.
ATGGACAGTTATTAAGGATCCCCAAAACAGCTGGAATTTGTAAGATCCATTTCCATTCTAGGTTTTCAAGCCTGAATTTGTCTCCAGGTAATATAAGGAACAAATATTGTTGTTGTACAGGACAAACTACCAGCAATACTTGTGAAGAAATCATACATCTTACAAAACTGAAGCCATAAAAATGACCTATGCTTGCAAATACATATTTGGAAGGAGTTAAAAAATTCTCATCTACTAGAAAGAGGAGGAGGAGGTCGCATGATTAGGCTGTGGATTTCTCTATTATGTAGGTGACTGCTTCTTTTGAAAAGCTATCTCAGATTGCATACTAATATAATTATGAGGTTTCTGGAAAGCAATATTACATGGTTTGCACAGGCTCTTGAATGCAAAAGAACAATGCACGGTCTGCTAGGAAATGTGACAACCTTATCAAGGCAACCAACGTTTGTTTTTTGAATGACTGGAATTCTCACATACTACGTGTCACGAGGAGAAATGCTAAATGGTAAACCTGAGTTTGCTATCACCTCCTCTGTTTTCAGAAAGATCAGCAACAGATCAAAATCGGATGTTTAATTTCTGTCTAACAAAAAAAATCTCCCAGTGGATTTGGTGCTGTACTCCAGAACTTTAACCAACACTGCTGATTTTTAAAACTCACCATATTATTGAAGTCTAATGCACAGAAGGCTCCAAATATTCTCTCCCATGAGATTCACTAATGTGGGAAGACACAGGAAGTGATTTAATTTATAATTCTATTTTTGTCAGTGAAAAAATCTCAGACTTCTTTCCAAACTTATTTTTCTTGTTTTCAATGTGGATCTATCTTAATTTAATTCCAAATTTTGCTATTATAAAAGATATCTCCAAAAATTAATGCCTGAAATTAATATAAAAAAATTAAATTGCTGTTTCTCAGTTATTGTGGCATACCCTTCCCAAAGGTCAGAAAAAAAATTCTAAAAATTTTCCACCAGAAAAAAGCTGTTGTGCTGGTAATATATTCTACCAAAACTTTTCACATTCTGTGAAAACTCACAGATATGGAACTGAGAAGAAAACTTTGTATTTTGTCTTTACTTTGTGGACAGATTGTATTCCAAATACAAATAAGCCAACCTTTTACAAACTGCAACCCTCAGGGATATTTCTGCAGGACAGCAACAATAATTTGCAACAAACTCATATAATAAAAGCACTTTCAACAATGAGCAGTGATAAAACATGGCTATGGACCTGCAGCATCTGCCTGCATCCTGCAGAGGAGTTTGGGGAGCAAAACCAGGTCTGGTGTATGTCTCACAGGCCACTGGTAAATCCTAATTTTCAATTAGGATTTACAGCTAAAAAAACCATCTGCCACACATCACAAACTGCAATGAATTCCATGGAAACACTGGAAGTTTCTGTTATCTTCAAAAAAATCAAAAGGGTTTTTCTACTGCACTACCATCATAATCCAAGTATCTCTTCAGCTTTGTTCAGCCTACAGTCGATGCTGTAATTCTCAGCAAGAGTTGAGACCTTCTGTTTTAAAACTGTGGAATTAAATGCAATGACCACCACTCAGCTGCATGTTATCACTGCACTCCAAGGGACGGAGATAGGGCAGCAATAGTTTTTTCTTCTTGTACTTCAACTTAGGATTGTGCTTTTTTTATCATGTACTAGAGAATTAAAGTTTAGGGACAGGGTTAAATCTATTCTCATACTAGAAAATAGCCACAGGATAATTAGAAATCTGGCTGGTCCAGATTTGATCTTTATTGATTGGTCTGGCAATCATTATGAGATATAAAATGCATTTACTGTTACTTTAACTTCAGACCAGTTAGCTTTTTGCTCTTAAATTCCTTTTGGAAACCTGTTCTCAGCCCAGTGATTAGTAGGAAGAATGCAAAATGCGCAGGAAACTTAATCCAAGGGCAAAGTAGGCATAGTACTTCCAGGAGGGACAGGAAAGTAGTTGGTATGGAGAAACCTCATCTGGAGAACCAGGTGAGTGGAGACGCCACTGTGTGATGAGATGATGCTAGACCTGCCCCATTCAGCAATGCAAAGTAAAGGTTTGAAGGAGGATTTGACCACTGTCTATAATAACTACATCACAGTGAATGCCAGGCAGGGTGGAAGGAAGGGTTTAAGCTAAGGGATTCTTGGCACAAAGAACAAACGAGAAACTAGCTGTGAATATCTTTAGGCTAGAAACGAGAAAAAAGGCTCCTCACTGTGAAAGCTGCCAATATTCAGGGCAATCTTCCAAGAAAGTGTGGGAAGGTCAAAGCATGAACTGCTTCTAAGGTGATGCTCAGTACAGTTATAAAGAAGACTACATGATAGAACTCCTCTAAGGGTAGCGACTGCAGCAGAGAGCTAAGGGGATATGTGTTGTCTAGGCTTGTGATGCTGCAGAGAGAAACTCCTCTGTCTTCCTTCAGGAGAGTTTGTGTCACTTTTCAAAACCATCCAGATCATCTCTCTCAGCGTGGTCACCAGCAAAAACCACCAAACTTTCCCATTCAAATCTCTGCTGCTGACCAGTGCTGCAGTGACATAGCCAGGTCATCAGTCCCCATCTTAGGGGGCTCAGGAGGCAACAACCTGCTTTAGCCCAACTGCCTGTCCTCCTTCTCTTCCTATTCCTCCTCCTCATGGTGCCTCTGCTCCTCTGTCCACCAAAGCCTGGCTGCCTGCCTGCTCTGTACCCCATTGCTCCCACTGCCCTGGGCATTACCTGGGCACCCAGTGGTGGCTGCAAAAGGACAACAAGATGGGGAATGGATGGGAGCACTAGGGAGTGGGAAACAGCAGGTAAGGATGGGAGGCAGTGTTGCACTCTGGAGGTTGAGATGTTGCTGCAGATCTGTTATCTGCAAAGGAAAATTTGCCTTTAAGGTCGATGTTAAGTTGCAGTAGTTTTTTCTCTGAAAATCATAATTTTCTATTTTTTCACTTCAAAGATTTCTTCTAGACTGTGTTTGGTATTCTTCTTTCTCCCCATATTACACTATTAGCTTTTTGAATGTTTTTTAGTAGCTTCTGTAGGTTATACTGCTTAGCAGAAATAGGATTTGATGCATGGGGTAACAGCAGGCTGCAAGCACTTTTGCAGTGGGACTAGAGGAGGATACTCAGGCTGGAAGTGGGAAGGCCAAAACAGAAACAATGAGCTAGGAGGACTGTGTTCTACCAGTGAATGGGAAATGACAACTGCATCCTTAATTGCTCTCAGTTCAGCACTTGCAAGCATGAGCATCTTCTAAGCCAAGGCAGCAGTATACAAAATGCTTCAAAAAAGTGAAAATTACTTTCTTGGCTGTCTTGTGCTGCACTGGAAGAATTTTAGATGAGGAATGTCTTTTGTCAGACACGAACAGCTCAGCCTGAAAGGCTGTTAACAACATGTCAAAGGGGAATGATTTAAGGGGCTGCTAGCTCCAGTTCAAGGGGGAATGTGGAGCAGATCTCGAAGGTCTGAGGAAGTGATTAAAAGGAAAGTTACTGCTGAAAATGAGGTCTTTCAATCTGTGAGGCTCAGAGAAGACTGGGAAACATATGTTTCACTTAGACTTTTGGCAAACACTAGCATTGCACACTACAAGGCTGAGCTTCTGTACTGTCTTATCTATGACACAGTCTCTAGTTTATGTACATTCTTTTGCTTATGTTTTTATTTTTTGACAACTAGCATTCTTCAACTTAGCCCTCATAATTCTGCTAATAGACTGCCTACAATCCATCTTTGCTTCTATTGTTTCCTTTTTTCTTCTTTTTTCTTTTTTCTTTTTTCTTTTTTTCTTTTTTTTTAACTGGTTTCCAGGTACCTTTTTTCCTTCTCTCTCCTGTTCTTCATCCCACAGGGATACATAGTGAAGCCAGTTGTATTTGCTCGCTTATTTGGGGGCCTGCCCCTCTTCTCTACTATCACACTGACTATTTTGTTTTAGCCTGTCCTCCTCCTTCTGCTCAGGTCTCTCACATCCCCTTGCACTTCTTCTGTTACTCAGATACTCTACCAAGATCTGTTTTAAGCACAAACTCTGATCCACCTTTATGCATCTTTCAGCATCCTGTAATTTGACAGCACACCCTGTAATACACAAGCACTGTTATTTTACTCGCACTGCAAAGATAAACAGTTTGATGTGACTGCTAGAGATGAACAGCATTCAGTATTGGTGTGTCCACTGAGGTCTGCAAAATACCCTCTTCTTTCAAAAGCAGTAATCATTCTTGCTACTGGACATCTGTATAATGTTGTCAAGCACACAGATGGGGAGTCATCAGCTGGAAATGCAAGAGGAGGAGACAGACTAAGATGTACCACAAGATGTACTACTAGCACATCCTAGATGTCCTAGATGAACTCCTACTGTGATGCCATTTTTGCAACAGACAAATGCAGTCCTTGGATGTAGGAGAGGAGGTATTCCTATGGAGACAGGTGCTGCTGCACAAGGCTCCTGTTAGACCAGTTGGCAAAACAGGCTGATGGCTGAGCTACCGTGTCTTACTTTCTCTAGGAAAAAAACCAAACAAACACGGGATGCAATATTTTAAATTTACAAGGGGATACATGTAAAAAAAAGGTTTAGCTGAGTGATCATGAGAATTTCCTCCATTTTGAATGATTTTACCTTGAATATAGGTGCCTGCAATGGTATTTGGGTTTGGAATTCTCGCAGAATAATTGAAATCAACTTCAGTTCTTCCAGTAAGAAACCTATTCACCCTGACGACCATGTCCTTATGAGCAGAGATTAAACATACGGGCTTCGTAGTTTAATAAAATTTGTAGGCATGGAGGGGAAAGAACTGATGTTTCTCAAGACAGAAGATAAACATCTAGAATAGAGGAGATGGAAGGAGGAATGAAAACCCATATCTGTTCCCTAATCACTGAGCTGAGAACAGGTTTCCAAAAGGAATTCAGGAGCAAAAAGCTAACTGGTCTGATTATTTACACACAGAAAAAAATACTACAGAGCCTACTGAGAGCAGCCAATGTTAAGTTACAGACTACTAAGTTACATGGATGCTGTACACATATAAACAGAAGCAGATCCTCCTAAAGGCTCTGCTAAGGCACATGGAAAACATGGAGGTGGTTGGTGGCAAACAACATGGCTTCACCAAGCGCAAATCATGCCTGACAAATCTGGTGGCCTTTTATGATGGGGTCACAGTGTTGGTGGACAAGGGAAGAGCAACTGACATCATCTACCTAGACTTGTGCAAAGCATTCAACACCATCCCACATGACATCCTGGTCTCAAAATTGGATGGATATGGATTTGATGGATGGACCACTTGGTGGATAAGGAATTGGCTGGATAGTTGCACTCAAGAGAGTAGTGATCAATGGCTTTCTGTCCAGATGGAGAACAGTGATGAGTGGCATTCCTCAGAGGTTGGAACTGGGACTGGTGATGTTTAACATCTTTGTTAGTGACATGGACAGTGGCATTGAGTGCACCCTCTGCAAGTTTGCTGATGACACCAAGCCATGTGGTGCAGTTGACACGCTGGAGACATGGGCCTATGCCAACCTCATGAAGTTCACCAAGGGCAAGTGCAAGGTCCTGCACATGGGTCAGGGCAATCCCAAGCACAAATACAAGTTGGGCAGAGAATCAATTGAGAGCAGCCCTGAGGAGAAGAACGTGGGGATGATGGTGGATGAGAAATGCAACATGAACTGGCAATGTGCACTTGCAGCCCAGAAAGCCAACTGTGTCCTGGGCTGCATCCAAAGAAGTGTGACCAGCAGGTCGAGGGAGGTGATTCTGCCCCTCTGCTCCACTCTTGTGAGACCCCATCTGGAGTACTGTGTCCAGTTCTGGAGCCCTCAAACAGAAAAGACATAGAGTTCTTGGAGTGAGTCCAGAGGAGAGCCATAAAGATGACCATAAGACTGGAGCACCTCTCCTATGAAGACAGGTTGAGAGAGTTGGGATTGTTCAGCCTGGAGAAGAGACAGCTCCAAGGAGACCCCATAGCAGCCTTCCAGTACCTGAAGGGAGCCTACAGGAAGGCTGGGGAGGGGCTTTTTACCAGGGTGTGTAGTGATAGGACAAGGGGTAACAGTTTTAAGCTGGAAGAGGGTAGATTTAGGTTAGACATAAGGAAGAATTCCGTGTAAGGAATTCCATTCCATGTTAGGGTGGTGAGACATTGGAACAGGTTGCTCAGGGAGGTTGTGGATGCCCCCTCCCTGGAAGTGTTCACGGTCAGCCTGAATGGGGCTTTGAGCAGCCTGGTCTAGTGGGAGGTGTCCTTGTCCATGCAGGGGGTTGGAACTAGATGATCTTAAAGGTCCCTTCCAACCCAAACCTTTTTATGACGCTATTAAACAGGTACCCACGCACAGAACACAAACTGAGTTTAACTAGATGCATTTTTCTTAGAAGCAAGCACATGCATTTAGCCTGTTATACAGTAGTGCAAAATTAAGAATGTGCATCACACTGACATTGCTTCCATGTGTAACTGTGCTTTTGTACCTGCTGCTGCACATCAGCCCCTACTACAGCTGAGAGACAACATTTTCCACCAGTATTTAAGCTGTGACCATCTTGGAAGGAGACACTAGCTGACTGTCTACCACATGGCCAGTCTATGCAGAGTTATAAAAGCAAAGGGAGAGGTCATGCAATTATGGGTACTATGTCAGCTGGAAAAGTATTATGTTTCAGCTGCTCTCTGCTGGCAATCCTCTTTTTAAATATTCTGAAAAAGAGATGTACAAAGATCTCAGCTGAGGCTTTACTTGCTTTCAGTGGCTGGTTAGAGGGCATAGAGGTTTGAATTTCCCTTTTCAGAGCATCTTCCTTCCCTTTGCACAACCCTTCTTGAAATCAGGAGGGATTGATTCTGAAGGTACTATTACCCACTGTGAACCAAGTATGCCACAAAGACTTAATAAAATCCTTAGGCAAAAGTGCAGTTCTAGGAAAATGCTTGCCAAAACCGAAGTATTCTAGAATTCTGGACAGGACCTTAAATCTGTAGGGCTTCAGTCTTTGAAACAGCTCTAGCTGCTTCAGCCAAAGCCTATCATTACATGACACTTGAGGCTTTACGTATTAAAGACTAAAGATACTTCTCTGTGTACTGCACATTAGAAAATACAAATATGCAATGCCTCAGTCCTTTCCTCAAGAAAAGCTTCTTTTCAGGAGAAATGCCAAAAACAAAATACTAAAAGAAACCAAATACTAAAAAGAGGCTTTAATTTTAGCAGCCAATACTATTTTTTTGTAAATGGCTGCAGGCCATTTGTATTTATTTTTTCCAGCCATATCTGAAAGCATTATCCTATTTCCTTTAAGAATACTGTCTTCTCAAGGCAAATCTTGGGTAAAAAATTGCTGTTGCAATGGTCTTTGAAGGCAGAAATACATTAGAAGAACTCAAACTAACATCCATTCTTACTGTGCTGCTCTCTATTGCACAGCCTTCTAAAAAATGCCTTCTTCTGACCTTCACTACATGGAGATGAGACAGCCCGTGGGCAATAAATGCCTTTTATTCTATCATTCAAGGCCAAAAAAACAGTTATATCCACTAACATCATGGAGTGCATTATTAGCCTTAGAGGGTTTTTTTCTTTTATTTCAAATCTGGGAAAAGTTTCAAAATTTCTTTTCTACCAAGAAACAGGGCAGAATTGAGGCTCCAAGCAAGGCAGCATGCGTGGCTGCTGCTCCCAGCACTTGGAACTTCTTTCTGGAGCAGGGAAATCCATCCCAGACAGATACAGAAGTGGGCAGTGGGACACTGTGGAGTCACTGTCTGGTGACACCTCATTTTTGCAACAAGGTGCCTGGTGTACACACCCTTCTTGTGGTGTGTACTTTCCAGCCTCAGAAAGGGCTCTGGTAACCCAGCATAGCCTCAGCTTTTTTATCCAGATTTTATACTGGTTTTATTCTGCTTTGTTCAGGTCACAGCTCACAGCACACCTGTTTTCCAACAGTCTTTTGCTCTTTATGATGAAACAGGGTATGAAAGCTTAATCAAATGCCATATAAATAACATTTAAAATAAATTTATTTCTAATACTGTATTTCAGGAGGCTGCATTTATTTAACATGCAGAATGGTTTCGTCTGAGAAGACTTATTTGAAATAAAAATTGAGCTATATTGCTGAAGTGCATGAAACAATTTTCTAATTTGATTAAAATATAAGTTCTCTACAAAGTCAGTATTGATGCTTAATGAACAAAACAAGCCCAGTAGCATTATCAACAGAATTTGCAGCTAAAATAATCTACCTTGTAAAGACAGTACCTGTTAGAAGAAAAACGGGAGTATTGTTTGTTAGTAATGTTCCCCTGCTCAGAAAAAAGAAAAATAACACAAAATACAGCGGAAATGTGATAAAAGTAGCGCTGTTCTAGATCACAAATAAGAATGGCTAAGTCACATTCAAAGTGCCTTTCCACCTGGTTAAAGTACATTCATTCACAACGACATTTACTACAACAAGTTATCTTTAAATACCATGACTACATTACATGTAAGATGAACTCCACCCCTAAGTAATCAGCCACGCAGCCCTGGGGGTATGTATGTCTTTCCCATCTGTGTGGTGGTGAGGACACCAGCAGAACAAACCAGGCTGCAAAAACCACACTGCTGCCCATCACTTCCAAAGCGTGGTGTGTGATGTGAGCTAACCAGAGCATGCTCAGAACACTGTCCTGCTTGGCAGAGGCACCACAAAACAGCCTCAACATCTGGTCCTTAACTTGGATTACAGGATTAACTGCAACAGATCTTAAAAAGACCTCCAACAGAGACATGCTTTACCAGCTAGTTTAATAACTATTTCTCAACAAATGCTCTTGCAGCATTATTAGCCCAACTATATCACTTTTCTGCTTGCCCTACCCAATAGTTTGGAAAGCACATTTATTATGCTATTTAAACATTCTTTCATATCACTAAAACACAATTATAAATAACTTCCATGAGTTCCTGAAACAGACACTCAACAGACATAACTGTTTCAGTCTGCTGCCTCCTCCAGAGCATTGGCAGCAAGTCTGAAAAGCATGCAGGTCTGTATTTTGACTAAACAGGGCATCCCCTTGCAGATCCCTACTTTGAAATTCAGCATAGAATGGTGAAGTGGCAGCTTGAACACCTCCACTGATAACATTTGTGATGACCCAAGATAAACCACCAGCAGTCTCACATGAAAACACGTGCAAAAATATGTAGGGCTGGAAATGGTTATTTTATATTCGAAAGTGACAGACTGGAGCATATCCTTGATGCACGTTTCAGTGACCACATGTATTTAAAGGCAAAATATGCTTCTCTGAACATTACCAGACTTTTCTTCACACTATTCAATTAGAGAATTCAGAGCTTACTAGAGACTGGAGCTTTTAATTTTATTTGCAGATTTACTAATTTCTTTTGACTGGATTGTCCTTCTTGACAACTACCTACATGAAATTATTGCAGGGGGTCATGCTTGCCCAGAAAAGCAGATACATGCTTCAAAACAGTGAGAAAGTCTTTTATCTGTTAAGAGTATCTTGTCTAAAACTATGCTGTTCCTATCAACCAAGCTTGTTCATCTGTTTGATTGACCAATAGATAAATGAAGAGTGGAGTCTACAATTTACAAAACAAATACTATAAAGACTTCAGTTTCTGAATGGACACAGAATCATTGCCCACCCTTTCAAATATATTTCAACTCTCTTGAAGAAGACAGATCTCTCTTTTACATTTCTCCCTCATCAGTTTTTGCCACTGAACACTTACATTCAAGCTAGGAAATGCGCAATGATAAATTGATTTACCTCTCAGAACTGACAAGTCCACTCCCAGACCAGTTATCTGCAGCATGAAGAGTTACACTGTGTTGTCAGACGATACTGCAGCCCTTTTTCTTTCTCTTACATGAATGCAGCTGCTGTGGTTTGCTGCATTTGAATGCCATCTGCACAGGCAGGGAGATGACAGGAACCTTCCTCTGCTGCTGTATGGCAGTGGCAGGTCCCCCGCAAACCTAAAGCAGAAGGAGTGACCAAGTGGTGGAAGCACCTCTCCACGGGGATGTCGGTGGCTCACCACCAAGTGACTCTCAGTTTGCATCAGGGGGCTGTGGGCCTTTGGCTGCCTATGGCAGTGAACCACCGTTTGTCTGCTCATTAATCCTCCCAACTTAGGATTTCCAATGAGAAATTAAGTCAGAGGGAGGATCTCAGAAGCAAAAACAAGGACTGAGATCCCTTTTTCCACAGATCTTCTCTTTAGGACATCAGCAGCATCACATTTGTGTCTTCTAGGCCTTTCTTTTTTTGAGGACGGAGCTGTAAGCAGTCTGTCTGCTCCCTCCCACTAATACTTTTTCAGCCTATTGACTAATTTAAACTACAATTTACAGGAAACTAATACCTTTGATACTTCATTATCTTTCTCTCTAGGATGAAGAAATTAAGCAGCCAGGAAGAGAAAAGAGATCTTTTTAGTCCTGTCACCGGGAGAAAGACTACAAGACAAGATGCACCTTCAGTATACAACCAAATGCAGTGCTCAAATGAAAGACACTTCAACTAATCCCGCTTCAGGAAGAGAGAACTCTGATTTATGAAACAAATGGAGCTGTTAAGTTTCCGCTTTGTGAGTTTGCTCAATTATTCATCCTTCCAGTCACACATGCAAGCTTATTCTAGGGTGTTTTATCTGCACACAAAACAATGCTGAATTTTTTCTTAGCAACAATGTTCCATAATACATCTTATCACATCAAAATGCAGTTTTAGATTAAATCTTGATTTTTAAATGAAGGACATAATTTTAAGGCTTTACAACTGAAAGAGTTTTTTAGTGCATAACTTTCAAAGTTCTTTTGTAACAACATAAAAACATGCATCAATGTGTCACACAGAAAGACAAAAGATCATCAGTGAAGCAGGCAGTTAAATGCAAAAAAAAAAAAAGACCAATTTGCAGTCCTGATAGTTTATGTTACCCAGCTCTACACTTTCTAAATTTTGCACTCTAAAATAAAATTCAGAATTACCATATTCTGTTACCAGAAAGTAAGATAAGAATTATGTAGTATGATAACACTTTATAAATGGGAAACCACAATGGTACAACAGAGTAATTTTAAAACCCAAGCAATAAAAGGTGTGCATGTTTACTTCCTAACTGACAGTATACTGACCTTCTGCTATTGCTGTTTATCAGACAGACTCAGCTGAGCAGGGAATGTGTTTGGAAAAACACATTCCAACAATGAAATACACTGTTCGCTTACACTCCAGCTGCACATCATTAGTATTGTACAAGAAACTTGTGTCAGAAAATCCACTAAAACTCCCACATAGAATCATAGAATGGTTTGAGTTGGAAGAAACCTTAAACATCATCTGCTTCCAACACCCCTGCATGGGCAGGGACACCTTCCTCTAGATCAGGTTGCTCAGAGCCCCATCCAGTCTGGACTTGAACACTTCCAGGGAGGGGGCATCCACAACATCCCTGGGCAACCTGTTCCAGTATCTCACCACCCTCACACTAAAGAATTTCTTCTTAATGTCTAACCTAAATCCTCCCTCCTCCAGTCTTAATCCATTACCCCTTGTGAGAGACAGAGCGGGTCGCGGCTTTGCCCATCTCAGTCTGTGACACCCCTCATCCTCTCACTACAAGCCCTTTAAAAAAGTCCCTCCCCAGCTTTCCTGTAGGCTCATTTAGATACTGAAAGGCTGCTATGAGGCCTCCATGGAGCCTCCTCTTCTCCAGGCTGAACAACCCCAACTCCCTCAGCCTGTCTTCATAGGAGAGGTACTCCAGCCCTTGGAGCGTCTTCGTGGCCTTCTTCTTTTTCCCAGGAGCTCCATGTCCTTCTTATGTTGGGGGGTCCAGAACTGGACACAGTACTCCAGGTGGGGTATCATGAGAACTGATTAAAGGGACAGAATCACCTCCCTTGACCTGCTGGCCACACTGCTTTTGATGCAGCCCAGGACATGGTTGGCATTCTGGGCTGCAAGAGCACATTGCTGGCTCATGTTGAGTTTCTTGTCCACCATCACCCCAAGGTGTTTCTCTTCCAGACTGTTTTTGATCCATTCTCCACCCAGTCTGTATTGGTGCTTAGGATTGCCCTGACCCAGGTGCAGGACCTTGCACATGGCCTCGTTGAGCTTCATGCAGTTTGATCAGGCCCACTTCTCAAGCCTGTCAAGGTCCCTCTGGATGGCACCCCTCCCTTCCAGTGTGTCAACCTCACCACACAGCATATTGTCATCAGCAAGCTTGCTGAGGGTGCACTGGATCCCACTGCCCATGTTGCCGGCTGACCCTTGGAGAATACCACTCATCACAGGTCTCCATGTGGATGTTGAGCTGTTGATCACCACTCTCTGAGTGTGACCATCCAGCCAGTTCCTTACCCAACAACTGGTCCGTCCATCAAATCCGTAATGTTCCAGTTTTGATACCAGGATGTCATGCAGAACAGTGTCAATAGGTTTGCACAGGTACAGGTAGATCATGTCAGTTGCTCTTCCTTTGTCCACTGATGCTGTGACCCCATGGTAAAAGACCACCAAGTTAGTCAGGCAGGATTTGCCCTTGGTAAAGCCATGTTGGCTGTCACCAATCACCCCTTTGTTTTCCATGTGCCTTAGCAGAGCGTTCAGAAGGATCTGATCCATGATCTTCGACACAGAGGTCAGATTGATTGGTCTATAGTTACCTAGGTCTTCCTTTTTCTCTTCTTGAAAATGGGGGTTATGTTTTCCCTATCATCCAGCACTTTTGACCAATCAAATTTCTCTCTGCCCAGAAACAGAATGACCATTAGCTGTGCACTATGTTCACACACCATGTGAAAATTCTGGAAGACCTGTGCTCCTGAGAAAGCCCCTCATCACTCCTTACCAGAATTAAGGAAACACCTTGATTCTTAAGTATACCCTAATTATTTGTAGCTCATGAAGTAACATGCACCATCATGCTATCAAATCTACTGGAGTGATAAGCATGAAGTGGCATTGATTTCTGAAAACATCAGCTTCATTATTCACCTCTGCTAGCATCTGTATCTTTAGACACAGGAGTCTATGAAAACCTCAACTGAAAAGAAGGTGGGAATGTAATTTACAGTCAAGACACTACCTGTTTTTGTTGATAGTTATTGAGAAACATTAAAAAATGAAAGTAAAAGAGTTCAGAAAGCAACATGGACATGCCACCAAACTTGTATGAGAACATCATGTAAAACCAGCCACAGAGAGACATAAAAATTATCAGGAAAGAGTAAATTAAAAAAGAGAAAACCAGACTCAATACAAGTTCCAAAATATCCACAGTTGCTGGTATTTCAGGGGATAAGTAAGGAACCTCGAGAGAATAAGTAAGGAATCTTGTTTCACTTGCGCGGTTGGGTCCACAGAAACCTAGCCACTATCTGAACAATGACTGATACATTGTTACACAGCCTGTTCAAGAGTGATCCAAGTCAGTCAACCTTAGCTCATGCCATCCCCTTGCCATTTAAGGAATCTCCCCCAAATAAGGCAGAAATTTTCTTAGCATTTCTTCAAACCACAGGCACTGAGATTCATCTAAGTTTCCATATTATCTAATGAAAAAATGTAATTTTGTAAATAGCCATTTTGCTGAAAGCCTTTTATATAGTGAGTCCAGCACTATGAAATTGGAGACTAAAAATTGCACACGGCTGTAATAGCAGTATTGAGCATTTTTTCTGCAAATGTATTTCACTTCACAGGTTCACTTGCAATTACTTCTGAACAATCAATGTATTTTTATCCTTACCATGATTACTGAGGCAGGAACAGCAAGACACAGAGAGACAAGCCTGTCTTTGCTTAGGTCTGCGGTCCTTGGAGAGAGAAAACCACAGCCCTTTGGATGGGAAGAGCTGAAGAAAGGGGCCTTCTTAGGTTTCAGCAAATCTTTTCAGGGATAAAGCAGTGATTTCTGCAAAGTTGCTGCTTCTCTGTGTTCATTCCTTGCATACTGCAGGGACTGGGGCTGCTCCTATCCTGGGGCAGGGGGACAGCAGGGAGGCTTCCTGTGCACAGATGTACTCAGGCCTTTCTAACTACAGTGAATTTTCTAAAAGTCATTAAGCCTTCATACATTTCCTCAAACCTTAGAAAGGTTTTAGGGAATTTAAAATAACATTTAACTAGATGCCCTTAGAGAAATAATGTAATATCTGTCCCCATAGCTATCACTTCTTCAAGGTTGCATGGTCTACATGAAGAGTAGTAGTTACTGGTGACACTCCTGCAGTACCAGTTAGTAGTTTTCCCCTATCTATTAATGCACATCTGGGTGTTTTTTTACTTTGATATTTCCCCTAAGGCAACTTCTGAGGCAAGATCTCCTTAGTCTCCATTGGGATCTGCCATGAACCCTTCTTGACCCTTTCTCTAGCAACCAAGTGCTAATTTTTTACTGTTTCTACACAGTATATGAGCTTTAGGAGCTTCTCCATCTCAGAAACCTTCAGAGTCCTACCAGGCTTCTACACTGACATGTAGATTTTGTAGATACAGACTGTACACTATTCACTCAATAGGTTCAGATATATGGATGCCATGTCCCTGCATGACAGCTTGTACAAAACATACAATCAAATTATAATTTAAAAAAATGGAGTATTAACAGGCTAAAGACTAAGATAAAGGCATTTTTTCCCCTTAACTTGTGCTTTACTAATTGCTAACATTTTGCTTGGTAACAGAGGAGAGAGTTAGGTAGCTGCCTAAAGCCAAGACTCAGACTCATGCCCAGCATCAGTACAGAGCTTGTTCCCTGTGCCAGGCCATTCCCTCTCTAAAGGGGAGAGCCAGGCCATTGCCAAACAATGCCCCAAATGTCAGTTAATCAGGCAGACAGACCAAGCCTTTGGACTGGGTCAGCACTCCCCTCACACAATACATTCAACAACCCATCTTTTAAATGAAGGTACAGGCAGATTGCTCATCTGCCTGAGATTAACTGGGAAGAGGTAAAATCCTCGAGTCCTTAATCAGTTCTTAGACAACAATTTCCCGGTGAATGTCAGTCTCTTGGAAGAAGGATCAGCTGCAGGCAATGGCTCAAACACAGCAGCATTTGGCACTGTTTGTGGTATGTTGTGAGTTAAAACAAGAGCAAATTAATCACTTTTATTGCTATTTCTAATTATTTTTCAAAATCGATACTGTAGTAACTTGTTTCCAAAATGAAAGCAGCACACCTTACTTAGATGAAAGCATAATTTAAGATTATAACAACTTAGCTAATATGACCCTGACTTTTGCTGCACTGGATGTTAACTGTAATACAGTAGACCTGTAGCATGATCATTAGTGCTTCTTCCATTTCCTTTATTAGAGTTAATAGCAAATACAATACTCCCATTTCCTTACTGCTGATGGCAGCATTGCCAGACTATTTTGACTATAAATCTTCTGCAAAAAGAGCTTTGCATTCAGCTTTAAACAGGTCTCCAAAAATGTTTTTGACAAAGTAATTCTGAATCAAGGTACTGACAAATCAGGTTGGTTTGATAATATACCCCACTCTATTTCCCTTCCAACAATTTAAATACATCCTTAACATGAGAAAGTAGCATTACATCTGTTTACAACAAATAAGAAAAAAAAAATGAATGTACAATAGCAAAATGATGAAGCTACTCATTCAAAATACTCTCACTCTCTAAATAGATTAACCTATGAATTACTTAACATTGCTTCAGAAACAGCACACTTATGACACAAATGCATTCCTTTCCCAGGCAGTGGCAACACTTCAATTTGTTTCCTACATACCTTGACAGTTTACGTACTTGCTTATTTCTTCTTCACAGTGATGTGCTGGAAAGGTCACCTGGGGCACTCACAAAGCCCTTGTTAAAATATTGTCACCAAATGGAAGACAAGGCCAAGATGATTTCTCAGCTTCCATGGAGCCATCTCTGGTTTGTTTTTGTCTTACTTGTCAAGGTGACATGACACCAAAGGTTCTTCTCCTTTTCATGTGGTCCAGGGAAGGTCAAATACTTTTGTCTCTCAGTTGTCTTTTTGAGAACAGTATGATTATCTGAAATACCAGCAGCTAACACTAACAGCTGCTATGAAGAAGCCCAGAAACATGTACAGTTTTGTACCCACTCTTCTGGTCTTCCTTCACAGACCAGATTCAGAAGACTAGACAGACAGGGAAGGAGCTCACTGAACAAGGTTTGGTGGCAGAAGAACATTTGAGAGCAAAGACTGCTGCTGAGTAAAATTATGTTAATATGAGTTTTCCAGTCACAGATGCAAACTAGCTAGCAAAATCTTCTAAAGAGAGGAAGTCAATATTCTTCCCTATCTATAATCATGCATAAGATTCCTCCTTTTATATACAGTATTCGTAAATTTTGTTACTAATTTACACAGGTCTTTATCATGTGTTGTAATACCTAGGAATCCCTGCCATTCTCTTTTGTGAAATTCAACTTCATTTTAGACAGAATTGAGCCCCAGGTTTCTTTCCTATTTGTCTCAATACACTTACGATTCTTAACAGTGTGCCTTTTTAGGTCTGGCTACGTATTGATAATAGAACACATTTGCCTTGTTCAAAATCTCAGAATTCTGTGCTGTTTACACCTTGGTTAAGTTCACCTTGTAGCTGGTGGCTAAAAATAAAATTGGCTGCCTCTACCTCTAGCAAGCACTAACTCAATAATTGTATACAAAATCTGAAACCTTTTCTTAACCTTTATCTAAGATAATGTCCACTTTTCTTTAAGTGCCAAAACTCCCAAATATTTTAACTGATTCTCTTGGGTCTCAGCCAGACTTTAAAAATCTTATTACCTCCTTTGGTCTAAGCTCTAACTGTTAGACACACCAGCCCTTCAGGGTCTGTAAAATAAACTTGCAAACTGCACATTTGTGGTAGGTTTTTACCTACTATCATACAGTGCCCTCAGTCTTTGAAATCACAGATGAGAATTCAGTGTGCTCTCTGTGAATTTAAGCTGACAGAACTGAACAGAAGTGCAGGCATACAAGGAAGCTTGAAGTGGTAGAAAAAGGAAATAAAGAGTAGAAATTAAAACAGAAGGAGTCCCACATACAACTTCGGCAAAATGTTCCTATCTAGAAAAAGAATGGCCAGTCATAAGAAAACAACCTATTACAAAATATGATGGTAATTCAACGTCGGAGACTGCTGGATGAGTTGAAAACTACATATAGAAAAACTACATACTATAGGTATGCTAGTAACTACCCTAGTTACAAAAAGTAAACTGTTAAAAATAATTTCAAATTTAAATACAATCAAAAGAGTAATTTAACCCTCAAGCAGAAAACTATCACTTTGACACTAATGTAGAGTTGGCAAGAAAGAAAACAATTTCTTTTTAGTGACAAAATATTTTGTAAGGACACAAAAAAAAATCAGTATACTTTTCTTAGGTTTGATCAGCTAAAAAGTAGATATCTCTTAGAGAAAAAAAGTGTCTGTCTTTTTCTGAACAATATTTCAAGGATTATTTGAATTCCATAACATCAGTAACACATTCTGCAAGTCAGGTAGTGAAGATTTGCCCTCAAGACATGTGTGTGCAGAAATTCATTAATTACACAAAATAGAAAACCTGCTACAATAATAAGTATGCAAGAAAACCACACTGTAGCAGGACACTCCATCTCTCAATATGCCTGCCTCAGTTCCCCTCTATGACTCATCTGCTTTTTGTCTCTCTGATCCTCTGAGAAGGACAGAAAGGACAATGATGTGCCAAGAGAGACTAGACTCAAACGCATCCTCCCTCAGGAATGAAATTCACCCTCTTCTAAGATGTCAGATAGCAACAAAACCTTTCTGCTTCTTCTGACTATGCAGCAAAAGAGCTGAAAAGATGAACATTGGTTTACCTTAGTTTTGTAGAAGTCTTTTCTCTTATGAATGAAGCTATCTCCCAGCTTGAAGAGCAATGGAAGAATAATGGAAAAGGCAAAGGCACAGAAGAGAGAAAAAAAGGTAATTTGTTCCCACTAAGGGCAAATACAGTAATGGACTGGGAACATTGGATCACATGTAACAAGCAGAAATAAAAATCATGGGAAAGGACAAAATGCATGCATTGATCTACAAAACAATTCTGGTTCTGTTTTTTTGTTTATTCTTGGGAGAATTATGTCTGATATATTTATGCTGGTTTATGACCTAGATGATAAAGATTGATTTTCTCTGACTCTGACTGCTTGTTCCATTCTTGGTAAAACAGCTAGAGCTAGGCTTACGGATGTTACAAGAAACTGATGAACCTAGAAGCCCTATGGGGTTATTTTTTTTTTCTTTTTTAAGAGTATTAGTCCATTTCGTTTAACAGTTCCAAAAGGAATTGAACAAAAATGCTTAGGTGCTTTTAAAATCCCACTTCACACTTCTGATTAAATCCTTTAGAATGTCTCAAAAATCCTTGGCTAAATGAAGACATAATGCATCCTCATGTCAGTGATCCACTGTTAAGTACAGATCCATTACTACAGTAACAGCCCTTAACAGGGGATTTATAAAACAAGTAGACAGATTAGTTCAAGGGAATTCAGCAAAGGCAAAGCTGAAAGCTTCTCTTGATAAGAACAACTTCTAAAAGTTGCAGAGGTCAAAATGCCTACCTGATGCCATAAGGGCACGATCTATCAAGGGGGCTCTACAATTGCTCAGTTTTAAGGTTTATCTATGGGTGTAGTTCCTTTTATTCTGGTAGCATTACTCTGCTGCAACAGTGTTTTTCCGTTTCTAGCAGTAAGTCCCGTTGTGACATTCCAGATGTATAGTGTCTGTCTCAAACAATTCAAGAAATAAACAGTGTATTTGGACACTCAGGATCCTTGGTGTTTGTCTTAAGACATCTAAGAGTTAAACAGGATTTGTTGCTGGACTATGGCTCAGGATCCCACCAAGCTGTTTTACTCCCCTCTTCAGGCCTGCAAACTGGGGAGTTTGATGTGAGACAAAGGAGCTCTACAGCTGGCACTGGGAGCAGGATATCCAGGATAACTAGGCCTTGAGACTTCATGTAAATCACTGACTTGGCCAGGAAAGTAAAGGGCAAGCTGAGCTCCGTCTGATAAACCATCCTGAGGTGCCAAGTTGTCTCACCCCGTTCAAGGACCCTGTTGCTGGCTTATTTTGTTAATGGCTTATTTTGTTAATTAGCCTGACAAAGACCGTCTGTAAGGTATAGCCCAGTACCATACCCCCCTCTCTCTCCCTCCTGTCTCAGAGGAGCATGGAGAAGACAGAAGAATTTCCTCCCCTGTACTGGGAAAAAAAGGGGGGGGAGGTGGCAGTGGGCAAGAACTGTATACAAATTTGGGACACTGTGGGTGCAGGGAAGCTCTTCCCCACCGAAGCGCTTCCCCACTGATGACATTGCTGGACCGTGGTGGTAACTATTATCTTGCTAATCTCCATAATTCTGCTTTCTCCTTTCTTTTCTGTTTCTGTTTTCCTCCCTGTCCTATCCACTCTAGGGACTTTGCTGTGTAACTCCAATAAAGTTCAGTGACATCTGACCTCGTTTGCATCTTAATTTCACCATTTGGGATCACCTTTAAACCTTTTCACAGGTCCTGCCGGACAAATGGGTTCAGCTGCTGTGCGGCTTGTACCAGGAGAGGGAAGGCGGAGTCCAGCCGCCCCAGCCTCCCACTGCAGTGAGGAGTGTTAGACAGCAAGGGGGCTCTGCCCCATCTCTCCTAAGACCAGCCCCAGTGTCTGTTTGTGCACCTTTGTTTTGTTCTGGCGAGATCATAAAAAATTGCCACGTATCTGAATATCGGATCGTGACACTCGTTCTGCTCACAAATGCCATTCTGTCAAGTTTACAGCCTCAATCTACCGCAGTATTTCAGCTGGGCTGCAACAATCCCAAGATGGGAACTGCCACTTTCCCAGCTTTGTCAGCTTTGGCTTAGATGTTCAGGGTCAGCTGTAAAAGCAAAAGTCAGTACAGTCCACCCTAGCTAAGGATCTAGTACAATGATCTACAAAAATCCAAATTATCGCATGCTTATATAAATGTCAGCTTTAGCTTTTGTACATCACTGTTTGTTCATTTTAACCAAGCTATTACAATAATTAGAAGCTGAAGATCTTTATCTGATTCCTAGCTTTTAAAATAAAGAGCTGAAACACTTTCTGAAACATTTTTCAACAAAACTTAACCATATTTTTTGCAAAAGGATTTTAAATAATGCAGAATAATCTTAATTGGGGTGTTTTGACTGGGAGAAAAAATTGGTCATAAAATAATAGTCATCTGACCCAATTTTAAGAAGTTTGTACAAATGCATTATGCTATGCACTAAACTTAAATACATAATTTAGATTACTTTGGATGAGAGTGACTCAGCATCAAATCATTCAGAAAGTAGCATGAAGTGAACATGATGGTGTTGCAGTGTGTCTGGTTATTGCAGTAAACACCAGTGGTCACATCCTGTTTAGTGTTAACAGGCTCATAAACCATGATTTATAGGAGTTTTCCACAATGGGGTATTTCGTTATCATCCAAGGTAAATATGCCCAAGTTGGCCTGTTCCTTCTGAATAATTGCATTATTGCTGTAACCTCATTAACTTTTCCTCACTTCTAGGTACCTTCCACAGAGGTCAATCACCACCACCAGGCCTTTCCTGAGGACAGCTCTTTTGGCACTGCATCTCCATGGATGATCTGTACAGATCCTCACCACTACCATCTTTCAAAAGAGCCCTTCAGGCTGACCTCTCTTTTTCCCATGTGATCAACAGTTGTTTTTTGTTTGAAAAGTCTGACAGTCTGGAAAAACATCCAAAGTCAGCCACAGCCCATCAGCACTATTTGCATACCTCTGTGTTTGCACTTGTGTCTGCTCCAAGATCACCACAGTCTTTTTGCTACTTGGCTACTTCACCCCAAACATCTGCTGTAGATAACCACACAATGCCACTGGATAAAATAAAAAAAATCTCCTGCAGCCACAGAAGTCTGACTGCAAGACACAGCAGAAGGCTAAATTTTTAGCATCTATCTTTACTCAGGCCTTGCTGACATCTTAGTTTCACAAAGTAAAATTGCCTCTAGATTACTATTTGTCAGAAATGTTTTGAGTGTCCAAACTGGACTGTTTTTTCTTGTCCATTGTGTCCCCTCTCTTCTGCACTGGAAGTGATCAGTGTTAGCATATACACTAGACACTAACAAATTAATTTCCTAAGTACTTTCCCAGATTCTGATTGCTGGTTTGGTGAACATCTGGTGTGAAATCAGATGGAAGAGCTACAAGTGACTGACCGAGAAGTACAGATAATGTACAGAAACACTGTATGTAGACACTAGAAGCCTTCATCTTCTTGTCTTAAAAATCTTTACACCTTTTTCTAAGCAACAGAATGTGAAATAGTTGTACAAAAATTCCAAGGTTTGAAAACCACACAAAGTATAGAGGTAGAAGGTATATTAGGAACTGCACAAACTACTGGCACCAAACTTTCTTCTGATCTCTCTCAGTATTACTGCCATTTGAAGAGCAGTAAGAATGGATTTTTTTGTTAGACAGGTTGTAATCTACACTTTTCCAGTAGTCTACAGTTCTTTGCTATGAGCCTTGTTTGTATAAATGGTCCTGCATAGTGGAAAAAACTGTGATGAGTGACCTTCAGGCAACAGCTGCAAATGAAGTGTAACTATTTTCATGGCAATATTATGCAGGAGTCTCTGACTCAAATTCTTGTAACTCTTTACATCAGCTAACATGTTTGGCCAATCCATTAACCTTTTAAATTGAGAGGAAAAATAAAGCACTCCCTTTTGCTTAAGGTTTCAAATAAATTACTGTGAAGTACTCAGCAAAAAATGAACAAGAGACTACACAAGTGCCATGGATTTCAAATTAATTTGGGACCTAAAATGATCAGTGCTGAACCCTACATTTTTTTGAGATTGGACAGAACATGCTCTCCACTGTAACAGATTACTGAGAGACTTTAATCTTTTGCTGAATGTTACCCAAAGTCACTTTTTGCCCTTCAAAGTGCCACCACCTCAAAAAAAATCAATAAAAAAACAGTTATAGGAGCCACTTTCTCCAGTGAACTCTGCTTCTTTCACACATAAGTATTGAGCCATTAGAGGAGAAAGATTAGGTGCTGAGCACATAATGAAATATAATACTCACAGCAACTGCCTCCAGGATTTGCTTAACAGCATCAGCAGCATCTCGTTCACTGTAGTAACCCTTTTCTACAATCCTGCAGAAAAAGCAACAAGAGAAATTGTGTTCAGGATTATGCACTAGGTAAATAAACTGTGCAGGTAAAAGCTTCTTTTAAAAAATTAGCTACAAAACAATCAAATTTAAAAATGTCCAAGATTCTAGAGTGCACACTAAAGAACAGAAAACAACCCTTTTAGGTTACCTTTGATTCTTAGTTAAAATAAAAAATGGAGAGAAAATATAAACCCACTAAGAAGCTTAGAATATATATACGTTCAGTTGAAAAGGTTTGGAACCTTTTAAAACGGTGCGGCATTTAAATGTGGCCAAATGCAGAGGCTCCCCTCAGACTACGAGAATGGGCAGAGGCTGCGGCCATCACAGAGGGCTGCATGAGCAGGGCACAGGGGTGAGCGTGAGAGGAGGGGTTGGTGAGACCAACCAGAGAAGAAAGAGGGTTAAGTATGGTTTCCACCTGGGCAAAAGCTGTTGCCAGGAGGACTGTGGCAACACAAACGGAGGTTCCTCACAGACATGTGGGGCTCCAGGATTCTGGCTGTAGGGAGTGCCAGAGCCTATTGTTCACCCTGGAGAGTGGCAGAGACTCCAGCTGTGTGAGGTGTGAGCAGATAAATGATCTGCTCAGCATGGTTGCACAGCTGAAGGAGGAAGTAGAGAGGCTAAGGAGTATCAAGGACTGTGAGAGGGAGATAGACCGTTGGTGCAATGGCTCAGCCTCCCTGAACCAGGCCCAAAAGACAGGTGGGGCTCATGATGCAGACCACTACTTATCTCCTGTCTGCCTGGCTGAGCGTGATAGCCTACAGGATGAGGAACAATGGTGACAAGTTTCTGCACGGCACAAGCGGTGTGGCAAGGGGGTCCCTAGAGTTCCCCCTTCCCAGGTGACCTTGCAAAATAGATATGATGCTCTGCAAGGAGAACCAAATGGTGATGTAGGCGATGGTTCACCAAACTTGGAGCTGTCACTGAGGCCAAGTCAGTCCATACCTCGCATCAAAACCACCTCGGTTAAGAAAAAAAGGCGAGTACTTGTCATAGGTGACTCACTTCTAAAGGGAGTGGACCCACTTCTTAGGGCCGTGTTTTGGTTTGAGCAAGCTCTTTGCTGATTTTTTTTTTCTTCCTTTCAGTGAACTTTTTAGCAGCACCAGTGGACTGATAATAACCAAGGTCACTTCTGACTGCCTGCAGCCTCCCCCTGCTACGGGGGAGCAGATTAGACTGAAGGCAGGATCAGCAAAGCAGAATATTCCCTTCTCATCATATTTTCTCTATTCGGCTTTCAGTATAGGGTAATATGTCACAGAAGTCAAGCCTCTCGTTTTCCTTTTTCTCTCACTTTTCTGCTTACTGTCGCTTCTATCGCCCTCTCTTTGTCTCTCTCTGTTTTTTTTCCCATTTTTCTTCCCAGCCGACACCTGAGGGCCCCGTCCGTGCGCCCGGACACTCCCCCCTTCAGCTGGGAGACCGTGAGAGTGGTCAGGGGAGGAGGGAGGGGGTCGGGTGTTGCACATCCCTTTGCAAATATATATTCCCTTGTCACCAATAATTAAAATAAGTCTGTTTCACTTTTCAACCCAGAGAGCCTCTCTTTATCATTTTTCTCCCTCTTTCCCTTCCTTGGGGGAGGAGGGGGGGAGGGGTGAATCGAGAGACTGCCAACTTGGTGCCAAACCAACACGGGACGTCAGCTAACTCCCTGGGGCCAGGGTTAGGGATATACGGAGGAAACTCTTTACCCTAATTTTACCCTCATATTACTACCCATTACTGTTATTCCAAGTAGGCAGTGATGAAGTAGCTACCAGAAGTCTAGGGGCAATGAAGAGAGACTTCAGAGCCCTGGGACAGCTGGTTAGGGGATCAGGAGCACAGGTGGTGTTCTCCTCTATCCCACCACTAGCAGGGATTGATGAGGGGATAAACAGGAAGAGCCAGAAGATTAACTCATGGCTCCAGGACTGGTGCAGCCGACAGGACTTTGGCTTTTTTAATCATGCATGGACCTACAGGACACCAGGCATGGCAACAGGTGGGGGAAGCCTAACCCAAAGGGGGAGAAGGGTCGTGGGGCACAAGTCAGCAGGGCTCATTGAAAGGGCTTTAAACTAGGTTTGAAGGGCTATGTGGATGAAAACAGGCTCACCAGAGATGAGCCTAAAGAGGCCCGCCAGTCTGCCATCCCACTCGAGGTGGGAAATAGGGTAAATGCAGCAACAAAAACACAGGGCTCACTGATAGGTTGGTAACCACACAAGTGGTCGGGATATCTGTACCACAGCTCAAGTGTATATATGCCAATGCTCAAAGCATGGGAAATAAACAGGAGGAGTTAGAAGCTATTGTGCACCAGGGAGACCATGATATAATTGCCATCACGGAAACGTGGTGGGATGATTCGCATGGTTGGAGTGCTGCAATGGTTGGCTATAGGCTCTTTAGAAGGGACAGGCAAGAAAAGAGAGGTGGTGGGGCGGCGTTATATGTTAAGGAGTGCTTTGACTGCCTAGAATTCAATACTAGACACTCCAAGGCAGAATGTATATGGGTTAAGGATAAAGGGAAGGCCAATGAGGCTGATATGCTAGTGGGAGTCTGCTACAGACCACCTGACCAGGATAAAGACACTGATGAGACATTCTTTCAACAACTCAGAGATGTCTTGCGTTCACTAGCCGTTGTTCTTGTGGGGGATTTCAACCTACCAGATGTCTGCTGGAGGTACAACACAGCAGAAATGGAGCAATCCAGGAGGTTTCTGGAATGCATGGAATGCATACTTGCTGCTACAGCTGGTAAATGAGCCTACTTGGGGTAGTGGCATGATGTTTACGAACAGGGAAGGACTGTAGTGGTTGGAGGTCATCTGGGCACAGTGACCATGATATGATAGAATTTTTAACATGTGGTGAAGTTAGGAGGGTCATCAGCAGAACCTCTACCCTGGACTTCCAGAGGGAAGGACTACCTTGGACTTCAGGATGCTGGTTTGGAGAGTTCCTTGGGAAGCAGCCCTCAAAAAACAAAGGAGCCTGGGAAAGCTGGGCTTACTTTAAGAATGAAATTATGAAGGCACAGGTCCAGACTGTCCCCATGTGCCAATAAAGGAGCCAGCGGGGAAGAAGACCAGCCTGGTTGAGCAGGGAACTATTACAAGAACTCAGAAATAAAAAAAAAATTATCAACTTTGGAAAAAGGGGCAGGTGAATCAGAAAGTATTTAAGGATATTGTAAGGGCATGTAGAAAGACAATTAGAGATGAAAAAGCTCAGCTAGAACTTAATCTGGCCATCTTTGTAAAGGATAATAAAAAATGCTTTTATAAATACATTAATAACAAAAGGAGGGTCAGGGAAAACCTTCATTCCTTATTGGATGAGGGGGGGACTTTGTAATGAAGGACAAGGGAAAAGCTGAGGTACTTCTTTGCCTCAGTCTTTAACAAAAAGACTAGCTACCCTCAGGACAGCTGGGCTCCTGAGTTGGTAGACAGGGATGGGGAGCAGAATCCCCCTCCTGTAATCCAGGAGGAAGTAGTTAAGGACCTGCTGTGCCACTTACATCCCAACAAGTCCATGGGTCTGGACAGGATTCATCCTAGGGTGCTGAGGGAGCTGGCAGAAGAACTGACTAAGCCGCTCTCAATCATTTATCACCAGTCCTGGCTCACTGGGGAGGTCCCAGATGACTGGAGGTTGGCCAATGTGACACCCATCCACAAGAAGGGCCGGAAGGAGGATCCAGGGAACTATAGGCCTGTCAGCCTGACCTCAGTGCCTGGCAAGGTTATGGAACAGATCATCCTAAGTGCCATCAAGCAGCATGTAGAAGACGACCAGGGGATCAGGTCCAGCCAACATGGGTTTAGGAAAGGAAGGTCCTGCCTGACCAATCTCATCTCCTTCTATGACTGGGTGACCCACCTAGTGGATGAGGGGAAGGCTGTGGATGTGGTCTACCTTGACTTCAGCAAGGCCTTTGACACAGTCTCCCACAGCATCCTCCTGGACAAGCTAGCAATCCATGGCTT
Source organism: Hemiprocne comata (assembly GCA_020745705.1). Classification (NCBI taxonomy): domain Eukaryota; kingdom Metazoa; phylum Chordata; class Aves; order Apodiformes; family Apodidae; genus Hemiprocne; species Hemiprocne comata. The sequence continues at coordinate 46,320,376 of CM036616.1, forward strand.
GGACAGGTGCACCCTTCGCTGGGTTAAAAACTGGTTGGATGCCTGGGCCCAGAGAGTGCTGGTGAATGGAGCTGCATCCAGTGACCAGCGGTGTCCCCCCAGGGATCAGTACTGGGCCCAGTCCTATTCAATATCTTTACTGACAACCTGGATGTGGGGATTGAGTCCACCCTTAGTAAGTTTGCAGATGGCACCAAGTTGCGGGGGAGTGTCGATCTGCTGAAGGGTAGGAAGAAGCTGCAGAGGGACCTGGAAAGACTGGGTTTATGGGCTGAGGCTAATGGCATGAAATTCAACAAGACCAAGTGCAGGGTCCTGCACTTTGGCCACAATAACCCCAGGCAGCGCTACAGGCTGGGGGAAGAGTGGCTGGGAGAGAGGGACCTGGGAGTGCTGGTGGACAGCCGGTTGAAAATGAGCCAGCAGTGTGCCCAGGTGGCCCGGAAGGCCAATGGCATCCTGGCTTGTATCAGGAATAGTGTGGCCAGCAGGAGCAGGGATGTAATTCTCGCCCTGTACACAGCACTGGTGAGGCCTCACCTCGAGTCCTGTGTGCAGTTCTGGGCCCCTCACTTCAAGAAGGATGTTGAGGTGCTGGAGCGGGTCCAGAGGAGAGCAACAAGGCTGGTGAAAGGAGTAGGGGGAAATTCTTATAGGGAGAGGTTGAGGATGCTGGGGTTGTTTAGACTAGAGAAGAGGAGACTCAGGGGGGACCTTATCACTGTCTTCAACTACCTGAAGGGAGGTTGTAGTCAGCTGGGGGCTGGGCTCTTCTCCCAGGCAACTAGTGACAGGACAAGAGGGCACAGCCTGAAGCTGCTCCAGGTGGAGGAGGCAAGTGGTGGAGGCACCCTCCCTGGATGTGTTCAAAAAAAGGCTGAATGTGGCACTTAGTGCCATGGTCTAGCTGATGTGGTGGTGTTAGGTCATAGGCTGGACTTGATGATCTTAAAGGTCTTTTCCAGCCTTGGTGATTCATGATTCTGTGATTCTGTGTGAAAATGTAGGGAATCCAACTTACTTTCAGATAATACTACTATGTATCCTTTAGGAATTCTTTTTTCTGATGCAGAAAAGAAAAACACCAATTAGTTGATTGCTGGAATCAAGAGAGATCAACGAGATGATCATGAGTGCCCTCTTGACCACAGAATGTAGAAGACCAGCACACCCTGACTTAGACAACTATATGTTGGCAAGGATAGGACAGAACCACAGAATCACAGAATCTCAGGGGTTGGAAGGGGCCTTGAAAGATCGTCTAGTCCAACCCCCCTGCCAGAGCAGGGTCACCTAGAGTACATCACACAGGAACTCGTCCAGGCGGGTTTTGAATGTCACCAGCGAAGGAGACTCCACAACCTCTCTGGGCAGCCTGTTCCAGTGCTCTGTCACTCTCACAGTGTCTCACTCTGACATTTATGTGGAGCCTCCTATGCTCCAGTTTGCACCCATTGCCCCTTGTCCTATCATTGGACGTCACTGAAAAAAGCCTGGCTCCGTCATCCTAACACTCCCCCTTAACACATTTGTAAACTTTGATGAGGTCACCCCTCAGTCTCCTCTTCTCCAAGCTATAGAGGCCCAGCTCCCTCAGCCTTTCCTCATAAGGGAGATGTTCCATTCCCTTAATCATCTTTGTGGCTCTGTGCTGGACTCTTTCAAGCAGTTCCCTGTCCTCCTTGAACTGTGGGGCCCAGAACTGGACACAATATTCCAGATGCGGCCTCACCAAGGCAGAATAGAGGGGGAGGAGAACCTCTCTTGACCTACTAACCACACCCTTTCTAATGCACCCCAGAAAACCATTGGCCTTCCTAGCCACAAGGGCACATTGCTGGCTCATGGTCATCCTCCTGTCCACCAGGACCCCCAGGTCCCTTTCTCCTACACTGCTCTCCAGCAGGTCAGCCCCCAACCTGTACTGGCACATGGGGTTGTTCTTCCCCACATGCAAGACTCTACACTTGCCCTTGTTGAATTTCATCATGTTTTTCCCCGCCCAACTCTCCAGCCTGTCCAGGTCTTGCTGAACGGCAGCACAGCCTCTGGTGTGTCAGCCACTCCTCCCAGTTTAGTGTCATCAGGGAACTTGCTGAGGGTTCACTCTGTACCCTCATCCAGGTCGTTGATGAAAATATTGAAGAGTACCGGTCCCAGTACCGACCCCTGAGGGACTCCACTAGTCACAGACCTCCAACTAGATTCTGTCCCATTGACCACAACTCTCTGACTTCTTCCTTTCAACCACTTCACGATCCATCTCACTACCTGATCATCAAGACCACACTTCCTTAGCTCATCTACAAGGATGCTGTGGGAGACAAGTGTCAAATGCTTTACTGAAATAAACCACATCTACCGCTCTACCATCATCTATTCACCTAGTTACATCCTCATACAAGGCTATAAGGTTGGTCAAACATGACTTCCCCTTGATAAAACCATGTTGACTGCTCTTAATGACCCCCTCATCCTTGATATGCCTAGAGACAGTGACGAGAATAAGTTGTTCCATCACCTTTCCAGGGATGGAGGTAAGTCTGACCGGTCTATAGTTACCCAGGTCCTCCTTCTTGCCCTTTTTGTAGACTGGCGTGACATTTGCTATCCTCCAATCCTCAGGCACCTCTCCTGTTCCCCATGACTTACCAAAGATGATGGAGAGTGGCCTAGCAATGACCTCCACCAGCTCCCTCAGCACCCGCGGGTGCATTCCATCCAGACCCATTGATTTATGGATGTCCAGATTGCTTAACTGATCCCTAACCCAATCCTCATCTACCAAAGCAAACTCCTCCTTTATCCTGACTCCTTCTAGGGCTTTAGGGATCTGGGGCTCCTGGGGAGAGTCTGCAGAATTAAAGACAGAGGCAAAGAAGGCATTCAGTACCTCTGCCTCCTTTATATCCTCTGTCACCAGGGCACCCACCTCATTCAGCAGTGGGCCTATATTGCCTCTAGTGTTAGTTTTATCTGCAATGTATTGGAAGAAGCTCTTTCTATTGTCTTTGACCTCACTTGCAAGATTAAGTTCCAAGGAGGCCTTAGCTTTCCTAATTGCCTCCCTGCATCCTCTGACAACAGTCCTATATGCCTCCCAAGTGGCCAACCCCTCCTTCCATGATCCATAGATTCTCTTTTTCCACTTGAGTTTGCCCAGCAGTTCCTTGTTTAACCATGCTGGTCTCCTGGCTCCCTTACTAGATTTCCTAACCAGTGGGATGCTCTGATCCTGAGCTTGGGAGAAGTGGTCCTTGAATGTTGACCAGCTATCTTGGGCCCCTTTACCACCTAGTACCCTTTCCCCTGAGACTTCCCTTAACAATTGTTTGAAGAGGCCAAAGTTGGCCCTGCAGAAGTCCAGCGTTGTGGTCTTTCTAGGTATTCTATTCCTCCCACAGAGGACCCTGAACTCCACCATCTCGTGATCACTGCAGCCAAGGCTGCCACTGCCCATCACCGCTTCAACCAGACCCTCCTTGTTGGAGAGTACGAGATCCAGCAGTGCTCCTCTCCTAGTTGGTTTGTCCACCATTTGCATTAGAAGTTATCATCAATGCACTGGAGGCACCTCCTAGACTGTGAATGGCTGGCTGTGTAGGCCTTCCACCAAATATCAGGGTAGTTAAAATCCCCCATGAGGACCAAGGCCTGTAATTGTGAGGCTGCTTTCAGCTGCCTGTAGAAAGCCTCATCAACTCCTTCGTCCTGATCAGGAGGTCTGTAATAGACTCCCACAACTGTATCACCCATGCCAGCCTGCCCCTTAATTCGTACCCACGTTATTTACATTAAACACATAACAGAAGAAGCGCACACACACTGATGACAAAGCCACTGTGAATTTACACTTTACATAAATATTGAAGTGTGGGCCCATACTTCAGGAGAACCATAAAAAACAGCTGTAGAATTATTGTGCAATGCACATGACTCATCTGTTGATGTTACGTGTGAATAACATGCACTGCCAAGCCAATAACAGCTTATGTCACATGCAGTTAACTTTCTAATTTTTCAGAAGTCTGGAATCCAGACTTACTGAGAATACAATCCTAATTCTTAAATAATAATAATCTAGCAAGTAGAAAACCTAATCTTTTGTAACAGCAATAAATGAAAAAAGACATACTTCTTGCTACATGTTAAAATTTATTTCTAAGAACACTCTGCTTTAAAATTAAAACCTGGCTATTAGGCAGCAAGGAAGAGTACTGAAAGAAGATTATCCTGTAGTTTATGTCCTGTAATAATGCTGGGGAATAATTTGCATATCTATTTTTTGCATCCTCCCTTCAATAGTTTAAGGAAGACAAATGGTAGGTATGCCAGTTTGCTTTATTATATCAGCATTCCTACCTGAGACCACTGAAGGCTCTTTACAAGAATTTTTAAATTTCAGCCTGCAGATTAACAATGACTCATTGCCGTTTTTTCCATAATGGGAAGGAAAGCTGCAGAAATGTCTTAATTTATTATAGAAGCCAAAACTATTACTTACACGTGGTTTACAGAATGATCTTTAAGAAAAGCATAGATGAAGAAGGTTAAAACTTCCTCGAGAGGACAGAAAGACAGGAAGTAATTAAGTACTACCTTTGATATGCAAATTAAAGAGCCAGGTAGGCCTAAAGAGTGCCTGTCTGCCTGCCTGCAGAGTCCCCACCCAGCAGAGCAGACCTCATGGTGCTCCCCCTCCAGGGGCCCACGACCACCCCACCAAAGCAATGATACCACCCTCTCAGCTGCTGTTGAAGCGCAGCAGTGGAAAAACCTTGTGCTGTCAGGTAACCGAGATACAAAAAATATAGGACTGAGCAATATCACCCTTGGCATCACACTGCCCAGAAAGACTGGAAATGGTATAGTGATGTAACTTCTTGTGATGCATGCTCTCTTACACACAACACGTAGTTGAAATTTTGCAGCTTCCACATGATCTTCAAACATGTATGCAGTCAAGTGTTTAGTAATTTACAGTAGCAACTTCCATTCAGCCTTTCTAGCATTTCTGTTCCCTCTTAGGACTGCAAGTTTTCTGGAAATACAAATCCTTTAGTTTTGCAGACTGTTTCCAGTGTAGCCGCTCTCAAGCACAGGAGTGCAACAATTGCCATATTGCTTACAACATTTCCACTGTGCACATCTTCATCAGAATCTACATCAGCATAAGCACAAATTCTTAGAATCATGGAATTGGTTATTTTGGGAAACAACATCAAGTCCAATTAGTGTCCACCACACGTCTGCAGCCTGCAGTTTAATTTGGGAAGACCACACACTGGATTTTACTCTTTTTGGGATATACTTCTTAGGATCTATATGATGCTTTAATACACCACATCTGTATGAAGCCACTGAAAGCAATGGGATATCACAGCAAGGCACTTAGGTAATGGCCATACTTGCTCTGCAGAAACTTCACTGCTGGTAGGAAAAAAATAAAAGGAGCACAGTCCTGCTAAACTAAACACATTTGATCTGAAAATCAATGAGGAAAGAGATGCGGAATCCCAACATGTCATTTTAGAATCAATTTTCACAGTGGTACTAAAATTATATTGATATACAATTTTACAGTTGACTGGAATACATGTATCTGGGGATAAATGACAAGCATGTTAGGCAACAAGTGAAAGCAATCAATCTCCTACAAAAACAAATGGGATATTTAATCACAGAAGGAAAGGACTACACTTTGGGTTTGATTTTTTTAGTAAGTAACAAAACATCGGCCAGATCTTTCTAAATCCAGCAAGAGAAACAGCTCTTGCACAGCTGCAGGGGTATGAAAGAATAAAAACCCCTGCAACCTGCTTTGAACAAGCAGAGGATGCATCCAATGCTAGAAGATGCTAGACTGGGATAGTCATTGATGGCACACACCTCTTCACGCAAGACTGTCAATACCTTAAACCCTCCATCAGCACTGGCTCTTGCCCTGGCAGTGAGGCCTCTCAGTTAAGACTGAGGAAGGGTTCTACCATCCTTCTCCAGGCAGCACAGCCTGCAGAGACACTCCAAAGCTAGTACTCTCCTGAAACTTGTACTTGAGAGTGCCAGGTGGTGGAAGAAGGAACATGGAAGAGGAACCAAATGGTAAGAGAGGTAAGTACTTTACCAGCTCCCTGACCCTGACACCAAACTCTTTCTGTTTTTTCTTGGGCATGGGAATCCAGTGCAATGACTGTTCCTGCAATTTTAAACACAGGGTGTTCTTGTGGCTCCATGAAATCAAGAAAATTTGAAAGCTTATCTATTTAAACAAACCTACTTTTTCCTTCCCCACACTCTAAATGGACTAGCTCTCATATTTTTAGCTTTAATTCCCTGCTTCCATCCCACGTGGGCCATCCTACCCATTCTCCAGCCTTGCCTGAAATCTGAGCAGGTAAAGTCTGTCTCTTGCTTCCCTTACCTCAGATTGGTAAGTGCACTTAGTTTTATGCTAATCAGTCTTAACAGCTACTCTAAAATTTGCATTATTTAGCCATCATTTAATACTGATACCAAAAATATTATTTCGCCACACTCTGGAGTTGGTTTCATGTCAGTATTAGGTGAATCTAGAAACATATCACATAGCTGGCAAAAGGCCTGCTAAATGTCTTTAGTCATCCGAAACAGTAAAATTTTATATTACTTAATCAGTTTCCAACAATGTTTCTCTTTCTTTCTTCATGGTATGTCTGTTCTTGCTTTGTAGATCATTCTTTATCATTCTTTATCACTATTTTAGGGTAATTTTCATTCTGCCTCTAACTGACTTTTATCCAAAACTCTTGTACCACAACTTACCTGAGGGCTGCATCCTATTACATCATATACAGTCTCAGGCAAAACACTGGACTATATAAAATCTGCTCCAATGCCGGCATGTGCTAATATTTTTTTATAAATATTTTGTTCTATATAATAAATGTTAATTTTACTAAAATTCTTTGGTTGTCATGGTGATTTGTTCTGTATATATTAACTTAATTCTTATGTAAATTCTTACACTTCATTCAAATGAAATTAGAAGATTTCTACAAGGTAAAGTGAGACTGAAAATCAGCAGTCAAATGAAAAGAAAATTACATAACTCTATTCAACAGCAAAAAGGTTTCCACAAGGAATACATCCTCAATGAATGATTCACAGATCTATTGGCTCACACCTGTACCAAGGTGATTCCAATTCCTTGTTGCTTTGATGCATTTCCTTAGCTAAAAAGTAAGGTTTCTCCCTAAATATTTGTCTATTTTCCATACTACACCATTGAAGAGTAATAAATATGAAAAAAGTAGCTCTGATTCAGTTTGCTGATTCTCTCTTATTTTACAACCATTTTCATAATGCATTGCAGACTATCTGTTATTGTTGTTAACATCTCAAACTGCCTGCATATGATAAAGAAAAGAAAAATGAGAAATACAGACCTGGGTTTGGATCTGACTGAAAACCAAACAAACTAGATGTTTTTCTTCAATACTTAGAAATTAAAAGCAGCATTGCAGTCATTCAGGAAAACTACTTTCCCTCCATTGTAAGAAGGCAGTTTCTGATAAATGTGGAATGAGGGAAAATTCAGAGAAACATTGCAATTTTTTTGTAGCTCATACTAGAGTTTGTTTTCTCTACTTTATCTTCTTTCTAGTACCTACTCAGTGCTTCTATAGCACCACATAACTAGAATAATCTTGTAGGAAAATCAGGAATTATACATTATAAGTCTGGATAAGACTAAATAAATAGTCACACCTTCAATGGTAGCAATCATCCAGGTGTCTGTGATGAAATTAGTAAGAACAGTTCTGTGGCTACCATTTTCGAAAAGACAGGTTCATTTTTCAGGACCTTAATTTTAGTAAGCATTTTTTAAAATAATAGTCTTTTTTTCTAGAGATTGTTAAACCACAGTGCTCATGAACTAGCAGCTCAAATGTCTCCCTCAAACAAAGGTTCGGTGTAATTGACTGTGTTAGACAATGCAACAAACTGAATTATTTCAGCATTTCACAGCTCCTGTCTGGTGGGCAACAGGGAGGTGGCAAAGCAAAGGATCACTGGCAGCTTGCAGAGGAGGCAGTGGCCTGGGGAGGGGGAAAGAGCAGCACTGAAGGCAGAGATGAGGACTACCTGCCAAGAATCACTGAGACTTCCATTTAATTTCTTTTTCTAGCTAGGGCAACCACATTGTAAGAAATATGTGGGAGTGTGGAAGAGGTTCAATGGACAGTAACTGAGACATAGAAAACACGATCAGGGACAAAAGACTACAGGAACTGTGAATATATGGTCTTATACAGTCCTTCACTTCTTGACAGTCCCCTATAAAGAAGGAAGTAATCACTTTGTATCTTCTGGGGACAAGGAAAACAGATTTTGGCCAAATTTGAAAAAAAAAAAAAAAGTTTGTCTTTACATTGAAGCCCAATCTTATCACCAGGCTGGGCACTTCAATAGCCTACATAAGATCAAAAAGGTTTTTAAGAAACAAAACTCAAAATCCTGAACCCTCAAGGATGCCTGAAGGATACTGCCTGAGCTCAGGTGAACAACCTGCCTGCTACAGCCCTCCATGCCAAACTAGCATGTAGCTGCCACGATGTTTTAAATGCATTGGACCAGAGGTCGCTCTAGCACATTGCTTGCTTCCCAGTAAGAGTGAAATAAACGGTCATAAAATTCTGAAACTGGGCACTGCTTGCATAACATACATTGTGCTTATACGCCCCTATGTCCCAATTTGCAAGAGTATTATTCAGTTCAAGATTATTTCAGATTCATCTGTTCCAGTTCTCCTTTGGTGACCTTGGCATGTGTGGTGCATGGAAGTGTGATACGTTGCTTACTTCAGAAGCTTAAGTTCAACATTGAACTGAGAAGAATATTATCTGAAAAGGCTTTGTTTTTCAGGGTTTCATCAAAAAATCAACTTCATTATCACTTAGGACAAGGATTTTGGTCCTCTGAATATTTAGGATAACTATACTTCTTTCTAAAATATTTGGCTTTCCTTTACACTCTTGTCATGACATATATAGAAAAAGCAATGAGAGACAAAATGTAAAAAGCAATCACATTTTAAGTGATTTTATCATTTTAGGGGAGGTGTTGAATCAAGGCACAGAAGGCACATATTTAGCTCTTGGATAAGTCAGAGACTTCCTGTATTCATTTATGTAGGCTACAGCTATGTAGGCTGTAGGTATACATATACCTCAACTTGTCACCTGCACAGAGCTGTTAAAACCTCTCTGCACTGCAAACAAATATGAAAGCTACATTTGTTAATAACTGATCAGCTACAGCTCAATCAACTTCCTGTTTAATTTAACAGGTGCATCTCTCCTTATTTGGCACCCAGATCTATGTATGTCTGTATTTTGGCAGTGAGGTTGTGGAATTAAAACGAGATGGTTTATGTCAGAGATACTTTAATCACAAGAAGTCTCAGTATTAACAATAAATACCTAACAAACTGAAGAGCTTCCCACAACACCCTCATGAGCAAGCTCAGGAAGTGCGGGGTAGAAGAGTGGACAGTGAGAAGGATTGAGAACTGGTTACACAATAGAGCCCAGAGTGGTGATCAGTGGTGCAGAGTCCAGCTGGAGACCTGTAACTACTGGAGTCCCCAGGGATCAGTGCTGGGTCCAGTCCTGTTCAACATCTTTATCAATTACCTTGATGATGGGACAGAGTGTATTCTCAGCAAGTTTGCTGATGATACAAAATTGGCCGATTCACAGGAAGGGAATGTGCCCATTCAGTGAGACCTGGACAGACTGGAGAGCTGCACAAAAAGGAATCTAGTGAGGTTCAACAAAAATTAAGTGTAGAGTCCTGCACCTGGGAAGGAATAGCAACATGCACCAGTACAGGTTAGGAGCCAATCTGCCAGAAAGCAGTTCTGTAGAGAAGGACCCAGGAGTCTTGGTGGACAACAAGTTATGCGTGGGACAGCAATGTGCCTTTGTGGCCATGAAGGCCAGTAGTATCCTGGAGTGCCTTAGGAAGAGTGTGTCCAGCTGGTTGAGGGAGGTTCTCCTCCCTATCTACTCTGCCCTAGTGAGACCCCTCCTGGAGTACTGTGTCCAGTTCTGGGCTCCCCAGTTCAAGAGGGACAGAGATTTACTTGAGAGAGTCCAAGAGAGGCTATGAGAATGATTAAGGGACTGGAAAACCTGTCTTATGATGAAAGGCTGAGAGACCTGGGGCTGTTTAGTCTAGAAAAGAGGAGACTGAGAGGGTAATCTTATTAATTTATATAAGTATCTTAAGGGTGGGTGTCAAAAAGGAAGAGCCAACCTCTTTTCACTTGTGCCCTGTGATAGGACAAGGGGCAATGGATACGAGCTAGAGCACATGAAGTTCCACTTCAACACGAGGACTTCTTTTCTCTAAGGGTTACAGAGCACTTGAACAGGGTGACCAGAGACCTTGTGTAGTCTCTTGCTCTGGAGACTTTCCAAACCTGTCTGGATGCATTTCTGTGTGACCTGCCCGAGGTGGTCCTGCTCTGGAGTCTGGGGTCCTCACTGGACTCAATGATCTCCAGAAGTCCCTTCCAACCTGTATCATTCTGTGATTCACAGATACTGATGCATGCTGCCTCCAAATGGCTTGTGTAGTTCCTAGAGTGAGATAGCAACATACAGGCTGGTCCCAACTAGGACATATCCACACTAACAATTCCTGCAAAGTAATCTCAAGCAATAACAAAAGGCAAGAGGACATTTAAAATGAAAAAAAATTAAGTGAAAAGCCTTCCACAGAAGGAAGAAGGAGGCCTTGATCAACTCTGCTATGAAGAGAGGCTAAGAGAATTGGGGCTGTTTAGCCTAGAGAAGAGAAGGCTCTGAGGAGATCTTATAGTGGCCTTCCAGTACTTGAAAGGGGCCTACAGGAAAGCTGGGGAGGGGCTTTTCATCAGAGAAGATAGTGATAGGACAAGGTGGTTTTAAAGTGGTTTTAAACTGAGAGAGGGGAGATTTAGGTTAGATATTAGGAAGTAATTCTTCACTATAAGGGTGGTGAGGAACTGGAATGGGTTGCCCAGGGAGGGTGTTGATGCCCCATCCCTGGAGGTTTTTAAGGCCAGGTTGGACGAGGTTTTGTGCAACTTGGTCTAGTGGTAGGGTTCCCTGCTCACTTGATGATTCGGTGAAGCCACTGAGGCGAGGGACACCAGAGCGAGGGATCGTGCCGGTGTACCCCTTCTGCAGCGGCTAAACTGCAAGGAAAACCTCGGCAAGAGCGAGGAAGAGAAGGCAGGAGAGACAGGGAGAGCGAGGGGGAGGGAGTCAGTCCCAGCCCCTGTCCCTGGGCGGCGAGGGAGAGCTTCTGGGGAGCGGCAGCTCTGACTCACCGTGGGTGGAGACAAAGGGACGGCGGCCTGCCCCCCCCCCTCAGGTAGAAAAGCAGCCCCTACGGAGCGCCGGCGATAAGGAGTAGGCAAACAGGGCGTGGCGCGGCAGTTTGCACGGCAGTTCGCGCAGGCAGGGCGCGGAGCAGGGCGCAGGCTCCCACTTGGTTCAATGTAAGAACTCGGCTAGTGAACATCCCCCCCTGAAGAGGACCTAGCCATGGTATCCACTCGGGCAAACACTGGTTCAAGGAGGACAGTAGCAACCCAGACCGAGGGCCCTCTCAAGAACGCAGCTGTCCAAGTCTCTGGTTGCACAGAATGCCTCAGCCTGGCAGTCGTATAGGAGGACAGCAGAGAGACCACCTGCGTACGCTGTGACCAGGTGAATGGTTTACTCAGCCTAGTGGCTGAGCTGAAAGAGGAGGTAGAGAGATTACGAAGTATCCGGATTGTGAAAGAGAAATAGATTGGTGGAGTAATACCTTACCATCCTAGGGACAAAGCCCCAAGGGAGAGGTTTCACAAGCAGTAAAGGATCCTCTGCCTTCCTGTCACCTGGCAGAGGTAGGGGACCTGCGAGAAGAGGGGAACTGGAAGTGGGTCCCTGCTCGAGGCAACAGGTGAACCCACTCCAGGCTTCCCTCACCCCCATGTGTACCCCTACAGAACAGGTATATGGCCCTGGATCAGGATAATCTGGTAACTGAGGTTACTGACAAACGTCCGTCCAGGAAGTCGCCAAGGCAGTCTGCCCCATGCATCAGGACTGCCTCTGCTAAGAACAAGAGGAAGGTAATTGTTGTGGGAGATTCTCTTTTAAGGGGAACTGAGGGCCCTATATGCTGGCCAGATCCAACCCTCAGGGAGGTCTGCTGCCTCCCTGGGGCCCGAGTTAGCGATGTTACTGAGAAAGTCCCAGGCCTGGTGCAGCCCTCTGACTACTACCCACTAGTGGTCATACAGGTTGACAAGGCAAGTCCCAGGGCGATGAAAAGGGATTTCAGAGGACTAGGCTTGCAGAATCGGGAGCACAGGTGATCTTTTCCTCAGTTCCTTCAATGGCAGGAAAAGCTGAAAGGACTAGGAAAACACAATTGATTAATGACTGGCTTAGAGGCTGGTGCCGTCGGATGAACTTTGGGTTTTTCAATCATGGAGATGTTTACAGGGCACCAGGTATGTTAGCAAACAGTGGCATAGAGCTATAGAATCATAGAATCATAGAATCCTAGGGGTTGGAAGGGACCTCGAAAGATCATCTAGTCCAGCTCCCCCTGCCAGAGGAACTTGTCCAGGCGGTTTTTGAATGTCTCCAGCGAAGGAGACTCCACAACCTCTCTGGGCACTGTTCCAGTGCTCTGTCACTCTCACAGTAAAAAAGTTTTTTCTGATATTTACCTTGAACCTCCTATGCTCCAATTTGCACCCATTACCCCTTGTCCTATCACTGGTCACCACTGAGAAAAGCTTAACTCCATCTTCCTGACACTCACCCCTTACATATTTGTAAACATTGATGAGGTCACCCCTCAGTCTCCTCTTCTCCAAGCTAAAGAGACCCAGCTCCTTCAGCCTTTCCTCATAAGGGAGATGTTCCACTCCCTTAATCAACAAGGGGGAAAAGGATTCTTGGCCAGGAGTTGGCAGGACTCACTGAGAGAGCTTTAAACTAGACTTGAAGGGGGTAGGGGACAAAACTCCTGAATGGCTTGATGTACAGGACACCAGGCCTGCTGGCATTGAATGGGAAGACCCTGTCCTGCAGGGGAAAAAGGGTACTAGGGCAAGAGTTAGCAGGGCTCATTCACAGAGCTTTAAACTAGATTCAAAGTGGGAGGGGATTGTAGCTGGGTTTGAACTAGTGGGGCATTCTTCTACTATTAATGAAAACCAGAAGGTTTTTCCACCTCCCAAGGGTGCCACCAGCGTGCTCAGCTCGCTCCCTGAAATGCCTGTACACCAATGCATGCAGCATGGGGAATGAACAAGAGGAGTTAGAGGTCTGTGTGCAGTCTAAAGGTTATGATCTGGTGGCAATTACAGAGACATGGTGGGACAGCTCACATGACTGGAAGGTGGTCATGGATGGCTATGTGCTTTTTAGGAAAGACAGGTCAGTGAAGCGAGGTGGTGGAGTTGCTCTTTATGTGAGAGAGCAACTAGAATGTACTGAGTTCTGTCCAGGGGCAGATGAGGAGCAAGTGGAAAGTCTGTGGGTACAAATTAAGGGGCAGGCTGGCATGGGTGATACAGTTGTGGGAGTCTATTACAGACCTCCTGATCAGGACGAAGGAGTTGATGAGGCTTTCTACAGGCAGCTGAAAGCAGCCTCACAATTACAGGCCTTGGTCCTCATGGGGGATTTTAACTACCCTGATATTTGGTGGAAGGCCTACACAGCCAGCCATTCACAGTCTAGGAGGTGCCTCCAGTGCATTGATGATAACTTCTAATGCAAATGGTGGACAAACCAACTAGGAGAGGAGCACTGCTGGATCTCGTACTCTCCAACAAGGAGGGTCTGGTTGAAGCGGTGATGGGCAGTGGCAGCCTTGGCTGCAGTGATCACGAGATGGTGGAGTTCAGGGTCCTCTGTGGGAGGAATAGAATACCTAGAAAGACCACAACGCTGGACTTCTGCAGGGCCAACTTTGGCCTCTTCAAACAATTGTTAAGGGAAGTCTCAGGGGAAAGGGTACTAGGTGGTAAAGGGGCCCAAGATAGCTGGTCAACATTCAAGGACCACTTCTTGCAAGCTCAGGATCAGAGCATCCCACTGGTTAGGAAATCTAGTAAGGGAGCTAGGAGACCAGCATGGTTAAACAAGGAACTGCTGGGCAAACTCAAGTGGAAAAAGAGAATCTATGGATCATGGAAGGAGGGGTTGGCCACTTGGGAGGCATATAGGACTGTTGTCAGAGGATGCAGGGAGGCAATTAGGAAAGCTAAGGCCTCCTTGGAACTTAATCTTGCAAGTGAGGTCAAAGACAATAGAAAGAGCTTCTTCCAATACATTGCAGATAAAACTAACACTAGAGGCAATATAGGCCCACTGCTGAATGAGGTGGGTGCCCTGGTGACAGAGGATATAAAGAAGGCAGAGGTACTGAATGCCTTCTTTGCCTCTGTCTTTAATTCTGCAGACTCTCCCCAGGAGCCCCAGATCCCTAAAGCCCCAGAAGGAGTCAGGATAAAGGAGGAGTTTGCTTTGGTAGATGAGGATTGGGTTAGGGATCAGTTAAGCAATCTGGACATCCATAAATCAATGGGTCTGGATGGAATGCACCCGCGGGTGCTGAGGGAGCTGGTGGAGGTCATTGCTAGGCCACTCTCCATCATCTTTGGTAAGTCGTGGGGAACAGGAGAGGTGTCTGAGGACTGGAGGATAGCTCTTCAGAAGACAGACTGCCACCACATGAGACCAGAGCTCAGAAACAAATAAAAGATGGTACTCTGCCACTGGTTTATAAAAGACTCCCACTTCAGTGACTGATTAATTCCTTGACTGTTTTTGACGTCCCTTAGTAATTCTAATTTCCATAAGCAGAAACAAGAAGGTATGCCTGAAGCCTGGAGACACTTCAGGATATTTTGTCCATAAGAGGTAATCATTCTGCATTTCTTAAAAAGGTAAGTTCTTTAGAACAAATAATTAATATTTTTGCTAATGTATACTCCACAAAAGAAGACAGTATCAGCTTGAATCTAGATTTCAGAGGAAATTATATGAAATCTGAAATGGAAGCAAGTTGGGAAACTGTCAGACATCAGTGGTATTTTTAGACAATGTTCTATGTACTTAATAGTAATATTAAGGAAGAAACAGAGAAGTTTGTGGTCAAGATGCCGAAGTAGAAACAAGGAGAATGTATGGATTGACATCATTTGACACTGGAAAAAGAATGAGCCTAACCAAACTATTCTAATAAAACTGCAGGTCTTCTGACTAAAATGAAGTTAAAGTTGAGTTGAGATTTTGTTGAAATTAATATTTGGAAAAGTGATACATTGGTGATTGGCTGAAAGGCAATAGACACTAATTAAATCTAAAAGGAAAAGACCAGCTTAAAAAAAGTTAACCCATAAATACAGATATCAGACTTCACTGTGCTGCAAGAGCTATTACTGCCTGTAACAATAAAGTGGTTAATTGTTAGAAGGAAAGTCACATCTACAAAGTGACAAAGAACCTCTGTAATATAAACAGAGCTTTTATAAATACAATGAATACCAAAGAGAATGTCTCTCTTGTTACTCTGTTTACCAAATTTTTATCTGACATAACACTATTAATCAGCCTGGCAGGCTGATTGCCCCCTACCATATTTTATAATAACCTGTCAATGCGATTTTGCCAGTTTTTCCTGCCTTTTGTCTGCTCTAGCACACTTTGATTCTATGTGCCCGCTTAAGCAACTTCCTTCAATATTCTGTGCTCTTCAGAATTTACTGACCATTTCCTCCATTTTCAATGCATGTATCTTTCCCAAAAAATCTCCTGATAATCACATATCCAAACATATTTTTAAGGCAATTCCTCATGTGAATAAACCATATGCTGATGAGATAATTCCAGTAATTACTAACACAAGGGTTATGTACAGAGAAGAAACCTGAAATTAGCATCCTTGGGGAAAGTACCAAGTGAGGTAACTTACCTGTCAAATAGTTCTCCACCTGTGACCAATTCCAGAACAAGACTGATTTCTGTAGGGGTCTCAAATATCTCCTTCAGTTTTATCTGATAAAAGACAATAAAATTGATTAATTTTGCTTATTTGTCTTCTTGTTGAGCATATCACAGAGCCAACACCAGGCAACAGAACCCAGTCAGTAAAGCAGAGGATGGTATCAGCTGAAGGTGGTGTACTGTTTACTTTGCAGTTGAGCAAGTTGTTGACCATGTCCTCTCCTACCCATCTTTTTTTTGCTAGCTCGATCTCCATTACATTCTCTTTATATATTTTTTTAATTCTACTCACAGCTCAGCAACCTCTATATAACATGTAACACAAAAGTTTAAGAAGCTGCTTTCATTAGTGATTGTCAACACCTGTCTCCCACTTTTTCAGAGTAACTGAATGTAAGACCTTCCTCACCCTTCAAGCACTGATTTCCCCTTTCCTTTACAGAACTTCTTTTGCATAGTTTCTCACTCAACTCTGTCAGAACATTAATAATTTATTTTAAAGTGTAAGTATAATGCTACAGTCTTCCATAACAAGCTACTTATGCACTTATGAGGAGAATCCAAAGCTTGAATTCAGGAGTCTCCCAAGTCCATATTGGACAATCATCTCTCAGGAATATAGTTTTTAAAAAACAAAGAAAGAAACATGGAGTGAAAGAACAACACTAAACTTACAATGTTTGGATGTGAAAGGCGAAGAAGAACTCCAATTTCTGTGCGTACGATTTTCTTGTCTACCTGTTTAAAAATGGGGAGGGAGAAAGTGAAAAATCTATTTCTGTGTTCATCATAGAAACTTTTAGCTGCATGACAGAAAATACGTGTGAATAGAATTCCTAGATCTCCTAGAAGAATAAGTTTATGCAAGACACACAAGTCAAATGCACTGTAAGGAGTACTTTGGAGCAATTTTCCTTTAACATGAGACAGATACTATAACAGAAAAACATCTGCATGTAGGAAAATTATTACAAATGAACATTTAAGTCAAGCAAGAAGTAGCATATAGGAAAGATGTCTAAATTTCTTACTTTTACTTAAGTTGTGGTCTTGTGTATCTCTTATTATGTTGATTCCGTTTATGTTAGCATGGCTTCCTTTTTACACGTTCAGTAGCTTTACCGCAAGAGGGTTTCTGCACATAGATGTGCACATCAAAGCAGGGTAACATACCACTTAAAACAAAAAAGTGATGCAAAGATCAAACACCTACAGCCAGAGAGACACTATAAGATTTAATTTCAATTTGCTTCAGATATATCTAACAGAATGGTCTATTAACACAAATCAGAGGATTTGCCCTTTCCTTACCTTCTCAAATTGCAGTCTTTAACAATCCAAGCACAACCTATACCCTGTTGGAGGACACTGGTCATTTCTCACAAGAAATGCAGATCTAGGGAGTATTTCACTCAGGAGAGACAACTGCAGCTTTCCCAGAACTTGTATGCTTAAGCAACCAAGATAGGAAAATGCTTATAAGCAAATTATGGAATCACAGAATGGTTTGGGTTAGAAGGGACATTAAAAGATCATCTAGTTCCAACCCACCTGCCATGGGTTTATGAAGAAACTTAACTGGATTGCAAATATTCTTCCAAACCCTAGAGAAATCCCACAGTGACGGCAATTATAAAAGTATTTCTTCCACAACACTCTTCAACTCAGGGTTTACCAAATGAATGAGTAATGAATGAGAGTCAGCAAGTTAAGCCACTACCTGTTTCCAAACTGATGACACAGGCGACGTCAAGTAGAGTATTTTGAAGGGGTGTTGTGTGTTTTTTGTAGTGGAGGTTTTTCATAAAACAAGTATTTTGGTTTTGTTTTTTACATCATATGGGAAATGAACAGCTGCAACACATAAACCTTTAAGAGGGACATAAAACTACCTTCAAATTCCTAGTGAGGAAGACTCACTTCAAAAACAATCCATTTTTTATCATCTGAAAGAAGAGATGTACTTCTCAGTACTATATTTTTACCAGTAACAACAAAATCCAAGTATCAGTCACATTCAGAACTACAGAATAGGCAGAATTTGTTTCTCCCCTTGCATCAATCAGGTATGATTCTATTTAGTAATGCCACAGTGCTCTGAGAGTGGTGTAAATGAGTGGAGAATTAGAGTCCTTAGAGATTTCTAAAACTCACTGACATTTAACCTCTTGTAAGTGGCTCTGCCAGAAAGCAAAATGAAAGAAACTAAAAACAACTTCGGACAGATTAAGTGCATGTGAGAAGCTGCAGACACTGAAAATAAAAGAGGAATGAAATATTCCATTACCTGAACACCTTATTGGAGGTAAATAACATGGTCAGTAAGTAAATCTTCACAAGTAAGCACCTGCACTGGGATCAAACACAGAACCGCTTAAGCTCTATGACCATCACAGGCTTTGTAAAGTTTACTCCTTTCTACTCTGAATGCAAGTGTGGGTTTTTTTCTCTTGCCTGCTACATAAATTCTGAGCAGCATCTTTGAAGAATGGTCTCCTGTGCAGTTTTCCTGAAATGCTGTGAACACCAGCCTGTGGTGCTACTCAGTTGCAATACCCCCTTAGCATCAGTGCTGCTCAACTCTGGCTTACTTTCGTAAGTGCAAAAGCACAGCCAGGGGCTCCAAAGCTCACTGCAGGGTAGCAAAGGGCTCTTAATGGTTCCGAAAGAAATACACATCTGGACTGTTCTCATATCCTTTGCACCTCAGACAGGAACAGAAAAATTAATGTACAATATTGCATGGACAGTCATTTCCGCAGAAGAGCTATAGAGGGCCTACTCTTATCCTCCAGGTGGCAACAAATTAAGTGAAAAAGTAACCTGAGATTCATTTTCAGGTCCTTGCTTTCTTCGTTGTTTACTCTGCACTGCAGACAAGTCCCTCCGTGATCCAGTTCCTGACCAAACACAAGACTTTCATAATAGTTCCTCTGGTGGTGATATAAAGAAAAGGTACCTAAAAAGTCCAGATGCTCAGATGCAATGGCAAACATGCCCCAGAGAAACACTTAGGAGTGTTACATATTTATAAGCAACCTGGAAAATGGCTATTCAGATAGATTTTACAACAGAGGTGTGCATGTCTAAGTGACCTGAATTGTTCCAGAGTAAATGCAGCAGTGTATGTACTTACAGCATTTTATTACAGACAGACTGTCTATCACTTTTATTTTCTTACCTTCTCCTACACCAAGTATAGAGGTCTACCAACACTTACCTTTGTTCAGCTCCTTCCAACAAAATGCACCAACTTAAATCAGGGCCACACATGGCCTGTTTTTAGATTGGGCAGGAATATCAGCAATTTAACTACTTGTATTCCTGATAGATAGGATGACAGTCAGGCATTTCACTCTACAGCGTATGTTGCTAAAGTAACAAATTAAAAAACCCAGAAAATTTAACCAAAACATCTATTACTGCAAATGCTTGGGCAAATGAAGTATGTTTGGCTAGATCAAAAACAGAAGTATGATTTGTGTAGATGTAATAGCTTATCAAAATGAGGTGGCAAAACTGTATTTTCATCTCCTCCTCTTTGGACGCAATTTAAATAAGCAGTTCAGTATGTAAAAATGTATCTGAGCTTTCCTTAAACTAACACTACTCACAGGAGTGCCAGTGAGACCTTTGTAAGTATATCACAGTCAAGATTAATCAAGTCAGCAGAACTAGTCTGTATGTGAAGAGAAAAAATAATCAAATGTTAACTTTCCAATGTTTCCTGGTTCCAGTCATTTAGCAATTATCATTCCACAAGCCTCCTTTATTCTTTGTTTTTAATCTATGCTAAATGGGCTAGAATATGCTTTTGGTCAAATACTTAATTAGTACAATTTGACTTGTAATCAAAAGGTTGCTTTTCTCTGTGTGAAAACCCTACACTAATTCTGTACCAGGTTCTGCAAAAGGTGGGGTGGTTGCTGGGTGATTTTAATGCTGGTGGGATTTTACTGAGCTGTATTTTCTCTTTCCAAACCTTAAATTGCAAGCAGTCCAAGAGGCATTAACTGTGACAGGCTTATGAAGCAACATTCTGCTGTGGTTCATCTGCACCAATCTGAGAAGTCCTTTGCCAGCTAATCCTGACAGGGTTATTTATGGGTTCTTCATCACTGACCCTAGGCATGAAGATTTCACTGCCCATACAACTAAACAATCAAACAAAGTTGCTAGATGGCCTGTAATTATTTAAACCCATACCTATATGCCTCCATGGCTTACCTGTGGAGACAACGACATGAAGTGCTAAAATGCAGCAGATCTGCAAGAACTGCCTGTAGGTGTGATACAGTCCTCACCTTGTGCTGTGGTGCTCTATGGTACACTTTAGTAAGCAAACCAGGAGCTGTAAATGTAGCACAGGTAAGTATCTGTATGCTGGCTTTAATCTAGCAGTACCTGCAGCAGCAAAGATCCCGTGACCTGAGCTTACAAGTAAGATGCAGTTCAAGAACCCAATCGGCTGAACTGAAATGTCTATCTGTACTGAAGCTGGGCACGTGGCTTTGTGGTGTTACCTGAGATGACTAGACAAATAGTAGCATACTGTATGCACAAAACACTGAAATTGTATGTCCTGTTTACAGATAGACAGACATAAGATTAACAGCATTAACTGTGCATTTCACACAACCAAGGCTCAGAAGTTAGGACAGCCATTGCAAGTGTGGGTGAATGAAATTACCCTATTAAAGCATTTTACATAATAAAAGTAACTATTCCTAGCATTTTGTCTCTCCAGTTATTTCACTTCTCTAGAATTAGTAATTTAGCTATTTTTAGGTATGTGTATACAAACACTGTGTCTTTGAAAGTTGATACCGGTCATGCAGTGTATTAGCAGCAGGTCTATAATCAGTCTATTTCTGATTTATAAATTTCAGACTACTTTGATAAGGGAAAGGGATGGAAAAGTCCTTAACAAAAGCTGAGATTATTCCATGTTTCCATGCCCTGCAATGGTGAGGTGGAGTGATGCTACTAGCTCCTGAGATATAAAAGTGCTGCTTCTGTCTGAATTAAATGAGATACAATGAATTGTCACCACAAACAGATTAATGCAGCTGCTGCCTTGCAATATGGTATGCCTTCCTGAAAACAGGTAGCCAGCAGATGTGTAGATCCCTCAAACTTAGTAGAGAGCAAGAGCAGAGCACATTCCCCAACCTGCAAGTCTAGTCCCTGCTGCCCCCCTTCCCTATGGTGCTGTGGACATGGAGGGGCACACAGGTGTGACCACCACATAGGTTGGACAACACTGTGCCCAGGCAAGTGGCATGAAACAGCCAATGCAAACAGCTCTTGATGAGCTGCAAAGCACTGTGCACCTCAGGGGCACTGCTCATCCCAGCTCTGAACGGCTTCTTATTTATTATCCCACTTACTGAATTACATTAACACCTCTGATTTGAGCAACGAATGCTTTATCAAACCAGCAGGTCAGGCTCTGAGCATGTATTTCTCTGCACTTATAGGGAATGAGCTGCAAATCATTATCAGATTGCCACCACACTCTATTAAAAGTGCTTCCAAGAAACATTTTTATGTTTGTCTCATCTAAAGTACCTGCTCTGTAGCCTCTTTCTGTATTTTATTGAGTCAATTGCTAATTAACATTTATAACTTTACCATTATTTTGTCTTCTTATAGTTAAGCTCAAATATTAAAACAACTACACACAGGGCTGCTGACTTACTCAGGTTTTCATGAAAGGTTTCAAGAAAAAGAGAAATGAACTTTCAACTTAAATAGATCTTCACAAGAAGAAGATTCAAAGTATGTTTTCTCTGCTTCAACCTCTTCAGACACCTGATTGGTGGAGTACCATGGGATAAAGCCCTGGAGGGAAAGAGAGCCCAAGAAAGCTGGTTAATATTTATAGATCACCTCCTCCAAGACCAGAACCAATGCACCCCAACAAAGAAGAAGTCAGGCAAAAATGCCAGGAGGCCTGCATAGAGCTCCTGGACACACATAGACATAAAAAGGGAACACACAGAGCATGGAATCAAGGACAGGGAGCCTATGAGGAATACAGAGAAATTGTCCAAGCAGCCAGGGATCATATTAGGAAAGATAAAGCCCTGATAAAATTAAATCTGGCCAAGGACATCAAGGGTAACAAGAAAAGCTTCTACAGGTACAATGGTGATCAAAGGAAGACTAGGGACAACGTGGGCCCTCTCCAGAAGGAAAGAGAAGACCTGGTCATATGGGATAGGGAGAAGGCTGAAGTACTCAATGACTTCTTTGCCTCCATCTTCACTCGCAAGGGCTCTGGCCATACCACCCATGTTGCAGAAGGCAAAGGCAGGGACTGGGAGAAGGAAGGGAGGGCAGGGGCAGGTCAAGTTTGCGACAAGTTTGGGACCTGATGAGATGCATCCATAGTCGTCAGGGAACTGGTGGATTAAGTTGTTAAGCCACTGTCCATCATATTTGAGAAGTAGTGGCAGTCTGGTGAAGTTCCCACTGACTGGAAAGGGGAAACATAACCCCCATTTTCAAACAGGGAAAAAAAGAAGTCCCAGGGAACTACAGGCCAGTCAGTCTCTCCTCTGTGCCCAGCAAGATGACAGAGCAGATCCTCCTGAAAACTATGGTAAGGTACACAGAAGATAAGGAGATGACTGGTGACAGCCTACATGCCTTTACTAAGGGCAAATAATTACTGACAAATTTGGTGGCCTTCTGTGACAGGGGTGCAGCGTTGGTGGATAAAGGAAGAGCAACTGACATCATCTACCTGGATTTTTGCAAAGCATTTTACACTGTCCTACAGAACATCCTGGTCTCTGAATTGAAAAGACATGGATTCGATGGATGAACCATTTGATGGATAAGACATTGGCTGGATAGCCACAAAGAGTAGTGGCCAACAGCTCAATGTCCAGATAGAGACCAGTGATGAGTGGCATTCCTCAGGGGTCAGTACTGGGACTGGTGCTGTTCAACATCTTTGTTGGATACATGGAAAATGGGATCAAGTGAACCCTCAGCAAGTTTGCTGATGACAAGATGTGTGGTGTTGTTGACACGCTGGAGGGAAGGAATGCCATCCAGAGGGACTTTGACAGGCTGGAGGGGTAGGCTCGTGCAAACTGCCTGAAGTTCAACAAGGCCAAGTGCAAGATCCTGAATCAGTGCCAAGGTAATCCCAAGCACAATTACTGGCTGAGAGGCGAATGGTTTGAGAGCAGCTCTGATGAGAAGGACTTGGGGGTGATGATGGACGAAAAGCTCAACATGAGCCAGCAACATGCACTTGCAGCCCAGAAAGCCAACTGTGTCCTGGGCTGCATCAAAAGAAGTGTGGCCAGCAGGCCAAGGGAGGTGATTCTGCCCCTCTACTCTGCTCTCATGAGACCCCACCTGGAATACTGTGTCCAGATCTAGGGTGCCAGGACATGGAGCTCCTGGAGAAAGTCCAGAGGAGGGCCACAAAGATGATCTGAGGGCTGGAGCATCTCTTCTCTGAAGACTGGCTGAGAGTGTTCAGCCTGGAGAAGGCTTCCCAGAGACCTTATAGCAGTCTTCCATTACCTGAAGGGGCCTACAGGAAAGCTGGGGAGGGATGTTTTACAAGGGCAAGAAGTGATAACACGAGAGGGAATTGTTTCAAACTAGAAGAAGGGAGATTTTGATTAGATACTAGGAAGAAATTCTTCACCGTGAGGGTGGTGAGACAATGGAACAGGTTGCCCAGAGAAGCTGTAGATGCCCCCTTGCTGGAAGGGTTCAAGGCCAGGTTGGATGGGGCTTTGAGCAACCTGGTCTAGTGGGAGGTGCATTCATGAACTGCTCATTTCAGCTATTCACTATTTATAGTTTGTTACTGCCATTGCTACTTTTCCCAAAGCTGGGTGGAGGAGGACACTTTTAAGACACAAGCACAATGTCCAAATGAAAAGGAAGTACATTTTTTTGTTCAAAGTAGTCACATTCATAGGATTATTTTAAAATTGTACTTGCCATTTTCTTGCCCATTCTTGCTTTTCACCAATACAGTTACAAAGCCAAAAATTTCCTAAGTGACACAACCCGTTTTAGACATCTGGCATTCTGCAAATGGCTTCACATTCACAACATCCCTCCGAATAAATAAATTGTCACATGACAGTAGACCTTTGCTGCTATGGTTTGAAGAGGTCCAGGCTAATTTTAATGAGGACCTAGAGAGAGGGTGTCCAGGACCCAGAGGGATCTGGGGGTAGAAGAGAGAGGGGTCAGTGTTTCCTCCCATTTCCTGCCATACTCCATAAAATCCAGGAGGGCGGGAAATTCACCCCTTCCTGCTCCCTTCCCCTGGGAGGGTGGGAGAGCAATTCTGCTCTGTGGGTATTTTGTTCACTCTGACCACTAAACTGAGACACTTACAAACTGAGAACTATTTGGCAACAGGACATTTTCTATCATACTGTGCAACATTTTATCTTAAAGGTATATCCTCTGCTGTATGATAAAGATATAGAATATGTTGCGTCTCCTTACATTGCCAAGTGCGATGCTTGCTGCAGTTTAAGAAATTGCACATATAATAGTAAACTAGTGTGCCCATGCTTCTCTGAATTAACTCAAAGGCCCATGTGAACCTTCACTATTACCCAATGAAGGTTCAATGCATCAGCACTACTGTATATAATGTAATCTCCATCACAGATTTAAAATTATTTCATGTGACAAAGGTACTGGTTTTGGCTGGGATAGAGTTAATTCTCTTCATAGTAACTTGTATGGGGCTATATTTTAAATTAGTGACAAAAACGCTGTTAAGAACATAAGGATGTTTTAGCTATGGCTGAGCAGTGCCAATGCAGCATCAAGACCTTTTCTGCTTCTCATGCTGCCCCAGGCTGAGATGTACATGAAGTTGGGAGGAGACACAGCCAGGACAGCTGACGCCAAATAACCAAAGGGATATCCCATACCACGTAACACAGTGCTCAACAATAAAAGCTGGGGGAAGAAGAAGAAAGGGGGGACATTCATAGTGATGGCATTTGTCTTCCCAAGTAAGTGTTACACATGGTAGAGCCCTGCTGTCCTGGAGATAGCTAAACACTTGCATGACAATGGGAAGGAGTGAATGAATTCCTTGTTTTGCTTCTCTCCCACACTTACCTATTAACCTGTCTTCATCTCAGCCCATGCCTTTTCTCACCATTACCCTTCCGTTTCACTTCCCTATCCCATGGGGGCTGTGAGTGAGTGGCTGGGTGGGGCTGAGCTGCTGTCTGCATTTAGACCACCACAAAAATCAACTATATGCTGTACCACTCCATTTTGTAAGCAATAACAAATTATTATTGGGGAAGGCCTAGTTGTGAGTCTGATTATCAAATTAGACTATTCTGTTAAAAATATTTCAGGTGGGATGAAATCATGACAATGTTAAGAGCAGATTAAGTCTTGCATGTTTTCTCTGATGAACCACCCTGAATCTCTGGACCTGCTGCTTAAGTGATGCTAGATGATTCTTCTAGTAGGTAAGCCCCACACACTGATAATGAGGGGTCCTGAAGTCACTTCAGTGTTACTGAACTCTGTAACTCTGTAACTCTACACATAAAGGAACTGGCTGAATTTCAACACAAAAAGGAAGCATTCGGAGGATGGAAGCAAGGGTGGGTAATGTGAAAGGAATACAGAAATGCTGTCTGAGCATCCAGGGATGAAGTTAGGAAATCTAAAGCCCAAATGGAATTTAATCTGGTCAGGGATGTCTAAGACAACAAGAAGGGCTTCTCTAAGTAGACAGGTGACAAAAGGAAGGGTATGGATTGCTGCTGAATGAGACAGGGGGCCTGGTGACACAGGACATGGAAAAGGCTGAGGTACTGATTATCTTTGCCTCAGTCTTTACTAGCAAGGTCAGCCTTCAGGAATCCCAGGTCCCTGAGACCAGGGGGAAAGGCTGGAGCAAGGTAGCCTTGGTGGAAGAGGATCAGGTCAGGGAAGACTTAAGCAAATTGAACTTGAGTAAGTCCACGAACCTAGGATGCACCTAGGATAGGATAGGAAGGGAGTGGAATGTCCCTCCTGTGAGGAAAGACTGAGAGAACTGGGTATGTTTCGCCTGGAGAGGAGAAGGCAGATTTTACCTGTGAAGTAGAACACGCAGGAGGCAGCAATTGACGTGTTATGAACCATGGAACTAATTGCCTGGATACAAATATTTTACAGATCTCACTCCTAGCCTCAGTACTTCACGTGCTCCTCATCCATAAAACATGGAATGCTAACATGCTTTCTCATGTTGCAGCTGTAACATAGTAATGGCCCAAAAACAATAACTGAAATTAGTTAAAACAGTGAAATGAATAATTTTCCTAGAGTTCTGATTAACAGACTTTTGGCTTCTTATTTGCAGGAATTAGGGCTCTCATCTGCAGGAGTTAGGACTTTTCCCACAAATTCTTGAAAGCCATGACACAGAGTTCTTTTGTCTTTGTATTTTCTCATCTTTTTACATTCAAAGTTTATACCTGTGGTGTTTGCCACTCAGCCCAGAAACCTACAATTATGATGCTATTTCTTCTTATAGCACTATTCTTTTATAAGTGTATAAAGAGCTAAAACCTGTATGAGTTTCACGTATCTCACAGACAAAAACTGAACTCCTGCAGGCTGATACTCCTGGGAGTACTGCTTAGTGGTCCTCAGAAGTTCAGCATGTCATGTAATCTTTGTAGTTCTAAAATAAATGTGAAATCAAAATTCTTTCAAAAAACTGTAAATGAATGTGACTCCAATACCATAGACTGAAATAGAAAACAAACCATCTTATTTATGCTATTTCTTATTACTTACAGCAATACTTCCAACTGATTTCAATATATCTACTGAAAACATGCCCAGTTGGAGTTTCAAACATCTGCTCATCGAATATAGGCAAAGTATAGTGGAATACCTTGTTGGAAACAATAGTAGTATTTGAAAGCTGCTTACAATGAAGGGGAAGGAATAACAAAGTGGGACAGGCTTTCTATTATACTTGTAGAAAAACATGTTATTAGTTATTTTGTATTTATCCAGAGTTTTTGTTCATTTGCTTGTTACTGAAGGAAGCTCTTAAGTGATTCACGCAGAAAGTTTAGCTTTGCAAATATTTGGGATCAGCTTAGAAAGTTGTACTGAACATTAGTTCCAGTCTTAAGAGATGCTCTGTCCAGGTGACATATCTCATTGCAATGAGACAGTCATGCTGGCTTCATGATTTTCTGAGACACTTCTGTAATCGGAACCTGAAGGTTGTGCTGCTTGCACAGCTGCTATGTTAATTTCCACCTTTGCTTTTCCATTCCTCCCTCCATGTGGTCGGTCTTTCTCAAAAAAAGGAGACCATCTCAGCCAAAGAGGATATATTTCATCTTGATATATGCCTGTGTAACCAGTTTTTAAAGTGAGTACATGCTGATTACTGAGTTCTTGGTAAAATAAATCCTCTCTCTTATATATCTCAGTTAGATTTGCCTCTCTGAGCGCTTACAGAGAACTCCGCTTCAGGACAAAGAAATAAACCCAGGATGCTACATTTTAAGTCATACACTGTTTTAAGTCAACAGCTGAACCACCAGCATTGGAGAAAACTGGTTTCTTATCTTTTACTCTCATCTCCTTATTTTGTGCATGCAGCCAGTTTTCCTGTAATTCTTTGCTTGGCAACATAGAACAAGCTCAATCTCTCTCCCTCAAAATGACTGTCACAACTGTGAGGACAAAACTGCAGCACATGCCTCTTGAAAACATCTTCCTAAAATGCAGAGGAACAATATTTTCATAGATTCCCAGCACAGGCCTCACAAACCATTGATACACACAGAAGCCTTGCCTTTCCTGCAGCATGGTTCTACCAAAGGCACATCTCCAGATTTCTTTAGCACGCTGTAAAGAATGAAGGGCTTGTAAAGAGGAGGCCTAAAATCTCAGGATAGCCTAATACTTACCTTGGCACCTCTGCTCAGCCCTTTTGCAGGGTTGCGTCTTTGCTTTAGGCATTAAATAAATCCTTACACAGCAACACATTTCATTCCTATTCCATCTTGCCTCTACATTTATGTGTACTTTAGACACACAAAGCTACTCTAGGCTTTCTTAAAGCCGTGGAGCAGACAAATCACTGCAGGCAGGAAGGGAGAAAAATGAGCATGAATGGGTTGGTGGAAGAAAATTCAGCTCAGGTAATTTTATCAAAGTTCCTGTTTAATTATTCAAAGTTAAACTTGTGTTATTTGTTTGTTTCTTTTTTTATATTATTTAGTTTCTCAGAACTACTTGTTCAACAAAGCAATGTATACAGAAGGTTGAGCTTCCTTGAACTGCATAACGATGAGTTGAGCTTTACAGTTTCTCTTTCGATTAGCTGCTCTTTGTATTTCTGTATAATAAACTATGAACACCAGGAATGAGTGTTAGCTAACTACCTATAAATTAAATGGACTAATGGAAAAAGAAATAGAATATATACTCTCTGTTCTGAAAATCGTAACCCAAGGTATAACTTACTCAAGAAGAACACAGCAATTCAATTTAAATGGCAACAGGCAACAAATATTTAACTATGTTAAGTGATTTTTACATAGCATCTGCACTACAATGTGATATAGTACAATACATTGTAATGCAGACAACATTAAATAACTTAATGCACATAGAATAGTCTGTTCAATTGCAAAATGTTTTTTTTTTCCTTTTCTGAAGGATGTCCCATCAATACAGACAAAAATAAGCTTTTGCTTTCCAATGACTATAACAGCGTATTCCAAAGCCATTTTCAGTAAAATTTCCACTTTCACTAACTGGTGTCTGATTTCATAGCTTCTAAAGCAAAAACCTATTGGTACCTCACTGCAGAAGAAAAAAAAAACTCTTTCCGTTACCTCTCCTTTTGTATGGCATTTATGTAAAATGAACTTTCTATTTCTTTAGACACTATGCATTCAGTGGACTTAACTTTTACTTAAAACAACTTCATTTTGGAAAGTAGTGAGACTGCCTGTGGAGTCCAGATTCCCCTTATATATGAGGGAAAACTGGACACAAGCGGCGGGAGACTCAAAGCCTTACTGCCTTATTTCTTTATTCAGAATAATTTTGACTAGATTTTTTTTTCATCTTTCTGTAGAAACACAACAGTGTGAACTGTACATGAATGAGATGACGATATGGATGATCAAAAATTAGCTAACCAGGAAAATGAAAGAAATCTACATATGCAATAGATATACTGCAGATGGAGTGGTAATTAAGAAATTGCCATTTCCCAATAATTACCAAACAACATCATGTGGGGTTTGTGTATGTTTGTGTTTGACTGAATAACAGAAGAGCTAGCTGACAAAAATACACCTTTTAATGGTGAATACTGATGTGCAGTTGACTGCTTTCATTCAGATTTACATATGACACTATTCTATTTCTTCGCTGAAAATTTTGAAAAAAAAATAGAACATTGCACGTTAATAAAATGTGTTAATTAACACCACCTTTGTGAGGAAAAAACTGACATTATATATACATATATACGTAAATATATTCCAAACATTTTTAATCTGGAGAAAAAAGAATACTGTCATAGCACTTCAGACAAATCAAGAGTATTATGTCAAGTTCTCTTTCTCTGTGGACCATGTATGTCTGCTAAACTTCATCAATCCCAGATGTCAGTCCAATACAAGAAATGAAAATTACTGCAGCACAGGATATAAACATACATATATATATAAACACACACATATATATAGTTTCATTGTAAAGTCTATAGAGAGGCATATGGAGGCAGGAGGCACTCAAATTGTAAATCCCGAAAGGCCACATAGTATCAAATGGAAGTTTTCATTTTACAGCTACAAACATACATATTTTTCTTTTTAAGTCAATAAAAGACTGATTCACTAATTCTGACTATCTCCAAGTGCCTTCCCACCCCCAGGGGCACTTGCCCTCTCAATCAACTGGGAAGGCTCAACCAAAAGTAGCACTCCTCCAAGAAAACAGACCAAACATTTGCTTAAGCCTCTTGATTACCACTTAATATCACCAATTCACTGCAACACAAAATGAAAAACCCAGACAACTATATTCCCAGTGTAGCTGGGAATATATATATTTTATAATATAAATAGATAAATATTATAGCATGTTTGTATACATGTGTGTACATAGTATCTATATCTATGTATATATATACATATATGTGTATATATGCAAAGATTAATGCAATAGAGACTTCTTCTATATGCCTTTGTAGACCATTATAATCTCCTTCAGACGCTAACTGTAGATCTCCAACCCCACTTATCCAGGAGGGAAGCCGGTTACCTTTACATTTGCTGACACTCCTCTCTGCTTCACTTACATAAACCATTTCTTGTTCTCAAATTTTCTAACTGATTAGTACAATTAGATTAATCCCAGCACAACTACTTCCAGCATATGTGTTCATTCAAAACTGTTGCTCTGTTTCTGATCTGAGAAAAAGTTGACATGCCTGAGTATTTGTCTCACTTGGAACATCAACAAGTCTGCAAGAAAAATGCTGCTTCATATATACTTATTTTAATTAAAGTACTGAGGAAATATTAGCTAAGCATCACTAACCCTGTGAGGGAGGATACCCACATATGAAAAAACAAAATCAAAATGAGAATTCTCCAAAATAGACTCTGTACTTGCATGTCTTATTGACTGAGACACAGAAGGCCTAATATTTCTTAATATCTAATTACTCTTTGGGGACATGATGTATCAATAAATAGCTAGGAATATTAACCAGGCTTTTTCCCACTAATACATACATCAATTTTCATCTACACGTCTTTAGCCCCTCTAACAGTTGTCTTTTAGCTGTTCTGGAAGTTACTGTCATAATTTGCTTGTCAGTTTCCTAACTTTGACAGTCAGAGACTTCAGGAGTAACTATCAGAAGTGTTCTTTGAACCAAATTTTATTCATCAAAAGTGTAACTTAAAGGATCCAAAACTACTCCTAAGCTTGGGCTGAATTTGACACAAGGGGAACTGACACATTCTGGTTCCGTAGTTTTGAAACAGCAAAAAAGCATTTTTCTCATGCCTTCAGAACTGTGTAACATTTTAATTAATAATTAAAAACTATTAAACCTCTAAATTGAAATATAAATATTCCCAAAATACTATTTTATTTTATTGACAAAAAAAGGTTTGTATAAACATGTTTTCTCCTGTTTTTCTTTGTTGGCTTAAGTAGCAATCAGATAAAAACAATAAGAACTGAGCAAATAACTTAGGAATACTATTTCACTAAGCTAGATCGTGAAGAAATGTTAATTACAGAATCTTCTAAGAACACACATCTCTCCATAAGTCTATATTCTCAGAATTGGCTGTTAAGTCTTGCCCAAAATTTTAATTGCTCTTAAATGACAATGCATTAGTCAGGCAAAATGAAAAGAACACTGACAGGCATTTTATGTGTCTCGCAGCCTGTTCCTAGCACACTACTTCAATCCAAAAGGATCATCTGTTTTTTACCTCAGCTGTTCCCTTGGGACAAAAGTAATAATTTCTAAAGCTTTACTTCAAATTACCGTACTGTGGTGATCTGCATTCACACCAGACTCCTAATCACATATCACTTATTACCACTTCCAGAACAAGCCAGACCACTCTTTCCTTCATCCTCTTTTTACAGACATCTTCCTCAGGGAGTTAGTCTTGTTCAGTGAAATGCTTAAGGTCATTCAGTTTGAATGGAAAAGGCAGAATATTAGAATATTTGCTTTTCCACCATCTTTCTTTGTCTTCTAGTTTCCTGTGGTGTTCAGGGCTCTCTTATGTGCATTCAGGAAAGGGAATTGAAGAAATGGGACTCTGCATCAAAAGCAGTGATAGGCTCTTTCTCTTTTTCTTCCACCACTTTTCCATCATTATCGACCTGGCATCTCTTTTCTTCTAACTGTTTTAAAAAACCTCACAAGAAACTTAAGCCAACCAACATTCTGGTGTATGATTTGGCCCACACAGTTATTTTTATACTGAGCTACTCTGAGCAAAGATCAGACCTCATGCTGTGGGAGCACTGTAATACAGTTAGTTCTGTCTCTCTGATGGTAATTACGTCTCCAATTTGGAACAGAGACACAATAGCTCATGGCATACAGACATAAGCAGTGGCACATCCTTACAGTATCACCTGCTATGTTCTCAATCACGCAAATAAGCTCAGCTGTGTACTATAATCACTTGTTCTCATAACAGAACATCCCAGAGTATATTAATACACCAGGAACAACACAGTTGCACGAACTGCTTAGCCACACCGCTAATACAATCAAGGCAGCATTAAGCAAAGCTACTGCTGCTGTGCAAACAACTTCATAACCATATTCTGATATACCTCTTGCTTGCCATTTTTCCCGCACCTTAAAAAAAAAAATCTGTGCTACAGTAAGTCCACCAAAAGTCTAAATTGGATAGTTTCAGACACAAATAGATACATGGATTATTAATGGGGCCATTGTGAACATGTTTAACCTTCACAAAAGCCAAAGAAAAAAAAGGCAAAGACATATTTTTAAGTAATGGAATTCTTCCTAGTACATTTCAGAATGAAATTTATAAGAAAGTATACTCCTAAAACATGGGAACTGTTGGCATGAAGAACTGGTAAAAACTTTAAAATTATGTTTTCTGCATTTCCATAAGAAAAACAAAGCATAGATTGCAGCAATGCAAGCTCCTCACATGCTCTGCTTCCTCCAATGCACCAGATGCAAATTCAAAAGCAGCACATACAACTGAAGTTCTATGCCAGTTTAAACTCTGGCTTACTTTCAAAGATGACAAATTAATGCTAACATTTTACTCATGTGGAACCCTCTCATTATGTCTTGCACAGAGACCACCAGTTAATTCAGCATTTAGACACGTTTACGCCCACACACCCATCATTATGTTGCTACATGTGAATATTCCTGAGCTTTAGGGAATACTGGATTATTTAACACTGGAATAAACCGAATCAAAACCACTCATGAATAAAAATCATGTCCATGCCTCACAACTTGCTTTCATTCTCTCAAATTTCTCTTCCCCTCTGAGGAAGATTAACTGCTCTATCCTGTTCCCCACACTCTCTTCCTGCTTGATGTCTCTGAATCCATTACTAGCCTTTCCTCTCTAGTGTCTCTTCATGCTTTCCACCATCTATTTTGCAAAACACACAAAAATAGCTGTGGTAGAAGTTTGACGTATACGGAGCTCTAAAAATAAGTGATGTCTCAACTGGTTCTTTCGCAATTTTTTAGGGGGAGAAAAACCTTCATGAGATATTTCATTTTACTTGAGTTTTAATTGGTATTTTAATCAGTTTCTGAAGAAGATAAATCATGTAATGATATTTTTTGAGCAAAACAATGTATTAAAGAAAAACAAAATCACAGAACACTTAAATTATTCAGAACTTGTTTCTCTTCCACAGTGAAAGAAAAAGACATTTTGTTTCAAAAGTCTTGCCCAAATCTAAGTCTGTGCAGATGATACCAGATGAAGGAATAAGCAAGATTTGTGGAGAGAAAGCGTTCCCAACCAAGTACTGTTACCTCTAAAAGCTGTGCTAATGATAAGGAGCAGAAGAAGCTGGGTCACAGAAAATACAAGCTTAGCAGGGTCCTTAATCTAGCCAGTTGCCCCCACACAAAGAAATTAGACCCAAAAAAACCCCAGAGAAAATCCCAAACATATCCCAAAGCAAAACAAAACAAAACAACTTACTGTCTTCTTCAACATTTTGACGGCGTAAGGTTTCTGCGTCCCTTTCTGCCTGCATCTGTAGACAATGGATGTAGCCCCACTAAATTTAAGAAAGAAAAAAAAAAAAAAAAAAAAAAGGAAGAATAGTTGTACATATGCCTCTTTGAATATGTCAATAAACAGTGTTGCCTAGCTGTAACTAAATTTTCTATTCCTATAAGTTTGGTCAAAAACACCTCATTTTTCCCCACAGATGCAACCAAAAAATGCAGTGCAAAAACTGCTCTCTATTGAACCAGTGAAATTCAGTTTTGATTTTGATTCAAACAACAGAACTTGAAAGAGCTCAGGATGCCGCTTGGTCACACCTCTTCTAGCTCCTGACACATCCTGGAGGTTACCTCAGTGCAGCAAGGAACGAATGTAATCTGGCCCTAAACCTTTGATAACATATCTTGTCTTTGTTAAGGCAACCCAATACCAACAATTAGTTACACTGGGGTTTTTACTAACTGATGCTGGCAGTAGTGGGGAGTGAGACAAAAAAGACAAGAATATACAATTATTATGCTGCTGCCTGCTCAGATGCCGCAACAGCCAAATTCAACACCAGGTGGAGCAAGCAGCACTTGTGGTTAATTCAGTGGAAGCTGGTGGTGCTTGTTCATGGCAAACACTGGACTGGGCTTGCATCTTCTGGCTGCCTCCAAGGTGTACTCACTTGAATGTACTAAATCTGAGCACTCAAAACAAAACATTATGGTTCTGCTGCTTGGAAAATGCTTCTCTGAGAAAGAGGTTGAGCCATACTGTCTACAGAGGCAGGCTCAGCTGCTGAGGTTACTCGCTGTACTCTACTTGTTACTGTCAAGGAATGGACCTGCACTCTATGAATTAGCTAAAGAGACGAAAAATCTGTGGTGAAATCGTAATGCTTACAAACAATTCAGATGCCCTTATACTTAACACATCTACTTTTAGAGGCTGCTGAGTAACTCAGTGCCAGCTGCCATCAAAATGGATGAAGTGCTACATGTCAGCACTGGATTTAAGGTGTTTTTGGGAGCCACCTGTTTTCAGGAGATTTGTGACACACTCTAAGACTCAGCAATTCCCAATAGCTGCAGATTTTTAAGCTAGAAGGGATTGCCATTATAATCCATGACTTCCTGAATAACATACACTGCAGAACTGCACACAGCCACTCTGCAGGAGAAGTATTTCACATATATTACACACCAAATTGCACTGCAGATCTCTCTGAATGAGAAGAAACCCATCTCAGTATATCTAAAGGAGAGAACCATGAACTGCAGAATGACACTAGCAGCTTTCTTTCAAACAGTGGAATGGCATAGCCACATTTGACTATATGTATAAAGCTGTGGCACAAGGTTCAGATTCTAGATGCATTGCTGTGCAAAACAGTCATGCATGCTCTGCACTTCTCCCTCCTCAGCACAGGGAACAGGTGCCAGATGATGCTCTGAGTAGGCATGTCCATATTTTTAAGAGTACATGAGTGAGCACAGGAACCGGCATTTGATTGAGATTTATTTCTGAAATACCTCTTCATCAGGAAAGGTCTCCTATAGCAAGGGTTATGCAGCTCAGTCATGTGAGGGCTTGTGTACATCCAACACACATAAAGTAGTCTTCAACTCAAATGCTAAAATTATTTGCCTCTCATAACAAGTGTATTGATAAATGTGTGGGAGTACTGCAAGCCTCGATGACTCCCAGAATCATTACATGAATGTAATTAGATCTCCTCTCCTTTGCCAAGTTTCAAAAGGCTCTTTTTAGCAAGAAGAAAAAAATACACATTACAAACCCGTCACATCTTTCAAGTAAAACCATATAGAGAGGCTAGTTTAGATATTATTCCCTGTTGTAAAGACTTCTGACAACACATCCCTGGAGTCTTAATTTGGGGAAAAAATTATGACAAGATATCACAAGACTTGGGAACACTTTCGGAGAGTTCTCTTGGTTTACGTGCCTATGCCCAGCTCTGACAGACATGTTTCCCATCAGCAAGGAAGGAAATCACTGAGCTAACACTGCCTTCCTCTCTCATGCCAGAAACCAGTATTGGGGCTCAGGAACAGGATAGCGATCTGCTTACACCACACCTGCTGCAAAGCTTAGCAGATATTCACTACTAGTACAGATCTGACTCCCTGTCTCTTTGGTGATATCAGGATCTCCTTGCTTCTTCCTGTTAGGGGGAAAAAAAAAAAAAAAAAAGGTGTGGGGGTGGGAAGCAGCCTATGGGTCTTCATGTAAATATGTAACCAGAATTGCCCTGTGCAAGTAAGGGCATTTTGCTTTGCTTATTTTGGCTTCCCGCTGGAGCTCAGTGAGCCTATTGCTGAATCAGCGCATAAAGCTTCCCTGAGCCTCTGTAGGTCTTGGAAGATCACCAATATAACTGGAGTGATTCAAGCTTTCATCACTAAACACCAGTGGGAGGCTTCAGCTGCAAAACTCTCAGGTGCAGCTGAAAACCTTAGAGAGCTGCTAATTGTAACCTCTTGCCCTTAAATCTTAAGTTTTTCAACATCAAACCTTGACTGCCATCAACCAAGATCCTGGAACCTGGTCTGGAATTTTAATCAACTCAACATTTCATTGTTGGTCAGAAAACACAAACATGCAGAAACCAAAAATTATTTTGGTAACATGCCACTTTCTATAGGCATGAAATTTATGGACAGATTGAGAGACTGCAAGCATCTCAACATCCCGTTCTCTCCAAGTGGTATTCCGCTTCAACTGAATGATAAATATTAACAGTGCTATAAAAGGGATCACATATTCAATGGATAAGGCACTTATTTCATAAGCAGCAGATTCCAACACCAGGGCATACAATCTCAGCCCAAGCAGCTAATAATCACGTGCAGAAGTACCTTGCAGAGTGTGATTGACAAGCAACCCATTCCCAATTCAGACTAGAAACCAGAAATTCAGTCTCCCATACTCCAGATGAGTCAGTCCAACAAACAGCAAGATTACTCACTATATTGTGTTGGCATATTTATAATTGATCCTGCCACCTCTTCCCTCTTTGTAGTTGGTGAATACATATACATACACACACAAATACATATTTACCTATCTTTGAATACATACTTAAATTACATTTTATATAATTATATTTTATGAAATATTTTATTATATGTATTTATGTCTGTAAGTGTTAACTTATTTACTTCTGAAGAAAACTAGGCTTAGAGGAGCATCCAGCTGTTGCTTTTTGGCATCCCTGCCTAGAAAAGGCCTGAACTCAAAATGTGAATTATTTTAAGTTGGCTGGAACACTATGAAAAAAAGGGATATTCTTGGAATACATAGTTGGCCAAGTTAAAGAATAGTAAAAACCAGAATTTCTACACTGTTGAAAACATTGTAATTCTCTTTTACTGACATGTGTTTCTGTCTGGAAAGCTGCTTAATGATTCTTTTAAAGATTTACTTTAGCAGGCCACATATAACTGAACATGCTAAAGAACAAACTCAAATGGCTGTATTATGTATATGATTTGTTTACTGCACAAATATGTTTCCGTATCTAGTTTTGAAAAAGCTAAAAACAATGTCTACATCTTAACTACTTGGTCATAATGACAATAATCACTCACTTCCATGTGATGCCACCTACAACAAACACAATGACAGTTCCTGAGAAACCTCATGATGTCCTGTGAATGTATCACAGCTGCTTCACATGCAACTCAGTGTCAGCACAGAACTAATTTTCCTGCAGTACAAATACTTCAGCAACATGATAAACCCACTCAGCCATTTGTCCAATGATTGCACAAAAAAATTAAAGTATTAGAAGTACCACTTAATACGTGAAATAAGACTAAAACTCAATTACTGATCTCTTCATGAGTGTTGTTTTCAACATCAATTTGAAAAATGTTTTAAAAATATTTTAAATGTACAGGTAGAACTTTATGCCCCTCTAATACACACTTTGTTGAGTATACTGGATTATTTTTCTTATTATTATTATCAGGTGTCACCGAATTCACAATTATTTCAGAAGAACACTATTTTAGAGATGGGGTGACAGCACCACAGTTGCTCTGCCTGTGCTGAGGAGTCCAGATGAGAAGCTGAGAGAAGGCATGGTCACACTTCAAGTACATGCAGTCAAAAATAGTGGTGTCAACACAGATGGAATGGATGCAGAAATGCCCAGGACAGGTGTTAAGAAGGTGGAAGTGATCAGCAGAATTTGCACATAAAGGAGAAAATGGAATTTGCAGGATCAGGCAGGACCCATGGTGGAGACTGGTAGAGAGAAAAGCCAAAGCAAGAAAAGACATGGAATTTTAGCCACACTGGAAAAAGCCTTTCCTCCCACACACTCACAAAAAGCTTCTGCCTCTGAAACAGGAACGGGAACCAAAATGAAACACAGCCAGATGTTTATTTGGTCACAGGTAGGTAGAAAAGATTACTTCCTAAAGCTGCAGTTTTTATAATAAAATAAAACAACAGTCACGGATGGTTTTTTCACTGGAAATAGGAAAATTGGTCCTTTCAAAAGTAGGTCAGCATCTCCATACCACACCTGCTTATCCTGGGTTTTATACTGCATTTTGAATCAACTCAGTACAAATACGGCCCTTAATGTAATCTCCTGTAAATTTCATTTAGATTACATTCCAAGTTCTGAATTGATTTTTGAAAAATAAATGAGTTTGTGCTTCATGCAGTCAAGAACAATTACAGAATCTAGTTTGCCAGACAAATCAGGTGAAAGAATTAGTAAGTCCCAAGAAAACTGTACCTATATGGAGCCATGGAAATCTGTGCTGCTGAACTGCACTAACTGATTAAAGTGTGGTATTGGTTTCCACAAAGAATACAGGGGTTCTTTTGTAGAGTTACAGAAGGAAAAAGTTAAAAAGCATTAATTCACTCTTTCTTATATAAACTAGACTAGAAAGTCTAAATTGATTTATAGGAACGAAATTACTGTTCCTAGACTTTGAAATTAAAAGACCTGTTTGAACTTCAAGACTGGACAGAACAAAAGCATCGTTGACAAAGCTACTGACATAAATACAAATTAAAATTAAATACTTAAAATCCATATTCCATGGCATTGCTGCTATTGCCTTCATTTAAAAAGCACATACATGTAAATCTGGAAATTCTTAAAAGTTACATTTCACGTGAAAGTGTGTCAAAACAAACTTAATTTCTCCAGTGAACTTGCATACAATTCTTAATTTATTCAAATCTGATCTAAAAGCTTCTCCTAAACATCAGTATCTACATACACAGGACTTGCAGGCGATTGTGTGCAACTGCAGCTGTTCCTTCCCCCTCGTTATTTCACAACTTGCAAAGAGAATGGAACATTTCACAAAATTGACATAATGTGGAGGGGCAAAAAAAGTTTGAACTCCCACATTGTGTAAGGAATAAAACTAATCTTTGGAGAAAACAAAGCTGATGGTAAAAAAAAAACCAAAACACAGTTCTGGAAAGGAAAGCTAATGCACTCTACACTCCGGAGTTCTGTGTGATTTGATTTTTGGCAAGAAAAACATCCATACCTTTTCTGATTTTGGTTCTGTGACTTTTAGCTGCTGTGTCGATTTTTTAATACCATAGGTAAAAAGACTTTTTAGCAATTGATTCCTGTTCAGGCTGGCCTGCAAAGGCAATGCAATAGACCAACAAGATATTTTTGATATTCAGCTTTCACTGCATTCAGCAAGCAAACAAAAGGAGCCTCACATAAGCACACTCCCAGCTAAAGACAGTTACCTACTGACAGATACATTTTTAAGTACGTGGTAATCAAACTAGACCTTGCCAATATTCTTGAACTTGTCACTTTGACAAATGACAATTTGTAGAACTGTAAGCCTTTAGATATGGGCTAGGCTGGCTGGTGAAACACTAAGTAAAATGTGGTGGCTGAAGCCACTCGTGCTGCGGTGACTGGACCAGTAGCTGCTAATTCCTGCTGGGGACTGCAGCAGCATATTTCCCACTAGCTTCCAGTGGCACTCCTACATCAAGTACTGCAGGAAATTTATTGAAGACAACCTGTATTCCACAAGCAGTCTAAAAACTTTAGTACACCTTGCATTGACTTTTAAAACAGTGTGTATTCAGCTAGGTAATATATTAGCTGCATTCTATAGTATGTATGTCAACAGTCCCGCAGGTCTCCATCCTAGGCCCAGTCTTCTTCAATATCTTCATCAATGACTTGAATGCAAGATGAAGGAATTCTAAGCAAGTTTGCTGATGATACAAAACTGGGAGGAGCTGTTGACTCCCTTGAGGGCAGACAGGCCTTGCAGAGAGACCTTGACAAGTTAGAGAGATGGGCAGTCACCAATTGCATGAAGTTTAACAAGGGCAAGTGCTGGATTCTTCACCTGGAATGGGGCAACCCTGGTGGTAAGTACAGACTAGGGAACAAGTGGCTGGAGAGCAGCGTGGTGGAAAGGGACCTGGGGGTCTTGGTTGAATATGAGCCAGCAGTGTGCCGTGGCAGCCAGGACAGCCAATCATGTCCTGGGGTGCATCAAGCATAGCATTGCCAGCCAGTCAAGGGAGGTGACTGTCCCGCTTTACTCTGCTCCTGTGACCAATGACAGGACTCGGGGAAATGGCAGGAAGCTGAATCAGGGGAGGTTTAGGTTGGATATCAGGAAAAGGTTTTTCACCCAGAGGGCGGTTAAGCCCTGGAACAAATTCCCCAGGGAAGTGGTCACAGCACCAAGCCTGCCTGAGTTCAATAAATGTTTGGATGATGCTCTCAGGTACATGGTGTGATTCTTGGGGTGCCCTACACAGGGACAGGAGTTGGACTTGATGATCCTGATGGGTCCCTTCCAACTCAGCATATTCTGTGATTCTATGGTTATTTCTTCCACCTCAAATCTACTTCTTAGGTCTCTGTTTAGCTGGTGGGTAAACATCGAGGACCAGAAACAGACCACCAGCACTGCGTATCTTAAAACATTTTGGTAAGTCTGGCTTCCCTGCCTTTTGTTGAATAGAAGAATGATCCAAACTTACTAAAAGAGCAAGAATCATTATCTCAGACTTTAATTTGAAAATAAGGAAGCAAAATGTGAATTACATTGAATTCCAGAGGTTACTGCTTTTTTACTGTGTGTTCATTGCTTTGGTTTGAGCTGGTGTGACTCAACTTTCATAAAGCTGGTTCCAGAACAATGCTTCAAGTAAAGCTGATGAAATGCAGATATGAGGTGAAGATCAGAGCACTTCATACAGCACTGTGGAACAAACATGTATAGAAAATATGTGCACACTTTCTTCTTTTTATTTTAGCCCCTTTAAAAATTTGGGTTAAACTACACGTAAGAACAATGTGTTTCTAAAACAGCTGGGAAGTTCACAATAGGAAAACCAATTTCTTTCCTACCAAGTCTGAAAAAAATTTGCAGGTGAAAGGTGGCTGAACATGATAATGTAATAGCATCAGGTTGATTTTTCACCATGAAGCTCTTGGAGAGCAATAGATCCAGAAATTGAATATTCATTTTAGAGTGGTGTTTCCTTTGAGGCTACTTTTCTTTTTTTGGGGACAGGAGAGCACTTACCTACTCAAAGTTAGGCAGTTCAATGAAGTAGGAAGAAAGAGGAATGGACCCAATGACCTCCTATTGCTTCCAGCAGGATGCAGATTTTTGTTCTTCGTATTGATCTTTTAAAACACTGGGCCAAATTTTCAAAGCCAGGTGCTTAGACTACCCATGCAAGCACTTTCTGCCTATGTGACATGCCATGCAGCCGCTATCCCTCTCTAAGCAGCACACAAAGCCTGACAACTGAAACAATTCAGTGAACATAGCTCCCCTAGAAATGCACATGCATTATTTTAAGCACTGTTTAAACCATTATCTCATAAGCAGCACTTTTTTTCTCCCCTGCTCCTTTTAAGAAACACTAATGAAGAATAAATATTGTTTATTTTATCCTAATGAGGAGTGCATGTGAGGAGAAAGAGCACTGAGCCGTAAAACCTCTGAAAGTGTGCTGCAAGACCTTCCTTCCTGGGCCATTGCAGAATAGCCTACTTTTTCTTCAGTGAGACATTGCTGGGTGCCAAGGATTTCTCACCACAAGACAACAACAAAAAATGTAATATATGGCAGATGTAAATAGTTTTCAGCTTTCTTCTAAGTGCTTTGTATATTTTCTTCTTTATACCAGATGCGATGGCCGTTCATAAAAGGTAAGACTGAAAGCCAGCCAAGAGAAAAGAGTTCAGAGGAGTGTATTATATTTTGCTAATGTTCCCTAAATGAACACTTTTTATAATGCTTTTTGAATTCTGATCATACTTAAATATAAATTCTCCATTAACGATATTGTATTTTTGAAGTAAAAAGATAAACTGAAATAACTATTTTTCCATAGTAAGGACCACTTTCAATCTAAAATTTCTGTAATTCTCAGAAAATCTAATTTGCCATCATAATAACAATAACCTGCAGACTTACACTTGATTGTAATTTTATGAAAAAAGCTTCAGTAGGAAGAGGAAGCTGCAGCAGGGAGCACACTGATACTATACATGAAACAGAAAAACAGATTTCCTGAGAAAATGAAGACAGCATTGCGGCAATATACTGTGCAGCACTTTGTGTCAGTGGGCAGTTATTTCCATCAGAGAAATAAGTTTTGCAGACCTGGTAGGTCTTAAAAATATTCTCACAGAGGCACCATCAACATCACTGATGGGCTCAGCTTTGGCCAGCAGCTGGTTCCTCTTGGAACCAGGTGCAGCCAACTGACATGGAGGGACCTTCTAGTGTCTTCTCACAGAAGCCATCCCTGCAGCCCTGCTGCTACCAAAACTTTGCCACATAAACCCAGTACAACAACTCTGCAGGAATCTCACTAGAAGGCAAGGTACACAGTACTTATCATAGAATTACAGAATCATTAAGGCTGAAAAAGACGTTCAAGATCATCAGCTCCAACCATCAGCCCTACGCCCCCATGACCACTAAACCATCTCCTGAAGCAACACATCTACCCATTTTTTTAATACTTTCAGAGATGGTGCCTCCACCATCTCCCCGGGCAGTTTGTTCCAATGCC
Source organism: Hemiprocne comata (assembly GCA_020745705.1). Classification (NCBI taxonomy): domain Eukaryota; kingdom Metazoa; phylum Chordata; class Aves; order Apodiformes; family Apodidae; genus Hemiprocne; species Hemiprocne comata. The sequence goes on from CM036616.1 coordinate 46,363,283, forward strand.
TCACCACTCTTTCTCTGAAGAAATTTTTCCTAATATCCAATCTGAACCTCCCCTGGTGCAACTTGACCCCATTTCCTCTTGTCCTGTCACTAGTGACTAGGGAGAAGAGGCCAACACCCACCTCTACACAATCTCTTCTCAGGTAGCTGTAGAGAGCAATGAGGTCTCCCCTCAGCCTCCTCTTTTCCAGGCGAACAGCCCCAGCTCCCTCAGCCTCTCCTTATAAGACCTGCTCTCCAGACCCCTCATTAGCCTAGTTGCCCTTCTCTGCGCCCTCTCCAGCACGTCAATGTCCCTCCTATACTGCAGTGCCCAAAACTGGACACAGTACTTGAGGTGTGGCCTCACCAAGGCTGAGCAGAGGGACAGAATCACCTCCCTGGTCCTCCTGGTCACACTACTCCTGATGCAGGCCAGGATGCTGTTGGCCTTCTTGGCCACTTGGGCACACTGGGGCTCATGATCAGCTGGCCATCAATCAGCACCTCCAGGTCCCTCTCTGCTGGGCAGCTCTCCAGCCACTCTTCCCCAAGCCTGTAGTGCTGCTGGGGGTTGTTGTGGCCAAAGTGCAGTACCCAACTTTTGGCCTTACTGAAACTCATACAGTTGGCCTCAGCCCATTGATCAAGCCTGTCCAGATCCCTCTGCAGAGCCTTCCTACCCTCAAGCAGGTCAACACTCCCACCCAACTTAGTGTCACCTGCAAACTTACTGAGGGTGCACTCTATCTTCTCATCCAAATAGTCAATAAAGATGTTAAACAGGAACAGCACCAGCACTGAGCCCTGGAGAACACCACTCGTGACCAGCCACCAACTGGATTTAACTCCACTGAACACAACTCTTTGGACCTGGCCATCCCACCAATTTTTTTATCCAGCAAAGCACATGCACATCCAAGCCACGAGCAGCCAGCTTCTCTAGGAGAGTGCTGTGGGAAACCTCGTCAAAGACCTTGCTAAAGTCAAGGTAGACAACAACCACAGCTCTTCCCTCGTCCAATAAGCAGGTCACCCTGTCATAGATGAAGATGAGGTTAGTCAAACAGACCTGCCCTTCATGAACCCATGCTGACTGGGCCTGATCACCTGGCTGTTTCTCAGGAGAAGATTCCAGTCTTCTAGTCCAGTAACATCTTGTATCTTTTCTTGAAGCTCCCATACCAGCCACTGACCCATCCACTGTTTAATTAGCTATGTTACAGAAAGACTGCAGTTTCCGATGACTGCAGTTTCCATTTTTAAAGGATTGAGGCTTTTTAGCTGTCAGAACTGCGCTGTAATCCAGTATAATGATTCTAATCTGATCTATGTCTGTCTCTACTCCTATACAAAAAGTATTCAGCAGAATGGTGTATTACAGATTTAAAAATAAATTAGTCTTTCGTGTTCTCCCCATTGTACTGAAACTTGAAGCACAGAATGCTGCAATAACACAGCTGAAGACTGGCATCTCCAACATGTAACAGAATGTAGAATAGAATCACAGTCAAGCACTATCTGCAACATTTTTCATAGGATTTACAGATTCCTAATTTATTTTTTAAACGTGTTTTTAAAAAGTTCCCCACAGACATTCAGAGAGAGGCTTTGAGTAAAAATTGTGGTCCCTTATGCCCATGCACTGCTCCATGTGCTTAGACAAGCACTAACTGGGTTACAAATTCACTGTCAATGTGAGCAAATAGGTGGTGCCCATCCTGGACAGCAAATGTCCTCCACAAACATGGTTTTTGGCGTCCACATCAGCCACAGCCTGATGCCATCAGACCTGAGACAAGAGCTGTGATGCAGAAACAGGGAGGAAGGCTTTGACACAGACCCCGCAGGTCTCTATGAGTCTGTTGTCAGACAAGCAGGTTCTTCAGGAGGACTGACCATGCTGCACACGACTTGGTGTCCCACAGAAAGATGATCAAGCACTGCATTCATATACAGAGCATTTTCCTCTGAAAGTTGTGAAAGGTACCATGTACTCTTGCCACCCCCTCCCATTTTTTTTTAATATATATTTGAAGAGAAAATATCTTTAATGAGAACATAGGTGCTGCTGAACTTATGTGCTGCCAACTACTGAAGTCAAACACTGCAAAACTAGTGAGCTTTACATATGTCAAAATGCTGCAACTTTGAGGGTCTGATTTATCAAAACTTTCACCAGAGAAGGTAGTGACAGGACAATGGGTAATGGTTTTAAACTGAAAGAGGGTAGATTTAGGTTAGACATCAGGAAGGAATTCTTCACCATGAGGGTAGTAAAGCACTGAAATAAGTTGCCTAGGGAGGTTGTGAATGCCCCCTCCCTGGAGGTGTTCAAGGCCAGGCTGGATGAGGCTTTGTGCAGCCTGGTCCAGTGTGAGGTGTCCTTGCTTATAGCAGGGAGGTTGGAACCTGATGATCCTTAAGGTCCCTTCCAGCCTTAACCATTCTATGATTCTATGAAAACTCATCCAAAGTGGAACAATTCTTTTTTGAAGATTTAACAGAGTATGTACGGTACTCACTGTGATCAATAGACAATCCATTCAGATTGCTTAATTATGTATTTACAGTATTTTCACATGCAGTGCAAGTATCTAGTTGATAACGTTTTTATCTTGCAAAAGATGTATGACAACGTTTTAGCAAATGTCAGTTTTATAAAGAATTCCAGTAACATCAGGCTCTGTAAAGCTTTGGCTTCAAAAAAGAAGGCAAAGTATAATATAATTTTAAACTATTTGATATATCTGGGGAAAAAAAAAACCACATCATTTTTTGACACTCATTATAATGCTAGATAAGCTTATCCAGGCTTTCATTCAGAGATTCTTTCCTTATGCCTCCATCTGTGATCTCTGAAAATACTTTTGCTTTTTCTTCTCTGCTGACTTAATAATAAACACACGGGCAATGGCAAATCTGGAAATTCAGTCAGGAAACTTACGTTTTTAATGAAACAAAACTAATGCTTTTAAACACTGAATGAGTGACAAACTTGAAGAACAAACAGACAGATGCAGAAACTTCTGGAAAACTACAGTCTATCTTGACAATGAAGCCAAGTGTGTATGGGTGACAAAATATTAATGATAGTGGCGAAACACAGCCCTTGCCCTTTAGTGTGAACAGTTATCCCACATTTTCTATAAATGTCCAAGGATTCAAAAGGTCTTGTGCATACTGCAGACCACAATCGCAAGGGTAGTGAAGGCTCTGTCCCACTCTGTCCCTCTCCTCCTGCAGTATTCCACTCTTCCATTTACCTGCTTTAACTTACTACCCAGGTTTCATATTCTTCCTCAAGCATCTCCATATTTCAGGAAGACTGTGCACCATTTATCTCACCAACTCTCCCAAACCTTTTTGGGTTAAACTAGGTAGGCAGAATGTAAACTCGAATGCCTCATAGTGAAAATGTTACGGCATTAGGTTACACCTAAATGTCTACCCTTTCCCTGGTTATGTCAAAATTGTGGTTCTGATTGAGGGAAACTAGGGTAGATCTACAGCCTAATCCAGGTACTTGAAAATGTTTAGCCATAGCAAGAGAAAGTGATGAACACAACTTCAGTATGACTTGAGGGAGGTGGACGGTCTACACACACAGCCATGTGGCCTTGACTTTACCACAGGACACTGGAACGTGTGTCATAGAACACAACAGATATGCAAGGGTGCTAAGTAAGGGTTTAAACCCACTTCATCCACCTTTCTTCCCCTGGAAAACCCATATTGGAAGAAGACAACTGATTCAGAGCTACTCTGAGCAGCACCATACCACACTGAAACCAATGACACTGAACAAAGACTAGATTTTTTTGTTTTCCTGGCGGAGATGTTATGCAAATAAAAGCAGCAAACAAAACCATCAGAAGGACCACTAGGAAGTTTTTCTAGTAATTACAGGAAAACAGAAGTTTTCAATACAAGCACTATTCTTGGACAACACAGAATCACAGAATTGTCATGGTTGGCAAGGACCTCTGAGATCACCGAGTCCAACTATCAACACACACACAAAAAGGCTGCATTTGGCAGCCTCCTCTGAGCACGCGGCAGCGCAGAGCAGAGAGCGGCAGCGGTGTGAGCTGTTCCTTTAAATTGCTGAGGATTTGAGAGAGAGCCGGGCTTCCCGGAGACGGTGAAGCCGGGGCAGAGCCAGGAGACCCGAGTCTAAACGGGAAGCCTGCGAGGGAGAGGAAGGCTGACGTGACAGGGGGAGTGGCTGTGAACGGCGGCAAGGTTTAAAAAGCGGCCATTTGGCAGCCTCCTCTGAGCACGCGGCAGCGCAGAGCAGAGAGCGGCAGAGCTGGCAGGGCGTGGGAGGCGCGAGGGCAGGGAGGGAACAGCGGGTGCCTTCTCACAAGAAAAGCAAACTAGTAGCTGGATAGATCATGGTCACAACGCGGCCAAAAACCATAGCGAAAAAGAATGTGGGGACTCAGACAGAGCTCCCAAGGAGGCATGCAGCAGTGCAGGTCTCTGGCTGCAGTGAATGCCTGAGCCTGGCGCTGGTACCAGAGGGAACCAGTGACACCGCATGTGTGCGGTGTGAGCAAGTAAATGATCTCCTCAGGCAGGTGGTTAATCTGACAGAGGAGGTTGCAAGACTGAGAGCCATTAGAGATTGTGAAAGTGAAATAGATTGGTGGAGTCATACCCTGACACAGGGGCAGATCGAAGAGGTTGAGAAAGTGACGGATCCCCTCCCCTCCTGTCACCAGACAGATGGAGAGGACTTAGGAGATATAAAGGAATGGAAGGAAGTCCGACCTCGGAAAGGCAAGAAAAAATCCTCCCAACCCCTTCCACCCTCCCAATTGCCCTTGAATAACAGATATGAGACCTTGGAAATTCAGGGACAGGAAAATGAAGTTGGAGGGGTAGACTTATCTAGTGAAGCACCCAGGACTCGTCAGTCACCCCGAGTCCTTAGGACTTCTTCAATCAAGAAGGAAAGGAGAGTAATTGTGGTGGGTGACTCCCTTCTGAGGGGGACAGAAGGGCCCATCTGTCGACCGGACCCATCCCACAGGGAGGTCTGTTGCCTCCCTGGGGCTCGGATTAGAGATGTTAAAAGGAAACTCCCTAATCTTGTGGGTTCCTCTGATTACTATCCACTGCTGATTTTTCAGGTTGGCAGTGATGAAATTATCACAAGAAATGTAAGGGCAATGAAGAGTGACTTCAGGGCCCTAGGACGGCTAGTTAGGGGGTCTGGAGCACAAGTAGTGTTTGCCTCCATCCCTCCTGCAAGAATGGGTGGGGAGGTATATAGGAAGAGTTTACAGGTCAATGAATGGCTAAGAGATTGGTGTCAAAGACAGGGTTTTGGTTTTTTTGATCATGGGATGCTATATGAGACACCTGGCCTGGTGGTGGCAGGTGGGATGCACCTGTCCCAGAGGGGGGAAAGGCTTTTGGGGCAGGACTTAGCAGGGCTCATTGAGAGAGCTTTAAACTAGATGTGAAGGGGGAAGGGGAGAAAACTGGGTGTGTTAGGGACAAGCACAAGAGGAACGTACCAGGGCCTGAAAGCAGGTGGTCTAAGGAGGATTTAGTCCCACCAGCGGGCTCTGTTTGTTTCCTGAAATGCCTGTATGCTAATGCACGCAGCATGGGGAATAAGCAGGAAGAGTTAGAGGTCAGTGTGCGGGCTAAGGGTTATGATCTGGTAGCAATAACAGAGACGTGGTGGGACAGCTCACATGACTGGAATGTGGCCATGGATGGTTATGTGCTTTTTAGGAAAGATAGGGTGGGGAAGCGAGGTGGTGGAGTTGCTCTTTATGTGAGAGAGCAACTAGAATGTATTGAGTTTTGTGTAGGGGCTGATGAGGGGCAAGTTGAAAGTCTGTGGGTAAGAATTAAGGGGCAGGCTGGTGTGGGTGATACAGTCGTGGGGGTCTACTACAGACCTCCTGATCAAGGCGAGGAAGTTGATGAGGCTTTCTACAGGCAGCTGAAAGTAGCCTCACAACTGCAGTCCCTAGTCCTCATGGGAGATTTTAACTACCCCGATATCTGCTGGAAGACTCACACAGCCAGCCTTTCACAATCTAGGAGCTTCCTCCAGTGCATTGATGATAACTTCTTAATGCAAATGATGGACATAGTAGATGAGGATTGGGTTAGGGATCAGTTGAGTAATCTGGACATCCATAAATCGATGGGTCCAGATGGAATGCATCCAAGGGTGCTGAGGGAGCTGGCGGAGGTCATTGCTAGGCCACTCTCCATCATCTTCGGTAAGTCATGGGTAACAGGAGAGGTGCCTGAGGACTGGAGGACAGCAAATGTCACACCAGTCTACAAGAAGGGCAAGAAGGAGGACCCAGGTAACTATAGACCGGTCAGCCTCACCTCCATCCCTGGAAAGGTGATGGAACAACTTGTTCTTATCTCTATCTCTAGGCATATCAAGGACATGGGGGTCATCAAGAGCAGTCAGCATGGTTTTATCAAGGGTAAATCATGTTTGACTAACCTCATAGCCTTCTATGAGGAAATTACTAGGTGGATAGATGATGGTAGAGTGGTAGATGTGGTTTATCTGGATTTCAGTAAGGCATTTGACACCGTCTCCCACAGCATCCTTGTAGATAAGTTGATCAGGTATGGGTTTGGTGATCAGCTAGTGAGGTGGATCAGGAACTGGTTGATGGGAAGGAGTCAAGAGTTGTAGTCAATGGGGCAGAATCTGGTTGGAAGTGTGTGACTAGTGGAGTCCCTCAGGGGTCGGTACTGGGACCGGTGTTGTTCAACATCTTCATCAACGACCTGGATGAGGGTATAGAATGTACCCTCAGCAAGTTTGCTGATGACACTAAGCTGGGAGGAGTGGCTGACACACCAGAAGGCTGTGCTGCCATTCAGCAAGACCTGGACAGGCTGGAGAGTTGGGCGGGGAGAAACATGATGAAATTCAACAAGGGCAAGAGTAGAGTTTTGCATTTGGGGAAGAACAACACGATGTCCCAGTATAGGTTGGGGGCTGACCTGCTGGAGAGTAGTGTAGGTGAAAGAGACCTTGGGGTCCTGGTAGACAGGAGGATGACCATGAGCCAGCAATGTGCCCTTGTGGCCAAGAAGGCCAATGGCATCCTGGGGTGCATTAGAAAGGGTGTGGTTAGTAGGTCAAGAGAGGTTCTCCTCCCCCTCTATTCTGCATTGGTGAGGCCGCATCTGGAGTATTGTGTCCAGTTCTGGGCCCCTCAGTTCAAGAAGGACAGGGAACTGCTTGAAAGAGTCCAGCGCAGAGCCACAAAGATGATTAAGGGAGTGGAACATCTCCCTTATGAGGAAAGGCTGAGGGAGCTGGGTCTCTTTAGCTTGGAAAAAAGGAGGCTGAGGGGTGACCTCATCAATGTTTACAAATATGTAAGGGGTGAGTGTCAGGGAGATGGAGTTAGGCTCTTCTCAGTGATGACCACTGATAGGACAAGGAGTAATGGGTGTAAATTGGAGCATAGGAGGTTCAAGGTGAATATCCGAAAATATTTTTTTACTGTAAGAGTGACAGAGCACTGGAACAGGCTGCCCAGGGAGGTTGTGGAGACTCCTTCTCTGAAGACATTCAAAACCCACCTGGATGCGTTCCTATGTGATGTACTCTAGGTGACCCTGCTCTGGCAGGGGGGGTTGGACTAGATGATCTTTCGAGGTCCCTTCCAACCCCTAGGATTCTATGATTCTATGAAAAAAAACCGCCAGAACCCACCCACAAAAACAAACAAAACCCCCCACAACCTCAGCCAGTAGAGCATGCCTTGAAGTGCCACATCTACACATTTCTTGAATACCTCCAAGGATGGTACCTGAACCACCTCCCTGGGCAGGCTGCTCCAGTGCCTGACCACTCTTCCAGTACAGAAATTCTTCCTAATATCCAATCTAAACGTCCCCTGCTGCAACTTCAGGCCATTTCCTCTGGTCCTGTCATTATTCACTTGGGAGAAGAAGCCAACAGCCATCTCCCTACAACCTCCTTTCAGGTAGTTGTAGAGGGTGATGAGGTCTCCCCTCAGCCTCCTTTTCTTCAGACTGAAGATCCCCCGTTCCCTCAGCCACTCCTCGCCAGACTTGTTCTCTAGACCCTTCAGCAGCTTGGTAGCTCTCCTCTGGACACGGTCCAGCACCTCAATGTCCTTCTTATAGTGAGGGGCCCAGAACTGAACACAGTTGCCCAGTAGAAGAGAAATTCAGCACTCTTTAGAGTTGACAGACAGCCTCAAATAAATTCTTCTGCTGCTCAGTAAGGTTAAAAACTCTGTATTGGCTTTTAAAGACAGCAGGAAGCTGAGGTACAATACAAAGAGTTAAGAGTGGCTGAATTCTACAATAGCCTTTCAACTATGGACATCTGATGTAGGTCTGAAAAATAGTTTAGGTCAGAAGTGGGACATGATGATGTCAAGCAATTGTACACAAAGACGGCCCACTGTGGAAAAATGTGACTTACAAGAAAAAAACACAGTCGAAGAAGCCTAATGTTAAAGAATCAGAACTGGCATTCCAGTTAATTTCAAATTAACTGCTTCATTTCTCTATATTCTTATTTCTGAATAGCCATTCAAAGTCATTGTGTCAGTCCCCTTAGGAAAAAAGCCTGTTATCTGAACAACATGCTCCTATCCTACATATACTCTTGACATCTCTGAATTTCCTCCTGTGGCTTCATTTAGCCAATAAGAGCACTTTTGAAGTTCCTTGTCTTTGGTAAGCTTCTCTGTTATCTAGAGGGCGAATCTGTCATCAGCAAATCAGATTAGGACCTAATTGCATGGCATTGTAGTGTAACCTCTATGAAGATTAATAATCAGAGTATTAAATTTATGCCTTCATTGCTCCAAAAGTAAAAAGCAAAAAACATTTTCCTTTAGTGGCATCACTCTTCTAACATGGGACTACTAAGGCCTTAAAAACAAAAACCAGAAGAGGGAAATGAAATTAAATATAAAAGAAATGAGACATGTAGCTCAGATACCTCTTAGCTTTTATCAAAGGGCAAGAAAAACCTTCTCATCATAGACCTCAAAAATAGCACTAGTAAGACTTAAGTTTACTGTGTGGGTTGCTTTGCAGTAATGAGTTACAATAATAGAAACTTAAGTACATTTCTTGAATTATTGCCCTGAGGCAAAAACTCTCCTCGCTAAATACATTTTTTTGCCTTCCTGTATCAGGGGCATGATTATCTGAGAAACTGACTTTCAAGTGCTGCATTATTCTTTCATTTGAGTTCTTTGGGGAAGTCAGGTTAGGCTGACTTCTTAAAAAGTGGCTTATAGGCCTTTTGAAAAGTAAAAGCAAGGTGTTTAAATATACATGCATAGCACCTCCAGTGAAAATAATTAATTTCTGATGTAGTCCATCTGCTAATCTTTTAGCTGGGTGGGCCTAGCTATGGGCTGAGAAGTCAAATGCTGCCACCACCGCTGCAGAGATGCTGAGATAGCCTGACCATTCGGTGAAACTCTGTAGAGAGAAAGAGGGAAAGACGTTAAAAAGGTCACCCCGACTCAAAAGCCCCCCACTTCTCCAGCTGATTCATTTGGGTCATGAAACAGCTCTTAGTTTTGGTCACTGGGTTGCTCTCAAGGGGTAAGTGCACAGGGCAAATATTACGAAGTTACACTCAGCAAATGCTTCAGTATGTCACAATTTCCAACAACATTCTTGTTATTTATTGCAAATCCTTCCTCTCCTCTCAAAAGAAAGGAAAGAAAGAGCACAGATGGAAATAGAATATTTCTAGTGTGTTCATCAGCAGGAAAATTGAAGTACATTTACAAATATCCCTTTTGCCAGCCACATGAGAGAAAATGAATCATATTATTTGTACTGAGTCAGACAATATTCCCTTGCTGAACTGGTCTGAAACCATATTGCCCTTGCTTGGGAATCCACTATTGACTCACTGAGCTTCCAGTCAACAGTTCGCTGCCCATGTATTCAAATGAATCCTCTTTACTTCACAGAGGTACAGTCAAGAGCAGTGAACACAACCATGACCTTCAAAGACTGCAAGGAGCTGAATCCATTCTTCACTGCTGCGTGGAAATTTAAACATCTCACCCACACACAAGGACTAGAGTCAGAGCTTTAAAATCCAGATGCATGATTTTTAGCCAGAGCTTCTTTCATCCTACATTTAACAGAATGCAATGTATGCTACATTGTATGACCAGACTACAACAGGAAGAAAAATGATAGTGTGGGCCACAGGAGAGAACATGAGAGTACTATTTATGAAGCAGGAATAAGTAAAACATACCTAGTGAAAGTGCATTTTTTTTTACTTATTTCATTTTTACTTTCAAATGCTGAATTATTCCCCAAAAAGTAATCTAAAGAAAACTTTGCTTTGTTTTGTTTAGTGATTGTTTTGCCATCGTAATAATTTCTAGATATCTGCTTGATTTCTTGGACATTGGCATTTACTGCAGCCTACTGCCTTCTAATAAACATACATTGATTTCTGATAGGGAATGTCACTTTTCATGGCAGAAAGCATCTTACAGTCTTACAAAACCTCAACACCTCATGATTCCTCAACCTTTGCTAATTTCCTTATGCCACAATATTAAAGTATCACAGAATAATACACTTTATACATAAAAGAGTTTGCTCTGAATGCCATTTATAATGATTTATTATTTCTCTTGCAGGTAAAACAGAATTATCAGCCATATTATAGCACCACCTTTCACTTCTATTTACCCACTATTTGAAATTCAAAGGAGACACAGACTGCCAAACCTAGGCTACCCTCAGGATCAGATAGCGAATCATGCTACCAGAGCGCATGGCACAGCCACGCTGATGCTCTGATGAAAAGAGGATCGCTGAGGCTCAAACTCCCACTGACATGATGCTTTTCTATGGAAAAAGCACACATGATGCCCACACTGGCTCTGGAGATTACTTGTTCAGAGCTGACTCGACTTAGCCAGTAAGTATTTGGCTATTAAGAAAACTGGGCAAACAGAAGTCATCTTTAAGGAAAACTTACAAGGCATTCAACAATACTCAGCTAGTATCAAGCTACCAAATGTTTTAATAAGCCACAGATGGCAAAAGGGAAAAATGTGTGGCATGCTCATTACAGCTTACAAGATAGCAGAGATAGATACTGTGTCTAGCTTTAGGAAAAACAAAAATCTAAACGGGAAATCCCAACCATTCAAATCTGAAGAAAGATATATTTCCTCCTTGTTCAAAGGCAACCTCATTAGATAAATGTTTAAGTAACATTGTTAAGGCTGTTCAGGAACTTAATGAGCTCCAAGCTTGTACTTCAGACTATGCTTTTACCACATGACATATTCAATGTGCAGTTAGTGGTAACAATAATTACACAAGTTATCCTAGATTAGTACAATATGGCTCAATATATGTGTTCACTGCAGTCATACTACAATAACATAGGCAGCAAAAGTCACTCCCAGTTATAGGGAACTTCCAGACTCACTTGTTGATTTCTGTGAAATAGCACAGATTTTGTGAGAGAGGACAGAGAAGACTTCATCATTGTAATTTTTTTTTAAGCAAACTGTGGTTGGAAAAGATTTCCAACATCTCAACAAAGGTGCTTAGCTTCCTGCTGAAACTCAAAACCCTTGCTAACCTACTACTCAATATGATTTCGTAAGTATTAAGAAAAAAGATGAACTCAAATCAGCAGACTCCTTATGTACTGTGTCACACAACTAGTCACCCCAGTTCTATCTTCACTCCCCTTCTCCCACCAAGGGCCATGCAATTTATAAGCACATCACATTTTGTTCCTAAAGGAAGAACACAGCATTCAGCACATTTCTACAGTTATTAGAAAGGTCTAGTGCCAATATAATTAGCAAAATCAAGAGTTAACTTGTTTTTTCCCAGTTTGGTCTAGTAATCTCCCTGACTAGAATTTTAAAGTGTGAAATTATTCCCATTTCAAATCTACTCCTATCAACTGTAGTGGTAGGAAGTCAGAGCTTCATAGTTTATCTATCAGAGTCTATTTAATTTGCAAAGAGTTAACAGTAACTACCCATAAACAAAGATGTATGAGTAATTGTCGCGGACCGCTATTACAGGCTATCGGATGTCAGGATGCTTCCGTGACTTTTCTTCCCCCCCCCCCCCAGCAGGGAGCGGAGAGGTTTGTAAGTGGGACTGCACACGTGGTCACTGTGGGACCATACCTTAGAGGGTAGAGTGGAATGCCCCCTTCCCCCCCCCCCCTGCTCACAAAGACCAATGTTTCACTTACACACTAAGAGGTTTATTAAGGGTTAACACAGATTGAGGGACCCAGGGAAGGTAATCTAGATATACATCAGGGGTCTATGGTATTAGTAAGTGCACTCCCCACAGAAGAAAGGTGGGAAGGATTAATGGTGGGGAAGGGCAGGAGTCAAGCCCGTATATGTGGATGTGTGTGTGTGTGTGTGCGTGCGTGTGTGTGTGCGTGTGTGTGTGCGCGCGCGTGTGTGCGTGTGTGTGTACGCGTGTTACCCTCCTTCCATAGCGAGGATGTGACCAGTGTCTGGGTGACCAGCAGCGGCGGCGGGGCGAGCCCATGGCGGTGGGGCAACCCCTCCCACAGGCACAGGCAGACACGTGTGCTGGAATCTGGTTTTGTAATTTCATTCCTCCATGATCAGAAAGATGCATCCATTAGTCTGAAACAGGAGTGCTGCCCTAAGACACCACATCTAAAGAGGAGGACGAGCTCACATGAGAAGGACACTCTGTCAACTACCAGTGCAGAGAGGAGGAGAGGACGTCTTGCAGTGCACCTGCGGCCAGCCCCTAGGGAGGGGACAGTGCAGGACCATGCTGCACAGCCTCCTGTTAATGGAAGGACTGGAACTGCAGGGTTGCCCTGCCTTACCAATAACGACGAGGGACAGACTTCCCACCCTGCAGCTACCACTGTATACCAGTCACCAAAGGGGACATTCTTGGTCTTACTGAAAGTTTACTGGTACACAACCATTTCTAAGCACAATCACTTCAGTTACAGAAACTGCAGAAAATGTAGCTTTTTACAATATGGTTGCCCATAGCAGGTTGACAGTCTTTTGGGTGGAATAATTTTTGTTTGGCTGGGGTTTTTTGCTTTGGTTTGCTTTTGAAATTTTGAGTTGGAGGTTTGTTTGAGTTTGGGTTTTTTTCAATTTATTATAAAAAACTTAATTTTGTAAAGTCTGTTACCAGTGAACACACGAAGTTATTTTTGTACTTCACAGTACTAGAAATGGGCAGTACACAAGCAGTAATTTGAAATCATCTTCATTTACTCAGACACTCCTGCAGTGCTACACAAGTATTATAATGAAAACAGCTGTTCTGCTTCCATTTCAGAAATCTATGCATGAGTAAATAAAAAAATTAATGGATTACTTAATTTAATAATAATTAATAATAATAGTAACAATGAGGGCTCCATAGTTTTTTCAAGGAATGTTCATATAACAAAGTGAACATCATATTCCATAAAGTAATTGTTAGAGGAAAATATTATTTCAGCCATCACAGTCTCAAATTGTGAGCTTTATAGGAAGAGGTAATATAGAGGTACAGGAAGAAGATTTAGAATCATAGAATGGTTAAGGTTGGAAGGGACCCTAAAGATCAACAGGCTCCAACCTCCCTGCTGTGAGCAGGGACACCTCACACTGGACCAGGCTGCACAAAGCCCATTGTTAAAGATGCTGCCATTGTTGAAAAAAACTGACAATCTTTTGGTTCTTTCTTCAGATACTACATCACTTAACATGATCTGAACATATGATGAAAATGCCTAAACCCTCCATGTAAAGACCATTTCACTTAGCACTAGAAAAAGTTTAGCATATGGCAACACTTCCAAAATTGGCTGTACTTTTTATTTTCAAAGCCTTTACTTCTCTAGCACATGTTAATCTTAGAAAAAAACAACTCTTCACCTTCTTATTGAGTTAAAGGGATTGATGAGGTTATACAGCCAGGAAGAATTTGGCCAAAGCACATAAGATGTCAGCCATCAGCACAATGTGTTCTGACAGACCAGTTAAAACCTTTGCAAGCATCAACAGAACAGCCTCAAAGTTAGCCAGTTTCTTTTCAGATAAATTTTCTTCCCAGTCTAACCTGGAGGAGGATTCTCAAGCGCACCCAGGGAAACAGCTCTCTTCAGAGAGGAAAAGAAGAGTGAAAAGCAAACAATGTCAGTTCAAAGGAATTTAGAAAGAAGTGCAAAGTAAGACTGACAGCTGAAACATTAAGTATTAAACTCCTCTGGCTGATTTTAACTCCCCACAATATTTACTTCAACTCTTGTTAAACACAGGACTTGGAGTAATTCTTCCTTATTAGCAGACTCATCAGCTGCCTCATTAGCGCACTCTTGCGCTACCTTAGCTCTACCTCCCCATTTGTGTAGCAGTCTGTGATGCTAAGGGAAGTTCTGAGTATCTTTTCTGAACCATCAAATTACTTCTGTGGCTCAATACAATTTTCTTCTTTCTGTCTGAGCCTGTACAAAAACAGTGAGCAAAACTCATCTGATCAAATGTTGGTATTTACTTGCCCAATAATAATCTACACTCCCTTTTCATTTAACAGAAAGAAATGGCCAATTCTGGAACATGATTCACTCCATTGTAAGGATATTTGGAACAGGTCAGGTGAAACTTGTCCTGAATATGTTTTATTGTAACTCTGAACACCAATGAAGGCAACTATAATAGTAACTGTCTGTAGTTAGGAGAAATTACTCCCATCCTTCTGCAGTTCAAATGGCAATGACTTGCTGTTCTTGAGACTCTCAACAGCAGTAGAATCACCAAGATGTCTTTCCCTCACAAACCAGAGGCTTTCCATGTCACTATCAGGGAACAGCGTTTGATATTCTCCTAATACAGCCAACATCAGGAAAAGGTCCCCATAGCACACCACCTCCCAAGGCAGAAAAAGAAAGAACACAGGGAGGACAGACATTTGAAAAACCAGAGAAGCTATCCCCAAAAGAGAAACGGAGAAGGACATGTTGTGGAGGACTGGCTTCCACAAAAGGTATGTCTCTCACACAAATTGATTGCAATAGAGAGATGTAAAAGTCGAAGGAAAGAAAAAAAGAAAAAAAAACACAAAACCAAACCAAAACCTAAGCGGTGACAACCTGCGGGAGGCAGTGCAGCTGGGACTTACACAAGGAAGGGCAGAGACCCCTGCCCTTCTTGCTGTATGTGCAGCCAGGACCCAGCCTTTGGCTGGAACATGACAAAATTGTTTCAGGAGCCACAGGTAGGAGCTGAGGACTGAGCAGACAAAAAGCCAGACCAGCCTGAATGAGCATGTAAGTAGGACAACTATTATGGATCATTATCGGTCATTGGCAGACATTGTTCTTTGCTGCTGGAAGAAAAGACAGAGAAGAAAAGAAGATAGAAGGAAAAGGAATATGACAGATTAAAAAAAAGCCTCCGGTGGCTGGGGTGCAACTCCAGCTATACTCCCTGCTCCCCTGCACTCCGGGACTGCTGCTATTCCCTGCTTCCTGCTTGCTTGCACTCCTGCTTCTTCTTGTGGAGCCTGCTCGACTAGGAGCTGCGTCAAAGGAGCTGAAGAAATGGAAAAGAGAGCTAGAGCACACTAAAAAAGCTAAAAGAGCTGGAATCACTGCTCGCTCCCCAAAACACTCCATTATCAGTGCTCTCAGGCCAGTCAGTGCAGCTCCAGCCGGTTGTACCCATTTACCACAGCCGCCACCTGCCCGAGCCACGGTCACTGAAAACTGCGCTCACCGAAAACCCGCTCTTAAAGCCACAGACGCCGCCAAACCCGTCATTGCTTCTGAGTCTGCCAGAATCTTTCCTTTCTTTGTGTACTTTCCCCTGGGCAAAAGTAATCGGCCACATACACACAAGCACCTCGTCTGCCCTATACAGGAAACTCGCCGGGCACCCTACTCCCAACTATAATAGTGTTTCTTTCTTTCTCTTCACCTATCACAAGTCACACATCCGAAGTTTGTCTCCTGTAACTACATTTGCATATCCTCTCCCCCCCACATACTCCCTCTGCTCCAAAACTATTATAGTAAAGTGGTATTTTAAACACACAATCTCTGTGTTTGTGCTGATGCACACGCACATCTGGGCAGGGTTTGTCTTCTATAGAAATACCGAGTGTAGCCAGCTGGTCCCAAGCTAGGGACGGACCCCCTGGGAAATTTAAACCAGCCAATTGGGGGCTATTTCTCCTCTAACTGAGGAGAAGAGAAGGTGCGATCTGTGTCTCGACTCGAGTTTTCCAGCCCGGGTCGAACTTGGACCGCAACACATGTATACCTGTATCTATATCTATCTATGTATCTGGAGATGAGTTAGGCAGACACAGGGAGACATAGAGGGAAGCCAAGAAGGGAAGCATGCTGAATTTAGAAGACAGGCAATGGAAGACAAGGTGGTGAGAGAAGCAGATGGTGGGATCATGCAGAGTGGGCCAGGAGGAGTGCCAAGTGAAAAGCTGGGTGAAGAAAGGAAGTGAGAAAAAAGACTTCAGAACAGAAGGAGCAGCAAATAGAAAATATGTGGTTTCAGAGTTCGGGGAAACAGAACATGCAATGGCAGAAATGTACAGCAGAGAACAAGAGGCAGAGAGAAAACTGCAAGCAAAATTTGTGGGGAGCAACTGTACTTCTTTTCAAGCTTAGAAAATGGAGGCAAGTTCAGGAAAGAAGTGAAGAACTGGTAATAGCTTGTCTTACTTTTTTCTTTCTTTTTTTCCAGCTTAGATCAATCATTAGTATCTTAGAGAAGGCACAAAACTTGCAGAACAGAATTGACTGTGACACCCATTTTTAAAAACTCGATGCAGCATCAAAAGTGGTAAGTATGATAAAACTGTGCTTATAGACTTGTTACACTCAATGGCATTTCAAACATTACACATCCAGCATTGAGGGGAAAAAATCCACAAAAAATACATCATCAGTGGCACCTGCATCAAGTTGAAGTATCGAATGCCATGCTTCCATGTGAGCATAACTCATTATGCCTTCACTAAAATACGGTCTGAACATTGTACATTGTACACACCTCTGTTGTGCAACCTAGCAGTCTGACAGATGCTAATCTGGCTAACTTAAAGTGAACAAATTTCTTTAACTCAGCTTCAACAAACCTGAAAAATCACCATCATTAAAGAACATCTGCCTGCTCTTCATGTAAAAATAAACTCATCCTGTAAAATGAAAAAACCTCAACTTCTAAAAGAGAACATACGAAGTTAACAAGACCAATCTACCTTTAACAGGCTGCCTACAATCTTCCCCCTCAAGCCCACTCTCTCTTATACAAATACAGAAAACCTTTTGTGCTCCATATGTAAATGTAAGTAAAACTTTTCAGTTGATCTTCTGCCACTAACAATAGATTTGGTATGCAAACTTTGTCCTCTTGCACTGTCTTAATTGACTAGCATTCTGTCAATGCTAGTAATGTCAGCTATTAATGCCAACCATGTCATTTAGTTTCAAGCACACTTGCAGCGTACCACTTACCATTTAAATAAAAAGGCAACTGCTTTTACTATTGCTTTTATTATTTTTTATCAACTACAGCTTTCCTACCATGGTAATGGGACAATAAATCTTACAGTAGCTATCAGTCACTCATGGCATGATAAAAAGAAAGGAGGATCTAATAGTCCCAGACAAATCCTAGCTGTGCACAACAGGGGTTCTAAAAGGCAATAGCTAAAATAAAGCTCTGTGCTCTTCAAATCTTACTATGTCAAAGGACAAAAACAAACTTCATTTTTACAGTAGAAGACTCACTATTGATTGCCATGAATTTTGAAAAATAGCACTGACATTACACAACAACTGGATAAAGCATGACAGCTCTGGATTTATGAAGATACTGAGGGTTCTAACATTTGTAACAGTAAAACCTACACCACACATGGTAACAATTTATTGAACAGGGCTAAGAACAGCTTATCCAGAATTCAGTGACATGTATAGGACACTGTACCTTTTTCTACCACTAGATTTGAAAAGATATTTCTGTAGTAGTTTGCCCACTCCTTTTACTCTATGGTTATTAAAAAAGCGTAACATTCTAGTAAATGTACTTTTATTTTTATTTTTAAGGTCATTACACTAGGGAACGGTGGCTACAGCAAGAGCGCCATGGCTGATTGCTAAACATTCAGCTTCTGTGCCAAATGGGTACAATGATCTCCCACTGACATGAAATGAACATACTTTTAAAAAAGAAAGAAAGAAAAAAAATTACAGAAATTCCCCAGGGCTCAATATTGAGGCCAGCTCTGTTTAATATCTTTATCAATTATCTGGGTGAGATTGAATACACCCTCAGTAAGTTTACAGATGATACCAAGTTGGATTTGAGTGTTGATCTGCCTAAGAGTAGAAAGGTTCTTCAGAGGGAGCTGGACAGGCTGGATCAATGGGCCATGGCCAGTTGTATGAAGTTCAACAAGGCCAAGTGCCAGGTCCTGCACTTGGGTCACAACAACACCAAGCAGTGCTACAGGCATGGGGAGGAGTGGCTAGAAGGCTGCCTGGAGGGAAAGCACCAGAGGATGTGGCCAACAGCCAGCTGAATATGAGGCAGCAGTGTAGCCCAGGTGGCCAAGAAGGCAAACAGCATCCTGGCTTGTATAAGAAACAGTGTGGCCAGCAGGACTAGGGAAGTCATTGTCCCCCTGTACTCGGCACTGGTGAGGTGTGTGTGAGTGTGACAGGGAGTGGTCCTTAGCCCTCGATTCCCTTTTGGAAGCAGTGTGAGTCGCGGCTTTACCCATCTTGGTCCGCGACATGAGGCCACACAGCTCAAGCACTGTGTTCAGTTCTGGGCCCCTCACTACAATAAATACATCGAGGTGCTGGAGCGTGTCCAGAGAAGGGCAACGAAGCTCATGAAGGGTCTGGAGCACAGGCCCTGTGAGGAGTGGCTGAGGGAACTGGGGTTCTTTAGCCTGGAGAAAAGGAGACTGAAGAAACACCTTAGCACCCTCTTCAGCTACCTGAAAGGATGTTGTAGTGAGGTGGGTGTTGGTCTCTTCTCCCAAGTAACAAGTGATAGAACAAGAGCAAATGGTCTCAAGTTGTGTGAAGGGAGGTTTAGATTGGATACTAGGAAAAACTTTTTAACTGAAAGAGTTGTCAGGAACAGGCTGCCCAGAGAAGTGGTTGAGTCACCATCCCCAGAGGTGTTTACAAGATGTGTAGATGTGGTTTTTAGGGACATAGTTTAGTGGTGGACTTGCCAGTGGTAGTTTAACTGTTGGACTTCATGATCTTAAAGGTCTTTTCCAACCAAAATGATGCTATGATTCTATTCTATGAAATTCAAGAAAAGCCACATGACAAATGCTTAGAAAAGACCCTAAGTAAGTGGGAAGTTATTTTGAAATACTATATTTGAAATACTTACACAGTCATTCACCACATTGCTAGTACTATCTGAATAGACAACCACAAAGTTACGAAACACCAGCATTTTCTCTTTCTCACAGAATCATAGAATCATTCAGGTTAGAAAAGACCTTTAAGATCATCAAGTCCAACCACAACCTAATCTACCAACCATTAACATAGCTCTACCAATTCCAATGCTTAAACCATACGTGTCTTAAACACTTCTAGGAATGGAGACTCAACCACCTCCCTGGGCAGCCTATTTCAGTGTTTAATTACTCTTTCAGTGAAGAGTTGCTTTAGTAACGCAGCATAATGACAAGCATGATGCTTTTAGCAAAATTATCTCTATTTGTATTATTTTCCCATTCCCTCGTGTTTTCGAAAACAAAGATAAAATAACCTTGATTAAAAGCACAATGTATCCACTCTCTCCAGTTGTTTCAGTAACCGACGACCTCAGGAGAATACACTGCATACCCAGCACTCATGCTTTAAAAAAAAAAAAAAAAGTGAGACATCACAAATCCCTAAACACGGGTTTACACACGAAATTGCAAAACCACACTTTGATCTTCCATATTAGTTTGCAGTAGCTGCTTAATGCTAGTATATTTTCTAAAATACCTGTGATTACAAAAGATAGTTGTGATTACAGCTACTTGGGAACACTTAAATTGCTGAAATTTACTGAACATATCCAACCTTATCAGCAAGCCATTTGAATAGATTCCTCACAGTCTTTGTTCACTGCAGGTTAACACAAGATACTAAGAAGCTGATAAAGAGCACCAATATCAAATTTTGAAAGCAGGACAGAACTGTTGTTTGTTAAACATCATCAAGTAGATCTAGATAAGCCTAATCTCACTTTAGAAGAACATGTTTGCATATACAGAATCACAGAATTACCAGGGCTGGAAAAGACCTTTAAGATCATCAAGTCCAGCCTATGACCAACATC
This sequence comes from Hemiprocne comata, assembly GCA_020745705.1. Classification (NCBI taxonomy): domain Eukaryota; kingdom Metazoa; phylum Chordata; class Aves; order Apodiformes; family Apodidae; genus Hemiprocne; species Hemiprocne comata. Next base: position 46,383,657 of record CM036616.1, read on the forward strand.
ACCACACCGTCTAGACTATGGCACTAAGTGCCACATCCAGCCTTTCCTTGAACACATCCAGGGATGGTGCCTCCACCACTTCCAACCTAAACCTCTCTTGGAGCAGCTTCAGGCTGTGCCCTCTTGTCCTGTCACTGGTTGCCTGGAAAAAGAGCTCAGCCCCCACCTGACTACAACCTCCCTTCAGGTAGTTGAAGACAGTGATAAGGTCCCCCCTGAGTCCCCTCTTCTCCAGGCTAAACAACCCCAGCACCCTCAATCTCTCCCTATAAGACGTTCCCTCTAGTCCTTTCACCAGCCTTGTTGCTCTCCTCTGGACCCGCTCCAGCACCTCAACGTCCTTCTTGAAGTGAGGGGCCCAGAGCTGCTCACAGAACTCGAGGTGAGGCCTCACCAGTGCTGTGTACAGGGGGAGAATTACATCCCTACTCCTGCTGGCCACACTATTCCTGATACAAGCCAGGATGCCATTGGCCTTCCAGGCCACCTGGGCACACTGCTGGCTCATTTTCAACCGGCTGTCAACCAGCACTCCCAGGTCCCTCTCTCCCAGGCTGCTCTCCAGCCACTCTTCCCCCAGCCTGTAGCGCTGCCTGGGGTTATTGTGGCCAAAGTGCAGGACCCTGCACTTGGTCTTGTTGAATTTCATGCCATTGGCCTCAGCCCATTGATCCAGCCTGTCCAGGTCTTCCTCTACCTTCTTCAACACTACCCCCCAAGCTTGGTGTCATCTGCAAATTTACTGGGGGTGGACTCAATCCCCACATCCAGGTCGTCAATAAAGATACTGAATAGGACTGAGCCCAGTACTGATCCCTGGGGGACACCGCTGGTCACTGGACGCCAACTGGATGCAGCTCCATTCACCAACACTCTCTGGGCCCAGGCATCCAACCAGTTTTTAACCCAGCGAAGGGTGCACCTGTCCAAGCCATGGATTGCTAGCTTGTCCAGGAGGATGCTGTGGGAGACTGTGTCAAAGGCCTTGCTGAAGTCAAGGTAGACCACATCCACAGCCTTTCCCTCATCCACTAGGTGGGTCACCCAGTCATAGAAGGAGATGAGATTGGTCAGGCAGGACCTTCCCTTCCTAAACCCATGTTGGCTGGACCTGATCCCCTGGTTGTCTTCTACATGCTGCTTGATGGCACTTAGGATGATCTGTTCCATAACCTTGCCAGGCACCGAGGTCAGGCTGACAGGCCTATAGTTCCCTGGATCCTCCTTCCGGCCCTTCTTGTAGATGGGTGTCACATTGGCCAACCTCCAGTCATCTGGGACCTCCCCAGTGAGCCAGGACTGGTGATAAATGATTGAGAGTGGCTTAGCCAGTTCTTCTGCCAGCTCCCTCAGCACCCTAGGATGAATCGCATCTGAACCCATGGACTTATTGGGATCTAAGTGGCACAGCAGGTCCCTAACTACTTCCTCCTGGATTACAGGAGGGGGATTCTGCTCCCCATCCCTGTCTACGAACTCAGGAACCCAGTTGTCCTGAGGGTAGCTAGTCTTTTTGTTAAAGACTGAGGCAAAGAAGGTGTTAAACACCTCAGCCTTTTCCTTGTCCTCCGTTACTAAGTTTGCCTACTCGTCCAATAAGGAATGAAGATTTTCCCTGACCCTCCTTTTGTTATTACTGTATTTATAAAAGCATTTTTTATTATCCTTTACAGAGATGGCCAGATTAAGTTCTAGTTGAGTTTTTGCATCTCTGATTCTCTTCCTACATGACCTTACAATATCCTTAAATACTTCCTGATTCACCTGCCCTTTTTTCCAAAGTTGATACACTGTTTTTTTATTTCTGAGTTTTTGCAATAGTTCCCTGCTCAACCAGGCTGGTCTTCTTCCCTGCTGGCTCCTTTTTTGGCACATAGTGACAGCCGGCTCCTGCACCGTCATAAATTCATACTATCAGAGACTGTAAACTGTTGCACAGAAAACTTCAAAATTGCTCCACCTTTTTTCATCAACCACGTATTACAATTTGCAATAGATCAAAAATAGGAAATTAAGAACATACACAATGTAATTCATGAGTATTGTCTTGTTACACCACCTAAATTCTGTGTAACTACTTTCTGGGAAAAGGGAACGACCTATGTTTTTTTCTGACAAACAATCAATTTTACTTTCTTAACTATAGTTATCGCACACGTGTTACAAGACAAAGCTTTCTAACTTGATCAATATACCCTTTTCACCAAGCTAGATAAGGAGAAAAACATCAGAATTCTGTAAAACACTTTCAGTGCACACATCATTTCACTAGTTAAGTATGAATCAACTAATAAGTACTACCGCTAGTATTTGGGTTTTATACTGTGCTTTAGGTAAGTCTTTGTTACCTGAATAGACAAAGGATTCTTTTGCCAGCCACCTAATTCTCTTTTGTAACTGAATCTACAGACTCGAGTCAATTCCTCAGTTCTCCCCACATACTTTCTGAAGGAAAAAAGGCATTTTATTTTCACCAACTTTCTCCTTTCCAAACCACTTACTCTCAGGAACAAATATAATTTTAACAAGTTTTTGCTAATAATCTGATGTGTAAAAAAGGCTGCAGAAAAGATTTTGGTAGAGAGCACACTTTTGCTGCTTACCAGATTCTTCATGATAACAACGACAATAAAATGTAGAATGATGGCAAGACATCAGCCTTCTTAAGAAATCCATGGGCTAGGGAAATTTTTGTGTTTGCTTTCCATATAGGAAAGCAGCCTTGTTATATTTTCTTACAAATGTACTTGCTACCCTCTAAACATTTCCTTGTCTTTCAAATTTGACTCCTAGCCATTTAATGCATGTTCCTGTCTTTAGTAAATCATCAAGACTGAAGAGATTAGCTTTCTGATTGGTTTTCCTCTCGTTTCTTGGTCCATTTTAAAAAGAAAAAAGTGTTCTACATGGTAATCAATTGTAGCCAATTGTAGTCAATTGTTTAATTCAACTTTTCCCACTACAACAACAAAAGACATTTAACTTGAATTACAGTAGCCACCATTTCAGAGGGTTTCTTTAACAACCATTCCCTTATTTTTGAGAGCAGAAGTGAATCAGAACATCAGAAAGCATTTTTTTAATGAATGCTGCTCACCACTAATTAGGTGACTGATTAGACTCTGAAACCTTTTACAATGTTTTAATTCTGGGCAAGCCTCAGGCAGACAGGCAGGGGTTTTTGGTGAAAATTCCAGCAGGGATATAGAATTATGTGGGTTGGTAGTACACCATGAAAATTTGAGGGAATGAATTCCCCAAACTCACCCCATGTCTCTGCTTCAGACAAGAATTTGCAAAACAATTGGAAAATGTATCTGAAATTATGAGCAACAAATTGTGAGCAACAATTGTGAGCTAAATTCATTAATTTAGCAGATGTGGCATATATTTTCCATTTTTCTCTGCCCTGTGTAGATGAAAACAAGAGAAGACTGAGAGTCCAGCACTTGGGACAACATTTCTAAATTAAATCCAAGCATGTGTTTCTAATCATTCTTCAGTTACACAGAACCTGAGACTCCAGAATAAATACCTGTTTTTTCATTATGTTAAGGGGTAACAAAAATTACTAACATTCCTATGCATAATTTACATTCCACTACAATCCATAACTTCTTTTTTTCAAAAGACATTTGAGGTTCTCTCCTCTTTTACTGAACTGTGTTTAATTCATTATGACAATTTCTTGTTGGTGCAATTAGGCAGCCAAGAAATAATTTCAATTCAGTGACTTACATGAATCCTTATTTAGATTGGTTAAATTTCTTATGTCTGGAAGACAACTCTTAACTATGCAGAAATACATTAGGTGGGGCCTGACTTCTGCTGTGTTTGCAGGCAAAGGTAAAATTTTTTTTTGTTTCTATATACTCTGCAATTCTGGAAGCTTTCTTGTTGGTCAATAATGAAGAAAACTAAATTCTTGTCATTGGTAGAGAGCTGCCATTTATTTTAGGATCCTTTTTCCTTAAATAGAGCTGCCTAAGGAATAAGAAATAGTCTAAAGTCTGTGCCTTGCAGTGACTCTTTGGTCACTGGAAATAAAAGCAGATCTTCACTTATGTCAAGCTCAGTCATTTCAGTAACAGCTTTTTTGCAGTAAGTTTTGCAATATTTCCACAGTCGCTATTTACTCTCAGTACCTAAAAGTTTTACTCAAATCATTTATGTACAAATACATGGATGCCACCAAAAGGCATTTGTCATCCATAATTTCAAACACAAAGTTTCAAGTTTCTGGGGTGTTTATTTTTTCTTCCCTCCTTCTAGTTGGAGGTGGTGACATTGGAAGAAACACAAGGATCCAATCTATCAACGCATGGCTCCATGGCTGGTGACACCAGCACAATTCTGGGTTTTTTGATAATGGGGTGGTCTACATGCCACCAGGAATGCTGGCATCAAACAGGAGACACCGTTCTTAAAGGGGGTAAAGGGTGTTTGGCCAAGGGATGCTCCAAAACTAGCCAAGGAGCCATTAGAGAGACAATGGATGCACCTCTGTGATTGACACACGAAATAATTGATATAAGACCTGAGCAGAGCGAGCAGTTAGAGAAGAGCTGAGCTGGAGAGGTGAAAGGCAGTGCTCTAGGGTGAAGATCCTGTGGTTGGTGAGGAGGAAGGGGAAGAAGGTGTCCAAGCAGAAGTTTCCCTGCAACCTATGGCAAGATGGCAGGCTGTCCCCTTGCATTCATGGAGGAACATGGTGGAACATTCCCTGAAGGCATCAGGACAGGTGAACTTGGCCAGTGGACTTGGATTTTGCTTCCAGTGGACTTGGATCATGCAGCTGTGGAAGACCCCAGCACCAGGACAGGTGACTGTTCCCGAAGCAGCCCGTGACTCTGTGGGAAGCCCTTGCTGGAGCAGCTTGGTTCTGACCTTCTGGGAAGGACTCATGAAGGAGAGGTTCGTGGAGGACTCTCTCCCATGGGAGGGACCCCGTGGGGAAGCAGGGGAGGACTGTAAAGAATCCTTCTCCCTGAGGAGGAAGGAGCAGCAGGAACCACCAGACTGTGAACTGACTCCAAACCCCATCCCCTGTACCCCTGTGCCACTGGGGGAAAGGAGGTGGAAAAATTGGGAACAAAGTAATTTGGGCCCAGGAAGAAGGGAGGGGTAGGGGTAACATATGTAAGCACTGCTTTGTGTGTTGTCTGTGCCCTGTGTGCATTTGATTACTGGAAAATTAAATTATTATTTTTCCCAAAATTGAGTCTGTTTTCCCTGTGACCTTAATCAGTGAAGAACCCTCCTTGTCCTTGTCTCGACCCATGAGCTTCCAGTCAGCCTTTGTCCTCCCTATTCCACAGTGTGTGTGGGACTGGGGGAGAGAAGTTGAGTGAGCAGCCACTGGGCTGTTTCTTTGTTGTCGTGTTAGGCCCAAACCATGACAGAAGATGATGCAGTCAGCAGTCCAGCTGAAAAGCCTCTACACCAACACATGCAGCATGGGCAACAAACAGGAGGAGCTGGAAGCTACCGTGCTACAGGAAAGGTATGACATAGTGGCAATTATGGAAACTTGGTGGGATGAATCCTATGACTGGAGTGTGGCTATCGATGGCTACAAGCTGTTCAAGGAAGGCCAAGGCGCAGCTGGAGCTGAACTCGGCAAAGGATGTAAAGAAAATCAAGAAGGGCTTCTACAGGTATGTAAACCAGATAAGGAAGGTTAAAGAAAGCATACCCCCTCCGATGAACAACAGTGGTAACAACAGACAAGGAGAAGGCTGAGATTCTCAACAACTTTTTTGCCTCAGTCTTCACTGGCAACCCCTCTCCTCACAGCTCTCAATTTGATGGCCCACAGGGTGGAGACCAGGGAGACAAAGTCCCTTCCACTGTAAGTGAAGACAAGGTTTGTGACCATCTGAGGAACCTGAACACACACAAGTCCATGGAACCTGATGAGATGCATCCCAAAGTCCTGAAAGAATTGGCTGATGTAGTTGCCAAGCCACTCTCCATGATACCTGAAAAGTCACGGCAGTCAGGGGAAGTCCCTGGTGACTGGAAGAAAGGAAACATTACACCCATTTTTTTAAAGGGTAGAAAGGAGGGTCCTGGGAGCTACTGACCTGTCAGCCTCACCTCTGTGCCTGGGAAGATCAGGGAACAGATCCTCCTAGAAGACATGCTAAGGCACACGGAGGACAGGAAGGTGATTCAGGACAGCCAGCATGGCTTTACTAGGGGCAAATCCTGCCTGACCAACCTAGTGGCTCTCTACAGTGCAATGACTGCATCAGCGGACAAGATAAAACCAATGGATCTCATCTATCTGGACTTCTGCAAAGCCTTTGACATGGTCCCCCACAATATATTTCTCCCTACGTTGAAGAGATAGTTTGACAGGTGGACTGTTCAGAGGATAAGGAACTGGCTGGATGGTCGCATCCAGAAGGTAGTGGTCAGTGGCTTGATGTCCAGATGGAAAAGGGTGAAAAGTGGTGTCCCTCAAGGGTCCATACTGGGACCAGTGTTGTTTAATATCTTCATCAATTATATTGACAGTGGCATTGAGAGCACCCTCAGCAAGTTTGCCAATGACACCAAGCTGGGTGGTGCGGTCAATATGCCAGAGGGACGGGATGCCATCCAGAGGGACCTGGACAAGCTGGAGAAATGGGCCCAGGTGAACCTCATGAGGTCCAACAAGGCCAAGCGCATGGTTCTGCACCTGGGTCGGGGCAACCAGAGATATGAATACAGGCTGGGGGAAGACATGCTAGAGAGCAGTCCTGTGGAAAAAGACCTGGGGGTACTAGTGGATCCAAAGCTGGACATGAGCCACCAATGTGCAACTGCAGCCCAGAAGGCCAGCTGCATCCTGGACTGCATCAAAAGAAGTGTGGCCAGAGATTGAGAGAGTTGATTCTGCCCCTCTACTGTGCCCTGGTGAGACCTCACCTGGAGTCCAGCTCTGGAGCTCGCAACAGAAGAAGGATGTGGACCTGTTGGATCATGCCCAGAAGAGGGCAACAAAAACAATTAGAGGGCTGGAGGACCTCTCTCATAAAGACAGGCTGAGGGAATTGGGGTTTTTCAGCCTGAAGAAGAGAAGACTCCAGAGGGACCTTATAGCAACCTTCTGATAGCAGAAAGGGGTCTATAAGAAGGCTGGGGAAGACCTATTCACTAAAGCATGTAAGAGTAGGAGGTGTGGTGGATCACTGGAATGGGATGCCTAGAGAGGTATCCCTGCTTATTTTAGGGGGTTGGACTGGATGACTTTTAGATATCCCTTCCAACCTAATATGATAAGATATTTTATTGATGTGCTAAACACATCTTACTCTGGTTTTATACTTTTGGAACTCTAAATACTTCTGCATGCACATTCCAGCAACCAAACAGAAGCAACTGAGACTTAGTCAAATTATTGTTTTTTTGTTTTGCTAAAGGCATTTTAAGAAAACAAACAAACAAAAAAGCAAAAAAAAAACCCCAACTTTCTCTGACAGGAAGGAACACCTGCCCAGAACCTGTTCTGATCAGCAAGACTGGTTCTTCAAAAGCAGGACAAAACCAAGCTCAAGGTCAAATGAAGGTGCTCCAGGTGCCAGGGCAGAGATTCTCCTGCAGCTCATGGAGAAAACTCTGGCAATAGATTGTTGCCCAGCAGCCCATGGAGGTTAATGGTAGAGCAGATACCCAATTGCAGCCCATGGAGGACTCCACACTGGAACAGGTGGGTGTGCCCAAAGGAGGCTGTGTCCCCATGGAGAGCCCATGCTGGAGCAGGCTCCTGGCAGGACCTGTGGCCCGTGGAGAAAGGAGTGCACGCAGGAGCAGGTTTTCTAGCAGGAATTGTGTCCCCCATTGTGAGACCCACACTGAGCAGTCTGTTCTCGAAGGACTGCATCCCACAGAAAGGACCCACTCTGGAGCAGTTCTTGAAGAAGTGCAGCCTGAGGGAAGGGTCCATATTGAAGTAGATTGTGAAGGCCTGTCTCCTGTGGAAGGGAGCCCATGTTGGAGCAGGGGAAGAATGTGTGGAGGAAGAAGCAGCAGAGACAAAGCATTATGAACTGTCCACAGGCCTCTGAACCCTTGGAAGATGGCAGGGGTGGGAGGAAGGTGTTTTTTGGATTTGTTCTTATTTCTCACCATCTGTAGAGTCCTAAAAAGAATAATTATCTCAAAACAGCTGCCCTGACAAACTGGACATTGTGCTCGGGTGAGGGCCTCATTTGATAACCACCTGGACCCTGTTCTTGCAGGGAGAGCCCCTTGTTTGGTAACCACCCTGATAAAGTGGACACTGTCCTTGAAAGGGGAGCCCCTCCTTTGGCAGCCACCCTGATAAATAGGACACTGTCCTTGCTTGATAAGCAGCAGTGGCCGGCAAGAGGAGCCCTGTGGAGGCACAGCCATCTTGGAATGACCACTGTCCTGTGTAAGGACAGAGCACAGGCGTGACAATAAAGGTCATCGCTCGGTCAACCGGGATGGGGGGGGCCAAGTGATCACCTGGACCCCCGTGCCCCACCAACTCACTTCCAAAACAATCCCAAGTCTAACATTGAGTCTGCGCAAAGCAGGCTGAGCCTCAGCAGGAGAGGCGGGGCCAGGTGCCATCAAAGAGGCAGACTCGAAATGCTCAGGGCACGTGCCCAGCATCCAAGGACCACAACGTCCTGCCGAGATCATCGCTGGATCCAAGGGTGGTGGTATCTTTCCTATCCACTCTCTCTTTATTTCTGTCTCTCTGTCTCTGTGTCTCTGCCTCTGTGTCTCTCCACCTCTCTCTTCATACGTCTCTCTCTCTCTGTCTCTCTGTTTCCAACCTTATTCTCAGCACATAGGGATATCATAATTTCTAATTTTGCTAAGTTTTTCCTGTTGTAACCTGTTGTTTTGAGAGGACCATTTTGCTAAGTTCTGCTACTTGTAATCTGCTGCTTTTAGAGCGATACTGTTGTATGTTTCCTTTGACAAGCTTTATAATCTTAGTTAATCTTCAGTAAAGGTGTGTTTTGTGAAAGCCTCCTGCATAATGGTCTTAATCCTAGAGTACCGTGCAGAGTATTCCCGAGCTTAATCTCACCAAATGGGTTGTTAAAAGAGATATTTATATTTAGTTTGGATCCTCAGCTCTGGGGAGCTGTGACCACTTTGTGGGACATGGTAACGCTGTACCCACTTTGTGGGACGTGACAGTGCCATGCCCACTTTGTGGGTCATGACACCATCCTACTCTGTTACTAATTGGCAATAAATGAAAGTAATTTCCCCAGTCAAGATATTTTGCCCATGATGGTAACTGTTAAGAGATCTCTCTGTCCTTATTTCAACCCATGAACTTTTAATAATATTTTCTTCCCCCCATCTCGTCGAGAAGGGAGAGTAATAGAGCAGCTTGGTGGGCCACTGGGGATCAAATGCGAGAAACAAAAAATTAATCACGAGATAAAGGCAACTCAATCAAACATACTACAAACAGCTCATTTCAGGTCGCAGTCCTGAACACCACTTTTTAAAATTGTGTTTTGCCGCTTTTTAAGTGCATTTTATAACATCACTTTTTAAAACTGTGTTTTGATGTTTTTTTAATTGCATTTGGTTAACATGACTTTTAGAAAATATCTCACATTTGATTGAGTCATCTTTATCTCATAATTAATTTTTTGTGTTACAAATTGTGTGACTCACACACTTGAACTTCCCTAAGTCTGTGTATATATATTCACACAGTTTCCTTGCAAAAATCAGAGCCCCATGAGCAGAGCGGCCTGCTTCCCAAGGTTCTGTGCACAGTGTTGGTGTGTGCTGGTTGGTGGCCAGTTGTCCCAGGGTTGAGTCAGTGGTGTAGATGTGTCTGGCAGTCAGTTGGTGGCATTCAGTTGGCGGCAGTGAGTTGGCAATGGCCAGCTGTCCCTTTCTCTGCCTAGCCAAGGTCAGCTCACCCCATCTTCAATTCAAAGACTGGTTTTCAGTTTCTACACTGTGGGTAAGAAAGAACCATCTGAGATAAATGTGGTCTGGTTCAATTACATTTACAGAATCACAGAACTGTCAGAGTTGGAAGGGACCTCTAGTGCCCATTGCCCCTCATCCTGTCACTGGAAAATACTGAAAAAGTCTGGCTCCATCCTCCCTGCACCCACCCTTTAGATACTTATAGGCATTAATAAGGTCTCTTCTCAGCCTTTCCTCATCAGAGAGATGCTCCAATCCCCAATCATCTTTGTTGCCCTCCTCTGGACTCTCTATAGTAGTTCCTTGTCTGTCTTGAACTGGGGAGCCCAGAACTGGATGCAGTATTCCAGATGCAGCCTCACCAGGGCAGAGTGGAGAGGGAGAATGACCTCCCTTGGCCTACCAGCCATGCTCTTCCTTATCCAACCCAGGATTCTTGGTGACAACAGCACATGGCTGGCTCATGGATAATTTACTATCTACCAGGACTTCCAGATCCTTCTCCTCAGAACTGCTTTCCAGCAGGTTCACCCCTAACCTGTATTGGTGCATGGGGTTCTTCCTCCCCAGCTGCAGGACTCTACATTTCCCCTTGTTGAACCTCACTAGGTTCTTCTCTGACCAGCTCTCCAGCCTGTCCAGGTCATGCTGGATGGCAGCACAGCCCTCTGGAGTGTCAGCTACCACTCCCAGTTTTGTGTCATCAGCAAACTTGTTGAGGATACACTTTGGCCCCTCATCCAGGTCATTGATGACTATGTTGAACAAGTCTGGACCAAGTATTGACCCTTGGGAAACACCACTGGTTACAAGCCTCCAATTTGACCCTCCTCCACTGATCACCATCCTCTGAGTTCTGTCACTCAGCCAGCTCTCAATCCACCTCACTGTCCACTCATCTAATCCACGCTTCCTGAGTTTCCTAATGAGGATCTTAGGGGAGACAGTGTCAAAAGCCTTGCTGAAGTCAAGGTAGATGATATCCACTGCTCTCCCCTCACCTAGCCAGACAATTATGATGTCATAGAAAGCAATCAGATTGGTCAAGTGTGATTCCCCCTTGGTGAATCCATGCTGACCTCTCCCAATGACTTTCTTTCCTTTCACATGTTTAGAGATGACATCCAGAACTATTTGTTCCAACACCTTATAGGGGGTGGAGGTGAGAGTAACTGGCCTGTAGTTCCCTGGCTCCTCCCTCTTGCCCTTTTTGAAGGCTGGAGTGACACTGGCCCTCCTCCAGTCCCCAGGCACCTCTCCTGTTCTCCATGACCTCCCAAAGATGATGGAGAGTAGCCTAGCAATAACATCTGCCAGCTTTCTCAGCACTCATGGATGCATCCCATCAGGTCAGGGCCCATGGATTTATGGATGTCCAGTTTGGCCAAGGGGCCTCTAACCTGGTCCTCTATCAAGGGAAATTCTTCCTCTCTCCAGACCTTATCTCCCACCTCCAGGGTCCAGGATTCAAGATTCAGGTCCAGGGTCCAGGATTCGCTGCTTTAGCAGTGAAGACTGAAGCAAGGCAGGCATACCTTCTCTGCGTCTTATAATCATAGAATCACAGAATGTCCTGGGTTTTAAGGGACCTCTACAGGTCACCTAGTCCAACCCCACTACAATAAGCAGGGACACCTCACACTAGAACAGATTGCTCAGAGCCCCATCAAGCCTGACCATGAATGCTCTTGTGAGCATGCTCTTGTCTTCCACCACTAGGGCATCTGCCTCATCCATCATTCCCCTTGTCTTCCTTTTTTTATTGATGTACTCAAAGAAACCCTTTTTGTTGTCCTTGATACCTCTCACCAGATTTAATTGCAGGTGGGCCTTAGCTTTCCTCATTGCATCCCTGCATCCTCTGACTACACTCCTATATTCGTCCCAAGTGGCCAGTCCTGTTTTCCACCAAAGGATTCAGGTTTTGATCAAGCGTCTAATAGAAACAAATTGCACAAAAAGCTAAACCCATTTTAAAATGGTACATGGCTAACATATGAAAGGGTTATAAAATGAGACTGCAAAAAAAGGTAGAATATTGGACTGACACAAGTATTTTCCAGAACAAAGGTTTTAATACTTTTTTAACGATGTAGTTTATTTATAGTTCTTAGCTTCAGATAAAGGCTGAAGCACAAAAGACTGAGCTTCAGGTTTGGAAATTAGTCTTGTCCTTGGAGTTAGAAAGGACTGGAAGGACACAAATGTTTTGCAAGAGGGAAGGTGGAAAAGTCTGCCAAAAATTCTAACTGCAAGCACAAACTTACTAACCTTAATAGTTCTAGAAATAAGACTCCCTGGTGCCACTTATTCTTTTAAAGATGGAGCATAAGAATGCTTTGCAAGAGACTTTGTTTTAACTTAGAATCGAAGCTGCCGAACAACATGTCAGAGGTTCCATGCGACTAGCAGAGTTTGACTGAAAAATATAAATATATGAAATACACTGTACTCTCTTATGATCTTAAAATTAAAGCTTGCATATTGATTTTACAAGAGTTTTCAAAATTATTTTTGGCTGACATTGATGGCAGTGTAAGTTTATTTTGTGAGAACATATGGAAGAACTAGCACTTGGACTATTAATCAGAAAATTACCTGTAGACAGTCTGAAGAAATTAAGGACCATTTCATGCAAAAAAACAGCATCATGTGGAATAGATTGCTGAAAGCCATGACTGGGGGCGGGGGGGGGTGTGGGGTGTGGAAATCCAACAAGAGCAAGAAAAAAACTTTAAGTGAGTTCAAGGCATGCTAAAGATTATTTCCACCAAGTAGCAGTGTAAAAGCAAAACTGAGCTTAAGGACAGCCCTTAAGTAAGACACTCCTGCTGGGCTATATTCTTTCTACAATCCTAACATTCACCAAGACAGGTTTTCAGACAGCTCCACTCTGGCAGCTACACAGCTTGCATATGTGTTTCCTTTTCTTGGCACAGGAATCCTTGAATTCAAATGGTTCTGCACCACACCTTTACAGCAAATGATGCATGTTTTGAGGTAACCATAAACATCCAGTAACACCATCTATTGGAGGTGCTTTAGTTAGACTAATTTAACCTAGCTGAACATTAAGTCATTAGCCAAATGAGCCACCGTATTAGATGACAAACGTGGTTTGGAGTCCATCACTTTTGCTCCTTTCTCCATCTTCTCCTCCTGTAGTCTTAAGGACAGAGGAGCCCAGTGAAGTCAATTGCTCATAATATACTACTACAACTAAAGGAAAACAAAAGTCAAAGTGAAAAGTGAACACAGGCAACAGCTTTATGATAAAATTAATTTTATAGTATTATTCCTGTTCTTCCTTTCTTCTAACACTTATTTGATTCACAATGCTTACTGCCTTAGTACCTACAGCCTTTGTTGTATATCCTGCCTTTTGTCTCACAGAACCACCAAAACATAGTATTTTCAAATTCCCTGGCCTATGGTGGTCAAGTTAAAAAACACCAACACCAAAAAGAGCAGCAACACAAAACATATGAGCAGGAAAACATACAAGGAAGACTATCGCTACCAGCAGAAACGTAGAACTTCTGAAATTGAATACCTAAGCCACAACAGTATTTTATTTTTTTTTCTCCTGAAATGCATTATAGAGACCACAGCTGACTTGCTGTATTCAGAGCTCATGGTGTCAAACCCCCCACACTCTGCCTGCATGACCTATGGGCCTGTGATTTCTGCCTTTCCAGTGGACAGGGAGTTTCCCTGGGGCAGAGACCCATGACAGGCACTAAGAAATTCCCATCCAAGCATGAAGCTAATCTGACTAACAACCAATCCTGATGTAACATTTTTCATTCCAGTTCAAAAAAACACCTGTACTCTGTTCCATTCAATTTCCATTGCAGAATATTTTATTTCCACCTTTCTAGGAGATACTCCATAGTTCCATCACATGTTAATGCACCAAACAAACAAAGAAAAACCTTAGTGAAACTCCATCACCTATCCCTACCAAGGTGGTTAGATTCAAACAGTACATTTACACTTTCTGACCTTAAACACACAGTGAATCCCCTTGTCACAAAAAGGAATTGTAGCAAAATTTCCACACATACCTAACTTCTATATAATCATCCTGGATGCTAACTGAGCTTGCAAACAAAATACAATACAATACAATACAGACATACTCAGACATAATTTCTGACCTCATGTTTATGTAAAATACAAATCGGTTCAAATATGCTAAGTCTCACAGGCACATATTATATTCTAAACTCCTTTGCTGTGTTTCATATACAATACTACAATTGGAATCCATGAACGCCCTAAAGAATTCTGCTCAGATGCTCCAAATTGTGTAGCCAAGAGAAAAAAACTGGATCTTTTTTTTGGGGGGGGGAAATGCTATTGGCTGAGAATGCATTAAATTCACTGTTAAGATGCATTATGAAATGGCAGTGGCATGTCACATACCTATTTTGAAAACAAGAAACACTCATGACTAGATTAAATGATCTTTAGGATGTAATGCTCTTATATTCCTATTAAGAACACCAAGCAATGAAAGACAGAAGCAGCTTTAATGCTTATTTGTTATCGTTTTGCTAATTGGTAGTATAGGTTCTCCACTACTCCATGTGGTCACTCACTGTAGTTTCCATCATCCACAGTATTCCTACTTTATTTCAGGTGAGTTTTTCAGTCTGTGGCATATCATGCGCACTCATACCACTAAGTAAAAGCTGTGGCTACATCAGACAACTTTTGTTGGGGCAAAACATCTCCTTGAAGTTAAAAGTATGTCTAGCACAACCAGCTGAAACAAAACAAACAGCAGCAATCACACTATCTTGCCATAATGTATCTCTTAAAGAAGTTATGACATGCACTTATTGGCATGAGTCCAGCACACATGATTTAGCCCAGCCTGGAAGATGATTTAGGGGTTGGACCACCAAAGAGAGGCTGAGAGAACTGCATCTGTTCAGCCTGGGGAAGAGAAGACTTGGGTGGAATCTCATTAATGTGTGCAACACGATTAAGGTAGGGGTAGGGTAGTAAAGAAGGGGCAGAACCAGACTCTGTGGGTGCTACCCAGGGACAGGACAAAAAGCAATTGATACAACACGAAATACTGGAAATACCATTTAAGTGTAAGAAAATAAAAGAAATGACCGAGGTTGCTCAAACACTAGGATGTGCCACATAGAGAGGTTGCTGGAGTTTCCACATTCAGAGATACTCAAAACCCACCTGGTCCTGGGCAACCTATTGTAGCTGCAGCTACAGGATTATGACTAGATCTTCAGAAGTCCCTGCCAGCTTCAGGCACTCTGCAATTGTGCAATTCAGAGTTGTTAGCATATTCTTAACCTTCATGAATCTCTCAGCTGTCAAATTGGTCTCAGTAGAACCACTAAATCCTGGTCCAAAGGAGTTAATACTTTCTGGATTCAAGTAAACTTATGTTAAAAATCTTTCCTCTGCTTCCTCAATATTTTCTTATCACTTTCTAGCTTTGGAGAACTGCTAAGAAAAACTATTGACTGGTAATGACTCTTAAAGAGAAATCCCCTAGACAGTTTCTGTGAGATGACATCAGAGCTCCTTTTATAAGGCTGTTTGAATGGAGGAATCTACTTTTTGAATAGATCTTCTTTCAGATGCATAGCCTCTCCTCTATTTACACTTGGTTTCCAGTAATGTCAGGTTCAGCTGACTCCCATTATCAGAAATGAATTTCAGTGAGGTTTATTACTGAAACTATTCAACACACTTAATAGAAGCAAATCAGGTAACCTCTGAGATTGAGATAAGAGGGATTCTTCTCTAATTTATGTCCTAAAATTTAGGGAGTAGGCAATAGTTGACAATTCGTTAAATTTTTTGTGCACATGCATTGCCATAAGAAACACAAATGAAAAAAAGAAATGGTTAGATTATGTAAGACTTTGAGAGTAATTTTTAGTAAAAGTTTATTTTTTTTTAATAGGGATCCACACATAAAACACAGAGCCTCAGCTATCACTTCAGTGAAGTCCATGAAGTCTAGTAACTTCATCTAAGTTGAAGTTTTGATTCACCAAACTTAATTTTTAAGTTATTTAATGTTTTCCATTGAAGTTTAAATCTCATGGAGTACAACAGACTGAAAAAGCAGAATAATATCCAACTAAAAGCACTAGCTGATTAGCACTTTCAAACACTCCCAGAACTCAGCAGGATTTAATTAAGAAGTTAAAGGTAACAGGGCTGATACCACATATCCAGTTCTCTGAGCACACGACTTTTCAGCCACCTTGTAAAGCTTAAATCACTCTACATTTGTTTTACAAAGAAGATGGACAAAATGTGACTGTGTATCAGTGACTAAAGACAGTGTATGGAGAAAACATGATTAATAAATTATTTTTTGAGATGCAAAATGCTTTTTTGTGTTTTGCATATCAATTTCCCACAAATACATATCACCCAAATGTTCAAAACATCTATTTTTTCTTTCTCAAAAACCTACCTATACTTTTTAATCATGAGTAAGTCTGACAATACATTGTTAGCCAACATCTCCTATGACAACATGAAACAAACATGCAACAAAACTAATGCTTCTTTTGGCAATCAGACAGATTCTGCTTAGCAGCCACTCAAGGTACAGAAAACGTGGTCCTGGCCAGGATCAAGATCATGTGAAGTCACTGTACATTTAAGTTCACCAAGTGTCAGCCTACACTGCATCAGATCACATTACTGCAATGCAGTATTTAGAAAAAGAAGATGTGTACATAGGGAAGCTTGATAGTTTTATGCAGCAGAAAACCAGACAATACAGGGAACCATGGGATTAATTATCATGTCCTGCAGTTTCAAAAGCTGTGAACACTGGTATTATGCAAGGATTCAAACTACCATGGCAGCCTGCATGACAAAAAAAAAAAAAAAAAAAAAAAAAAAATCAACAAAAGCCACCACTGTGCAAAATCACCATAGTAAAAATATATCTCAAAAATCAACTTCATTTTTCATAAAATGCAACTTTTTGTCAAAATAATGTCAACAGGTAGTAACAAAAATGAGCATGGCAGGTATGACACTTCCCACCAACAGGATGTGATTTAACTGATACTTCCTTGAAGACTATTTTTACCCAGTGATGTTGCCTGAGAAAGAAGATAGTTGGCTTTTTTTTTGTTTATGTCTGATTCATCTACTACAGATATGCACTCACAGAGATAGTAATAAACAGAGACAAAAACACTGAGGAAACAAACAAATCAGATATCCTTTGGATTGCAATAAAAAACAGTAACAATCCTCAGATTTTCTTTCAGGGTTCTGCAAATAGGAAGGTGCTGCCATGAAAAGCAGTAGTGTCAACCTGATAGTTGATAAGTCTCAAAAGAGACATAAGGTGAAACAATATATAACCTATAATGGAAAGAATTAAATGTATTTGAATGCACAGACAGGTGTTAATCAAAAATAGAACAACTGATGCTGCTATTTGTCAGTGTGTAAGAACAAAATAAACACTCATGAGAGAAGCAAATACAAGATCTCCCAGATGCCAAATACTTTAAAAAAAAACGCAGAACTCACCTCAATTTCAGAGTCAAACATTAAGTCCCATAGGGGCATGGACACGTTTACTCCCCCTGGTATTAATGCAATAAACCCAAACTATGATAGTAACAAAATTAATTTCCTCTCGACAGCTGTCCTAGCTTGCTAGTAAAAGATTTTGCTCGGATCCCAATACACAGATATTCAGATCACAAAGGTTCTACTGCATAAATTCTGTAACTAACTGTTTTAGAATGACATAAGCAACTTTGAAGATTAGGTTTGTCAACACTTTTGAGATTTGCTGTCTGCATTGTCTGCATATAGAAAAGCGAGAAGTATGTAGTGTTTATGCTATGCTTAGCTGAAGGATTTCAGACCTCTAGGATGATATTCCCATTTTCACTATTTACCATTTTTAAGGGGACTCACTTTGATGTGTAAAAATTTATTCCCACAAACAAGGTGTTTTTAATCTTGCAGTGCCCAGTAAATTGGACCTGGAAGCAGTAGTTGACTTTGCTGCTGCCAGATAAAACTGAACATTTGGACATTAGCAATGTCTGCAATCAGATACGCATTAGAGAAAAAAATCAGATTTTATTCCAAGGAGTGGTTTGAAAATGTTAGCTCTGAGTGGAAACGGAGAGAGGTAAGGAACTCCAGAAGACAAAAAAGAGCTTCAAAGCCATCTCACATTGCTATCATTTGTGCAAGAATGTCTTGCTATATTTTGCTTAACTGTTAAGAAGATTATGTGAAAAATTTGTCTCTAACCTTAAGCCCACTCAAGCCAACCTCAGATCTAAGATGGCAAGATGTCATGTGAAGTTAGAAGGAAGAATTGCACAGCTGAGAAACCAACCTGAAATGCTCCTTCTAAGCTGGCATCCTCTCTTCCATATTTATTTCCCCAAATATGTTGAAAGCTGCAATTTTGCAATGAACTTCAGGGGCAGTTGATTTTGTTCTCTCTTTATCACCATGTACTGTTCTGAAGGTCTTATCAAAGGTTCTAGCCCAGGTAATCTGTTTTCATACAATCTAACCATTACAATACCATTCAGTGCAGGAGTAAGAAAGGCAAAACTGCATTGTTAAGTTCAAAAAAACAACACTAAAATAACTATGGTGATAGTTCTATGACTAGATAGAAAATCTTGTATTAAAAAAAAAAAAAAAGAGCAGCAAAATAAAAAAAAACACCCTTAGTTTTTAAAAAACAGTTTGGAGTCAAAAAGTTGTGCAGAATATAGGCCTGAGGGATGGGAAGGATGTGACCAGGAAAGGAGTAATAGATAAAAACTGAAAACAGCTTCAGTGTCCTGGCATCATAAGGAAATGCCTGCTGTAGAGGCAGGAGGTGACGCACAGAGTAAGGAGTCAGATCTTCGATTTTTCAACACTGAAATGATGACTGACTATGCATCAGAAGACTAAATTATTCAAAAATAAACTTCAGAGAAAAGTAAAAGATAAAATACCATTCTTATGGAACTCCTGCATAAAAATGGAGAGTGGATTTGGAAGATCCTGTGGTGGATGGAGTGTGATTAGACACGTCTTAGCTATTCTATTCCTTTTTGTAATACAATGGATTTCTTTCATCAGAACATCTTTCTGGTTGTACTTTTTGGGTGAAATGTGATACTACACCTAAATAAAACCTAAAAAATTTATAATACAATGATCCCCAATCAAGATTATTATTTTGCTTTCCTGCTAATAAAAGAGCTGTTGGATCCAAAGGAGAAGGAGTCTAGAGCTTCAGCAATAACATTGTCAACTTCCTCAAAATCCTCCCAACTAGCCACCTACACAGCAAGATCTATAAATGACACTTTTATATTCTGTTCTTTTTGTGTAGCAGGACATATGAAAACAGATCAAGCTGCTACACTAATTAATTACTAGGATGCATAATTCCCCAATATTCTTGTGCTTTCACACTTCCCAAAAACCTCACCTTTAGTCCAGAAAAATCTCTCAAAATAGCATATTCCTCCCTGCACTTCTGAATGTTTCTTCCTATTCAGGCTCTGACTTTTCATCTTTCCTTCATTCTGTCAATAAGCTTGTAGCTCCTGTAATACTTAGGTGTTCCCCAGCTAGCTTCTCCAGCTTCAGTTCTGCTACAGGCAGAAAACCAAAACAACAAATAAATTCTTCTCCCTGCCTTCTTTGAGTATTGTGTGCCTTTTTCAGAAAAGCAAAAAGCAAATAAACAATTTCTGGCTCAGTGACCAACCCACCATCTATTTCTCCAAGGCAAGATCATACCTTTGCAAACATTGCTGCTTCTCTGAAAGCTCATCTGAACCTCCCTGGCTTACCAAAATCAGAGCCAAACTTTAGACTAAACAAAATTTTGCAAAACTTTATTTGAAGGTATCACAGCCAGAGAAAATCACATGGCCACTTTTCTACATTAGATGAACAAATTATTTAAGTTATTCTACTCCATTGCAATCCATCTGCTTGTAAATAAAAATTTGATCATTTCACCTGCAAACTGATCATCCCAGGAATTTACGTACTTGCACAGCTGGGTGCTCAAGTTGTTTGTTTTTTTGTTTATTGTGGTTTTTTTCCTATTGGGACTGTTCCATTTGTGATTTATATACACATGAATAGTTATATTTTGCTCCCACACAAGGAACACCAGCAAACCTGGCATTAATTATATCACAAGCGTCTTTTCTAGGTAGTTACAAACTCTTTGTCAAGTATTTCCACGAAAAACAAAACTACTCAATTTGTACATCTGTTCGAAGTGCAAATGTTAAATAATTTCATAATGAAGAAATAAATGGCATTTTGCAAATCTTTCCAATAGAACACTGAGTTTTCTTCAACATAGTGAGTATGCATCTAAAACAGTAATGTGCCTTTTAATTAAGCAGTAATTTCTTATGCTGCTGCTTTTGCACTTAATTCAGTAACGGCCTACATTGCATTTATTTAATCTCAGCAAGGACTCAGCAATATCACCCAGTGAAAGCCAGGAGGATGGAATCTGATCTTACTACCTGTGATTCCCACATTTCAAAAACTGGTGAAACTGGTGAACTGGTGAAACAGTGATGACTAGAACTCTGACAAGTCAGCATCTTATAGAAGTATCTACTATCAACTGGGTTTTGCTAGTCCATTTAAGGGAATGTGAGGATTCCCCTGCCACAAAGTAAGGTCTGCCTTCAATACAACGCTCAAAATCTGGGTACCACCATGACATGTAGTGGTTTAGATTAGGCAGGAGGTAACGTCAGATGATCCAGGGATCCTCTCTGGCTTCAGACAGTACTAAATCTATCAGTGCCAAAATTCAAACCAGCTAGTGTAGACAGGTGAACCAAACAATCAGCTTCTGCAACTGATTTGTCTTTTGACATCACAGAAGATGTTTCTGCTTCTTAAAACTTCAAACAAAGAAACTTAGTACTTCATTCTGTCTTACCGTAACAGTTTAAGTGACCCCGACAGGTTATTTACACTGAGAAGAGGCTCTAGAAAGAGGAGGGTTTTTAGCACCTTGATGGACTCGGGAGGTTTGGAAGAGAGAGGGCATTCCCTCCCACTTCCTGCCATACTCTATAAAAGCCAGAACTGTCAACTCAGCCCCTCTTCTTCCTGTGCCTTTCTTCCTTGCTGCTGCTGCTGCTGCTCAGAGGTTCTTCAGTTTGCCACATGCTCTCCAGAATCCAACTCCATCAGGTGCCATGAGGAGCTGTGGACCCCCCTTGTGAAGTGGCCTGCAAGGGACTCTCACCCACCTATTCCTGCAATCATTAAGGTCAGTTTTGTATATATCTGTATGTAAGTTTATATATCTGTTCTTCCCCCTATGTGTTTATCCCTTTTCTGTGTTACAGTGAATTTGTTCCAGTTTCAATTTCCAACCCTTAAGTCTCTCCTCCTTATTCCCCTTTTTATGTTTCTGGGGAGGGGGGAGAGGGAGTAATTCTGCTCTCCAGTTTGTGGTTCACCCTTACCACTAAACTAGAACACTTACTGAGATAAATTGTGATAGAAGTTCAGAAGTTCATAGATATTTTTTAATACCTACATTACCAACAGTAAAAAGACAAACAGGTTGCCTTGATCATGCACATCTTCTAGTATTATTAAAAAAAAAAAAAAAAAAAAAAAAAAAAAAGCAGCAACTTGCAGCAGCTTCAAAGGGAGAGAATTTCAACCACAGACGGCTGACTGTAAAGGTGAATATCAAAACATTATGTTGACTACTAACTCGTTCATGGGGGAGAAATTAAGTGCAGGATTAGCAAATGCAGAAACATTGCTAGAGGAGGTTCTTCTGAAGTGTTCAAACCTGTCTTTCCCATCGATATGTTTAAATGCAATGAGATGGGACTTTTCTAAATACTGCAGAGTATACAGAAACTTAACTTTTAAAACCAGTTTTCTCAGGCTGGAAAGGGGAAGCCTCTGGTAAAAAGAATTTCTGTTCTGTTGAAGGGAAAAAGGATTGCTTATCATTGACATATCTGACACTCACGAATGTTGCAAAGGAATAAAGAAAAGTGCTTACTGTTTACAAACAGAGCAGGTTAGCCTGTAAGATTCCAAATGTTTCTAGGGTGGCAGGTGAACGAAGTGCACATTTGACTATTTAACTTCAGCAAAAGGTAGAAAAATTGTTTTCTTACTTACAAGCAAACAAAAGACTGGACATCTTATCAAAGGGGACTAGCTGTACTTCTTTGCTCTTTGTCATTTTCTCCTACTACTTATAAACTCCAACTGCCACCAACTGCTTGTGCCATAAGTAGCCATGCAGCTCACAATTTAAATTACTATACTTACTATAACATTCTATAATAAGGCTGTAAAAGAGAGTGTTTAAATTCAACTAAAGTCTTTGGGAAAATACCCTTAACGAAATTTTCACAGTTTTCTGAGTTCTTTTGCATAGCACTGCCATTTTTACTTAAAAGGAAAAATACCTAATGGAACCATGTGACAATCTCTGTTTTCTCAGGTTCTCCACTAGGAAGACCTGCACCTTTCTTGTTTTGTCTCTAGCAACAGCTGTGACTTTTCTTCTGCTCCAGGACAAGGGCCCCGCACTCCCCACGCCCCGCTCCCCTCGGCCCGGCCCGGGCTGACGCCGCTGTTGGCACTCAGCACCCTGGACAGAGCCGCCGCCCTGAGACGCCGGGCGGTGCTCTGCCTTAACAAGGTGGTGACGTCCAACAAAAGGAGGTAGCTCTCTCCTCTCGTTTCTATGCCGGTGGGTCAGGCACATTAATAGTACCGGAAGGGTGCCCTGGCGCTGTGTAGTTTCAAAGAAGCTGTTGTTACTCAATGACACTGCACTGCACAGGAATAAAAATTTCCAGGGTAAATGTTGTTTGCTAACAGGAATTGCTTATAAATTTTACCATTTTTCTTGTAATTGTGATTAAAGGATGAAGTGTGGAACATGTGTAAATTGTCCACCTGCACTGATGGTATCAGACTTTGGATGGGAAATTATTATTTTTGATGTAAGTGAAGTTCGTGAAAATTGTGTGATGAATGTGTATTTCAATGACAATTCAGGTTTATTCTAAAGATGATGTAATAGCTTTATAAAATGATGCTGCAGACAAGCAACTACTGACTTGGGTTTTATAAAGCTGTAATTATTCACTCCCTCTGTTTCTCCATTTTATGCTCAAATTTCATTATGCTTAAAACAATGCTCTTGGGAAAAGCATCTGGAGAGTGCAGAACACATCTGTTCCAGATCTGCTACATAAATGTGCATACACTAAGAATACACAATGCTGTAGAAATCACTTAAGACTCATCTCACCCTTTGGTTCAAATACAATTTGCTGACACTGCTTTTTATGGAGGGGTCTCTTCTAAAAATGCTAAAACTGATTTTGTGTAACTTCAGTTAGGAAAGATTTATCAATACATCTTATGCTCCTTTTATTAAAAGAAAAACATTGGCAACCTCACTAGTCACTTTTGATCCCATATACAAATTTGGAAGAGTTACACGTTTTCTGAATGACAGGTATATAAATGCTGCTGTGTTTCAGATCACACATTTTCTGGATCTCTACTGCTACTCAGCCTCCACCCCTCCTCCGTGCAGCTTTCTAAAATAACTGCTGTTCTGTCAGTTACTGACAGAAGACACATCTGCAATTACTCTGACTTCTTAATTTTCCTGCCTATTTAAAGATCTTGGATTTGAGTTCATAAATCACTAAAATTATCTTTCTTCTTAGAGAAAAAAAAATGCATAGAAACAGTTAAAATTCAAGTCAGCAAAATCACAAGTTGGGATGAAAAGCTCCAGATGACATGTATTTAAAAGATAGTTGTTTAGAAACAAAAAATAACTTGCTTGTGAAATGAAGTGTGCTTTCAGTTACATGAAAGTACCTTTTCCCATAGCAGAAGCCTAGAATCTGCTAAATTCACTGTCTGATAAGATGACAACTGCTTCAGTGCCACTGTAGTCTGTAGGAGTTGTGCACAGGTCATGTGAGATGCATCTGCCCTTAGTAAAATGCAAGTATCTATGCTGTATTATATTGTTATGAAAGATAGACTTAATTCAGTACATTTTACTAATCACTGCAGTGCCTTACAGAGTAAAATTAAATATACAGCAGACAACTGTGGCCATTAATCTTGCAAATAATCGTTTTACTTAACATATTCAGGTGCCGACACATTGGAAATTGTGCTTGTTTTATGGACTGAGAAAGCAAGGCAGACTTCTACACATTTCCTCTGCAAAGCAAGAGAGAACTGAAGGGAAAGTGAGCTCATGCTATTTCATCTGAACAGCCTCAGTTGTGCTGTGTTACGAGACCCTGACCTATTACAGCTTAAAATAAATAAGAGTAAAATAAGAGTAAAACTTCGGTTCTCAAGTGCTTTCACAAGTTGAGGCTTCAGTTCAGACTGAAGAATCACCATTATTGGTCAAGCACTATTAGAAGGAGTAGAAAAAAAACCCCTCTTTTATAAAAGTCAGGAGATTTAATCTGGAACTCAACAAAATAAAAAAATAATTTTTATCTGTACAAACTCTACAATGCTCTTCACTGTACTGCTTTTCAGAGCAGAACAGTATCTTTTTGTTCCCTCTTCTTGCAGGTTTCTACTTTTAGATCCATCTTGAAGAAAAAGATTTTTGAGTCTCCTCCAAAGCTTAATTTAGGGGAAGTTCTATGACAGCCATAAACCTAATCAGAAAAAAGGTGCATTTTCATCAATTTTCATCAGAAGAGGTGCATTTTCTACAATGTTTTCTTGACACCACTGCAACATCCAGAACCTCAAGAAGTCCTGTATCTTTCCTATGATCCA
Organism: Hemiprocne comata; assembly: GCA_020745705.1. NCBI lineage: Eukaryota > Metazoa > Chordata > Aves > Apodiformes > Apodidae > Hemiprocne > Hemiprocne comata. Next base: position 46,408,440 of record CM036616.1, read on the forward strand.
TCCCTTTCAGATTAAATTCAAAAATTATTTGAAAGTAATTCTGGGCCAACTTTGACAGCATGAACATGAACAGTTGTAGGCTCTTAGCATTTCCCTAACTAATCCTTTGCCATCTTTGGGTTACTGTGCTCCATCCCTTTTTGGAACTCTGTCAGCATTTCAAGATACTATGTGGGAAGTACAAGCTGAGGACACTTAGAATCTTACTAGAAATATGTTCAGTGTGACAGACCAAAGAATGAAATTTATTTGTATTTGCCCTTTCCTGTGCTTTAATGGACTATAAATCTCCTTCTCACAGTTAAAATCAGACCCTGATTGAGTGGACTGTTTTATTAATTGCAGGGAATTCTGTAGCTTCAAGTGACAATTTTATTTCAAACATCATCATTATGGTTTGGGAGACCCCGGCACTGTGTTGGACACCTATCGGAGAGAGAGGGTCCTTAGCACCCTGAAAGGCTGGCAGGGGTCAGTATTCCCACCCACTGCCTGTCACAATCTATAAAAGCCAGGAGAGCTGGAAGCCGCTCTCTCCTTCCTCCTACTCCTCTTCCCCTGCCGGCTGTGCAGCTGGTTTCCTTTGGCTTCCCACGTGCTCGCTCCAGAATCCAACTACATCGGGTGCTGTGAGGAGCCGTGGACCTCTTCTGGAGCGGCCCTGCGTTCCCCATATCCCTGCCATCCTTGAGATCGGTTTTGTATATTGGTATATAAATATTTACCCATTTCCCCCCCCCCTCACCCCACGTTTTACCCTTTTTTCCTTGTGTTACAGTAAACTTGTTTCTAGTTTCAGTTTCCAAAGTTTAAGTCTCTCTTTTCTTATTCCCCTTTCTGTCTTCCCTTGGGAGGGTGGAGGGGGGGTAACAGAGAGCAATTCTGTCCTCTGGTTTGTTTGGGGTCACCTTTAATATTTAAACCAGAACAATCATCCAACAGAAATCTTTCTATATTTAAGATATGTGCTGCTGATAAATATTTTAAGGTAATCTTAATTGTGCAACTGTCTGCTTTCCATGTCAACAAAACTGGACAGCCACCCAGTGACTACTCTCAAGTTTTATTTATAATTTCAATGAATAAGCTTTCACTTCAGTGTCTGTTTTACTGAAATGTTTAAAATGTGCATCTAGTCTTCTTCATGGTACACTTTATTAAAACCATATGAAAAACCTACTGTGTTGCTATCAACATTCCTAAATGTTCTGAAGGTAGAAGTTTATATAATTAAGGGTTCAGCAGCACCTTGCAAAAAAGAAGGGCTACCTCAGGATGTGTACGGATATTGCAGTCACAGGCCATTATCCATGAGACAGAGAATCAGTTATTAAAAGTCCCTATAAGCAGAAGCTTACGTTGGGTTAATATTTGGTGGAACCTGGATGCCAACAACATAACAATGAATAAATTTACATTGAAGAAGTGAACATACTCTCTTTACCTCTTCTGTATAGGATTTCCTGTCAATTAAAACTCAGCTATTGTAAAGCAGTGATATAAACTAGAAAACTTTGTCCTTAATGTTCAGATTCTAATGGCATAATGGTATTTTCACACTAGCAATCACTGCATTAGTACTTGCAGAACAGAAGTGAACTCTGTACAGTTACCGCAGCACTTGCACTGCCTGGCACCACTTTGTGATCACCTCTACACACTGTATTTCACAGTCTTCCTCCAGAAGTGTCCTTCCTTTAAAAACTGAAGGTAGCCCAGGCATCCTTTTATGGTTTCTTTATTAAGAATTATTCCTCTCATCTAGATTTCTTACAAAAATACTATTATTTCTTAAAATTTAAAGCAGAAAGAGCTTAATAAAGGCTACCTTTCTCTGAATTACAGACAGTAAAGTTTGTTTCTAGATTCACAGAAGTAGAGTGACACAGGAAAATTACTCAGGAAAAGCTGTATTAAAAACTTAAATCTCATTTTCACATTGTAGGGCAGAAATACCACCTTAAACCAAATTAAATGCTTCTAATATAACTCTCACAAAGGGATTAAATAATACTTTGAAGGATATTGCTTTTTAGGACAGCAAGCCATGTTGTATATCAAGAATTTTGCCCACCTCTTGAACTGCAAACAAGATATCAAATCATTGCAAAAGAGAATAGTATTTGTGTCAATTTCTGATTTTTCTAAACCTTTATTGTTTCTCTCCCCTGAGTTTCTAGGGGGAAAAAAATACAGCAATTCATAAATTAAGCCTTAAAATTACCTTAAAGGTCTTTTCAGACATCAGTGATTCTATGACTCTATAAGCAAGTCTTCAATCAAAATTACTAAAGAAACACCTGAAAGACATGGCAAATTTGCATTTGAACTCACACTAACAGTCATGATTGTAAAACAGCAATGGTATAGTTGTGTCTCCTATAAAAAGTCTGAACTTTACTTTTTGTAACATGAGATCTCCTAAGGGGCTGAACAGAAGTGCCTGCTTAAAAAAGACTCCGAAGCTTTGAAATGGACAGATTTTGAGCTAGCTAAATGAACAGAAGTTAAATAATTTTTTAGAAAGATCAGAAGTACACACATGAGCACTGTCAGCTTTATAAGAATCCAAAAATCTAATACTCAGAAGGATCTGGTAAAGTGAAAAATGTTATGTTACTAAAGCTCTGACTGCTCATACTTTACAGGTTTTTAGTTTTTCTTCCAAGGTACATGGTTGCTATCAGATGTAGATACTATCACCATTTCATTCTTGGGTTTCTGACTCTCTCAGAAGAAACATCAAACACAAGTTGTTATGTGAATTATTAAGAGTTTGTGACATCTCACTGGACCTGGATTTCTTCCCTGTGAAATGAAAATTATTAGTCTAGACTGTCTGACAAATTGATTTCCTAATAGGCTCAAAGAAATATATTACCTCTGTGCATCTCCCCATTCAGACAAGAATTGCACGCAGTATCTTGTAGAAAAGAAACATAAGGCTGTTAAGATTGAACAACACTGACAGCACCCTCTATGCAAATGATACTGTGTTTTACTTTTTAATGTGTATATATAGTTACTATATAATCTAAGTTTCTTTTTATAAAAACTAGTTCCCTAAATCTATCTGGAAAACTCATCTGAATGAGTGCAGGTCTACAACATATCTAGCATAATCACTAACAGATTGCTCAGGAATGGAGGCAAACATCCATGTGTGTGAATGGTATATTCTGCCATTTGTGAACAAATATGCCCACAAAGCCTCCATTTTTTTTTAGCCTGAAAAAACTCATAGTAACTCTTCACTAGACATGACAATCAAAAGTAATCCCTCCTACTGACTAAATTAGTCTAATTAGCAAATACTTACTCTATTTGCAGATGACAGTTCTACTGTATGCAGACTCAAATTTATAAAGCATTCTTTCCAGCTTCAAAGAGAAGGTACTGATTAGTACGTAACTAAATAAAAGCCTTTTAAATGTTACATTTCCCGCAATAGCCTAAGATTTGCAACATACCTCAGCTGTGTGAGGAACCTTTATCAGCAAACTACGAGTAATAAAAATGGCATTTTCATACAGGAAGTCAAATCCCCATAGGCTAACTTCATGCATGTTAATGCATGTTAATGCATTAATTCCAAGTGTTTAGAGGTGGAAAAGCAGGATCCCACTGGGAATAAAAAACAGAACTATAAGTCAGGAAACCCAAGCGGCTATTCTCAGCTGTACCACTGAGCTTCCCTGTGACATGGTAACAGCTTCATTTCTGTTCCTCAGTGTCCCTTGAGAATGATAAATATGAATTACATCTCAGATCATTCATGATAAAAACTTTGACTGCTATGTATACACGTTGTGTGACTTAAATACTACTATATGCAATGTTTCAGATACACTCTACAAAGAGCACATGGCATCAAGGAATTGGAGTGCAACAAAATAAAGAAAAAAGGAAAGAAAAAAAACAGCAGTTTGTCTGTAGTCTACATTTGTTCAATGCTGAATATGATGTGGTTTTGAAAAATCACCAGAAAATTATTATGTAGTGATAGGGTACAGGCTATAACAAGCTGAATATTGGATCAGACAGGTAAATGTAAGGCAAAAGACCATTTAGGAGAGTTGACAGAAAACATAGCTATGAGCAGCAGTGGAAACTATTCTCATACAGCACATGGAAGAAGAATAACAAAAGACCAACATGGCAAACTTGGCACTTCCTCAACCACAATGAAGAAAAAGCAGAACAGAAAAAAACACCAAAAAATGCATGCACACATGCCCTCAAATAAAATATGTCACGTTACAAAAGCTGATTGCAAAAGAAAATAAGGGTTTGCACAGGCAATTGCTGAAAAACATGGGCAAATAGTTGTATCAAAGGCAAGAGCAAGTTATGAGGAAGACCAAAAGCAGTGTCCGAGGGAAAAAAGCAATCAGAAAGCCTCTACAAGGCACAAGTTTAATGCCTTTCTTCTACTACAGGGTCAGTTTTTTTCAGGTGAGCGGAAGAACTGTAACAGCTGTTTAACAGCTTAAGTCCGAGGAGAGAATATATCAAAGATTACCTAGCTAAATTACATTTTGTGGAATTTGCTGGCCTTCCTAAGTTTTATCTCAGAATAAGAAAAGTCATCTAAAGAAATTTCAAAGCCACAAGTGGTAACATCTGAAAGCTCAGGGGAAATACGCGAGGAAGTAGAAGACTAGTGGTCACTGTCTCTAAAAGAAAAAACAATATGAGAGGAAAAGAGAGTTCAAACAGCTTCACACTCTGGAGAAATATTAGGAGAAAAAAGAATTAGGAAGACTTTGTCAGCAGCAGAGAATGAGATGGACATGACTGGCAACCAACTTCGATTTCTCAAAAGCAAATAATTATCAAACTGAAAATTTTCTCCTACAGTGTAATAGGCCTCATTACTGGAAGAGGCAGCAGATGTCATACACTTTCACTTCCATGCTCCGCACAACCTTCTCAGAAGTAATACAGGGAGACGGTCTAGATCAAAGTCCTACAGGGTCAGTGAAACACTGGGTAAAACATGGAAATAATAGTTGTAAATGGTTTGATAGTTAAAAATAGTTTAAACTTGCTCAAAGGGACAGATGCATCTGCTTCTGCATCTGATGCCATTCAAGTGTTTTCATGAATTACCTAAACAAAAGAGAGCAGTACAAAAATGTGGTTTTTAACATAGAAGCTACAAAGCTGGGAATGTACACTGGAGAGCAGGCAATAATTAAAACTGATCTTGACAAACCAGATATAGTCAGGAAGACCCCAAATAACCTGAAAAGATGCAAATACCTTCCTATTCCAAAGCAAACCTTTGTTCTCCTGATGGAGCTATGTTACAGGATCAGACTTTATACACCCACATGCCCTCTTCAACACAGATATGAATCTTGGCAAATCTGGAGATAGCTGAACACACTTTCTCTTATTTCATATTCAAAAAGAAATTCACATTTGTCTCAACACTTTGCACAAACTACTGCTATTATAAGGAGACACTTGATCTTGGATGGCAGTGCAATTTGAGCTGGTCCTGGCACTCGAGTACCCTCCATTATTCCTAATTCGTTAGAAATGGGATTTGTTAAGTCTTTTAGGCATCGAGCAACATGCTCTTCCTTCTTTCTAGCCAAGCATTTGGAAACGGTATCAAAGAAGAGTGCTGCGTATCATTTCTTCAAGGTGCAACAATGAAGCACAAATGCTAGGACGAAATCCGGGTAACAGCATAAAAAGCAATAAATAGAAATGGACTACCTCTAAGTACCTTGCAAGTTTCGGTACAAGCTCTGTACGAACACTTTCAAATCATAGAATGGTTTGGGTTGGAAGGGACTTTAAAGATCATCTAGTTCCAAACCCGCTGCCATGGGCAGGAACACCTCCCACTAGACCAGATTGCTTAGAGCCCCATCTGATCTGGCCTTGAACACTTTCAGGGATGGGGTATCAACAACTTCTCTGAGTAACTTGTGCCAATGTCTCACCACCCTCACAGGAAAGAACATCTTCCTAATTGTCAAACATACATCTCCCCTCTTTCAGTTTAAAGCCATTTACCCCTTGTCTTATCACTACATTCTCTGGTGAAAAGCCCCTCCCCAGCTTTCCTGTAGCCCCTTCAGGTACTGGAAAACTGCTCTAAGGTCTCCCCAGAGCCTTCTCTTCTCCAGGCCGAATAGCCCCAACTCTCTCAGCCTGCCTTCATAAGAGAGCTGCTCCAGCCCTTGGATCATCTTTGTGGCCCTATCACACTGTAAGCTACCCTAAGAAAGAGAAAACAATCTTGTGGGCCTGAAGTACTTCAGGAAGAATTACCACACCTAAATACAAAATGAAATACCTTTTTCAGTCATAGGAATACAATAGCATGGAGCACCCATGATACATATGACTTTCAACATTTTACCATTGTCCATGCCCATGTTGCAGTTTCACTCAAAAGGAATTATTCAAACGAATGTAATTACCACAAAAATAAACCAAAAACTTATTTCAGTCTTTTTTACCATTTGAACTATTCACGTGGCATACTAGATGAAGGGACAAGATCAGTAGCTTAAAAAAATGTCTTCCTTCCACTTCCTGACAAATGCACAATATTCAGAAATGGTGTATTTCACAGACTGGGTCACGAAACTACAGAGAATGCACAGTCACAGTTGACCTCATAAAAGTCTTTGGTAATGGAACTTCAAGAAGCAGGCAGGGAATAGACTGGAAACTTTCTGGGTTGTAATGAGACACAAATAACTTGCATTTAACATAGCAGACTTTATTTGCTAATTGGGCAAGCAGAAAACATAAAGCTTTGGACAACGTTAATTATTTTGCCTGGAGCACGACTAGAGGACCATGAAGTTGTCTCAGTGTTGCATGAAAAGCATGTCCTCATAACACTTTAGGAGTGTTAGCAAATAATTAAAAAAATAAAAAAGGTGAGGGAGGGGGTGCAGGCAGGGGCATATTTGCTGGTGGAGCCCCTACTAGCTCTCTGGGCAAACTAGCTCTTTCAGTTCTGAAATAAAACTGATATTATATCTTATATTCTCATCAAGCCTTCCAAGCCTTCACCTTCCAAGGTTCAACTTCAGCGTAAGAGATCCGGCCTCCATGTTTCTATACCAAGCCACTGCTTTTTTGTCAATATGAGCTACACTAGGACTTTCACTTCCTTTATGTCCCCTGATTTACTCAAGGGTCTTGAGAAAGTCCCAGCCTTGGCTAATTAATGTAATTATTTGTGGTGAAAACTAAATAAATGTTATGTACACAAAAAATTGATACATGTATCTTACTGCATACACACATATGAAGTACTCAGGTGTCTGCAGGCACTAAACACACAGTATGGTGCTGACAGAGGCAGTGATAGTGCCTCTCTTGTCAACCTATGCAAAACATCACTAGACCTCAGAAACTCTCCACTGACTACCCATTAAAAGCCACCTTGTGAAGCTGTTAAACAGAGCAGAGGATCCTTGCATCCTCAACATTACTGAAATTTTAGGTATGCAAAACAGATTGCAAGGGGTTTATTCATGCACCTGTGCAACTGCTGCAGCCTCAATGAAAACTAAAACTATTGAAACCCACAAGTGCTTTCCAGAATAACAATAATTTAAAAAAAAGTATCTGGGTTTGCAATGGTATATGTACCATTTCTCATGGCATCTTCTCATTACTCATTTCAGCTCCCTTAAAGAGACATCAAGTCAAATCATTCCTAAGAGGCAAGGTACACCACCGTTCTGGATGAGATTCAAAGCAGAAGACAAACCCACCCATTCTCTCTGGCTTATGAGTGCTGGCTGCATGCTGGGGCCAGCTCTGCTGCAGGGTCACAGAAAGTAGACCTGAAAAGGGGCACAGGCACCTTCTGCTGTGCCCCTGATTCCTCAGTCCTCCAGGGCTCCTGAGCCCCTTGCTAAAAGGAACAGACAGAGGAGAGACCAATAAAGGCAAGCACAGAACTTACATAGTGTCAACTCTGTAAGGATCTACGTGTATGCACAATAACAAAATAAACTGTAGATTCTAATATTTGATCACAACTAAAATTAATACATTTTGCAAAAAGGATTAAAAATATTTTCTGACTCATCTGTTTGAAAGTTAATGGAAAACCAACAAAAAAAGGCAAGGGGGACTGTGTGTACAAAGGTTCCATATGTGCCTATACTCCTTATGGTGTAGTGTTTTCTAAAAGTTCCTTCCTCAAGATATTTGAATTATGGAATGAAATTGCTGTTAGTGGTACGCAAAAAGATACTTTCAAGATAATATATTTTTGTCTGTAGAAATGAGCATGAAGACTGAGAAACTATTTGATCCTTATCAAATCAAGCTGTTTGGAATAAACAAAGACATGACATATTCCACATACATTCTTAAATTCAAGTCTGTATAAAAGACAGTTTTGCACATCTGCAGCCAGCCAAATTTCCAAGTTTCAGTTATGTTTCAGGGTGCTGTTTGGATGTTGATTTGTGTAACTGCAGATCTGCCATGACAATAAAGTGGGTAAAAACTCTGTATTGTAAAACAGATATATCAATATTTTTATATTATTGTAATTTTGGTTTCAATGCTGTTCCTAAGAAGCTCTGTCAGAAATGTAATCACCTGCAATGCTTAGATGTTCAGCTTCACCCACACTTAACTGCTTTATTGAAGCAGCTCTCCCACTTCCTCACTCACAACAGACAATTTTTGATCTATTTTTTTAAACTAATAACAACAACAAAACCTGTATTTAATTAAAAATAATTAGAGAACAAGCCGACTCATTAAAAACACGTCCAGTGTCAGATTTAAATGACTCAACATCATTCTAAAAACAGAATTCCATCTGGTGGCAAGATAGTCCATACAGTCTACATGCAGAACATTATGAATTGATGTCAATGACTACTTTTCAACTCTAACTGCTAATTTAGGTCTTTTATACTATTATGTATGATACTACTCAAGTTGCAACAAGAAGCCAGGTGAGTCAGCTTGACTAGCTTTACTGATGTTCTTGAATGCATAAAACTGCATTCACATACCCACCATAGCCAGGCACACAGAACTCATCCAGCAGGAAACAGTTTACAGCACAGCAAAGGTGCTGCACAATTTCTTTGTACATGAATCTCTTAATGCTAGCTGTGCAAAAGTATTTGGTTTAATCCTGCTGTCAAAGTATCCTCTACAGTTAAAGCTAAATAGGTGTGCAACACTGGCAGGATAAATTGCTATTTGCTTCTTTCTAGTGGTAGCAGCAGGGGTTTACATAGCTTGAGAAGCTAAGTACCTTCTCAAGGCACTAGATAATTAGTTAAATAAAATTTTGGATCTCCCATCTTTGACACAGCTCTCAGAGCTTAAAGCCAGACTGGCATATTTAAAAAAAAAAAAAAACAAACAACAAAAAACAAAAAACAAACCTGACAAACAGAAAGAAAATTCATACTTTCTTTCAGGGTCCTCACAAACAATCTTTTCTTTTGACTTACTTTACACTCAAAACCTTCAATGAATGGTCAGTATTACAGATACACTGAAGATCTAATGTCAGTTAGTGCCATACAAATGACATTGTATATTTGTTTACTTCAAACAAAACAAATTCAAATCATTGAGAGAGATTCAAATCATATTTCATACAGAAAAACAAACAAACAAACAAACAAAAATGCCAAATAAATTCTTCTGTGGCCTCCTACGTGCAACTTTGTATCTCCAAGGTGTGACTATAGTATGTATGGGCACATCGATGACAGCTTTAATTTAGCTTGAGAAGGCAGCTATTGTGGTGGCAAATTAAACACGAAAAGCTTCAGTGAATGCAGCTGTTCAGAGGCTCCAGGAGGGTGGTATCCCTGCACCTTCCCATTGACAAATGCAAAAAAAATATGAGCTCCATAGCGGTTTATATGCATTTTGTCTTCCCTAAAATTGTAACTGGTAGTTTTGTGCATCTTCACTTGGAACTACCTTTGAACTTCTAAATGCTAAGGGTGCTTGCCAGAGCCTTTTCAAAGGCATAGTTTTCAGAATAATCATTATTTCGGTTTCCCAAATAATTTGCATGACATGGTGTAGCAGAAACAACCACCATTCCCCTACAAGAAACCTGCTAAGTAGGATGAAGGGAATGATAGAACCAAAGCACAGAAAGAAACATCATCACTTAAACATGCAGATGGTGCAATAAAGTTCTTACTTGCTGAAGTGGTGAGCAATGAATTTCCTGTAGAGTAGCAGGCAGAACGAGAAAAGTCTGTTTTCCAAGAACTCTGATTCCACTTGAGTATCTGCTTTTAACAAGAACAACTGTACCTATCCAAGCAATCATTTGAATTAATTGAAGGCAGCTTTCAAGCTAACATTTCATTTCACTGACTGATTGTGAGAAAGGAAAAGAACAGGCTGAAGCCAGTTTTTAAAGTTGAACTTATGGAAAGTTTATGTTATGTAAAAGCATATTTTACACTATTTTTGCTGTGTACCAAACTTTGCACCTGCTATTATGGACATAATATCTTAAATACAAACAAAAAAAGTGTTTTGTAATAGGTTTCTTTTGTAATTTAAAATAAATCACTTTTTATGTTAAATGTATTTTAAAGATAAATGAAATCAATTTTGTTTCATAATGCTTATAATGACAGTCTAACCTAAACACCACGCTCTGTGGGGATAAAAGAGTACTCCCTATCCACACCTTTTCAGACTTAAAAAGTCAGAGAATAACAGTTCCATTGGTAGATTCAACTCATACTTGACAGGGGATGAATAAAAACCAATGAACAGCAATCATATTAGTCATCCCAGTCCTGTCCATCCCAGAGGCAAAAGTATGCATGGCCAACTAATAATTTTCAAACTTCATGTTAGTCTTCCAAAACTAGTTTGAACAGCTTCAGTGTGGCACATGAGAATCATACTGAAGAAAGGTACACTTAAAACATGCACTTTGCATTGGAGTTTGAATTGATAACATTTCTAGGATGGCATATCACTATCTCCCTTTAACTACATGGCAGGGCAAACACTGACATGATTTCCAGTTCAAAGGAGAGCCCTCCATGAAGTCAGACACCATACAATAAACAAGAAGTTTCTGAGTTATGTAATGCTTGTTTTGTTTTCTAGTGTCTACTTCAATTTTTTTTAGTCCATTTTACATTAATAACTCTTCTTTTGGAGTGAATGAAAATGTTCATTTCTGAATGACAAAGGAATCAGATTTAAATGTGTTGCTTCCCAGCAGCAGAAAGTTCTAATAAAATTCAAGGTTGTGGAAAAGGCAAAATCAAGGAAACCGGACTTCTGCATTTTCTTTGAAAAACTTCAAAGTGAGGAAGAATATTCTCACAGTGGCTTTTCTCTCTGCACTGCTCACAGAAGTGCAGCATGGCAGCTGGGGAAGAAAGAGGGATTTTTATTCTATATCATGTTATTGTAAGGGTGACCCAAAGAAGATGCACAAAAGGAGAGTTCAGCTGGAGAAAGGTAAGTTGTCAAGTGACTGGTAGCCACTACTAGACATTTACTAGAAATTATGGACTGCAATTGCTGGCAAAACACACGCATGAAAGAAGGAGCAGACTCAATCCCAAGCATCTCTTCTGAGCACATCTGTACTAGGTGGGACAGGAGGGCAACATCTGTAGAAGTGCTGAAAGTGCCTTGTAAATTTTTGATGCCTGGAGCATCTCAGGATGGGGAAGCACACAGTCCCTGAAAGCCTTCTGTGCACAACCACTGAAGCTCAAGATACCTTCAGAATCCATCATCTGATCACGCACAGAAGAAACCTGTGTATGCCCTGCACCCAGTGACAGTGCCAGGAAAGGTTATGAAGCAGATCATCTTGAGTGCCATCACACAGCACATACAGGACAATAACGTGATCTGGCCCAGTCAGCATGGGTTTACAAATGACAGGTCCTGCCTGACTGATCCTACCTGATCTCCTTCTATGACAAAGTGACACCCTTAGTGGATGAGGGAAAGGATGATGTTTTTTACCTAGACTTCAGTAAAATCTTTGACATCATTTCCTCAGCATTCTCCTGAAGAAACTGACTGCTCATGACTTGGATGGGTACACTCTTCACTGGGTAAAAAACTGGCTGGATCATGGGGCCCAAAGAGTTGTGGTACATGGAGTTAAGTCCAGCTGGTGACTGGTCACAAGTGGTGCTCCCCAGGGCTCAGTGTTGGGGGCAGTTCTCTTTAATATCTTTATCAATGATCTGGACAAGGAGATTGAGTGCAACCTCAGTTTGCAGATGACATCAAGTTGGGAGGGAGTGTTGATCTGCTTGAAGGTAGGAAGGCTCTGTAAAGGGACCTGGACAGACTGGATTTATGGGCCGTGGCCAGTTGTATGAAGTTCAACAAGGCCAAATGTTAGGTCCTGCACAACAACCTCACAACAACCCCAAGCAGTGCTACAGGCTTGGGGAAGAGTGGCTGGAAAGCTGCCCAGAGAAAAAGCACCAAGGGATGTTGGCCAACAGCCAGCTGAATATGAGGCAGCAGTGTAGCCCAGGTGGCCAAGAAGGCAAATAGCATCCTGGCTTGTATCAGAAATAGCGTGGCCAGCAGGACTAGGGAAGTCATTGTCCCCCTGTACTCGGCACTGGTGAGGCCACACCTCAAGTACTGTGTTCAGTTCTGGGCCCCTCAGTACAATAAATACATCGAGGTGCTGGAGCTTGTCCAGAGAAGAGCAACAACGCTGATGAATTGTCTAGATCACAAGTCTTATAAGGAGAGGCAACTGGGGGAACTGGGGTTGTTTAGCCTGGAGAAAAGGAGGCTGAGGAGAGAACTTATTGCTCCATACAGCCACCTGAATAGAGGGTGTAGCAAGGTGGGTGTTGGTCTCTTATGCCAAGTAAGAAGTGATAGAACAACAGGAAATAGGCTAAAGTTGTGCCAGGAGAGGTTTAGATTGGATACTATGACAAATTTCTTCACTGAAAGGGTTATCAAGCATTGGAACAATCTGTTCAGGGAAGTGGTTAAGTTACCATCCCTGGAAGTGTTTAAAAGATGTCTAGACATTGTGCTTAGGGATATGGTTTAGTGGTGGACTTCACAGTGTTAGCTTTATGTTAAGTCCTACAGCTTCCAACACTCTTTGGAGAGACTTTTTACCTAAATTCAGAATGCTATGTTGCCCATCACTGATACAAGCTGGGGCAAAAATTTTCAAAGAAAAGTAAGTCTTTACTTAGACTTCTAAGTACATATAATTAATTTTACTTTAAGCAGTGCATAGTCTCTGGTGGTTCCCAATTATCTGACAGCACAAGGAACCATAAAAGTTATTACATATGAAAAACTTAAAAGTTACCCTCTTACCCATTTGAGGTGTGCCTCTGTGAGCCTGCATGTTCACACACATGCATTTAGGGCATCTACATGAATTGTAGAGTTCAGAATAGCAATCCATTATTTTAGTGATAATACAAAGCACAGTTAGTTTGAACTGACACTGTTACTTACCTGTTTTACTTCCAAGCAGTTAAACAACATCAGTTTTTTTCTGCGTAACTGATATTGTAATGTAAGGTCATAAATGAACACAATGAAAGCTGACAGAAAGGACTAACAGGCCAAGGAGCTAGCACTCAAATTATTCATTAGTAGATATTGAAACACGACTTATACAGCTTAGTCAGGCTCAAGGGAGGTAATTTAGGCACAAATTTGATTGTCCAATGGTGACTGAATGGCTATAAAAAATATTTTCACACACACTTCTCTTACATGTTATACAAATTTTTACCAGAATAATTTCCAGAGCCACTTGAAAACAAACAAAAAAAATTATGCAAGACTTACAATCTTCATTCACCATTTCTATACCAAAAACTATGCCTATAACAGCAAATAAATTTTCCCAATCTGACTATTAGCAAAGGACTTCAGCTTCTATCCCTCAAATTCCCGAATTGTTTTGTCCCTCCCATAGCTCAGCAGAAAGACAAATGAACTGATTAGTCACAGCACAGGGATGTAGAATAATTTCACAAAAATTTTGCTTTTCTTTATTCATACAGACTTCTGTTTGGCTGGACTTGAAGTAGCTAACACCATGTGGACAGATATAAAAACCAGTAAAAATATGTGAAGACCTTCACCTTGCCCAAACAGTGCTAAAGTACAGTAAAAGGAAGGCATTGGATGAAATCTCACAAAGACAAACAGCAGTCATCTGCTTCTGCATCACTCTTCCCTCAGATCTACTATTTACAGGCATTTGCCTCAAGGGGCAGGAGAGCAACCTCTTACTTGTTTTTCACAGAATTAAAAATATGCTGTGTTGAAGGCAATCTCTACTGAATTGTGCAGCACAGAATAGTTGTAATACAGTGATGAGTGGCTGCACTGTAATTATAAAATTTTAATTCTGTAAAGAGTTTGTGTCTAATGGACAGCCTGTGATAACTGGGGTTTAATAAACTACCGTTTTTCCAATTCTAGAACCTTTCGTTACTCAGTAGAGAGAGGCGAAAAGCCTTCAAACCTCCCAAAATGAAGAGAAAGAAGCAGCAAAAGAGATTATGGAACAAACACATAAAATGACCAACAGCATATTATGGGTGAGACATCAGTTGAGACTCACTTGACAGGTCAACTTGAACTCATAGGTGAAATAGCTCAAATTAAGGTGCTATATAACCTCTTACTTAACCTTTTTAGACTGGAAAGACACAAATTTTTAAAAACAGTTATGAGACACATCTGGAGAACTGGAGGATGTACACTTGCTCTGTATCGCTAAGTCATTTAAAGGTCTAAGAATATGATCTATTGATATATGGATACGTATGATATCCTGGGGAAGAATCAATGTGACTTCTATAAAGGGAAGCTATGTCTCAAAACCACGGACCTTCTTTGAAATATTCGGTAAGCATTTGAATAAATGAGATTTGATGGATTAGTCTACTTGGATTTCCAGAAGTTATTTGACAAGGTCCCTCACCAGAGGTTCTTGAGGAAGCCACAGAATCAGAAATTAATTAGTAGTTAAGAGCTACAAAACAGGGAAGGAATAAATTTCCCCAGTGCACAGAGGTCATCAGTAAGTCTGTCAAACCAGAGCTGGTGTTTGCTACTCAATGAGCCAATACAGGAGCTGAGTTGAGAAATTAGGTGAGTTCGTTGGGTCCTTTTAATAATCAGAGTTCTTCATAATAGTAAGTTTCTGCACAGCCAAAGAGCTGCAAAAGGACTCTATTGAGAATCAGTGACAAGGTATTAAATGGCAGATGAAACTCCATGTAAATAAACATAAAATTATGAACACTGAACACAATCCTAACTTCATATATTTAACAAACTAAGTGGCCTATTATCACCAGCAAAGAGATCTTGAAGTCTAAGCAAAAGTTCCACGAATCATTAACTCCATGCCTAATTGTATTAAAAAAAAAAAAAAAGCTACCCAAAACCCAACAACTGTAAAGAAGTATTAAGAACATTAAATTCACATTGTGAATATCTCCATCTGTGGAAGTATTCAAAATTCCAGTAGACAGAGTCCTGGAAGACCTTCTTGAGCTGATCCTGCTTAAGCAGGGAGGTTGGACTACATAATCTTAAGAGGTCTCTGGCAACTTCATCCATTCTGTGATCCTGTGTTTTATCTTGAATACTGCACACAAATCTACATTACTATTCTGATGTGAGGAACAGAGCTGAAGCTTCAGATTTGGCTTCAGACTGCTCTGGGCAAGTATCCTTAGATGCTTGTCCTGTTCTTACATTGCCTTCTAGATATGTGCTTCTCACCACAGACGATGACGAGGTATTGGCCTAAACGGACCTTTGATCTGGCCCAGTACAGCCATTCTTACACTAGAAAGGTTCAATAATTTAGGATGAGCAATTTGTTTTAAAATTATATTGCAAACATATATGCATACATTAGTCAGTCAGAGAAAACAAGATTTTCAGATACGAAAGTGATGATTTTTTTTTTTTTTTGAGATTCTGAAATGGCTGAAACTTCTGAAAACAAATACTTTGTGTTTTCAAAAAAGATTTCTCCACAAGCAGAATGGAAAGCATATCCATTTCGTCATTAGATTTGATTCTTATTCAAGGGCAAATTTTAGTTTCCTTTAAATGCAATGCACATACTCAGTGTACCACATGCTCATCTGAGGGCAAGAGGTCCAGTTTACATTTTCCACTAGCCAGGCATTAAGGATGTAGAAGACCACAACATGAACCCCCAAGGAGATTTTTCTTTCAATTTGAGGTAAGAATGTGACCAGGATAATTTGGCTGATCCCTTGGTGATGTCAACAGATCAATATTTAACTTACTGTTATCGACAAGCAGACGCTGAAAATCAATGCAGTTACTCTGAAGATAAGTAGGAAGAACTCTTCTGAGTCATCAAGACAGCTCCTGATAACATGGGCAACCATGTCATACAGTCTCTTTCACAAAATGACCACATACATCTTTTAGGCACATTTCTTGTCTCTCCTGCTCATATTGAAAAGGCTGTTACAGAACTACAGATTGTTAGGTATTTTCTTATAGATTATAATTTGTATTGCAATCATGGTCAAGTTACTTCTCTCCTTTGCATGCAGAAGGAGTCCTTAAATTTAAATGAATTAATTCTACCTCACACATGTGGTTCTCCATTGGAGAACTATCATCACCTTTCCCAGCACCATCTGTTGGACTAAAGAAACCTGATTCCTCCACAGTATATTTTCAGATGAAAAATTCGTAAGTAAGTTGTGGCATTCAGAATGTATAGTGCTTGCCTCGAACAATCCAAGAGATAAGTGATGGACTCTGGCACTGAGGATATCTGTTGTCTGTCTTGTGGCATCTTAGAGTTAAACAACATCTGCTGATGAACTAAAGAGATGTCTCAGCAACCCACCCAACCGGATTTTCCCCTCCTGCAGCAAGTAACTGGGGAGTTTAGTGTGGGACATGCTGAGCTTGGAGAAAAAGGAGATCTACACCTGGCTCTGGGAGCAGGATATCCAGTGATAACGAGACCTTGATATGATATCTCATGAAAGCCACCTACTTAGCAGGACAAGATAAAGAGTGCAGGTCTCAAGCCACTTCCTAGAACCAAAACCACTGCAATAAACTAAGCCTGTGTCTCAACCTCCTCTTTGTAATGCAGAGATCTCATCGATTATCTGAACAAAGACTATCTGCAGGACTTAACCCAGCCCATACCTACCCCCCCCTCCTATCTCAGAGGACTGAGGAGATAGGAGTTTTTCCCTTATGCAGGGAGAAAAGTGGGGGTGCAGTGGGCAAGAACTGTATGAAAACCTGGGACTCTATAAGTGCATTAGTAGCACTTCCCCACCAGGAACCACTTCCCCACCGACGACATTGCTGGACCGTGGGTGGTGACTATTCTCTCGCTTGCTGATTTTTTTTGTTTCAGTTTGAGTGGGATAATGGTATAGAGGGGAAAAGTTTTATAAACAGTTTGCTTTTAGAGGTTTTTTTCTCCCTCTCAAGAAAATTTGTCTTTGCAATCTAATCTTCATCAAAAGCTTGTCAGATAGATACTGCTCTGTACTTCAGTATTTCTATTTTTTTCCGACTTGCACATTTGAGCAATATTCTTTTGGTCTGCTATACATCTTAATTAATATTTCAATTATTGACTTTGGCATAAACTTAGGAGTATGCTGATTCAGTTTGCTGATAAAAAAAGGTGGGAAGATATTGGCAATATAGAAAAGGCTTGTAATATTAGAAAGAAAAAACTGTACTTAGTATCTGAGGAGCACAAGCAAGAGAAAAGGGATAAAATTGAGCTGTATTAACTGCAAGGTCATGCATTACAGACAAATAACAAGAACTTAGCTGTAAAATATAAATCTCCTCAACTGCAAACAGAGAAGGAAAACTGAAGACACACAGTTCAGGCAACAACCAACCAGACAGCTACAAATGACCAAAACAGCAGCTTTGAGAAAGGCAAATGTGATCCTGTCCCAGACAATAATGTTTGTTGTTCTTATCAGAAAAGTCTGAGATTTTTATAACTAGAATCAACAGATAAAAACAGCTTCTGCAACCTCCCTATGTTCCAGTAGGGAAATATTTAATACGAAAGCTGCCTCCTTTTGGTGCAACATGTAAAACACAATCCAAACAGGAACCATAGACAGAAGCTGAAAACAGTTAAAAGAGGGGCCTGCATCAAAACTCTTATACAGCATCATGCTGAAAGATAGAAACGTAAGTTTGTTCTGCAGTCTAGTCACTTGGAGTCAAGAATGTCTTTAATTGGCACAAAATGTAAAATGTGAAAGTGTTTGCAAGCTTTTACTTAAAATTATTTAAAAATTCCATGCTGTCAAACTGACCCTTATCTACATCATACCAATACTTGAACAACTCATCCTAACTCAAAAACAAACACCAAAATAGTGGATGGAAATTCCACAGTTTCTCAAATCTGCCAATTCCCTTTTGTAAAGACACAAATATGTGGACAAAAACAAACCTCAACAGGCATAACCCTCAAGCATGAAATACAGTCTTCCAATGGCCACATGCCACTAACAGATGACTAACAGATCTTGCTAATAATTGTTACTCTGTTTCAGCTGTGACTAGGGAAAACAATAGAATTGTCTTAGCAGGTATTCCATACAGTTAAAACACACGGTTGATAAGAAGCACCATGGTTAACTATTTTAATAGGCTATCTGATTAATATTTACTGAATTTGTTCACAAATAGCAAACTTAACAAGTTCAGACAATAGAGACTGACAGAAATATTTGTTGGTCTCCTTATATAAACAATAAATTTCACCAGCTCTAATTAAGATGGCCACCTGCAAAGGAAATACATCTAATGTGACTATTTCCGTCACAAACAACATTTAATCTTTTCAAAAGTCATGCAGAAAAAGAACATGAAGAGGTTAAAATATTTTTTTAATTCATAAAAGTTGGAAGAACAATAAAAATAAGACTTGTACCGATCAGATTTGTCACCATCTAAAGAACCTGAAGGTGCACAACTCTATGGGACCTGATGAGGTCCATGCATGGGTCCTGAGGGAGTTGGAAGATGCAGTTGCTAAGTCTCTGTCCATGATATTTGAGAGGTCATGGTGGTCCGGTGAGGTTCCCACTGATTGGAAAAAAGGTAACATAGCCCCTAATTTTAAAAAGGGGAAAAAGAAGGACCCAGGAAACTATAGACTGGTCAGTCTCACCTCTGTGCCTGTCAAGATCATGGAACAGATCTTCGTGGAAAATCTGCTAAGGCACATGGAAAATAAGGAGTGACAGCCAACATGGCTTCATTAAGGGCAAATTGTGCCTGACATATTTGGTGGCCTTCTATGGCAAGGCTGCAGAGACAGTGCATAGTGGAAGAGCAATTGACGTTATCTACCTGGGTTTCAGCAAGGCATTTGACACTGTCCCACACCTCATCCTGGTGTCCAAATTGACAAGACATGAATTTGACAGATAGACCACTTTGTAGATAAGTAATTGGCTGGATGGCTGCACCCAGAGAGTTGTGGTCAATGGTTCAGTGTCCAAGCAGAAGCAAGTGATGAGTGGTGTTCCTCAGGGGTCAGTACTAGGACCAGTGCTGTTTAACATGGACATGTTAACATGGACAGTGTGATTGAGTGTATCCTCAGCAAGTCTGCTGATGATACCAAGCTGTGTGATGTAGTTGACACTTGTCCTGGTTTGAGCCAAGATGAAGCTAGTTTTCTTTTTACTGATTTTTTTTTTTTCCTTCAGTGAGGTCTCTTTTAAATGTCAAGACCGTAGAGGAAAGGGATGCCATCCAAGGGACCTTGACAGGCTGGAGAGGTGGGTCAATGCCAACCTCATGAAGTTCAACCAGGCCAAGTGCAAGGTCCTGCACTGAGTCAGTGCAATCCCAAATACAGGCTGGGGGTGAATGGCTAGAGAGCAGTCCTGAAGAAAAGGACCTGGGGGTGGTAGTAGATGAGAAGCTCAACATGAGCCGCCAGTGTGCACTGGAGCCCAGAGGGCCAATTGTGTCCTGGGCTGCATCAAAAGAAGTGTGGCCAGCAGAGCCAGGGAGGGAATTCTGCCCCTCTACTCTGCTCTGGTGAGACCCCACCTGGAGTACTGTGTACAGCTCTGGAGCCCTGGAAAGACATGAAGCTGTTGGAGAGGGTCCAGAGAAGGGCCACAAAAATTATCAGAGGTGTTTAAGGACAGTTTGGATGAGGCTTTGTGCAGCCTGGTCTAGTGTGAGGTGTCCCTGCTCAGAGCAGGGAGGTTGGAACTTGATGATCTTTATGGTCCCTTCCAACCTTAACTGTTCTATTATTCTATGATTCTCTATGACCAAACCATCTGAAATTACTTTATACAAGCTATTGTCCTTCAGGTAGCAAGCTGAAGACTCAAATGGTCAAAAAGATACTGTTTTGCTAAAGAGGAGGAGAAAGTGAAGGAGAAGATTACCAAGGCTGTTTGAAATTAGTAATTCTCTGGAAACAGAAGAGTAGAAGAGTATTCTCTTTATGCTACTGACGATCAAATAAACTCTGTGAGCAAGTTTTCGTAACAGTGAATAAAACTACCTTTTTCACTCAGTTTCATTCCTGTTCCACCTACTTTTGAACATCAACTATATGAATTATGCATAGAGATTGGATTTGAATATAAATTCAAAAATTAATTTTTTGGCATATTTGTTGTGGAAGCATTATGGAGATGGAGATCATTTTGATCTCTATAAGAATCACAGTAGAAAACATGTCCGTGAATTTTAGGGTCTCTCTTTCATTACAGATTTTCCATTACATTGACCCAATCTAGCAATTGATTACTGATCTCATTTAGCATTCACTGATTATTAATTTTAACCACCAATCCAAATTCCCTTCTTGACTGCAGTTAAGATATTCGTTAATTAAATTGTTGTGAAGGAAGAATCAGATGCAATAAATCTACAGGCCCTCCTCTGCAATGCAGCAAGCAAAATTAATGTATTATTGCCTTTTAGTGTCAGAAGTGTTGCTCCAGTATTACCAGTTACTTGCTGTTCTACCTGTCTTCCTCTTCTAACTGAAGTTAATCCCTTGCCAGTTAGCTTAAAGAACAGTGTTATGTGAACAATGAGATCCATAAGCATTTTCAGCTTCCATCAGAATGCAAAATATCCCAGAGAGAAAAAAAAAAGGGGGAGAGGGGAGGTGGGAGGAGGACAAAGGAGCCAGGGGGAACCACCCACCTTTATTATGTTTCTTCATGTAATCACCTGAAACCTAGTCACTAAACAAAATCATTAGTAATTTCCTAAATTATCATCAGTATATACACCATAAAGTGTTACTTCCCACTAAAAAATTGGCTTTGCAGCCCTTCCCTTTTTAATTTTACTAAGCATATAATCCAGAAAATCATGAGGGTTTGAAGAGAATGTAGAGAGATGGATCACTTGCTGCCCCTATAGCACAAGGCAGGGTGGAGGGGGGCATCCAATGAAGACAGCAGGCAAAAGCATTCATGCACACATACCTTACAGGTGTCTGAACTTAGATTATGACAATGATGTTGGAGGTATCAGTACGTTTTGTGTTCAGTTTTATCAAATCATTATTGCACAATATGGAATGCCGACAAGCAAATGTTCTCCATCAGGAAAACAAGCATCTGTAAAGCACTGTATACCAGAACTGTGGTTCATTAATATAGAAAACGTATCAATAGTCTAAAAAAAAAAAAAAGAAGGAAAAATCAGTACTCATCCATGGCAGACTTTATCTTGAGGATGCATAATTCTTAAAAAGCCAGACATTTTCTCTGCAAAAGTATAAAACAATGCAATTCCACCACATTAAAAAAGAAGAATCAATGTGTGCCAAAAGAACTGAAATAACTCATGGCCCAAATCATATTCTTGAAACTCACTCATTGGTCCACAATGTTCAGCTGATTCAGGATACTTAATGAATCAGAAACAGCTAACATATTGCATATACACAGAATCTGAAAGAGGTACTTCCTCAAGTTTGAATAAAATTCAAACAGCTAAAATCCAAAGAATAGAAGCAGCTAGAAGGTCTCTTTATCAACTGAGAGTTGTACAATTTAAGGTCAGCCTTCCATTGAGGGGGTATGAAAGTCCACTCCTTTCAACACAGTATTAGACTTTTTACAGGTAAACACAAAATAAAAATCACATGGCACGTTCTTTGGCACTGTCAGTGTGTCTCCATTGACAAGGATTATTTGAAGGAAAATCAGTATTATTTCAGAAGTACTTTAAGATAATACCAGACTTCTTATTCCATTGATATTCATTAAGATCTCACACTCTTATTTCCATTCATTCATGAGTGCAAAATTCTTCACTGAAAGTAATTTATTTAGATTAAATTGGAATACCTGCATTTCATTTCTGAGCTCATCCCAGCTTCTTTACATTAATTTGTTATCTATTAATGCCAGCGTTAGAGTTTTTTAATAAATTAACAAATGTCAACAAGCAGTTCACAATTAGTAGCAACTGATCTGATTGACAGATCTCCTTCAGTCATAGGATTAATTAGGAAACTGCTTCATTTGAAAACATAAAATCATGACATTTGTGGAACATTTCTGTTTATGCGGTATTCAGCTCTGCTAAAGTCTGTGGAGCTATCAGGGTCATCTCCATGAGTAAAACCACAATCAATTGAGTATTTTAAGATGCAGTATCAGTTCCCAAAGGCAGTGAACCTGGCAGATATGAATATGTTTTAAAGATCAAAAGACTGAAAATAAGTAACAATATTGGTGTGTTTATGATGATCTGAATTAAGAACAAACTATGAATATTTGCAAAAAGCAAAAATATTATGGGGGGAGCCCTGTTTTAGAATTATGACTTTTCCTTAAACCCAAGCAACTGCTTTTTTTCACAATGCCTGGAGAGAGGCCAGGAAGAGACGCATCTCATGTTTCTAGTGAAGAGTGTTTAAGGAAAAGGACTGTGAAGATGGCATCAGTTCTGAGGTAAAGTTGCAGTTCTGGCATCTTATCCATGGCATATGGATGTTCACAGAGACATGCATTGGAGCACTGACTATACATTTGTTGAAGGGCTTAAAATGCGGTTGTTTTTTGCATTATAAATCTTGGACTTGCTTTTACTGCTGCTTCATCCTCCTCTCTGCCCCGCCAAAAAAAAATAAAGCCATGATAAATAGATAGTAAATTGTCAAAGGGTAGCATGTTTTAAAATTATTTTTCTCCCCTCAAAGAGGTTCCCATTTGCCTTATCTTTTGTTTTACATTTTATAGTTCTTGAGTCCTAACATGGATAATTGCATCTGTCAAAGGAGGACAATTTCTAATCTGCAGAATTATGTTGTCCAGATGATTACTTTACTTCTGTCAGATTAGCATACAGTTTCAACCATGTAATTTGGTGGTTCACACCAAATAATTTCTCTCCTGTTATTCCCTGCAGATGACATTAAAAGAAACAAAAGCTTTAGTTGTCACAGATTGAGTGGTTCCTTTCAAATTTCCTTTCATATTGTTGTAGGGTCTCCTCACTTAGAATCACTTTCCAAAGAAAGCAACAACACCTCAGCAATCTAATCTGAGGGCAAGAGATGCGAAACATTGATGGCCTCAATAGTCCATGTGTTTTAACTGATCTGTGACAGTGACAACATTGTTTTTACATTCATTCTGTAACCAAAAGATGCACTCGCAATGTTACTGTATCACCGCTACTCCATCTAATTTAAACATTATATAGTCTAAGAAATTGAGCACATATAATGTATATGTTGATAAAAAACCCCACATTCAGAAGTGGTCTTGGATAGCTCGTCCTCGATCCCCCCAATTGCATCATGCTAACAGATCTTTAAAAAAGCACACCTAACCAGGAAAAAATAAGTAAGCTTCTGTATGCATGACCCACAACCTTCCTGCACACTCCAGTAAACTCAAGGGAAATGTCAATCTGTCCTTACGATGTGTAATCCCCAGCAGTCATAGAACATTTGGGCTGCTCCAAAGCATGCTGCTAGCCAAGATTCCATTCTGAGCAGAACCTTCTCTCCTAACCCTCTCACAACAAAACATGCATTTACCTTCTGAAACAGATCCTACTTCCCAAGTCAGAAAGAGCCAGGGAAAGCATCACTGGTAACAAACTGCAGTAATGGAAAGACTGCAAGGAAGAAGTATACTTTTCTTGCCCTGTTTGTATGAGTTTCCAAAGGTTTAAAAGCTAAAACAGATACAGTCTGGAAAACACATCCTGTGCACTTTTGCCAAAAGAGGGGTCACTCTTGAAAGACCTTTCTTAATCTGGAGATACAAAGTAAAGCAAAAGTGCCAAGAAAACAATATGCTTCCACAAGACGAAAATTCCCAAATTAAATTCCTAGTGATCTGCCAGCTCAGATTTTAGAGACCTGCTAGTTCAGAATCCAGAGAACACAGAAGAAAAATAACGTAATTCCTCATAAATTAGTGATAAGTTTTGCTTTTAAAAACAGTAAGTTAAAATGCAGTTTCTGATGATTACTGACTGGCTGAGGACACTGATCATGCAAGGCGAAAAGGAGGATCACTATCAACAAACATAGGAATGTTTCCAAGGTATCAATGACTGGTTGTAAAAGCTGTCATTCTTATCCAAATTTTTAAATGGCGGAGATAAGGAAAACATAAATATTGAAAAAAAGACATTAGACAAACCAAGTAGCAAAAGCAGCATCACCATTGGGATATACCCAGAAAATTTGGTTACTCTTTCTCAGAATGAAATTACTGTACGGTAAAAAGAATATCCCTTGTGAAATGATTGTTCAGATAATAAAGGTCTGCTTCATTGTGAAGAGATGAAACACAGTAAGAATGCCTAATCAAAGAAGTTAGCAGCAAATATCCAAATTTATATGTTTAAATTCTGCTTCATTTTAAAGCACAAGGGCGTATATGTTCCTTCTTTTTATGCAACCTTAAGTCCCACTAAATGGTTCATATATATTGTACATACACAGATGAAAATAATACTCAAATCTTTGGACCTTTTTTCTCGCACAACATGGAGTGTCAGAAGATGGCTTTCCCAAAGCCACAACAACCTTCTGGCTAGCAGAACACAACAGAAAATTATTCAGGTTTACTGAGATAAAGCCAGCTCCGTTTCTTGGACTTTAAACAAAACTAAGGGATGACTATTTTTTTTTTATTTCCCAATTTAGAGACAATATTCAGAAAGATAAAATTTTGTGGTTTTTTTCTACTATTTTCCTTTCTTCCTCCAATGAGAGATTTTGAAGATATGGCTAAATAGTGAAATGACAGCACTCAATCCACTTTATTCTGTGAAAGCCTGGTCCCATCTTTGATAGAGGGGACTTCCCAGGAGGTGTGCTGGACCTTCTCCTCTCCAGCGGGGACTCCTGCCAGAGAGATTAGTTCTTGAGAATTAAGACCCACCCAGGGACACCCAGCTGCAGCTGGGCAAGGGTGAGAGATATTAACATAACAAACATCCTTCTGGCCAATTTAGCATTGGATTGTCTTTTACACAACAGCACTGCTTCAGCAGAAGGAGCAAAGCATGCATTCACCATAGCAGAGCCTGCAGTCAAATGTTTAGGACATTTTTCAAGGAGAAAGATGAGGTGGACAGAACCCCTTCAAGAGGAAAAGGAAGTTAAAATCTTCCACTAGGGCTATGCCATCTGGTGCAATGCATGAAGACCATTTTCCATACCCACCTGCCACCTTGGCCAGCACCAAAAAGACATCATGCCCTCTGTATCTCTTATCTTCCTACCTCAGTGCAAGGTTCAACATCCCTATCATAACAGTCCCAAATGAGGCCTCAGACCCTCCTCTTCAACAACCTTCCCTACCAGCAGGAAGTGCTTGCATGCAAAAGCTTGCTGCTTGCCTGACAGTGTGAGGGTAATAAGCAAGCTGCAGTTCATGGCACAATGTGACCTTGAGAAGAGGCAAATCTACACAGGCAGTTTCTGCTCAAAGATAATTCTCATCCTAGTTCAGTTAAGCACTCCACACGCACATTCAGACAGCTAGCACCATATGCTGTCAGCACCATGCTTGCAACTGTTTGGAAAATCCTCAGGTCCAGTACTAAAAGTCCCAAGCAAGTATGCGAAGTTGTTACTGAAGGAGGGACTGACCTACTTTAAAGGCACTCCAAAGCAAAATGAGCAAGTGATTTTCAACATAAACACGGCAAACGGTCTGTATAACAAATTACTCTTGAGATGAACAGAAGAAAGGCCCCTTTTTTCATGAAGGAATGGAAGGGGAAGTAAATGGCATACTTTCGAAGCATAAACTGTTTGAACTTCAAAGAATCAAATGCAAAAATAATCCATTTCTACAAAACTATGCTTATACAAAGGAGTTACCTGATTTCATCTACTATTGCCACTGAAAAAGCAGATGCTACTATGACAACATTCATAAATAGGATTGACAGTAAGAAGTCATTCTGTACACTGAAACCTTGAGTTCAAACAACACACAGGATTTAAACTCTCTCTGTGCTCAGAACTCAAGAGGAGAAACCACCTATGATTCAGTTCACACTGTCAGTTCAAGGTAAGCTGCAAGTACTGAGTGCCTTTCAGTTACAGGTCCTCAGCAAGGATCACACAATTGAAAGGCTGTCCATGAAGGAAAAGTAATCTTGGGAAATCCTTTTTTATCATTCTTACACAAATAAAAATGCCTGTAACTTTTCTGGGTTATTTAAAATAATATATAATATATCATTATATAAAAATTATGATATTATTATTGTTATTGTTGTTATTATTATTATTATTATTATTATTATTATTATTATTATTATTATTATTATTTTGTTCAACCTTTGAAACCAAAAGAAAGCCCTAAGAATTTGGTTGGAAATACTTCCAGCTGCTCTTGACCATTTATAGATCTGCAATATACCTACAACAATAACATTAGGCAGTTTCAACTCCAATAGTTACATAGCTTGGTGTGGTGAGGCAATGGAGTGCATGCTAAGTAAAATTACTAAAAATCCAACAGGGAAATTCCATTTTCATAATACTGCTGAGTATCAAAACCTATGTTACTGAATTTCCTCTTCACACAATTAACATGCTTCGACTAATCCTGAATCCAGAAACTATACCAGAAGACACAGCATGGGTTACGTAAGGCTGACAAAAGTTTTTCATCTTTAAGGAACATGAAAGTGTAGAACATAAAATTATTAAAATCCTTTTTCCAAGGGAGTGTGGAAAATAAGCTTTTAGATGTAATACACTCAATGTCCACAATTGACCAATATTGCAACCTTCAGAGAAGGAACAGATACTCTTTGTAAAACAAAGACCAACATTTCATCTTTCCAGGACTTTGAACTCCAGTTACATGATACACACAAACCCTCTTGTCTAAGAAATGGACTAAGAGGAAACTGAAGTAGCTAGGCTTTCAGTAGAACTGAAAAATAGCTGGGCCAGTCCAGCCCAGAGTACTGTCTCTAATGGTAGCCAAACACATATGCCTCAAGAAGAATGTAAGAATAGAGCAAATATATATCAATACTGTCAAAGACTATTCTCATAACGTTCAACAATTTGCAGTTCAATAGTTAGTATCTTCATGTTCAATCAGTCTTCATTAATTTCCTGATTGTAAACTTGCCTAGTTGCCCATTAAACCCATGTAAGCTTTCAGCATCTACAGCATCCAGCGGCCAGGAGTACCACCACTTAACTACACATTGTGCTGAAATGACCTTAGCTCCTGAGGTTCATTTTTTACTTGCTAGCTTTGTCGGATGCCCTGCAGAGCCTGCATCAAAGAAAACAGCAAACATGCACCTCTAACCAGGTGTCCCACAGCACCATATGTGTTTCCAGAGATCTTTATCTTAACCTCACGATAGGATTTACCAGGGAAAGAAAACAGCCGAGTGGTTCTCCTCCACCCCCATTTTATTTATCTAAACTGAATTTCATCCTCCATTTAAATGCCCTAGCAGTCCAATCAGGTCTTCCTGCAATTCTTCATAAGCAACAGTGTCTCTAAAAGCCTCAGTAATTTAGTAAGACCAACAAATATCACTGTTCCTCCCCTTTATTTATGAGCATGTTGAGCAACACAGACACCTGAATTGATCCCTGTGGAACTCCACTTGTTGAAAGATGACTGTTTACTCCTATCCAAGCTTTTAGACATTTATGATTTTTCTTGCTAGCAGGACCTTTCTCCTCTTCTCCCATGACTCCTTAGCTGGACACACAAGCAAGAACTACTGACTATGACATCTTAGATATTTGCCAGACATACTATGCAGAAAGTGCACTCCTTTCAAGGGAAATTCCCATACTTGGCAACAGCTGTCCAAATGCAGGTCTTCACAGTCTGACCACAGACATCTTCCAATCTTTTATTTGTTAAAGATATTATAGGATAGTGTCTCCTGTTGATTATTTTAATATAAAATTTTATTTACTGTATATAAAGAGAGCACATACCCACATTTTGCAGCCTCATCTGATATACTTTCACCACCACTAACCTAAGCAATGAATATTTTTTTTGTAGACATACTCAAAATCATCTCCAAAATTAAAAGGCAGGAGACAAGCTTACCAAGAGAAAACAATAGTTTTATATTACACTCAGGAACCAAGAGGGATTGTTGGATCTCTCTTACAGATTTGCTAACATATATCTGGTCTATCAGAGGAGGTCTGAGATAAACATTAGCACTCAGGATTCTTGCTCTGAAAGGATCTTAAAACTAGGACCCCACCTATTAGGGCAATCTTCCCTTGGAGCGTGTACCTTCCTTACCTCATAGTTTGTCTTTGATTAAGATGGTTCTTACCTCCTGTTTTCTTTCTCTTTTTGTTTTAAATCTTATTTCCTAGTTCTATCCAACAGCAGAGTAGACTTAGTGGCTTGCATCTCCAACCAGTGGGTAAGGTTATCTTCCTTATTCAATTTTTTGTTAGAGTTTCAGCATCTACTCTCTCAACTTGCCAGATAGAAAAACCCACTGCACCTCAGCTTTCATTAACTCTTCCTTCCTCAGACAAGAGAGTTCACATTTTAAAACCCCTTTCCAAGCTACGCAATAAACCCATGATGTATCACCAATACAGACTATTCTTAAATTAAGCCCACACACAGCCACTAGCACACATGCTGTAACAATTCTAGGCAGATGACATATAACAGTATTAATCCAGGTGACACAGTTGGCATCAACTGATGTTACTCATCCATACATACTCGGTTTTGGTCAACTCCAGACACAAACCTGCTACAACAGTATTTTCTGCTTTACATTTCTGCATAGGGCTACAGTCAAATAAAAATGTGGTAAGTATATGTAAAACTATGCCTATTTAAATCTGTCTGGCACAAGAAGCAATAGTGGCACAAAGGCTGCAGCAGATGCTTAAGACTAACAAGCAAGCAAAGAATGATACTATATTGTATTTCGACAGCCTTTCCTGCCCCTATCAGTTACAGTACAGGAACCACAGGCAGGCTTAGTAGGAATAACTTTCATTGTATGTCCTTTCTGCAAAAATACTGTACCAAGGCAACCATACTATTAATAGCTAATTTCTCACAGTCATCCAGGATTTTAATACTGTTAGTGGAAAAATTAGCAATTGCTGTTACCTGCTGACTTACAGATTTAAGTCATCTACTGAAAACCCTCAACAGAGCTATCATTTTCTACTTTTCTTTTTTACACATTATCTTCTACCCCCAAATTCAACATAAACCAACAACTGTATTTAGAGAGTAAAAATTGCTCATTAGATATAAGCAATCACACCTTACACTGAACTTCAGTTTTGAAAAAACTGAACACTTGGGTGTTTTAAGTTCCCCGGCAGAAGCATCAGGGCGATAGTGCAGAATTCATGAATGAATATGCACCAGCACACTGATCTGCACTGCACTCCAATGCAAAGATTCTCCTTATAGAGGCCTATTCACAGACTCCTGTCTCGGATGGGAATTCTGTCATCGCAGGTGTAAAGGTGCTGGTCTTGTATGAAATAAGGCTGCAAATAAACTGGCATTTCAGTACTTTCCAAGTGCTGTCGACTATTCAACCACCGGGCTAGCGTCTGTAAACACACAGGTAACCTGACTAATGCAAAGCTGCTCTTGTGGACCAGCGTTCACCCGTTTCATTTGAGGATATATGCACAGCCAGGATCCCGGAAGGTAAAATTTTTCTTCGAAAGACCACATGCCGTGAAAGCCAGCTCTCCCCATTACATTCACACAAACCAAAGTTTTGCCGGTCTCGCCACAGCGACGCAGTACCGGCGGAGAAGGGAGATCCAGCCCCGGCCGCCCCGGTAGCCCCGGCCCCGCCGCTACGGCCGCGCCCGCGCTCAGCGGCAGCCCGTCCCGTCCCGTGCCGTCCCGGCGCCCTCTCACCGTCCCAGCTCGGACTCCAGCTCGAAATAGTGGGCCAGGGTGTCTTTGTTGGAGCCGTCGATCCAGTAGTCGGGCGCGGCGGATCCGGGGCGGCCGGCGGCCGAGGAGCCGGAGGAGGACGAGGATGAGGAGGATGAAGAGGATGATGAGGACGGCATGGTGACTTTCAGCATGCCGGGACGCCTGCCGGGGGCTGTCCCCTCCTCTGCGCCGGCTGCAGAAAGCAGAGCGACAAGGTGGCTGGCGGCGGCACCTCACCTCCCTTCCTCCCTTCCTTCCTCCCTCTCTCCTTCCTTCCTTCCTTTCTTCCCCCCCTTCCTCCCTGCCTCCCTCCCTCTCCGTCTCTCCCCTTCTCCTGCTCCTCCGCCGGGCCAGGCAGGCCGGGCTGGAGCAGTGGCGGCGGCAGTGGCAGCTCCCCGCAGCCCGGAGGAGCGGCGGGGGCGCCTCCGCCTGGCCTGGCCGGAGCTGCCAGCGGGGCAGGGCGGGCACGGCGGCGGTCTCCGCGGCGCAGGGAGCCGCCCCTGGCGCGGGTCGCACCGCCCTCCGCAGCCCGCCGAGACGGGGGCGGCTGGCAGATGCCTGCCGCGGGCCCAGAGTCCCTCCCCTGCTGCAGACGGCGAGCCCCGGGGCTGGCCCGGGACGGCGGGCGCCCTGCGAGTTCACCGAAAGCAGCCTGGCACAAGCTGTCACCGGGAGCGCAGCCCCGTCAGCGGCGGGATCGAGCGCCACGGGGGGACCACTTGACAAAGGGAGAAAGGGCATCCGATGTGGAGGGAGCGCTGAGATTTTTGCGGGGCTCGGGAGGCCCGAGCTGGACCGAGCGGCGATGGGCCGGGAAGGATGCGCAGCCCGTAGCGAGGTGGGCGCTACCTCGTCATGCTGCACCATTTTGCCGGCTCCAGATCTGGGATCGGTTACCGGAGAGCAACACCGGAGTTCGGGATTGCTCTCTGCGTTTGCTAGGAATTTGGAGAGGACGGTGTGGAGGCACAGACTGAGTAAGACAAATAGCAGTAGGAAAAGAGGCTGACAAATGCTCAGACATGACTGCAAAAATCGAAAATATATCGCTTACCTTCCCACCACAGGACTAAAAGAAGCCTTAAAGGAGTAACATTGCCATGCTGCAATGTTACTCCTAACAGGTTACGAAATTTGCAGGCTATGAAATGTATGCAATTATTAATAAAGTATATATTGTATCCCTGACAGTAAAAACCTTAGCCAGAAGTGTCTATGTAAGGGCAGTTTCAGTTGGTTTAGTGGTGAAATAGAACAGCAGTTGTGTGTGCCTTGCATGCAAAGTGTGCCAGATCAATCCTACGCACATCCTGTCCATGCTATTACACCCACTCATACTGTCATGCAAGCACAGGCAGGAGGTAAAATGGACCATGTGCAAGCCTGTGCGGCAGAAAGTGACAGAAGTATTGCACTCTAATTTTCAACCACCATCCACTAGCCTGTTTTTAAACATTGTATTCCTTGCTCAGAAAAAGCACAGTGTCTTGTTCAGCATTGTGGTAATTCATGTATATTAATGTTTTACAAGATGTTTTGTCTCCTCCCCTTAAACAAGTCTGTCACTGTTCCCTAGCTTCCTTACAGTATGCAGAGGGAGAAAGTAATCTTAACTGTGAATCTCTTAATTTCACAAAGACCTTAAAAAAGAAATGCTCGTCTCTGCTTAATAGAATAATCTGCTAATCTGGGCTTTGTTAGTGGTAGGAAAGGATAAAGAGGTAAATGGGATAGATAAAAGGAAGATTATGATCTTTCAAATTTACTTTTTGCCGTTTTGAAGTGTAGATCGATCCTCATCCTGATTTGAGATTTTATCATTTTCGAATCCATATTTGCAAGTCAGGAAAAAGTAACCCAGACCCCTATTTTGTAAACCAAGTTCTATGCAAGCCAGTTTGGCAGAAACTCCGAACTTCCTTTTAGAGGAACTTTGTGCCCCGAGCACCTACCGTTAACAGCTCTGAGATCAGCAACCAGAGCAGGAGACAAGTAGCCTTTTCACTGTTGCTCATGCCTCTTCCCGACTGCCCAGCTCTCTGTCTCTGGTGGTCAGTTTGGAACTTTTCTTCATAAAGCTTTGGTTGCTAGGTGACAGTTTTCCTCTTACAATATGAAGATTTGCATTATCATTATGGAACATGAAACTAAACCACTAACAAAACTTCATTTATGTATTGGTGACATACTACGTGTGATAATTTTTTATGGAGCTGCAGTTATCATAATTTCCCTGTCAGCAAAACCAGAGGAAAATGGAAGGTCAAGGAGGCAAGCATGTTTTGCAGAGGAAGCCGTTTTTATGAACAAAAAATATATGCAAAAGATGCCCAAACTCCTGCCTCTCTCCTGCCACCCATAAATTGAAAGCCAAAGCAGGAAATTAATCCAGTGTGTTGGCAGAGGTGGGAATAGTAATCTTCCTGCTCTGCTAGTTGCTGAGGTCCCATTTCATGAATGCTCTTGGCCTTCTGTGTAGACATCACTGCATCAGGTATAAGCAGTCAACATTTCCCAGGGTTATCTTCAAAAATAAAAATAATAATAATTAAAAAAAAAAAAAAAAACAGGATAAGAACCTTCTAAACTTGATTTCTGAAATTTTCATACAATTCTAGCTTGGGTAGAAATGGAAGAACAAGCAAAATCTCCCAGGGTTTTGTATAAGTAGTTCCCAGTTTGCAGGCATCATTTGAAAGAGTAGCATGTTAGTCCCTTGCTAGCTTAGGCTAGTATTTCCACCTGGACAAACTGCAGCACACATCTTCAAGGTGCTTAAATAAAAACTGTTTGTTCTGTACTGCTATATTTTTTTCTTCTTCTTTTTTTTTTTTTTTAATTGCATATTCTTTTTGAAGGTACAAGGTAGTAGAAAAGGTACTGTCATCTATAAGAAACAAACTGTCAGGTATTGTCCCCATTGAGGAACATTTCTCTCAAAACAGTATGCAGATACTAGAGTTCCCTCTTTTCATAGATGATCCAGTATGGATTCCACATTTGCAACCCTGCTAGACCTGATGCTTACCTGCTATATGTGTAATGCTAGTTAGGTCTTCTGAGGCAGAAGTTACTCAAACCATGTCACATATAAGTAAGTCAAAGAAGTTCAGACCAGGGCAAATCCCAAAATATTTATCTTATCTGTCTTGTCACTGATTTTCCCTGCTGAATACAAAGCCTCACATTACATTTAATTTTCTGCAACATCTTTCAACTCGTACTCAAGTTCCAGTAGCCTCTGGATGACTATGCAAGCTTCCATTGAATGCCCATCAGTTAGGAATGCCAAAACCTTCTACTAGTTTCTAGGTTTTTGCTTATGTAGAGGAAACCTTATGACTTGTATGGAACGAGTTCATCACAATCTCTTAACTTACCATCTTTCATGCTGTTTGATATGTAAATTTAAGCCTACTTAGTCATTTATAGAGCTGTTGGATAAAGACAGACTCTTTAATCAGCTGTGTATGTGATGAGATTAAATCAGGTAAGAACGAGCACAGTGCAGGGAGAGGCTAGCAGATGGGTGGTAGTGGTGAGGTGATGTGTTTATGCAAGAAAACAAAGAACAGGAACTGAGACATCCTTTACAGAGTAGCAACATGCCTATTTGTCTCATAGATTTTGAAGTCAAGACCATTTTTTTCCAATGTCTGGGAGAAGCAAACAGGTAAATGGGGATAAAAAAGTTATTTACTGAAGATGGACTGTTAGAAAACAATGTGATTCAGCTATCCCTGAGCCACATTATGTGAGCTCCAGGTATTCGTACTGTTATTTTATAGTCATTGCAGGAAGACACACAGAACCATTATCTTTGCAGCATAGTCACCACACTTACCTTCCCTGTCCCTCTTTGAAGTGATTCAATCAGTCCTTAGATTTCCAGAATGTGGAAGGATACTTGAAGCATTCCCTTCCCTTTGGTTCACTACAGAAAATAAAACTGGTTCACAAGCCTATATGAGTAATTAAATCCAAATGAACTAAACCCTTGAAGGCAAACCAAAAGTTGCCTAGTAGGACCCACAGAAGTTATACACAGCCCTTCCTGAGCAAAGCCCAATAAGCTGCTTCTGCCTCTCTAATCCCTGCTTAAACAAAATCCAGCTGGAAGTCCTCCACCTTTATTAGCAGGTCAAAAATTTCTGCAGGATAAAATGCTTTGTTGTTTCTAATGCAAAACATTTTCTTTCTTCCCTTTCTCTCTCCTTCCTTCCTTCCTTCCTTCCTTCCTTCCTTCCTTCCTTCCTTCCTTCCTTCCTTCCTTCCTTCCTTCCTTCCTTCCTTCCTTCCTTCCTTCCTTCCTTCCTTCCTTCCTTCCTTCCTTCCTTCCTTCCTTCCTTCCTTCCTTCCTTCCTTCCTTCCTTCCTTCCTTCCTTCCTTCCTTCCTTCCTTCCTTCCTTCCTTCCTTCCTTCCTTCCTTCCTTCCTTCCTTCCTTCCTTCCTTCCTTCCTTCCTTCCTTCCTCCCTCCCTCCCTCCCTCCCTCCCTCCCTCTTAAAATAAAAAAGTTGACAATGTTTAATATTGTTTCTTTCCCTTTCAGAAAGGAAAAAACAATTTCATAAATGTTTTATTATTTGGAAAAGGACATGCAGATACATTAAATTATATAAAAACTGTAAGAGGAAGGAAAAATTAGCAGTTTCTGAGAAATAGTCAGTTGTATGAAGCCAACTCCCTTTCACAGTGTAGGCTGGATTCCAACATCAATTCAGAAGTAAATCAGTCATTCTGGAGGCAGGTTAGAAGAAGGTTTAAGCATGAGAGCATTATCAACTTTGGGGGATATACAATGAATTGAAGAACTAGGAAACTATGCTTTGAAAAAACTTATTTTTTTCTAATTTCTGCTATTTATATTTTGTGCATAATCAAAGCCAATAATAAGGAACCATATGAAGGGAAAGAGCTGCCACTCACCTAATTTTTAAAGTTACTCAGTGGTTGTGCACCTCCTTTTGCTGATTTCTGAACACAGCTGGCTAAAAATTCAGCAGATCCGTCTGTGTTCCACTGCCCAGCAGATACAAGCAGTCTAAGCTATTTGCTTGATCTTCCTGTATAACTATATCCAGATTCAGTAGTGCAAGATTTCTAACTACAGATGTAAACTGAACTCTTCACTGCCAGCATCTCAGCACCCTATCTGGCAGTGAAGTGTGTTCAGTAGCTGGTCTTTTAATGGAGGAGTTAATAGCATGACTATAGGCATAGAGCTAAAATTCAGGTTTTGCTGATAATGCTGTTCCATTAGGCAGCTAGGTCCATAGACTAACTAGTAACTCTTGCCTTTCCAGTTATATTAATTTGGAAGCTCTCCTCAGCCCCTCAAAATAAATAAAATCCCACTGCATTATGAAAAACGATCATCAGTTCTGACTGTTGCTGTCCAGTATGGAACAGATCTTCTCCATTTCACTCACTTGCCTCATATTTGAGTGGCTACAGGTTGAGAGGTCTCTAGCTGTAGAGTAGTTGTGACCGAGTTTCTTGTGACTTGAGTGCTAGTGAAAACAGTGGGAAACAAAATCTGCTTTTACCCCACACATGGTGCAGAAAACGAAAAACAGCTATCATCTTTGACTTCAGTGATTTCTGATTGGATTGCTGCCAGTTCTGTCAATTCTGGAAAACTGCATATTCTGTGAGCAAGGAAATGGCTGTGGTTTGTTAATCTCATTTTGTACATCCTTGCTGAATTGCAATCTAATGTCTTTGAGTGCCCTGCCCAATACTGATGATAACAGACTTGCTATGTGTTAGCAAAAAGGTTTCTAGAAAAGATCAAACTCTGCAGAAAAAAAAACCAAAAAACCCAAAAAACCCCCCAACACATTATTACAAGATCATCCAATTTAAATGTAAAGGTTAGTTATTTAGGTATGTTTTTGGCCCAGGACTAGACTGCACCATTGGTCATCACTAGGATAATAATTTCAAGTGGCAGACCTGATGCTTTTGTTGGTGGATCTCACACTGAAATAGAAGTTGTGGGAAAAAGCTTATTCAGAGGATAATTTCTCCATTTACTTCCCTCTAGAGTGAACTTCTATGTCCTTTTTTTTTTTTTTTTTTTTCTAGAAGCCCTTTCACTCTTTGAATCCACATGGCCAAAGTCATCACTACTGATCTCTCTAACACAAGATGACCAGAGACACACGACAGACAAGCATCCTTATCCCAGGAAGTAATGGTTATAAGCTTATCTGCAGACAAATGCAGAGGAAAGGATTAGGAAAACACAATCTTAAACACATATTGTTCCACCTAAATGTGGTGCTGATTTCATGCCTGCTTGATATTGCATCCAGCTTGTCTCTTCAGATGCATAATTCTAACCTAACTGCTAAGCTCTTCAGCAGTTCTCATATGAAAGCCCTGGGGTTCCAGGATAAAACTTCCCTCACTGTGACAATATTTCTCCACCTCATATCTGTATTTGTCCACAATAATTCATTTTTTGTTCTTGAAAATTTACTGCAACTAATTTAATGCTCAGGAACAAGAAGAGGTTACTGTTAGGTAAAAGGAGGAGTTATAACACCTCATCTGCTCTCTGATAAGCATCCACATACAGAGTTTTGCCCTGTCTATATTACAATTTGAGAGTAATTATTGTAATTCAAGAGTGTACACAGGGATACCTTACACTAAGCTGCTGATGAACTCCAAAGTCTTAGCATTATTCAGTAACTCATTATCATTAAACGCACTGATAGAGGTGCAGGGCTATATCCATATAGCATAGATAACTGCAGTTTTCATAAAAAACTATTTCATTGGAAATAAGTAACAAATTCAGTTATGACTCAAGTTCATATGAGATTATACTTTCATAGGAGATATGCTACATCTTATAAAACAAAAAAATCTGAATCCCTCCAAGGCAAACCAGCGCTTGGTATTTCCAAGTCATAGCACTGTAATTTCTTCTCTAGATGATAAACATATATATTCAAACAAGTTACTCAAATAAAATTGTGCATTTCCAAGCACAAGAGATTAGTTTTATTTGAACATTTTGAAAATCAGCTGCAGTTCATTTAATACAAATTCTCATTTAGCTAATTTTTTTTAAATCTGCCCCCCTCATGAAATTACAATAGTGGGAATCAACAATGATGCTCACATTTGCAGATTGAACAAATTTATTATTCTATTATTATACTTGCCCCTTCAACTACTGTTCTTCCAATAAAACTGAAGAAGGATTAAATAAGAATTATAAAGCAATCTGGCAGAATTTCAGACTTTTAGAATTTTAGAGAGACTGAATTTCAGAATCTTCACCTTCATGTCCTAGTATGACCTCCATAAGACAAAAGCAAAGCAAAAAGCATAACAGTTTTATTGCTTATGCAAATAGTTTTCTGTGGTTTTTTCTATATATACCTTTGTTGTAATTTAGACCCTTGATTTACATAGTGTATCTAAAAGCTTTTGTAACATCTGACTTGTACCAACCACTTTGCAGGTACTTAAAAATGTCTTTTGTTGCCATTAAAAATTTTAGACATACAACTAAGGACATTTCCTCAAGTAGTATTTCCTATTTATTTTTTTTTAATCTGAACTGAAATGCAACCAGTGAAATACTGAACATTGAATTAAGTGAAAAACTCTTCACTAGATCAAAATGCCATGACCACAAATCAGTATATTGTTCAAATTAATCTGTCACTTTTTTGCTTAAATATTCACTGATGTTCAAAATACATTTTAAAAAAAGCTGCATTGGGCCAGTCTCCAAGGTAAAGCTGAGTTCTCTCAGAGGACATAAATTATAAAAATGTAAAGGCTCCTTTAGCCTTTACAAGAGTAAATTACAAGATATGTATGTGTAAAAAATCATGCTTAATTTGAATGCTGATCTGCACAAAATTACTGTAGATGTACAGAAAGCTTTTGTACTTAAGGAACAATTTCACCTGCTTCCATAAAGCTCCTGTGCAGGAAAGCAATATTACAATCACCAACTAGTATATGTTGGAAACATACAAACCAAAATATTAAGCACTCTCCAGGCTAGTCTTGCGGCATTTTATTTAATGCTTCTTGCCTTCTGTCTCCCAGATAGAAGCTTTTTATTTTTTTTTTCTTGTTAAGGGTTAAACAATTATTTTAATTATTTAATCATAGATCAGAAACTAATGTTGGTTTTGTGTATTATGCAATGCCAATGAACCATAAGCATATAAGCAGATCTAAGTGAAAGAAATATTTGGCCAGCTACCTTGCAGGAAGTTTAAATTGTCATCAGCTCCCTTTCAGTGTCACCAGTTGTACAACTGATTTGGAAAAGGATGGTGTGCTATATCTACCCACTCATGAGCTAATCTTGCCTTTTGCTATACAAAGTTTACAGAAAATAATAATGCAAGACTGGTTCCATTTTACTAGCCACTTTCACATTTCTCTAGGAGTGTAGAAGACATTGTTACGAAATGTCAGCAGTTATGTAGCTAAGCATCTTAACTCATATGGGAAGGGAAATGTGAGCTATATAAAGGGAGCTGAGGAATAGCAGAGCTCATTATGTTTTGCTGACTGCATTTGCAAGGAAGTGCTTTCAATCTGAAATGAGAGAAAGCAACCAAGAATCTCTTCACTCTTCACCAGACAGAGGACAGTGTGTGCACTTGCTCTTCATGTGAGACTTGCTCTGCAAGAGACTTCCTGGTTTGCCAAATTCCACACAAATGTATTCAAGGCAATTTGAAATCAGTATTTTTGGGTGTTGCGGTAAAATGCAAATAACTTATTATCAAGTAATCAAAGTGCTTCATTTGACACAGTTCTGGTTATCTTTTTTCCATAGAACTTCTTAAAAACAAAAGTTAGTTTTGAAGCAAAATGTTTAAGTTCAAAAGTACTTACAGAAAATATTTTATTATTTCCAGCATTTTTTCTCTGCAAAACTGTTTACTGAGTTTAGTTCAAAGTGTATGCTGGTTTCCTATCAAGGCTTTTTTTTTCCTGGAGAAGGTGTTGGTTAAAAATGCCCCCAGTTCTATGACAGACAATGCAGTAGCACAGCTAACAAAAATAAATGTTCTTTTTTCCAAGCATTGTAGAGCTTAAAAGACAGGATAATGAAAAACTATATGATTGGTACATTCATCTTGGCTATGGCTGTTTGCATCTTTCAGAGTCATGCAGCTTAACATGGTAGAACACAAGATGCTTTTGGGTAGCATTTGGGTAATTCTTCCCTGTTGGAATGTCAGTGGGAAAACTGTTTAGCAGGTCATGAGAAGTGACCAAGAA
The DNA here is from genome assembly GCA_020745705.1 of Hemiprocne comata. Lineage (NCBI taxonomy): Eukaryota > Metazoa > Chordata > Aves > Apodiformes > Apodidae > Hemiprocne > Hemiprocne comata. The sequence continues at coordinate 46,448,184 of CM036616.1, forward strand.
AGTCTGCATCAGCCACTGCAACATTCAAACAAGTGGAAATAATAAAAAGAAACATGAATGTAAACGCTGTGAAGGTTTTCCTGGAGTGATCACATTTAGATATTAATGGCAGTGCAGATAGGTTATCACCTTGTCATGGGCAGGACTGAGTGAAATGGGTGCTGTAGCATCACCATAAATACTATATCCCCAAATATTATTTTTCCTAATAGACCCACAGTTATTAGGTAGGAGGCTGATTTAATACTTTGGACAAAGTATTAAAATTGTATAAAGTATAAAATTGTACAATATTTCTGAGCCAAATCTTGAAGTTCATACAGACAGATCCAAGACCCACTGACATCAATGAGAGTCTTTGCTCTCCAGAAGTCAACAGTTAAATTGGGTATTTTTTCTTGTACCAATCTTAAATAGCCTCACCTGGGACCTGATGCTCCACCAGAAGAAAAAAGATTTTCCTAGGTAAAAGGGTGCTAATGGAAAATAAAAGCAAGACATAAGATCAAAATTTGGCCAAGTCATACTTACCATTTTCAGACACAGTAATAAAGAGAGTGTAAATGCCAGTATAACTATTTCTAGTATCTTCTGTCCGAATCCTTTATGTATTTCGTGCAGCTTTTTAATAAAAAATCGTTCCTTCAGTATCCGGTCTGCATTTTGACTAACTTCATGTAAACAACAGGAGTAGGGATTCTAGAAAACTAATAAATTAATTTGGAGGCCATGCCAGTCACTCTGTCGTTAGAAAAGAAAGCTATGCAAACAGAATACTGAAATTCAGGGTACCCTTGGGTATTCTAAATATAACTGGACCATGCCAGTAGATATGGTCTTAAATGTGCATGTTGTGTTTATGATCAGCTTCTCTTAAAGATGCTAATCTTCCTGTTACAGTACTGTCAGATTGGTAAATCCTCAGCAATTTGGTCAAAAAACATAGTAATTTTGTATAGCAAAATGCCAGTTTATATGCCTAGAACTTCTGCAGAACTCTGATCTTGGCACACCCAACAATTTCAACCCAAAAGTTGTTCTCAATTAAAAAAACAAACAAACAAAAAACCAACCATGCCAGCTCTTGTTTTAGGACCACTTAAGGAAGTGCTTTTCCTCCAGTAGTTTGCTCACCATGATGTATGTATTTTCAAGGATATAGGTTGTACCACTGATACTAGACTAGTGATAGCTTTTCAGAGTAAAAACCTTTTGTTTCTCTAACTGAACACAAGAATCCCCTCCTCAGCAAAATTAGAAATTTTCTACTTCCTTGAAGCATCTAGAAAAAGACAGTGACAGAGCATGTGAACTAGAAGAAAAAGCCGAATAAAGCTGTGAAAGCCAGACCAGCAATACAGAACAGAAGAGGGACCAAGAGCACTTCTCAAACACCCTATTTTCAACATATGCCACATTATATTCATATTCATATTTGTCATATTCAACATATGACAAATTAGAGACAGGCAAGTGGGAGGCTGAATGCTTGGTCCCACTCACGTCAGTGGTATTTGTTGCCATGATCTAACACCAAATTACCCTGTGTAGGTGGTATCCACACAAACCATGCACAGTTTCATAAACACAGGTGCATGTCACTAGCTCTTGTAAACAAGCTTATCTGCTTTCAGTTTGGTCAGGGCAGCACAGAAGAGTCCACTGATCTGCTGCAATGAATTGTTTTCATTTTAATTTTGATCATGAACCAATCTATGAGACTTTGAGAGTGCACCTACACTATCAGATTCCTTCCCTTGTAATCATGGCTAATTTTGTAATGATCTGTTTGTCCCAGAAGTGCTTTTTTAAAGTTTTTAACACAAGAACAGGCAATCAGGTGCTTCAATTCCTTCTGACTGATTATAGATGTGTAATTAGCACATAGCATCCAAGAATAGGGCAGGCTCCCCTCTTTTTAGCTCCAGTTCACTATCACTGCATACTCAGCTTGGAAAACACTCGCTCATTCTAGATCTACCTTTATTCAGGAAAGCATAAAAAATGGGCTTCCATTCACGCTGTTGATTTTACTTGGCCTTCAGCACATGTGTACATCTTGCTGAGCATAGTAAAAGGCTAAATGGGCTACCAAATACAAACGTAGGTCCTGATCCTCAGCCGCAAAATTTCCAGATTGTAAAGAAACACACTTAATTCCATGCCACTGGATCATTCAGCCTTTTCTGTCAACTTCCAAAAAAAATAGATTGCTTAAAACAGCAGGTACATGAACTGCAAACTTTTTTTATAGACTGCAGAAAGTGTCCTTCATAACCAGCAGTCTCAACCATTAGATTTAAAAAGTGGGCAAGGTCAGATATGCATATATGTAAATATTTTTTTTTAAAAAAACTCAGAAGCCAAGAAAACAAAAACACCCTCTGCCTAAGTCATCTACACATATTACAATTTTCTGCCACAATCATGTTTACATATTGACTTCTTAAAAATGCTAATTTTAAAATGGAAGTACTGTCAACCCCTAAATATGACAGCAGCAGCAGCAGCTCCTATATAATTTTGTGAAGAAAGCCTCCAGGGACTGGCTGTACAACTTATTGTACATTTGCTAGGTAGGTGTTCTCCATGACAAGATTTAATTACTTCATAATATTCTAATTGATTAGAACACATCTATGAACAATCAGTCACCGTTCATATACTTGAAGTACAGGCAGGTTTGATTTTTCCATGAAAAGAAACACCAAAAGCTGCTTCTGGAGCTGAGTCATTTATACTTATTATTGAAAATAAGGAGTCCTATGTAACAATGTCAAATTTAGTATGGTGTATTCAGCACAGCAATACAAGACAACAGTTTTTCTCTGCAGTCCAATACAGCAGTGCTGTGATACACTGTGTGGGCTACATTTTTAATTTAAAAGGCTACTGGTCTGCAGACTGTACAGGTACAAATTAGAAATTGGCCAAGGAGGTGGGAAGAACAGACCATTGCAAGTGATGGGAAACCACTTCCAGGCCCTGCCCTTGCTGCTGATGTTCTCAGGCTGCTGCACCAGAAGGAGCATCTGCAGCTCAGAAAGGCAAGCGCGGCATAACCAGCCCCACAGCCAGGCACCCAAAGGCTGCCCTGCCACCAGTGGCACTGGCACAGCTGCCTCTCAAGATAGAAAAGGGGAAAAAGGCCACCTTGGAGGGAAGCTAATCCTGGTAGCAAGAAGGAGAGCTTTTTGGTGGAGGAAAAGATGGACACGGGCACTGAGACTGCTGTGACACTCCATGGAGTAGGCGAGAAACAGTCATCAGGGACCTCATTTGGGAAACAAAACAGACGCTAGAACAAATCTAAACTTCTCAGGCCTCAGTGGTTTCAGGCACCTTCCAGTGGCTAAGATTATGTTCCTCATGCTGGTCTCCACTACTTGCTCTTAAACTGCTTACAATATATTCAGGAGTTTTACAACCAGAATGCAAACTAGCAGATGAAAGCAGGAGGATGTTAATTAATATATGTGAGTTAAATAAAATTATCTTCAAGTCATATCTCATCTTCTCATTAAATGTCAAAAATATCTATTGCCTCTTAGCAATGTAAAGAGAGTACTGCCAGTTAGATGCTGTCAACAAGCTCTTTTTTTTTTCCCCTTCCCCATCAAGAGCTTCCAGATCAATTTATCACATCTGGTTTGTCATTAAAATCTGGCAATTTTCACTGAATTTACATTTTTGCATCTCAAGCCTGCTTAACTCTCTGAAAAACTGTGCTCACATCATTGCTATTACCAATATAGCACATACAGCAATATAGCACATGTTCCTAGCACAATGTTAGCTAGCTTGGGATTTTGTTCCCAGTGGCGGTCAAATAATTTACCATGTGAAAGTACCAAAAATTATTTAAGACTATGCAATAGCATTTTTAGCAGTTGCTAAAAATGTTTTCTAGACTAAAAAAATATAGAGGCAGAAAACAGTATGAGTTAACATGGCTGCAAGTCTTTGTGGCCTTGAAGCTGGTGGGGTCCCCATCATTTGAAGATACGAAGATTTTAAATGTGTGATGCTCTCCTGCAGCTTAAAAACAAATACTGGACAAATTCTCATCTGTGAACACACAACAAGAATCAGCTAACACACTTCAGACAGCATACAGAGCATTATTAAAAACTCACTTGGTACACAAACTTGTCATTACCAGCACAACTGACTCTTGGGCTATTCCAGCTTTACCCTGTAGCCCGAGAACCTGCCGCTGGAATGTATCCTAATTCAACATTCAATTTCAAAAAATAAAAGTAAAAAAAAAAAAAAAGGAAAATTTTATGGCTCTAAAAGTGACTTTTATGGGTGAAAAAATTAAAAAGCACCTGGAATGCAAGAATGATGAAAACAAATAATTGAACATTTGTTCTGTAAATCTCAAGAGTTTTATAAATCTCAAGAGCCTTCACTGGGGACATGCACACACCTCACCTCTCTCTGCTGCTGCCTATTGAAACGAGTGGCAATTTCCTACTATCTGATGGGTCTTGGATTAGGTATCCAAGCATTAAATGGGCTGCTAAAGAGACCACATTTTCTTGTTAAAATCCAACAGACTTCCTTCTGCTATTATTTAACACCAGCTTCACGAGTGAGTAGGTTTTTTGCATTCAGTATCACAGATGACACCTAACTTCCAGTTCCAGTATATCCTACACCAGATTTTCATTTTCTTTCTCAGACAGCATCTGAGCAATGGTGAAGTCATGAGCTTTTTGCAAGATAATCCAATTCCTTCACATAGCTATAAAGTGTAATACAAATACATTATTAGAACATGATGATGCTTACAACAGTGGAAAACTGTCTAGACTTTTTAAAGTCTAAGAGATCAGTTCTGAACAGACTGACTGCATCTCTTCACCAAAGTGAGCGGCTTTTGCCTCTGAGGCTTTCCTGGACTGGATGTACTGAAGGTGGGGAAGATGCATAGTGATTCAGTGCTGTGGGCAAATATATTAAAGAACTTGCCTTAATCATCAGAAGTTCCAGATGCAAAGGGAAAATGGGTAGGGGTGACAGCCAGCTACTACTGCAAGGCCTAGGACCTTCAAAGCAGGTGGGGAAGGAAGAGAGCTACCCTTCACCTTTTGTGTCAAGAAGAGGGAGTGGAACATACAAAAAGTAATTTTAGCACGTGGCTTAGGAACTGGGTCTGATTTTTAACACCAGATTTCTACTGATTAAAGCACTTTCAGACCAGTCCTACTTGCAGATACCTTCTTTCAACAACACCATTGCTACTATCTTGTACCTTCTACTAGGTGCCTACCACATCTGCCTGCTGTCTGGACCTCATCTATGACCTTGATCTCCCTGGCCACAAAACAGACTGTGTTTAAGTCTTGAAGATTCTTCCCAGGTAGTATTTTTTGATATGTTTTTTCCTACATATCCATGTAACCCAAACTATTCATCCCTCAATTAATTCAAGTTCTGTTCCTAGGCTTCAACAAATGCTGTGCAGCCCTGCCCAGAACGGTGCTGACAGAAATAATTTCCCCCCCAGACTGTTGGTTTGTTTATATAACTCCTCTAGTTTAAATTGTCAAACATATACATTACATTTTGTACCTCTGAGTCCCTGCAGAGCCTATGACCACACTCCTAACACCTCTCACTCACCATGAAGATGACAACCGCTCCATTCACTATATTGGGCCGGCCACTGACATTCTCTTGATATATCTGTGTAGAATTTCATTATTCTTTCATGTAGTGCCACCATGTATGGGAATGCAGTCTTTTAACCACCTTCCATCAGAAGATAATTTTACCATCCATAATGCAAAAGGCCAAACATTAAAATAATTCAGGAATCTTAATATGTCTAAATTTGGCACTTATGATTAAAAGCTGCAAATATAAATTTGTAGCAGACCTTATGTTTGTCTGGTTTAGTCAGGTCCACTGATGTTTCCACCAGTTCTCGTAACAGAAATTCATGGCAAATGTTTTTCTCCAGAACACACTCAATTTGAAACAATCTAGGTTATTGGGAAAAGAAGGAGTCTTGGAAAACTTCTAAATTACTCAATCATTCTGACAGTTATGGGAGGCCAACTACTGCAAAGATTTTGTGAGAGCTAAACAAAACTGTTCTAAGGAGTCACAATATGATACTCCAACACACAGCAGCCCACAACCTTGAGGTGCCGAAGTATTGCATGTTGAGCAGGATATTCTCTTCTAGTCTGCCACTTTTGCTCTTTTTTTTTTTTTTTTTTTTTAATTCCCTTTAATTCCTGGTAACAGTAACACACTGAGCATTGCTTCTCTGGTGAAAGAACTCAAGAATATATTACTGATTTATTTATAGGCACTGAGAGATGGTGACAGATCTGAGAACAGAACTTAAAAATTTCTGTCCCAGTTTTGCATGCAGCACAAGAAAATTCTGCTTTTCCACAACTCTAGCCTTAACTGCAAGTTTTTACTTTCTTACAACTTTGTTCCTATTCGTAATCCCTGCCAACTGTATTTGTCCATACAGGAGTGGAACTGTTAATGGGAATTAGAAAGACTTTTGGCAGCTGAAGCCACTAAACAAATAAAAATAATCAGACAGGAGTAGCCTGAATTGCTACTGAGAATAAGTACCCTTAATGGGAAAAAATACAGGCCATTCTCTGTAATCTCCATTAGCTCTGGGTCAGCACAGAATGTAGTATAATTAATGTCACATATAATTTAGCAATACCCAGCATTTGTTTTACAGCACTTGAACATTAACATTGAATATGTTTTTTAAAATTTGTACAGAAGCCCAGAGAAATTACTGGATTCTCAAATACAGTAAGTGATCCCATTGAATAATAAAAAACATTTAAACATGTATACAAAGAGAGAATACAATAAATTATTTATACTCAGTGATTTTTCTACCTGTTTAGGTGTTTAACACAAAGTCATACTTTGCAACATGGGTGCTCCAAGATAGCAGTCCATGGCCAAACAGGCTTCACCAGCTGCCAGCTAACTTCTTTACAGGGAAGGACACAAAGAGTGCTTTGATTGACATCCAAAATGGGGCTGTCCACCGTTACTGTTAATGGCTCCACACACTGCAAAGAACCTCCAAAAACACAGTCTCCATCTTGTAGAGTGTCTGCCCAACTTGAAGACCTGTCTTCTTCTGTCAGGATTTCATCCACAGCATTATTTACTATAAAACATTCAAGGAAAACCAACATTATTGTGAAATGGTCTTCTCTGCAAAGAAATGAAATGGAGATTTTGGACCTTGACAAGCTAGAGTATATTACTGCCAAAAAGGCTGATATATTCTGAATGAGCTTTTTTTTTTATTTATTCCAGAAGTGGTACTTGTTAGTTTATGAAGCAGCTGGAAACAATAATTTAAATTTCTTATCTGCAGTTTGTCTTTTATTTGTTCCTTTGTGAATGGTTTGGGTTATTTTTAAGATACACTTTAAACTCAGGATAGGGGTTCCAAAAGGTTTGCCTATGTTTTCTTTCCAGATTCATGCACTGCCAGCCAACTAAGAGGATTACGCAGCCAGTGACTTACTCTCTGATGTTTACAGTTATCTCAAGATGCCTACAACTCAAGAACTAATCAGCCTTATCAAAGCATTAAAAACATGAAGTCACATACAAATTATTTCTCATTTTCTAAGTAAGAATGTCTACGCTGCTCAGCATCTATACATACCTGTATCTATTTTGCTTAGGTAGAAGTTATTCCTTTCCATTACAAGGTCATCTTTGCAATGGTTTCCTTTTTAAATTTTACCCAAAATAACAACCTAGAAAATTAGGAGGGAGGGGAGGGGAGGAGACTCAGGATGGGTAGGGAATAGCTGTTTGATGCTTTTTTCAGTGAAAGACCTAATGGGAATGAGAGTTAGCAAGCAGCCAGCCTCAAAGCAAGCAAGAGGAGATAGCCATGAGCAGGTAAGCTGTGGAACTCCTTGCCATGGGATACTGCAGATACCAAAAATGCAGATGGATTCAAAAGAGGCCATGCAGATTCATGAAAGATAAACCCACTGTTCAATATTCCAGAACAGTTAGAAACCACCTTTGCCTCAGATAGTCCTTTATTTCAAATTAGTAAAGGCTGAGAAAGTATTTCAGAGGAAGTATCAGATATGCTTGCTGTGTTTCACCCTTCATTGACATCTGCTTTTGGTCACTTTCATCAGATAAAACAGACCCATTACTATTGCCACATTAAAGTTTCACATTTATTATCTCAGCATAAGGAAAACTTAGACAGCAGGTTGGAGAAAAATATTATCTTACTGAAGTAATTTTTCTTATACGTTATTTTCTTAAATATCTTTTCAGTTCATCACAATACAGAAAAACTCCTGATGTGTGGGCACTTCTGAAGACTGATGAGTTTGACTTATAATAAGGCATTTGCACAGCTAATTAGTTAATTACTAATTGTTTATGTATATATCCTGAAGCTAACCAAGTCTGTAACTCCATTTGGTGCCTCACTATGGCCTAAGAGTTGCAAAGAAGTCTGACATGTGGTCTCTAACGCCATGCAGTGCATGTATGATTAAACTGTATATGCAATTAAAACCAGAAACGTAGGGGAAATGTCAGGCCATTTTAATAATGCATCATACTACTAGATACACAGATAATCAATAACCTGAGAACCAAGCCCATTCAAAAGGCAGGCATAGGAAAAAAGCATATCTTCTCATTTTGTGTTGTTCCTCTGTCTACATTTGGAACTCTTCATTTCATGAATTTAAAGGATATGATTTGTGGGCTCTAAAGCAAATTAGTCAGGGCCCTACAGCACAGGAAGGGAAATAAATGCATGGGTATACTTCATCTTCTGTTCTTTGTCCCCATCTTTTTAATGTAAACTTCCTTTCCTCATATGTGAAAAGAGTGAAATGGTGGAGGGACAGCATGAAATTCTTTACCATCACTTTGGCTCTCCAGATACTAGTCTTCATAGGGGAAAGGAGCAAGAGAGGGGACAGCTTTTAACATTACAACATGATTTGTGTGCACTCCAATGACAGCACTATGACCCACATGGCTGGAGTCATCTGAATTCACAGAGCAATTCCTCATTCATTGCATTTCTGGGTAGAACCAAACACAGAGGTTGCTGTCTATCCACCTATGAATGTGAACATTATTACATGAACTGGTCTTACTAGGAGCCAGACTTGAACTTTTAGTATTCCTTTATTGTTGCTAGAAAGAAATTGTCTTGAGTTGAGGTAAAGTAAGGCTGTTTGCATTTGACTGGGTGAGTAACACATTTTGCCTAATGGTGATGTATCATTCTTTTCTTCCTATAAACCTAGAAGTCCTGTTTGGAGTTAGAAGAGGCAATCACTGAAGGCTTTTGCCAGAGATGGGGAAGATATAAAAAGTTATTAGTGACACGCAGGTAAAATGATTGAGCAGCAATCTTCACAAAAAGGTCATTGGTCAGGTCTTAAAACCATAGGTCACAACATGGAAACTGAAAGACAGGGCTTGCTCTTTTCTGGCATTTTCATTGCTCCTCTTCCTCCACTCCCACCTTCCTCAAGACAGGACTAATGCTGAGTGGCAGAGCAAGAAGCCAAGTGCTGGAATTCCTCTGTACTGTACTTATTAGTAGACATTCAGCAACAACAGATGTATCAAAACTGCATGATGAAAAAAACAAAAGAGAGCAAGCTAGTACTAAACTATTTAGGCCAGGAAGTTACAACTGGAAACCTAACCTCTAGCTAACACTCCTACAGATACACCCACCACACAGATATTTCTATATGGTCCTATGTACATGGTACATTTCTCTGCATGTTCTGACATGTTCTGACACAGTTCTGACAACACTTACATATGTTCATGGGTTGCTGTCAAGTGAAATTTATCCAAATCTAGTGCTTCAAGTCTTTGGATGAAAGGACCTCCCACTGAGCAAGTGGAAATTATTGCCATCATTATAAAACGAGTGGGTGCTCTTAGACTGAGAATTAGCTCTTCAGAACATGATTGCTAACAATATAACAATGAGAAAAGAAGTACTTGTCTTTCAAGTTAGTCTCTAACAGGAGAAGCAGAATGTAAAAAAGGGTAATTATTACAGCTTGAATCCTAGAGTGGAAATTAAAGAGATTAATGGAACAAATAAGATTTTTCCTTTATCTTAGTACAATCTGAGGAAGAATCCTGTCATTTTAGTAAGACACTCACCCTTTTAGTTAAAGGAGAATAGCATAACTAAGCAATGTAAAGAGATGGTCTTGTTTAAAAATATGGAACATAAATGAGAAAATGCTGAACTCACCAGATGTGTCCACAATATTTAATTCTGCTCTTAAAATTTCTCCAGATGATACACGGAAGCAATGGGATGAATACTGCAAGAACAATTGCACAGTGATTGAGAGAGGATTGGCAGAAATAGCTGGAAAGATCATCAATTAATGCTAGCAAACCTTTTCTTTTCTGGTTTGGGGAGGATGATAGTTATAACTAAGAAGAAGATCTTAAAGAGTGTCTTTCAGGGAAAAAAAACAAGTAAAATCTGATTGGAAAAGGAAGAAAAATATACAAAACTCTTCAGCTCAGAATTCTTGTATTTTCTTCCATTTAAAATCTGTTTTCATTATTCTGTTTCTGTCTGTACGTATTTCCAATACCTAATTAGGTTAATATTCATGGGAGGCAAAAAGTCTGTTGCCATGTGGACTCATTTCAACAGAAAAACAGAAATTGGAACATCATTCAAAACTGTCAGTTGTCCTTTTATATTTAAAGGCAATGGATTATCTCATTTAATATTCTCCAAAACACATAAACCTGAATGTAGTTCTCAATCCTGATTACTTAAGATTCAAGGACTTTATTTAGCAATTTTGTCTTTGTAAGCTTTGCAAAAGTCTCTCTTGTTTAAAGCTTTCACCCCAATCCCTTTTCAAAATAACATACTACTTTATTATGGAAAAACAGTAGAAAATTAATTTATGTATTATAATAAACAATTTTTTCTGTCTTGTATCTCCTGCTGTAGGAGAAGAACAGATCTGTGACCGTCTAAAGAACCTGAAGGTGCACAAGTCCATGGGGACCTGATGGGGTCCATGTACAGGTACTGAGGAAGCTGGCAGATACAGTTGCTAAGCCTCTGTCCATCATATTTGAGAGGTCATGGCAGTCTGGTGAGGTTCCCACTGATTGGAAAGAAAGGAACACAGCCTCTATTTTTAAAAAGGGGAAAAAGAAAGACCCAGGGAATTACAGACTGGTCAGTCTCATCTCTGTGCCTGGCAAAATCATGGAACAGATCCTCCTGGAAAGTCTAAGGCACTTGGAAAATGAGGAGATCATTGGTGACAGCCAACATGGCTTCAGTAAGGGCAAATCATGCCTGACCAATTTGGTGGCCTTCTATGATGGGGCTACAGAGATGGTGGATAGTGGAGGAGCAACTAACATCATCTTCCTGGATTTGTGCAAAGCATTTGACACTGTCCCACATGACATCCTGGTCTCCAAACTGAAATGATATGGATTGGACAGATGGACCACTCGGTGGATAAGTGATTGGCTGGATGGCTGCACCCAGAGAGTTGTGGTCAGTGGTTCAGTGTCCAAGTGGAAGCAAGTAATGAGTGCTGTTCCTCAGGGATCGGTATTGGGACCAGGGCTGTTTAACATCATTGTCAGAGACATGGACAGTGGGATTGAGTGTACCCTCAGCAAGTTTGCTGATGATACCAGCTGTGTGGAGTAGCTGACACACAAGATGGAAGGGATGCCATCCAAGGGACCTTGACAGGCTGGAGAGGTGGGACAATGCCAACCTCATGAAGTTCAACCAGGCCAAGTGCAAGGTCCTGCACCTGGGTCAGTGCAATCCCAGCCACAAATACAGGCTGGGGGCAGAATGGCTAGAGAGCAGTCCTGAGGAAAAGGACCTGGGGGTGGTAGTAGATGAGAAGCCCAACATGAGCCACCAGTGTGCGCTGGAGCCCAGAGGGCCAATTGTGTCCTGGGCTGCATCAAAAGAAGTGTGGCCAGCAGAGCCAGGGAGGGAATTCTGCCCCTCTACTCTGCTCTGGTGAGACCCCACCTGGAGTACTGTGTACAGCTCTGGAGCTCTCAGCACAGGAAAGACATGAAGCTGTTGGAGAGGGTCCAGAGAAGGGCCAGAAAAATTATCAGAGGGCTGGAGCAGCTCTGATATAGAGACAGACTGAGAGAGTTGGGGCTATTCAGCCTGGAGAAAAGAAGGCTTTGGGGAGACCTTAGAGCAGCTTTCCAGTACCTGAAGGGGCTACAGGAATGCTGGGGAGGGGCTTTTCACCAGAGAGGGCAGTGATAGGATGAGGGGTAATGGTTTTAAACTGAAAGAGGGGAGATTTAGGTTAGACATCAGGAAGAAATTCTTCCCCATGAGGGTAGTAAGGTGCTGGAATAGGTTGCATAGGGAGGTTGTGGATGCCCCCTCCCTGGAGGTGTTTAAGGACAGTTTGAATGAGGCTTTGTGCAGCCTGGTCTAGTGTGAGGTGACCCTGCTCAGAGCAGGGAGGTTGGAACTTGATGATCCTTAAGGTCCCTTCCAACCTAAATCATTCTATGATTCTCTGATTCTGTAGAAGTCTGTTTCTTGTCAGTGGCTTGCAATTCACTGTGGATGTCTCTAATCAACATTTTAATTGACCGTGTACTTTGAGCTGTCAATTATTAGAAGCAGAGAGGTAACACAACTTTTAGTTACCCAGACTTTTAGGACTGTAACTGGTACTTAAAACAGTCCTTAAATCAGAAGAACAACATATCTGGACTAGTATATAAAGCTGTACTTCAGAGGGGCTGTTCTAACCACCCTCTTACTGATGGAATACACTGAGATTGTAGGAATATTACACCCCCACAGTTTGGGTTTGGCTCCTTCTTGACAATGGACACACTGCTCCAAGGTACCTGCCCACAACTCTTGCTAGATTCAAAATAAGGGTAGAAAAATGGGTACATTTTCCACATAATTTTATCAAGTAGATACTTTGGCAATATCTTTGTATTTGCCCACTACATCATTTCTTTCTGTAGCCCTTTAAGATCTTGACATTGGCAATCACAATACACAGACACAAAACCCAATTTATATAGAAAACCAGCTTCAGTTCTTTGAGAGGCTGAATTCCAGCTTTGGCTCCTCTGTTTATGAAGAAATCATTCCTGTCTGGTCCCCTAAGCAAGGCAAGGACCCATCTTGCAACTTGCATGTTTTCATGCATATGATATCCTCAGTGTTATACATTAGCCAGCTGGGGCCACTTCTGTACATGTGACCCTGTCTAAGCAGAACTACGTAAGGCATAAAGACAAGATCTTGCAGTCATCTTGTTGTAAAGGAGAAGAGGGCTTCTACAGCACGGTCACAATGCTCCCATAACTAGGCAGGGGAGAGGAGGAACATGTGGATGCCCGTCTCTACTGACTATTGGCTTTCAGCAAAAAGATTCTTGCTTCCCAGCAGGATCACTGCTATGCACTGTCTCCCATTCCTCCTGTGTAAAAAGAGGCTCTCTGTTCCTCTCTTCCAGGCAGTGTTTTTTGTCAGAACTGCTGCTCTGGTATTCAGGTACCTGCTTTGGTATTTTCACTAATCATTGTGAGAGATGCTGCAAAGAGAAAAGCATCACTAGAGGATACAGGATCACAGAATAATCATGGTTGGAAAAGATCTCCAAGATTGCTGAGTGCAACTATCAACTCCCTCAAAAAAAACCCTAAACCAAACCAAAACAAACCAAAACAAACAAACAAAAAAACCCCAAACAACAAAACAAAAAAACCCAAAAACAAACCTTGGCCACTAGAGCATGCCCTGAAGTGCCACATCTACATATTTCTTGAATACCTCCAAGGATGGTGACTCCACCACCTCCCTGGGCAGCCTGTTCCAGTGCCTGACCACTCTTTCAGCATATAAATGCTTCCTAATACCCAATCTAAACGTCCCCTGCTGCAACTTCAGACCATTTCCTCTGATCCTGTCATTATTGACTTGGGAGAAGCGGCCAACACCCACCTCCCTACAACCTCATTTCAGGTAGTTGTAGAGGGCAATGAGGTCTCCCCTCAGCCTCCTTTTCTTCAGACTAAACAACCCCAGTTCCTTCAGCCACTCCTTGTATGACTTGTTCTCTAGACCCTTCACCGTCTTGGTTGCTCTCCTCTGAACATGCTCCAGCACCTCAACGTCCTTCTTATAGTGAGGGGCCCAGAAGTGAACACAGTACTGGGGATGTGGCCTCACCACTGCTGAGTACAGGGGCATGATCACCTCCCTAATCCTGATACAGGCCAGGATGCTATTGGACTTCTTGGCCACCTGGGCACACTGCTGGCTCATGTTCATCCCACTGTCAACCAGCACCCCCAGGTCTTTTTCTGCTGGGCAGCTCTCCAGCCACTCTCCCACAAGCCTATAGCACTGCTTGGGGCTGTTGTGACCCAGTGCAGGACCTGACACTTGGCCTTGTTGAACTTCATACAACTGACCACAGCCCATAACTCCAACCTGTCCAGGTCCCTCTACAGATCCTTCCTACCCTCAAGTAGATCACTCCCTCCCAACTTACTAAGGGTGCATTCTACCTCCTTATCAAGATCATTGATAAATATGTTAAAAAGAAGTGGTCACTTAGCCCTGAGAGACACCACTGGTTCTGTTCTTTATCCACATCTTCCAGCTCAGGAGGCTGAAAACCCTGGGGGTAGCTGGTCTGACTATTAAAGACAAAGAAAGCATAAAGTATCTAAGAAGGCATTAAGTAGAGAGGGCATCCTTTCCTGGATCAGGTACCTCAAATCTTCTTCCTGAGGACTGACAATCTTTCTTCTTACTGTACATGTTCCTTACAAAACCTCAGGCATTTTTCTGCTAAGGAGTGAGATTTAATGGCAGAAAGTCCTCAGCTTCTGAAAAGATACATCCCAATCTGTTTCTTTTGCATTTTTGGGATTCCTGCTGTCTCCAAGCCTAAGCAGCAGTCTTGCTCCAGAAATACATTTCTAGACACTACCTTTTCCCTGCAACAACTGCACTTAGTGTTCCTTTCTCAGCTGGCTACATGCCTTTACAGTCTCTCTTAACAGTGTTCCTTGGATCTCACACCATTCCAAGCCTTGTACCCTAGGGAAGGTCTTTGCCCAAGCACAAATTGTGTTACCACATTACTATAGAATAGTTAGGCTTTAGAAGCTACTATTAAAAGTAGAAAGATCTATAGCTGCAGCAGGGGACATAATACGGTGGTGATACATGAGAATGAAACATAAAGGATAAATGGCAAGAATCTGTAAAATGGTCAAACGTCTTGTGGCACTCACCAATTTTAGAATCCTTTTTCTTATCATACATGCACTTGAAATACTTTCAACTCATTTGGCTGTCTAATTCTTCTCCGCTTCATTGCAAATCTCTCGAATGCCAGTAGCATTATTCAACACTGTGGCATTTGCTTTATTGAGCTTCTTTGCTATAGGATATTTAACAAAATAATAATGCATTAGGCATGCTTAGAACTTGACAAAATTAATTTCTGTAATGCTGATTATACCAGATTACTGCAAAAGTAATTCACACCTCTGTGCTGTAGACCAAATATTACCTGTATGCCAGCTCACAGTACTAAAACGTACTTGGCACACAGAATACAATGAACAAGCACTAGAATCTGCAAAATCTTAAGCGACAGCATGCTTGTTGACTTTTGCAATCTGCAATGTTTGAAAATATACTATTAAGTAACTGCTCACTGTTATACATGCACTGAATTAAATCATTACATTCATGGCTCTTCCTTTGTCCACCTAACCACTCATTTCATCCTAGAAAGCAACCAGCTTGGCCAAGCATGATTTGCCCTCATGACTCTGCTGGTTGCTCTCAATTGTCTTGCCTTTTGTGTACTGGAGATGGATTCCAAAATGCACATGCAGTATGTGCTCCATGACAGTTTTGGAGACTGAGGTAGGTTTGATTAACCAATCATTCCCTGGATTCTCCACCTTTTTTAAAAATGGGCACAGCAGCCTCAATCCAGTTTTCGGGGACCTATTTAATCACAATGCATTTTATAGCTGATGGGCAATGTATTGTATTGGATAAGCCTTGTGCAGTCCCATGGTTATAAGTTGACTTCAGAGCGCTGTGCTCTGAAGTCATTCTAAACCATTACTCCCCCATTATTGGCAGCTCCTTTTCTTCAGAAATGATGCTAGTACACACAGAAAATGGAAGTAGGCTTTGCCTGTGCAAGCAAGACTCAAGCAAAAAAAAGGCATCAAGTATTTCTGTCCTTTCCATATGAACCACTACGATGGTGTCCTGGTTTGAGCTAGGATGTAACTGATTTTCTTCTTCGTGGTTTTTCTTTTCAGTTCAGTCCCTTCTAAGGAGCTGCAGTTGTCAAAATTAGTATCATACTTTTCAGTCCGTGTCTGCCTCTAGAACTGGTAACACTTCATGTTTATAGTTATGGCTGGTATGCTATGTAGAACCAAGGCCATCTGCTTGGTTCTGAAAAAAAATCTTAGTCATGGTTTGGGCCTAACACATAAAGAACCAGCCATGTGGCTGCTCACTCACTGCCCCCCCACACGCACACACACTGTGGGATGGGGAGGACAAAGGCCAAGTTGAAGCTTGAGGGTCGAGACAAAAACAAGAAGGATTCACTCACCATTTAAAATCACAGGTAAAACAGACTCAACTTGGGGAAAAATAGTAATTTAATTTACCACTAATCAAATGCACACAGGGCACAGACAACACAAAGAGCAGTGCTTACATACGCTACCCCCACCCTTCCCTTCTTCCCCGGCCCAAATTACTTTGTTCCTGATTTCTCTCCCTCCTTCCCCCCAGCGGCACAGGGGAACAGAGGATGGGGTTTAGAGTCAATTCACAGTCTGGTGGTTCCTGCCGTTCCTTCCTCTTCAGGAAAAAAGATTCCTTAAGAGTCCTCCCATGGGAGAGAGTCCTCCACGAACCTCCCCTTCATAAGTCCTTCCCACGTGGTCAGGAGCAAGCTGCTCCAGTGCGGGCTTGCCACAGAGTCACGGGCTGCTTCGGGAACAGTCACCACCCATGGCACCGACGTCTTCCACAGCTGCACCATCTAAGTCCACGGGCTGCAGTTCCTTATTCACCCTTCCTGGCACCTCCATGGAATGCTCCACCATGCATCTCCATGAATGCAGGGGGACAGCCTGCCATCTCCTCATGGGCTGCAGAGTAACTTCTGCTTGGGCACCTTCTTCCCACTTCTTCCTCACCAACTTTGGAATCTTCACCCCGGCATTGCCTTTCACCTTTACAGCACAGCTCTTTTTCCTTGCTCTCTGCTCAGCTCTTTTGTCAGTTTTTTCATGTTAATCAGGGAGGCTTATCTATTGTCTTTCTAACGACTCAGCCTTGGCTACCTGAGCCGTGGGAGCTTTTAGTAACTTCTTATAGCTTCTTAAAGGAACCACTCCTCGGACCCCTCCTCCGGTACTGAAACCATGCCACAACCAAACCAGCACAATCTTAAGCTCCAGAACAGGAAGGGAGTAAAGGGTTCACACCTGAGACCCTCCTTTGGGGAGAAGCGAACCAGATGATAAAGGGGACTAGCAGATAAGGAGTTAACGATATGCCTTTGGAGTTGTACATACACATGGTGCCATTTGGAAGGAGAGAGGACTATTGAACTCTCAAGGAAAAACTATGAAACTTGCAAATGAGATCCTAAAGCTCCTCGAGGTGGTAGAGCTTCCCCAAAAAGTGGCTATTATGCATATACGGGCACACCAAAAGACCAATTCAGAACTGGAGATGGGCAATGAGCTTGCGGATAGAGAGGCAAAACGAGTGGCTGGGGAGGAGGAAATAACAGAAGGAGCAGTAATCCCTGATGGTAAGGTAATGGTAAGTGAGAAACACCGTTATAATAATGCAGATCTCAAACTCATTGAGGACCTGGAGGGGAAATATAATGAGAAGGGGTGGGCTTTTACTCCAAACCATAGAATAGTAATACCCTCTCATATGATATGGGCAGTAGTTTGCGAGGATCACAGAAAAGGTCATTGGGGAGCAGAAGCACTGTGTAAGTATTTGATTGAGAAAATCATCGCCAAAAACCTGTATACAACAGTGCAACAAGTAACTCAACAGTGTGATCTTTGCCTTCAGACTACCCCCAAAGGAGGTCCAAAACTAGAAATGGGCCAGATCGGCAAAGGGCAACAGCGGCAAATTGATTTCTCAGAACTCCCAAGGAAAGGGGATACTGGTATTTGTTGGTATTAACTGATACCTTTTCAGGGTGGCCAGAAGCATTTCCCTGCAGGATGGCAAAAGCTCAGGAGGTCACCAAAGTCTTGCTACAAGAAATCATTCTGAGGTTTGGTGTACCATCAGTAATGTCCTCAGATAGGGGACCACACTTTATATCAAAAATAGTTCAACAAGTGAGTTTACAATTAGGGATTGATTGGCAACTGCATACTCCCTATAGGCCTCAATCTAGTGGCCAGGTGGAGAAAATGAATCACCTGATAAAACAACAAATTGTAAAATTGGAGCAGGAGGCAAACCTGGCTTGGACACAGTCCTTGCCTCTGACTCTTTTACAAATCAGAACAAGACCCAGAGCCAAGGAGGGGGTGAGCCCTTTCAAAATCCTGTATGGAAGGCCATATTCTGTAAAGTTGGGAACATCATCACAAATTGGAGAGGGACAATTGAATGGGTTCCTAGTAGAACTAAGCAAACAGCTCAGAAAGATTGAAAAACATGTATACAGCACAAGATGCAGGGGACTAAATGGGCCAATACATAAGATATTACCTGGAGATTTTGTGTATGTAAAGTCTCTTACAGATAAGACCTTGGAACTGCAGTGGGAAGGACCATTCCAGGTGCTGTTGACCTCCTTCACAGCTATCAAAATAAAGGAGCAGAATGTTTGGATTCACCACTCCAGAGTGAAAAAGGCACACAAAACCCCATGGAAGGTTACTCAAGTGCAGCCTGGAAAATTGTATTTTACACACTCCTGATCCTCGTAGAGGCTTGGGATCACAATCAATCCAGGGCATTGAATATTAGTGACTGTTGGATATGTACTGCATTACCTCAAGGGGGTATGGACACTATGTATTACAGGTTTACGACAAGCTGACCTGAGTGGAAGTGGCCTTTTACCAAAGAAGAGAAGGGTTGTGATGTGCCTAATATGACGGACATTAGAGGGCCAACATTTACAGTGCAAGCCCTAGCTAATACTACCATTATATTGAGAACATAAGAATGCTGCTCTTGATGTGAGTACCTTTCGGTTAAATGCCACAAGCTGGAACTGGACGATATGCACACCAGAGAAGTGCACACACCTAGGAAAACGTGATCCCTGTAACGGTATTAGCATATCTATGGATAATAGTGAGAAGGAGAATGACATTGATTTTAACTGCTTACCCCAAGGACTGTGGTGGCTTTGTGGAGATGGGATTGCTAGAGAAGCATTACCCCTCAAATGGAAGGGTGAGTGTCGGGTAGGTCATCTCACACCAAAGGGGCAGATAATAAATCACACAGCTCTACAAGGGATTTTATGCACACCTTTGAGAATAATAAAAAGAACAGCAAATCCATTAGTAGAAAGGGGAATGGGTTTTCATAGCTTTGTCCAATGGTTCCTTCCCTGGTTAGAAGTAAGCGAATTGGAAAAGGCTATAGTAAATATTTCAGCCCTCATGGAAGACACATTAAACCTAACAGCAGATGCTCTTCTGAGGCTACAGAAGGAAGTTACCTCCCTCCAAGGAGTACCAGTACAAAATAGAATGGCTTTAGAAGAAGTGGGGGTATGTACGGTCATTAATCAGTCCTGTTGTGCATATGTTGAAGCGACAAATACAGAGAGACACACAGAAGATTTGGGAAAAGGCTCATGTATTACACCTGGTGGCCCAGGGCAATGCTTCTTGGGGATTTACAGAGCTATGGGAGAAACTTACTTCATTGCTTCCTAAGCTTGCCTGGCTGAGACAACTGTTTGTGGCATTGGTGGGATTATTGATTCTGGGAATTCTAACCTGTATATTGTTAAAATGTTTTCTTTGGTGCTCTCAGAACACTGGAGACATTTATAGTAATTGGAAGAAGCACCAATTACTTCAAAAGTTGGAATCTAACAAATATTTTCAAAAGATGCTTGACAAAGAATCTATGTATTAGTGTGAAGTAAAAGAATTTACTAACTGTATAGAAAAGGGGGGACTGATAAAGGGGACTAGCAGATAAGGAGTTAACAGGATAGCATGGTTTAGCATAGATAAGGCTTGGAATGTAAGTGAGGGTATTGTGTGAGAGGATGTTTAAACAGGAGCTTGCTGAGAAAGCAGGAACTGTTGTGCAGACCTCGGCAAGTGTAACAGATTCGACCAGTTTTAAGGAAGAGAATGCTGAGAGGTGAAAAGTGCACAGCGAGGAAGACATACAGCCTTCATCTTAAAGACCCCCACCCGCGACCACCAGGAGACACTGCAAGACGCAGCAAGGAGGACCTTGGGGTGTCAATCATGATAATGATTTCCCAGAACTAATTGTAATAACCTCTCCCTGTCCTTGGACACCTAATGTATACGTAACAGCATGAATGAATATGTATTACTTTGTGGCATATAACTATCTGGCCAGCAGCCCTAGTGTGTGCACGTTTGTGGTGGAACAATCCCTAGTGCACCCAGTGCTGAATAAACATACCTTCTTTATAACCTTATAGGTTGTAAGGTTGTTATTCCCCATGTCACAGACAGGTGACCAAAATTAACGAAGTATCCCATCCCATACACATCTACCTCTGTTTCCCACTCGTGTGTTCCTGCACACCTGCATTCCTGCATCCCAGCTTCTGTCTATCAATAACTCCAGGAGTCGACTTTTCCATGGGCCTGGCCTGCAGCCTCAGTGGTGGGGGTTACTGGGGGAAGCACAATACTGCTTTTGTATCTATTTTTAAATATTTATATATTTTTCACTATTTTTCATCACTACTGTCTCACTAAAGCTGCATAGTTTATTTTCCAACCTGTGAGAGTTTATTCCCTCTCTTTCTGTAAGGGGAGGGAGGGGGGTTAACAGAGAGCAATCTGTCATTAGTTTAATTGCTGGCCTAGTGTTAAGCCATGGCAGATGGGGTTGTTCAGCCTGGAGAAATGAAGGCTCCAAGGAGACCTTATAGCGGTCTTCCAGCACCTCAAGGGGGCCTACAGGAAAGCTGGGGAGGGACTTTTTACAAAAGGGCAGGTAGTGATAGGACAAGGAGTAATGGCTTTAAGCTGGAAGAAGGTAGATTTAGGTTAGACATTAGAAAGTAATTCTTCAGTGTGAGGGTGGTGAGACACTGGCATAGGTTGCCCGGGGAGGTTGTGGATGCTCCATCCTTGACAGTGTTCAAGGCCATGTTGCATGGGGCTTTGAGCAGCCTGGTCTAGAGGGAGGTGTCCCTGCCTATGACAGGCGTGTTGGAACTAGATGATCTGTAAGGTCCCTTCCAACCCAAACCGTTCTGTGATTCTATGATGCTCAGTCATCAACATGAAGGGAGCTGCAGGGACTTCTGTACAGATGATGCTGTTTATTCTAGTACCATGCATAAGCTATCAATTAAGCACTGATGTAAGCAGTGCTGAAACAGCTTACACTTATTTTTATTTTGTTGAAATGGAATTATTTAAATAGAATTGGGTAGTCATCCCTCACCCTTTCATCAACCCAAAGCAATGGGGAAATATAAAGGTTAATCTCAAATGTGAGCAACCAGCTGAACAACCCTGTGTGATCAAACCTCACATTCAACAGAAAATGTAACCTGATGCACTCTGGGAACACATTTACCTGGGCATTAAACTTTGCCCCACCCAACAGGAAGGGACATGTTGTGTTACAGCAGGCTGATGACTATTCATTCCCAGCCATGGCAAACAGATGCTAACATTCCAAAGCAGTAGGGAACATCAGTGGTTATAAGAGCGGAATGCCATAACCACTTTTTTAGTGAGTGAAGTTTACAAAATGCTTTTTAGACAAGTAAATCTGAATAAATCTCCAGGAGAGTTTGGGGTGCTAATAAATGGAATGACTTGCTAAATTCATGTTCTATTCCAAGACCAACATTGGGCAACTCAAGACACAGCAAGTGTTAGATCTTCAGCTATGTAGCTGTGAGGCAGCTAGCATCTTGGTTACGCAGGATGAAGGAATCCTCTGTACATAAGTAGGTTTCTTATTTACATAGCCTTTACAAACTGACTTAGGATTCTACAAATACGTTATTTTATTCTACCTTATTCTTATTTATTCTGTGCTTCAGGGGGATGACCCTTAACACTGGCATATTCACAGAGCCAGCACATCAGTCCTTGTAACACACTAGAGAATCAGAGCAATACTATATGTACCTCCACTTAGCCACATAGACTGCTCTGGGGACTAGCAGTACCTGCATCAGCAGAGAAAGGTATCTTCCAGAGACTGCCACTAACCAGTAAAGCTCCATGATGTGCAATAGAGCATCAGAGAGCTCCCTCAATCCTTCTGGGGAATATCTAGCAGCCAGGGTAGAAGGATCTTAGCTACTTTTAGTTTTTCTTTCCTCAGTTTATTACTGCTTCACAAAAAGAAAAGCATGGGTTCTAAGGACGTTTAACAACAGCATTTCATTCTTCTCTAACATACTGAGAAAGCAAAGCAGACTCCTTACACTGACATCGCGCAAGGCACTGACTACACTCATCTCTAAAAAGGTAAATTATTTTTTAAAAAAGATAATATTTCATCAAACAAGTAATTCTTTAAAGGCACAAGCTTTACAACTGATGAAGTGCTGAAAAACTGATAGGCTAACATATCATGCTCAGGAAACATCTGCTGATGTCAGTGGTCAAAAGGAGAAACTACTTATATATTGATGATCTTTAAACAATGCTAACCTCCTTCAACACAGGTCATGAACAGAGCACAAATATGCCAACAACTCATACTTAAGCTACTCTGCTTCAGAGAATGCAAATGAGTATCTTCCAGTTTCCTTACTCTAGGACAATGATGCTTGCATTACAAAAATTTGCACAGACTTGAGACCTTTCCTAACATTTCTTCTGAAGAAGAAAAAGTTAAATTTGAAACATATGAAGTATTCAAGTGCTTCAGTGTTTCATGCTGGCTGCTGAAAAATGTGTAAATATTTGCATCTGTTTAGTCTCTGTCACTTCACATGTATGTTTTCCTCAAAATACCTCGATTTTTACTTAAAAGGAAAGATTGCAGTGACGAGTTCTTATGGCTCAGAGAGGTGCAACCTTCACTGTTCAGTTTCAGTCTAGCCAACAACAAATTCCAGGAACAAGGTCCAACTAACTGGCTTGATGCCAAAACAACCCTGAGTACCAGATCAGTTTGGAAAACACAACACAGTAAAAAAAAAAAGTGGAAGTTGTGAAGGACTGGCCCTCAGGATCTGCACTTTAGGGAAGTGGTGAGGAAACCCTGTTGTAACCTCTTGAATGAAGTTTTGTTTGCATCCCAAAAGGCCTTCCTGAGAGGATGGAGAAAACAATGATGGCCTGCATATGGTCTACAGCCTGCATGTACAACGATTGAGATAATGACAACCATCAGGGGCAGAGGGAGCCAGGGGCAAAGGGGGTGGAGGTCCGCTCCAGCTGCTCAGTCTTAGGACTCAATCATGCTTACTTATCCTTGCGAAACAAGGGAATTAGGCCTACAAAACAGGGGGCTGCAAGGGTGGGCTTTGGGAGCCTCACTGGCATCAACTCTCCCCCATTGGCTGGCCCAACACTGGATCCAGGACTGGTCATTTTCTATTATCTAACTTCTCTTCTCCTGTTTTCTCTCTCTCTCTCTCCCCCTTCCTAAAATCATTAAGTAACACAAGGCCTAACCATGAATTTTTCTCAGGTCATTCAGCTTAAACATGTATGTATGGTGACTTCTGTGATCTAAATAATAAGCCTTTACGGTTGTGTAGCCTGGATAATAATTAAAGTATTAGTATTCCTTCTGTAGTTTTAATTAAAACTAATATTCAAATATAGACCTTGAGTGTCTTTTCACTTTTATCTGATCAAGGGGTATCTGACAGTCAAACATTTCCTTGGACTGTGACATTTTAATCACACTCCTTAGAAGAACCAGGTGTGAGACTAAGCTTTGATCCAGCCGCACATGGGCTCCTCTCTGAGTTGGAGTTTAGAAAGCAAGAGGGTCCAGTCTGAATCTCCCTGGGTCACCCTGTCACCAAATAGGATGAAAATAACTTATCGACACCAACGTGATGTAGATAAGCAGACACTTCTTTATTAGCGCGCTAAGGATACAGGCGATAACTCCTCCTAGCGTATCCTCAATTGCATTTCAATCAACAGGTTTTATATATTCAATTTCTATTGTCTAAAATATTTAACATAAGAATGCATATAATGCTCGCTTTTAATTACTCATTAAGTTTAACCTTTACATTGATTGTCTCCCTTATGATCTTTCAAGTTACATAACCTCATACATATTCATCTTTAACAAAAATCATTGGTTATCCTACTGATTATGGTGCCTGATATTTAAATCAGGATGGGATGGGAAAAGGGGATTTCCAAGCAGCACAACTGGTTACTGTGACCTTGGCTACCGTGTGATGGCTTCAACATTTATTATTGTATTATTCCTTCCATGGTAGCTGCTTAAGCATAATATCTTGTTCTTCATATAATTCCAGACCTTAGCTACTTGTACATACCACTTGTCTACTACTTGTGGTTTCTGTGATTACTGAAGTAAAACACAATCACCCACTTTCCCCCTCCCAATATGATTCCTATGAGAACAGTTTCTCCTAAAAGCCTCATCTTGGTCAGGCCTGACCAGGCCCTGGCCTTCTAAATGATCAAAATTTAGTCAATTCAGTAACAACCCTACCCGGGTTGTAACAGAAGTACTGAAAGTTAACTTGACGGGACTGCTGTATACAGGAATTGCTAAAAGGCGCAGCTATGCTTAGATGCCAAGAGTAGAGAAAATCATGGTGAAAATGAAGCACTGGAACACTGGCAGGCACAGACGAGTAGCAGACATGAGAAGCAGCTGGGAGAAGTGCTGATGCACAGCGTAACATGGAGCATCACAACAGGAAGCTGCTAGTCAGACCTAGCCTAAAATGGGCTTGGCATTGTATATAATGCTAAAATCTTCAGTAGTTTTCCTGCTTCGATGAAAACCTAGGAGCAACAACAACTATATGCCTTAATCCAGGTAATGATCTTTCTCACGCCCTACTGCATATGCTATTACAATGCAAACAGTTTGAAGTCACTTCTTATGGGTAAAGTGAAGCCAAATCTATCAGATTCAATAATGTTTCTTACCACTTGTTATCAACTTTTCACTAATAACACAACATATTGTCCTTGATGTGTTGGGTGAAGGAATAATATAGGAAGTAATAGATGAAATATCCATTAGCATCCACTGTTATAAATACGCCAACACGGCAATTAGAAATTTCAAAGAAATTTCATAACATCCACTATCAAGTGGAAACTCCTTTATTTTTAATGAGTAAGTTATTACTGGCAAAAAGTTATTCACCATTTAGATGTGGGGGGAAAAAAGGACAATATAAAAGGCTGAAGCAATAGGAGCTAATTATGTAAGACTGGAACCAGCTTTAAGAATAGTGTAACACTCCTGACTGCTAGGAATGTTGAAGACAAATCAATAAAGGAGCTGGGATATCACTTACAACTTAAAACTATTTTCTGAAGGAAATTATTGCAGTGTTCAAACACAGCTGTGTATGATATAAGAAACTTCATTAATACATTTAATGACATCATCCAGACTGCAAGTATTATGTCAACAGTGTCGTACACAAATTGTTCACAAAAATCAGCTTCCTGGCTCTGTTCTCAGAAGAGTGTTATGTTATGCAAAAAGTATGTCTTTTTTCTCCTGATTAAACAGGCCAGAAAAAATAAAGAAGCACCCCCCCTACAAATTTTATAAGTTTTGTAGACAAATCTTGCACATACACATTTAAATGTGTATATAAAGGTTCTTGTATGTCACTACAAAACCACCTGTGCACTGAGTAAAATGAACCAACTCCTTCACAAACTAACTCCACTTAACAACTGCTCTGTGGCTGAGAGACAATGAAGCATGAAGACTAGAGCACAATTATTATTTCTCACATTCAAGAAGCAGGAGGGGCATACAACATTAGAAAGCAGCAGCTCTGGAGTATACAGAAATACATTATTTCCCTTAGGATTTAATTATATTGTAAGGTCCCACTGCTACAACAGTATGTTGTGAAGGATAAATAGGTTCTAAAAGAGGTTTAGATGAGCTCGGAAAGAACAGTTCTGCCGCAGATTATTAAACACAACTGTCAGAATACAGCTTGGTCACGATGTATCCAAATAGCCATCTGCTGAAAGCTGGTGTGGTGTGCTTGAAAGGATGACCTTTATACATTACCTGCTTGCTAGATCCTTCGCATCTACTCCTTGCTCCAGATGAAGACAGGACACTAGGCTTGACAGACCTTTGCTCTGATCCAGAAGGAAAGTTTTTTATACACTGTTCCTTATTCCTTATTCTACTGAGGTAGAACTTAACCTCAGAATTACTAACTTACCCATATTTTAATATTCTCAAAAAATGATTCTTCAGGATTTTCTAAGTCAGTTACAGTGACACCTATAAGCTCAGAGGTTTATTATACATTACATTGAAGTTTGAGGGATTTGGGACTGCTTCAAATCCATTCAAGAAATTGGCAATAATGGGTTCTTGAGAACTGCATCGCCAGAAGCTAATCACTCTACAGTACAAAGGATTTTCTTAAATCTCAGTAGTAAACTTTGTTAAAAACACTCAGGTGTACAGCATTCTCATGGACTCCACATCCTCAGTCCTAAATAGGTAGAACCCCACTCTCTGTAAACTTCCATAATATTTCTGTTCTCTTCAAGCTTTAACATGAGTCCCAGTTACAAAGAAAAGCCAGAAAAACACAGAAGTTGTAAAAGCTGACTTCCCATTGCCTCTGCACTCCTTTGATAATCCTGATGACTTTTCCTGCAATTTCAGCAGCCAAAAGGATGCAGATCTCATGATACTTGTGAAACTGTCACTTGTTTCAGGCACTATTCCACACTCTACACTGCTTGTATATGTTTGCAGATAATTCGTTCCAGGATACATGACTAAACAGTATTCCATAATGTGATGGCATTAAAAAAATTAATTGCATACGTAGGAAAACAAAATGACACACTTGTTTCGGCCTTATGCCAAATACAATGAACCCATCTTTCAAGTTTTCTCATTAAAATTGCATACATTTGTATTAGTTACTCTGTTAAGTGTCTGTAGCAGAAGCATGTGAAATACAGTGAAGGGCTTCTTCACGAGTTTCTTCTGCTGTGAGTCAGTACTCTCAATAGCAAAAACAATCCCATTAATGCGTTCCCAAGCCACCTTATCTGAGACCTGAATCTCAATTAACAAAAATAACACCTAAGTAAATTAAAAATTCCCCACAATTCAAAGCTTTTATTTTGGTGATCTTTATCTCTGTAGGAATACTAATTTTTGTAAGAAATTAAGCCTCCCAAATTTGAGCAAGAAAACTGTTATAAAAAATGGGTAGGGTTTTTTGGTTTATTTTTTTTTCCCAAGTTCCATCATTTGTAGTCCAGCTAGAAATCTTTGCTTTCAGAAACAGGTGTCTGAGGCAAAACAGTAAACCCAGCTGGCCAAACTGAGAAGAAAACTGATTTTTACAAACTTTATAGGAAAAGCACTCTGATTGCAGCGGAATGCTATTTTTATATTACTTTGCTTGAAACTAATGTTAATAAATTGTTAATAGTGCAGACTCTGTTTTATCTTTGCATCAGTAACTGTTTCGTAAGCTCAATATAGTTTTTGGTCTCCTGCACAGAAATTACATTCCTACTTTTTTTTTAAAAGTAATTTATTCATTCTGATTTACATTTTTGGTCATGAAAGCATAAGATAACTAGCTACATTACCTACAACTGTTTGTTCATTGACAACACAAACCAATACCACTAATACAATGAGAATTTAGGCTTCACATATTAATTTTTGCTCCAAATGAAGCGACTAAAAAATACTCGTTTATGCACGTTCTAAAATACTTTGCCATACACAGATGCATAAAACCCAGCATCAGAAGTCCCAGTGAAATTCTTGGAATCCAATATTTTGGTAATAAATTGTACTATTATTCCAAGGGGAATTTTATGCAGACAAAACCCTTATGTATTTTACAGCAAAGCACTTTTCATATAAGTTAGCACACACAGACTCTGATTGAAGAGAGTCTGCAAATGAACCCAAGTTTCCTCAAGTTGCTTTGACAATCTGGATACTTCTCCCACTAGATTTGGCTCTGATGACAGAATCTTAAGATGTAGCTGAAAATAAAAATAAGCAGTTAGTGAAACAAATACAGATTATAAAATACCAGTTTCTTCACTCTAATCCAACACTTTGCTTTCAGGAATGCCCCAAGTAAGGGAAGGACCCTTTTCCTTCAATTAATTTCCTCCATTCAATGCTGCCTGCCTTTTCCTAGTCCTTTAAGAGCCATTTTACACTCACATACAGAATCACAGAACGGTTTGGATTGGAAGAGACCTTGAAGGTCTATTTGCAACTACTAATCACATCCATCCACGGGACCAGACTACTAATAAAAATACATGATAAAAAGTTACCAGTGAATGAATACCAAGATCTCAACCCTACCTGTTTCACTCTACAGATCTAATCCTATTCGTCTGCACTACTTGTTCTCATGGAAGCTGCCCCATGCATTCTTTTTAATGCCAACATAAAAAAAAGAGCAAGTCATATCTGTCCAGCATTACACTATCTTTAAAACCAGTCCCTGCAATACTGCTATTAAGAAATATTTAGTCAAATAGACAGTATTACATATGTCTGAATGTTTGTAACAACTTTTTCCTGGTAAACTGTAACTAGTTACTTTCCCAGTTTCATAAATCAGAGTATCTTGACAAGGTAAGCACTGGTATGTTGGAAGTTTCCATATTCTGCAGAACCACTTTATAAGGGCAACCGCTACTGTATCTTATTACAGTAACTTTCTAACTTACACACACCTGGGATTAATTTCATTAGCTCTGTGATGCTTAACAGGTAACAGAAGAAAGACAGCTCACTGACATGGAAAGTAAAAGTCAGGCTTGCAATGCCTAGTGATAAGTCCAACTAAATGCCTATTTTACTTCCCCAAATATTGTGCACTGAAATATTTTCCTACTTAAGACATAGCATATCTTAGCTTTGCAATTAACAAGCATTAAGAAGTTAGGTAAGTTACAAAAAATAAAAACCATTCTAAGTAATGAATACTAGAATAAAATCTGTCTGGCATGGTCCTCTTCAAAGTATGTTTTTTCAAGTTTTTCTTAACTGTGACCAGACAAGTTGCCAAATTATCCAATACATTCAGTTAGCCATTTTAAAACCATCCCTAACAAAAATCATTTAAGACCACTCTTTTGAGCAGACAGTTTACACCCTTATACTGGACAATCATAATTTAAAATAGGACTACCATAAAACTTCATTAAGAAATTATTACCTTTAAAAATAGTGCAAGGTATGCCTGAGCAAGTTCAAAGTTGTACTTCTTGTCGAGCATCATCCCAATCATTCTCAAAAAGCTTAGCATCACCTCCACTGAGCCACCACCTTCAGGGGACAAGCCCCGTAGTTCTATTTCAATATTAGATGGTCCCAAGCTTTTCAGTAAGTTAAGTGGAGCTGTATCTGTGTTAAAGCATTAAGGGATACATTAGCAGTACCTTTTGCAGAAAAGAGTATTATGAATCCTTCACATAGACACGTCGATTGCAAAATGCATATGTTCCAAGTTTCTACTGTTTCATTAGTTTTTTTGTTTTCCAACTAACCCATTACATACTACAGAGAAGTAGTATGTATCTCTAATAAGATCGTTGCATTTTATTTGTAAGTTCATCTTGAAAAATGCCAGTAACATCTTTGTATCACTTTTTTCCCCCCATTTCTGTGTCTTAAGATGAAGAACATTTTTTATTAAGCACGCAATATTGTCATTTTACATCTCTTGGCAAAAAGAACATATACACTTGGGACTTGAAGGAGTTACTGCATATATGTCCTAGAAGAGACAGAGTACTACTTTTATTAGGAATCTTTACTGTGTTTACTCTTATTGACATTAAGCTAAACTGAGGATCATCTGGTGCCTCTAAGGCAATTACTACTTTTGTTAGGTGAATTCCTCCTGGTTTTCCTGGGACCTGGGGGTTGGTGGGGGAAATCTTTTTCCCTGGTAGAAATACACGCAATTTACAAACTCTTTCCTCCTCTTCATAAATGCTCCTCTTCAGGATTTCTACAGTCCTACCTGATCTTTGAGAATTCCATCCACTTTCTTTAAAAATACAAAAATAAAAAATATGTGCAGTTGCAAACACAGCTGTTGATTAAAACATATAAAAATATGTCCTATAATTAATATTTCTTTTGCTAAGAAGTTACTAAGAAAAGCAACTTCTTACACTCTTGTATCATGGTTAACTACTGGTATTGGGCATTGGCTAATATTCCTTGGTGGTATAAATCTGTTTCCATCTGTATTTGACTCCTATGAAAATAGCTAGTTTTAAATGTAATTGTGATATTAACAACAGTACTAAACAGATGCATTAACTAATTTTTGTGTTGTGACATTGAAAAACCAACAATGAAACATACGATGAAGTTGGTACACATACAACATAGAAAAGGTGACCAGCTTAGTCTATGTTCCTCAGTTCTAATCTGAGGCATGAAAACCTTCTGCCATCCCAATGGTAAACCAGGATGGCTTCTAGTATACTACTATTTATTTGAACAGCCCTGTCACCTTTAGAAGAGATGCTTGTAAACTAGCAAGCACAGAGCCATGTTACACTCCAGCAGCTTCCCTAGTCAAGATCAACAAGCTCCCTGGATTGGGATTATAGCACAGACCCTGAAGCACACTTGCTTTCCAGTAGAAAGGTGGCCTGAGGGAGGCCAACCAGACCCCTGCTGTAATGCATCATGGAGTGCACTTGTTCCCTGGTACAGCCAGCCTCAGGGTGCTTGGTTAAGTGTTTAAATATTCACCTGATGTTTCCCCCTGAGCAGCTCCAAGGCAGCATAATAGAATACTATTAATTGAAATACTAAAAACACAACATAAAAACATGTCTTGTTTGTGATAAAGTTCTGCATACAAGATGTTGTAAGTGCAGTTGAGTAAGCTGGTCATTTCAAAAGAGTTAACAAGGTGTAGAAAAATTCCCAGCAATACTGCCTTTTGGACAAGCTGCCAGTCCACTTACATTTCCAAGCCAGCTATAGTAGGAATCATTTAAAAAAATCTAAATTTCAATGAATCTATAGCAGCACAAGTTAAGCAGAGAAAACTGCATATACATTCCACAGGCAACTTAAGTGACTGAATTTCAAAATTATTCAATCTTAAGAGAAATCCAACAACTTAGTTTTATATAAATTATTTCTTCTTAAGCTTTAAATTATAAAGCAATCAATTAAAGCTTTAAGTTTGCTGAATGTTTAGTGAAGTAGTCCTGAAAACAGAACTTGCTAGCCATTAAGTTTTTAATGTTTTAGTGAATCACCAGACTATTCCTTACTAGATCATTCCCTTCCTTTCTTACTCTAGAAATAATGCATAGCACCTTTTCCGGACGAGAAGATCACAATCTCAAAAAAAAGTTTAACAATCTTAGGAATGTCACTTTCTTTGTACGGATTTTAGCCAGAACTAGGCTCCACGCTGCAAACAAGCTGGAGTACCAATGGATTTTTCATGCAGATTGGCTATCTATGTATCAGTCAGCCTTATAGTAACAGGTAATTCTCTTTGCCTTTGCCACTGTACTATGCTTATTTTATTTCCTCACACATGTTACAATTCTGGTATTAGAAATCAAAAGTGTATACAAATATTATTAGCATCTACATTTTTAGTGAAAAGTCTTGTAAACTTACATTCATTAGTGCTCAGGGCTTCTTCAAGATGAATGTAGAAATCGGACTTCTGTGCCAATACTCCAAGGTTTACTAACTTTGACTAGATCACGAAAGTACAAGAGAATGTACATGAATATGCAAATAGATTTTTACATCTCAATTAGATTATTTTCCTACTGACAGAATAAAAGACTTTAAGAAAGGTATCATTAATGTAAATGTATTAAAACTGGTACTTTAAAGTCTCTAGCATTATTTCGCTCAGCATTACAAAGCATTTAAGATTTCCCTTTAAAATACACTATTACATTGATTCCTGTTTTTACCTGTGTATTTTCTTCCTCTGGAGCAACGTACCGGGGTATAAGACCAGGAACTGTTGGAATGAAGAAGGGGGCTGACTTGGGAACTTTTGGTAGCTCTCTTGGTTTGTTTTTTTTCTGTTAATTAGATATTTGAATAAAAACATCACCATTGTAATAAAAATGTGGCAATTTTCTTTGCAAGAGTTTTAATTTTAAAAGACCATGAAAACTGTAAGGACTAAATTGAAAGTAAATATATAGGTAAGATGGTTTATCACTAAATATGAAGCTACAATTAAAAACAGTCCCCTCTCAAATCCCAGAAATTGTGAAAAGCACCATACAGTCTTCTACTGCAAAATATTGAAAAATACTTAAAAATTGGGATAAAATTTTGTGATTAGGTAACTGCAGCTCACAGGACAAGGGCGAATATATCTGACTGTATACTACTTTTTATGCATTCTCTCTTTTTCCTTCTATAGGAATGCCCAAAAATGACTTAGAGGCATAACCTGGAACAGCTTTATAGGCACTTATTAGCTGCAGTGACATGGAAGTATGTGCCTTCAGGCAGCTACTTTCCATGTTGCAGAAACAGTAATGGCAAAAGTTGTGAAACAACTGCTTCTTCTCAAGATCTTTTGAACATCCAAGAAAATGGACAACTGTCTTACATTACAGGAGAAACAGACCTTATTTTACCTCCTTCCTAAAAAATACAACCTAAATCCTACATTAGATAAGCAATGGTGTACCTAGTATCATTACCTTGATAACATCCAGACTGAGGAGATTTTTCCATCTTGATTCTGGTAAAGAGGAAAGGGTCACCAGCTGCTCTCCCAATTGCTCAGGTGAGACATACTCTATCATTTTATCACATTTTTCTTCATCTCCTGCCACATCTACATCTGTAAAGAACAGGTATCTTTTATGAACATACATAATTCACTTTTTGTTTTTTAAATAAAAAAATTATTATTTATTTTTTAAAAACACATGCGTAACAGCTGTATATACAGGTGCTAGCACAGCATATAGCTGAAAAGCTAAAGAAGCAATCTTTGTTAACCCTACGAAATACTGAATTTATTTTACAATTATACCTAAATTACAGAACTGGATAAGCAAGATTTTAAAGACTAACCAGATGTATCTGCTTTGGCTAAATGATATAAAAAGCAATTTATAGAACTCCTAGAGGAAGAAAAATTGATTACTTTTAAAAATTTCTTTGCCTGTTTTAAAATCTATATACAGCAATCTTAGTTGAGTTAGAAATCTGTAATATCTTTGCATTTAAATATGCACAATATTCACAACCTGTTCATAGGTATGACTGAAGTGGTGCATAAAACATTAAAGCACAACATCACACACCAGAAGATATGCAGTCTGTCATTAGGTTTTTGTTAGACTTCCTATGTGGTCTCAACCAAACATGTCTACTTTACCTCCCTTTTCGCAAAACATTACATGGCTGAAACCATGAATGTCACAGAAAAGCCTAAAACAACAAAGAAATGTAAACTATTAATAGCTCTGAGCATCTAAACAGGAACTTTACCTTTGCTTAAGACAGAACGTGAGTTAAATCATCCAGCCAGAATCAGTTTATACGATTAAAACAGTCAAAATTTTGGGATGAAATCCTGTCTACCTAAGTACCTAAAATATGGACATGTATAATAAAATAGTCATAATCAACTATGTTCCTCGCTCTTTTATCCAGTCAATAGCTAGGTGTGTTTCTCCTCCAGATGGAGATCTAAATGTAGGCACTGCTAAACTTAGGCAGACAGGATCTCCATCTAGAGGCCTTCAGAAGAACAGTAATTTCTACTAAATGTTCTAAAAAAAACAATTTAGACCTTTCTTTCGCTGGGAAACCGGCATAGGTACATGGCATGTCAGCTGAACCCAGTTCTCTTGCCAACAAGACAATATGCAGCAGCAAAACTACCATGGCATACAGGCAGAAAAAAAAGTTGGAGGGAAGTGGAACAAAGAATAATCCCCTTCCCACCACCAAGCAGTAACATTGTCCTCACACATGTCAAAACAGAAGTTATTCACACTTTAAGAAGGCTAGCAAACAGCACCAATGTTTTATTAACTACAAAATCCCCTTGAATATGTGGAGATCATCACAATGTAGTTCTTAAAGTCTGGACATACAAACATGACTAGATTTTTGTAAATATTAGCATATGAGTAAGTATGCCACAAATGGTAGAAGCAATAGGAACAGTTCTGAGAAAAAATGCTAAGAGACAATGATTTTTCACTGAGGAAGTAAACTGTCTTCTATTTGAAATATGATAACAAGCTGAAAATAAAATACTATTTCATCTGAAGATTACCTTGCACAGGGCAGGTGCTAGGGCGTGTCACCATAGAAGGTTCATAATCAGCTGGAAGGGGCCGTAAAGAGACAAGTGAATACAGAGAACGGTTTGACCTGAAAAATAAGAAAGGCATTTTAAAAACAAATTTCAGGTGAATGAGAACAAATATTTTAGAAATCATTTTTGCTGCAGTCTAATACTATTGCAGTATGGCAATTCACCAGGTTCTATTCAGCATTAGTTTTCCTCATCTACTACATAAACAAGAAATGAAACACAGTGATCCGTGTGATATGGAAGCCTGAAACACAAAAGTTAAGCTGAAGTATTATTGCCAAGAATGTTTAACACACATGGCATTATGAAGTATGATTACTCCAGTAACTGCCAGTTGCTGTATTTACTTAAAATTGCAAAATTGCCCAAAAATGCTTTCTTTGCACTTAATATGTACAATACATTATGCAAACAAATTACTCATCTTGCTTTCACAGAATTTCAGAGTGGTACATCTAGCAAATTTTCTTGAGATTTGGAATGTGCACACAAGTCATTCTGGCAAATGGTGTTTTCTGTCAGTACAAGCCACAGCAAGGTAAAAACATTCGTCATTATTCACAATGAAGCACCTTTATTAAGCAAAGGAAGGCCTAACAATTGAACAACCCTCAGGCAAAACTACACATAAGGAATGTAACCTGAAATCTATCCATCAAAAAGAAAAAATATCCAAATTACTCAAAAGGTGTATTACTTCAGTACTGGACCTACCCAGTAGGTCCTACCCATTTGCTTTAAAGCCTTATTGGGAAGAAATTGAACTAAAACACACTTTACGTCTGTGCTGATCTATTACTAAACAGAAATAATCACAACTTTCATATTCTACTCAAAAGCATCAGACAACATGGTATATCAGGACAAGAAGTAAAGCCCTTCAGGAAGTAATACTGTATGAGCACTAACATTTCAAAATGGGTAAAAAAATAGACTCAAAGAGAAACTTTAGGAATGGCATAACAGTAATTATTTAGAGTAAGAAAGAAACATTTAGAAAAAGAGATAGTTTAATTATCAGAGTATTTTAATTGCGAGAGATTTCAAGAATTACAAATCACAACAATGCAGAATACGTCTTAATTATAACAAGAGAAAATCCCGGAGATGATACTTTTGCAGAACAATCCTCTATTTCCAATAAAGATGAATAAAAGAGTTGTTTACCATTTGAGATTCTGTGTAGAAATTACATACTCACCATAAATAAATTCCAAGATCATCCACATGTGTAGAAGCTAGAAAATCTCCTGTAGGAGACATAGCAAGGCTCACAGCTGCAGAGTCTACCAGAAAACAATCTACAAGGCTAAGAAGAGAAAACACAACAGAGAAATTCTCAGCAAGATGAACTTGTGTATCTCTGCATATCTGGGTTACAGGGCAAATATGGCTGAATGCAAGCAGGACACTGAAGTATGCACACAAACTAGTGTATTAGAAGTATTCAAATATGACATAAACCTAGCAAATGAATGGCACTGTGCACCACTCACCTCTATAAAATTCTCTAAAATCACATAAAGCTGGTACATTTATGCTACCTCCTTAAGACATCCAGATTCTGTGGAAAAAATTATGAACCATCTGTCCACATTCAACTCCTTATTCTAAACACTAACAACTTTAGTGGCCATAAATTTCATGCTTCAAATCACCACTATGCTGCTCTGACTTAAACCTTTAATGGTCTGCCCTATATTGTCAATTCCCTCTCTTAAGATACTTTACATATAAGATTAACACTAGGACCTAATATTCCTAAAGTAAAGAATGAAGTGCACACTGCAAAATTTTATTATCTGCAACAGTTCGTTTCAACATTACTCTATGTCAAGAATACCATGTGTCCCAACTGGCCCCTTAAGTATAAGAGGCCAGACAGGATCCATCCAAGGGTACTGAGGGACAAGGCATAAGTGCTCATCAAGACACTTTCCACCATCTATCAGCAGTCATGGCTAACTGGGGAGGTCCCAGTAAGCTGGAGACTGGCAAATATGACACACCCATTTACAAGAAGGGCTGGAAGGAGGACGTGGGGAACTACAGGCCTGCTAGTCTGACTGCAGTGCTGGAGAACGTTATGGAGCAGATCACCTTCAACGGCATCACAAAGAAGGTACAGGAAAATTAACTGATCTTGTCCAGTCATCGTGGGTTGGTCAAAGACAGGTCCTGCCTGATTAACCTGATCTCCTTCTATGACAAGGTGACCTACGTAGCAGGTAGGGAAAGGCTGTGGGTGTTGTCTACCCAGACTTTACTAAAACCTTTGACACCATTTCCTAAGCGTTCTCCTGGAGAAACTGGCTGCTCATGGCTTGTAGATACGGTGCTTAGGGACATGGCTTAGCATTGGATTTGACAGACTTCAGTTAATGGCTGGACTTGATGATCAGTTATGCAAACTGAATATACACAAGTCCATGGGCCCTGATGGGACGCAGCCAAGAGTGCTGAGAGAGCTGGCTGATGTTATCGCCCTTCCACTCTCCATCATTTTTGAAAGTCAAACTACGAAAATGGCAAACAGGAGAGGTGCCTGAGGACTGGAGGAAAGCCAGTGTCACTCCAGTCTTCAAAAAGGACAAGAAGGAAGATCCAGGAAATTACAGACCAGTCAACCTCACCTCCATTCCTGGAAAAATGATGGAGTGGCTCATTTTGGAAGTCATCTCTAAGCAAATGGAATAGAACAAGATTATCAGGAGTAGTCAGCATAGATGTACCAAGGGGAAATCATGCTTGATTAATCTGATAGCCTTCTATGATGTTGTGACTAAATGGGTAGATGCAGGGAGACCAGTGGATGTAGTCCACCTTGACGTTAGCAAGGTTTTTGATACAGTCTCCCATAACATCCTTGTGAGCAAGCTCAGGATATGTGGAATAGAAGAATGGACAGTGAGATGGATTAAGAACTGGCTACACAATAGAGTCCAAAGAGTGGTGATCAATGGTGCAGAGTCCAGCTGGAGACCTGTAACTAGTGGAGTCCCTCAGGGATCAGTGCTGGGTCCAGTCCTGTTCAACATCTTTATCAATGACCTCGATGATGGGAGAGAGTGTCTTCTCAGCAAGTTTGCTGATGACACAAAGCTGGGAGGATTGGCTGATACACCTGAAGACTGTGCGGCCATTCAACAAGATTTGGATAGGCTGGAGAGCTGGGCAAGGAGGAATATAATAAGGTTCAACAAGAGCAAATGCAGAGTCCTGCACCTGGGAAGGAACAACAAAATGCACCAGTACAGATTAGGAGGTGATCTGCTAGAGAGCAGCTCTGTGGAGAAGGACCTTGGGGTCCTGGTAGACAACAAGTTAACCATGGGACAAAAATATGCCCTTGTGGCCATGAAGGCAAATGGTATCCTGGGGTGCATTAGGAGGAGTGTGTCCAGCAGGTCGAGGGAGGTTCTCCTCCTCTACTCAGCCCTAGTGAGACCTCACTTGAAATACTGTGTCCAGTTCTGGGCTCCTCAGTTCAAGAGGGACAGGGATCTACAAGAGTCTAACAGAAGCTACGAGGATGATTAAGGGATTAAATTAAATTACTGAAAATCTATCTGATGTGCTGCTAAAAGAATGAAGTGTCAGAACTTGAAGTTACTTTTAAGTCTGTTTTCTTCTGTGTTCCTGAACTTCTTGTGTGTACTCTTGTACTTGGCCAAATTTAATTCTGGAAGACTACTTCACAGTGGATCATAAAAGAGTATTTTTGGCAGTTGCAAGCAGGCACAAATGAAAAATATAATCGAAGTAAAGGCTTACTGTATTGCCAAAATTAATGTAAGAACCAGCTTCTATTTACAAAGCCAACTAGAGTACTGCATCCAACTCTGGGGACCCCAGCACAAGACAGGCAAAGTTAAAGCAGGTCCAGGAAAACGATCAGAGGGCTGGAACACATCTCCTATGAAGACAGGCTGAAAGAGGTGAGGTTGTTCAGCCTGGAGAAGAGAAGGCTCCAGGGAGATTTCTTGTGGCCTTTCAATACTTAAAGGGGGCCTATAAGGAAGACTGAGAGAGACTTTCTAATAGGGTCTGTAGTGACAAGACAAGAGGCAATGGTTTTGAACTGTATCCTTGTTTGGATACAAGGATGGGATGTTTTACAATTAAGGGGGTGAGACACTGGAACAGGTTGACAAGAGAAGTTGTGGACAACCCATCACTTGAAGTGTTCAAAGCTAGACTGGATAGGGCTTTGAGCAACATCGTCTAGTGAAGGATGTTCCTCTCCGTGGCAGGGGGGTTACACTAGATCTTTGAAGGTCACTTCTAACTCAAACCATTCTATGATTCAATGAATACTTCAGCATATCACAAAGTAATTCACCTTTAGCAATCTCTGGCCATTTAGCTTATAGTGCTGCTTCCAGACACAGAAAAAATTCACACTCAATCACACTACATGAAAACTCCGTGTTTCATTAGATCTGCAAGACATTACTACTCTGTATAAAAAGGCACATATTGCTATCATTGCACAAAACTCAAATTCTGGATACTGAGTTGTTAAACCATGCACAACTCTGAATATCACAGAGTACAGGTTGGTGTCAGACAATCAAGCCAGAAGGCTTTTAGCTACTTAACTGTGCCACTTAACAGACAGAAAGGGAATTATAATAAATTTCTGCTATATTTTTAAACTGACTCACCATCCAGAGGGAAGGTCCCAAGTCTTAATGGTACAGTCCATTGATGAAGTTATTAGCCAACGACCATCAGGACTGAAAGTCTAAAACAAAACAGTCAATGTAATGGTATAACTGACTAGTTGGTCCCTACAGGAGGTCTTTTTACACAGTTCAATATTAGATTGCTCTCTGACACCTGAATGGTGTTAGAGATGGTCTGGCCATAAAGCAAAACTTATTCTACCTTATTGAAAGGGAGAAAAGGACAAAAATGGAAGCTACTTCAGAATAGGTTTAAATGTAAGGCACAGGATACATCTGGCTCTTAGTAAAAGCACTTTGGTCCTCTGCTTTTATGTTAATGATGAAAATCACTGAGAAGGAGAAGAGGGGAAGGGGGAGGGGGAAAGAAAGACTTACTAGTACTCAGATTTCAATAAGAAGCTAAAAACTATTTCAATAAACACTACAAAGCACTATTACACAAGATGTAAAATAATCAGTGCATTGCATAATCTCAGATCCGGTTACACCTTTCATTTATGTGGCTCATCCTATCTATATATACAGTTAAGATTATTGCGCAACTTTGCTCCTCAGTGAGGTTTTCATTATTCCTAATGGTTTATTCTGTTAAACCCAAAATTAGCTTGTTGCAAACCTACAGTAAAATCACAAAGCACAGTAAAAATACATGTCCATTCCAACACTATACATTTTAACTTGAAAACTGATGTGGCCAAAACTGCTATAGAGCTGAACTACAACTCTACTGTTCACCCCTGAACACAATACTTGGTGACTTAATGTATGCAGAGAAATCTACCACCTTTAAAACAAAATAGGCATTTGTATATGTCACCTGGTACAGAAAGTAAGTTAACAATTACCATGTCATTAATCCGTCCATAGTGTCCTGAGAATGTCCTGACAATCTTCCTGGTTTCTATATCCAAAACACTAATACTGAAGTCATCAAAGGCAATTCCCAGTATACCACTGCCAAGAATCATTAACACGTGATAATGAATACTCAGATACAAAACCAAAAAACAACATCCTAACACTGCTCAAGAAATCTTTTATCCTGAAATACCAGATAAACAGTACTACATTCCTTCAGTCTAACAAAATGCCTTGTAGTAATATATTTGTGTAGACAAAATATAGTTCAAAGCATCAGAAATTTAAATGTTATTACAATACTTGGTTGCTATCCTACTTACACCAAAACCATATGCACATGAAATAGCTTCAGTTTCTTACCTGTCTCTGTGAAGCAGAATTCCACTTGGAGAAGAAGAAAGCTCAGTGGAGTAAACTAGTTCTTTAGTTTTGAACTTCCAAAATTTAATTAATCCTTCACTACCAGCTGTGATTATCAGCTGATTTAATCCATCCACTGCTACCCCCCTAACGGCACCCTCATGTGCTGCAAATCAATGGAAAAGAAAGTTCTATTTCAGAATTTAAACATACCATAGAAATTAGCAGAATGCCAAATGCTATTCTGTATGTCTTCCTCTAACTACACTAAGTGAGGAAGTAGGCATGTGACAAACAATTCTAAAGCCACCTGACAAGACTGCTCAGATAGTTACTTTGCCAGTACAGAAAATAAATTGCTTTGAAGTAACCACCTAGGATACAACAGAGAAGTTGTCAATACTTGAAGCTGAGCATTAGCATTTATTTGTGTTTAGAGTTTGTGGGGGCTTTTTTCAAATGTGAGATGTGTGACTTTCAAAATCACTTATGGAATGTCTCCAGGGGGCCTGACCACCCCAGACAAAACTTACAGCTTCAGTTCTGGCACAAAGTCTAGGAGCTTTCCTGGGCTACTTTACACTCCAGTGTGAAGATAAGGCAAAGCTCCTCTGCTTCTGGATCAGTTTTATTTCTTAATGTATGCCATGGGCCACTGGCCAGTAACCAAATATAAAATTCATCCCGCTCTCAAGTGACCATGTTATTAGGAGACCACTCCATGTTTGCTCTGCTAGATGGCTTTTAGAAACCCAGTAAGGTTTAAGGGCTCATCAGGACTCTTTCCTTATGTCTAACACGAAAAAGACCCCAACAGATCACTAGAGCCCTATTACCAACTGCAGACTTACAAAGCAACAGCAAACATACATGAGGAGAGATGCCATGAATTATGTAAGTACACAACCATTAAAGGAGAAGCCTGGACACTGCCATGTACATTAAGTCCCCAGTTTTGCAGGTGGGCAATTGAAAATAACAGAATATGCAAAGAACTAGACTTGCTTAGGATTTCATTTCAGTTCCCATGTATGTAAAGTATTCTTTCATTTTTAAGCCAGGAGCACAAACCAGATGGGAAAACTTATCTCAGAGACATAACCCCATAACAAGAAGCCAAGTACTGGAAATCTGATTAACTCAAGAAGAGCTGATGTGGGGATTTATGGAAAATTAGCATGGGATTTGTGGAAAATTAATATGGGATTTATGGAAAATTAATATGCCTGAATTAAAACAGCAGTGTTGCAGGTGCTGCTGACCAAATTGTCAGGCGCCCTGAAGCAAACCGTGGGATCAGTAAACAAGCTGGTGTCTCACAGGCTGGTACCCCACAGGCCGTTGCCCCACGGGACCAGTAAACAGCAGGTGTCCCACAAGTAGGTATCCCACGGTTGTTATCTCATGAAGTAGTGAGAAAAGAATGTTGTAGCAAGAACTGAGAGGCACCGGCTGGGAAGCGAAAGCCCTGGGTCATCATGACACGGGCAGCAAGTGACAAGACACGTAGCCAATCATATATGAACTGTGAATGTATGTAACCAACGGGGTTTGTACTGGGGTGGAACATCTGGAGTCAGAGGGGTATAAATTGCCGCCGTTTTTAATAATAAAGGTCCTCAGTTATAACTCTTATAGAGTTGTGTGAAGTCCATACGTCGCCTCGGCAAGCTGAGGCCAGAGGATCTCATTTTAGTGCTAACCATTTTGGTAAATAACAATTTTGTGTTAAAGAAAACCAAACATATGCTACCATCAGAGCTGTTAAAACTAGCAGGAATCCTGTCCTTCAGAGTAGGTTTCAAATTACTTCTGATTACAGTGCAACATAGAACAGTGTAGGGCAATTAGGGAAACTGAAAAGATTTCCAAATTCAATTCAGAAGCTATGTTAAATTTCCTAGATGATAGAACACCAGGTTCTTGCTGTTCTGTTAAGAGCCAGTATATTAAATGTATAGTAATTCTTACCTCTTTCCTTGCCATAACACCCTCTGTGAATGCCAGATTGCATGTTATACACATCTACCTGTCCAGCTGACAGCCCAATTACAGCAAAGTTCCCGCATGAGGTAATGTCAACTGCCTTTCAAAAGGAAAAAAACCACCTATGAAAACAATTCTTAAAGTGTGTAACTAATTAGCAAAGTTGTTAGAAGATATGTAACATATCAGGAATAGAAAACACTAAACATTTTTTAATTTGACTTCTTCAAAGAAAACTGCACAGAACAAACAGATTGTAGTAGTAGAGAGAGGACCTCTTAAGCAGTCAACAAGTAATAATACAGCAGTGTATACTTCTGAAGGATTATGAAATACTGACCTAGTGATAACCACCAGAAGTCATATCTAACAATATCAACACTTTAATCTAAATTATTAACCTATATAAACATGACATCCAGAAATTCAGTCCCGAAAATAAAGTCCAAGCATGCTGACTGCATGTCTCTTTCAATTACCATATTGCCAATGGCACCCCAAAGTAGGGTAAGTTCACACAGTTGACTAGCAAGAAACAAAGAAACAATGGTCCAGACATCTTTGGAAAGATCCAGTCCAAAAAATCTAGTAGTTAAAAGAAAACCGGGTATTTACAATGGAACTGA
The DNA here is from genome assembly GCA_020745705.1 of Hemiprocne comata. NCBI lineage: Eukaryota > Metazoa > Chordata > Aves > Apodiformes > Apodidae > Hemiprocne > Hemiprocne comata. Next base: position 46,491,585 of record CM036616.1, read on the forward strand.
TCTTGCCTGCCATTTAACTGTCCGATTCTGTGGCCCTCAACACAAGAAGGACATGGAGCTACTGGAGTGAGTCCAAAGAAGGGCCATGAAGATGACCACAGGGTTGGAACAGCCCTCCTCTGAAAACAGGCTGAGACAGTTGGGGTTTTTCAGCCTGGAGAAGAAAAGGCTCCAGGGAGACCTCATAGTGGCCTTCCAGCACCCCAAGGGGGCCTACAGGCAAGCTGGGGAGGGGCTTTTGACAAGGGCTTGTAGTGATAGGACATGGGGTAATGGCTTTAAGCTGGAAGAGGGTAGATTTAGGTTATACATCGGGAAGGAGTTCTTCACTGTGAGATTGGTGAGACACTGGCACAGGTTGCCCAGAAAAGTTGTGGATGCCCCATCCTTGGCAGTGTTCAAGGCCAGGCTGGATGGGGCTTTGAGCAACCTAGTGTGAGTGTCTAGTGTGAGGTGTTCCCCATGGCAGAGCGGTTGGAACTAGATCATCTTTAATGTCCCTTCCAACCCAAACCATTCTATGATTCTATGATACTAAGATCAGAAAAACAATTTATCACAAGATACAGTAGTAGTATGAATGCCAAGCACATGAAGTATGACCCAGTAACTACTTGTCTTTCAAGCTCATAAGCCTCAATAAACATTTATATGTCTTTCATTTAGTGTTTGACTTTCATTGTGTCCAGCTCAAGCTGTAAAGTATCTGTACTGCCAAAAAACCAAAAATCTTCAGCAATTTGCATTCACAGAGCAAGTTTTTCACAGGCATATAGTGAGCTTTACAACACTGTGAGAGTTAAAGGTAAACACCAGCCACTTAACTCAGTCAGAAAATAAAACATGTACTTAACCTGGATGTTTAAGGAAAAAATGGACATGCAGCATTTTTCTTAAGACCGCATATATTACAAGTGGTAGGACACACTGAGCTGGCAGAAAGCACTTTGCAAAGCAACAAAAACATGTGTAGATAGTTCATTCTAAATATTGCTTCTATACAAATGGAAATCAAAACAGAATATGCTGTAATGCTGAAGAAACAGTGTCCTAAAAAAACTTACTGTTGCGTATATATCAATAGGTTTGTGTTTGCTAAATTCTTCTGGTCTCAGTTTATGAGCTCCCATGGAAGTTTTCTGATAGTTCCAGGTTGTACAAGTTATATACCCTTGATGGCAGGCAACAATATTATCCCAGTCACTCTGATGTGCCACTTCTGTAATGTAACACATATTCCTTTCAGAAACAATCAGTCTGAAGTGAAATAAGATCCAATAACACAAGAAAGAGTACTCTGAAATACCTTTAGGCAGAATACTTCATATTTAGTGTTCTTTTTGGACAGTCAAAAGGCTGTATTTCAGAAAAATCACTGGGCAAACTGTTCTGTTTAATTTCTTTGCATATTTGAGTCTACATGGTTTGAAAAATGTATTTAAATTTACATGGTTTAAACTGTTCAAATCTGTACACGTTTCCACCAGAATCTCTTAACTATTTCTTCAGCTGCTGAAGCACCAGAAGCCACTAGATTAACAACTTAAAGCAGGGTTTAAGAGCTAAGTCTGCTACACATAGCAAAAGACTTACCTGCATTTGCAGGAAAATTGTTTCTCAAAAGCTCAGTATCCAAACTTTGTAGTCAAATATGATATGTGGGGATCTAAACAATCAGCAAGTTTGCTTTCTTTTACTGAATTTAAAAAAATCTTTAAAATGCAGTTTGAAATTGGGTACTTTTAGAACTTTAAAGAATAAAACAACCACATACAACTGGTTCACTTCACCAAACAAACATAATACAGCAAAAAAGAAACAACACTAGTTTTTATGAGGGCATGTAGTAATAGGACAAGGGGTAGTGGCCTTTAACTGGAAAAGAGCAAATTTAGTTTAGACATTAGGAAGAAATTATTTACTGTGAAAGTGCTAAGACACTGGAACAAGTTGTCCATGGAAGTTCTGGATACCCCATCCCTGGCAGTATTCTAGGCCAGGCTGGATGGGGCTTTGAGCAACCTGGTCTAGTGGGAGGTGTCCCTGCCTATGGCGGATGGTGTTCGAACTAGATGATCTTTAAGGTCCCTTCCAACCCAAACCATTCTATGATTAAAATATAATTAAATAATTATTTCCTTATGTCTCTAAACACTTTCAAGGTATCTGTACTACTTTAAATAAACCAGGCAGGTCTACTATTGGTTTTTAAAAGTACATATATATATATACACACACACATATCTTTTCAACAGGTATGTACAGATAGTCTGTATCACTGAAGTCTGCAAATACAAATACCGCATGTAAACGGTTACATAAAATTGTAAACCCAAACCTTTCAAGGTATGAAACAATCATCCTCAGAAAGAAAAACAGCTACACTTAAGACAAAACAGACCTCAGGTCTGCAGAGGAGGTCGTTAATTAAATAAACACATTTTGATGAGGCAAAGATAATAGCAATTCTACTTTAAAAAGTTACATTCACTATTTGCAAAATGAATTACAAATGAACAGAGTAACTGAAAATTGACTTTGAAAAGCAATTCAAATAAAGGAACTGGGGAATCAAAATCAACCACTATAACTAAGATTTCCTCCTTTCTAATCACTGGTTACAGTTCCTCTGCTGGACATTTTCAAGCCATGAACCAGTTAAGCATAAAGATGTTTTACATAAAACACTTTTTTTAAATAATAGAAAAGTTTACAAAGTAAAATGTCATTTCAAACTGTCACTCAACAACTCATGAAGGGACATAGAATCTCAATAACCTCATCTTCATACAGTATGGAATTTCAAAACAGTACTCTCTTGAGGGTTAGAAGACAAAATGAAGACACAATAAGCTCTGTAATGTACCGCAAAGACTACTTACCTGAAGCAAAGACTGTAATTGGTGGAAGTGCCATTGTATCAAGCTTAAGACCTTTCTTTTTTGATTTCTTTTTGTTAATTGAACCTTAAAAAAAGAAGGTGTCTCAATCTCATTACTAGATCTGAGAATAATGATTTTAAAAGAGTTGTTTACTAAATGTAAAGTTCCTGTTAAACTTAGAAAAAAATGGCTTGCATGAACACAACATTGTTGTTACCTAGGGTTTGAAGAGCTAAGAACATTAACAAAGTTCCTTGCAAAATAGCTTTGATGCTGAGCAAATTACTAGCCTATTACATTCACAGATCTAGTGCTCAACACCAGGATCTTCTGCTGACATCCAGAGGCAGAGATTCCTACCATCACAGCTAAAACTACAGTTATACAGCCAAGACTATAAAAAGCAATATATAACACCTACTCTTGTTCAATACCCAGAGTCATCAATTTCAGATTTATACTCAAAGGATATATACAATTAATCTATATGTGTCTGCTCAAATCTATCTAAATACATATAGATCGATACATAGATCTTTGAAAATAAGATTTTAGTTTTTCAGAACCTTGCTCTCTAAACAAGTGTCCCTTAAACCACGGCATTGGATAGATGATGTGTTTTTTAAATTAAACTCTACATTAAATCAAAGGAAGTAAAGTCAATAAATATGATTTAACTAATAATTTAGTCAATTGAATAGAGGGGATTGGAGTAATAAGTTTTAATTCCACATGCTGAAATGTTAGCTACTCTGCTTTACGCATTTTTAACACAAACATCATGCCCAATGCTTGCTACAGTGAAATAACACACAGTGCCAGGCTATAGAAATGACTAAAGAACGAACAAAACTGGAAGTACACTTTTTTACATCAATAAGAACTGAATTTGGAGAACACCTAAGGTAAATAGTTTCCATAGAACAGTTAAAGTGAAAGTAAGGCCTACCTAATGTTTTAGCTTCTGTTTATATTAATACTTTTCAGGGCTTTTTCAGCAATATTTGCACTACCACTGAAATACTCACCACGTCCTAAACTTTTATTGAACTTCTCATGCACTGTTGAAAAAGACTGCAATGTTCCATCTTGACCTGACAAAATATTAGCAGAGAAGAGTGAAAAGGCAAACTCAACTTTCTGTTTACTCATAAGCTATCTGAGCAAGTAAGCATAAGATAAGCAATAAGAAACCTCAAACACCATAAAATGAAGTATTTACTACAAATTCTGGTCCAAGAAAAAACACAAACTCAAAGCAGCAGAACTAATGAAGTCTAATTTTCTATGGTCCATATCCCTTTCCTACTACATTGCCCCACATATGACCAGAATGACACCTCTTTTACAGACTCTTCTTTCCCCTCTCCTTTCTCCACCTCCCAGCCTTCTGTGATTAAAAACTTCAAAATAAACTGTTACATCCTTCAAATACCTCCATAATACTTTCAAAGTTTTCCCATGACCCCATATATTCCTCACCAACTACATTATTTTTTTTATCCTTTGTCCCACCAACACGGCCGTGGCTGGTTAAGAACTACATCTAGGTTAGCCAGTAAGCTAACCAAAACAAAAATGGTAAAAGCTCAGTTGCCTTTCCTCTAAACCAGGACACTAATGAGACTTCTCTCCTCTACCCAGTGACCTACGTTCACAGAATTGATAGTAATTTAATTTAATAGAGAAACAGAAGGCTCGAATTTGAAACTAGCCAACAGGTCCACTTCGTGGGGGAGATGGGACAAGACAGAAGAAGAAACTAACAGAAAATGAAACTGCACAATTAATGTAAAATTAAAGGCACTAAAATGACTTTTAAAAATCCTAAGATCACAAAACATTTTTACAAGTAAAGAAACAGAAAATTAGTGAAAGTGAACTTAAAGAATATGAAACAACAGACAATGGAACAATTACAATATTCAAGCAACCGTTCACTTGCTGCTATAATACAGAAGTAAGGCAGGATGTATACACTGGGAACTGGGAGAAATGTTAAGCAGGATGAAAGCCAGTGACATTGATGAAATTTTACAAAGTTCATTTGTAGAGATGCCAGCTCTAAGGAAACTAGTAGCACTTGAAAGATACCTCAGGGCATTGCTACCTCATTTTTATTGCATCAAGTTTTACCACTGTCTCAGAAAGGAATGTAGAGTCTTCTGACACTGCAACATAGATCAGATCTCAAAGCTTGAGACTCTTTCCACTTTAGTGGTTGCCTCCCTGACCCTTCCGTATGTTTCACTGCAGTTAACAAATCAGTGAACTGCAAAAGCAAATCTGAGGATTTGTTAAGCAGTCCTTGATTGTTGCTGTGGTTCATCTGGTATGAGCAGAATTACTGCCAAGTAACTTGTTCCTTGAATCCAAGTTACTGCTGGGTGGCCAGCAACAGATCTTAGTACAGGTGGTTTTAGCACAGTTTATTGCTGTGCCATTTTCAGTGTAACATTCATCAAAATGTAATGCACTGTTTTAAAATGTTGGCCATGTAGACAACTTCTTTAGTTCAGAGTAATTAAAGATTAGGTGAAGAGTCCCTATTATTTCACTATCAAAGTGTTCTGGGCCACAAAAAGGTCTGATCTAGTACTTAATTTCCCAATGGGTCTACTTACAGATTTTTAAATATGATAGTTGCTAAGGAAGGGTAGCAACTTAAGCATTGTCACGCTGTTAAATTAATATATTGGTAAGACGCGACCTTGAAAATATGTATTACAGAGACAATTCACCTGTAACAAATTACAGAAAGCTTGCTCAAACTAGTGGGAAAAGTGCAGTGTGTCCTCTAAGTTACTAAATGCATTATGCAGCTTATTTTTTACCAGTCACAATAGAATTTTCCTTGATGTTACAAGTTTTCAAATTGACCAGCTGATAGTTCCTTAGGAGGTAAAAAAACAGACTTTATTCATCAAACATATAAATAGGGATTGCAAAAGCAGCGCCTAAGCTTTTCCATTTGTCTTAACTTTTCAGCCTACCTGATACACGTTCCACTAAGGAAACCATGAAAGTCTGATATAGTAACAAATCATTTGTCTACACTAATGGCTTCCCATGCTTCATAAATACACATGCATAATACATGAAATATAATCTATTGTAGTAATAAAGCAGACACTTAGCTCTGCATGATTGCAGCAGGAAATCAAGACTGAAGAATTCTTACCTGCACTAAGAATTTGCTCGCCATTTTGCCCATGGTATCTGATTTTTGTTGGTGGTGCACTATGTCCCATTCGGCTTCTCAATACACGCCCTGTACCGCCAGGTCCATCAAAAATCCACACCTGTCTCACAAAAGAAAGCAGAATAACAAAGCTGATAAACATTGTCCTGCCAATAATTACATCACTTGGCAGTGGAACAGACTTAGCTGGGAGCTGGTGCAGCAAACTTCACACATTGGCTTTCATCCCTGATCCTAAAACTCTCAAAGTTTCCACCATGGCAGCTGATTGTTTCCTGCTCTTCTTTCTGCCCCTCCACCAGAGGCTAAAAGCATCAGAGGACACACAGCACAAGGGACTTCTATCAACAGCAACCGCTTATGACCCAGGACATTACAAAAATAAATCAAGACTTAAGATAGTGCAACAAGACATAAAACTTGGGTCTGGAAAAGTAGATTCAAAGCTTTGTTCTTCAAGGCTGTCATGAAGCAGTATGTGAAGCAATGACATAATCTCAGCAAATGATTAAACTCCTCAGATCAACTGAGAGCCAGCAACTTCAGTAACTTGACTGTTGTATTTGTTTCATTTACAAAGTGCTACTTCAATCCAAACTAAACATTCACACTTTGGAGGAATACAAGAGAAAAAACCGTAACAGCAGGTAGTAGCAGCTATTGTAACTTACCCTTATAGCATTATCAGCACCATTAGTAACAAGAAGTGGCTCTCCAGGGACAAATGACATACCAGCTATTGCTGTGGAATGGGCATCTTGCATCTGACACATTAGTTTCTTCTCTTCTAGATCCCACAAAGCAATGTGTCCAATTGGGCTACCAGCTGCCATTACTGGGTGTCCATCTGCTCAAAAAAAATAAAAGTTCAACATGTTTGCTAATTTGCTTACTGAGCTTATTGCTCAAACTTACAGACTTTCCTTGTTGACTTCTCACATCTAATGCAAGAGAAGATTATCACAAGGAAAAGAATTCTCAAGCTGATTCGAAAAATATGATACATTTTGACTGAAATATTCTAGTATTTGAAACAGAAAAGAAACAAAGTTCACCAGTAATAACAATGGGATTTTTTTCGTATCAGGTAACGAATGTATCTAAATCCAGCAGCCAACCTAGAGTTTTGCTTGAACACACAAGAGAGATTGTACCTGTACCATTTTCAAAGCTACTCCATACCCCAGATTCTTCCCAAAACTTACTAGCCTTCACACTTCATGATGTGAGAGCTACTGTATTGCCACTCTAGAAGTTACTAGTTCTTTTCTAAAACCCTCTTAAGTTTTTGACTCAACAGCTTACAAAATAAATTCCAGAAGTTGATTACATGCTTATTCAATCATTCTAAAAAATAATTTAAAACCTCAGTTCATAGATTTTCTGATTTTGCTGTATTTGCTCTATCCTGTCTCATATTAAGGATAACCACATTACACTAACATCTAAAAACATACTACAAAAGTTAAAAAACTTACTGTATCAAGAAAAAATTCCACCAAATATCCTGCATAATTGGTAACTAATCTTTTCACTCCAACAAAAGAAAAAGCCAGTTCCCAATTTGCAATTACTCACATAACAGATAACTAAACCAGACAGGCCTGGTTGTTTGGGGTTTTTTTAAAGCTTTGCCGATATGGAAATTCCCCAAGTGCATTTTAATTTAAATTAAGAGCACTTCACTCAAGGACTAAAAGGTGTGCATGAGTTCAAAAAACCAGGTTATCTTAACACTACATTTCCTACCTACAAAGAGATTAGAGAACATCTGAAAGCCACATATAAAAGCAGGTAATAGAAGTTATTTAACTGGCTGACACAAAAAGCGACTCTCCCCTTCTCAGAAACCTTTCCACAAGCCTCTCCAGTAGCATTCTTCCTCAACAGTGTCCACATCAATCTATATTCTGTTAAGATTTACAATTTCATCTATTCAAATGAGAGATTAGATTCAGTATCAAGAGTTCTCTAGGCAGGGTCAACATTAAAGTCGATCCCATCAAACACTAACTGGCTTTAATAATTAGTGCATGCTCACTAGACAAAAAAAATGAGTGCATGCTTGTAGGACAAAAAAAAAAAAAAGCTGTGAATATAAACACTGATCCCCAGTAACACCTATTCAGTAGTCACCCGACTATTAGTATTCAAACTTTGTTTTGGAGAGGGAAGACACTACTGAGAAGTAGGTTTGGATATTAACTTACAGTGTACTAATTACTCCCCGCTACCTGATAACTGTTCTGCGTAAGCTGTTGGCACATTGTAAACATAAATTGTCTTCGAAAAAGTATTACTGTATGTCACAATTCCTGTGCACTGAGTCAGTACAAAAAATGCTATAAAACAAACCGTATGATGAAGATGTATGATCTCCCTTACTTATTGGTAATTTTCTAGATTATCTGCAGCCTTTGAAAACTAAAACTCTCAACCCAAATTCTTATTTTGAAGTGCTTTATCAAAACATACTTTCCTAACCTGCTGCTTAGTTTCAGTGATTTCATCCATATTTTCACTAAAACTGCAAAGGCTTACCTGTACGAAAAGATATTGATGTGATGGGACCCCAGTCTTGCTGAAATCTCATCAGAGTTTCATCAAACTTAATATTATGTACAATGATATGACCAGATACAAGACCAACTGCAACAACATCCACTGCTGGAGCCTACAAGAAAAATTGAACAGCAACAGAAATAAAAAAAAAAAGCTTGTTGCTAGAGTAATAATACCAATATGTACAAGACAATGTATCTAAGTCCAGAACAAACAGTAAAGAAAGAAAGAAGACATCTCACATGAGATCTTCTGTCTCTGTTATCTTCATGCACAACCAAACAGTTGATAAATCTAAACAAACAATGAAAGATGAGAGATTCCTCTCTTAGTCTGAACTGTATGAAACAATTACTTTTCCCAGAAGATGGAAGTCCTCTGAAAAACACCTCACTTTAAAGTTTTCCATAGTTCTGGTAAACCATTATACACCCTGTCACACCCCCCATATTTAAAAGTTTTATGCAGCACAATTGCAGACCATTTTCAAAGCTGTCATCAAGGCTACCAATAAGTTTGAATTAAATTTTATATCTACAAAATTACTGCAAATACAATTACAAAACCTTTTTTTGATTCAGCAGAATCTACATTTTATTAACTTCCAAAGCAAAATAAATTCAGAAAAAAGCTACCAGTGTAAGAGAAGTTACATGATACACCTGCATCTTGCAAACAAACTGTTTCTGTGAATTCATTACATCATTTGGTGAATGAAGACTACAGAGGCAATGAACATGAAACAGTCAAGATGCTAAATGCAACAGAACTAGGACTAGAGAAAGGGCAGATAATAAGCCTTCCAGTCTAACTCTCTTCACTTGTCTAAAATGCTCAAAAGAGGGTTATTAAAATGACCTAAGAGCATACAAGCCATCTTTATTGCTGTAATTTTAAACAACAATATTTTGCCTGCTCTTCATGACCTGTTATGTAAGAAAATCAGATACCAAAAATACTAACTTGTTCAAGAGTTGTGACCGCTAAGTTCCACCCCGGAAATGAGTATAAGAGTTTGCTGGAAAACAGTAAAACAAAAAACATACAACAATTAACCCTTGGAGAGTAACCTTTGGAGATTTTCCACAACAAAATGGATGCTTTATATGTACAGAAAGGTATATCAGCTTTCCGATACTAGTAAGTAAGGTTAAGAATAAAATTTATGGTAATTTTTTATTGAAAATGTTGGTGTCATGCTTTGACACCTCAAAGATGACGTAAGCACATAACATGAACAGGGAGGAAGACCCCTTCTATGCCAGCTGCTCCTTGTGCATTTCTGAACACTCCTCTTCAGAATTCAACATAAAAACTCAGTTTTGGTCCAACTTCTAATTAAAAGAATCTTTCACTTACAGAGTGACTTCCCTAAATGAAGACACTAACACACATTACAAGCACACCTCATCTTGTTTCTTTCAGAGTCATTAACAGCCAAAATCTGAAGCAGGGCTCTTCACTGACAAGGTGATCATGGAGTAGTAATTAAGAATGAAATTATGAAAACAGTATTTAAGAACTATTCCATCACCACAGATAGAGGTTGTCATTCTGAAAAGACTGCCAGCAGCCATATGTTACTGCTTTCCACTTTTCCTTTCTTGCCAGAGACCACCTAACTTTCCCCAGTTCTTCCAATTTATTTTTCTGTTTAATTGAGCCTGTGCTGATCTACAAAATAATCTATGTAGGGAACAGTAAAAAACAGAAATTGCTTCACCCAGCAACATTGCTGAAAGAGGATTAACACAATTAAAAGAGAAACTAAGCTATCAACGCAAGAGTTTTTGTCATCTAGGATGTACTGCATCTCAGATACTGTGACAGGCATTGAAGAGACAGACATAAAGAGTACTGTGTACATTTACTTTTCTGTATTTTTAGGTTATTCCTATTTCCTGAATATATAGCATGCATGGCATCTCCAAAGCATTATGAAACAAAAATGTTAGTGGCAGAAAGTATACAGTAGTTATGAGAATTGATGGTGATAGGCATGAAATACTGCCATCTGGATGGTGCTCTACTGGGACACGCTCAGAGACAACTATATGTCTAGCTGTCTTATTTAAGTATAAGCATCAAATGCTAGTAATTACCTCCACGCTACCTGCCAGCACTTCCTTGGACTCACAACAACCAAAAAATTAAGCTTGAAAGAAGTGAGGCGGAAGGCCTGAACATGCGTTTACTATTACTTTAATTATTTTCATTGAAAAGCTATGTGATTACAAAAATTAAAACCAAAACACAAAACAAACCAAACAAAAAATCTACCAAACAAACAACCAATCCCAAAAAACACCATAACTTAAAAATAAAAGTCCTGAACAATGCCTGACATTTTGCATGGAGAGTAAACAACTCCCAACTTGAAAGGCATCAGCATTCAGGGAGCAGCAGCATTCTTTGTTCCTGGAGATAGACCAACTGAAAACTTGTGCCAAAAGACTCAGTGAAAGATTCTGTATTCAAAAACTGCTGCGCTTAAAAGTACTATTTGTTGCATATGAAACTACTTGGAGCATGAAGTATAACCAAGTTACTATGAATCTTACTTGGATCTTATATTCCACAGCTGCAAGCTCCCTTGTTCACTTCCAAGGAGAATTTTATTCAAGTAGGTGCTGGGATGCAGAACTGCAGAAACTGCAAAAGCAGCCTTATCAAAATCCACTTGAAGATACTCCTCTGCAAAAAAGTAAGAAACAATGTTAGTGTGGCTACCCCTACAAATCTGCAGGCTTGTCATCTGTTGGCAAATGTAAAGGCAGAACTGATATTTACTATGCAGAAATCCCGTAACTGATGTTTTTTGCATTAAGGGATTTGCTAATGTGTAACAGGACACCTTAAACTTGTTTATAACATCTGTTGGCTTGAAGGTGTATAAGCCTACCTAGCAAACAACGCTGGCAAAACTATAGGGATTTCTACACTTCTGAAGGATTCCAACTTCTGCCTGAGCAAAACACCTGATCTGATTAGCATGGCTTTTTTTGTTATAGAACTTTATATCTTTAAAGCCTGTCTGCAGCCACTTTCAAGACCCAACATCAAGGGAATGAAATCCGTCACACTAATGATAATGCTTTCTGAAAAAAAAACATTCAGAGCACTAAATCAGGACTTCATGAGGCGCTCTACAATGGCATGAGAAGATGCTGAAACTATCAGAAGATTATTGCTAAGAATTTAGTCTTACCCTGACAGGTAAATATCAAGGAACTACACAATTTCAGATTGTGCCAAAGCTGCTCTACCACAGTCTTTACCAGAAGATGAAACACTAAAATGCATTTTCTGCATAAGCACGTATATGTCTTCCTGTCCATGGCAGGGACGTTGGAACCAGATGATGTTTCAGGTCCCTTCCCATCCAAACCATTCTACGGGATCTCTTTACACCTATATGGAACCTCACTGGGTCTCTGCATGGGGTGCAGGATCCATTCACAAAAAATTATTATTGCACAATTAGGACTTCACATTACTATTAAAGTAGCACTATCATTTAAGAATTGTCTTATTTTTAAAGAATAAACTACTTCTGAACATGCACATGTAAAAAAAAAAAGTTTTTAAAAATTACTGAATGTTTAACAATGCTATTCTGTAAAATAGTAACAAAAACATAGTTTCTCTCACCTTCTGACTGTATATTCCAAACAATAAGAACATTATCAACATCCACAGAGATTACATGATCACCAAAAGGCTGCAGAAGGTGTATCCTTGCCTTGTGACCTTCATAAGTATGAACCACCTACAATTTCAAAATAGAAACGTTTTCAGTATAAGCTGTTCAAGTAGCAGATCACGTTAACTTAATACTTGAGGACAGCTAACACATCAGCAACAAGTTTAGAGAAAATACAGGGAAAGGCCATACAACTTTATTTGAAGGCACATAATTTTATCTGGTATTTAAAGCTTTTGGAAAAAATAAACTCTACGTATTTTTTATTATTTAGTTTAATTTTAATTAATTTAATTTATATTAATTAACAATTCATTAACTACTTATTATAATTAAAAATAAAACACAGATTGACCATTACAGAATTTGCTCATAGATTCTCCTATTTTAAGCTTTTTATTCCTCCTTCTACAGTTTTGTTTCCCTAAAATTGAAGGTTTTAAGCATCCATGGAAGCAGACATTTGTAGAAAACTAACTGCCTTGTATACACAAACACTACACAACTGTTTTGTACTACTAAGCAAGAAGTGAACTAATAAAAACCTCTTTGTTCCTGGCAAAAGCATGGAGAATGTTGTCATATGAAGCAAATATCAACATGCGGTCTGCTGTCAGACATGTAATGTCTTGTGGCAAAGCATTACCTGTTAATCAAACAGAAGAAAAGTTTAAAAAGTTTCAGGTTCATAACAAAAGAGAAAGCTTGACAAAGTATTTAGCATGGTGACCCACCAAGAAGGCTCTCATTTTGAATGTTCTGTTGAATTTCTTAGAAAAATGCATACATTTCAAATTATTGCAAATATTATCATTAATAATATCACACCAGTAACACCAACACAAGTAACCAAACTGATACCACAAGGTGGTCCTTTGAAAAACGCTTGATAATTTACTGAATTTAGCACTGTAAGTAAAGGCATACATAGCTTTGTAAAGGCTAACAAACTATTCCAATATAACACTTCTGTGGACTGTCAGAGCCTGACAGACCACTTGACTGGAAACACAGATGGGAAATGGAAGTCCCAGCATTAGCAATGCCTCTTAGGTTAAACCATTCTGCGGACCTTTAAGTTCATAACCCAATTCTGCACCTGTTTCCTGATCACAGCTAAAGACACTGGGAACTTACTGCTCCAAGAATACACCTCATTCTCCACCTTGTGACTGGTTCAGAAAGAGTACCTACTGTTGCAATCTGCTACTTCACTAGCTCAAATGGCAAAACAGCTCCAGACCACATTGAGAAGCTGCTGCTGGGGTGCCAAGGAGTAGAAAACTGAAAAATATACTTGAGGGGAAAATACTCTCTATCTAGGGAAATACAAAATCGCAAATCACAGTGCTTAACAATTGTAAAGAGAACTGTCAGATCAAAAATCAGCCGCATGGGACTGCACCTGCAATACAAACTTACACCATCACTGGGTACGCTTAACCACAATGTTGCTTTCTACTATGAGTTCCTATCAGACACAAAAAACTGCGTATCCTTTGCTGCACTGCAGAACAGCTTCAATGGGGAGAAGTAAGAACACAGTAACAGTTGCACTTCATCAGAGGTTTCACTTGATTGAACACCTTAGACATCTTCCCATAGCACCTGTGAAGTTGACTTAGGCTTACCATGAGGTTACAGAAACTGGGTACTCAGCTGTATGCAAGTCTGCTTAGGCCAAAAGACTTTTAGGTACAGCCCAATTAAAATGTTCAGACCACCAACCACACATAACGTCAATAAACCAACACCACCACAGAGAGAAACCCCATTTATTTTTTATTTCACAATTTTGTATGCAAACATCCTAATTTCTCAAAGAGCTAAAAATTATTATGTCAGTAAGAAGATCACAAGATAGTCACGATTGGAAAAGACCTCTGAGATCACCAAGTCCAACCGTCCAGAACCCAGACTGCTTCAGGTTTGTCTCATACATCTGATGTAACCCACTGAAAAGCATTTCACAGAATATGCAACATTTTTACAATTTTTTAAGCTGAAAACAGGTTTTTTTAATGTAGGTACAGCTGTAACTATTCACTGCTGATCTTCTAAATCTAGTCCCACATCTGACAGTTATTCTCAAGTTTATAGGTGCTCTGTTGATGAAAAGTATTTTGATCTATGATGTCTGTGTAAAAACTTTGTGGTATACAGAAGTAAAAAAAACCCTACCTTTCAAGACAGTCTGTATCTTACTGAATCATCTGTATGTCAGATGAAAAGGACCTTTGGAAATCATCAAGTTCAACCTGCTGCCCAGCTCCTCCCAAAGCTGGATTATTACCAGTACTAGATCTAGTTCACTACAGCTACATCCTGCTGAGTCTTGAAAACTTCTGGGGAAGGAGAATGCTTAAGCTGTACAGATTACAATTCCCTCTACATCAGGGCCATTTTTCCTAACCTCCACTGCAACCCTCTCAAGCTGCAATCTGTGGCTGTTGCCCCTTGTTATTCTGTCTACCCTTACCACCACAAATTCAGGTCTGCCATCTTTGTAACTGCCTTTCGGGTAACAGGCTGCCCATAGCTTGCCCCGTATTTTCCCTTCATGGGACTAAAGAAACCCAGTTACTTCAATGTCTCTTCTCATAACGTGGTGTAGGCCCCTGACGCTCCCCAGTTCCTCAGTACTCCTCTTTGCAAAAGAAATAGGAGAGGTGGGAGGAGGTATGGCCTCACCAGTATGAAGCACAGGAGAGCTTTGCCTGATCTGCTGGCCATGTTCCTACCATAGCTCAGTGCACAGCTTGCCTTATTCACAGTTACTGTATTGTTGGTCCACATTCAACCTGCCACCAGCAAAGCCCCAGCTGCTTTTCAGCAGGATGCCACACAGCCAGTCAGTTTCCAGCTTGTTCTGTCCCAGGTGAAGGATTTTCGACTTACCTGCACTGAACTTCGTGACATTTCTGTTGGCCCATGCCTAGCATTTTGCAAGACTTTCCCAGATTGAAGCTCTACCATTCTGGCTGCCACCTACTCCTCCTAACATAGTATCGTTCAGATTTTTCCTAGGACTGCATGCTGCCTCATATCTCAGGCTGCTGGTGAGGCTGCTAAACAACATGGGCCCTGTTGCTGATACCAAGGGTGTTTTGGTTTGTTGCCAACTGCCAACCGGATGTCCAACCATGGATTCGTATCTTTTGTATGCAGCAGTGCAGCTGATTTTTAACATTCCCTGAAGACTTTTGGTCCCATCCACATCTGTTCTGTTCCTGTAATTGTTTTTGTCCTGTAACACAGCCTTTTAGTCACCACAAAAACAACAAAAAAAGGGATCTGGAATTAAAAGCTTTATTCACTGCCCACTCCACAAGGCCTCAGGGGTCTGCTTGGAAGAAAACGATTACACGAATAGAAGTTCACACAGTATGTCGCCGTCCTGGTTTGAGCCAGGATGAAGCAAATTTTCCTTTTACTGATTTTTTTTTCCTTCAGCAAGCTCTCTTTTAACTAGCAGCAAGTGTTCCAGCTTAGGGGACTGATAACACTCAAATGTTCATGTTACTGCCGAAATTCCAAGGTCACATCTTTGCCCTGCTGCCTCAGACACTACTGGGAGAAGGAGAGTCGCATCTATGACCCCTCCCGTAGGAAGGCTGGACTAGATGGACAGCAGAATTGACCACAGTATTCCATTCCATGTACTATGTAAGCTCAGAGGAATCACAGAATCACAGAATCCTAGGAGTTGGAAGGGACCTTGAAAGATCATCTAGTCCAACCCCCCTGCCAGGCAGGGTCACCTAGAGTACATCACACAGGAACACGTCCAGGCGGGTTTTGAATGTCTCCAGTGAAGGAGACTCCACAACCTCTCTGGGCAGCCTGTTCCAGTGCTCTGTCACTCTCACAGTAAAGAAGTTTTACCTCACATTTAGGTGGAACCTCCTGTGCTCCAGTTTGCACCCACTACCACTTGTCCTGTCACTGGACATCACTGAGAAGAGCCTGGCTCCATCCTCCTGACACTCACCCTTAACGTATTTATAAATACTGATGAGGTCACCCCTCTGTCTCCTCCAAGCTAAAGAGACCCAGCTGCCTCGGCCTTTAGTCATAAGGGAGATGTTCCACTCTATTATCTTTGTGGCTCTGTGCTGGACTCTTTCAAGCAGTTGCCTGTCCTTCTTGAACTGTGGGGCCCAGAACTGGACACAATATTCCAGATGCAGCCTCACCAGGGCACAACAGAGGGGGAGGAGAATCTCTCTTGAGCTACTAACCACACCCTTTCTAATACACTCCAGGATGTCACTGGCCTTCTTGGCCACAGGGCACAACGCTGACTCATGGTCATTCTTCTGTCCACTAGGACCCTCAGGTCTCTTTCCCCTACACTGCTCTCCAGCAGGTCATCTCCCAACCTGCACTGGTACATGGGACTGTTCTTTCCTAGATGCAAGACTCTACACTTGCCCTTCTTGTATTTCATTAAATTTCTCCCTGCCCAACTCTCCAGCCTGTCCAGGTCTTGCTGAATGGCAGCACAACCTTCTGGTGTGTCAGCCACTCCTCCCAGTTTAGTGTCATCAGGGAACTTGCTGAGGGTTCACTCTGTTCCCTCATCCAGGTCGTTGATGAAGATGTTGAACAACACCGGTCCCAGTACTGACCCCTGAGGGACTCCACTAGTCACAGACCTCCAACTAGATTCTGTCCCGTTGACCACAACTCTCTGACTCCTTCCTTTCAAAAAATTCGCAATTCCCCTCTTCTTGTCCATCCTTTAGTAATCAGCAAAAGTTGCCTCTGCTGGCTTAAAAGGCATTTTATTTGGTCTTATGTGGGGGGAAAAGACGGACTGTTCTCCACAACCTCTCTGCCTGATCATCCAGACCACATTTTCTCAGTTTAGCTGTGAGGATGCTGTGGGAGATGGTGTCAAATGCTTTACTGAAATCAAGATAAAACACATATACTGCAGTTCCATCATCTATCCACCTAGTTACACCCTCATAGAAAGCTGTAATGTTGGCCAAACATTACTTCCCCTTGATAAAACCATGTTGACTGCTCTTAATGACCCCCTCATCCTTGATATGCCTAGAGAGAGTGACAAGAATAAGTTGTTCCATCACCTTTCCAGGGATGGAGGTAAGGCTGACCAGTCTATAGTTACCCAGATCCTCCTTCTTGCTCTTTTTGTAGACTGGCATGACATTTCCTTTTCTCTAGTCCTCAGGCACTTCTCCTGTTCCCCATGACTTACCAAAGATGATGGAGAGTGCCCTAGCAATGACCTCCGCCAGCTCCCTCAGCACCCGCGGGTGCATCCCATCCAGCCCCATTGATTTATGGATGTCCAGATTGCTTAACCGATTCCTAACCTCATCTACCAAAGCAAACTCCTCCTTTATCCTGACTCCTTCTGGGGCTTTAGGGATCTGAGGCTCCTGGGGAGAGTCTGCAGGAGTAAAGACAGAGGCAAAGAAGGCATTCAGTACCTCTGCCTTCTTTATATCCTCTGTCACCAGGGCACCCACCTCATTCAGCAGTGGGCCTATATTGTCTCTAGTGTTAGTTTTATCTGCAATGTATTTGAAGAAGCCCTTTCTATTGTCTTTGACCTCACTTGCAAGGTTTAGTTCCAAGGAGGCCTTAGCTTTCCTAATTGCCTCCCTACATCCTCTGACAACAAGTCAGATGCCTCCCAAGTGGCAAGCCCCTCCTTCCATGATCCATAGATTCTCTTTTTCCACTTGAGTTTGCCCAGCAGTTCCTTGTTTAACCATGCTGGTCTCCTGGCTCCCTTACTTGATTTCCTACCCATTGGGATGCTCAGATTCTGAGCTTGGGAGAAGTGGTCCTTGAATGCTGACCAACTGTCTTGAGCTCTTGTACCATCTAGCACCCTGTCCCATACGATTTTCCCTAACAATTGCTTGAACTGTTACTACAATTGACTACAGAAGTTGGCCCTTCTGAAGTCCAGGGTTGTGATCCTGCTAGGTATTCTGTTCCTCCCACACAGGATCCTGAACTCCACCATCTCATGGTCACTGCAGCCAAGGCTGCCCTCAACCTTCACTGCTTCAACCAGACCCTCCTTGTTAGTGAGTCAGAGATGACAGAAGACAACTTCCTTCCTGGTTTTCTTCCCTTCTCTTCTGTCCATAGCCAGCATCTAGGGAGGACCCCATCTATCCATCACTGTCGACCCCTAGGCTCGTGCATTCCTGACCTCATAACTGTACCCTCAGCTCCTGTCTGCTCTGCCATCATCCACCGCAGCGGTCCAGGACTTTTTGGGACTGCTCACACATAAGGAAAGTGCTGCAGGAGTTGCTGGGGGTGGGAAGGAGGCAAAAGACTTTTGCACATTCCTGAACACATTTGTATGTAATTGTACATATTTTATCATTAGTGTTTAATTAAAGCTGTCTAGTTTAGTTTTCAACTCAGAAAAGTCTCTCTCCATAATTTTATCTCTCCTTCCCTACCTGGGGGAGGGAGGAGGGATGGAGAGCATTGTTGTATCTGGTTTAATTGCCAATCCTGAGTCAAACTGTGACAGTCACCAAGAGAACTAAATACAGTTCCAACGGCAGCCTTATTTCCAAATTGATATCTGGTATTTCTGAGACTCCTTTCAACATATTTCAATGTAGTTATTAGTACATACAATTTATTTTCCATTTTTGAGTTGAGAATCAAATGCAGATGTGAGATGTTTTTTAAACAAAAAAACCTCAACAACAACAACAAAAAAAACCAACAAACAACAAAACAGGAATGAACAATCTGTGCATACTTACTCACAGCAACAATACCAAGCCTCTTCACCTGCAATGAAAATGTTTTAACAGTCATTTTTAGTGATTGGTTGGACTGAATTTGCTCTAAACAGGAAAACAAAATTTTATTAACCTAGATAAGGAATTTGCATGCCTCACAAGACAGAAAAATTATTCATCTTAGTTACAATGGTATCTACAGGAAAGGCCACAGATTGCAGGTCAAAAGGAATGGGACAAATATTTGCCAAAAGACACCCATGCAGCAACAGTAAGTTATGCTTCTTGACATACTGTATCCTAACGCAGAGGAAACTAAGCACATGTAAACATGACACCCTGCAGAGCTTGTTTTCATATCATTTATAATTTAGCTCCACTACAACTGCACTATAGTATCATCTTAGCTCTGTTTACAAAGAATTTGCTTCCGTTACAGTAATCTTTGCCCAGTGATCATCATCACTACTTCAGTTCAAAGTCTGTGGAGAAAACTGACAGGAGAGAACAACAAAACACTACCATAAAGGTACAGGAAGATCTATGTTGTCTGCATTCTGCTGATCACTTGATTCAGTTCTGTTTTGTTACTGTTTCTACAGTTTAGAAACGCTTTTACCATTCAGCAATAAGTGAGTCAATGTCACAGGCTTTAATTTTGTAGAACTGAATTACGCTCATGTTTCCACACAGGAAAAGCTTTAATAGGATCTAATGGATCGCCCCCCCCCCCCCAAATTGTAGCCCTCAAATGCTCATCCGCAGCTACCCGAACTTGCAGATGAGCCTGGTTCTTTATCAACGAAGGAAAAGCTTCAGCATCTGGGTGCTTCTCTGGCCGATGGATGAGCTGCGCTGCACCCGCCAGGGCACACGGAAACGCACCAGAGCTGCCCACACGGCTGAACATGCCCGTTCTGGCCTATTTAAGCAACGGCCTCCCCTCATTCCAGCCACGCGCCGCCAAGGCACTCCGCCTGCCGCCGAGGCCTGCTACCGGGGCGCCCCGGCCCTCCTCACACGCTCCCGCCTCATGATAGCGGGGCATGGGAAGCGGAGAGGCGGCGGCCCGGCGGCCTAGCGCGGCCCCGGCCTCCAGCGGCGAGGAGGCCCTGCCGCCGGCCGGGGTATGGATACCAGGGGAAGTAAGGGAGGCAGAAGCCGCGTACTCACGTTGTAGGTGTGAATGCTGCGCCCAACGGCGGTGACCAGGTAGAACTCGCGGTGGCGGCCATGGTAGCGCAGGACGTGTGGGACGGGACCACTGAAGCGGCCGAGCACGCGGAACCCCCCGAATAGCCCGCCACCCTCACACGCCATGGCTCTCGCACGCGCCCGCCGTCCGCCCGTAGAAAGCCTCCCCCCCTTCCGCTTCCGGCCAGCCATCCGGCATTCCTCCCCCGCCCCACTGTGCACCACTCAAAGAGGTCCCCGCGGCGCCCTCAGTTCCGCTACCCGGGCGGCACTTGCCGGGCCGGGCCGCGCTCGGACGCTGCTGCGCTCCGGACGCGCAGGGCTGCTAAGCTGGTGGGTGCCATGCCGGGCAACCTTTGCCTGTGAGGGCTTCGTGGTGGCCGCCGAGGCACGCAGAAAACCGCCACCCACAAACACTCCTCACAGCCACGGCTGCTCTTTTTTTTTTTTTTTTTTCCCCTCTCCCCCGCTTTCCCTCACAAAGCCCCAGGACCGGCTCAAGGCAGCGCAGCACCGGGTGAACCGGCCTCTAGAGGCGCATCCCGGCCAGCAGCGGGGCGCTTCGGTCACCGCGCCGACGTGGTGTTGTTTGGGTTTTTTGGTTTTTGTTTTTGTTTTTGTTTTTGTTTTTTTAATAAATTACATATGCACATAGAAAGACAAGCCGCAGGATGATTTCCTTGCGATGACTGCACAGCGGACAAGAAATTCTCAGCGAACCTCGGTGGAAGGGAAAGCATAAAATATCACCCCGCAAGAGTCTCTTATCCCAAATTCATGTAGCTTCGCCACACCGCCATCAGCTCCCGAGCCTTGCTGTCGTCGCACGGGCCTCGTCTCGCCTTCCCGGCTGCAGCGGCCTTCCTCCGCACAGGCATCATCGTCCCGGCTCTGCCCGCGGGCCTCCCCGCGGCAGGCCTGCCCTGCTGTCCTCGCCCCGGCCCTGCACCCACCTGTGGCGGTCGGTAGCCGGGGCAGTGCCGCTGCACGACGGATAGGGTGCCGTTCCAGTGCGGCGGGGGCCGCCGCCGGCATCCCCGCGTTCTGGCCAATACGCACTCCAGCAGCCGGCCCGCCCGCTCCGCCCGCCGGGAGCCCTGCGAGCAGACGTACGGTCACGCCGCTGGGCAGCTACCCCGGCCCTGCTGGAGCCAGCAGCCTTCAATCCCCTTTCCCTTCAGCGCCTCCCCACGCATGAAAAGAGGTTGTCCACCCACCCCTTCCTCGCTTCCCATCCCTGCCCCCTTCTGCCCTTCCCCTCCCCCCCTTTTTCTCCCTTTCCGCCCGCTTTTTCCTTCTTCCCCCCTTTTTTCCTCTTCCCCCCTTTCCTCCCTTCTTCCCTCTCTTTCCAGTCTTTTGCCCTTTCTTCTTCCCACCCCCCCCCCCCTTTTTTTTTTTTTTTCCCCGGAAAGGGAATGCCACCTAGCCGGCGGGGGTGCATGCACCCGGGCAAACCTCGGACTGCTGCGGCCCCGCCAGGGGGGAGGGCGCGTCCTCGCAGGTGTGAAAATCGAGTTGTAGCTCCTGGAGGGAAACAACAACAGGGGATGCTCGTTAAAGTCACAGTCCCTCACCTCGCCGTCGTCGGTTGCCAGCCTGCCTCGGACACTCCGTTTCAGATGTCCCTACCTCCCCAGCGTGCCACCACCCCCCGCCGGGGTCGCGTAGGGTACGGGCGGCTGCGGACGTCCGGCGGCTGCGGCGCGGGGCAGCCGGTGCGGGGCTGCGCTGGGCTGCTCCGCCCCAAAAGCAGCGCCTGGTCTTTCCGCTAAGTGCCGGCGGCGCGTGTGAACCATCCGCGTAGCTTCTAAACTACTTTTCACCTTGACAACATCTTCAGCGTCGGTGAAGCATTACAAAAGCGACTTTCAGTCCTACGGGTCTGCAAGGCGCCGGGAAGGGTAAGGTAGCGCTCTGGCAGCAGCCGCCCGGGCTCCGGCTCTCCATCCCTGAAAATCCCAGCTTCAGCAAAGCACATTTTAGGAAGGTCGCCGGAGGAGAATAGGAAATAACTTCCCTGTCCTGTTTCTGAGGCACCGGTTTACTAAACCAGCCAACTCCCGGCTTGCTAATCGAGATTTTCAGAAAGTAGCTGCCGACCGTCAACGGCAAAATCGTGGAGGCAGTGCCGTCCCGGCAGTTTCCCTCCGATGCCACCAGAGAAACCACCAACCTCTTTTGTAAAGTTCATGTGGGGGTCCAAAACGTTTAGAAGATCCTCTTGTATCGCGTCGTGGTTACAGAGGCTGAAATTGTAGCTGGACCCCCGCGGTAGGATGGCGATCTGAAGAAAGATGATCAAGCCACAAAAGACTGTGTAAGAAAAAGCCAAATGTTAATTCTCCTGAACCGCTACGTGACCCGACAAGGCACGGAAGACAGATCTGAAGAGAGGGATGCCGGTGCTTCGGGAGCACTGGAAAAACTGGATGGTTACCCTTGTGACTGTCCATGGTCTCTTTATACGTTGTTTTTTTCCTGCTGGGTTTCAGATCGTTGCTGGCCTCATATATGTACCTGTACGCCTACGGAAATAAAGGTTTCCTATTCCATAACCGGGGCTCACTTGGACGTCTCATGCACGTCCTTCCAGAACTGTAAATAATAATTATTCAGACTTGAAGTTGTGTCTCTGATTCGAAAATAAACCGGGGATAGTGAATAATCAGCAAACGCAGCATCCAAACCCAAAACAAAGGAAAACGAAAAGCACAATAGCCAATCTTGCATGAAACAAGCATGGATAGTCCTCCACATAACTGTGTGAGGTCCACCTTCAGCGTGGACTTCTGCAGTAACCATCTTTCAAAGAGAGAAAAAACGCCTCAGGGCACCTGCAGATGTAATGCCCAGGGGTGGACGCTCATATCCTCCTGGGTGAGGTCGCAGGGGCGGCTTAGCGCATCGTTTTAACGCGCTAGCACGAGAGCGGGTAGAGGGCAGTGGACATTTCCCTGTTCCCCAACACGGCTTTATTTTTTCTGTCGAAGGCGAGCGTTTTACCTCACAAACCACTTTCCCCGGGGAGCCCCTTCACTTGAGCAGGCTGTGGGGGCGCACCCGAGGGCACTTGCTCTGCTCTGGGTCACTGGGGGCTGGGATGCTCGGGACTTCGGGGACCAGGCTGCCCCGCGCACTGTGGGCGACAGGGATGCCCGGGACTTCGGAAGCCAGGCTGGCCCGGGCACTGGCGACCTTCTTGTGTCCGACCCGGGGTGGTGGACGAGAAGAGTCATGGCTCCGCTGCTTCGCATGCTCCGAAGACTCCCCGGAGCCCTTTCTCCGATGGGAGCAGGCACCGTCGCCTCTGCCACGCTCCTCACCAGGTATTCCCTGGTCCCGCGAAGTGCTTCACGGAAAGTGCCTAGGAGACCCTGCGGAAGCCCGGACGGGGCGGCGCAGCCCCCAAGCGCCGCGGGGCAGGAGTGCGGGACTGCACTGTGGAACCGCCCACGCAGCATGTCTCGGACGGCTGCGGAGGCTCTAAGCCCAGCCTCAGCTCAGCTTCAGATAAAGTTCATGCTCTTTTTCGGGAGATGCTTCACCGGCATGAGTCACCAGGGAAACCCAGGAGGACTGTCACCGCCGCCGAAGAAAGGACTTTTTTGGCCAGCTGCGCTGGGGACGAGCCAAAGCAGATTAGTCAATACTGCGTGCCTGTCCTTTAGAGTGAATTCCCCCACCGGCCCCCTCAAAATCTCTTCCTTCTCTTTGTCTTTGTTTCCACCCGCCCTGCATCTTGCAGCCTCGCCGAGTGCTGCTTGCCGCCCTGGCCGAGGCTTGGAGCGGAACGGCGGGAGACGCCCAGCCCGGTGCGGGGAGGTGCAGCGCGGGGCGCGGCGGTCCTCGGGCTTCCACCCTGGCATTTTCCACCCGCTGCTCCAAAATGCAGCGTCAGTCCTGTGACTCCCTGTGTGTATATATAAGTCTAATTCTAGTCAAACCCGGTGTTTTAAAATCTATGCCTTAGGAGCTATGGCATTGATTGAGAAGGAGTTGCAGAGCAGGTGCACTGAACTTTAGCGGAGCTCAGGTAGCCCTTAGTACTTGAGAGTGTCTTATCAAGGTAATTCCTTTCGTCACTTTCACGGTGTTGCCAAACAAACCAACTAAATCCCAGTTTCCTAAATAATGTCTTGTTATCATATTTCAGAAGTTGTTGGGGTTTGCTTAACTCGCAAAGTTGTGTGCCTTCATCTTTCACCAGACTTCAGATTTGGAGTTGCTAATGGGCTTCATAAAATCAGTAAGTTAATAAAAACAAAATTGTTCTAAATAGCTTTGTGTTTCTCATTTTACAGCTGCATAAACAAAGATGCACAAAGGAGGTATTTTCAGGTGAGTTTTATTGTACCAGGAAAAAAACCCAAACAGGAGCATAACCAACTAAAAGCCTATCCTTGCTCAGAATTCGGTGTAATACTGATCTAAGGAAGGAATTCAGGACCAGAAACTTGGTATTTTTTACTTTCTGTTGGTCATTTGTCTTTACTGAATGGGACACAACAACCTTGTGAATATTTAAATAAAGGTGTTTACTTGTCCCTACTGAACAGGACATAGCAATCCTGTGTATAGGTAAAGGGTACAACTTGTTTTAATGCAAATAACACTGAGTTGAAATTCTTTTCCACCACTTTTGATATACATATGTTTTTATTTCTGAAGTTGTGTCTCTGAAGTTAGCAGTAAAGTTGCAGCAGACACTGGCAAAACAATCAGATCTGCAAACGAAAAATGCAGTTTTTTAAAGGAAGCAGAAATGTATGCATCTGTAAAAGACATTTTTACATTCAAAACATTATTTAAAGTAAATTCAAATTAAAGATTATTAAGAAAAAGGAAATTAACTTACTTCTTCTTTAAGCATTTTTTGTATATGAAAAGCTCTGTGAATAAACAGTATTTGCAAACAACTTTGCTAGTATCTAATTTCCACCCAGCTGTAATATCAGAAATGGCAAATTATAATGAATATGTTTTAAAGCTTGTTTTCTGTTTTAACTTCTTCAGAGATACAGGTTCAATTACTGATATATGTACCAGAGAGGCAGGGTACAAAAAAACTCTTACTTGCTCCAGCTGTTAGAATGCTGAGGCCTTGTTCCTGACAGCAGCTTTTGACCTGAAACATTGGCCAAATCTGAGGGATTTGGAAGTGGTTTCCATTAAGAGGAAATGTGTCAAGAGGTATATATACCTTATACTTACAGCACATCTACTTTCTTCCTTTTTCCCTGCTACCTGGTCGTGTTGAAGACCTGACATCTGGGATGGTGCTTGAGCAGTGGAAAGATGGGATTAAGAAATATCTGTTGCTATTTTGCTGCAGGTTGAGATGGTATCTCTGTGGGTGAGACTGCTGCCAGCCCTCGCTGGGAGTGAAAGAGTTCAAAGACAACAAGAAGTCTCTGACTTTGGTAGACATTTCTGATCAATGTTATTATATTACTGGCAATAGAATTTATCAGTTTGGTTTGTATTTGCTGATTGCTACACCTCGGTACATGTAACAGGCAAACCTCAGGCTTTTTTTTTTCTGTAGGCATGAGCAAGATATTCCTTCCTAAAATACCTCACTGCTACGGAAATTCCGTCATATCCAGGATGTTTAACATAATTATATTTTGGATAGGTAGGATTTGGGAATTTCCTAAATTATGAAATTAAGTACTTGTAAAGGAGAGGTGGGGGGACATGGTGATTACCTGAGGGAAGCTGAGGAGGTGGGAAGGAAGTGGGTTGGCGGTTGAGGACGTGCATGGTGTATGTCACAGCCCCAGTGCCCAACACCAGCTGCCCTGGGGCAAGGCAGATGCACACAGCCCGTCTGTGATCTGCCCACACTTCCCAGCAGACACACATGTAGGAGATTCTCCGTCTGCCTGGGCAAACACTGTTCAGGTTTCTGTTTTCATGGACCAGGCTGCAGCTGAAGAGTTTCCTACTAGCCCTTCCATAGGTGCAGTAGGCACTGCACACTTCTGTGGTGCCTAGCACCATCTAATCGCTGGTGACAGCACCCAGACAGCTAAACAAAAAAGCCCTGCCTGAAGCAGCTTGGCTGTGTGAAAGTCACCATCAAGAAACCTGTACTTAAGCAAAGATAAAGTAATGTTAGAGACATCCTTCATGCACAGAGCATGGGGGTAAAAGCTCAATGGCCTCACATTTTTTCATATATTTTTGTTAAAAAAGTTTTATTTCAGAAAATGATGTAAAGTTTTTTTTAAATATCATAATTTCCAACATAATGGAAATTCAAAGTGAGGACTGTATTTTTTTCCATGGTCCCATCTGATGCCCGGACTATGCTTTTCCTTGTCCTAGACACAAGACTGGCTAGTTGTCCTTATGCATACTTAGGAGCTTACCTTCTCAAATATAAGCAGCAGCTTGGAAGAGGGGTGTGTGTTCTCATCAGGAGCACCTGAGGTTGACTGATGGCTGGTAATGAACTAAACAACTGTGAGACAACGTATCAGCTGCTTCCTTTAGTACTTCTCAGCTTCCCCCAGAGACCAAAAGACATGTCAACAAAACACAGGAGTATGTCTTCACTATTGGAAAAAAAAAATTATCTTACCTTTTAATCTAATAGGCCATGATAATGGTATTTATTTGGGTAGCTGCTGACTAGACCGTCAGCACATCAGCAGGACTCAGGCATGTGTGTCCTGAAATGAAAACAGAATACCTTTCTCCCAAACCTCCCAATGCTGGTGGTTTCTACATGGCACATCAAGAATCCCAGGTTTGAACACCAAGGCATCTAAGTCCCACAGCGTCAACACCTGGCACATCCTTTCTTATAAGAACTTCATCGAGATCTTAACATTATTTGCAGGACTTTTTGTTTCTAAAATTAACTTCCCAGCTCTTCAGGAAAGTGAACACTCATCGGGAAGAGAAGCTTCAGCACCAGAAGTCAAGCTGATGGTCACCTTGCTTTGAGAGTATTCATACTCAACTGAGGTACTTTCCATCCAGGTTGACTAATCATAGCAGTAGGGATCTGTTATTCTCTGTGCAAATCAGTTGCTAGAAGGAAGAATATACACATTCCTAGGAGGACTCACACTGTTTTATTGCCACAAGACTGCAAAGACAGGCCACGCTTGTGGTAAATATTAAGACCCTTAAGGGATTGTGGTCTGTGGGTTAAACACAGCTGTCCCTACTGTCCTATCCACTGCCATCCCCTGTTCTCTTGCCATCTCCATTTCATCTGTCCAAGCATCTTTTGCCTCCACATCCCCAACATCAGCCTCTGAGTCTTTTCCCCTTCTATTCTTACCCAGTCCTGACCATTTTCCAAATTCACACTGATATACTTATTTTTAAGCTTCTACCTTTCCTGGGCAGAGAAAAGTCCACCTGCTGTCAAGCTCCTCCCTTGCTTGCTCCTACTCCTCATTTTTTGATATCCCATTTGAAGTTATGATATCTTAAGACATTGCTTGCATCAACTTTGGTTCATAAATGCGAAAATACCAGAACTGTAACCATGTCATGATTCTGGGGTTTCTCAGTTCATCTGAGTTAAGGCTGTTCAGTTACTTTAGTCCTCTATATTCATACCTTATTAACATGTTTAACTTTCTTTGAAGTGTAGCTTGCATTTCCCATGGCCATTACAACAGTGCTGTCATCATTTTTGCCCCTTTCCTTCAGAAACACTCTAGCTTAACTCCCCCATTCTTCTCTCTCAAATTTAATATACTTACACTGCACTGACAGTCCCTATACTTTGAACTGTACTGTTTGAGGGAAATTGAAAACAAGTATATGGAAGTACTTCTGTCAAGACCAGTGCACATGCAAAATATGAACAAATGGAAGACATCACATCAAACTGATAGCAAAATCACAGAATCATGGAATGGTTTGGGTTGGAAGGGATGTTAAAGGTCATCTGGTTCCAACTCCCTGCAGGAGCAGGAACACCTCCTACTAGATCATGTTGCTCAAAGCCTCATCCAACCTGGCCTTGAGCACTTCCGGGGGTGTGGCATCCACAGCTGCCCTGGGCAACCTGTGCCAGTGTCTCACCACCCTCATAGTGAAGAATTTCTTCCTGATGTCTAACCTGTATCTACCCTCTTCCAGTGTAAAGCCATTACTCGTTGTCTTATCACTACATGTCTTTTTACAAAGTCTCTCCCCGGGTTTCCTGTAGTGCCTTCAGGTACTGGAAGGCCGCTAACAAGTCTCCTTGGAGCCTTCTCTTCTCCAGGCTGAACAACAAGCTGAGAGAGTTGCTGGTGCCCTTCCAGCAGATGTTAGCATGGTTGAAATCCCCCATGAGAATCAGGGCATAGGAACACAAAGCTATTCCTATCTGCCTATAGAGGGCCTCATCTGCTGGGTCTTCCTTGGTTGGGTGGTCGGTAGCAGACCGCGACTATGGTATGGCCTGCTCTTGGCTTCCCTTTGATCCTGACCCATATGCTCTGGTTCAGCTCCTCATCCATCCCCACGTGGAGCTCTGTGGACTTCAGCTGATCATTCATGTAGAGAGCAACAATCCCTCCTCTTCTCCCCTGTCTGTACTTCCTAAATAACTTGTATCCATCCATTCCCATGCTCCAGTCATAGGAGTCTTCCCACCATGTCTTATTGATGCTACTGGACTGTACTGAACATGCCTTGCATCAGAATTGAATATCCACTGGCTGTCATTACAACTGGATATTCCTGACCACATGTGAAACACTTCTAAATCAACAAAGCAGGATTAGAAAACCCAACTGACCTTTTACGCCTCAATAATTTTTCCTTCAAACTCTAGTTTCAAAGTCACCACATTTATCTAGGTCAGTCAAGGATTTTCCAGTTAGCAAAGATCAGGAAGTATCAGTTCCTACGTTTGATGTATATCACAAAATATCTGGGGTTTGTATAATCCAATAATTATTTAAGTAGAGACAGCTGAATGATCAATGTGGTTCGCCAAGGGAGAAACCCTGAGGCCCTTATTCAGCAAAGGGAATAAAAACTGAATTATTGAGAAAGTCAGTCTCACTGCTGTTGAAAGCAGTGAAACTGAAAGGATATCCTTGACCTTGATTAGTCACCAGAAACACAACTTCTGGACAAGGTGAAGAATGATGTATATCCAACTGGAAATATTGTTTGCTAAATAACATTTTATTTTTCTGATATGCAACTGATAATCTTTAAAAAACAACATTACCCTGTTCCTTCTTCTATATTTGCTTTTCCGTGCCCTTTGTTTCTTACTTTAACTTTGTAATGGCAATTTTATAAAATGTTTCTGAACATTTCAGTTGCATGCTGTTTAAAAGGAATATAATTGGATAAACACTGCTATGAATTTGACATTATCAGTGTAATTGAAGGGTATTGCAAAGAAGAAGTGGAATTTCTAAGATTTTTTTTCTCACAGGTATTAGTAAAGTAAATTTTTTTAAATCATGTGTGCCTGAATGAGAAGAGAAGCACTAAATTAAGCAGTAATAATATTGAGGTGTTACATTCACTGTGGGGATGGGGTGGTGCAGACCCTCTGCTCACTGAGCCATACTGTGATGTCAACACCAGCCAACATTCCAACATTGTCCTTGCTTTAGTTGCAAGGGCTTTGGGCCCAACATAGTCTTTGTTTAAATAGCAAGTGCAGCAAGTTGAGACAATCTGGCATTTTCTGACCCTGCCTACTGGAGCAGTGAGTTGAAACAACTGGGTACCTTCTTGTCCTAGTGCAAATACAGTCAGTTGAGTTGATCAGGCTCCTCCTAATCATACCTGGAACTCTGTTGTCTGTGAAAACTTCCTGAGACCTCTCCGGCTCGGATCACAAGCCAACTCTGAAAATTGCCAAAGATGACCTAATTTGAATTGTGGTCATCATGGAAAAATACTGACCAAAGTAATTCATTGTGAGACCCTGTCAATATTGGTCCTGAAAGGGAGGGAGGTCCTTTGAAGCTCTCTGGGTATTCACCAAGCTGCTACCCTGTGTCTCACAAAAGAAGCTGGTCTATCTGATTGGAAACAATAAGTAGCTGGCTACTTCTCATAAATATGGTGAAAAGATCAAATTATTAATTTACTATAATTTGATCCTCTGTGTTAATTGGTGGTATATTTCATTGCAACTTCTCTTCATGCAGTTCAAGGATCTTTAGGTACCAACATTTAATAATCTTAACATAGGTTAATCTCTATATCTGTCTGTGTGTGTATGTGTGCATGCAATTTAATTTAGAAACTTGGTTTGGTCTGGATCCAGCTTCACCTAATCTCGTCTCTGAGAAGGAGTTTAGGAAGCAAGGAAGTCCATTTTGAACCCTGTAACTCAATGGGAGGGCCTCCCTAATTCTTTTCCCTGATCCCTGTGCTAATCACTACAACATGATCCTGACTGAATCTCTGCTATCCCTGTATAAATAATTACCTTTGATCCCCATTTAAGACACCCCAATTCAATTCCAACCTGTACTCATCCCTTCAACATAGTAAGTAATAAGAGTGAATCTTGCCATCAAATTATATTAAACAGTGTTTTCATAAATCTATATTAAAATTACCTTTTCCTGGTATCTTTGCTGGTGATTAAGTCACCTTAAGACCTTCCACTCTCGGTCATGACAGGGGAGTAACATGACCTTAATAGTACAAACAGCTTGCTACAAAACAGTTTCTTATCTTGCCAATCTTGACTGAAGCGCAGTGTTGACAAGCTTGTGCCTTTGTGCTGATTTGGTAAAAATTTGGAGCAGATCTTAGAAGTACTGGAAGTTTCAGATCAAAATAAGGTTAAGCTGTTATATTTCCAGGGCTGCAGAAATAATCAGAATTAAGCTTTTTCATCTTCACCTGATCAGTTTCATAGCTAACTACAATATGCTTTACTTTTTATTAAAGGAACCTGGCATTTAGCTGAATTTTCTTTCCCCCTGCTCTCAAAAAGACCAGTGTGCCAGAAATCTGCTCTATGTACATGATGCTGAATTGTATTTTGCCAGGAAAGACTGCCAAGTACAGTAGCAGATAGATGTAGTACACCCTCAAGGAAAGCAAATGGAAATTCCTGCTAACTAGAACCAAGATAATGTCTACCTTTCATTTTACTCCTGGTGTAAAATACCATTGTTCAGAACTGCAATCCTCAACGCTGCTGCTCAGCTGTTGCATATTCCAGGGATACTCACTCCCTACAGGGAGCCCTCCATGCAAAAATGTTCCTTAATAACATCCCAAATAACGTCAAAGACTCCTTGCATCTCATGTCCTTGTATTTGCACTGTTTTGCAAATGACCCATGTCTCAAAACAAGCCAGGAAGTTACAAAACATGGCAGCACCTTACAGGACACAGTTTTTGGACTGCCCTGCTGTCAGCCTGAGAGAGAAGGAGGAGTATCTGCACTGAAAGCACAGCCATTCGGTTTTTTTGTTCCTGCATTCATGGGTCCCTCCCTTCCTGCCTTGCCAGCCCAACAGCAGAGAGAGAGGCAGGCTGTGGGTCCCACACCTGGAAAGGGAAGTGGTGTTTCCCACCCACCCTGGAGCCCAGTGAGGAGTGATGTGAGGAGCTGCTGTCTCTCCTCCAGAGGTGGTGGCTTCTTTGACATTACTCCTGGGGGAACTGGAGCCTGGAAATGGAGCTTTTGCCTCCTGCCAGAAACCATCCCTCCTGCTGGTACTTCCTTTGCTAGACGACCTGGTGGTGTACCCCAAGATACATCTTGGAGACACAACACTGGAGTTTTACATTGGATAAGGTAACCATAGCTTGTGTGAGGCTAACAAAGCAGGAGTCCAGGTAAAATGTGTGTTTCCACTTCACCTGATTCACATATCAGGTCCTGTTCGAAGTGTCAAAGACCCACTGAACCCTGGACATGCACCATGACTCCGCGCAGTCCCTGCCTGCTGGCCACGCATTCCTCCCCATGCCCCAGCCCAGCCCCAGACAGCCACACACTCTCAGCTCTGCTGCCACCCCTGCTTGCTCTTGCCAAAAATCTGCTTTCAGATTGTGAGAGACGGACTCTATAATGGCCTTTAATCCAGCGACATTCACTGACCATTCCTGGCGATGCGACCCCCCCGGCACTCGTGGGGAGAGGACAGAGGTACCAGGCGCATGCGCACAGGACCACAGACTACAGCTCCCAGGAGGCACGGCGGGGCCGGAACCGGGAAAAAAAGGGAGGAGCAAGAAGGCGCGCGCTCTGTGAATACTATACGGATCCAGCCGCCGCGGTGAGCGTACCGCTGCGGAGGCTGCCGTGAAGTTACGGCGCTGCTCCCTGTGGTTGTTGGCGTGTGGACGTACCGAACGGACCGTTTGCCCAGAGTCTCAAGGGACAGGACGTGGATCCCGACCAGGGATTGGCTTCGGCCGTACCCCGGTGGTGAGAATTGCGAACATCTTACTAACATTCCTACAAACATTCCTACATAATATTCACACATACCAGACACTCACTTCTCTTTTCCAATATTCTTCTATTTCCCAAAGGCTCTCTCCAGGCTTTCCCTCTTATCCCTGTCCGGGAACGGGGACAGGGGGGAAGGGGAGAGGTTCTCTCTTGTTTTCTGTGTGTGTTGTTATTGGTATATAGATGTAGTGTTGTATAGCTGTTGGTATATGGATATATAGGTGTGGATATAGATATAGAGATAGACCTTGTGTGTTAGGTGATATCGGACTTGCCAAACCCTCGGTGCCTTTAATAAATCTATTGATTCCTAAGCGTTGTTTGTGAGTGTGACGGGGAGTGGTCCTCAGCCCTCGATCCCCCGAGGTGGGGGTGTGGGTCGCGGCTTTACCTATCTCGGTCCGCGACACAGGTAACCCAAATGTCTCTCACCTCTCTGTCTTTAACTTTCTTCTCACTGCTCTGCTCATGCCATCTCTTAGCAGATGGCACAGAGGGTAAAAAGCAGAGGGTAGGGGACACCATGGCTTTCACACCCATTCCCAGGTAGGAAGCACCAGTTCAGATCTGCTGCTGCTGTGGATTGATTGCAGTCATGGCTTGACCAGAGCAAAACATTTTCCACATTAATTCTGTGTGATTAGGAAACTGCGTGTGTGATAGAGGCATTGAAATAGAGCTTGAAGCCAAGACAAGTTTCATTTGGCAGAGGGGATGAACTCTGAGCCTAGGCAAAGAAGGGTTCAGGTCTGTGCATAGCCTTGACAGCTGCAGGGCAGAGCTGGCCATCATGCCAAGCAGGGTGTGAAGTAAGTGGGATGGACAGGAAAAAGAGACTTTGAATTTAGATCTGTGCTTAAGCTATGCCAGTGAGAAGGTTCTTCCCTACAGAGAGACAGAAACCTCATCCCTGGGGACCCAGGGGAAGGTCAAAATGAAGTGGGAAAGAAGGAGGTCACAGGCAGAGCAAAGATTTGTGGAGATTTTTTCTGTCTTCCTCTCGATGGCACAGGAGATGCAGGATGCTTTACTGGGAATTGCCCTTGGATGGTAGGGTCCTAACCCACAGGGAATTTAAAGCTAAGTATTTGTTCTACTGCAGCTGCTCTATGCCAGCTCGTAGGCAGTGGGGACTAAGAGGAAAACTGGGAGCCAGTCCCTGCTGTAGATGGGAGTGGGATCTGGTAGGTTAAACTAAACTGAGGGACATTGTTCTTACAACCTATATGAGCAGGTTCAAAAAGGCTGACTAGTAAATGTCAGCTTACTTATGCAAGTGCATCTCTGTTTAATGTCTCTTGACTTAAATTATGAGCAGCTGGAGCCAACTCACTTTGGCATTTTAAAGTTATAACTACTTGTAAGCTGGCAACGAACACCTAATCACACCTTTAAGGGCTGTTCCAAAAAGAATGTAATGCCCTTTGGCATTGAAGTTTGTATAAAACTCATGAGTTGAAAGACTAAGCCAACCTTTTTCCTGGTCTTGTGAGTCTTGATCCAAGGACTGATATACAGGATAAAATAAATCAAAGCTGCTGCTTTCAACTCCAGCATTAGGAGAGTCTCATTCTGATTTTCCAGTTGTGGGAATAAGTTAAGGACATGGGATATGAAGAAGAAAGGGACATGCTTTAGTGGTGGATTTAGCAGTGAACTAGGTTAAGGATTGGACTTGATGATCTTAAAGGTCTTTTCCAACAAAAACGATTCTATGATTTTGTGATTCTGAGATGGAGGAGCAGCAAGGCCATGGTGTGTGGAACTGGAAGTGACCCTGCTGTCTGAGACCCCAGACCAAGCAGGTACTTCATCTGCTGTGTGCCAGCCTTCAGTGTGTGCAGTCACACAAGAATGTCTTAGTCAGAGATTGGCTGACAATAGGTCTTAAGCTTTTTCAGTGAAAAATAATATTTTTCTCTTAAAGAAAAGGTAATAAAAAGAAAAAAAAAAAAGAACCAAACATAAACTGACAACATAAGAAGGACATGGAGCTCCTGGAGAGAGTCCAGAGGAGGCCATGGAGATTATTGGAGGGCTGGAGCAGCTCTGCTCTGGAGAAAGGTTGGGAGAGTTGGGGGTGTTCAGACTGGAGAAGAGAAGGCTCCAGGGAGACCTTAGAGCACCTTCCAGTGCCTGAATGGGCTTCAGGAAAGCTGGGGAGGAACTTTTGGCAAGGGCAGGGAGGGATGGGACAAGGGGTAATGGATTAAAACTGGAGAGGTAGATTGAGGTTGGACACGAGGAGGAAATTCTTCCCTGTGAGGGTGGTGAGACACTGGAATAGATAGATTGCCCAGGGAAGCTGTGGCTGCCTCATCCCTGGAAGTATTCAAGAGCAGATTGGATGGGGCTTTGAGCAACCTGGTCTAGTGGGAAGTGTCTCTGCCTGTGCAGGGGGCTGGGACTAAATGATCTTTAAGGTCCCTTCCAACTCAAACCATTCCAAGATTTACCCTGATCCTGTTATATTCTGTATGCACACATGGTCTTAAATTAAAAAGCTTCTGAAAAGCAGGCAGAAATATTCATGACATTAGTCTTTGGAGAGATTAATGCGAAGTTTAGCAATATGTATAGGGTGAAATAGCCAAAGGGAACATAAATAAATAAAAGCACAGCATATAGACTTAATAAGTCAACTTCAAAGCAGAATACACTAGAAATGTTAATAAATGTCCAGAAAATAGCATGTTTTACTGGGAAATATAGGCTGAGGAGTATAAACTTAAATACATTGTTTCCAGTAAAATATGGTATGAGATATATATATATGTAATTTCAAGAATAAAAACTGTGAGGCATTAGGAAATTTAGGTATGGTAACCTTTTCAGAAGAACACATTTTTTTTTAAAGTTGAGTTTTTTGAAGGATGAGCTGTCATTATCTACGAGTATTTTCTAATTTTGCATTTGACAAGTTACTATCTGTCTCCTGGAGCTGAACAGTATACAACCACTATTCAGAGGAAAACATTGAGATGGTAATTGTCAATAAATGTTTACAACAGATATTTCACATTTTGAAAAACAATACTTCTCGTTTATGTAGTAACAACTGCCTGAATGGTAAGATTTGTTTCATTCAGGAGAAGAAACATATGTGGCACAAATTAATTACTCCTTTTGTGCAGTTCTATTTAGTTCCAAGGAACCTAGGTGCAATCTCATTTTCCTGGAGGGTGTGAAAAGAAGATGTGGGAAGAAGGAAAGAGGGAAAGAACTGTTTGTGCCTCTACTCTTATTTCCTGATAATGGTCAGAGCAGGAGTCTAAACACACTAATTTTCTGCCTAAGAATTTCATTTTTTTCTCTTGAACCTCAAAGAAAGATGGTCAAGCAGGTCACCCTCTGGTTTTGAAATAAGAACCAGCTTAGTGGCACAAATGAATACATGGTAATTGCAATGTCATATCTTATCCAAATTCTATTAATCTTCTTTTTTG
The DNA here is from genome assembly GCA_020745705.1 of Hemiprocne comata. Classification (NCBI taxonomy): domain Eukaryota; kingdom Metazoa; phylum Chordata; class Aves; order Apodiformes; family Apodidae; genus Hemiprocne; species Hemiprocne comata. Next base: position 46,527,738 of record CM036616.1, read on the forward strand.
TTAAACTGCAAAGTTGACATTCCTAGATATTTTCAGATCTGAATTTTTTTTTGAAACATAACTGTGTGCAGGTTTAGATTTCATGTGCTTGTAGCCTCTTTCTACCAACTTGTAACTTTGAAAATCATCCCATCCTCCTCCATTTCCTTGGGAATTTTAAGTATTAAGCTAAGAGTAATTGCCAAGACTATTTTCAGTTTTTTGAAAGGGTAAAATAAAAACCAGTTTGAGCCATTAAAGCAGCTAGTTAGACCTCATGCAAAGGTTTTGCTGCAGGAGAACACATTACTAATGGGTCCCTATGAAAGCCTGGTTTCAGGAGTGCCTGGAAAGCTGGCAAGTCACGCACAGCTTCAATCTTCTTTTTATTACTAGACATGCATTCTCTTTTTCATACTTGCACAGCAGATTTTATTTTTGAACCATTTCTGTAGCTACTGAAATCAGTTGTTAGTCTGTCTCTGTCTCTCCCTTACAATCCTCCCTTACAGAATATTTTATGACCTTTTTTTTCCTCCTTAATATTTTCCAGTTGTCAGAAAAACTCAGGAAATTAATGACAGTCTGATTCAGGTACAGAAGAATGTTGATAGCTACAGGTCCCCAAAACAGAAGTTGTAAAGTGTGTTTCAAATACTTCACTCCGCTCCCTTGCTGAGCGCTGATGATGTCACAATTTGTCTTCAGCATTAGAGCAGTTTTCTCAGCGTGAATCAGCTGCTTCTAAACTATTTCATTACTTATGGTTGCAGAGAAAATAGCTATAGACTTAATTTATAGAACAACCTTCCTGGTATTTAATACATTATCTGTCAACTGTATTTAAGTCCAGACAACTGATAGCTCAAGCAGCATAAACTCTGGAGTTTTGTACAAATTCCAGAAGGCCAAGTTTTGTGTACAATTTTCCTATAATGAAAAGGTAGAAATGTCCAGTCATGGGGAATCTCTGCATACGAGTTATTGGGAGTTTATTTTCAAAAACCCGATTTTCAAACAATTTAAAATATTTTCCAAACCATTTTGGCACATCTGACCTAATTGTGTGTACTTGATAGTCTTGTAAATTTTACAAATTGTTGTGACTTTTACAAATCTAACTACTCTTTCAGTAATTTCCATCTGTTTAACTGGTAAGGTCTAATGCAAATAAAGAGAGCCAACAGTCTACACTCAAACTTCGATGATTTGTTTTGCAGTTCCTGGTTTAGAGTGCTTTGTTCTGGCCTCTTCTCAAGTTTGTGCATCTTTTCTTTTGGCCTTTTCTGGCCAGCATTGCATTTGTCTAAACTATTCTTCCAACAGATGCATGATTGTGAGACTTCTCTCAAGTGCTTATAGAGTATTTTGCCTGCCTTTTCATCGTAGTTTGTAACAGACTGCCACTGTGATATTTGCCTTAATGGCCTTCCCCCTGATTCTAACCCATAAACTCAACCCTTTCACCACCATTGTCATGCTCTAGACAGTAACAACACTCCCTAAAATACAGGACCACCCCACCACCTCTCCTTCCTTGCCTGTCCCTTCTGAAGAGTTTATACCCATCCATTGCAGCACTTCAGTTGTGCGAGTCTCATAATGTTTCTGTGGTCGCAGTAAGATCATATTTTCCTGCTACACAGTGGCTTACAGCTCCTTCTCTTTGTTGCCCATGCTGTGTGTATTGGTGTAGATGCACTTCATTTGGGCTACTGATCCAGTTACCTTTCTCTGGGGCAGAAGCCGCTGTGATGGCTAGGGTGCTGTGCATGTGGGTACAGGGACAGTTCAAATACGCTCCAGCATACTCAGCACATTGCAGAGAATACTAAAGGACCTCACTAGCACACTATCCCTCTAACATTGGCTTGCCATCCCCAGGCTTATTTCTGAACAGCTTGGTTTTATCTCTTTCCCCCTTCAAATCTAGTTTAAAGCCCTTGGAGTGAGCCCTGCTAACTGCAAAATATCCTTTTCCTCCACTTTGAGACAGGTGTAGTCCACTTGTCACCAATAGGTTTGGTGTCATGCAGTCTAACCCATGATCAAACCCGTAAAATTCTACCTGTGACACCAGTCACACAACCAAGTACTGATCTGCTGGATCTTACTGTTTCTTCCCTTATCATTTCCTGCAACTGGAAGGATAGAGGAGAACAGTGGTTGTGCTCCTGATCCCTCAACCAGTCATACCAAAGCCCTGAAGTGTCTCTTGATTGCCCATGGACTTCTTACTGCAATTTCATTTCTGCCTACCTGAAAAATCAATAATGGATAACAATTCAAGGGCCATACCAGGGTAGGAAGTTTTCTCCTCACATGGTTAATTCAGGTGCCGGGGAGTCAGCAGGTACCTGAAGATATTCAAAAGTCTTCTGGACACAGTCCTGGGCAACAGCATTTAGGTGGCCATGCTGGAGCAAGGAGGTTGGACAAAAAGGCAACCAGAGTTCCCTGTCAGCTTCAACCATACTGTGATTCTGTGATTTTGAAACCCTGCACACCCTGAAAATGGTGACTTATTTTGAGTTCATGACTTACTAGTTCATGTATTTTTGACTAATTTTTGATAGTTGTCATCTTAGTCCTCATTACACAACAGACCTAAAAATCCAGTGCTTTATTCTGGCAGAGAGATCAAAAGTGCTTCAGCTATCCACCTAGGCTGTCAAGAATGGGACAAAGACCTTTAAGGAACAAGTTCCACCTAAGCCTTAGGGCTAAGTCAATGTCCTAGTTGAGGGGGGTGAAAGTATCGAATCTCTTTCAGGCTGAGCAGGGTAAATCGCTCAGGTTCCCCCACCTGAACAGCCCATTCAAACACCATCTGCTACTTCTTCCTGCTCTGCACTCCTCCAGCATGAATGCTGGCCTGATTAGCAAGCTCTATTCAACTAGTTTGGGTAAGCCTAGTAAATCAGGCCGTGCCAAGAACAGTGGAGAATTTTGATTCCTCTTTCCAGTTTTGTACTGGTGACAGGCTCTAACCCCAACTTTCCCAGCATTGTGCTTCTGAGTACACCTCCAAGTCAGCGTTAAGCATCTAAGGGAATCTGAACTTCAAAACAGGCAGCTTGATTTCATGGACTGCCTTTACGTAGCATTAATACCAGGCAGTTAGATTATTCTCTCAGGGGCAGGCATGTAACAGTGCTACCTGAGTTGGCCATCTGATCACACTAAGCTGAACTTTCTGTGGTTGGCTTTTTGAGCCGCTTCGTATTTTTAAAATAAATTGAGAAACTCCCAAGCACAGCAGAATATCAGAGGGTAAAAAGAATCCGTGCTACCAGAGATCTCAATCTATTTTCAATTATTAAAAGCTTCCATTGGTCTCTAAAAAGAACTCCATTATAGATGATACATTTCTGACAGAGAATATTTGTTGTGGTTTTGGAAAATGCGTTGTTATGTTTGAGAAAATTTGGCAAAACAAATTTAGGTGTATGCTGGTTCTGTTTATACCATGAAACACTAGCTATCATAGCAAATTAAGAAGTAAATATACTCTCGTTTGATGATCACAGAATCATTTAAGATAAACTAGATAGGATAAAAAAATATTTCCCAGGATAATTTTCCCCACTTAGATTTTTGAAGTAAATGCAGTCAACAAAAAGTATGATTTCTCAGCCTTCCCTTAGCTTTTAGCTTTGAAGAAAAAAAGTGTGTGCAAACACTTGCCTGAATGCAGCTATATGGGAAAGAAGTACATGTTGAAAGTTTCTACATTCTCCCATTAATACATTGGGACAGACATCCAAGTGTATCATGCCAAATGTTGAAAATAACTAAGAAATTTTAAAAGTCTAGACATTGCCTTCCGTTAGTTTCCAGACACGTCTGCTTTTATCAGAAATAAGATTATGAGTACCAAAACCCTTGCATCTGGACAAGACAGTTCATCTGTGAGGTTGTGAAGTCCATGATACAATGTTGCTTCATGAGGTTTTTCAAAATAATTGAGTTTAGAAGTTTGAACATCATAGATCTAATTTTTAAATTCTATATCACATGTGTTGGGTTAAGAATTTATGAAAGAGACTTGTACTTTATTTCTTGAAAGGATCACATCTAATTACTTTACTTCAGTGAAAATGACTTAATTACATTTTTACAGATAACTCCAGATAAGGTTCTTATGACTTTTTTAACTTTGCAGTTGCACACAAAGGGAAATAAAATGTTTTTGTCACCCCATGTATTGAAATCACAACAGATAAATCAGCTATTTGGAAGGAGAGTTAGGTCTTTAAAAGTTTCTTGGCAAGGCATCACAAAAGAAAGCATGCCATTCCAAGTATCACTTGTTAGGAACAGGACTAAAACTAGCCACTAATCAGTCCAGATTACAAAATAACTCTGATTACAGATCTTTCAAAGCTTGTTGCACAGATATTGCAAAAGAAAACATGCCATTTAAACTCTTTTCTAAAAGCAGAAACCAAATTACTTCTAAAATAACAGAGATCATAAAATAGATCAGGTTACCTGTGCTAAAGAGCTATTAGGAAGACATCCATTCCTTTCTTCAAAAAGTTGTTTTCCAGCCAAAATACATATATTATTAATTGAAAGGCTTCTTCATAATATTATTTTCCCTTATATTTTTAATTCTATGTGATTTCAGCACACCTTTTCTGTTTAGAAAAGAACTTATTCCATATATAGGCTGAAGCCATGTGAATAATATGCTCTCTGATTGTCATTGGTAAGAATAAAACCAGTGGCAAGTGCCCTGTTCCAATCCTAATAATGCTGTTGTATTTTAGGAATTGTCAGAATAAGGCTAACTTCTTATCCAGTGGAAATCAACAGAAGTAGCAGCATAAGGAAGAATATACAAGCTATTTCCACTCCCTCGTGACTGATTTCTTATTTTCTGAGGTTAATACATTAATTTTCAGTTGAGTTTGACTAACTATCTGAGCAGTATGTTATTATACTTGGCATATATGGATGGGTATGTACTCTGTAAAAAGGGGAATGGCTCAAAAGCGTGAAGCCTTACTACAGAGTGGCTGGTTCTGAGTTTAGAAGTCAGAACCAGAGGGCAGAACAACATGATGGGTGTCCCTTAGAGACTAGCCTATCAAGAAGTAACGTTGGATGAAACTTTCCATAAACAGTTGGAAGAAGCTTCAAGATTACAGGCCTTGGTGCTTTTGGGAGACTGGAACTCCCATAACATCTTCTGGAAGATACTTACATATGTGATGTCCAACACATACATATGCAACACCTAAGAAAATTATTCCTGTGGGCTGCAAAATCACAGAATCACTTAACGGTTTGAGTTGGAAGAGACCTTAAAGATCATCTAGTTCCACCCCCCCTGTCATCGGCAGAGATACCTCCCACTTGACCAGGTTGCTCAGAGCTCCATCCAACCTGGCCTTGAACACTTCCAGGGAGGGGGCATCCCCAGCTTCCCTGGGCAACCTGTGCCAGTGTCTCATCACCCTCACAGGAAAGAATTTCTTCCTGATATCTAATGTAAATCTGCCCTCTTTCTGCTTAAAACAGTTACCCCTTTTCCTATGTCGTTCTAAAATGTCCCTCCCCAGCTTTCCTGTAGGCCCCTCCGGACACTGTCAGGACACTATATGGTCTTCTGGGAGCCTTCTCTTCTCCATGCTGAACAACCCCAACTCTCTCAGCCTGTCTATATTCATCCTGACTGTATTCAGTGCTGTTTGCAGGGCTACTACATAAGCAGAATTTTATCTGTTAATTTAGAGCTTACTTGAATACAGACATCCAGACCATAGAGACCTCAGGGTAGCTACAGCCTAGCCTCATAGTCCCTATGTGTTTTGTTTTCTTTTTGTTGTTTGCCACAGATAATGGGAGGAAAGCGCTAAAAGTAATTCTTCAAAGTTCACTTTGCCCCTAAGGCAAAGCTGGGGATACAACCATAGCAAGGCGATCACACTGCAGCTTCTGAGGCGGCTGCGGAAGGCAGCAGGGTTCCTGAGCTGGATTTAACCTAACTCCATGGGCTACTTGCACTATTATCATCATAATGCATGCAGCTATGGCAGGGACCAAGTATTTTTAACACCCACTATGAAGCCAGTGTTATCAAGTCACAGCAAATCAGTACATAAATGAGAGGAATGAGAGAGTTCACGCTTATGCCCATTGTTTTGGTGAAGTACTCCTAGTAAGTGTGATTAGATAACAGTATCAAAATGAAGCAATTTGCCCTTCATCAATTTTCAGCCTCCTAATTAAGCATTCGGTCCACAGACCAAATAGCACAGATCTTCCAATAATAACAGTCTTGTGCAAATCCCCAAGGCAACACCACCTCACCTGTGGGGAACCCTGTTTTCCAGTGGAAAATAAGCACATTTTTGAGCAACAGAAGAAAATCCTGGAGAAGCCTGGAACCAAAGCCATATTTAATGCAGAATTAACACTATCTGCAAGTCTCAGATTAAACCAACATGATCTTCAGTCTCCAGAAAATAATAAAATCCAGAAAATATTAAAATCCAGAAAGCTATTATGTAGTGGACTCATGATACTCTCCCTTTGGAAATATTTGTCCTATTAGCAGAGTGATATTAAGGGAAATCCCTTGAGGCTGCTGTCGCATTCTGGGAAAGCTTCTTCCCCCATTGCTGAATCCTGTTAAAGTAAATAATATTTACCTAGAAAAAAGACAGCTTTTGTCAAAGAAGATTTTAACATAGGAGCTGGGATAGAAGCTGTCTGGAGAGGAAAAGTCAATGGTGAGTGAGAACAGTAGTGTAGTTCCCTCCTTTGTTGTTACTACTTACAGCAAGAACACCTCCTTTGTCTCTCTGAAGCTGATACTTATAACTACAGGCCAATATAAAAGCATAAGATTATTTTTAAAAAACTAAATCTTAGTGAGTGAGGTTCCAAGCGAATTACAACTGGTAGGGATTACAACCGGCAAAGGGAGCTGTTTCTACAAATCTATAAGCAGCTAGTCAATCAGGCAAGGAAGCACATACCTAGTATTTACGAAGGGAATACGAACAAGGGCAGCACTTTGTTATTCATAAAAACACATAAAGCTTGAACAGCTGTCAAGCGTGGATCTTTTAAACTCTACCTCAAGGCACAATCTGCTATACCTACATTATTTCTGACAGATGGCCTGTCAGCGTGCACTTGTTTATGTTAAGCTATGAAAGTAACATGAATGTTCAAGACAACCTTCTACGGTACTACTCATCAAACAATGTTTTCTAATGTCTTTGCTATGCTACCCACAGCATAGCTTAAAGGCCACTAATAAATATCTTCCCTACCTGGGAGAAAGAGAACACACTACTCCTTTGCTCTTTGCAGATGTTTTCTGTACTCTTGAAAGATGTAATTTCCCCTCAGAATTCTTGTATTTGGACTGAATAACCAAAATTTCTTCAAACTACTTCTCAAGGTCAGTTAGATTTCTGATCATTGGTGGTCAATGTTTTTCTTCAACAGAAACTAGACTCAACTTTGCATCTGAGAGATTACCAGTTTCATTTATCTTTGAAAATGCCATTTGAGTTTACATATCAGACTATGCTGTTTGCTTCTTATTTTTCCTGCAGTCTCGCATTGGTGAATCATGACCAGTTTTAATCGCATTTTTTTATTCAGACCTAAAAATAAGAAGATTAAACTGTGGCTGATGTTTAAATTAATTGAAATGAAGATAGTACTGGAGACCAAAACAAGGGAGGTAATTTCCAGGGTTCTTTAAAAATGAGTATTATGTTTATCACTTTCCCTCCCTCCGATGCCAAGGCTGTTAGAGGAGAGCTGGTTTAATTCCTCAGTATTATGGTTTGGGAGACCCCGGCACTGTGTTGGACACCTATCGGAGAGAGAGGGGTCCTTAGCACGCTGAGAGACTGGCAGGGGTCAGTATTCCCACCCACTGCCTGTCACAACCTATAAAAGCCAGGAGAGCTGGAAGCCGCTCTCTTCTTCCTCCTACTCCTCTTCCCCTGCCGGGTGTGCTGCTGGCTTCCTTTGGCTTCCCACGTGCTCGCTCCAGAATCCAACTACATCGGGTGCTGTGAGGAGCTGTGGACCTCTTCTGGAGTGGCCCTGCGTTCCCCATATCCCTGCCATCATCGAGATCGGTTTTGTATATTTATATATAAATACTTACATGTTCTTCACGTTTTGCCCTTTTTCCTTGTGTTATAGTAAATTTGTTTCTTGTTTCAATTTCCAAAGTTGAAGTATCTTTTCCTTATTCTCTTTCTGTCTTCCCTTGGGAGGCTGGAGGGGTGGGTAATAGAGAGCAATTCTGTCCTCTGGTGTTTTGGGGTTCACCTGTAATAATTAAACCAGAACACTCAGAAAAAAAATAACTAAATTTGGGGATTTCACAAATTTTATAAACATTTTTCTCTTTGTTTTAGAAATTATCCACATTTTTCCCTTCTGAATCTTGTTTTCCTTTTTTTTATCTTTTTTATTTTCAAAATGGGAGTTTGATTTGATATTTTCATCTTCAAACTAAAAATCATTTCATCATTAAAATGGAAGTGTAGAAAGCTTTGCTATTGGAGGAAAATGTCTCCAGAATTGGAAAGTACGAGAAAGACACATTTATAAATGTCCATGAATAGTGTGAGCAGAAAGATAATGTTTAGTGTAGCAAGACCCAAAGAGTAAGAAGTGTGGGAAGCAGAATGGTCAAGACAAGTTATGCATGAAGATAATGCTCGATGACACTGACACTCCCCTTTTGCTTTATGATTATACACTTCTAAACTGTGGTATTTAATTTTGTTTTGGTTTGAGCCAGAGTGAAGCTCTTTGCTGATTTTTTTTTTCTTTCAGTGAACTTTTTAGCAGCACCAGTGGACTGATAATAACCAAGGTCACTTCTGACTGTCTGTAGCCTCCCCCTGCTACAAGGGAGCAGATTAGACCGAAGGCAGGATCAGCAAATCAGAATATTCCCTTCTCATAATATTTTCTCTGTTTGGCTTTCAGTATAGGTTAAGACATCATGGAAGACAAGCCTTTCATTTTCCTTTTTTCTTCTCTCACTTTTCTGCTTACTGTCTCTTCTATGGCTCTCTCTTTGGCTCTCTCTCTTCATTTTTTTTCTTCACAGGCGACACCCGAGGCCCCCGTCCGTGCGCCCGGACACTCCCCCCTTCAGCTGGGAGCCACCAGGGAGAAGAGTTGCTGTGAGAGGCGCTGGGGGAGGAGGGAGGGGATCAGGTGTTGCACATCCCTTTGCAAATATATATATATATATTCCCTTACCACTAATAATTAAAATAAATCTGTTTCACTTTTCAACCCAGAAAGCCTCTCTTTCTCATTTTTTCTCCCTGTTTCCCTACCTTGGGGGAGGAGGTGGGGGGGGGGGGGGTGTGAATCGAGAGACTGCCAACTCGGTGCCAAACCAACACAGATGATTTCTGGATGATCCTTTCGTTGTGAAACCTCACAGTTTATTCCTGGCATTTATTCCTTAACATTTAGCTGGTTGTTAATCATCAACCTTATTGTCCCACAAGAAGTTAGTTTATTCAAGAGATTGTCACAGGAGACCTTGTAAAAGCCTTGTAAAAAACATATGCTATACAAGCTGACTCTTTAAACAAATGCAATTGCTTCAGAGTAAAATAGTACACTTGGTGAAGCATAATTCCTCTTAAAAAAGCCACTCTTTCTTCCTGAGTATAACATTTATCTCTGCTGTCCACAGATTCTCTTCTTTATTGCTCTATTACAAATTTACCTGCCACTGCCATTAGACTTACTGGAATTTAGATACCTGGCCCACTCCTGGAGCCCCATTTGAGAATGCTGCCATGCTTGTCACATGCCAGGTCTTCAGTGTCAGGGCTATTCAACCACACTGCTGCTTCTATCTCAGCTATTTCACCTCTGGGTCCTTTCAAACTCTTGGGTGAATACCAGCTGGATGTGACAGTTTGTTGCTGTTAAGTTTCTCATTCAAATCAGTTTTTTGAGAAAACTGGATATTTTTTTTTTTTGGAGCCAACTCTTTAGACTTCTCTGCCAAAAATGGCTCTGGCATACGAATCTGCTTTAGGCAACAACACAAAACTGCTATGGATTTTTTTCCTGGGACATTCCTTCACATCTCTTTTTGTCTGTTAACTCCACAGCTTCCTTGGTATGTTTTACAGTTACCAGAATAAATGAAAATATATTAGTTATTTTGGTTTCAAGTCTTCCGGTAGTCGTTCTGCTCCTTGTCTGTTTTACTTTTTTTTTCCTTTTGCTTAATTTCTGAAGAGTTCACTGGAGACTCTGCCTCTCATTTGAGCTTGATTCCTGTGTTAAAAAATTCCTTGTCTCACAACTGATAACCATCCTTCAGCTGTTGAACCCTGTTGCTTTTGTGTGTGCATACATGTACTTCTTTGCCCTGCCATACACAGTTACTTGGGTTAGTAGATAACAGACATCGATGATGGTTGCAAGTGTTTTGCATTTTTACCTGTTATTTTCAATTTCCCTCTAACAAGTTTAATTATTTTTATGTTGAATAATGCACCCACACCCAGTCCATTTAAATAAAATATTAATTCTGCAGATTTTTTTCCCCTCTCTGTAAGAATACTGTACTTGACTATCTTCTGGTAAGTTCTGTGGGAGTCTAGGGTTTATAAACTGAGTCAGGTTGCTTGGATTTTTTTATAGCTAATCCAACTTTGCTTGTCTTCTTTTAAGTTCACTGGCAAGTTGATTCAAGAGGTAGCAATTTACAGTGTCTAAAATTTCAGTTCCCGCGTCATAATCCAATATGATATTTCTTCCATTGTTCATACAGTGGCACAGAAACAACTGAAGTATCCCATTGCTTTAGTATTTTCCCATTAACCTGAAACTTCATTAGAAGTAAATCCTTCGGTAAATGGCCTATTATAAGTTGCTCAGACTCTATCTACCATCTGATCTATTAGTTCTCTTCTCGGTGAATCATAGTGTGTAGAGGATATGGACAAAACCCACATCTCAGAAACTCTGAGTAAGGAGTAGAGTCATCATGAAACCATAAAGGTAGGTCCCAGATTGCCCAGAGTTGGCAGATTGTGCCAGACACAGCTGTGCTTTTTGAGACCATATAGCCACAGTACAGTCATACTTCAGCAACAAGAAATACTGAAAACATCCTTATGCTCTCATGGCTTGGCTGGTTTACCTTCATTTATGTGAAATGACCATTCAGTTTATCACTTAATCCTCAAGTCCTTGGTCTACTTAATCACTGGCTACTTTTGCTAAAAGCTGAACAGTGGAGAGACATTCATAGCAGTGCCACAAAAATCCAATGTCAGTGATGTACAGATCATAATCCATGGTCTGTTAAAGAAGGGATATGCATAGTTTTAATATTCCCTACCAGACCTTAATGTGAGCATGTCTTCTGGCTAGCAATGGCCATCTTTGCTTACAGAACTGTATTCTTACTGAAGACCTGGTGCTATTTGTAGACTAATCCAGACTAATAGTTATAGTGGGAACTACTTCTCAAATGAAAAAACTGCGGCAATGTTTAATGTAGGTTTAGAAGCAATAGCAGATCTGGGCAGAAATCTGCAGTTGGAGTTTGAAGCCAGTTTGATGACAAGATAACAAATTTAAAGTTTTTATTCTCTTGCTTTGTGAGTTTTTCTACCAAATATTCTACCTGAAGATGGATACTCCTGATCATTTACCTGAACTTCTCCAACGCTTTTGATATGGTTCCCCACAGTCTCCTCCTGGAGAACCTCACTTGTTACGGCCTTCACAAGTGGTTTATCCGTGGGTGGGAAACTGGCTGACAAACTATACCCAGAAGGTGGTAGTAAATAATTTCTCCTCAAACGGGCAAGTGGTCACAAGTAGGATCCCCCAGGGATGGATATTGGTCCCTATGCTGTTTAACATCTTCATAAGTGACCTGAATGTTGGGATCAAGAGCACTCTGATGAACTTGGTTGATGACACCAAGATGACTGGAGAGGTTGACACTCCAGAAGGGACAGCCACCCTTCAGGATGACCTGGACAGACTGGAGGAGTGGGTTAATAGAAACCTTATTAAGTTCAACGGGGAGAAGCATAAGGTCTTGCACCTGGGAACATGTAACCCAGGAGTGCAGTTCAGACTGGGATCCACCTGGCTGGAGAGCAGCCCTGTGGAAAGGGACCTGGGAGTCTTGCTTGGATAACAGGTTCAACATGAGTGCACAGTGTGCTGCAGGGGCAAAGAAAGCCAACAGGATGCTGGGCTGCATCAACAAGGGCATCACCAGCAGAGATAAGTTATCATCCCACTCTACTCAGCGCTTATCAGACCACACCTGGAGTATTGTGTTCAGTTTTGGTCCCTGCTCTATAAAAAGGATGCAGGCAGGCTGGAGAAGGTCCAGAGAAGGGCCACAGGGATGATCAGAGGACTGGAGGGCCTGCCATATGAGGAGAGGCTGAGAAAACTGGGTTTGTTTAGCCTTGAGAAAAGAAGGTTTCAGGGACACTTCATTACCATGTTCCAGTACTTATAGGGTGGCTACTAAGAAGATGGAGACTCCCTGTTTACAAGGAGTCACATGGAAAAGTTAAGGGGTAATGGGCACAAGTTGATCCCGGGGAGATTCCAACTGGACACAAGGTAAATTTTTCAACATCAGGACAGTCCAACTTTGGAATAGTCTCCCAAGGGCAGTGGTAGATTCGCTCACACTGGACAGTTTTAAGTCTCAGCTTGACAGGGTGCTGAGCCATCTCATACAAACTATAGTAATACCTGGAAAGGTTGGACCAGATGATCCCTAAGATCCCTTCCAATCTGGCATTCTATGATTTGCTAATAATTCCTAGACAGTTGATTTTATAGCTGGCTTCATTAGTAGACCAGAATCAATGTAGCTACTTGAGAAACAGACAAAAAAGGGTCAAAATTTCAAGAAAGAAGAAGAAAATGAGATAACCCAGTTTCTAAGTCAACCATCAACATAATGGTTATGCAGTGTATGGTTTCTGCAGAAACTCAGATGCAAAATTGTAAGAATAGATAATGAAAATTTAATCTCACAGAGAGTAACAAGAGAAAGTTATTGTAATATATGTCATGCAGCCTGGAAAAGACAGTCAGATAGAGACCACTTCCTTTCTGGAAATGAGCAAGAGGAAGCAAAGTATCTGGTCTGTGAGCTTTCCTACCCTGTGTAAGCCTGAACAATATTTAATTTACATTATCTTAAAATAATTACAGAACTACAAACATAAAATTAAAGTTTAATATTTTTTTTTCTGGTTTCACAACACAGTATCCAAAACTGGTTACTTAATGAAAAACAGAGGTTAACTTAGGTGCCTGTATTTCATGGTGTACCTGGCAGGTCAGGTCTGCTTAATTAATCTTTAAGAGAGAAAGTCAACTTCATGGAACTTCCACCCGTTATGGTGAGTGGATTTGGGTTATGGTTGGACTTGATGATCTTTGAGGTCTTTTCCAATGAGGATGGTTCTGTGTGTGATTCTGCAGAAAATCTGTGGAAATATGTGGGAAGAAGCTGGAAAATTTTTCACCTCAGGTAGAAACAAGCAAATTACCTAATAGATTCGACAGATGAGGCCTTAAAGTTATATTGAAAAAAACAAACAAAAAAACTACCAACCAACCAATCACATACAAAAAAAAAAAGAAGAAAACCCCACCACACAAGCATCTGAAGACATTTCCTCCAAGGGTGTTCATAGTAAACTGATTAAAGAATCAATTTGGAGGAAGCTCTGTGAAAAATTATGTGTTGAACTGGGATCAGTTTTGTCGGTTCTGCCGTCCATCTCAGCATGCTGATGAATAGTTGGGATGGTACAAGGAGGTGGGAATTACTGTCTTCAGAGTAACTTATGAAATTTTAATGAAACATAACACATGGGCAACTTGGACACAATGTCATAATTCAGGAAACAAAATAGTAGAGCATAAACAAATAAGATAATATTTTTGCAGAAAGTCTGTGAGACAGTCAAACCAAAACTAATGAAAAGGCTGTTACCAATTGCATGTTATGCATGTGAAAATTTTAATTTTTAAAAATCATGCTAATGACTTATGCCATAATCAAAACTCAATACAATTCAAAATCTCATAAAATTAACAATAAGTAGTTGACATCTAGGTACAGCACAGATCGCCATGGCATCAGCATCATGAGTCCCTGGAGAATGTAATAACAATGAATAATTTCTCTCTTGCTAAGCCAACTCTCAGACCAATTTTGAAAAGTATTTCAAATTAATTTCAATTCAATTCCTGTTATGCTAAATGTCATGCTCTGAAGCAGGGGCATTACAAGGGTCTAAGTAAACAAGAAGAGGCAGAAATTCTGATACTTTACAGCAAGGAACTGAATAATGCTTTCTAATTGTGTAGCATCTCCCATTCAAGGAGTTTCTGTATTTTTAACAACTGAAACTCGTATCAATACTGTGAAGAGCCTAGGCAGGGCTACCAAACACCTAGATCTTCTCCACCACATCATCTCCTCTGCTCTGGTCTGTCTCAGGGTCAGCTCTGGGAGCACACTAGAGCCATTTCTGTGAAGAGATCAAAGAGAACTGGAGCTTCTTTCATCACCCTGGGAAACAAGTGCATTGTGGAAAGCAAAGAAGAGCAAAATATTCCTAGGCTCAAGTTTTGGAGTTAGATAATGGTCTTTTTCAGCTGTTGGTACAACCTCCCATAAATTTTGTAGTTGCATGCAATTTTTCATGTGTTCTACTAAGCAAACAATTTATGGCATACTGTTATGAATAACGAAAAAATACCTCTGAATCTTACAAGGAAGAAAATAATAAATATATTAACTTTGTTTGGCAGTAGCTAGAGCAGAGGAGATGCCAGCTACAGTATACCAGTGTAAATGTGCCTGAAAGTCTTCTGTCCTTGGGTACATCTCCTTTTTGAAATGCAGACTAGTCCATATACTTATTCAGAAAAAAAAACAGTTCTATCACTCCCTCAGATATAGAATCCATAGAAAATGGCTTAGTGCTATGTTTCTGTAGCATCTCTTGCTGACAAATTACGGCATTTCTCACTATCATTCTCTCAAACAGAAAAGACAGTTGGTACAGCATGACCTGATTTGATAAGAAAAAAGAGGAAGGGTCTTACAGACTCCTAAACATTCCTTTAATATGTTCATAGCACAATAAATTTACACCTTTCCAAGCCTTAGGCTTTAATAAAATATATGAAGGTAAATTAAGATTGCCAGGTTCAAACTCCATATTGTTTTCATAAAATCATAGAACAGTTTGGGTTGGAAGGGAATTTTAAAGGTCAACCTCTCTGCTGTGAGCAGGGACATCTTCAACTGTATCAGGTTGCTTGGAGTCCTGTCTAACCTGGCCTTGAATGTTTCCAGAGATGGTGCATCTACCACCAAGATAGGTGGTAGACTTCTTTTTCAGTGATTAAGTAACTAACAGTGTTATACCCCACATGTCCTTAGTTCAAAAGCTGTTGGTTTTGTTGAGTCATTTTTCACAGTGAATGAAGGCAAGTTCAGAATTTGAACCTTCCTCCATACCAAAAGGCTGGGCTGCAGCTTCACATGCAGTGGTTAGGCCCTTTCAGAAATTCATACATGCTTTCTCAGCCCAGTGGTCAGAAACTGAGTGGTTTTGGTAAGATGAACAGCCGTGGTGCTTTCTCATCATTGCATTTGGAGCTTGTCTTTTTACATGTCCCTGTTTATGTGTAAGTACACAGACAAGCAGAGACACATGTGCATACTTAAATCACATGCACACAGAGCTCTCTCAGGGCATGACAAGGCTCTTGTCTTAGTAACTACACTATTATCATTGGCTGTGCCGTGGAGATTTCATATAGATACTCAATGGGAGGGAAGACTGTGAGAGAGTGAAGTTTTATCACAGCAAGAGCAGCTAGTAAAGCTTCTGTTAAGACATAAAGATGGCATGAATTCAGAATAAAGGCCTATAAACTATTACCCTGCAGCACTGCCTAAGAGAAAAGAAATCAGATGTTGAAAATAGAATCTGAGTTACAGAGGAGACTGATTTTTGAGATCTGCATGTTTATTCGAGGGTCAGAAGCTACTTGAAGGTGCAGGACCTACCTTTTCTGGCAAAGGAAAAAGTCTCTGTAACTGACTGTTCTACTCTCTCTCTGATGGATGTAACTCCACAAGTGCAAGAGAGAACAGAGAAGCCCAAGAGCTTTGTGTTTTCCTGATGTGAAAGAAAGGTGAAATGCCTCTCTGCTCCCCATTTCCATTTCCCATCAGGAAGCTTGACAAAGTAGGGAGAGAGCAGGGACTTGTAGAACTGTTGTCCCACCATTGGCACAGGTAAGGTTAGGGATAAGGACTTCACAGGCAGGCTTGGGAGACAAAACCTGGGATGGTCATCAGGAAAGCAACAAGTTGAGGAGAGAGAGAGTTACAGCGGCAGAGCAGAGAGAAGTTGCATATGCCTGGGAAGGCAGCCATGGTGTAGAGAGAAAAAATACTTGGTGGGCAGTAGGCAATTGACAGCTAGTGGCCTGGAGGGCAAATACTAACCTTTGAATTTTGAGTTTGGGAAAAAGCTGGAAGTTCTCCACCTGACTCATGGCCATCATCTTGGTCTTGCAGTCTGGAAGGACTGCTTATCACCAAGTTATCAGGACTCATGCATATATACTGTGAGAGCATAGGATGGACCCAGGGACCAGGAAGAATTCCATCTTTCTTTTAGATCTCACAGTTTTTGGTGATTAGTAATATAGGATACAATGATAAAAAGTTAATATTTGTCTTGAAAAAAAAATGAAAAATTCCAGTCCAAGTAAAATTCCTGGTTGAAGAAATACAGCCTATTCTGATTTTGATTCAGAAGGAAACACAGATACACATTTGTTCAAAATTTGCTTGAATATAAGAGAATATTTTCGTATGTTGAGAAAAATTCTGACATTTTTCCCACTGATGAGTCAGTATTTCATTGTAAAATCTAAATGTGAAAACATAGCTGTGTGATGCATATTCCTTTCTCTTAGCCTGTGAGTCAGTCAGAGAGAGAGACAGACCACACAGACACATCAGCAGAGAATAATTCAATAAACACAAGAAACAAACACATCTGTGCCACTCTGAAATAAAAATGCTAGCTAATGTCATCAACGTGCACCAAACTCCCACCAGGAAACCGCCAGACATGGAGGGCTAGAGGTTTCTGCAATCTCTAGGTTGCAGAGGACTGCTGCACTTCACAGTGGCACTGTGCTTTGCTGTGGTAGAGCAAGAAACCTGTTAAAAGTTTTTTTCCAGGACAGTGCTTGGGCAGAGGTGCCCTCACATCTCTCCAGAGCACAGTCAGAAATCTTGGGCCAGGACAATTTTGGTTTCATTTTTCACTGCTTATTAGGGGTTCCTGGGGATTCTTCCTAAATTGTGGTGTTGCAGTTATCTGGACTTTAATTTTTAAAAAAATCTGAGATTTTTAAACAATAAATACTTGACAAATGCCTACAACTGTTGAGTAATTTCAAAATGCATCTGACTATTTGTGCAACACAATCTGTGTTGAGAATCACTCCTTCTGATATTCTAAAACTGTTCCTCCTAAGGCAGTAAGAAGAAACATAGTTTTGGCATTCTTTTGTCAATGCTGTAAAGGTAATCTCTCCAGTATTTCATATACAATATGGTCCTGTAACATCAATTGTGTATCTGTAGTGTCATTTTCTTGCTTATGCTTCATAAGAAAAGATATGTTATATTTGATTTGTGACCCAGTGCCCCAGGACACTTAAGCTTTCTTTGTTACCTGACAAAGCTGTTTTTCCCTACAGAGCAAGCCTTCTCCTTTCTTCATTGCATTTTCTTAGAATATTAATATACAAAGAAGATTTGATGATTTTTCCTCTCTTGAATGAGCTAATTCCAATTCTAATAATACTAGCTGCTATAACAAATTCTGTCTGGCATTACCCCTGTAAGTCTCTCTGAGAAGCAATTACATACGTTTGTAAAAAATTCATTATATATGTTGCATAAGAGATGAGGCTTGGAAGACTAAATGTTTGACTGTTAGGTGCAGCTATAATAGTCTGAGATGGATGAAGAAAACTGTCAAATTAAATTTGTCAGCAAGAGAATAAAGCATAAGCATGTTAGCATTTCCATAAACGTATCTCTAAAGGAAAATAATGTAGTTGATATAAAGTTGATAGTCATTAGGTAAATGGTAAGACTTTAAGGCATTATTCATGTGATACCAGATCCTCTAAAAAGAATTAAAGACTACTAGAAACACTAATACGTATCTAAAAGCATGTGAACATGCATGAAAGCATCTCCCTTATGAGGAAAGGCTGAGGGAGCTGGGTCTCTTTAGCTTGGAAAAAAGGAGGCTGAGGGGTGACCTCATCAATGTTTACAAATATGTAAGGGGTGAGTGTCAGGGAGATGGAGTTAGGCTCTTCTCAGTGATGACCAGTGACAGGACAAGGGGTAATGGGTGCAAATTGGAGCATAGGAGGTTCAAGGTAAATATCAGAAAAAACTTTTTTACTGGGAGAGTGACAGAGCACTGGAACAGGCTGCCCAGGGAGGTTGTGGAGTCTCCTTCGCTGGAGACATTCAAAACCCGCCTGGATGCGTTCCTATGTGATGTACTCTAGGTGACCCTGCTCTGGCAGGGGGGGTTGGACTAGATGATCTTTCGAGGTCCCTTCCAACCCCTAGGATTCTATGATTCTATGATTCTATGAACATAAGCAATGCCGAAAATACAAGGTTTTGCAGACCTTTCTAGATCGTCAGGTTACACTAATAATTAGACTGTGTATTATATGGTTGCGTAGTGCACTGAACACAGCCTAACCTTGTCAGCCTGCCAGTCTTCTGTGGACCAGTCTCCAGCAGCAGCTCCTGAAGGACTTCTGGTAGACTGGCTTCAATGCAACCAGAAACCATAACCAGTTCAGGAAGCTCCATAAAGCAACATGCTACATGGATCAGGCTGAAGGTTGCTTCTCAACAGTGCTGGTAAGGAAGAGTTTGCCAACTTAAACCACAGTACAGATGGAAGGCCCTACAGAGAGGCCATGGGCAGAGTGAACCACATAGCCATGATGTCAAGTGTCAGATAAAACTTTATTGATGTCTCCAGCTGTGAGAAGGAAGTCATTGAGGAGAGCTTTGGTAGGCAGGCCAAGAGGGTTTTTTAGCCATGTTAATTTAAGGTGATGGCTGGTTATCCACAGCAAGCCATCAGAGAAACAGCACAAACATTTAGGTGGGAGCAGAAAGTGGGTATGGGAGCTCTTGGTGCACAGATGGGAGATGAATTTATGCTTACAGGTGAGACACAATTTGAAGGGAGAAGAAAAGAAAACATCAGATGAACTTCTGCAGGGAAAGAATGATACAAGCTTCCAAGGAAAATTCCACATCACTATGGGCAAGTTCATATTCTTTGTTCAATAATACACAGCATTAAGTAAGGTATATTTGTGTATCCTTGCTCTTTCTATGGAGACACTGCCTGGAACTGAGAGTAAGAGTCAAAACAAAGAAATATTTGTGTTGTTTACAGCAAAAAGGGTCCTTGCAATTTCCTACCTGTGTCAGTTCTGCGTAGTAGATTTCAAATGTCTGGAATTGTATATGGCTAGTATATGGGATCTCTAGTATTCAGGGAATATTTCTCTTTTCTGTGACGGTGGTTCTTAAGGGAGTATTTTTCTCAATAATCTAGTCAGTCTGATTTGATGGTATTTTCCTGTAGACTAAGTATCTTGGATGCAGTTCTTACTGACAGTTTTATCCTGTAAGAATGATGAATGTTAAGAAATGGCTTTTTTTTTCTTGGATTACTCGATCTTGAATTCTCCCCAGCTTAACTATTATTCATGTACTTCAGATGTTTAAAGGGAGTCAGACTCTTACAGTTCCCACTGACAGGACAAGAGGCAATAGGCAAAAATTAAAATATTGTATTCCATCTGAACACACATGGACCCACTTTCTTACTGTAAGGGTGCTCAAACAGCAGCACAGGTTGCCCAGAGAGATTATGGAGTCTCCATACACAGAGGTGTTCAAAACCCTACTGGACATGGTCAGAGGAAACCTGCTCTAGGTAGCCTTGCTTGAGAAGGGGTGTTGGACTATATGATCTCAGTAAGTCCCTTCCCGCCTAACCCATCCTGTGAATCTGGGAAATTTTATCTGAAACCTTGCTACCATGCTGTAACATACTGACTTTCATGCTTACTCCCACATCTTTAGTGTCTCAGGAAGAAGTGAGCAGGTTCTAGAGAGATACGTAATACTGAGAAAGCCATGTCTGTATTACTTAGTTTTTGGGTAATTTCCTTTCAGTTGTTTTCTTCCACATCTGGAAGATGCAGAAGAATCCAAAAACTGTCAGGTAATGTGAGTTCCACTGGTATCTAAGGTGTTCGGTCATCATTAGATGTGTGGTGATCTTCTCTCCTAGGGACTAGATGCCTTGAAACATCAGTAACTGGCCATGCAGTATACTGAATCAGTTGTCATTTCACTGGGTTTGTTAGTCCCATTCTTTCTTCCAACAGTTAGCAGAAGGTTCAGGTTGTTATCTGCCAGGGGGTTTGCTTTCGGGGCAACTCAGGAGTTTATTTCACTTGTACATACTTGCCTCTTTAGAACAAGATGCAAACTTTACCCCTTACTGTTAATATCTTTTAAGTTTTTATCACTATTTATTTATCAACTAAGAGAGCTTTTGTATTTGTTCTTTCAGTAGAAGGCATATCCTGTTGCTGCTTAGGAATGTGAAAATGAATATACTTCCACCCATGCTCTTATTTTCTTCTTTAAATTTTTTAGCTCCTTCATTTAGCACCCTGCAGAATCTGACTCATTGCTTTGCATCTTTCAGTGCATGAGGGTTCACAAAGAGTGCATATTTCAGACTCTCTTCTTACCCTGAAATTTCCTTTCTTTCAAGGAATTTTTGAAAGTTAAGATCTCGCCATCCCTGTGTGTTACTCCAGATACAACGATTTGGTTTTGCATCCTCTGCTTGGGAGTCCTGTATGGGCATAGATAGCCCTGGCTGAAGGGCCACACCCATCTCACAAAATTTAGAGCATGGACTAGTAACAATGAACACCCTCACACAAAGTACTGAACAGCACAAGGAAGTCTGAGAGATCTCTGCAAGCACAGGGACTAGGACATTGCCTGCCATGCTGTGAGTTTTGAGGAAGAAAGATGACAAGAAACATAGGCAGAACTTCTTAGAGAATGTGCAGCTGTGGCAGCCCAAGGATTGCTGAGAGAGCAAATTGCACATTCTGCCTTCCTACCATCTTAAAGGAAAATTAGGCTTGTGTACGTTATCTATAAAAAATGCAAGGCCGTGCAGAGGAGACCATGGCTTACATAACTAATTTTATTTTATTTTATTTTTTTGGTAATGTAAATCATCCTGCAAGGTCTCCACAACTACGCTAAACTTTTTTGGGTTAAAATTTTGTTCTGCAGAAATTTTTGTAGCTTGTAGCATCTAGTATATTATTACATACTGCCATATCAGCCTTTTTCAATACTGTCTCTGATCTTTTAAATAAGTCTCCAGACAGAGAACATAAAAGATAAGGTAGCATACTACCTTTTCACTTTAAAGCTACTGAGGCCATATTCAGGCCTCGTGAAACAGCAAACTGAGGTGCCTGAGCACATTTCCTCCCCACAAAATCCCTCCAGATAAGCAGAAAGAGACATTCCTGGGGGGATTAGTACCTCCCGTGACTGCCTAGTATGTCCTATGGCTTGACCAGTAGTAAGGTAAAAGTGTGAGCTGGTAGCTAAATGTTCTTGTGTTTATTTTATACAATACAGTTTCAAGACGAAAGAGAGAGAGAAAGAGAGAGAGAAAGAGAGAAAGAGAGAGAGAAAGAGAGAGAGAGAGAGAAAGAGAAAGAAAGAAAGAGAAAGAAAGAAAGAAAGAAAGAAAGAAAGAAAGAAAGAAAGAAAGAAAGAAAGAAAGAAAGAAAGAAAGAAAGAGAAAGAAAGAAAGAAAGAAAGAAAGAAAGAAAAAGAAAGAAAGAAAGAAAGAAAGAAAGAAAGAAAGAAAGAAAGAAAGAAAGAAAGAGAAAGAAAGAAAGAAAGAAAGAAAGAAAGAAAGAAAGAAAGAAAGAAAGAAAGAAAGAAAGAAAGAAAAAGAAAGAAAGAAAGAAAGAAAGAAAAAAAGAAAGAAAGAAAGAAAGAAAAAGAAAGAAAGAAAGAAGAAAGAAAGAAAGAAAGAAAGAAAGAAAGAAAGAAAGAAAGAAAGAAAGAAAGAAAGAAAGAAAGAAAGAAAAAGAAAGAAAGAAAGAAAGAAAGAAAGAAAGAAAGAAAGAAAGAAAGAAAGAAAGAAAGAAAGAAAGAAAGAAAGAAAGAAAGAAAGAAAGAAAGAAAGAAAGAAAGAAAGAAAGAAAGAAAGAAAAAGAAAGAAAGAAAGAAAGAAAGAAAGAAAGAAAAAGAAAGAAAGAAAGAGAAAGAGAGAAAGAAAGAAAGAAAGAAAGTTGAATTGGAAATTTCTCTGATTGACCTTGGACTTTTTAGCCCTTTGGAAATTGTCATCTGTAGTCATCTGTAAAGTCCTTAATGTATGATGAGGATTATATATAGTATTCAGGGACATGTTAAGAGAGGACATGTGGAGCTATTTATGTGTATGAGAGCGCTTGACACCTCCTGTGCCTCTTTCTTCAGAAGATTAAGAACAAACAGGAGATGTGGGGTGAAGGGAACCAAACCCTGAGCTTGCAGGACTCCCTGTGGCTGCTTTTACAGACGATACTACTCATGGGCATGGGCTATGTACTAATTTATTACACCGTGCTGTCTGACCACATGGACCGAGAGTCTTCATGAAGTTGGACTACAATGCCAACACAAATCATTCAACGCTGAAATCATGGCTCAGGCCTAAATATTATATTGAAATGCTTCTAGAAATGTAATGAAAGGATCCTGCGGCACAGTGCCTGTGAGAATTGAGGATTAACTTCTGCTGATGCCCTCTACTCTTGTGTCTCCATGTTTTCTAAATATTTGTATGTGTTTGTTTTACTTTCTGTGCATGGATTTTGCTGTGGGTTTTTCATGTGTGTTTTGGGGGTGTTTTTTTGGGGGGGTGTCATAGTGTGGGGTTTTTTTATTTTCTTTTTATTAAGTAATGACAAATTGATAGTATAATTTTTATTCATTCCATTTACTGCTCTATTTACCCTAAGGTACTTTTTTTTTTTTTTTTTTCATACCTCATGAGTATAATAGCAGCTTTTCACCATGAGGCTGGCTGAATACTGGGGCAGGTGGCCCAGACTCTGCAAAACGTCCATCCCTGTGAATTTTCAAAACTCACCTGGGCTAAGTCCTGAGCAACCTGGTCTAGCTTGCAAGCTAGGTGCACTGCATGGCCTACAGAGGTCCCTTTTACTACTCTTTCTCTCAGTCTGTGCTCTCAAGCCATTCTCTGTAGTCAAGAGCAGTGTTACAACAACAGAAATTGAGGATCTGACTCTTTACATAAAAAAACCCCACAACAACAACCAGCAAATATTACGGAAAAAAAAATAAATTACAAAATAAATTCCAGTTTTTGTCTATAGTGTTTGTTCTTTGTAAATAGAAACTACAAGTTGTGAACTCGTTTTATAACATCAAGCCAATAAAAATCTTCCCAAACACTTGTATTTTCCTGTGTTTGATTTGTACAGCAAATACCAGAGTATTTAACAATACTATTATTAGTTTTGACTCACTAGTTCACTCCAGTAGAAAAGTAATCATAATATACCAAATAGTATATGAATCACCGCTTGTTTAGATTCAGATTTTGTCTAGTCTTCTTCATATCAGTCTCAGAAGTTTCCCAGAGGCTGCTCTCCATTCAGGTTTTCACATTTTCATTTCCTTAAATGAGCATTACAAGTTATAAAAACTAAGCCTGCAAAAAAAATTGTCTTACAGTAAGAAACAAATACAAACTGTGTGTAGGACAGGTAATTATAATGCATAGGATTAACTAGTAAGCTTTGCAAACTTTAAACAGTTTTTGTATGTTGATAATTCTAGCATAAATATTTTAACAAACATTTGTGTAAAGATGTTTCTGGAAGTTTGGACTGTTTAAAAGCATGGCTAGAGACAGAACTCAATTTCTCTTCATTGTAAGGTAAGACTGGACTGACTGAAACACAAGCTATGGTCTAACACAGCCCAAGATGGAAAATGGGGCACAGGTCTAGTTTAAATACCTGGAGTCTAGATTGTGAAATGGAAAACACTTGTCACCATACCCTTGAGGTACTTCAGCTCTGTTAACTCCCACATTGACTGTGAAGACCCTCCACAAGCACTGGGAGTGGTGTTTCTGTGCAGACCTCCAAATTGTCTCTGGCTTAGTTGCACTTGGCAGCTGCAGCTGAACTTGTGCCTAACTCTCATCTCGATCCAGAAACAAGATATTCTCTTCACCAATTCTGCAGAGACATGTAAACTGATCTATACCCCACTTAACACATGCTGAAAGTCTCAGCTCCTCACAGATTACAGGTGGGATGGCAACTTTTTACAGCTGAAAGAATGTTAATGGGAATTTTTCTTCCAAATGTTTTAATGTAAGATGCCTATTAGTGCTACATCATCATGGTCTGGGGAACAAGTACACCCCACCCATTCCCTCCCAAATGGTCCTTCATTGCTGTCTTTTGGGAGTTTGATAAATCTTTCTGTCTTCGCACAGATGCATGGCTTCTTTAGGAGGCATAGAAGCAAGATCTATTGAGTTTTCAAATGCCTGAATGAATATTACCTGAGTAAAGAGGAGTTTTTGCTTTCCCTTGGAAGAGGGGAAACTAAACCCACATTTATGACTCTCCCAGCTACTGCTTAAAAGACTGAACTGCTGTTTTAAACAGCATGCCAAGGACAGGGACAGTGCATGTTTTGTTACTGTTAATTTGTATGATGGGAGTATTCCACTGCCCTGATCAACCAGTGGGCTCTTATGGACTGGCTGGTCTACAAAAGAGTAAAAAGCTTTCCTTACCCAAGAGTTTACAGCTGTAGCATGAGAAAACAAGGTAGACAGCAAAAACCAAGAAAATAATCCAGAAACACAGGGGGAAACAGTAAAGCAAACCAGGTCTGCCACACAGGCAATGCTCACATTGCAAGAGATGCTGAACTGTTGAAGAGGCATCAAACACAGGAGAGTTCATGGTGACAGTGGGCATTTGGGGCAGCAATGACAGCATAGAGCAGGCATTAGCTCCCTAGTGAGCTGTCTGCTTTCTTTTCATCCTGAATGGCAAACCTTGGAGGCTGTTGGCATAAATTTTATAGTTATTGGTGTAAATAACTGGATAATCACAGGCAGACTTCACTTTACCTGGTAAGATCATTTTCTCCTGACTGTAGCTGTCCGAATTTCTCTGCACTGAATTTGTTTAATTTTTATGATTCTATATAATTTTTTACATAGTAACTGATAGGATTAATAATTTGCATTTAATCAGCTGCAAAATCAATTCCAATCCTCCCGCAAACTTAGTTTTGTTTGTATGCTTTTCTTGATTTGCAGATTTTGGTTTTCCTTAATGCCAGGGAACATTTGCTTGTAAAACCTTTTCTTATATTCATTTGTAAGCTACCCTCTTGGTAATGCTGATCTCATGTGAAGATAGCTTGATCCTCACTCTTATATGCCCTGATGCTAGGAACATACCGTTGAACTGCATACTGCTCAGGAGACTCTCAGAAGTGTTTAGAAAATATTGTGGCTAATATGTAGGAGTCTATACACAATTAACTTATTGCCGTTCTCAACAGTTTGGAGCTTTTCACTGACAAAATATTAAGTCCTGGCAGACTCCTCCATAGTAATTACAAGCTTCCTATCTAAATTCCACCTGAGAATTCAAATGGCATCATCAGTGTCTCCCCTTTTAAATTAGTGTTGTGAAGAGCTAACATATGCACAGTAAGTGCCATATGTTCCTTAAGGCAATTTTTCTGTTTCCTTCTTCATTTCAAACACATCCATGTTGTATACTTACGATTTGTTTCACCAGTCAGGCAGAAAATTAAGACAGTCAGGACTTTAACCACAGTCTAATATGGGCTGATTCCTTAGTCTGCATCTGTTTCGTCCTTGCTTCTCAAACAATGGGGTATCAGCAGATACTTTTTACAGATAAAACACAGGGCTTTTTTTTATTCTTCTTCTTTGAGGGACGAAGAGGGGAAAAGAAGTTAGGGCTGCTACATACTATGCTGTGAGAAAGGCTTTTTATTCAGCCTCAGTCAGATTGACATATTGGTCTAATTTTCAGAACTTAAAAATCAAGCAGCTAAAGGTGTACTGGTGCAGATAGATACCTGTGACATCTGGGGATGTTGTCTAATGAAGGCTCCTACTAAGGAACAAATGTAGATCAGATTTGATGCATGGATATTAAACAAAACATACACATGAGCTCCTGAGCAGCAGTGTCCCATCCATGTGGTCAAATCTGCCCATGGAAAAAAATGAAAGTCTCACATCAATGGTGCTTCAGTGAGATGTTGTGCTCTAATACTTTTCTTGCAGATGTACACTGTGCCAGGTCTGTGTATCATCTTTGTAGTTCCTTCATAAAGAACTCTCAAAGTACTGCAAGTATTGTTCATTAATTTTCATTCTGGTATGTGTTGCCACTTGGTGTAGGTTAAGGTACAATAACTGGTTTTAAAAGTGCAATTTAAAATATTTTATTAATTGCTATGAATCTTGCTTATCTACTTGAAACCATTCTTAAGTTGGGAGGTGAACAGATGTTTTTGGTGTCCATTACTGTTATCACCAATTCACAGCATGACTGCATCCCTCAGAGAGTGCCTGCCCCTCCCAGGATTGCAGTAAAACATCTCTCTGCTACAAAGTGCCAGAAGTAAAAGCAGCGCCCTTCACAGACATGATTGCCAAGTGCTCTGGCTACTTATGCTTTGATAAAACTGAACAGAAATGGTGTCATGGTTTGACTTGGGATCGACACATGTCATGAAACAGACACTGTTTAACACACAGCTGGGAGCAGCTCTCTTTTGAATATACCAGAATCAGATGGGATATTTTTCTTTGCTTTCACTGGCTTCTCCCTTACAGTTTTACAAATTTATTTTTTAGGACTTGTGAACTCTTTTCCAAGTGCTGAAAATGCCTGATTGGTCACTGGATTCTTCTTTGCTATCACGACTATGGGATTAGGCATTCGTATACCATGAAGCTAAAATTATTGAGGGGAGGCTGTGATACAGAACATCAATAAGAACAATTTACAAGCAAATACTGTGAGACTTTGTAATGTCACCATCACATTACTGCTAAAATGCAAAATGCACTAAGACAAATCTGAGTCATCTTACGCCCTTCCTGTGCTCCTTACTTGGCTCATATAAACAAAAAGGCCTTCTTTAATACTGTATACAATTTGTATTAGTTTATGACTATGCTTCTAGACCTTCTATCAACATCAGTGCCCCATTAGGCTAAGCAATAAAGAAATAAGCTGTGATAAAAGAAACTCTCATCTTGAAGAGCTCAGACCTGGATTGGTGCACTTGAAGGGAAAAATTAATTGTACCATTTCCCTGTTATTCATTATGTCATGTATTTCCACTTAAGTAGTTTGTTTAGCAAATAGCCTACAAAATATTTTTATAAAATCTTAAATGACAGTTTGTAGGAACAAGACTTGGGCTGTCTGATAATGCAATAAGTAGTGTAATGATTGGCTACCTACCGAATCAACAAGAGAACTGTCTCTGTGAGATGCAACCTGTGGGATTTCTACAGTGCACTTCATAAACCAATACATTTTCTTAGTGCAACAATATGTAAAACACATGTATATAACACCTGAAGAAGCTCAGCTTAGTCTTTTGATGTGAAGATTGTTGAATATATGAAAAGTTTTAATTCCAGTCATCAGAAGTTTGATCTACAGACCCATTGCCTAAAGACCCAGCTGAAAACAAGATAAAGGCAGCAGCTTGCAAAAAACACTACCCCTCTCTCACACCATCTGACCCCATTTCTAATTAACTTGGGAAAGTAATGCATCTGATATTATTTATGTTGGTCCTTCATCTGCAGTTGTTGCACAAAATGGTATCCAATCTTGGGACACAGGGTGTGAGAGACAGACTCCATGATGGCGTTGTTTGTGGGTGTGACAGGGAGTGGTCTTCAGCTCTCGATCCCCTGAGGTGGGGGTGTGAGTCGCGGCTTTACCTATCTCGGTCCGCGACACAGGGTTATCCATTTTGTTGAGGCCAAGGTGATAGAAAATAACACGTGTATTAGCTGTTGTATGTCTTCACTTGTAAAGTGTTTTCAGTGACAGGGGATAGAAATTCATGGAAGAAATAGAGAGGCTGTAATTTGAATATGGTTGTGTTTATTTACGATAGTAAGTACCTTCAGTACTTAAACGGAACAGTTTAATATGTTGCATAAAACTTAAATTTATGGAAGAGTTAATTTATGCAGTGGAAACTTTCATTCACCAGGACAGGTGTTGGTTCTCTTCTGAAGCTTACCCTCTCACAAAAAATGTGTATGTTAAGTCCTACACCCTAAGGACAATGAGCAAACACACCCTTTCAGTTTTTTAAACTGATACACTGCATTAAAAGTCAGCAGAACCAACAAAAGACCTTGCAAATTTTTCCCATGCTCTATAAACACTCACTGTAATAGTATGTGACTCTGGGTGAGATAGGTCTGGTCCATCAGGCTCTCAGATGGTTTGACTGATACCTAGCCTCTGGATAGCATTGAACCTTTCAATGATTTAGATCAAATTTGACTTACCTAGTTTAACCATCCACACTTTATTTAATAAAAAACAAACCCTGATTAAATCAACAAAGGACATTAACCTGTTCCAAAATCTGCAGTCTGCAAGATGTAAGCCAACCCGCTCACCTAGCAACACTGCAGGTTGCACCCAGAAGCTCGGAGCAGAGGAAGCTCCCCAGCTACTTGCCTGCTGATATATTGAACTAGTTCTTTTCCTACAAAGTCAGATTTTTTCTACCACCCTGCCTGTCTCCGATAGGTTTTTACAAGGTGTCTGTAGACACAGTTAACCACTTATTTTTAACAGTTATTTTCAAAGAAGTACAAACTGAAAAAGAAATGATATTCAAATTTTAAGAAGTTGTCTAAGCAGGTGGATATCATAATTGCGGTATGTATTTCAAAGGAAACCTTTTCTCCCACTTGATTTAATGCAAGCATTTAATTCAAACAGCTTACCTCCATATCTAAATGGCATTTAGATGCCTAAGTAAAGCATTACTGTTCAGAAAATCCACATTTAGCTCCTGACTATTTCAGAGGCACGTACGCTTCACAAACAATCCAAATTTTGCTATAAAAGCATCTAAAATCTCATTTCTGTGTTGGCCCAGGAATAGCTTGGTCTCAGACAACAGAAAGATACCTAGCCCTTGTACACATCCACAAAGAAAGCAATCCTCCTGTCACCACACATGACTTACTCCTACAGTTGCTATGGCCGTAAACCTTAAACCAACTGCCCTGCAAGGTACAGGAAGCAAATATATTCTCTAAATCAGAAGAGAAAGTACAGAGGCTAAAGCACTCGGTTCTCCTCAGCTGCAGTTTAAACCCACCTTCCTCATCTTTTTAGCAAGTATTGCAGCCAGCAGGTGATCAGCAAACCTGGGTGAGCCATTTGCTGTAGTAGTTCCTGCTGTATCATTCCTTTTAGCCCCAAAGGACAGAAGGGCCCTTTGCTTTGAGAGGCTCTGGGTGTGTGGAAAGCTTTCAGATTGTTCAGCTTAATTAAACGCACTACATCCAAGGTGGCTTTGCAACACAGAATTCCACATGCAGAGCTAGTATTGCTTAGCTATGGAAGTGAAAGGCAGGAAGAAATAAAGGGGAAACCAAAACATTTAACAATCCAACAGAGGAAAGGGAATGTTTTTCACAAAGGATGCTGAGCTCCCTCGCACTTGGTTCTTATGGCTCGTGATTTTTGAAAACATTATTCTACCTTCCTAAGGCAAGTCAGGCACATGACCTACCTGTAAATCATGAAACTTCTGTCTCACCAAAGGGTCACTCTTCAGAAGCAAAAATTTGAGGAAAAATGACCCTGCTTTCTGTGACAACTAAAAAACCAAAATAACTTTAACAGTGACTGTATAAAATGTCCAGACATATAAATAAGGAGCCTGGCTTGATTCTGCAGAGACAGGTTTGAAGAGGCACACAGGTAAGCCTGGTGGTGAGCCATGGCTTCCACCCAAGCTCTGAGATGAGCGGCAGACAGAGTGGGAGCTGCACAGCTACATGAGAAGTCCTGGCAGTAGCTCACACTGCTGTTCTAAGTTGACAGGGACATTACAGAAGTTGTAGAGGAGGACCCTGCTCAGAGGAAAGCAGTAAAAGACATGTGCTGCCTCATTTTTGAGTATTCCATGGCAGAAAACTAGTATAATTACTTTAAAAGTTCAAGGAAAATTGTGTTGTTCTCTTGGGTTCTCACAGAACTAGGAAAAACTGGCATTCCCATCCTTCAGTGTTCGTGCCTCTGCAGAAGACGACAGTCTTGACTGGTAGCTTACGCCAGCCTCTTTCCCCTCTCAGCCTGCATGCATGGGGGAACCTGCCAGCACTTAGAAATTATGTCACCCAGTTGCCTGAAGATCACTTCCTTGGGAACTACCTAAGCACTCCTTTTCTTTATAAAATAATGAAGCACAGATGTGTGCATATTTATGAGATAACAGAGGTATGTGATTTAACAAAGAATTAATAAACCTCTCCACATGCAACGCCTAAGCAGTCCTCTGATAAAAGCATTGAGCAAGTCTCTTTT
This sequence comes from Hemiprocne comata, assembly GCA_020745705.1. NCBI lineage: Eukaryota > Metazoa > Chordata > Aves > Apodiformes > Apodidae > Hemiprocne > Hemiprocne comata. The sequence continues at coordinate 46,558,638 of CM036616.1, forward strand.
TCCATGTGGGAAACATCACAGCCAGTAAAATGTGCACATGTAGAAAATCAAAGATACCCAGAAGCATAAAAAGTGTAAACTACAGAGATTTCAATGATGCTTTTAGAGCTCAGGTAATCGGAGCAACACTAAAATATTCTTTCAGCTCTGCTGACTTTCTGTTAGTCTGACCTGTAAGAGATGTTTAAAACTCAACAGCAGCTGATTTTCTGAATTGCTTGGATTCAAATATGTCAGCATTGACTGTTTGTTTACTTGCCTACTTTCTCTGTGAAATTTGATAATCTGGCAATTCAGTATCGGTATGAATCCAGCTATAGATTGATTCAGTTCTAATCATCACCAGAATTTCAAAAATGTGGTGTGTCATTACTGTTTTAGTAGAAGGTCACAGCAGCTGGTGGTAGCATTAAATCTGACTAAGTCTGGACTTCTTGTTTCTTTTGCTTTGCAATGAAGCACAAAATTACACCACCATGGCTTTTTCTTTCACCTTATCTCAGATGAATTCTGAGATTTCAGAAGTGGAAATCTTTTGGCAAGTATTTATACACACATACAAGATGTTGTTACTGGCCTTAATTTTAAACTTGAAGTATCAGTTTTTTACCACAGATGCTTTGTTTGTATTACCCAATTTGTCCTGTTGTCTTAATATTTATAAAATCATGACCTGCTAGTACATATCTTTGTAAGCATATGGCCACTGGCTTCCTTTGGAGCATGGCTGAGCGATGAACTGGCATCAGCTAGGAGAGTGCCCACAGCAGCCTTGAGAAGATTGTTGTTGCCCTATGTGAATATACCAGAATGTGCCAGAATATCCCAGAATATGCCGTATGTGTGGATTGATTGGTATTAAATCCTGTTTTAACCAGAAACAAGACTAGACAGATGGGCTAAGGTGAGCTTCTGTGCCTTCCTCAGCAAGACAACTCTTTCTGCTAGAAGGTAGGTTTCTTAGCAGCATGGCTGGGGAAACACATAGGCAGCAGCACCACAGCATTGTTTCAAATTACCTCTGTGGATGGAACTGGTTGACAAAAGCTAACAGACTAAGAGAAATTTTCCCTTTGTTGATTCACATAGTCTTTGCCAGTTATCTGGGTTTTTGCCTCACTGCCCCATTAAGTTACCCAGTCAGGCTGCTTGCTGAGTGATTTCCACTTCTTTAGCTCACCTTTTCTTTGGTACCTTGTAATCCTCAAGAAGCTTTGCTCAAAATACAAGAACAGTAAGGTTTGCATATCCATTATAGACCTGTGTGTTTCCCTCATTCTTCCACTGTATGCACAGGTTACTTTTCAGTCTTTTCCTTCTGTCGTATCATTACTTTTATCAATACTTTTATCAATAGCACTCCCAGTGATTTTCAGAGTTCCAGAAGATTAAAAGAAAAAACCCACAAACCCCACCCCGCTACACCTATTCAGTGAAATTAAACCCAAGTAATACTGAACTTCGAAGGAAAGAGAAGAAACTGCTTGAAAATGAGTAGAATTTCAGCTATAAGTTACATAATTTTTCTGATTTTACACTGATCTCACAAATGACACCAAAAACAGACCAGGCTCAGTTAGACACCACAAGCAGAATATAATGCTGACAAAAAGTGACTTCTTAAGGGCACATAATGACTTCATTAAAGGTTTTAATGAAGGAGAAGGTATCAAAATATCCCTGAAGAAACCCTCCAAATTGTAACTCTCCTACACTTCAAAGAAAGCTACAAGGTTTATTTAGAAAGTTTTCATAACAGCTTGCTGAACTAATAGATGCAACTACCTCAGATAAATCCTACATAACAAGACTAATTTACTAGATGATCTGTTATTTTAAAAATAACCTCTTATACTGACAAAGTGTTGTGATGAATTAGAATACTGAACACTGAATTGCCTATTTACCTTTTACTGTTCTCACATGAGAGATGGATAACTTTTAGTGTCGTTCATAATAGTGGGAGTGCAGAGCATTCACTTTTTGAAATGAGTTTGTGTGGCCTATACTTGGTGTTTGACCCATTCACATTATAAACAAACTGCGATCTCTTCCTTAATTAACTAGGAAGTTCAATAAGGTATGGTACTGTAAGGCAACAATGTTTCTCACTAGAGATCTTGGAGACAAAAGATTCATCAAACCTGAAAGCAAAAATGCTTAGGAGCTACTGCAATTGCTTTGTGTAAATGCAATGTGGGGGGAGGGAAGGAAGGAAAAGGGGGGAGAGATAAATGGCTGCACCCTGGTTCACATAAACCTTTGGACAAAGGCTACAGATGTTTGAAAGAAAAAAGTTAAACATTTACTATCTTTTCATAACCTTTCAGTTCTTTCATCTTTCCATAACATGCACTCTTCCTACAGCCCGATCCAAAAGTTCATTTGACATCAATAGGAAAATAAAAACTACAGTTAAGGTGAGTTTTAGCTCAGACTCCATTAAAAGAACACATGGTAAGGATGATTAATATAAGCCGTGTACAAAGTTCTTAGAAGAATAGATTTATGAATCTACTTTAACGCAATATTTTTATCAATGACTGGGATACAGAAATTGAATATACTATTAGGAAGTTTGCTGATGATACTAAACTAGGAGAGGCTGTTGACTCTGTCATGGGACAGGATGCCTTGCAGAGGGATCCAGATAGATTGGAGCACTGGGCAACAACCAGTGATATGAAATTGAACTAGCCCAAATGCTAGATTCTGCACCTAGTACCAGGCACAAGTCTAAATGGGGAGAGGAGTGGCTGGAGAACAGCCCTGCAGGGAGGGATCTGGAAGTGCTGGTGTGCAGCAGGCTTAATATGAGCCAGCAGTGTGCCCAGCCACAAGGACAAACCACATCCTGGGGGGCATCAAACACAGCACGACCAGTTGGTCAACAGAGCGGATTGTCCTGTTGTATTCAGCACTGGTGCAGCCTCACCAGGAGCATGGTGTACAGTTCTGGGCCCCACCATTTAAGAAGGTTGTGAAGGTCCTTGAATTTATTCAACAAGGAATAAACAAAGCTGGCTGAAAGGTATCTCCTGTGAGGAGGGGCTGAGGACTGTAGGTTTGTCTAGTTGAGAGAAAAGGAGTCTGAGGGGTGATGTCATTGCACTACAGCTTCCTGAGGAGAGGAGGTGGAGAGGGAGCTGCTGGGCTCTTCTTCCTGGGATCCAGTGACAGGACACCTGAAAATGGCTCAGAGATGCATCAGGGGAGGTTCAGACTTGACGTGAGGAAGCATTTATTTTCTGAGAGGGTGATCAAACACTGGAACAGGCTTCCTAGGGAGGTAGGTGGTCAATGCCCCAGGTCTGTCAGTGTTTAAGCGGCACTTGGACAATGTCCTTAATATGTTTTAGCTTTTGGTCAGCCCTGAAGTGCTCAGGCAGTGGGACTAGAAGATTGCTCTATCTCCCTTCCGACTGAAATTATTCTATTCTATTCCATTCCATTCTCTCAACATGGCAAGCAGAAGCACTCTTGGTATATCATGTTCTGGCTCTTCAATTTTAAAGACAGCATGTTTTTGCTGAAAAGTAACTGGCCTTCCCTTAAAGATTTCATATAGTAGAAAATTCACATCTGCATCATGAGCCACTAATTCGGATTCTTGGAAGAAAATTTATCCATCTGCAGCCTGTTGACCCTCGGTCACGTGCTTAATATTTCTGGCTGGGTAAGGAGCCATTATCTGTTAGAAAGCTCTCTTTTTTCTTTTTGAGATTTCTGGGTGGTGACTGTCACATCTAAAACTATTAGCAGACCCATTCAACACAACATAGTCTTGTAAGTCTCTCACCATCAAGCTGACAAGGCTAAACAAAGCATTGACATGCAAGATCTAGTCAACCTCCCAGCTTTATGCTCTTGCTAACACAATGATGTTTTCCCTGAATTTGCCCTGGTGCTGCAGTTGAACTTACGTTCTCTTAGTTACTTATTCCTAACCCCAAGGTCTAACTAGCATGACGCCATTCCTATCTTGTAAAAGGTATGGATAGTTGCTGTTAGGCAATTTTTTCCTGTCATATCCAAGCAGAAATTGTTGAAATGAGACTGTATCCTGCACAAAGTAATCATACACAACTTTCTGATTGCTTAACAGTCTTCCACCATCCTAAAAATGTTCCTGGTATGATTTGGCACATTTTCCCAGCTTTTGCTAAAAATACAAAATAGCTTGGGCCAGTTTTTAATTTATTTTTTTTTTTAACTTTTTTTTACCTTTTTCCACTTTAAAAACATGTTTTTCTGGTGATTCTCCAGGTAATTTCAGATTTTAGTTTATTTAATATCTTCAGCATCAGTCAATATGGTGCTAACTCAGTATGGTTTTTAGAATAGCGTGGGAGGGAAGTAGTGGGGGATATGTCAACTGTCTTAGAAATTCAGTATCATACTGATGATTTCTGTAGCACCTACATTTGAAAGTTTGCCATAGGAATCATATGAACCTCACTAAGGAACTCATAAAATCACACTGCCATAACATTAATCAATTTACTATTAACTGTTTCCCATATTATTTTTTTCATCAGTGTCATTTAGTAATATTAAAATTATTTGACCATAGTTTAACACACTACAGAGTTACTTGCTTTTTCAAGTTAGAAAAAAGTTATCTTATAAAAGTTATTTCCTAGAAATCTTGGACTGACTGTGTTGTCCAAGTCAGATAACAGTCAAATAGAACCAGATAGAACCACTTTGATAAACTGGAGAGCTTTTTTTTTTTTTTTAGGTGCAGTTAAAAAATCAATGCAAGTTGCAGTTAAAAAATCAATGCAAGTTGCAGAAATTCTAGTAGTTACTGGTGGCTTTTATTTCAAAACTCCTTTTGCAAGTAATTTCTATGTGTTTTGACTGAGCAGTTCTTGCAAGCAGTATCCTTTGCAAGTGTATGGGCCAGAAATCCAGTGTAAAATTCAAAGGTGTAAGCATCTCTTTCTTATTAATTACTAGTGTAATAAATGTTATTTGTTGTAAGGTATTACAAAACTCTAAAGAAAGCTATACATTGGTGTCTACAGGAACCCATCTTGACAGATTCTTTCATGGATATTCTGTCCTTCAATCTCATAATCTGCATCTGTATATTTACAGATTGCCTCAGGGCCATGAATTACAAAACTGGCATGTATAGTTACAATAAGAATATGCCATTGTACATACATAGTGAAGAAAATGCAAATTTCAGTGAGGACAATGAAGGTACACTTTGATTACTGCTCTCCTCCAACTGTTGTTCTTAAATCTGCATCTCTCCAGTGCACGGTAAGAACTCGAGCAGAGGGTCCCACTGTTCCTCGCAGCAACCATTTAATGCCTCCAGGCCTTTAATGCATTTGACTTTCATGAAATAAAGACCCAGTCTTCTGCTTACTCCATGGAAATTTTCCAGTTAATTTAAGTCCTTGATCTAACACTGCTATAACTTTTCCAACCAATAAACACATTTATGAGTACAAAGAAAAATTCTTGTACACTTTGTAATATGAAAGTGATGACAGATATTACTTCTTGAAATGAAGGGTGGGGAAGATGTAGAAGAGAACCCATTTTTGGCAGGAGCATGGCACTATGGGCACTGCCATGGGAATGCTGCCCCGGTAACAAGGCACAAATAAGAAAATGAAGGATCTGAGTAAATTAGGTTCCATATGAATGAGAGAAGTCTAAGACAAGGTGTTGGACCTGGAATGACTGACTAACTTGCAATGAGGACATAAATGTAAATATCATACTGGTAACTTAAAGACGGTAGATGAGGTGTTGTGAAACCAGACACATAAAGTGTGCAGGAAAGACTGAAAATGCATGTGTAGTGCTCTGGGTAAAGGACAAGCAGATCAAGTGGGATTGGAAGTGTGTTTATGCCAGTGAGTAATGTGGAAACTCAATGGGCTGGTTTTTTTGGCCGCAGCAGAGCACTGGGCCATACGTTACTAACTGGCCCTCCAGGATAGTACCCTGATGTCTATGTACCAAGGGAGAGCAGGAAAGCCACATAGCAGAAAACAGACAAGTAACAGATTAACACAGCTACCCCCAGTTTATAGGCTAACATCACCACTGAGCAAGATATCAAGAGATAGTTTTTAAACACAATCAAAGACTGCTTGTTCCCAGAAAAGATGCATAGGAAAAACAAACAAACAAAAAATGCTACAAAGCAAGAAAAACTCAATGAAAGGAAAAAAGACAATGTGACCAAATGGCACAGTAAAGGTAAAGGAAATAGTTAAAAACAGCTTTTGAAAAACTCTAGCTCCATTCTAAAGAATACTAGATGGCATTGTAAACAAAGCAAGAAGAACTGTGAAAAACACAGTAAGGTGGGCTAGGGAGATAGACAAATACCTCACAGGGGGCATAAAAAACCAGCAATCAGCCATCACCCCAATACACCTGGAATAGGAAGTGTCCCAGAGAACATACAGCACCAACAGATCATCAGGATGCAAAGGGGGCAGCAGAAAACATGGCCTTACCAGAAGACAGTTAAGTTTTCTGTTTATGTGTTCATAGTGGAACTGTTTGCAGCATTTTCAAAATGAAACTCTTCTCTATGGGGGCTATATCAGAAGTACTACCTCAAACTGAGCCAGCAACAAAAGAGGTTACAGAATAAACAAAGTCAACAGCAACAACTGCCACTCTCTTAACTCTAGAGCTTTAAAGGAATTCAGGCAATTAAATAATTGAATTAAGTGGCTTCAGTACATCACCACTCAAAAAATTCTTTGGTACCAGAAGATTAGAAAGTGGCAAATGTGACACACTTTTTTCAAGAGTCCTTTAGGGAAGATCCAGAAACCTACAAACCTACAGTATTTCGAAAAAATTAATAAAAGCACATGGTAAAGAATAGAGTTAGTGGTCCTGGTGTATGTAAATCTTACTGATCACTTAAACAACAAAGCCTAACCCACCACACTCTCTGGAAGAAATTGCTTGGTCAGCATAGGTTTCTTAGAGATTGCCAATGGATGGCCCTCACAGAGAGAAAAGACAACGGCTACATAATATCAGCATAACAGACAGCCACATTGCCTATTTATTTGCCAAGAAGACAGAAGCACACAATTGTGCTAAGCATTGTGTTAGAGCTGTTTTCAGGTAAAGCAGGGAGAACTCACATGGATACAGGTATAAAGTGATGCTCTTCTTTACATATTTTGGAAATGACATGCAAGGAAAAGATTAATGCTTGTACTTATCTGGAAGGAGATACGGATAAGAAGAGTGCGGGAATTACTAGTTTCATTTGTTTCACAATGTCCAGACACATATAATAGTATTTTCCATACCAACAATAATGGAAAGATAAAAAATCAAACCATTAATCTGGTCTGGGCACTTTGAAGAGCAGATCATGGAAGTATTTATCTTGATGTCAGAGAAGAAACTCATTGCAAAAGTGGAGAGGCAGGATGCAAAGCCACCTCTCCGTTAGTGTGCTACTACACTCAGTTAAAAGTGAATGTCACTCCTATTGTCTTGCATCTGAAACTGCCACTTCCCTCACTTCTACCCAGACTATCATACTGGTATTTCATGCAGGACATTCCACAACCTGCCTCTCCCCCTTCACCAAAGAGAAAAAAAGAAACATTTCAAAGCCACTTTTTCCTGTACTGAAATAGTACATTATGAATGCTACACTTTACCTACCAGGTGGTGAATATTCCTCTTGGCACCAGATCACCCATTGTGGAAAAACTTTGTAAACTGTGGATCATTTATCAGCTGCTACTCCTTATGATGGTAAAGAAGGACCTACAGAAATCTTGCTTTTTTTTCTTGTGTCAGTGTCTTCCTTCCACCCAAGCACTGCCAGCTCTGCTCTGCAGCTAGCTATTGACTCTAACCATGTTTCCAGAGCAACAACAGTCCTTCCCTAGGGCTGTCCTAGTTGCAACAGTTCTCATTAATTCTACAGCAAGCCATGGTTATAAATACTTCACTGTTCATCCCTGATTCAATATGATTACTGTGGATACCATCAGCACCTATTTAGCACCTGTACATCAGTTATCTATTTAATGTACTGCCCACAGATACGGTCAAGGTGCTAGGTATAAAAAAGGAACAAAAAAAATGAAACTTCCATCGTGTCCCCACTCATTACAAAACTTTTGGGTTGGCATCTAACTAGCTAGCATTTTGCTTGTTGCTATGCTTAGTGGGGAAAAGGCAAAGCTCCAGTGAATGTATATTTAGAGGTGGGTCGATAGGTCAGAAATGGTTTTATGCTGGAAAATGTATGTTTGGACAGAGATGTGCATACACTGATTTTCTAGGGACCATGGACAAGTGATGGCTGGATACTGAATGCCTCCTAATGCAGGGGCTCATGACAAGGAGATGTATGGCTGTAAGGAACAGTACTCACAGCTGAGTTCTGATGCTGGTGTGGTTTTGCAAAAAGTGGCACATCAGTAAGAAGAAAATGAAACTATCTGCTCAGCTGAGGGCAACAGACTAGCATTGCAAAACAGCTGTATCAGACTCCTCTGGAAGCCAGTATCAGGAAAATCAAGCAAACAAGGAAGCATCAAAGGAAGCTGTCACTTCTACAAGCAGCCAAATGGCCCTTCAGACACACTCTTACCAAGCAGTTGAGAGCACACAGACCATCTAAATGATGATCAAAAAACAACTGCTTGCAAATTCATCCTTGCTCTTCACTTTACTGTGAAATCCACCACTCTCAATTCAGCCTACTTCCTTGTGAAGTTTAGAGCCAGACCTGTCACAAGTCGAATTAAGCATAAGGGACCATAAAGGAAGGACATGAGATGCAGTTTGAGCAGACAGGTAGATCCAGGTAATAACCCCATAAAGCAGCTGACCACCCAGTTCATCAGGGGCTGTTTTGAAGAGTGTGAATACTGAAATACATCCTTCTCTGTATATTATTGAGGGGAGATGCAAAAGGATTAACCAGAAAAACCACCAGCGGACTTAACTCACACCTTGCAGGCTATGGTCTCAACTCACTCTTTATCTGTTAAAGAAATCTCAAGGTAGCAGCATCAACAATAGCACCATCTCTAGGAATCACAGATCATAATGCAGACCACAATTTCCCAACGCAGTCAGGATTTTCCCAGAAAACGTTTTTTCTTCTCCCAAAGTCAATCTGATTCATAGCCAGTCTCACCTCAGTTTCACAACGTGAGAGGTAATTTGGCACCCGGTTCAAGTGTCAGATTTGCATAGCCCTATGAAGGTTGTGCATGGACTCACCAGTTGACTCTAAATTTGATCATCAAACAGTTTGCATCTGCAAAGAAATTTGGGGCATAACCCAGGCTACAGGCAAGGCCAAATAAAAGAACATTGCCTTCTAGACATCGTTGTGTAGACCATGATGACATAGGTTGTCCCTCTGGAGCCCAATGGGGAACACAGTGGAGCAGATACCCACAATGCAAGCTGTGGAGGACCTCACACTGGAGTGGGTGGAGATACTGCAAAGGAAGTTGTGACTCTCTGGAGAGTCACAACTGGAGCAGTGGACTGGCTGCAGGTACAGGAGCTGTGGCCTGTGGAGAGAAGCCCATGCAGGATTAGGTTTTCTGGAATGATCTGTGACTCTGTGGGGATCCATGCTGGAGCAGTCTATTCCTGAAGGACTGCAGCCCATGGGAAGGACCCACTTTACAGAATCCCATGAAGGACTGTTTCCCATGGGAAGGATCCCACACTGGAGCAGGAGAAAGGAATGAGAAGGAAGGAACGGCAGAGATAATGTGTAATCCACTGACCACAACCCCCATTACCTGTCCCCCTGCACTGATCAGGGGCAGGTGGTAGAGAAATTGGGAGTAAAGCTACGCCTGGGAAGAAGGGATGGAAGGAAGGTGTTTTTAGATTTGTTCTTATTTCTCTTTATCCTGCTCTGCTTAATTAGAAATAAACTAGATTATATCTTGACCCATGAGCTTCCTGCTATGTTTTTCTCCTCCCATCCTGTTGAGAAGGGAGAATGGTAAGATCAGTTAGGTGGGCACATAGCAGCCAGGTAAGGTCAACCCCCCACAGAATGCTATGCTACTGTTACATACTCATCAGTTTTCCAGGCATTTCTGTAAAACCTGAAGTCCAAACAAGCCTTGCCAGATCTTGATAAAATGGTTTAGTTACTTTGTTATACAACACACAGACTCACAAGATTAACAAATAATACAATATTCAAATCTTCATGACATGCACATACTCACCATTCTTCAGTAGAGGTTTTTTTTTTCTTTTTTAATGTTTACATTCCAGTTCTGGAGATCTTAATTGTCTTTGAGCATACATCTTGAAGCTCAGGAACCATCAAAGGTTGGTGTATGTGTGTTTGTGCAAGTAAAAACCTATTTTAAGTCATATATTCTCTCCAGTCTTATTTACATACAGAATCTCAGTAATAGCTTTCTTTTTTTTTGCAGGTGGAGGTTGTTAAAAATCTAAATGGAAACCAGACATTCTACTGTTCTTTTAATATCTCAAAGAATTAGTGGATTTTAGAAACATCTCGAAAAGTTAATGACATTTTTGAATCACCATCAGTTTGTCAAAGAAATGACAACTGTGCTGTTTTCAAACTACTGTCTTACTTGTTTCAAAGCTCCCAAGCTATATAATCCATGGGAACAGAATAAACGAAAAAAAGTGGAAGAGGACTTAAGATGATGTATGCATGTCTGGAAAAGCGAGTACCATGCAAGTACCAGATGCAAAGAAAACCTTACGTTAATGTCACAAGGTAGAGCAGGAGGTACCTGAGAATACAACAATCTATTTCCCACAATGGAAAATTATCCTGTTGAATAGTTGTTGCCTAAAGGTTTTGTTTGTTGTGATTTTTTTAACCTCAAAATGTATGCTGTATTACTCAATATCAGCATTGATAATTTGTTACGTAATCAATCATCAAGGCTACATTACTTTTAAATCTCATTACTGCCAGCCACTTCATAATTGACCAGAAAGACAGTAGCCCCAAAATTATCAGTGTAGCAGCATTATGATGTTGCTCTGCTTGCCCTGGTTAGCTAATTTGATTATGCTATTACAGCCCTTCTGGTAATTCTCCTGCAGTGATTTAGCCTGGACAAAGTGCTCCATTAATGGTGAGATATTGCTTATGGTGCTTGGAGAATAGCCAACTTCAAGATGCTAAGTGCCAGAACTCCAGTGGGAAAAAGACAGATGGACATGGAGGGCAGAAAACATGACCTCAGCAAAGCCAAGAACACAAGCCACCTGTGACCACACTGTAAGCAGCAACAAGCTAAAAAGAAGCTCTGTACTAAAGTACAGCCATTAATAAAGATGCCCCTGCAAGGCAGTCACGCAGACCTCAGAAAGTGACTGGGGACCAAAAAAATACTTAGTGTTCTAGCTCCTCTCAACCACATGCTTGTTTTTACAGTTGCAGTCACACGAAAAGTAACTGCCCACCCTCCTGTTGATCTTAGCAGAAAATCTAAGTGCAATGACTTCTGACAAACAAGAACTTCTATATTCATCACTGAGATGAACATAAGTATTTCTAAGCCACAGCCAGATTTTTGTAATTCCAGGAGTGAATCAGTTCGTGTGATAGCTATACACTAGTTCACAGAATCATAGAATCACAGAATGCCAGGCTGGAAGGGACCTCAAGGATCATCTCGTCCAACCCTTTTGGTTACTACTATAGTTTATATGAGGTGGCTCAGCACCCTGTCAAGCTGAGACTTAAAACTGTCCAATGTGGGGGAATCTACCCCTTCCCTTGGGAGACTATTCCAATGTTGGACTGTCCCCATGGTGAAAAATTTACCTCTTGTGTCCAATTGGAATCTCTCCAGGAGCAACTTATGCCCATTACCCCTTGTCTTTTCCATGTGACTCCTTGTAAATAGGGACTCTCCATCTTCTTGGTAGCCACCAGGTCTTGGAATGCTAATTCCCTTCTTAATGAGCAGTTCTTTTCCTTCCGCTATTAAAGTAAAAATCATTGCAGACAAACAATGAAATACAGAAAATTAGGCATCTTTTAGAAAACTGCCTGAAGAGCTACATAGAATGAGAAACAGACTTTTTACATTTCAACATCTGCACACCTATCCTATTTACTGTATTTCTACATATTTTCTGTTATTGTTCTCATATGTGTATATATGTATGTAAAAATACAAGAACTGCCAACAGAACAACATTTCAAACTGACTGAGCTACATGACTTTGAATCTCATACATCTGAGGTTTTAAGGGAAGATTCGCCACCCTGTGAATTCACCAGTACAGAATACAAATTAGTCTCAAAGTTCAATTTCTATCTTCCAGTAGTAAATTTTGGGAAATACACTGTATCATGCAATAGGGAGCATTACGTAGACAACTGAGTACTCAGAGTGACCTTTGGCCAAGGAAACACAGAAGAGACCAGGGGCTGGGAATTTCAGTGGAGAGACATAAAGGACACAAGGTCAGAAAAGGCAGATACAAAAACCAAGGAGAAAGAAAAGACAAGAAGGTGCAACAACTAGAGAGGGTAGACAAGCTAGTATGTAAAGAGGCACAGACATGGTATATAAAGGCAGGCAGAACATAAAAAAGGAATCTTTGAAAAAAAGAGGAGAAACTCTACTTTGTGGAAAGTGTCTCCTGTCAAGTAGAAAAGCCTCTGTCTAAAAGAAGAAAGATTTGAAGTCCGGAGTAGTCTGATAAATTTGAGGCTTACTATACATTTTTCTGGGATCTTAAATGTAAGGATAAAAATGTAAGCTTCAACTTTTTCCCTAAAAATTCAAGCTGTTAACAAAATACTACACAGACAAGCCCCACACTAAGCCACCCATGTACATTTAGATGCAGAAAGGAACAAAAGTGACTCCCATGGGAAAGAACAGGTATCACATCACTAATGATGAATGGCTGCACCTTTGCTGTATGAACACAAGCTCAAAATACCTGGCTATGGAGAGTGTGCAGGAAGGACAAGGGAGAAAATGTAGGGTTCGTGCAAACTCTAGAAAACGTCTATTCCTTTGATAGTTCTGCCTCACGGAGAGAATAGTTCTAGCACATTCCACCTCACCCTCCACATCACACAGGTCTGCACCCCGCCCTCCACCCCCCCCCACCCTCCAATGTCATTCTCATGATGATGATGAAACCTGAAATAATCCTGACCTGATAACTCTCTGTACAATCTGCATAGAGTCTGAAGATACGAAAAGGAGCTATTGACATTTTAATTGATAGAAAGGGAAAAACAACCCTGATAGATGACCAACAACTTGCAGCTGCAGAGAAGACAAAGGAAGGCATGCATCAGAGCAGAACCATCATGCTTTGTGTTCCCTTCTGCCTTCAGCTATGAGAGGACTGCAATGCTTATGGGTGTCCTACTGTGGAAGCAAAAGTATTAGTTTCCTAAGCAGTATCAGTTACAGATAGCTCTTAAGTATGACTCCAACTTTTTATATTGCACCCTGTAAGGTCTTCCTAATACTGCATTTAATAACAGAAAAAGTTCATACAGATGGTTTTAGGAAGTTTGACTTTTTTTAACTTATGTCAGCAGTGTTTCCTTTGTGACCTAAAACGTTTGTTTAGCATTTCCATTGACAAAAACATGGAAATTGTATTTAAATACACAATTATTTTCCCTTTCATGGAGTTACTGGAACCATTTTTCAACAGTAGTTTATTTATTAAGATTGAAGGGTGTTATATTGAAATTTTACTACTAGAGAGCATTAACTAGACACAGAAGTGTTAGAGGGAAAAATACTCAAGTGAGTTTCTACATGATACATTATGTTGGCAAATCAATTAAATTAAACAGCCAAAGAGGACATGATACATTCATTTTCTTGGTAATAGGCCACATAAAGCTGATGAGTAGCTGTATTTTATTAAAAAATAAATTGTATTAGCTAAACTGGACAGCAGACTGGTTACAGAAGTTATTTGCATCACTGCAGCCTTTTTACCAGGTTTTTTTTTTTTGCTTGAAATGGAAAGAAAAAAGTCCCCTGTGCCTACACTGTAGGCACTTTTAAGCATATGTGATTATGTAAGAAGTTGTCACCTTCCCTCCACTGTGCTCAAGTAGCTGTTAAAGTGACATGTACTTCCTTGTCAAGGTGCTTACATTGGTAAGCACGTACTTGGTTTCAAGAATCCTCTTACTCATTGCCTTCTTCTTCTGCCTCATTTTGCATAAAGTTAGGCCATGGGTTAGTCTCTGAAAATCCTGCCTGTGCTTGTATTTTTCAACAAGTTTAGACTGATAACTTAGAAACCATAAAACACATTAGTGATCTGCATGGACATGAAAGATAGCACGTTCATTTTGAGTAGTACTTAGTAGAGCTGATACCAGCTAATAGCTGAAAATCAAGGCAACCGTCAATATTTCTGCTTCTTCCTACACAATGTGCATGAAGGCTCAATATTACACACATTAACTCAAGATTCCATTTAAGGGATAAAAGAAGTTCAGTGAGTTACAATCACTGTTTCAATAAAAGCAAATCTGTTTTTCTTTTCTAGAGGTACTCTAAAACCAAGAATCAGGAACACATTTATAAACCTGATACCTCTAGAAGTTCAGTCTGGGCAAAGACATAAATTGCCTGTGCAGAACAGAGTCAAGTCTTGTCCAACAAGTCCTTTTGTTCTGGACTTGCCTTAGTGCCAAGCTTAAGGCTGTGAAATAAGAACAAGAGTTAGAACTTCAGGCAAATACTAAACCATCCCTTCTGTTTTTGTTACTTTGGTGGGCAGTAACATTCTGTCCCTACACTTTGAAAACGAGCGGGATACAGTATCTCACCCAGATGAAGCCTGCCACAGGCAATGTGTATTGCAGACAACTCATTAGCAATCTGAATAACAATAATAAAAAAAATCCCTCTAACTGCAGTATTAGACTGCTGTATGATGCTATTTAGCTTCATTGAAAGGGTGCTTTGACTTGAAGGGAAGATGTAGATGGCTTTTTTTTTACTCTTCCCTATTGAAAAGCTGAAAGAGTAACTGGCTTTTTAGCTGAGCTAGTTTCCAAGAATCGGTAGAAAAAAAGGATATGCTGGGCTTGCTAACTTACATTTAAAAACATCTTTTGAAAGGTAAAGACAGAAGAAGACTTTCAAATGAAACCGTCCATAAATACTAACATTTGGACATTTCCACTTGTTGCAATTCAGAACAATAATCAGCTATTGTTTATCTCTATTTTTGGGCAATTCCTACATTCCATTTTCAATACTGATTCTTTCCCACCCTCAAATTTTTTTCATCATTTGCCAAAATGTCTGTGGAGAGGCTGAATGCTGAAGGTAAAGAGCAAATCATCCTTATTATTCCATCAAAAAAATCTAAAAATAGTTTTATCCAAATCCTTAAAATCACATCTACTTTTAAAACACAGATGCCACCAGTTCTTGATTAAATAAAGTTCTTACCTTTTTCTGCCCCTGCTGGAGATGTATTTAATCTTCTAAAAGAAAACTCAATAAATGGTTTATTCATGTTTTGCTACTGCCTCTCTTCCCATAAAGGTCAAGGAATGCTGTCATTACATGCTGCTCTTAAATCTCTTGATAACAACCATTTAGTAAAAAAGAATTCAGTGTGGGCTCTTCTCGAGTATCACTGAAAGGGTAAATAGTTTGAAAGTGACCTCTGCTAGTCCTGAATTATACCAATAAAAATGTTAGAGCACAGAAAGTAATTCTATGGTAAAGCAGAGACAGGCCTCATTTACAGCACGTGCACTATTGTGTTTGTGGCTGATGGCACGTATCCAGTCACTCATCTCAGAAAAAGCAAGACAGACATTAGCCTACATACTTTGAACTTGCTGCTAAATTAAGAAGAACTACGAAAAGCATATAATTTGATATTAAGTCTTACAAATTCTGCACAGACATGTAAAACACACTGAACAACTAAAGTACTACAGACAGCACCCAGCGGTAGATTAATTAATGTGTGCCCCAAAACCACTCTGCTAAAAAGGAATGAAGCTGGAACCCTGCTGAAGAATGCTGAACTCGCACCACCACTAGATCGAAAAGCTCCGTTCTAACACATCTGAAAGTCAAGTTTGATCTGTAAGGTCGGTCTATAAAACAACAATGGCAGCTAATTGTAACGGTTTCCAGCGGGCCTCATATCTCAAGTTTCCTGGCTAGTCTATTATCAGTTATTACAGATCAAGGCTTGCTTTTTAAGAGGCATGGGTAAGAAGCCAAGGAATTCTTCACTGGATGGGAACATTACACTGAGTCTGTATTTCTTAATAACATTTCTCTTCTTGAAATCAGCTCTCTTATTTAAAAATTATTTAAAAAGTCAGGAAAACAATGTACAAAAAAGTTTGTATTAGGAAGAATAGAGTGCATAAGAATTTTTCATATTCCAGAAAATTAAAACCTTACTTTATACAGCAATTCAGCATTTTGTTATTTTCAGTGGTACATCCTGCTAAAGCCATGTATTGATCACCCATTCGAGCTAAAAAAATGAGTACCTAGAATTAAGATCCAAATGAAAACCAGAAATACATTTACTGTACACTTATTAAAAAAGGTTAAAAAGATTTTTTCACCCCACATTAATTTACATTTTTGCATGGTCAAAAACAGCAACTCTGGACAAAGCAGAGTACTATATCTTTTGAAATGTAAAGCAAGTATATGTGAAGAATAAAAACATATTCACTCTAACTGATGGGAAGAGGACCAAAAAAGAATAGCGCTAAGCAAATGGCTTTTTTACTGCAGAACAGTGGCTTTAAGTTGACAGCATTCTGCTAAAGTTAAATATTTGTGACTCAGGCATAGACTATAACTGTAAAACTCTCAGCAATGAAAGCAAGAGTGTTTGACAAATTAATATTCTAGCACGGTATCTAGTGCTGTTCTCAGAACTCACTATCTTCCTTCTTGCAGAATATATAAAGACATGTTTTGCATTTCATATGACAAAGTGTTTTCCCTAAAATTTTACTCCTAGAAACATATTACTGCCCAATTTCACTGATACGTTCGCAAGTGTTGATGTCTAACATGCATGTAGTTACAAACTTCAAGGCAACTCTGATGAAACAGTTGACTTCAGTCGAATTTAACACCTTGCAAAAACCCGGTTTTATGTATTAAAAGCTGGAATTAAAAGCTTGACTGGACAAAGGCCTGAGCAAGGACAGCATTGACCTCAAAGCAGGAATTTTGACTAGACAATCTGCCAAGATTCTTTCCAATACAGATGATTGTGATATAACTCTTTTCATACTCATAAAAACTTCAAAAATATAAATCAGGAATTTAACATTTTGCCCAAGTTCCTGCATGTAGTTTCATTCAATACATCCCTGCACTTAAGAAAGTTGAAGAACTTGAAAAATCCATCCTGAAGTCTATACAACAAAATATAACACACAAATTGGGATTCTTTTACTTGCCTCTTCAGTGAATTACTACAAAATATTTACAGTGAGTTCTCATTTTATTTCATTGCTTCCATTCTATACACTAAATTTGCAATTAACAATATTTCAAAATAAAACCAGTTCCCAAGTTCACTATACTTTCCATTTCAACACTTACATATTTAAAATACATGAAAGTTAGGTTAATAGCAAAGTAGACCCGCGAATGATGTAGTCAGAATTTATGAACAGCAACACCTTTTTCATTATTTTGTCATTACTACTTTCCATAAGTGATAACTACTATACAATGATTAATGATTAAAATTCACATTAATTTACAGTATTCACAAAGATAGACTTGTCACATGAAAGTGTAAAAAGGCAGCAGCCTCTCATAATAGTTTAAAAGCAATTTTCCACATGCTTGTTTTATTTGCTAAAAATAATTCTCCTCCCCAACTTTGATTATATTTACTGATGAAACCAAGGACAACTACATTTAGAATAAATGAAACACATTTTCAGGCTGAAAGTCTTGATTTAATAGTGGCAGTGGGCAAAAATGGTACATTTCAGTCATTTGCTTGCACATAAGCAGAATTAATTCTGCTCCACG
Organism: Hemiprocne comata; assembly: GCA_020745705.1. Classification (NCBI taxonomy): domain Eukaryota; kingdom Metazoa; phylum Chordata; class Aves; order Apodiformes; family Apodidae; genus Hemiprocne; species Hemiprocne comata. The sequence continues at coordinate 46,576,685 of CM036616.1, forward strand.
AAGTACCTAACCCAGCAGAGACTTTAGGTGAAGGACATCAGTGCTGTGCTAAATAGTGAGTAGATAATTGTGTACATACCTATCAGATCTAAAAAAAGAGAAATTCCAGAAATAGCCAATTAATTTTTCACACTTTCTATACACTTTGAACACTGATACTACATAAATTTGTAAGGCTATTCTACTCGTATATGAAGTAGCAGAGTAAAACTAAACCCTGATGTTATTGGTGTAAAGTCAACTACAAATGGCACTTACACAGGCATACATCAGCTTCTATCCCTTATTCACACACTTTACTTACTGCAAGCCTTGCAAACAAACTGCAAGACAGTCAAATTTGCATTCTGTGAAACTCTTCCCAAACCCAAGCTTTTGTTATTTTGTACAAAGCAAATACGACTCTTCTTCGTTGTCTTTTGCCACACTGCAGCAAATTAAGTAGTTTTATATGTACCTGTAAATTATATTTATCTCTAGTTAAGTTACTTTGACAGTTTCTATTTTGCTCACAGCTCCATTAACATTTAAGTTGAAAACATCTTTAAAAGACCAGTAAACCCATTCAGTCTCCCACTTGTAAGTTCTTAAAACATAAATTCCTTTGAACTGACAGCCCAAATGAAATACCAAATGTGATGTTTATAAAGCAGGTAAGAATTCATATCCATTCCTTAAGTCAGTTAACTGGTAAGAGAAAAGGTAACCCTTACTCCAACCACATTTGAAATTCGATCCCCTTCTGTATGACTACACATTATATATTCATTCTGTATCTATACTTAGAAATTTATACAGTACTTTTTAATTACACTTAGGAAACTATATCCCCATTTTTAAAGTTCTTTTACAGTGTAAGGAGAATCCACAGAGTGAATTCTCCAAGCTTAATTTTCTAAGCCATTTTAAACATTAATTAGGTTAGTAAGTGAATCATGTCCACTGTGCTAAATCCGCACCTGAAGAGACTAAGAAACATTTTGAAGCAGTGTTGAGTAAATGATTTTGGTAAGCTGTAAAAGTGCCACATGCAAGGTATACTGTACTATAACAGCTCCAAATCCTTTATAAAAACCTAGCATTCCTTCTTCCCGTTTTATAGTATTTATGCAGTCTCTCATTCCTTCATACTGAGTATTGATCGGAAGCACTTCATAGCCAAGGTCTGTATTGTCAATTATTGTACGTGTCCCTTGAATATGAAGGCGGTGTAAAACGGTCTCCAGTGGGTAGAGCATGACATCAGCACAAAGGCTAGCTGCAAAGCTAGCAATAAGTTCTGGAAAATATGCATCCAGCATGCTCTGCACAGAAGCGGAGCTCTCAGTTGGAAGATTGTGGGAATTATCCCTTTTCAGAACAAACAAAACAAGCTTCTGGACAATGGAACTGATGACATAGTGAAGAACTCCATGTAGAGCAGTTGGAAAAGTCAAGACCATCAGAGGAAGGAGACGCTTGCTATGGGGTACTCCCATGCCTACAACTCTGCCAATTCCTTCTTTCACGCAGTCCAAGATGCCAGGATTATCTCGAATTATTTCGCTCTAAAAGCACAAAGGAATAGTTACAACTTGTGCTGCCTATTTCCCAACCTTGCTGACATCCATTTCCACCCTTTACTGCTGCTAAACTTTGTAAGAGTTAAATATTTGCATGCAATTGCAGATATAGCTCTATATTGATACAAATTATTTGGTTTAACACTCTTGATAACATTCAAGTAAACTTGTTTTTAAAGAAATGAACCCATGTGGAAGAGTTTTTATTTAATGGACATTGCAGTTATTTGTATTACTACCAAAGAAATTCAACTCTTATCCTGCTGCTGAAAGTATCAGACTGCAAAACAGATGTCAAAAATGCCTACTTCCACAGCAAAATGCCAGGAAGTATGGCTCTAATTTAAAAGTCCTCTTCTTTAAGGAGCATAACTCTACTAATCTGAGCAAGTGTTTTAATTTTAATTTAATAGGTTCAGCTCTCAACATTTCCATTCCATGATACCTCTTAGAAAGGAGGTAATTATTTTGTTCATATAGTGAAAAGAAAGAATTCACTTGGTAATTATTTACACTGTTTTATTCTACCTATGACTGTAGGACTAAGCTGAAGACATTGTTTCCCCTTCTAATGCTTATACAAAAATCAGTGTTTTATCTCTGTTACACTCAGTATTCAGGATTTGGGAGTTCTCCTCAATGCTCAAGTCTGAGTCCATGCTGCCTGTATCCTGACTTCATGCCAGGAAAAACCACCAGAATATTTCTCAGTACTCTGGAGAAGGACTAACAGCCTGCAAAGCCGCCATGGTCAGTCTGCACAGAAGAAAAAGTAGTTCATATACTTGAAAATGTAATGTTGTTTCAGACTTTAAGTACAAGGTAAGCATCATAAACCCTACCAAATCCTATTCTGTTCCATATCGTTATAGTCACTGCATTACAAAACTGTGCTTGCTTTTGTAAAACATGCCACCGTGTGGTTGGAAATGTAAAGACAAAACCGGTAATGTGGCAGCTACAAATTTCTACCATTTACAGTTATTTTGATTATTTACTTGGAGAAGTGTCAAACTAACACTGTTGAATGGTATGGTTTATCAGAATAAGGACAATTTCAGTTAATATAAAGCGGTTAGTAACAAAACCCACAATATTTAACTTTTTATAATTTGTTATTGGTTATTGTCCTCCTGCAGCACAGGAATATAATGTAAACCTGGTAATCCAAGTTGGCTCCCTGCACTGATTAATATAGCATAAATAAAATCTTCACAAATGCTATCATTACTTCTGTTGTGTTTCTTTTAAGAAAGCTCATTATGGTATTTCCAGGAACTGCAGAATACATTTCATTCAGTATATATACATCTATTCAGTAAAATACTTGCACACAGTTGAACCTACTAACCCTAAAACTCAGGTCTCAGTGGAATCATTGTTATAAGCAATCACCTGTGTAAAAGGCTGGGGGAGATGCTGTTTTGGCTTTTCAATTATTTTCCTATTAAGTTGCTTTCTAGCAAAGAAACTTACTTATTTTGCAAACAGAAGACAGGGTCTAAATCATGTTCTCTTTTATCATTTATTGGTAAATACATTCCCATGTCCAACAACACAGATAACATCCTTTCAGACTAAAATACAAGTAGTAAGACAGCTGAATGAAACATTCCATTCTGTGGTCTGCTATGGACTCAAGACACATGAAGAGTGTTCTACCACTATTTCTAGTCCCAGGATTATGACATGTTTAGGGTACAGTTGCTCCCCAGAACACCAAAGAGTTTTCTAAGCTTCCCAGTATGAGACCAGTTAAATCTTCTCGAGGCTTCCACAGACATAGAGATCCACTCTGGCTGTATTTCTGGAGCATTATTGCATTATTGAACATGGAGTAATTCAAGAGGAGACTAGAAGAGGGTTTCTTAAATACAGGTAACTTTAGAGAATGGGGGCTTGCTGTTGGGAAGTCTACCTACATGCCCCCATGCATAGACATTTAATCTCACCTGTCCTGTTAGTCCATAATGTGGCCAGTTCAGACAGAACAGCCTTCCTAGTACATTATGGCTCCTTTAAGTTCAGAACCTGTGCACAAAGAGGAATCCTGTCCCTTAAGAGTACCTGCCTCTGAAGTACAGACTGAAAACTAAGAAACTGTAAAAATCAGCCTTGTTTGCCTCTTCTCCACAATAAAAGCACCATTTTTTAGGCATATACCAGCAGTTGAACCATAGGTTTAAACAGCTGGATCTAAATCAGTCTTGACAGTACTTACAGCTTGTCTATGTGATGAATGAAAATTACTATTTTGACAACTGAATGACATGAGTGACTATCTTGCATCATCCTCCATTCGTTTACAGTAAGAATTCCATTAGTTGCACAAAGAGACTATAATGTTAATTAAGAGCAACTCATTTATAGAGATAGCTGGAAGAATTACCCTGGACCATTTCTGCATAGCTAAAACCTGTCTGTCTCTCCAGAAAGAGATTCAACGACTGTCATAAAAAACAACATGCAACACAGTGCTATGGGTTACTCTGCACAGTTAAAGAACAAGTTAAGCTCTATCCTAAGTGACTGGTCCAGATATTTATTTTCTTTGCTAAGGAAGGACTAGATTAAAATTTAAAAGCAAAAAGTTGACTAAATGAAAGTAGACCTGAAATAGCAAAAGGTCAGTATTTTGGCAAAAAAAGCTGAATTACTGGAAAAGCTTTATAGTTGTTATACAGAAAGGGGTCACTGCAACAACTTGCCCAACAAGCCTTTTAAAAACTTTACATGAGAAAAACTTTTTCGTATTTTATCTAATAGAACATATAGATGTAACTTGTCCTTATTTGATAGACAATATATTCCAACTATCTATATTAAAGCTTCTTTGTAATTCTTGAGTTAGACTTAAGACAGTACTACTAATATACCCATAAGAGTAAATACTTTTTTAAGTTAGTAAGTCATACAGTCTCAGGCAAAACAAATGCAACTACTGTAACATAAACCTGAATCCAAAGCTAAAGACTCACTTCTCCACACAGTCTTATCTATAGAGACAATAAGGGTACATTTTAAAATGTTGTAAATATATTTAAGTTACCTGTACAGTTTCAATCAGGCTGGCAGAATAAAAAGGCATTGCTATCACATGTGTTAAACTGTGGAAATTAAAAAGATAAGAATTAAGGCCATGACAATAATATAATTTTAGCCAAATATGCATCTGAAAGTTGACAAGGTTATCTACCAAGTCATGCCTGAGAGTAAATTAACAAATCGTAACTCAGTTTTTAAGTGGCACATCAACAAGTTAAGATGAGCTTCAGTCTGAAGTTCTGTTAAATCCACTTCCATGTGACCAGACTGATTCAGGTGTCTCAGACATAGCAATGGAGCTACAAAAAGAATCTAACCTTTAAATTAGTTAGGTTCCATACAGACATAAGGATCTAGTATGAGAAAATCTGTGTAAGTGGTATAAGCGATAAAGATTGTTAAAAAAAAAAAAATCAAAATTTGAAAATTACTATTAGAGCCCTATGAAATAACCATAGCTGCATATTAAACTAATGTATATTTAGTTGTTTTATTAATGCTTAGATACTAAGACATGAGGTAGTAACACATTATACTTACCCTTTGAGTAGAAGGTGTCCACCTATCTGCTTCAGGTTCCATTTATGTGAAAGCTCCCTAAAAAGAAAAGTATTTACCTTAATACAGATAAGAACATGTTCTTTTCCAGCATTTCTTTCATGGGTGTCAACATCCAGCTTTCATACTCACGTTCTACTATTGGTTTACATTGCAGGATTTCCCACAGTGGAAAGACATCAGCTACATATTTATTAGATCATGCTTAACTTCTAGAAGTTATTTGGGCCTTCTAGATATTCTACTAAAAAAACTTTTCATTATTATTAAGATGTCTGTAGCTCTCCCACCTACTGGCTTTTGTGCTTTACACTTACTGTGCATCGTTAGTCACTAACTCTTAAAGCCATTTTCAAGGAATGTTGGATCATATTAAAATCCCAATAGTTTTCTTAATAAACATACATGTTTTTATACTGTTTTGGTTATGCTTTTTCTGTTCTTTTGTGGTTATACTTGTCCAGTTGTTTCTTTCCTGAAAACCTAAATCACATTCTGACACAGTTGGACAAGACCAAATCAAGAACTATAGGTCAGAATAGAAGCTGCATAGTAATTCTGTACAGACTTAAGTCTTTTGGCTTATGACCAGTCTTTACCGTATCCTGATGAAACAAAATAAAAAACATGTGTTTAACACAAAGGTGACTTTTTAAAAAGGCCCTGAAAGTAGTATTTTCTAGTTACACACTTCAAAATATGAGCAGTAAATGTTATCCACACTCCACTTGACAGAAAATGTAATCCCACCTAGCTCAAGATAACATTCAAATACCAAATATCTTTACCATACATTTGCTAAATAGTCTAGCTATGACGTAAAGATATTTCTGTCTGAAAAGTTGGACACATTAGACAAACCATTTTAAATAACAAGCTATAGAGTATTCAGCTTCAATTCTTGTTCAGGAATTGCAGTCACCTGCTGCCTGTAGTTATAACAACTGTAATCCAAGACTGGAAACTCTGCTCTAAGAAACGTGTGTTACTAATAGCTATCACTTTCCTAAATAGATCAGTCAGTGACTAAAGAGGAAGGGGAGATGATTCACCATTACATATTTTGGGCACCTGTATCACATCCACTGAGCCGTAATACTGAAAAGATGAGGAAAATAAAACCAGCCAAACTAGTTTGTGAAAGCCTCACTTGTCAATCCACTAGATGTAATTCCACTGCAGTGGAACCACAATTATGGAATGAGTTTGTCTAGTACAGAACCCCATTCAACTTCTTACAAAAAGATTTACACCCATTTCTGGGCCCCTCTCCTAAAATAGGAGAATTCTTTTATGATATTATGATATAGAATTGGAACTTACATCTCACTTCCTTGTGTCCTTTTGAGCCTGATGATGTAGTTAAATAACATTTTTGTATCCAATTTGCTAGCACTGCTGCTATAAGCAATAGCCTTCACCTCCCTGTGACAGCCCTAACATGCACACTACCATTAACCAGGAAGTGAGATCACCCAGTAAAAAACTGTACATGTCTGTGCACATACAAGACATCCACTTCAACCAGGTCACTTCCTCAATCCAGTTCATTTCATGACTGTTCACATACTGTGTTGGCACAAGGGTGGGGTAGCACTGAGTAAGGAATGAGCAGAAAGGACTGCTTCTTTGGCAGCTGCAAAAGCTTACTTTTACAGTTATTGAACAACTGGCCCACGAGAAGAAAATCCTTCCTCATACTGGACAGAAATCAGAACTATGAAAATATAAACACTATATTGCATCTCATGAACTCAATCATCCCCTACAGCAGCATTTAAAAACAACAACAAATCACAGTCAGAGCAAAGTGTATGGCAGGGAATTTCAGTTATGTTTGAGACAGAACTGGCTAAAAAGCTTAAATACGCACCCCACACAACTTAAGTATGAAATGCTTTCGCTAACGCTTTTGATGAATGCCAGAACCTGCAAAGACTTATTTTTATTAGTATACATACATGTATCAGTTTGATTCAGCCTGCCTGTATTTCTGCTTTTTTAAAATGAGGTCAGTTTCCATGTCCCTGTGTGGACTGTGTCCACACATTAAAAATAGACACTTGTCTCTTCTGAAAGCAAACATCAATCTCCAGCCCACACTGGTCCATGCAAACTTAACCAGCTGTAAACCCAACTACTTACCTGCTTTCCTATTATATTTTCCAAGACAGATGTTTTAAATATAAATATATTTAAAATCACACTTAGAAATATATAGATCTTTATAAAGATAAATATGTATTTACTGGCTTCAATGTGTGCCCTGCAACTGTTAACCACAATCCTGGAGTTATACTTCAGCATAAAAAGTAGTAGTCACAAATAAAAATAAAAAATTATGACTAAACTACTCTAGCCAAAGATGGACACAGTGAAGTAGAATGATGAATGTGTCATTAAATGAAGTAACTGATTTTTATTTATAATCCCTTTATTATGAGAATACTGAACAATGTACATATAGTTGTTGGTAAAGGCAGAGAGAAGACAAAGCTGTCAAGTCACACAGACTCTTATTTACCATGTCTTATCATTTATTAATGAAGGTAATTCTGTTCCCTCACCTACCAAAGACAGTAAAAACATTCAGCAAGATATCAGTGCTGGCTCATTAGCTGTTTAAGTTTCCTGTATTTACATTAATGAAACTAGAATGTTTTACTTTAGACATGGTATCTGCTAGTGCCACACAATACACACCAAAATTCAAAATGCAACTTAGCAATTATTTTATGACAATGAAACTACACTGAAGACCAACTTGCTACTTTATTTCTATACTCAGAACAGTAGACAGACATCCAAACATACTAAGCTCCCAGAAGGAGTTTCTCATTATTTATTAATTACAAGGTTGTCTTTGCCAAGACAACCACACTGTGCTGAAAGCGCCTATTCAATGTCTGACTGTTCAAATAAAATAAGATTTTTAAACAGCTTTAAGTTTCTAACACTTTGCATGTAAGTCAGCAACTGATGATCGGTTTCCTAGAAGCAGTAAAAAAAATCATGCAATACCTTGGCAAAGGTGTAAATTCACTGATGATGCCTTCTGTTCCCAGAGTTATGCCCTGAACAATGAAAGTGCTGCCCATTCCTTTCCAGAGAGCTCTTGGACCCTGTATTTTGAAATACGGAACATACTTTGATTCATGCAACATAAAACTAAGAAACCTTACTAATTTTAATAAAATCTTACTGATTTGTATAGAATTTCAGCAAATTCAAACTGCAAAGGGCTACAATTATATAATGAAATTTCATCATCACATTCAGGAAACTACTGATTTTTCAACTCTGAAGAAAATTCCGTTCTTCAATATTTTCAAACAGTTGTCAACAAATTTGGAGGCATATATCTCACTATTAATACTCCGTATTATAAACTTAACACCACTTTCTAGGGACAAAATGAACTCACAATGTTAAAGCCCATCTGTAAGAAATCCAGATTTTCTTACTCTCTTCTGATCTGAGTTTCACGATTGCCATTGTTAGGCAGAACTGGAAACTCATGCAATTCTGTCTTTGGAAGTAGTCATTTGGATAATCTCTTTATCCACATAAAGATTATTTTTTAGAATCCTAATGAAAACAAACTAGTTTCGGGACTTTTTTTGTTCTCTAACATCTGCAGATCTTCCCCATTAAACACTGTATTTCTTAAAAAAAAATTACAACAATCTCCTCGAAACATTCCTGCAACCATTAACAAACTCTAACAATGGTCATGTTTTTAACCACCAGTTACACAGAGAGTTAAAGATGTCCATGTACATATGCGCAATAGTAACCATCACTGCTCAGATACAGCCTGATACCAAATACTGACCTGAGTCTTATTGATGCTGTACATAATATTGACAATAGTAAATGGAGTGAGATGATAATTCCGAGCATGATAGTTAACCTGTTAAAATACAAATTTTTTTAACAAACACGCAGATGTTGCAACTACAGAGAAAAAAGCACTTCCAAAGTAGGAACTTTGTGAAGGTCCGTTAAAGCGACCACAATATGAGTAAAATTTCAGTGAGAATTAAGGAAACATGCAGAACATTTAACTTTTGCGTGTGGAAAGTGTAAACAATAAAGCAAGCATAAACCAGAAAATACTGGAAACCAAGCGACCTGCTCATCGGTGGGGATCTGAAAGTTGCTCCACAGACTCTGAAACACTTACTTGCTGTAATTAATTTTCCACTGCCCAAACAAAAAAATACTAAAAATGTTCATGGTAAGTTAAATTTCAGAATGGAAAACATGTACGCTACAAATAAAACCATGTTAATGTAGCAGTGTCTCCCTAAGAACTGCAAAGCTTCCTTAAACTCTACAGAGTATGAAAACACAGAAACATTGCAGTACCCTGGAGCTCTGACTGGAAAAGGTAGTTCGAAAGACATACCTGACACTGACGACGTAGAACAATGCAAGGATGTGCCAACACATTTTCTGTAAATAGGCTTGAAAAGAAAAGTGTATTTAAAGCATAGGATGTAATAATAAATTTATTAGAAAAAGTTTGTTATTTTCCTCTAATGTTAGATCAGTATTTGGGAAAACTACACATTAGCTAGTGAATTAATGAGGCATTTTGGATGGCTACCTGATAGCCTGCCTACACTATGAAGGAGCAAGTGTCAAAGAACCTGATACATATGTTCACTATGGAAAAGCCCACATTTAGAGTATGTATGTATTTTTATAGGCAAAACAACGTACCAAATGTCTTAAACTTTCCCTCCACAAAACAAGAGGGAACAAAACAAGCCAGAGCCAGAATTGTGGAAGGATTAGTTTCCAGTTTTAAATGAATTCCACATACCACATTATTAATCAACACTCTCCTTAGCAGGGCCAGAGGATTGGCAATAAAAGCTGACATTTTTCTTAATCAGAAATACAACTGCCCAGAACTAACTCTCCCTCCACCCCCAGAAAAAAGTATTTCAAATCAAACCTTCAATAGGAAAATTCTCAGTCCTAAGTAGGATTCCTGGACACAGCCATACAGATAAACTTCTCATTTAATCTCCAAGTGCCTGAGTCATCAGAACACCTACCTCTGTATGATTCAAATCTGGGATATAGATTAGAAGAGCAAAACCTCCAGGCTTTGTCTAAGTATCCCTAGTACGAGCTCTGACCACCGATGTACGGGACCATCTGGCATAGGTCTCTTATGGGGATTTTTACTCTGGATAAAAAAGTACTACTTGGCACAGTAAAGTACTGAGCCTGCAGTTGCATAAGTATTAAGCTAATTAGTAGTTTCATGGAATCCTAGGTTGGAAGGGACCGTAAGGATCATCTGCTCCAACTTTTCTAAGAATCATGGAATTGTCAGAGTTGGAAGGGACCTCTAGAGATCATCTAGTCCAACTCCCCTACTAAAGTAGGATCCCCTAGGGCATACTAATCAGGACTGCATCCAGGCGGGTTTTGAGCATCTCCAGAGAAGTGGGCTCCCCAGCCTCCCTGGGCAGCCTGTTTCAGTGCCTTGTCACCCTCACAGTGAAGAAGTTTTTCCTCATATTTAAATGGAACTTCTATGTTCCAGCTTGTGCCCTTTCCACATACTCCAGCTGCTATCAGGCCCTCCTAGTAGCCAGCTTAACTAACTTCACAAAAACTAACCTTTTCTTTTGGGCGTTTTCTGTAAGATTTCTGATTTGAACCTTGCTACAAATCCAAAAGCAGAAGCAGAGAGATTTGCTCTCAGCAGATAGAAAGTTGATCTCTCTTTCCCAAAACCACATGGTCAACTTTAGTCCTCATGGCTATGGTGCTTAGGATGTGGGAAACTTTTGTCATGCTTGATTAAATCAAAGCACATAGCTCAAAAGGACAACTAAGCCACGCTAACATCTCTCTGCTGCTTAAGGACATCAACATGTTCCTACCCTATGGTTCCACTGCTTTGCTAGTACTCTCTCGAGCTCATTCAGCTTGATAAAGCTGGAAAGAAATCAAACAACTCTTCACATGTTTGGGTGGGCTAGTTTGTCCCTCTCCCCCTCGTCAACTGTACTTTAACAAACTGAACAGCCTCATCAAGGGGTCTGAATGAACAAGTGGAGCCATTGTGAAGAAGAGGGCCAGGCAGTTTCATGAGATGGGATGATCTAATTTGATCAACTCATTGCTTGCTAAAAATGGTTATTCCTAGTCATTCTTTATCCCTTCTCTCTTTGGTTCAGTTAGCTGGTGCCTGCTGGCTCTAACAGCTAGTTAACTGCCAGGTAAATCAACCTAACTGAAACAGCAAAAAATAATCCAGCTCTTTAATTGACTTTGTCTTCTGTTTTAGCAAGTCAAACTGGTTAACGGAGGTTCTGATGGGCATCAAAGTTAATAACAACAGGGTAAGTGTCTGGAAGTACACTCTAAGAGCCTCAAATGACATAGTTTCTCATGTTGGTCTAACTGGATAAATGAAACAAGTACTCTCATGTTGTGAGGAGAGAACTTTCCTCTGAGAAGTCTCACATTGAGTTCGACAAGAGTAAAACTTGAAAAATGTTTTCAGGACAGAAAAACCCCATCTCCCATGCTTTCACAGCTTGGATCAGTATGTTGACCAAGAAAAAACTACTCAGGTGAGTGTAACTGAGCAGGCATCCTACAAAAAAATCCTAAGCTTATCATGATCCTTACACCTAACAATTTAAGCTCTGAAAATGTTATTAAGCATGTCAAAGTCCACCACTTTTTCAAAAATACTATCAATCAGCACCACCGCAATAAAGAATAAAATGGTTATAGGATCCCTTGAGTAGATCCACATTACTATCCCAGGATACTTTGAAAATATACTTGAAGGCATTTTCATCTTCTTACCTAAAATACTAAGAAAAGTGGCAAGAGTGAAACCAGCTTTCTAGTGGTATTTTCAGATTACTCTGACAGGGTACACATATCCTGGGCATGCTATATGAAAAACTGTTTCTTATTGCTGGTTAAGAAATTTTGAGAAACACTTCAGTTAAAGAGACCAGAAACGTACATGGATTTCAGGCAGTAGATTTCTAAAGGCATTTCAACTGCATAAAGTTTACTGGCATAAAAACACAACACAGAAGTCTACACAGGGATCACAGACAACAATAGGTTTACTACTTCAAATTATTACACGACTCTTACCTTGCAAGGCCAATACCAAAGCCCGCAAATCTGTTCAACTGCTCTGAAAAAATTCAAAAGAGATTATACAGCAGTGATAATCACAAAGGAGGAAAAAACACCATACAGATGATTTGAAAAACTGATTTTATACTGTCCTTCAGAAAATTAGACGCACTAAACCACAACATTTATGACAATTCAACAAGAGGATTGCAAAAAGTTATTCCCTCAGCAACGTTTGCACTTCGGACTGCATTTGCGTTTATACATACTTTTATAAATAAAATTATCATTATCTTAAAACAGCTACGTGACAAAAAAGAGACCAAGTGAACAGTAAAACAGAAAATATTTTAATATACATAAAATCTGACTCAAACCAACCACTGAAAAAGTCAGCATGCATGACAGTTTACAATAATTCTGAAACATTAATTTTGATATGAGGGGAAATTAATTTTAAAACCAAAAACAGTAAAAAGAGAAACTTTGAAAAAAAAAACCACAAAATGCCATGATGACGTAGCAAGCATCAACATGATGCAAGTTTTCGAGGGAGTTGTTTATCTCCACTATGTTGCAAAAACCTAGTTACCAGAGAACTGTTGAAATTGGCTTAAATTCTGTTGTCTGCTACCAGACTGACATTTACACATTGACAAGTATCAGAAGAGATTTTAAGAGGAGCATCAGAAATGTAAAGGCAACTAAAAATTAATGCTCAGCCCTACAATCTACAGGGTGCAAGCATGGGGAAGTGTCAGTAACTTCAGTGGAGGTTTACACAGATGTGGAAGCCCTCCTAGGAGTGGCAAGACTCTCTTCACTTGCAGAAGCTGGACTCAGTGATACAGCAACTCCAAAATACAGTATCAGCATACACTCCATGAGTAGACAGGACAAAAAAAAGGGTAGAGTCCAACTGTCTAAGAATATTTAAGTGATGCTTCCATGGATGAAAGTCCCGCTAAGGGCTGTACGCACTGTAAGACCTGGAAAAAAAACACTGCACTACAAGACTCAATCATTAATACAATTCAAATAAATTAGTCTTTCATAAAACTACAATACTCAAATATATGTAAACTGATCCAGCACATCCTTTTAATTAAAGGAGACAATACTGAGTAGCCTAGATTCAGCAAGTTTCTCTTAATTCACTTCAATTTCACAAAGACCTAAAATGATGTGGAACTCCAGAGCATTTCTGCTGTTTCCTAGCCATTACTGGAAAAGACTTGAAAACAGTTCCTTCCTTAAATTCTACCAGTTCCACAGTTCCTTAAGTATCATGCATGGGGGAGACGGGGGGGGCAACAAAAAATAAAGCAGACACAAAACACAAAGCCTGAAATATCAACACTGACTGAACAACCAAAATATACTGTAAGACCCAAAGGTACTTCCTGCCCTTACAGAAGATGGAGTATTTCTGCAGGATATCGTTTACACGGGCACTAGGAAGCTGACCACACGCTGCTAAACTAGAAGCTGCAGGGTGCCTTTTGGCCTTCTCAATCATATTTGCGTTTAATTACATGGTGCTACACAGCGAAAGAGGTACTACAGAGCGAGGTTCTCTTCCTTCTAACGGATTTTTTTTTCCGGTTCAGCATCACCAGCCCGCGACTGCAACGCGTGTTCAACGCGTCTCCGGGCCCGGCGTGGTGCAGGTGAGCGCCAGCAAACGCTGACGGCACTCGGACGGGCACGGCAAGGCCGCGGCACAGACCACAGCCGCCGCCTGCTCGCCCGTGCCGTCCCCAGGGGGTCACCCGCCAACGAGGAGGGTGGGGGCCGGAGACAAGCGACGGACAGACGGAACGGCGCGAAGCTGGCTGCCCTGCCAGGCTGCGCCAGGTCCTCCCTTACCAGCGCCGGGGACGCCCGCCCCGAGGTTGGGCTCCTCGTTGAGGCCGGCGCCCCCCAAGGGGGTCCCCGCCCCGTACGGCGGCGTCTTCTCCCCCCAGTGCAGGTTGCGGCTGCCGGGGATGTCGGGCGGGCTGCTCACCCAGTGGCCCAGCTCCGAGGCGCTACCGAAAGGCCTGACTCCGAGCCCCGGCTCCTCCCGGCCGCCCCCACGGTAGCCCAGGCCGTCGAAGCCGTCGGGGCGGCGCGGGTGCATGGCGGGAGGCGGGCGAGAGAGGTGGGGGGTAAGAGGGAGGTACGGGCGAGGCAGCGTACAGGCCAGCACCGACAGCAGCAGACCCTGCACGCAGCCACCGCTATGGCCACTTCCGGCCGCAAAGCAGAGCGCCGCGCCCTGCTGAAGCCCAGCGTGGACCACGTGATCGAAAGAAGGCGGGGCCGGACCCGGCTGGACCAATAGAATCCCTCCTCCTGCCCGGTTCGGGGACGAGGGAGGTTGGCAGTGAGTTCAGCGGAGAAGGACGCGGCCCTGCCGACTGTGGGTGCCGGGCGAGAGCGCCCTCTGCCGCTCCGCCGGGACGTCCCGGGAGAGAGGGCGGGGCCGGTGGGGTGGGGTCGCGTTTTTGCGTGGCTTTGGTCCGGGGCTGGCCTTTGAGGGAGGAGCTAGAGAGGACAGAGGGACCGGGGGTCTTCCTGGAACGCGGAGGAATACTCTGCCAGGGGTGCTCCCAGCTCTTTTCCCTGGTGAACTCTCACCCCAGCTGAAGTCAATGAGACCCCAGCGCGGGGACCACCCGGCTCCCTGTGTGCAAACCGGGTGGCGGAACGGAGGGCTGGGGTTGTGAATTATGCTAACAGTGCTGGCAGGCCTGAGCAACTCCCACAGGGGAGACAGGGCAGGAGAGGTCAGAGCAGCGTCTGCCTGCCATAACCCCACCGCTCTCGTTCCCTGTGCTTTCTCCGTCTTGTTTAATCGCCTTCCCTCTAAAATGCTGTGTGCTGCGCAGCCTCCTGGCTGAGGAGGAAAGGGAGGCTCGCTGGTGGGACTCCGCGTGTTTCCCCTTTGCCAGCCAGAGAGGTTTCTGATGTGAGGCAAGCCTGGTCTAACACTGGCTGAACACCTCCCTTGTGGGCTTGTTGCTCTCAGCTCCTTCTGCCCTGAGAAGCCTGTCAAAGTCTCCCACAACTAGGTCTCCATCTGACTCCCGGCATTTCCTCATTTATACTCAAGGCTTAAGCCAGCAT
The DNA here is from genome assembly GCA_020745705.1 of Hemiprocne comata. Taxonomy (NCBI): domain Eukaryota; kingdom Metazoa; phylum Chordata; class Aves; order Apodiformes; family Apodidae; genus Hemiprocne; species Hemiprocne comata. The sequence goes on from CM036616.1 coordinate 46,592,095, forward strand.
TAGTCTGCTCAAGTCTTAAGTATAGCACAGGCAGCAGAAGTCATTCACTGCTTCCTGCTTTCTCACCATTACAGCCCTGTCCGGCTCTGCACACTTCCAGGTTCTTCTTCTGCCCTTAAATGCTAGTTTTATTTCACCAGTAGAGCTTCAGGGATTTTCCAGAAACCAGAAAAAAAAGCCAACATCCATGCTTGACATGGGAAGAGCAGAGCCCCAGAGGGCAACCACGCTTCTGTCTTGCAGTAAGACAAAGCTCACATGGAACCTCCCTTTCTCTACCGTCATTTTCATTAGGACACGACATTTTCCTTGTTGTGGAAAACTAACTGAAAGTCTGCTGGGAACCTTGTGTTACAATGCTGTAATCTCAAAAATATGGGCAGAAGAACCAACTGCCTCTGGAGGCAGGGGCCAAAACACTGCAGCTCTTTTTTGGAGTAAAGGTAATTATCCCTATTAAGGCCAACCAGGTTACTTTTGTTTCTAAAATCGGTTCAGCCTGGATCAGGTCAATAAATGTTGAAATATGCCTGTCTATAAGGATATGTGGTGATCAGACCATGCAGCCTTACACATGAAGGAGATGGTTGTGATCTTACAGGAACGGTGGATTTGAGAGAAAAAGCTCCCGATTAAAAAGCAGAGCAGTGTATTATTTGTAACGGCCTACAGTAGGAAGGTAACAGCATGAGCAATGAAAATGTCTTACACATGGAAATAAAGGTACAACATAGCTGCACACTTGTTTGTTACATGCTTTTAGTACCCTGTAAAGCTGTGGAAATCATAGAAACATAGAATAGTTTGTGTTGGAAGGGACCTTTAACATCATCTAGTCTAAATCCCCCTGCAATGAGCAGGGATCTCTTTCACTAGATCAGATTGCTCAGAGCCTTGTCCAACCTGACCTTTAACGTTTCCAGGGATGGGACTTCTACCACCTCTCTGGGCAACTTGTTCCAGTGTTTTACCACCCTCATTGTAAAAAATTTCTTTCTTGTATCTAGTCTGAATCTCCTCTCTTTTAGTTGGAAATCATCTGCTAAAACATTTGTCACCATCGTTCTTATAAGCCCTTTAAGTGTTAAAAGGCCACATTCAAGTCTCCCCAAAGCCTTCACTTCTCCAGGCTGAACAGCCCAAACTCTCTCAGCCTATATTCATAGAAGAGGTGCTCCAGCCCTCTGATCATGTTTGCGGTCCTCCTCTGGACCCACTCGAACAGGTCCATGTCTTTTCTGTGCTGAGGACTCCAGAACTGGACACTGTACTCCAGGTGGAGTCTCAGGAGAGCAGAGTAGAGGGGGAGAATCACCTGCCTTGACCAGCTCTCCACACTTCTTTTGATGCAGCCCAGGATATGGTTGGCTTTCTGGGCTGCAAGCATCACAGATTGCTGGGTCATGTTGAGTTTCTCAACACTACCAAGTGCTTCTCTGGGCTGCTCTCAATCCCTTCGTCTCCCAGTCTTGATTGACACCACGAATTGTGTGGTCACAGGTGCAGGACCTTGAACCTGGCTTTGTTCAACCTTGTGAGTTTCCCACAGGCCCACTTCTCAAGCTTGTCCAGGTCCCTCTGGATGGCATCCCATCCCTCAGGATTGTCAAGTATGCCACTCAGCTTGGTCGCCTCTGCAAAGCTGCTGAGAGTACACTTGATCCCACTGCCTGTGTAATTGATGAAGGTATTAAACAGTACTAATGAATATATTAAACAGAAATGCAGGTGTGGTGTCTATGCCTTCTACACAGCATCCCCAGAGAAGTGCCTGGTTCTTGTCTGATCATGGTCCCACGACACAGGATTTATTTTCAAATGATTCAGCAGAAGTTTGGTCTAATATCTTTTGTTTGAAAGAAAACACAAAGGAAAGAGAACAATTCAGAAGGCTGCTTTTGCAGTGAGAAGAAGTTGAAAGCAGGCTAAGTCCATTAGGCAGTAATTACAGTAAGATGCAGAGCTTCTGTGCTATTGACCCCTTAAACTAAATTACCATGTGACCTAATGTAGGGCCAGGCGTGCAGTTTCTATGCTTGATTGCTGCCTTCTCTTAGCAGCGTGACCAGCCTCCAGGAGAGAAAGATGATTAAGGTTGTCAAGAAGACAAAGCAGTAAATGACACTCACTCAGACAATATAGGAGAAAGAGTGTTTTTCCAAAGAAAAATGCAATCTTTATCCATGTTGGAAAAATATGTTTATTTTCTAAAACAAGGCTCATTGACTTCTTATGTGTGTGAGAGGGAGAACTGATCTTGGTGCAGAAACTGTATGTCACAGATAAACATCACCCATTCCTATACATCATTATATACAGCAACCAACTAACCTCCTCATCCATAAAAACTATTTTCTGAAAAAGAGTGATTTTCTGTTTCTCAATCTCTTCAAGAATACTTGAGCAGACTTCCAAGTCATTGTTTCACTTTCTTTCTACAAAGGTTTCTGTCTGTAATATCAGAAAGTCTGAAAAAGAAGTGAATCCTGTGAGTAATTGTAATTCCTTGTGGGAAATATGAGCTCCACACTTCAGGACAAGTCTCTTTCCAGCTTTAACTTCACAAAGGCAAGCCTGTGTGATTCAGAATCCTATAAACAAGGTAAAGAAATATATTCCACATAGCAGCTCTGTCTGTACTCACATAGTTTACTATAAGCCTGACAAACTTGGAGGCCTTTTAAATGGGGTCACAGCATTGGTGGACAAGGAAAATGCAACTGGCGTCATCTACTTGGACTTGTGCAAGGCATTCGACACTGTCCTGCACAACAACCTGGTCTCTAAATTGGAAAGATATGAATTTGATGGGTAGACCACTTGGTGGATAAGGAACTGGCTGGATGGTTGTGGTCAAAGGCTCAATGTCCAAGTGGAGACCAGTGATGATAGGCATTCCTCAGGGGTCAGTACTGGGACTGGTGCTGTTTAACATCTTTGTCAGTGACATGAACAGTGGCGTCATAGAATCACAGAATTGTCATGGTTGGAAAGGACCTCTGAGATCACCGAGTCCAACCATCAACCCACACACAAAAAAAACAAAAGCAAAAATTAAAAAAACCCAACAAACCCCAACAAAAAAACCCCAAACCAACACAAACACAACCCAAAAACCACACACACACAGACACCCTCCCACCAAAAAGCACCCACAAAAAAACCCCATAACTTTGGCCACTAGAGCATGCCCTGAAGTGCCACATCTACACCTTTCTTGAATACCTTCAAGGATAGTGACTCAACCACCTCTCTGGGCAGCCTGTTCCAGTGCCTGACCACTCTTTCAATATAGAAATTCTTCCTAATATCCAATCTAAACCTCCCCTGCTGCAACTTCAGGCCATTTCCTCTGGTCCTGTCATTATTTACTTCGGAGAAGAGGCAAACACCCACCTCCCTACAACCTCCTTTCAGGTAGTTGTAGAGGGCGATGAGGTCTCCCCTCAGCCTCCTTTTCTTCAAACTAAACAACCCCAGTTCCTTCAGCCACTCCTTGTATGACTTGTTCTCTAGACCTTCACCAGCTTGGTAGCTCTCCTCTGGACCCATGCCAGCACCTCAATGTTTTTCTTATAGTGAGGGGCCCAGAACTGAACACAATATTTGAGGTGCAGCCTCACCAGTGCTGAGTACACAGGCGTGATCACTTTCCCTGCTCTTGCTGGCCACGCTATTCCTGATGCAGGCCAGGATGCTGTTGGCCTTCTTGGCCACCTGGGCACACTGCTGGGTCATGTTCATCTGGCTGTCAACCAGCACTCCCATGTCCTTTTCTGCTGGGTAGCTCTCCAGCCACTTTTCCTCAAGCCTGTAGCATTGTCTCGGGTTGTTGTGACTGAAATGCAGGACCCAGCACTTGGTCTTATTGAACCTCATACAGTTGGTCTTGGCCAAGGGAGAAGATCCAGCCTCTCCAGGTCCCTCTTCAGACCCTTCTACCCTCAAGCAGCTCAACACTTCCACCCAATTTGGTGTCATCTGCAAACTTACTGAGGGTGCACTCAATCGCCTCACTCAGATCACTGATAAAGATGTTGAAAAAGACTGGCCTCAAAACTGAGCCCTGAGGGCACCACTGGTGACCGGCCACCAACTAGATATGATCCCCTTTACCATAACTCTCTAGGCCCGGCCATCCAGCCAGTTTTTATCCAGTGGAGAGTACACTTATCTATGTCATGATTCACCAGCTTCTCCAGGAGAATGCCGTGGGAGATGGTGTCAAAGGCCTTCCCAATGTCTAGGTAGGCAACGTCCACAGCCTTTCCCTCATCCAATAGGTGCACCACATGGTCATAGAAAGAGATCAGGTTGGTCAAGCAAGACCTCCCTTTCATAAACCCATGCTGGCTGGCCCTGATCCCCTGGCTGCCCTGCACTTGCTGTGAGACCTCACTCAAGATGAGCCTCTTTATGATCTTTCCCAGTACTGAGGTCAGGATGACAGGCTTGTAGTTCCCTGGACCCTCCTTCCAGCCCTTCTTGTAGATGGGCACCACATTAGCCATGCTCCAGTCATCTGGGACCTCCCCTGTTGACCAGAATTGTTGATAAATGATGGGAGAGAGGTTCAGTGAGCTCCCTCACCAGCTCCCTTAGCACTCTAGGGTGGATCCCATCAGGCCCCATGGCCTTGTGCATGTGTAGGTGCAGAAGCAGATCATTAACTACTTCCTCCTGGATTATGGGGGTGTCGTTCTGCTCTTCATCCTTATCTTCCAGCTCAGGAGGCTGGACACCCTGGGGGTAGCTGGTCTGACTGTTAAAGACAGAGGCAAAGAAGGCATTAATTATCTCATCCTTTCCTCATCCTTGGTTGCAATGTGCCACCCCTACATCTACAGGTGGTAAACCCTCCTTTTGATTATAGTCCTTGATCCTCAAACCAGGATGGGATGGGTAAGGGGATCTCCAAGCAGCGTAACTGGTTACTGTAATGCTGGCCACTGTGTGGTAGTTGCAAGCTTTGTTACTGTATTATTCCACAGTATCTTCTTAAACATAGTATCTTATTCTTCATGTCTTTATGGTTCCCAGTTAAATATAATAGTAGACCCTAGCTACTTGTATCACCTGCTTACTTTTTGGGGTTTCTGGGTTTTACTAAAGTAAAACACAATCACCCCTCTGCCCCATATGATTCCCTTAAGACAAACTTCTCCTAAAAGTTCTGTCTTGCCCAATTCAGCCTGACCAGGGCCGACCACTCCCCCTCAGTCAAACCAAATAATCAAAATATAATCAAATCAGTAACAGGAGGAGGCCATGAGCTAGGGTCCCTCTCAGGCACAGCAGTGACAAGCTAGTGACAAGGAGGAAGGAGGTCAGCAGGAGGCTCAGATCATTCAATTAGAGGCTTTTTTTAGCATGTCCCACATTGGCAGCAGTATCCTACAAATAGGTGAAAATTGAAAATTGTCATCGAGTTCAGTGCTGCTGGTTTCTGTGCTGACTGAGAGGCTTTCTTCCTCTCCATTGAGTTTTGCTGTGAAACAAAGGTGTGTGGCTGGATCATCCTGCTGGCCATGCAGTAACAGCTCAGCTTCAAACTTCTGTTGTCCACAATGTGCTGTTTAAGCAGTCCCCTGGTTCAGGGATCCCCTCCTTTCTCTGGCCATCTGGGCACCTCTGACAGCATCATGCCTAGTGTGGGGTGACAGGCGTGGGTCTGGCCAGCAGTGTTAGAAGTACTCTCCTACCAACAACTGCTCTGTCTTGATTTGAGATGCCACAACAGGCATGCAGAGAACATTCCAGAGCTGCAGGTGGGCAGATAATGGTCTCTATGGGGTTTGGATTGTTCTAACCTACTGCAAGCCTTCAGAGTGCCATTTGGCAGCTGCCACAAACAAACAGGTCCATTCTGGTTTTGTTCTTTCTGGGTTCATGAACTCACAGAGCTTTTTTCCAGTTAACTGAAATGACAATGCAAAATACTCACCAGCACTGCTCCCAAGGCTGGAGCTGTGGCTGCAGGAAAGGAGAAACTAGGAGCATTTTCCTCTACCCTGGGATTAGCTGCTCCTTGACATGTTCAGGGATGCCTCTAGAACAGCCTTTGGAGGCTAAGAGCTACTTGTCTCTGGTCCCTGGAAGTCCAAGGCACAGCACCTGAAGTATTAGATATACCTCCAAAATAGAATGACACCAAATTCCATCAAAATCAGAAAAAAAGAGCAAAGTCAATATACAATATAGTGTACAGTATAATGCATTAATTGTCTTTTAATGGATTTGGCAAAAACATACCAAATCCTGTAAAATGCTGAATATATGATATGGATAAACAAAATTCAGAATCTGTTCCCCTGAATTGAAGAAACACGTGTGGGAAATTGTAATCAGACCTGAAAAAATTGTTGGTTTAAGTAGTGACTAGAGTAAGCCTCTCTGCTACAAAGTGGTATTATCCTTGTGGTTTGTGATGAGAAAAGGGCATTAAGGAACTCAAAGAACTTGTCTCTGATGAAGATTTGTATTTAATTCATCTACACATACAACAGAGACGTGCACTTGCATATGTGTATGGTTAGAAAAATAAGGTCAGGGAAATGTGAAGTCGTTTAGAGAACACCTGCAGTAAAATTTTGTCAAGACATCAGAATTCTAACAGTGAAGACATGTATATACATGTATATACACACACAGAGATTTGCACAGTGGTAGGTATCTGTTCTTGCCAATACTGGCGCAGGTTTCACATTTGCTGAACGGCAGCACCACCGTGTGACACTCTGTAGGGTTACCCGCCTATGTCTTAACGCTGCATTTGCCAAGTGGAGACACAGCTTGCTAGGGTTTGCACGGGTCACACGAGAGGCAGATCCGAAAAAATTCTGTTGGCAGTTACTTCTTTTGTTTCATTTGCACTTGATTGAAAAGCAGGAACAACTGATCCAGCAGTCAGCCAGCTCCCAGAGCACCAGCCCAGAGAGGTGCTGGAAACTGGGGTCCTAACCTTTTCATTTTGGTTTTTCTTCTGTCATTATGGGCACCCTGCTGGTGCACTAACTCTTAGAGTCATTACAAATGCACCAGGAGTTAGACTAATCTGTTTTCCTTGCTGGGACTGAGGAGAAATACAGATGAAAAGCAACCTGTGTGTGTCATCAGTGAGGTGAGGTTTTTGAAGTTCAAGGAATGATGTCAGCATAAGCTGCAAGGAACAGGTAGGAAAACTGTATATGGAAATACTGTTAGGCAGTCTTTAACACACTCGCTGTCTGGAGCTTGGTATCATTGGCAGTTTCTTGAGATTTCTAGTCCTTTTAAAATGAAGCCAGCCCTCATGATTTTTAGGTTGGATAGCAGCATCTAAGCAGATTAAAATAAAGATGACTGCTGCCACACTCCTTGGTAACTCTCCAAATGCTGAGTTGTCTTTCACCATTTTCAGGATGGACTGTGAGACAGAGTGCAAATGGTTGAACATGAATAGGGAGTGTTAACCATAGGCAGGTAGTGTTAAACACTAACACTTCGGATGTTTGAGTGCCTCAGGGGGCATGTTTGGCTCATCAGTTCAGAAGGGCACAGGTCCCCCTGTAATTCCTGCATCACATCTGCTGGCCTCCTGTGAATGGCTTGTCTATGCAAAGGTGTCTGAAGTGTGCCACCTGGATGCATCACTTGGTACTTCTGTGAGGTTTCCTTGCTTTGCCACCATTTCTGGTATTTCATCACCCTGTGTCCTTGTGTGGTATGAACAGAGGACCACTTCCTTACCTCGTGGAGATGTTAGGAGCAGAAACACACTCACATACTCACCAAGATACCCCAGGGTGAAAGTTTGTACACTTCTGATAGCCTTGACAGAGATATTTCATGACATTTTTTTCACTTGGTAGCATGGCCTGAGGCAGTTCTGAGGACAGACACCGATCCTCTCCCAAGGAGCTCACAATCTATGAAAACAAATGACAGATGAAAAACATCCCAATACAAGTTGCCAAGATGAATGAGGTACCTTAGGGAATCCTCTTTTCCATGTTATGTACTCAAGTAATTTATTTAGATGTTTGTTATATTAATCCATTCAGCTTTCATACTGTGCTCAGTGTTTTATAGCTGTTAGCTAGCTATCTGTGCAGTATCACACTGAGGCTGTTAAATGCCATCATCCCCATGTTAGGAACTGGAACACTAGCAGAGAGGTTAAGTCTTCTCAAAGTTTCATAGTGAGACAATTAAAGATTTCCTGCAAGGCTAAAAGACAAGACTTCATTCTTTTCTGGCCTGCTTTCAGGCTCCAAATACGCACAGCTTTTTGCAATAGCTGTCTCTATTTATCATATGCTTTTACTTTCTTAAAATATATAAAATTGAAGCCACTAACTTAATGTTGAACTACAGACATTTTTCACTTCCAGACCAGAGTTATTAAATTCTATTCTGATCTTTTCCAGCCACACATGCCCAGGACCGCTCCATGTCCCTGTGAGCTTTTGTGGCCATTCCCTCAAACTGTGTCTGCTTGTTGTCTTCACTGTCCCAAGATGGCCAGCTGCTCCAGAGCTAGAACACTGGCTGTTCCTCAAAATAAGCCCTTCCCAGTAGGTACACATGGTGATACCTTGACCTGGGGTAATTTTATACGCAGCCCTAATCTCTGCCTCATCCTATTTAGTGACACCCTGAAAGAAAGATATATATAAGAAGGACATAGAACTATTGGAGTATGTCCAGAGAAGGGCAACCAAGATGGTGAAAGGCCTCGAGAGCAAGACTTAGGAGGAGTGGCTAAGGTCACTTCTTTGAAGTGACCGAGCAGTTGTCTCTTGGAGAAGACTGAAAGGAGACCTCATGACAGGCTACAAGTTCCTCAAGGGGGCAGCAGAGGTGAGTTGCTGATCATTCTCTGGTGACCAGTGATGGGGCTCAAGTAAATGGAATGAAGCTGTGTTAGGGAAGTTCAGATTGGACATTAGGAAAAGGTTTTTCACCGACACGGTGCTGGGTCACTGGAACGGGCTCCCCAGGGAAGCGGTTATGGCACCAGCCGTGTTAGAGTTCAAGGAGAGTCTGGATAACGCTCTTAGTCATATGGGTTAGTTTTAGGTAGTCCTATAAGGAGCAGTGTGTTGGACTCAGTGATACTTACGAGTCCCTTTCAACTTGACATACTCTGTGATTCTATGATTCTATAACTACTTAAAGTACAAAGCCATTATTTATTAACTAATTTACATAAAAGATAGCTTTTGTAACAAGCTGCTACATGAAGCATTAATAAGCTCATCACCTTGAGCAGGTCTGAAATGCCCTGTGAAAACCAAACTTCCTGGGCATGGGAGTTTGGCCTGTGAGGTGAAGGAAGCTTTCACTGATGAAAGAGAGTTTAATGGGCATGGTTCTATGTTTCACTGAAACTTACCTAGCTCCCTCATCTGAGTTTTCCTCTCTTTTGTCTTCTTAAAGAGTGTGTGAGGCTGCTTCCCAGGACTAACATGACTGACATGAAATCCAGTCTTCCCTTTCTGGGAGCTGCACAGTTTATTGCACCCTGTGCTTTCCTACTGCTCTATCTCCATACATGCTAAAATATTTGAAGGAACTTTATTGAAGGAATAACCCTGGTAGAGAAGACCTAATGGAGACTAAAAATTTGACCTTCACTGGTAGAAAAACAACACGGAGAAGCTTTTTTTTACAACCAGTCACTCTGAAGGTCTCTCTTATTTGAAATTCTCTGTTTCCTTTAGCTGTTTTCCAAGGCTGCTTCTGGCAAGTAGCAGGACACGGAGCTATGTGAGTCCCCAGTAATAGAAATATCAGCCATACAGAAGAGTGGTCCCAAGAAGTCAGAAAGCTTTGAGTAAAGCTTGGGTGTGTTAATCCAGTCTCTTTTAGGGTTTAAGTGAAGAGGTTAAGGATTGCTTTGTTCTGAACTGCAATGGAAGTTGTTGCAGAAGATGAGATGCCTCTTGATGTGATGTCTTGGGAAGGTTTCGTAGCTCTCCTCAGTTTTTCATTCCACATCCGAAGTCAGAAACAGTAACTCCCATCACAGCTTTTTCTACCTACAGTAAGAAGCATCAGGGCACAACCTGGTTAGTTTATACCAAGGTTGATGAGTTGATTGATAAGTCATTGCTAAGGGCATACTGTGGTTAAGAAGGATTTGATGAAAATAGATGTCACGGATGAAGCAAGAATTTGCAGGATAATTCTCCAGAGTTGGTGCCATGTGGAAGCATTTGTATCATTATTTCCCTTTTATGAATGTTCTGGAGGAAAGCAACCACTGCCAAGCAAAGCCTACAGACTATTAGATGGATTACTGGATGAAGGGGAGGAAGTCATCTTCAGGGAACTGCATGCCATTAAAGGTTAGTTTTTAACAAGCATACAGTAGGATCACTGCCTTACATGAGTTGACTGCAGTAGTTTGCAATAAACTAAAATTAATTTTAAAATATTTACAGTTTGCATGTCGTTTAAGCTTACAATATTAAGAAAATGCATCTCAGCTCGTGGATTCGTATTGCAAAGTGTTTAGGGGCAGCACTAAACTAAGATCTGGCCTGCTTCCCCTGTCACCAGCCACTTGTTCCTGTCTCCAGGCTAAGGCGGGATTTTTGCTGCTTCTCAGCTGAATCAGTGCAACTGTGTGTGTGATTGTAGTATTAACTAGAGTAGGGAACTTAATCTGAAATATAAGTCATTAATTTTGGCAGTGACACTGGAGGCACAAGTACAGCTTTTTAGCATGGCTGAAGTGTGAACATGCTCTGTAGATCAGTAACAGAAATACCACTAGGGGACATAGGCACCATCTCTGGCTCCTTGTGAACTCCAGCTTCCAAACTATCATTTTGAAAGCTTCCAGCATAGTGAAGAAAACACTGGTTTCTCCACGTTCAAAGCACAAAGGGAAAAAATCTGGGTGACTTATGTGACAACGATGTGCACACTGTTATTTTCTCCAGCTTGCAGTGTTTCCATGCCAAGAAACTTTCTGAAGATGTACTGTATTTCATGTTTATTTACAGTGAGGCCTGTACTGATTAGCATAGATTTCTGAGTTAAATCAAATAAAGTGCTAAAACTGTGCTCAAGAAAATGCCTTTTGTTTAGGTGTACTTGCTTTTCTGACAGAAAAAAATTAATGTCAAACAAAGAAACTGTGTCAGCCTTATGTAAATTTGTTTGATCATGCCATAACATGTATTTGAAAAACACTTCCAAGTTGTAGAAGGAGAGTAAAGGTCAAATATCAGCAACAATGGGCAAATGGTAATGTCATACTTAGTTACCAATACTGTATATGTGTCATGCTCTTCCAGTTACTACTGCAGTTTTTGTCTTCAAAGCACTGTGGTGAATTTGTGATAGGCTTGGCACAAAATGTCACTGAAAATGAAAAAGAGAAATTACAATTCTGAATGTGATGACGGAAGTGCTGGCAGACAAGTATTGTCTGTCCAAATCAATAGAAGAGAGGAAATGATATATTTTTACTGGCTTTTCTTACTTAATTAGTCACAGGCAAATTTGCAGCTAGGAAAACACCCAGTACACTGAAATGAAAGGAAATGAGCAGACAGTGGTCTCAGAGAGAATGGTAGAGTGTCACGGACTGACGGCTGCAGTAGCAGGCCACTGACAGGATGCTTCCGTGACTTCCTCTCTTATTGACAGGGATTCTCAGGGACCGAGGGCTGCGCGCAGCGTTCGCCTCGCACAGAGGAACAGCCACTTGGGGACTGTATTTTAGAGCGGAAAGAAAGATGCCGCCTTCACCACGCCCACAAATTGTTACTGACACCAAATTAAATTTACCAATTAACCGGTTTATTAAGGGAAAAGCCAAACTAAGGGACAAGGGTTCAGGAAAGGTAGACTGATGGATATACCAGGGAAAAGTAATTTGCCCTTTTTAAACGCACACTCCGAGGGAGGGGTGCAAGGATCAATGGAGTAAAAGGGAGGAGGGCGAGCCCGATGAAAATCCTCTTTCAGAGGTTGTGACATGTGTGTGAGTATGAGGACAGGGACCGCGGTGAGGACAGGGATTTAAGGGATAGGGTGCACGGTTTTGTTACCCTCTCGTGAGGTCCCAGTGTGAGTTGCACCTCCTTTTCCAGCAAGCAGGCTCGTGGAAGAGGGGGGAGGCTTCCCAACTGCAGACGCTCCGATAGCGCAGGTAGCCGTAGCAGCGGTGACGCCAGCAGAGTCCACCCTCTCCGGCGATGGCTTCCCCGGCAGCAGTGGCAGTGTCCCGGCAGCAGCAGGTGGCTTCCCCAGCGGCGGCGTTCTGGCAGCAGCGCGGCAGGCAGGCAGCTCCCCGGCTTGGGGGCAGGCAAGTCCTCCGCGGGTGGTGTCCAGAGTAGGCCACACGGAACCAGCAAAAGTTGTCGCCTTTTATATTCCAGGGATCCCCGTTTAATTTAGCGTCACTGTTCAAGTTTGTGCCGCGATGCATTCATCTTACTAACATATTAATAAGGCCCAAAGCCAATTAGTTTTTATGGGTCCAAAGCCAATGCAGGCATTGTTAGGGGCAGTCCATAACCTTTTGTCCATTTTGCTGCATTTGTATCACAACCTTTGTATTCCTTTTCTTGCCTTTGGCCCTATCAGTAGAACAGACAGGCCTGTTCTTGTCCGTCCTTGAGTAATCAGTAAAAGTCACCTCTGCTGGCTTAAAAGGCATTTTATTTAGTCTTATGTGAGGGGAGAAGACGGACTGTTCTCCACATAGAAGGACCACTGGGAATTTCAAAATATCAGCCTTCTGCTGTAGCGGTTATGTTGCTGAAATGGCACATATGAACTATCTTTTTCGGGCCCCAAAGAGGACACTGAGGGCAATGAGGAGCTAGTCACTTCAAGTGCCTAGTGCTGTTGTCTTTCTTTCTTGTCATAACATGAATGAGACTGCTGAATGATTCTTTGATTCATACATGATTTTTTATTCATTTTTACTATAAGTGCCTTCCACCTTTCCATAATCCCCAGCAAAACACAGTCCTGGATAACGAGAAGTGAAAGCAGGTCTCTGTGGAATAGTATTTCATCCCTCTCCAAGGATGGCTTCCCATGTGGAGAGAAGGAATGCAGCAGAAATACTTCCAAACTGCTGGCCATCCTCTCCTTGTGTGTTGTGTCATCATCTGCGACCCTGAAGACGTTCCTGCTCCTATGAACATACTATGGAAGGAGGTCACACCTGCTGCTTTCCAATGGGAAATGCCACAGGAGTCAGAACATGCACACAGGCAGGGATACCCCAGCAGATCTCCCTGCTGCCTAAGCCTTTCTAGCCTTTCCCCAGTGCTTAAATGCTTTCACCCAACTGAGTCTTGGTTTCTCACCAAGCTTATGATTTGCCCACTTTACCACCTCCCATGGCCTGCCCACCTGGCCTCCAGCCTGGCATCATCCCTGTCCACAACCACATCACATTAAGCTTTGCTTCCACCAGAACCTTGGCCATGGTGACAAGCCCAATAGCTCACATGCAGGGGAGAGAGGGCTTATCATGGCTCAGTGTGTCTTGTAGGTGTTTGCTTCCTCACCTTGGAGAGATTTAGTGGAATATACTGTAGTGTATACATATATATAGTGTAGTGTAATGTAGTATAGCACAACACACCTGTGCCACAAGCCTCAGTGCTACTAGCTGCCTCTGTGGTCAACTGTGTCCCAAAAGCATGCATGAGGTGAAATCCAGACCATGACTTTCCTGCCCCTCTCTTTATGCAAGTGGTGGGGGAAGACTGCTTCAGCATACCTGGATTTAGTATCCAGGCTTTTTCCCCTTACTCCTCTTGACATCACACCCCAACTGGTAACTCTTGAGTCAGTCTTTGGCTAGTTCCCTTTTCATGCCCTCATAGAAGCAGGGCAGCCCCAGTCCCACTGCTTTCTCATGCTACTTCCTTTTGGTGGCTTCAATTCAGCAGCAGAACCTTGTTCATATGCTTTCTTCCATCTCTGAGATCATGCTAAGCCCATCTGAAATGCTAGCTCCACATTAGTCCATCCTTGGACTGCATCTAAGCATCACTACCTTCACTTTTCCTTTAATTAATAATCAGATTTTTCTAATGAGTTTACTATAAACAATATTTGCTTTATGTGTTAAATAGGTTAAAAATGCTATTATAGTAAGAAACATAAGTCTAGTGATTAAGGCAAATAAATTCCTTGTGTAGGTGCTTTGAATGTCACCAAGTCAAACTGTAACACACTAATAATGGCAAGATATTTGAAAGTTAATGTGAAATTATTTCAGAAAGAAATCCCAGACTTCATTAATACTCCATCTGACAGCTGCTCAGTCTTCTTGCAGTGCTGTATATATGGAACTTGTCATTGCTCCCTGCTTCTGCTTAACCATCAGACACCTGAACTCTTGCAAAACTTGTTCCTCCAATGACAATGTAGAACAAACTTGTGCTCCACTTCCTTCATAGATTTGTGATTCTAGAAATATGTACTTGCATTACTTCACCTGGGCCTTTAGCCTTTCTGAAGCCAAAGAATTTGCCTATTCATGAATGCAAAGCTATACATGTGTGTGAATGTTCGCAGATCAAGGTTCATGTAGTGAATTGTCCCATTCACTTCAACTTCATGAAGTCCTTCAGGATAACAGATTGACCAGTCTGTAAGTTTGCAAGCCTCCTGTAAATGCTTAGGGACATAATTGTTTTTAGTGTTGCAAGAGAACCTTCTGGATTTAGTGGAGGTGTTTAGAGTAGTAAAATTAACACATACGTAAGGCCCTGTAAGTAGTTTTAAAATAGTTTGAGTTTGTTGTAGCTCTGCTTTCTTTTACTGTTTTGTTTTTTTACTACTAGTAGGTCTTTTAGAAAAGTGTTTGAAATAAGAGAGGAGAAATAGAGCAAAATAGTATTTGAAACAACCTTTGATATTTCTGTAATAAAAAATTTTAAATGTATGGAGTGCCTTTAATGCATCAGCTTGCAAATGCCAATTCCTTTTAGGAGGGTTACAAATATACATGTATTGAAATGATTAGAGAATAAAAATCTAATTTAAAAAACTTTTATTCTAGAATAG
Source organism: Hemiprocne comata (assembly GCA_020745705.1). NCBI lineage: Eukaryota > Metazoa > Chordata > Aves > Apodiformes > Apodidae > Hemiprocne > Hemiprocne comata. The sequence continues at coordinate 46,607,128 of CM036616.1, forward strand.
AATACACATTTTATAGCTTGTGTACAAGGTGCTCAAGTGCATTTTGAGGTAAAGGAATCTGATTGGCTTTCTGAAAACTCTGTTGAAACACTGCAGAGCTGACTTTAATAGTAGACAACTGTTATTTCAGTGGCTCTGCATGATCTGAACTTTGGACAATTTAGTCTAACTTTGCCTTAAGTGTATGTCAGCATTATTTGCTATATGTCAGAAATTATTTTAATTTCTTCAATGTAGCCCATTGTAACGTTATGGTAGTATCATTCCCACTAACGTGTTTCTATGGTTGTTCTAGTGCGTTGGACCTAGACTTCTCTGGGAGCTGCTCTCCCAGGACTAAGAGCAGCAATCAAAGATCAAAAATGTATCTGATCTGGTTTTAGAGAACTAAAAGCACTGATGCCATTTAGGAAACGTGGAGGGATTTTGAGAGAATGACACCTCTTGGGCAACTGAGTTGCTCCTCGAGAATCTTGTAATTTTTAAAATTTCCTTCCAAAAGCAAAAGATACATAGGCAAGTTTGGTGAGTTTTCTTTGACTTTTTCCATAGTAGTGCTAGAAACATAGTGTTTTGTTTTAAAAAAAACCACAAACTGGAGACAGTTGATAATGAGGAATATTAATAATGAAGTGCAGAGTAGTATCCCACAGAAAGTTTGAAAGTGTGTTCAGCACTGGAATGTGTATGGTGTCAATCTTAAGATGACAGAAATTAAATAAATTCTGTAATAGCTATCTTTCTATGCTATCTTTTTATGCTATGTTTTTCTTATTATTTGATAATTGACATTGCTTTTATTTATTTCAAGAAGAGCTTGAATCAAGACATTCTTCACAGAGATAACTGAGTAAGTCCTATTAGTGTCAGTAGAGATGAGTATGTAAACTCCACTGTTTTTCTTAAACTAATAGAAATTTGTTATGGTTTGGGAGACCTCATCATGGTGTTGGACACCTATCAGAGAGAGGGGTCCTTAGCACCCTGAGAGACTGGCAGGGGTCAGTATTCCCACCCACTTCCTGTCACAATCTATAACAGCCAGGAGAGGCGGAAGCCGCTCTCTCCTTCCTCCACTCTCCTCCTCCCGTTTTACCCTTTTTCCTTGTGTTGTAGTAAACTTGTTTCTAGGTTCAGTTTCCAAAGTTGAAGTCTCTCTTTCGTATTCCCCTTATCTATCTCCCCTTGGGAGGGTGGAGGGGGGTAACAGAGAGCAATTCTGTCCTCTGGTTTGTTTAGGGTTCACCTTTAATATTTAAACCAGAACAAAATTACATGTGCGTAGGAGAGTAACACAAACTAGCAGAACAGAGGAAAATCTTAGTTAAAACCTAGAATGGCACATCTGCTGTGACAAGTTGAGCTTAAACTTAAGAATGTGAGACCATTCAATAATGACATTACCTCTTCATGACACAGGCATGAAAAGGAGAAGAAAAAATCCCATAAACTAACCATGTCTCCAGGCCCAGAATAGTACTCCAGGCTGTGGCATGAGGCACAGGGTATGTTTCCAACCATCCTGTAGTTGTTTCTTTTATTGGCATGCTCAGATCTTGTATTTGTAGAGCTAGTTTGGCTTGCCAAGATTTTTTTTTTTGAAAATTCATAGATAAGGTTTCTGAAAACTGAAATGGTGTGTGTATCTGTATGCCCTTTCATGTATTCAACAACATAGGTCATAAAGGCTTTGCACAAGTACAGCAAGACAAACTTATTTTGCTTTTACCTTATTGTAACAGTCAAGATCTTAGTTTTTTAGCATGTATCTATACATCTATCTGTATAGAAATTTAAATAAATACTATAGACTTAATATGTTTACATTTTTGGAATGAGAAAAGAGCAGCATTTTTATTTTAGTTTGATAGATTGTTATGATGCCTGAGGTGAATACACTGTGATTTTTTACAAGAAAAAAACAGCACCTTTAAATTGAATTTATTTTAGCATATGCTATATATTTTTTTAAAGTATTTTTTTTTTCCTTTTAGTGTACGCTGAGTTTTATTCCCCATCAGGATAATGAGAAAATCAGAAAATGCAGGCTAACTGTCCTTTTCTGTGGTAATACTATTCTTCCTGCTTTTCTTCTAGCTGTAGCTAGGTAAGTTGGTAGGTTATATCATGGCGATTTCTGCATTTCAGTATATTTATATTAAATTTAATAGCAGTAACTCCTGCTACATGGTATTCTGTGCACTCTTGTGTACACTACACAGCATTTATGCAGTGCATCAGTCAGCACTCTCTATTTGCTCCAGTTATTTATATTTTGATTTTCTTTCTGGTATAAAAATCACGAAGGAAATGAAAAGTCACCATAAAATACATGTATTTGACCAAAGAAACTTACTTTGGAAAAAATGTCACTGAGTAATTTTTGTCTCCCCTGGCACTTAAGGCTTTTTTTTGTGATGTTGTTCGCCTCTCCTATTCCTTTGTACCTTTGTAGTCACTTTCTGACTTTTATATTTTGATGAAAGCTTGATACCTCTTTCCATGTTTCTCAAGTTGCATACGTAAAAAAAATCCTCCGTTCTGCTTTTATGCTCATTTGTAATTTCATTGGTCTTTTGCTATTTTCCTCTTTTACATTTTCAGAGGAATAAAGTCAGTTAATCGTCTTTCCTGTGATGACCTCAGATTCACTTGTGTTTATCTGCCTAAATTTTTTCTTTCAATCAATTCCACTCACCCTTTTCTTCAGTGATCAAGATACGTTTTCTAAGAAACAAATATAGCCATTGCCAGTAGACTGGTAGAATCTCCTTATTCTCATTGAATGTAATTAAATCATAACTGCTCCTCCCTATTGAACTACCATCTTACAGTTCTAGCCATGATACTGAAATTCAGTATGTTTGGAAGCGTCATCTTTTGTTTGTTTTTTTTTGCACTAGAACTTAATGACTTTTTTTTTCTAATTTAAAAATGTGTAGAGCTTTTATGAAGTGCTGTAGGCACCGTGTAAGGCTGTCTCTATAAATTACCATTTTAATAATCCAACAGAGAAACTGGGGTCAAATCAAACAGGGTTCTTCCACATTCACTTCCAGAGGAATCCTGTCATACCAGGCAGAATCCTGAAACAAACCCAAACAACACTTCATACAGCTCTGACTGGTGACCACTGACTGCCTGCAAATACTCCCCATGTTATTAGAAGCATTCATGCCCAAAACATAGATGCATTTGTCAAGGGCACACAGCACAGAAGTGTGTATTACCTATTTGCTTCTCCTAGCACACTCAGCACAACAACTTGTCAGCACCTCTGAGGGTAAATGGCCAAGTACGCTCTCCCACAGTTGGCTACTCCATAGCCAGTGAGCAGGATGTTGGACTGCTCTATGTATGTGCAGCCTCTCTGTATGCAAAAGACGAAGCCTCTGGAAATCTGTGGTAAAGTTACCAAAATGTTTATTTGTGTGTGATAGTTAAAAAAAAAAAAAAAAAAAGCTGCTGTAAGCCTAAGTGGTTTAAAACCCTTGAACTGCCAAAAGATTGTATAGTGGTTATTTATGTTACTAATTCTATTTATTTTCTAATTTTTTAAACGATGACATTCATACATTCGTAATGTCTTGACACAATGAGTTGCCTTGACATTGTGTACCTTTGTCCTTAGCCATAATAATTTACCTCACTAGATGTGAACTGACAGATTCTCCTGATTCCTGGTAGCAATGCAATGTCATCTAAGTGCTGTAAGAATATTTAATGAATAGACTAGTGTTTAAAAAAAAAAACCAGTAACTTATCCCAAAACCAGATTGAGAAGTGGATACTGTGCTTGTAGGACAATAATTGTAATGCTTCTCCAAACTGAAAATACTTAGCCATTGTAAAAAAAAAAGAAAAAAAAAATTAAAATACCGAGCGGTCTGTGTTAAATATCAGTTACTTAAATTGTTAAAAAGATTCAACTTTTAAAAATGCCTCAATCCTAAATGCTTTTCTATTTGGGAAAGGATAGCTTCACAGGGTAGCTCAAGAATTCTTGCAGGAATGGCATTTCAAAGGGTAAGAAGGGAGTGAGAGACCTGATATGTGACTCTCTTGGACAAGAACTACATCTGCTTCCCAATCAGTTTTGCTGTCACAAGGCTGGTCTGTTGTACTCTGCCCAGTGCATGAAGTCCTGCAGATATCATATCAACAGATGATTCAGGTAGGTCCTTGCACGTTTGGTAAGAAGTACTGAAGGCTCTGACCAGATCCCAACCCAGCTTGGTGGCAGAAGTTTAGCTTTATATGGAGAAAGATTTGAAGTTTCCCATTTTGTGGTAAGGAAGTCTAATACTCCTGTTGCAATTTAATCCCTACATCTCCATTAGTCTGGAAGGATGTCTCTTAGAGTACAATACAGTATTCATTATACATTTATAAAACACTAAGCATTTTATTCAGCCTTTCAGTTCTGTTTTGATACAATAGATCATTGTGCAAAAGGCTATTTTATAAAAACATTTTTTATGTCAAAGACTAAATGGGTTTGTGCATTTTACTGGTATTAAACAGAAGGCTCTAAGCTTGAGAGAATATAATACTTTCTTTATACTAGTCCATAAGATCCTGTTTAAATTTTTTTTTTTCCTAAGAAAGTTATTCAGGATACCAAGTTAATTTATGCTCTTGATTAAATCCATCTCAGCATTATAGTAAATCATTGTCTGATTTTTAAATATGAGTGTCGATATTTTTATTGGATGGACCCGTAACAAAATCTTTGAGTATCTCTTCTGATACATTTTCAGTGATACAAGGCACTCTATGGAATATATGGTATCCAAGACATTATATAACTCCACTTATTTTTTTAGTTGCTGTTCAGTTGTAAATGACATATTCTGAAAATTTCTCTTCCTTCAGGCTATTTCTGAAGACATATAAAGAGTTAGTTATTTTTTGACATGCTCAGGAAAATCCTTTTGCATAAGTTAATTAGTGATTTACTTCAAGATAGCAAAAGGGAGCTTAATTAATCATGATGGTGCATGTTGAATTATTCATAATGATTTTATTTATTTTTTTTTTTAGCCAATGGCATAACAGGGATGGAAAGCAGTCCCTAGATGTCTGTAAACATTTGTTATTCTTCAGAAGGTGCAGTTAGTATATAATAGGCAAATTTTGCCAACAGTAATATGTAGTGACTAAATAGCAGCAAGCCAGGAAAGGACTGAAAACTAAGCCAGAATTTGTCTAGCAGCTTTCAGCTTTCTCCTCATCTATATATTTTTTTTCTCCTCTGCCTTCCTTGGAAATTATATGCAGAATTGGTTGACACTGAGTAACAGGCAAGCCTTAAACGTAACCTCAGTGCAAATAGGACATTGGTCACTACTTGTATGAAAATGGTACAATTTATGAGGATGCTTGATCCAAATTATCTAGCCAAATCCAACAGAACTTTAGTTATTTTGCTTTTAAGTTTGCTTTTCCCTGGATTTGTGCTTGTAGATTTCATTGTGAGTAGGGACTTATGTTTCTGTCAAACCTGAAAAGCATAGACTGTTTTTGTCAACGTATAACACAAGGTCAGTAGGGAGTCAGCCCAAAAAAAGGGTTTTGCCATGTTTTCTTTCCAAAGTTTATTCTGGACACTGACTGGTGTTCAGGGTTTTGGTTCTTAATATAATTTTGATTCCTTACTAACAGTCCTACTATCGGGGTAATTTGCTTGCTGCTTCTCAGAGTTACACCCAGCGTATGGTAATTAGCTGCCAGTTCCACTTTGTCCAAGGCTAGAAGATACTGCCTTTATTAAGAACAATGTGAAGCCTGCTAGTAACCATGTTAGGATGGTCTCCTGAAGGGATTTTGCCTGAACTTGTCTAATAGCATTTTTGTATACACACCTTCAAAAAGAACAAGACAAAATAAAGTTCAAGAAGGTTTTTAGATTATTTTAGTAATTGATTTATTTAAATAGTATCGTTCTAAGAAAGTCAGAGTTAAATGTGTGGGAGCATTACTTTTGCATGTAATTTTTTTCTCTGTGCTCAGTCAAGGCTCTTTTTAGCAGGGAATAGTTCATTGAAATTTTTGTTTCCGAAATTCTGATTTTAGAGAAGTTAGATTAATTTTTTCTTATTCTGTTCCTGACTAGGGCATGCTTAAGTCCTAGTTTCACTTCATTTTCTATCTTCTGTTGATTCAGGTCAGATCCATGGGTATAGAAAGCAAGCATAATGTAGTCAGGTCAGAAGCTGAAACACCAGATCTATTAGGTGACTGGTATCTTTATTATACCAACATTAGCGGATATCTCATGGCTAAGGTGCACCTACATTTGCCTGATCATAAAGATTTGCAACTACAAATATATTTATGTGGATGCAGTTTATCAGCTCTATGCCCAGTTTTGGACATGAAAATAATGTTGGGGCAAGTTTAGAAGCCAGAAAGAGGACCTTTGTAATCATGACCTTTAAGGTTATGCTGACACCAAGTTCCTGCTTTGCTCAAATATTCTGTAAGGAAATAATTGCAACTATTTGTGTGCCAATGATTACAAAATGTTCAATTACAATGTATTTCAAATATATAGAGGTTCACTTTTCACATATAGCACACAGCATTTTTCATCCAATGTATGCACACTGATTTAAAAATCCTAGTTAATATAGTCAATACCTGCTTCCTCAGACCCTCCATCCCTGTGCCATTAAAAAGCATATGTATTTTATTTTGTTTTACCTAAAAACCCCTAAACGCAATAGAGAGGGGAGGTGATTTGCTCTAAGTCACACATATATGGCCCATTATAATAATGTAATTTCAAAAGTATGACCCAGTAAGAAGAATGGGAATATAGCAGTATTTTTTTAGATAGAAATTTTGAATGGAAATTTCTCATGCTATTAGAGCACATATAAGAAAAGCAATTCAGAGGACTGTAATGTAGTTTCTAAGGGTTTTTTTGTTTGATTCGTTTTGTTTATAATAAAGCACAACATCAGAAGATGACAGTTCTTAAATTTTCAGTGGTTTACAGAATTGCAGTACTATCTAATAAGCAAGATTAAGAGATTTCTGAAAGAGTATTTTGAAAGTTCTTCGCATAAAATCAAGGAAAGCCTAAGTAAGTGAAGTCTAAATAAATGCCTGGAAAATAATTTTTTAAACTTTGTTGAACAACATGTTAAAATTTTAATTCCTATAGACCATTAACTTCTTGCAAGGAGCTTCTGATTTAATTAATGCATTATCTACTAAATTCCTCTACTATGTGGTTCTTCAGAACTTGAAAATAAAAGGCATGCCTAAAAGCAAAATTAAACTATCTGTAAGGTATAAAATAGAGTGATTCCTGACACTGTTTCCTTCCTGTAACCCTTTTCTCCTCTAACAGTCTTTTGAGAGTTTAGAAAAGTGATAATAAAACCTGGAATTAGTAGTAACTATATCAGACATGGTATGTTTAATAAAAAAATAGAATACTGCTACTTTTGATTTAATTGATAATAAATTTGAAAAGCTAGCAGATTTTCGTACTGAATATACCATGTCTGGTATTCATCGCTACTGTGTTGGAATGAGTGCATGACTGCCTCTGGACATATGTTCAGCTCTTTAAAACCTCAGGCCAACACACCACTATAAATCTCTCATTATCTGACCATGCTATGTTCTACATGGCTTGAGATCCTTGATAATCATCCCACAACATCTTTGTACAGTAAGATTCTTCTACCTATATTGATAGATAATTTTTCATTTGCTCAGTTCTGGAATCCCAGGACCCATGATCCTTTCATTTGGATCTGAACTCTTTAGCTAAGAACTTTGCTTGCTTCAGTAAAGCTAACTTTTCAGAAATGTGAGATTTTAGATTATCTATGCAAAGAGCCAAAAAGTATATAGAATTTTAGAGGATCCAATCCAATCAGATGTACAATGAAAGTCAAGTAACCAGGAGGAGCTAAGAATTTGGCACACGAACTCCCCAAAATCTGCCAGCCTCCTCATCTAAATAATTTTTCTTTCTGTTAAAATACAAGGGTAACAAAACAGAACAGCTGTTTTAACATCAAGTGTATTTTAAGATTATATGATTGATTTTTACCTCAAATCATAGCATCGCTCTTCATAGCAATTCTGTGTAAAATAATGGACAAAAATGGCAACATGGCTGATCGGGAACATATTGACCAGACAGAAGGGTTCTCTGGTAGTCTATTTGCTGCCAGTAGGACAACTGGCTCTGGCAGTGGCATAGTGCAGCAAATCTTTGGAAAAGTGCTATACCTGGGATGACATCAATTTCACTCTCCAGCTGAGTTTGCCTCTGAAACACTTTGTATGGATTCATTCCATTATGGCTCCATCTTTGTGGGAAGATTAACTGTAGCTCTGGCTCTTTGCAGCTAGTACTTCAGGTAGCATACATAGCAGGAAAAAGAGGAAACATATCTATTACAGTTTGGGAAGGACTGAATGAGACCTAGTGGAATTATTTTTTATGCTATAGTCTTGCATGACAACCATCCAAGAATTAATGAAAAATATAAAAGAATTGTTAGAAAGATAAACTAATTTCAACAGGACTCGGACAGATTTTTGAAGACAGTAAAATAATAATAAATACTATTTTAAAAGGTACTAGGTAAATTTTATTTCAGTGAGCCTTGAACTAATCATATACAGGTTTTGAAACAAAGATAAAATATAAAATAAACGGCTAAACATCCCCCTTTCTGTAGAGAAAAAGCATACCTTTACAGACATAGATATTTGGTTTTGAGCATACGAACAGTGGACTGTGGAAAACTAAATTACCAGCTATAATTATTGATTCAAAAACCTTTGACAAAAACCACTTTCTCACAGGATCAGGGGCGTATGACTGTTCTGGAAAAGAAACAGGCTAAAAGATTGCAAAACACAGCAATGGTTTGTGGATTGTTTTTAGCATTGCAGAAGTCCTTTTGTAGCATGTTAGGAGCCATGTTGCCTAATGTATGTGTCAATTGCTGGATAGAAGTATGTGAACAGTGAGAAAACATATTTTGCAGATAATACATAATCATGTCAGCTGGGCAAAATCAAGGGAAGCTGTGAAGCAATTCAGAGAGACCCAGTGGAGTTAGGTAAGAGATTACGGTAAAAGAAGGCACGCTGAAAGAAGTAACGTGAAATAAAGTGAAAATGTGTTAAAATGCTAATGGACAAAATATTAAACAGTTTGAGATATAGCTTCAAATGCTGTTATTGTTTAGAACAAATAACTTTATAAAATCAAAATGGAAAAACAGTTCTACCACTGTTCCACAGTCTTGAGTTTTAAACTAATTTAATCAAGGAGGAAAAGATGTGTAGTTATTTATGAATGATTCAGTGGAAATATCACCTCTATATATAGCAGGATATATAGAGAATTCCTCATCTAACATGCTGTACTCAGTTCTGACAGTCCTTTCTCAAAGTGATAATATGATAGAAATGCTAAGTGTCAGCAAACGAAGATGTGTTGACTTAGATTTTTTTAAAAAAAAGGTCAGCATGGAAAGTAGTAAATGTGATTTTAACCTGCGCCCCTTAAATAATAATTTTTCATAATAAAGGATAAAGAGGGATACAAACAGATCTAAAGGAACTACATTTAAATTAAGAATCTTTAGAAGGTGCAGCACACAGTTATTACTGGGAAACTCATTGGAAAGATCTTTACCTTGAGACAATATTGTTCTTTGCATTGGAGTAAGTATATATGGGGAACATTATGCCAATCACTACAAATTAACAGTTAGAAAAAAAAATGGCAAGAGCATGAATAATTTCCTAATTGTAAAAATTTTCATATTTCTGAAACTGCAGTTTGCTATTACAGACATGACACTGTGCCACACGTAATAGTAGAGTAGGACAGTGACTCCTGTGCTAAGAAAAGACTTGCCAGATCAATGCTAACCTGTCTCCATCCCCAGCTGAAGTGATTAGGAGGGAATTGGTTGCTTGACAACCATGTTAGCTGTAGGTAATTTTTGTAGTATTTATGAGATGATGTTCTATTTGCATTAGATTAATTAGCCATGCTTTTCAGGAGGCAGGAAGGAAGATGCTGACACCTGACTCTTTCTGATTACCACAGATGAAGGAGTCAAGACTGGCTAAAAAAAACAATGTGTGGGGTGTGGAGTGGAGAAATGGAGATTGCAGCAGCTACAGAAATGAAGCTTTTAATGCATACAGGGTAAAAGAGTAGCTGTTAGCACAGAGTAGCCTGAGATCCAGTCATCTCCCCCACACCTCCCCTCCTCCTGGATGAGCTGCAGGCCATCTATCCATCTGTTACTAGTGGAATCTGGACTTGTGGGGGTCACATGCTTTTCTGCAAGCAGTCTGGAGCTTTTCAATTGTATCTTTCCAGGCCTGGGTTGGTAGAGCGGCAGACTTCAGCTTGTAATGTAGACAAACCCACAGAGAAAGTGAAAAGGCGTGGGTAATTTGGAAGAAGATAAAATACAGGAGGATGGGGAGAAGAAAATAAAATTAAAAGGATGCAAAAATAAGCTCTGGTTATTCGGATTTCGGTAAGCACCTTGCTTTTTTGCTAAGAAATACATCATTAAATGAATGTTGAAATAGAATATGTCTGATAAAATATCATCATACAACTGGGTCATAAACATTATGTGATTCTTAATAAATCTAAATCTAAAATTTAGGTATTATATAGTTTTTGGTGTCATTAATTCTTGTGGCTGGTCCTTCTACTTGGAAAAAAATATTTGATAATAGTTTTAGATTACTTTTCTTTCTTTGTAGATGCTTACTTGTGTTTCCAGTTTTGTGACTTTTTTTGGTTGCAGAGTGCTATATTGGATTCCAATGCCTTAATGCCTTTTTTGCAGCAGTCAGCTATTGGTTAAAAATAGCTACATCATACTGTCATTAAATATTCATTAAAGTGAGCTGTGGCAGCCTGTGAGAAGCATCCAATTAAGCAGTTCACTTTCTACACATAAGACTACAAATAGGCAGTCTTCTTTCTTTTCAATAATGCATCATAAGCTGCTATTAGTATCTGTAAAACAATTGATAAGGCAAAAATTATTTGTAAAATACATAATAGAAATAGAATAGTAGATTAGGGAGGATGATTTTGCCTTGGGACTTTCCTCCGAGTGTGGTAAAAGTACAGTTCACTTTGACTTAATTTTTATGTGGCCTGGGGAAATCTGAAATGCCCTATCTAATGTTTCAGTTTTATCTATTTCTGACATGTAATATGTATTACTAAATCTTAAAAATTAAAGGTGGAAAACACATCAAGACTTTAGTCACCCTGAAGCCATTACAGGACAGTAAATATGGCTGGGTCATGGGAAAGGCTCGATGACTTTTTGGATCTCCCGTTTTATCTTATTTAGTTGCTAGTACATTGATACACCCACAGACTCTTCTGAAGAAAGAATGTGCCTAGGCTGCAGCCAGAGGCAAGTGGCATATGTGCAGGCAGAGCTGAGCTAGTTTGAGCAGCAGTGTCAGTGGAGGTGCATTGGCTCAGGCTTCAGCTTAGGAAAGAACAACCTTCAGTTTTCCCAAGGCCAGCCTGTACTGCTGACCCCTCACTGGCACTGGGGCTAAATGCAGTGCAGCTAAATAGGTTTGCTGTATGTCTTACCAAACCACTTCCTTACCTACGGTGGAGACTTGCCTCAAATTGTACACTGGTTCTGACACAGTGGTGAACAACTGGTAATTAAGGAACCACGGAGACCCGGAGTCTCTCCTCAGAGCAGCTGAGCTGCTCTCGATGTACCACAGTGGTAAGCTAAGGGGAGAGGCATCAGCCTGGTGCCAGTCTCCTGTTCCCTCAGGCCAGGGCGTGTCCAGGGGCTACATCAGACTTCTGTGTAGGTTATCCCAAATTACATCTGAAGTGCCTCTTTTGTAGCAGCTGTCTGTTTTCATTTTGCCTTGTATGTCGCACCTTCTGCCACTTGCTGATTATATTCTACCTTCACTTACTGATGTTAGTTTTACTTCACCACTTTATTTAATTTCTAATTCTAGTGCACTGCTTCAAAATTTACCTTCTGGTTATTTTCAAAGCCCTTTGTACAAGCTGGGCCTAAGCTCCATGGGATAATGGTTCAGCAGACTGGAAATTGTTTGGCCATTTCATTTACATTTAAAATGTAGGCTTTAATTGAATTAAATATGAAGCAAAGCACTCAATACAAGCTGTACAGTGCCCCTCCCCCTTTTTTCTTTTTTTTTTTTTTTTAACCTGGGGTGAAATTACAATCACTTTTATTTAGTGTAATATTTAATGAGACACAAAATCTCATACTGAGTATGCACTGGTGTCAGAGGAGAATGCCTATGGACATGGCAGCTAGTAGAGGCCACCTAAGCCACATGGAGCCTTTCAAAACAGAAGAAACAGCCTGGTAAAGGCCCCAGTGCTGGGAAGGAGGGCACGCTTTGCAATGTGTCTGAGGACCAGCTGCCACTGCAAATGTTCTCATGCTCCTTCCTTCTCCATCTTCCAACTACAGTCTTGCCTTGCTGCCATTTCCCCTGTGGCAGAGTCAGCATCCACTCAACCCCACAGTGAAGCAAATAGGGGAGCTGAAGGAGCACAGGACCAGTCCTGTGAAAACATGAAGAGCCTTCTGATAGCACATCTCCTAGGTACTCATAAGGTGTGAGGGAAGGGGGCAGAGCTGTGGCTGGGAGATGTGGGTAGGGTCTGGGTTCTGAGGTGTGCGGACAGGCATCCAGCAAAGTGAAATTAGAGTGCTATTACTTTAGTTAGGTTGTTTGGTCTCAGAGTCAAAGCCATAAAGCAAAAAGAGCTATTTGCAGGACTATGAGTAATGGTGTTTCTGACCATCTACAGGCTCAACAAGTCTGTGCTTTGAACCGTGTTATCAATATTGTTTAAATACTGATGAATTTTTAAGTGCCCAAGAAGAACACACCACTATAAGGTGATCTTACAGTGGGAACAGACAATTTACATATCGAGGAAAAGTGATGAAATCCTGGTTTATGGTAGCAGTATTGAAATTCCTACCTCAGAAATAGGGTATAATATATGATAGAAATGAATATGCAGCTAGAAACTCAGCAAAAAAAAAATTCTTTGTTAATTTTTCAGCTCACCCTTGCAGCAGTTTTTAAGTAAAACATTTTGTGAAGACTTAGGTTGTTTAGTACAATATAATTTAAAAAGTTGTATCTCAATTAAAATATTTTTAAAAATACTATAATAATACATTTTGTATCATAAACACTGCAATTAATTCAGTAAGAAATGGAAAGTAAATCGGCAATTTCATTTTCATATATTTACCATGTTTTCTGTAATTTCCAGGGTATAACTTGGAAATCACAGACAAATTTGTTCAGAAGTTCAGTCTGTCAGAAAGTCAAGAAAATAAGAACAAGCTAGAAAAATACTTGCCAGATGCACGATATGTACTTTAAGATGAGATCAACTTCTCTACTGCTATATATAAACATACATAATTTATTTATTTTCTTATGTGGTTTTTCATATCCATCAGCTCTTCCTATGGAAGTAGAAACAAAAGTTTAAAGTTTTAATAATTAAAATAGTGAGACGTAAAAGCAGTGACATAAATTAAACTAAATCAAATCACGTTGTGATCTTGCATACTGTATGCAGACAATGATATTGCTCCTTAAAAACCATCTTTTACCATTTTTATTTTGTGAGGCTTGCTGTCATTGTGCCTGGATATCAGAGGAAATCTTTCTGCTAGGAATAATTAGAATTAACATATTTTGAAGTTTATCTTAGTTTTTACAGAGATCATCTGAAGCCCAGTCAAATCAATGGAAAAGCTCTCAGGATATGTCTCCGCTGCGCAAAGCACAACAGTATTAAGTGATGCCTGACTTGGTGCTAAGTGAGCTGCATTGTGCAGAGCCATGCAAGAGGCAGTAACTAGGGAGTAGAAAGTGTGTAGCAACAGAGCAAGTTAAGTCCCCAACAGACTCTGGTTCCAGAGGCAGCTTGCTCTTGGCCAGTGTACCATATCCTTGCAACAGTGCATGGCTGGGCCCATACTGCCATTTAAGAGCATGATACCATATAAAGATGAGTGTCTTAAACTGCTCTGAAACCACATCTTGTCTAAGAGTGGAAGCTTTTTCAGTCATATTATTAGTGATTAAGGCATATGACAGAGACTACTGGAAAATCTAAGTGTAATTAGTAGTATTTGTCTTGTACAGCATAGTAATGGGATATAGAATCAGTAAATGGCTTACGTATAATCAAAAGGATGATCTTCTGTCTGAGGTTCCAATCCTAACGTTTCCATAATTTAAAACATACCAGGAGAATATACAGATTTTAACTAGCTCATAGTTGTATAAATCTTAATTTGTGCAAGGGAATTTTTAGCAATATTATGAGGAGCAGTTTAGATGTAATACTGCTTTGCTGAATTTCCTGTTTTATTTTATTCTCTCCATTAAAATCTTTGCAACTGTTTTGAAAAGGCAAAACAGTAAAAACCATATTCTGCAACCCAAAGTGTTTCCCTGTGGGCTACCTAAGGCAAAAACAGATAATGCATAGAAGCAGAGTGGTCATTCAAATTAAAATAATATTATGAAAATGATACATATGGCATTTAATAAGCCCCATCAAGGGCTTATTAAGACCTGCCTTCTCATTAAATAACCTATGTTGAGAAAGGAAAGGCTCATTTTAATTAATTGATAGTGGAATTACTGGTACATGAAGCCAGCTGATGCTGTCAGCCTCCAGTACCTCTTTTAGGAGGGTGACAGTAGAAGTCCATAATTTGCAAACAGGGCCTTAAGTATGTTTTGCAGTGTATACATTTTCTATTTGGAATGTAGGACAAATTATATTGGCACCACACCTGGAGTATTGCGTTCAGGTTTGGTCACTGCTGTACAGAAAGGATGCAGACAGTCTGGAGAAGGTCCAGAGAAGGGCCACAAGGATGACCGGAGGACTGGAGGACCTGTCATATGAGGAGAGGCTGAGAAAACTGGGTTTGTTCAGCCTTGAGAAAAGAAGGCTTAGGGGAGACCTTATTGCCATGTTCCAGTACTTAAAGGGTGGCTGCCAGGAAGATGGAGACTCCCTATTTACCAGGAGTCACATGGAAAAGGCAAGGGGTAATGGGCACAAGTTGATAGTGGGGATTTTCCAATTGGACACTATAGTAGTACCTAAAAAGGTTGGACCAGATGATCCTTGAGGTCTATTCCAACCTGGCATCCTATTATTCTATGATTCTATGTTCCATGAGTTAAATAAAGCAAAAATGTTAAAAACTTTTTGTCACAGTTTGACTCGGGATCAGCAAATAAACCAGAGACAACAATGCTCTCAATCCCCTCCCCCTCACACCCAGGTAGGGAAGGAGAGAGAGAATTAGGAGAGAGACTTAGCTGGATTGAAAACTAAATTAGACAGCTTTAATTATATGTACAATTATATACAAGTATGTTCAGGAATGTGCAAAAGCCTCTTGCCTCCCCCCACCCCCAGCAGCTCCCCCAGCACTCTCCCGATCTGTGAGCAGTCCCAAAATGTCTCGGACCACTGTCTGAGATAACAGCAGAGCAGACAGGGCTGTGGGGAGAGTTATGAGGGTCAGGGCTGAGCCTGGGGTCGACAGCGATGGATGGATGGAGTCCTCCCTGGACACTGGCCATGGACAGAAGAGAAGGGAAGAAGAAGCAGGAAGGAAGTTGTCTTCTGTGATCTCTGACCTTCCTCTGAGCTTATGTAGATACATGAAATGGAATCCCTTTGGTCAATTCTGCTGTCTGTCTAGTCCAGCTCCCCTATGGGGGGGCTCATAGATAGGACTCCCCTGCTCTCAGTAGCATCTGCAGTGGCAGATTCACTGGGTAGAACAAACCGACCTTCACATCTCAGCATAAACATAAACATTCCAGTGTTATCAGTCCACTAGCTGTAACACTTGTCACTAGTTAAAAGAAAGCTTACTGAAGGAAAAAAAATCAGTAAAAGGAAAATTAGCTTAATCCTGGCTCAAACCAGGACACTTTTCTTTAGCCTTTTAACCTTTTCTTTCCAGAGAAAATTTGGTGTTAGCAATTCAAATTCTGGGGAAAACGTGAATATTCCAGTAGCCTGGAATGAAGCAATTAAGCTGTCTCAGTGCATATGTGATATTCAAGAAGGTACAATTTTCTTAAATTATATTTCTGTTAATTACTCTGAGCCTTTTTAACTAAGCTGCGAAAGCTAACTTGATTGCTCTCAACTATGGAATTTGGACTAAAGCCAAGATGAAAATGGCTTCTATTTCCTACTTGCAGAACAGAACTTCAGAAAAATATACTGACATTGTCAATGAAGTAGCTACATTTTCTGTTTGAAGCTCTCTAAGTTTAATTTGTGAAATTGCAAAATCATTTCCATTTGAGCGCCTTTCATCTTACACTTTTAAATGCATTTCTTTATTACCTGTTGCAGAAATAACTAGAATTATTAAAATAATATTTAATAATCTCAAACTAAAAAGCTTTAAGTAACTTATTTATACTTTTTCTTAATTAGTCTTAGTAATAAAAACAGAGAATATTGATGGATCTATTAAAATAAAAATGTTAACTTTTTTGGCTTTTCAAGCTATACATTATTTTGTAGTAATTATGTGTGTTTGTCCCCTCAAAAAATCTTCAACTTGAAATTACCTACTGTAATCAAACTTGATGTTTCATAACATGAAGCTGATAAAAGTTTTGTGAAAATCAGTAGCTGGCTGGATAAAAAAGAATCACTGCTCTACTGTATGCACTGAGGGAGGGGCTGGTATAATTCAGAGCTATATCTATCTGTTTTAAGAGGCAGGAGTCAGATGCTCAGTCAAGATGTGCATACTAGGGCAACCACTTGACACTTTGTCATCTTCAAACCAAAACCAGCACGTGCTGACTGTCAGCCAGTCAAGGAGACAGGGACATGAGAAGAAACGGAAATACTGTGAGAAGAGGAAAATGAAGGGCAATAAGATGGTGTTGAGTGTACTTAAAAGCCCTATCCAACCTGGTGTTGAACACTTCCAGTGATGGGGCCTCTACAGCTTCTTATTTTTTTTTTCTTTGTCTGCCTCCAGTGATCTGGGCAGATGTCTGATAAGGGTAAGAACTTCTTCATGGACTCCTGTTGGAAGGCTCCAGTTCAGGAGCTGCCTGCAATTCTTCGAGCAAAGTGGAAGAGCTCTTTCTTGAAACTGGTAAGCAAGAACTGGAAACAGTGGTGGAAGCTTTGTCCTTCATACTAGTGAACAGAGCAATGGTGCACCTCAGAGTGAACCCAACCCTCCCTTCAGGCCCGAGAGGCCTCCCTCAGTGGCCTCCAGCAAGCTGCCTGCATCACAGTTGCACAGCAGTCTGAAGTATACCAGGGCCCCCCCTTCCCTCTCCCCCGGAACTCCATCTAGAGGAGACAGCACCTCTCCACACTCCAGGGGCAGGGCTGGGGGATGGTGTAAAGGTTCAAAGATGAGAGAAAGGGGTTTGAGCGGTTAACCCTTCCTTTTTTGATTTTCCTTGATAGCTGTTGAACCCCCCCCACGGGTAGTACACACTCTCGCTCAAAAAGGGAATGAGGACACAGAGTGAAGGTTCTTCTATATGTTGTTGCTTTAGAGGCGCAATTAGGTGTACAAATGTAAATATAATACAAGCCACAGGGGTGCAAAAGATAGGGAGAAGATTATTATAATAAAGGAAAGATTTGCAGAGGGGGTTCCTACACTCCCGGCTCGTTGTATGTAGCGGCAGCGGCGGCTCCTGGGCGGCTGGTGATCGGGCTGGAGGGCAGCGACACGCACCACGTGACCGGCAGCGGCGTGGCAGCGCTCGTGGCTCAGGCGGCGGCGCGCGGCAGCGCTCGACGCTCGGGCTGCGGCAGCAGCGCCCAGCGGCGGCACGCGGCAGCACCCGGGCGGCGGCGGCCCGGCTGGGTCTCGGCTCCGTCTAGCAGCACTTCGGCTGGGCAGCTCGGCTCTTCCCGAATCGGGTTCGACTCCGCTCGGCTCCGGCCAGCTCGGCTCCACCCGGCTCACGTCGGCTTCGCCCAGCTCTTGTCAGTCCCGATGCTGGTCCGGTCGGCTTGGGTCTCCTCACAGTAAAGCATCCAAGTAGGTTTTGAAAGTCTCCAGAGAAGGAGACTCCACAACATCTCTGGGCAACCTGTTCGACTGCTCCATCACCCTCACAGTATAGAAGTGTCTCCTCATGTTGAGGTGGAACTTCCTATGTTCTAGCTTATACCCATTGTTCCTTTTCCTTATTACTGGGCACCACCAAAAAGAGACTGGCCCCTTCTTCTTGACACCCACCCTTCATATATTTATAGACATTTATAAGATTCCCTCTCAGCCTTCTCAAGACTAAACAGCCCCAGTTCTCTCAACCTTTCTTAACAGGATGGATGTTGAAGTCCCTTAATCATCCTCATAGCCCTCCATTGGACTCTCTCCAGTGGATTCCTGTCTTTCGAATCGGGGAGCCCACAACTGGATACAGTATCCCACATGCGGTCTCACCAGGGCAGAGTAGAGGGAGAGGAGAACCTCCCTTATGCTTTGTGGAGCACTGGGAGACCTTGCATAGGCTAGCTGGGCTTCCCTGTCACATTGGAGGGATGTCTGGATGCTTGGTTCCCTCTCAGGCACTGTTGAGCATAGAGGGCTGCAACACTTGCAGGGCACTGGGTCTGTGACGGGTCACTCATCCTTGGTGAAGCTGTGCTGTGTGTTCAGTGGCGTCAACTTGTCTTATGTATGTTTCCAAGTCATCTTCTGACATTCACTGCTCTGCACTTTTACCACTAAGCTTGCCAAGCAATCTCTCATGTCACCATGTCATTAGTTGCCCTTAGCAAATCCCTGTTGGTTCCCAGCACCCAATATGTGCTGCTGACATTTTCCCTCCTATCTTTCCTTCACAAACAGATTTCCTATCAAAGGCTAGGAGGGCATCAGCTTCTTTACAACTTGCCTGTGTCACCACAGTTGCATCTTTTTTTTTTTTGTCCCACTACTCAAGTATAAATTTAACATCTGAAGTATTGTGACAGAAACAGTCAGATTCAACATGTGGCTTAAAATAGGCTGGAAAGCTGTTCTTAGCCCAATACAGCTCATAAATCAAACCATGTGTACAGAGAACTTCCACTGTCTTTGCAAACTTTCCCCCTTGTTCTTCTCCTCACAAATAAATGACAAAAGGACTGAAAGGAACACAATTCCTTGACTGTATCCAAGTTCCCTAGTGCTTTTCACAAACACATTTTAAGTAAAAGAGAGCAACAGAAATTACTGACAACATGAAATAAGAGTACTTTAATGTCAGTTGGTCCAGGAACAACAGAGATGTAATTGCATGAGGATCCCTGCCCCTCAGGACAGGACTAGTTAGCTGCACTTGTAGCTTTGTGCATGTGCTAAGCTTTAGATTCTTTGGAAGCTGAAGTGCAGACTGAAAAAAAATGTGATGTCCTATAGAAAGGAAACAGGAATGATGGATGAATGTGTATGCAATATCTCTGATGTACAGTCCACAAGGCTGATGTGTAGGACAAAGCAAAGTCACTTGTTTCTTATTTTGCCCTATTTCTCGTGTTCTCTCTTAATTCAGTCTCAGGTGCAGGGTCATTCCCCAGTAAAATGGAACTTCAAAGAGATCTGCACTTGGGATGATGGTTTGCCATATTGTACCTTGTTCAAAAAGTACTGATGTTGGCAGCTACAAATTTTCACAATGAAAAAATGGGCTGCCAGTTTATCAAAGTGCATTTTATTATTAGAATATCTGTTGATTCAGAATAAAACATAGGTATTTTAGTGGTTTCCTTTTACTTAGCATTTGACTGCAGTACTCATAGAAATCTGCAGGCATTTTCATGGTATTGAAAAATAGACTTTTATGAAGGTCCCACATGTCTGCTTTTTAAAATCTTGTTGAAGAGGAAAGGAGCTTTATATTGTTAATACATGGATTATGTTGCCTGTCCAGTCAATCGTCTACCCTTTAAAAATCAAATCAGTTGTCAAAACAAACTGAAGACCACGTCCTATCATCTGCCTACTAAGATGTGTTACGCATTTAAAAAAATAACAGTAATGCACTATGGTATCACTGAACTATCTATCCCTGCTTTAGCCACTTGGTGACTCGGTGGGGACTACATGAATGTCTCAGTATTGCACTGTTTGAGAGTCATCTGAAGCAGAGAATGCTGATTTGCAGATACAATAGCTTGCTTTCATCTTGTAGTAAATAAATTGATATTCCTTTCACTGGCTGTGAAGAGGGAAAGCTTTAGAATAATTTTGAAATCAGGGATGATTTTTTTTTTCCATATTGATATTTTAGGGAGGAAAGGACAATAAGAATTTTAAAGACTGTCTCCAAAGGCATAATACAATGTTCACAAACATAAACTACTGATGCTAAGGACTATACTGTAAGTTTGCACTGTGATTCTATCTCTGAGGGTATTATTCACCTAGAGTAGACAACCATATTTAGGCTAAAAGTCTCTCCTAAAAATGTGCTTCTAGAGAGTTGCAATTCATCTATCCTGTTTTTGCAGTGTGGGAAATCTGGACAACTGTACTCCCCATAGTGATTCATCTTCACAGTGCTTTGTCAAGGTACCTGCACATATACTCAGCCAATTGAAATACGTGTAGTGAGCACCTGGTACTTAAAAGTAGCTAATCTGCCTTACAGATCTATTCTGGCCAGGCTAAATCCACTTACTAATACACATATGGCCATGTGTTGAGGACTTACGTGGGGAAGGGATGAAGCAATGCCAAGGGCATAGGACAGAAGGGGATTTAAATGTGGTAGCTAGGGCTACAAGAGAAATAAGAACAGACCTACCTATATACTTACGTTCTTTCAGCTCCTCACATTTTAAAGACTAGGAAAATAAATGGAAGGTCAACAAATCTGCCAAAGCCTTCCTCATTCCTAAGCAAATAAAAAATGTTCTGTCCCTCATAGAAGAAGTAGCCTCTCCCTCCCATTCCAATGTTATGAAGAAGTACCATATCATTCAAGTGACTTACTTGAAGATCAGAGCCAATCTTTACACACTTCCGCTGTAAAACAGAAATTTTATTGGACCCAACAGGAAATACCAACATCTTTCTGCATTCCCAAGTTCTCTTTCTTAGGAGTCCTCCTTTAGCCCCTGAATTGGCCTTTGACCAACTGATAACATGCTAGATCATAGCCCAGGTTATGTTTCAATGCAGGCAGCACTGCATCACTCATAGCAGCTGCCACTACTGTCCTGTGCTGGAAAATGATCCTCCCGCATGTTCAGGTGAAGGCAGTTAGGAAACTGGTGAATACCTCATCCAATTCAAAATATTGGACTTTCTTCCTTTCTTTCCTAGGATGGTGTGGGGAGATGTCAATCATTCTCACATATGTAATTAATTCTTGCAGCTCTCAGCATCTCATTCATCAAAGGCACCTATGTGATGTGAGAGAATTCAGCATCCAGCACCCAATTTCCATGGCTCTGTTCTAGGTTTAGGGATTCTCCTAAGCCACATTTCCTGAGCAGTCCAGTGCTCTGTAGGTTCCCTACAAAACACATATCCCTTTCACTTGGCTTGTCACCAGTGGAACCCTGGGCACTTGAGAGGAGCAGAGCTGCAGAGCAACCTTGCTGTTCTGCATTTCCCAGGTAAAATAATTACATCTTCCATAGAAGAAATTCAGCTTAAAGATTTGCTTATAATCTCTAGGTGCCTGTCCCTGCCTAGACCATCTATCAGTGTTCACCATATTGGATTTCCAGAACTGTGGTCACAGTAACAGAAACTCAAAGGTGTGTCGAAGCTCTTTGCTTGGTAGATTAATTTCCAAAAAGCTTGTTATTTCTAGCAGTCATTTAAAGAGGAATGCTGGTCTACTGTATCTTGTTTGAGGCAACATGGCCCACTCTACAGGGAGTCAGTGACAAGTAAGGCTTTTCAGAGCTTCATTGCACAAACTCAGCCTTGTTGGTGAAATTCCTATTGTTAACATATCCATGACACTGGACCAAACTGGAACTATAAACATAAACTGTGAAGGAATTTTTGCTGCCACTGCAGCTCCTGCTGATGCTACTACTACCTCTGCTTGGCAGGTGGTAGTAGCAAGGAATGTTTGTGAAGCAAAGGAAGGTAAAATCAGGAAGGAAAAAATCCTTTACTCACACTATCCCTGAGCAAGCGCCTCCCAAGACTGCATAAAAGCATCTGGGGTAGTACCAGGCCTGCCCTCTGCTCCATGTTCAGGAGAGGGACCAACCAAAAGAGAGCACAACACATGACCAAACACATAAACAATAGTCATAAATTTTAGATTGTTTTTTCTCCTTTTCTGTTATAAATCTCAATCACATTCCTTTTCAGTCCATATAAAATCCTTTTATTTCCATCAGATTTACCTGTCTTTGCTTTTCCTTGCTGAGAGAATTCTCATCTGCTGAGTCAGAGCTCCCTGGATTGGGGCAACAGTATATGACAACAATATCTTGCAACTGATGAGTCACTATTACTCCTGTCCTGCCTTTGGTGCATGGGATGCTGGAAATCTACACTGGAAAGATTATTGCAGCTGTCAGTAAGGAGGAGTTGAATTATAACCAGTTTATAAACCAGCAATGGATTAAATGCCTAGAATAACATGGATATGTCTGGAGAATCTATGCAAAATAAGCAGTTCACACCCGTATCTTCACGTGGACATCTGAACACAGCTGCCTTCATAATCGAAGACAGCAAATATGTTTCTTGATGGTAGAGGGAAGTTCAGGTGAGCAGCTTCCAAACAGCAAAACATTTGAATCAGTGCTAGTAATACTTAGAGAGAAATTGCTCCTTGACTTCCCATCTCACTTGAGATCTGTAGGTGCTACTGTGATATAAATAAGAGTAATAGCACTTGTTTTGACAAGTGAGGGAGATGGAGAAATTGACCAGGAGAAAGATGGATTATTTCATCATATAACATATGGATGATCAAGATGGGGGAGAAGATGTGCTGAACTTGGAAGATTTGTGTGGGGCTGTGGTTCTACTCTTCCTGTAGGATTTGCGAGATTTCTTTTCCTACACACAAGTTGGCAGATAAAGCAGATAAAGTACAGTTTAAAGAACAATGACAGACAAGTTTGAAGAAATTTGCAGAGTGGCTGCCTGGCTACATTTTGCCTGTGAGATGTATAAATCTGTCACTTTAATGAACAAAAGATTCATAGAAATCATTAGCAAAAAACTGAGAAAAGCTACCACTTATTTTCACAGAAAAATAGTCAGAAGTACAATTTAACTATCTTTTCAATCATGAAAAGCATTTCTACATTTTCAATCACAATTTTGCATGCCTGCTTTCATTGACATAGTGAAGAAACACTACATATAATAGAAATTTGTATTACACAAACTTTTAAAGGATTAAATTATCTTCAGAGCAGGTTTTGTTAAACCTTCTCAATAAACTCTTTGAAGTTAATTCAGGCAATTTTGCATAAAACTCTGTAACACCTTAACACAAAAAATCAGTAATAGTTCAATATGGTCTATCAGGGAGAGAACCTTACATCTGAAGCATGATGTTGTTTCATATAATATAATGTATATTATATAATATTTAATATATATCTACTATTAAGCCACAAGGCATTTGAAATTGAGCTTAATGAACTAATTTTTCTTTTTCTTTCTAATGCAGAAATCTTAGTGATCCTTTAATATCTTTGAATCATTCTCTCATGAACACTTTTAATTGCAGTCTATTTTGCTTAAAAGCTGCTGTGATGCAGCACAGAAATCGCAATTATATTAAGGAAAACTCAAGCTAGCAAAGGTTATGGAAGTTTTAAAGTTGTCATTAATTTTCCAGTATATGTTGTACTCACTGATACTGAAAAATATATCCTGATTTTATGCAATCTGTGCAGACGCTTTGGATTTACACCTCTAGAAAGTAAGTAGAACCAGTCAAATTGCTAAAGTACTTTTATTTCAGTACTTGAATATTTACTCCTATTTGCTCATATTATGTTTTTCATATCTCATATTCCTGGAATCCTAAATGAATATTGGAAAAACATTTCCTCTTTGACAGACTACTTGGCAGAGCAATATAAAATGCATGTTACTGTTTGTATAGATTTTATCTTGCCTTTAATGATTGTGTTTCTTGCTAAATGGTTTGAACTCTTTATTCTTGCACCTGCACTATCTGTCACCAAGATAGAGAGTGTTAGGATACATTTTAAAAAACTCGTCAACAAAAAACCTATGCATTCAGAAGAAAGAATGGTGCTGTGTTTAGATGCACATCCAAGCACAACACGGGTTTAATACAAATTTTAGCTTCCTCCTCTAGAATTCTGAGTGAATATTCCATCCTAATTTAAAATTTACTTTATGTGTATTGCTCTATCTTCTCATGTATGTCAGAATCATTCTTCTTTCTGTTTTCCCTGTTAAATCTTTCTGCATAGTTCTTCTGGCAGATAACCAATATAAAGAAATAACATAGTAAGGCTTGTGTTAGGGCTTGGATGAATGTTTTATGATGTATGAATGTTTAAAAGCACTCTAAAATATGCTCTTTTTTTCTGTTCTTGTTTTTGTTTTTTTAAATAGAGCGAAACAGTGCTAATGTGTTGCTGAATCTTCTTTTTTCGTATACCTCTTCACCTACCTAAAAAGTATTTTGACTGTAACCATGCTTATAATTAAAATGAAATTAAGTTGTGAGATACTCCATAAGTTTTAAGCAAGAAAAGTTCTGCTGTTTTTTTTGTCCTGAGGAATAAAAAGACTGTCACCACTCATCCCTGGAACGGCGAGTTTTCAGATCTGTCAAGTTTGAAGTTCAGACAATTCTAACTAAACTCTTTTGCATAGCAAAACATGAAGAATGAAGTATCTCTCTCTGTATTCCTCCAGATAAAGAGACAAGTAACACAACAACATGTGTTCATGCAGACTGAATTAATTTTACTTAAACGTTTAAAAGGACGTTTACCTTTCAGAATTGCTTATGCACGGAAAATTACATTTTATAATAAGGTTTTACATGGAAAATGGACAGCTGCAAATAAACTTTTTCACCGTCAAAATAGTAGCAAATGATTGATGCCAGCTGGATTTAAATTAATAGGCAGATGCCTTGAAATTTCCAGAATACCTTGATGCTGAATTCATTGGAAAACCTACTGTGGCAGGGGAAAAATAAACATTATGGAAAGAGAGATCATTACCTAGAACAGTGAAGAACCACTTAGCAATTGGAGTTTTTTGTGTGGTATAGTTTTTGCTCATTTTCTGAGGTTTGAAGTTTCTTTCCTATAGAGTTTAGCTCAGGCTTGAATGATCAAAACATATTTTAGTGCCTTTTTAAACTTTCCTAGCTTTTAAGAATTCTGTTAGAGGGTCCCATCTGAGCCAACAGCTGGTTATTTGATACATTTTTATTCCTCCTGTGATAATTGTATTTACAATAAAAGGCATATACCAGGGATTTTTTAAAGTTCCTCTTTGTATTAATAATTATACAGGCCAAACCAGTTTGGAGCTCTTCAGATACTGCTTTTTTTTAGTATTGTACATGAGGTAGCCTTTTTAGCGTGGAAGGTACTCCTATTTTTCTGTTTAAAATATGAAATCAGGAAATTATTTAATTTCCTGAATTTTTGAGTCAGATGAACATGAAGAAAAGGGATAGGATCATCCTGAAGCTGGTGAGAGTTTCTGTCATGGACACTAAGGTTAGCAAAACTGAAAGTTGCAGAATGTCTCCCATTACAGGCTTGAATCTACTCTCGTGTTTATTGCTGTGAGTCTGAAAAAGATGAAAAGTGGCATAATAAAAAGTGAAAGGCAAATCAAGCCTCATAGGTTGATCCCATGAAGCCTGCTTCCAGATTGGGCTGCTTCTACCATTACCATTTTATTGAAGTTGACTCTCATCAAGTAACTTCCATATTTTCAAACTTCAGGATTGTTTGACTAGTGAAAAATAACAGCCCTTCTCTTCTGTCTTATGTATACAGACTACCACTGCAATTAGAAAAAAAAAAAAAAAAAAAGTACTATCAATAACAGAGGCAGCAGAGGCGGGGAGGGGTGTGGAGAAGAAAACAGAAGGAAAGTATCCAAAGCTCAGGAGCAGTCAGTCATGGGACCAACCTCTGTCTTACCCCTGGCTGTGCATTTTGCCTTGTAGTGGTTCATCAAGTTGCTGTACCCTAATTGCTGCATTACACGGAGTGACTGGAGGAGTGAAGTGGGAGGCTCAGGGAAGTATTGGCAGGTGGTTTCTGCTGTGTACTTGAACTGATAGCTGCAAGTAGCTTTGAGTGGAAAACATAGCCTGTAGGGAAAGAGGCAGGTGGGGAGACAAAAGTTTATACTGAAATTTGATGGGGAGATTCAACCAATGCAGAGAAACATAATAGGAGTGTGATTGTTACTGGAGAAAAGGAAATGGGAGGAAAGGTACATCAGTAATTACTTCGTATTTTTGAACAAGTAATTCTTGTTGAATTTCAATGATAATAGCCCAGCAAATTAAAAAACGTCAAACAACAAAAGTTGCTTAAAATACTTGTTAAATATTTTTTACTCTCTTGTAATTAATAAAATATTTTGCTCTCATTCATGTCTAAATGCAAGTTGATGAACAGGAAATCAGATAACATCACTTTCATTATAAGAACAAATTCTCTCACTTTGGCTGTGTTCACAAGCTCAGATCTGAGACTGAAAAAAAAAAATCTCTTGAGATTAGAAGATAGCAATTTCTTTCCTAGTTACAGCTAGAAATCTCTCTGTCACATACATCTATCACAGTGAATCGGACTGCTTTTTCTGCACCTTGCTCAGGGATCCTAAGTGGACATCACATTTTTATTCCATATATTTCTTCAGTGTCCTCTGTATTTTATCTTCAGCTACATTCAACTGCAACGCATTTACAGCCAGGTCTTCCAAAAGAGCAATAAGGTTATTTTCTCCAGTTGCTTCAGGATGTCCAATTATTCTGACATTAATAATTCTCAGTGATTTTCAGAGATTTTCAAATTAATGTCTTCAACATTTCAGTTTCCTTAACAATGGTTATGTAAAGGCAGTTAGTTGTTTTGTTCTTTTTGTAGGCTTTAAGGCTTTTCACACCTCTGTTAGTTTGATCTGTCTGTTAATAAAGCCACCATCCAGGTCCACAAGCCACCAAACACAGGAGCTGATTCTTCTGCTTCAGGATGGGCATGATTAAACTACACGAGCACTTCATGCATTTTTTTTATGAGCTGTTTGGGCTTTCAAGCACCCAGTATGTAGCCTAATGTCTGTTCACCAAGATGGAGGACACCAACATTTCTCCTACTGCCATTTTACCAATAAAAACTTAATGAGTTTTGGTATCCTTAGGATGTACTTTTTTCTTTAACAATAAACTTTGGGGATTTTTATTTTTCTCTTTGGCCTTGGGGAAGTCCACCCCTGAAGTTCCAAAGTATTTATCTTAATACGTTACACATTATTAATGAGAACTGAGGACTCAGCAGAATCACAGAATCATCATGGTTGGAAAGGACCTCTAAGATCACCGAGACCAACCATCAACCCCCCCAAAAAAAAACCACAAACAAATAAACAAACAAAAAACCCCCAAACCTTGGGCACTAGAGCATGTCCTGAAGTACCAAATCTACATGTTTCTTGAATACCTCCAGGGATGGTGACTCAACCACCTCCATGAGCAGCCTGTTCCAGTGCCTGACCACTCTTTCAATATAGGAATTCTGCCTAAGATCTAATCTAAACCTCCTCTGCCAAGAAGAATTAATTTGTTCATAATTGCACAATATATATAAACTTTAATTACAGTTGGACCTTCCTTACTCTAACTTAAATGTGCTTTTACATATACATATCAGATGGTTTGATGTATAAGCAAAAATCTTGAATTTTTTTAATTTCTGGGTTTGAATGGATGTTTGATAAGTTGGATTATTAATATTTCTTGTTTTCTACCTTTCTGGCCATAAAAAAATCTTCTGAACAACATATATACAAGCTTTACACAGAATGAAAAGGAAAAGCACTGTGAATTACCAGTATGATTGACATGTCTTCCTGAAAGTACTTCTAACTTTTATCAGGAAATCAGTCAATAGTTAACAAATGTTAAAACCAGTTCTATACAAAGGAAGGCACAGAAATGTAGATGAAAAAGAGAAAAAATCAAAACTACTTCACATTTCTGGATTAGTATCCTGAAAGATACTGTAATAGTGGTTTTAAAATTTTAAAAAGTTTAATCAAATTTTGATTCTGTTTGCAACATGGTTAATGTTAATTACTTGTTAAACCATTTCTGAAAGTGTTCTCACACATCGCTATATATTTCAGGTAACAAAAGGACACTGTTATAAGTAGGGAAAAACAAATGACATTGCAGTATCCTTAAGCTTCTCCTAGATTTAGAAATGGCATTTAGACTAATCCTCCAAGGTGTTAGATACCTTGTTCAGGGGACTGAACAACCTGGACTTAATTAAAAACAGAAATGAAGTTGTTTCTTGTTTCAGCTCCAATGTATTAATTAAACTAGCATTTCTGATACAGACAGCAAATGGCAGGTGTTCATATGGTGTTTCACAGCTTGCATCCTTTTGTGTATGTTGGATGCAGTGCATCAGTAGCCTGCTGCTGTGGTAAGACTGCAGAGGCATTGCAGTCTTGCTTACTATCATTGGTTGTCATGGCCACAAGTAATACAAGGCACAAAGATTCAGACAATTTTTAAGAATGATAGCACTTCTTTTCCTGATTTTCTTTTTTAGCAAGCTTTATACATGATTATAGAAAGCACCTACACACAGTAACAGTACCTTCACAACATCCTGTGTTTCTTAAGGAATGCTAGTACTCACATTTATATATAATACCCAGTGACTAGTTTTGGAAATAGTTACATTTCTTTTAACCATTTGGTATTGACATGAGAGTATTAGACTGTCACAGATCTCCTGTGCATGAAAGCAGACTGTTAAATACTTTATTTCTTCAGTGCAAAACATCATTAATGACAGGAATGAAGCTATATTTTCAGTACCAGCACCTGTATATTACTGCTCAATGTGGAATTTTAAAGTCATATCAGAAATAATAATAAAAAATGTAAAATTAGGTTTAGTTTATGATAATTGAATTGACTAGCAATTAAGCTTTATCCAAAATACATGCACTCATTAAATGACTGTCACAAAGAGAGATTTTTACATTGTGATTGGTTTTTAATTGGGAGTTTCATAGGCAATAGTTTTTGGTTAATAGAAATCTAGCCATCAAGGCAGACAGGCTGTATGTCGATTGCAGGTTGCATCGACTGTTTTATCCATGGATCATCATGTAATATTTTATGATACCACAAGAGGTCACACAATATTTATAAATATATGCAGTGGAAAAATTGATAATGGTTCTAGCTCCAAAACAGTAAATTTAAATCTCATTAAGTAAAAGGGAAATAGAACAAATTGTAAATAAAAAATAAGATTTTTTTTTCCAGTTAACGCACTCTCAGTTTTTGTGATCTGCTATGAGCCACATCCAAATATCCTCTCAGGAGTACATTTCATGTTGAAGGCAGGGGAAGCCATATGTCATGCTACAGTACCTTCTGAATCGTTATCAGTATATGATGTAATCTTGCAAGAAGGACAAAATCAGACTCTCCTTGGCATGGTGGGTAACATAATCAGATGATATACAATGCATTGGATGGGATTATGGTAATCAAATAAGCATGCTTGGCAGCTCAGTGGAAAGTATTAAAGCTGAGTTTAGCAGAGCAAATTGCTGCTAGTTCAGCAAAATGATAGAAACAAAAAAAGATTTTAATTTTGCAGAAATTGCAGCCTGGATTTCTGAAAGACCATTTCATAAAGCTACCATGCAGAATTTTCAACAGAAGTCTTAACTTGATACAGTGATGGAGTTCCTGGTATCTTATGCGTCAGTCATACCCCTCTGAGATTCCTGTTTGTTCTCAAAGTGAGTATGAGAGAAGTGCGGTGGGTGAAGGAAGCTGAGGATTTAGTGCAGTGCTACTTTGTGGCAGGGCAGGACTTCAACACTCTTGCTGCTGTGGGAAATACCTGTAAAGAATGTAGTTTTGGTAGGAAGTGTAAAGGAGCTGATTCACCACACCATATGAAGGTTATTTCTGAGTCATTTTTCTTCCAGCTTTCCAAGCTTCATCTATAGTAAGGGAATGACAAGACCCTAGTTATTTGACACACAGTAGCCCATCTTTCATATAATTAAAAACTGCCTAATTATGTGCCTTGTTTACAGTTCAATAATGTCCCTTGGGGTAAACAAGTCTTCATTCACTCAGGAAAACATAAAATTAAAGAGGAAGGAATAACACCAGACAGGAACTGACCAGCATAATTTTGAGTTTCTTCTCAGAGTTTAAATACAAAGGCTGTTTACTGTATTAATAACTTCTAGCACCTGTATTTTTTTTTTCTTCTAGGAACTCACAAAGTTTCTCAACAAACAGCTAGTATATTTGTTTCTAAAATAAAAGCTTAAACTGTATTGAGGAATAAACAGGCCCAAAAACCAGAACCTATTTCAAACATATAGCCTGAAATAACTTAGCAAGCTTCTTTTGTAAGTGCAGTCCTCTGTATCTTAAGAAAAATCACACAGAGCTAACCTCCAATGTCCTCTCTTTTATATAGTTGATTATGTTATCTTTCACTTGAGTGTGTGGCTCTTGTAGAGCTACATAAGCTGTACACATTGGTCTGTTTTACTCTTCAAATGAGTATAAGAGAGGGACAATAATTAAATATGTTTTTCTGTTTCATTTTCTGAAGTACCTTCTCAGGACAGCAGACTCTCAGGCATTTATTTCTTGCAGCAGAGGGATGATCTTTTCTGTAAGTACCTGATATTCAGGAAACCTTAATTTGGTTGGATGAACTCACTTTATAACCATAAACAAGTTATTTAATACCTTTACACCTCAATTTCCTGCAGAAAAAAAGATGGAATACTCCTATGGTGGTTGGGGGAAGGATGGTAATTGATAAATATACAAAAGGACAAGCAGTCACAATGCCAAAATTACCACTCCTCTCCAAAGGCAATTTATTTCAAAATTAAAAAAAAAAAAAAAAGGAAGACAGAATTAAATTCCTGACGAGGTTTTTAGAGAAAAGCAAGGGATTGAAACAGATGGAAAGAGGGAGAACGTGACACATCCTACAAGCTTGTGTCAGGGCAAGGCTGTGGATTGTGATTATGAATATTCCTCTCTGCAGAGAGTTTACAAGATGAAACAGAGTAATTGAAACTTAATCCCCCACTTAATCTCAAATGTTAAATACAACGAGGGAAAGGTATCTGTAATACATTCACTATATTTAAGCAGTCAGGCTTTCTTTTAAATAGTTTTCAAGCAATGGAGATACTTTCATGTCAATAGCTGAGGTGTGCAGATAGGCTGTAGGAAGTGTTTGTGGAAGTCTTGTGCTAGGAACAGAGGTACAGCATAAAATGCACAACGATGGCAAGAGTTCACTTTTTGCATGGGAAACCTGATGAAGTCTCTGGTTGCAGAAGAGATGGGAGTAAAGAGGACTTAAGCAACTTTTTGTATCTGTACTCTTCAACCAGAAGTAATGTGACCCGTGGGTGATAAGTTACTGTGACCCAGCAGCCCTGTCGGTGGCTGTCCCATCAGTGCCCCCTCTGCAGTGCACCAGCTCTGCTGCGAGGGTGGCAACTGCCCCGCACACGCTGGGAGGCTTAATACCGTGGCTTTGCCACACAGCAACAGCCTGCAAACAGACCATCAGATCTTCTTTAGTAACCAAACCAAACAAGGGAAAAGGTTGAAAGCAGAAATGATAAATTCATACATAATTAGACTAATTAATTCTGAACTGTTTCCCCTAGTGAGTATGAAGACAAAAGAACAGCAAATACTCTCATATCAGTGACTTCTATACATTAATAATCATGCCTTGAATACATGGATCGTTAGAGAAAGAAATGAAGGGAGAAATGAGTGGTCTGATACCAGCAACTTCGTGACATCCTCTGAAACCCTTTCAGTCACCAAAAGTACAGAGAATGTCTAGCACATTGTACTGATAGTCCATTCCCAATTACTGAAATATGTAACCCTTAAAAAAAAACACAAGTAACATCAGTACCTGGCACTTGAAGTAATCTCTGGAATCCAAATATGTCTGTTTTTGAATGTGAGCAATTCTGCGGACACTGCTGCAATTAAACTATAGATGATACGCACCTACACTTTTCAACAAAAGATTGCAGTAGTTTCTTCTTGTGCCTGTTTTTAATTTCCTTATTTCAGGGTCTTCTGTTCTTTATCACAGTTATGAATCCCTAAGTAAAAGTAACAAATCTGAGTAGAATTTAGAATATTAGACAAGTTCATGGCAGACAGATAAAGTATATCATAGAGGTGAATCAATCAATGAAGCTTAATTTTTATAATGTGTAGAAGCATGCTGCATAATAAATTATCTCTCTTGGTTTATCGGATCAAGGAGTAGTGTCTTTTGGCATACAAGAATGACTGTTGAATTGTCCTGTGCAATTAAAAACAACATTTCCACCCAAACTGAGTTCTCTGAATTTTCCAGGTCCCTGACTCATGCATACAGCCACTCAGGAGACTTAAGACAACCTGTCAGCAGTGTAAACTTAAGTGCTCACGATGTGAGCAGTAGACTTCATGGGACTTTTTTGCCATTTGCACAAACCTGATCCTCCTAAGCTCTCATGTGGAGTTATTTACAGTGGGAGGTTCAAGATGGTTAACTTTTTCTATGAACAAACTCATCTGGCACCATATGAACTCTTTAAGGACAAGATTCTAGAAGTACTGGTGATACGTAGCCTTACCTTCTCATACAGAGTGATTTCAAATGTACAGCCATTCTGAACATTCAAAGCCCTTTTCAAAGTAAGAAGGACCTGGACATTCTGAAGTTGTAATAATTTATAATACTTTTCTGTAGAAGAATATTCAGTTCCATGTTTCAGGGCAAGAACTAATTTTTAACTCTTTCAGAAAAAGATGAGACCAAAAGCTGGTAGAAAAATTCCACGTCTGCCATCAAAGGGCTCCAACACACCTAAAAGACTGAATCATAAATACAGTCAGAAGCAAGACACTAGGCTAGCAGGGCTTTTTGAGCCTTTTTTGAATTGTGGGACATAACCTAACAGATATCATTAACCCTAAATATGTGGTAGTTGCACACCACCACAGACATGCACTTAATTAATTTTTAAATGTAGTTTTTGTCCCATTGGTAGAGTTAAACCCTTTTGAAGATGCTTGTAGCTTTGCATTTGGATGTGTAAATCCTCAGGCACTGATGAGCTTTGTTTGACACCATTTATTTAGTTTATTTGTCCTCATCCATTTAAGTGCAGTCCCTGTGAAGTCAGCATGCTTATCTTGAGCTGCTGCAGATAGTTAGGAGAAAAAGTGGTAAAAAAACCTCCAAAGAAAATAATACTAATATTTGAATGACACAGCTGTAAATAAAAATGCCTTGGGCCATATTCTGCAGTCTCGTAACTTCAATCTCACAGATACATGTTTACCATTGGGGAGAGCTCTTTATGAGCACAGGGATATGAGAATGGAGATCTGACTCCAGATAGTGAGGCTCACTACCGTGACAGGTGGCCAATCTACACTATTCAATCTACACTACTATGTCATTGCATGAAACAGCAGCAGTACTTGTGCTGCTCTAAACAGTGAAGAATTGGTAACAGCTCTAAACCAAGCCTGTCTTAAAACTTTATTTTCATAAAGTTCATATCTGGGTAAAGCAAGATACAGTACTGGGTAGACTAGAAACACATGCTGAAAGAAAGAAATTGTCTATAGGAAGATACAACTTAATGCTAGACAAAGCAGGAAGACAACAATCATGAAGAAAGAGAGTGGGTAGGCTTTTTTGAAACACAGTGTGAAAGACATCACATTCATGTGCAATAGTTTGTTCAAAGACATAATAGTATGTACAACTAGGATGCTACAGTGATTAAGTGTTGTCAAGTAAGGAGCACTGTTTTAACATCTTTGTCAGAGACATGGACAGTGGCATTGAATGCACCCTCAGCAAGTTTGCTGACAACGCCAAGCTGTGTGGTGAAGTTGACACACTGGAGGGGAGGGATGCCATCCAGAGGGACCTTGACAGGCTGGAGAGGTGGGCCCATGCCTACCTACTGAAGTTCAACAAGGCCAAGTGCAAGGTCCTGCCTCTGTGTTGGGGCAATCCCAAGCACAATTACAGGCTAGGTGGAGAATGGATTGAGAGCAACCCTGAGGAGAAGGACTTGGGGGTGTTGGTTGATGAGCTCAACATGAGCCAGCAAACTGTGCTTGCAGCCCAGAAAGCTAACCATATCTTGGGCTCTATCATAAGAATTATGGCCAGCAGGTCAAGGGAGGTGATTCTCCCCCTTTACTTGGCTCTCGTGAGACCCCACCTGAAGTACTGTGTCCAGTTCTGGAGCTGCCAACACAAGAAGAACATGGGTAGGCTGGAGCAAGTCCAGAGGAGAGCCATGAAGATGATCCAAAGGCTAGATCTCCTACTAAGAAAGGCTGAGAGAGTTGGGGTTGTTCAGCCTGGAGAAGAGAAGGCTGCAGGGAGACTTTATAGCTGCCTTCCAGTACCTGAAGAAGCTACAGGAAAGATGGGGAAGGACTTTTTACTAGGGCAGGTAGTGATAGGACCGGGGTAATGGCTTAAACTGGAAGAGGGTAGATTTAGGTTAAACATTAGGAAGAAATTCTTTATTGTGAGGATGGTGAGACACTGGCACAGGTTGCCCCTATTCTGGTCTATGTGGAAGAACTCCACTATATAAACTGGTAAAGGTTATCCCCCAACTTGATGTAATTCTTACATTAACAACTTCGTGTTTAAATGTTAATCACACTTATGTATAGTATGAAAGTACTTTGTATGCATTCAGTATATCAATAAATTGTGGCTGTCTTTTTTAACTTGAGATGCATACAAGTCTCATGCCAGTTTATTTTTATTAAATTTAATTTCATATCAATAGGAACTTTTTTCTTGCACTTTAAGTTGCCTTTATTTTCTGAGTACTTAAAACAACTGAAATGAAATTTACTGTTCTTCAGGGAAATTCATTAAGCTTTTTTTTTTTATTACATACTTGTGAACTAAACCAAAAACTAATCTGGAATGATTAAAATTAATATTTCATTGAAAAGTTTTCCTGTATGCTTTCTGTTAATTTAATCATGAAACATACTGTCAAGCTTTAAATCTGTTTTTCACCAGAGTTACTATATGACAAACAACACTTAAAGCAATTAAAATACTCTGCAGAACAAATATTATGTACATATTCCTTTATAAGATAATCTGTTTACAGAAAGATGGAAGATGCTGACTTCACCACAAATTTCAGGCATTCCAATGACCAGGGATGTTTATTTCCAACATTTTGATTTAACTGTGAAAGTTCTAGCAAAACATGTCACTGAAAATAGGAAATCTCACTCAAAAGTTGATTTTACTTCATTTTGTTTCCTTTTTTTTGTCTGACAGCAATAACTCAGTCTCTAAGCAATAGATACATTGAAAGAATATACCTTCTTTGAGGCAAGGATTTTGGAACATAAGTTTGTCTTTCCCTTTTCCATTTCCTTTTTCCTCCTTAAATATTTTAACTTGGATCCACATTATTCTTCTATTTTTATTTTTATGGAAACAAAGCCAAATAGGAAGTCTGGGCTTTTAGTGGTAGCAGATTTTCTAGGTCATTGTCAGAAGACAGAGAGAAAGGCAACATGCTTTTTTCCAACAGAGGCAAACATTTTCTCATTCTTAGGGTGGCATGATCAATTCCAAAAGGCCTGTAACAGTATGGTGTAGTGAAGCTGTGCATCAGGGTCCATATGTGGCATGTGCCTCTTAAAGAATCAGCTGTGTCAATGCTTCATTGATCTGAGATGTGACCGCATGAAACTATACTGTCTTGAAGCCAAGCAGAAAGGTGAGAAAATGGGTCTCTGATGTGAAGTCCTTACCACAGGGACAGCTGTACATTAATGGGATTTCTTGCCAACAGGACCGGCTGTCCTCTAGATCCACCGACTGATGTTCTGCCACATGAAGCATGTGTTCCATTAGCTGTATGTTCATAATTTTGGGTACTTTCAACAATATTCCTTTCCAGGTTTCTGCTCGTACATATTTTATTTGTATTTTGCATTACAGCATCTTCAGTATAACAGGCTGCATCTTACAGGTGGATTATTTTAATTTTCTTCTGGCCACTGTGCTAACCTTCCCAATGCCTCTGTTTTATATGTCAGTCTTCACTGATGCTTGCTACATTTCTGGATCATTATTGAAGATGTAGGCTAAAACTTGACATAATATTGATTTTTTTCTGTGATTTGCTTGAAATGTGCCCAACTTGATTCATTGGCAGTTCATGTTTTTCTTGTTTAGTTGTCATCCAATGATGAAAAATATTTTTTCTTGCTTTCTAGTTAAGTAAGTTACTTCTATGTTATGATAAAGCTGGTATGCTGGAGCCAAGGAGGTCTAATTCAGTTCTCCCAGCAGGTGCTTGTATTTAGCAGCCGTAAGAACAGATCTCCTCTATTAGAAAAAAAGTGGCATAAACTGTATGTTGGTTTGTCTATGTGATGTATAAGGTACTTCAAAATGGGATGCATACACCACCAGAATATTTGGACATTCTCTGCCTGCCTTCATGTCCAAAGATACCTCCATGCCTGCCAACAGTCATGAAGCCCAAGTAAGTTAAGTTTGGAGCCGCTTGTTATAGTGGCCTGATCTCCATCAACACAAACAGAAGTGTTTGAATAAACTACAGTATTTGTGAGCTATAAAAATGCATTATTTATTATGGAAGAAAAACACAGTGAGTAACTTAGAAGACACCCTCTTTTTAGCCCCCTGTAGTATGTTGTCTCATCTGTATAACACATCTAAAAAGAGCTTTAATAAATAAGGACTCTTCCATGACATAGATTTGATTAGACCTTCACACTGAACCCAAAAATCTCTATAAAAATTTAGCACACTTTCACTTTGCTCTGTAGACTTTGATATTAACCGACTCCAACAAATGTTAGCATTTCCTGAATCTAATAGCTTTTACAAACTAGCATACTAGTTACCAATTAATAACCACCAAGTTACATATTTTAAAAATAAAATATTATTTTATTTAGCATTAAAGTTTGCTTTTCTTTCTTTTGTTCTGAAATATCTAGGTTGGATTCAGCACTAGATTTGCAGATCCTTTGAGAGGTGGCCAAAATAAACTTGTACCGCTTGAAGATTTTAATGAACCTAGTGAGACATTTTATCTCCATTTCTGTGTGTCTTCAGAAGCAGGTAAAAGCATGTAGGAGGAGGTGTGTTTGTTAGAAATTCCCTGAAAAGGAAGATCTCCCCACTGTAGCTGAAGAGTAGGTTCATGACTATCTGAAGGACCTGAAGGTGCACAAGTCAATGGGACCTGACAGAATTCATCCATGGCTCCAGAAGGAACTGGCCAATGAAGCTTCAAAGCCTCTGTCCATCCTATTTGAAAAGTCTTGGCAGTCTGCAGAAATTGCCACTGACTGCAAAAGTGTAAATTTAGTATCACTTCAGTATGCATCCCATTTACAATATCTTCTTGGTCTCAGTAAAAGCAGAAACATTTAAATGCTTCAAAATGTAGGAAGCAGCATGTGTAG
Source organism: Hemiprocne comata (assembly GCA_020745705.1). Classification (NCBI taxonomy): domain Eukaryota; kingdom Metazoa; phylum Chordata; class Aves; order Apodiformes; family Apodidae; genus Hemiprocne; species Hemiprocne comata. The sequence continues at coordinate 46,645,009 of CM036616.1, forward strand.
CAGAATGTATAGAGAACCATGGATGTATTTTTTATTACCTTTAATTTTAGTTATTACATTTTGATTCTGAATTTTATTAATCCTGGAATTATTCTCATTCATATGATGTACAGCCTAGTACATGAATAATGATAATTTACAGGTGTGGAAAAGTGAACTGTAATTGTCCTGTAATAATACTTTTAGGATACTTTAACTGGTACACAGTAAGTGCGTACATTGCAGGCCAGAATTAAGAGACAAATGAATAAAAATGAGAAAAAGAAAAATCCCTTTCTGCATAACTACTTGAGCAGGTATTTATTTTGAGCAAGTTATCCTCTTTAATATTTTAACTGATGTACCTTGAGAGAATGACTAGAGGTCTGAAAATTAATTAAATCTTACTAGAAGAGTCTGCATTTTAATATTTGTCGGTAGAAAGAATCTGGATATATAAACATTGAAGACATACAACCCCCTAATAGAAGCATAAAAATTCCTCCTTATTTTGCAAAGATTACGTATACCTCTCAATAGAGACCTGTCAGTGTATAAGAAAAAGCATTTTAAAGGGATATCACTTCCCTACAAATGATTCAAGAACATTATGTCTGATGGTAATATACATTATTTTAAGCCACTTACTCCAGATATTTACTACCCTTGAAAAGCTCTCTTTGGTGTTGAATCTGTATTTCCCTTCTAATTTAAGCCTGCCTTTTTGTTACAAATCTAGTAAACAACCAGAACAATTAAATTCCCTCTTTCAGACTCAACAACCCCAATTCCTTCAGTTTTCTCTCAGAAGGCATTTGTTCTAGGTATCTGATAATTTTAATTTCTGAAAACTTATTGTTAAATAGATGGAACAGATTTTTTTCAGTGTTGTATATGTTTACTGGTTTGAATATGTCTCTTCCTATGCTATTTGACTGTTTTGCAATGATATGATACTGTTAACTCAAGCACAACAGGTGACCATTAGTTACTACTAGGTATTTTCTGCAGAACTCATTGCTTCGCAGTGCAGCTGGTTATTTCTACATAAGCTGCTTCCTATTTCTCTTATCTTTCAAGGACGTTCTGTATTCTTATCTTGTAAAATATGCAATGCCATCTTGGTACTGCCTGAAAGTGAAGCAGATCTTTTCTACAGCAGCCAAGTTACTAATGAAAATATTGAGTAGCATCAGATTCAGGGCAGGCTTTGTAAGATCTCACTTTAAACATGCCTCCACTCTGACACTGAGGAGTGATCAACTCTAACTGCAATTTTATAACTACTGAATGTTATATTGCAATCTTGTTACTCATCTATTTGTATCTTGCTGTTTTTTTAGCTGTTCTCTCTCTTTTCTCTTCCTAAGAATTGTGAACTCTTTCACTGTGTCATACAAATTGCCTTCTGCCTTTCTATTCTTGACTAACTCATTGTTACTGATCAGAATCAAACCTACAAGAGCCCCAACCATAATTGCCATCTTCTGATAAAGCAGTGCTGTGCTTTTACAGTGTCTGGCACACTAAAAAAGGCTCAGGGGTGCTATAAAATACCAACATTCTGCTATTGATGCAAAGTTTTAAGTTATTCTCCTCCAACAGAAAAAGCAAGACTGTTTTTTAGCCCTTTTCAAAATTATCTCCATAACTTCAGCTACTTTAGGTTAATGCAAAAACTTAGGATACCTTATTTTTTTCTTCTATGACTGTTTGTGTGCGGGGTTTCAAGAATTTGCCTCTCCTTTTGTCTGTTAGGTATTTTTTAGGGAAACAAAAGAAAAGTTATTATTAACCTTTTTTTTCCTCTAATGGTTCTATGCCTCTTAAGTGGCTTCCCAGCAAAGCCAGTGAGGTCTTTCATAAAGAAACATATGTGTTCTTCCTTTTGGAATCTTATTTCTAAAAAGATGCACTAACTCTGCTTGTCAAGCTCAAGAAAACATTTAAAAATAAACTTCATAACAACACACTGGCCTGGATGTATAAATTTGTTTTTATTTCTTTTCAAGAAAGAAAAATATCATTAAAATTTGAGGATGCCAAAAGAGGAATGTGAGAGATGCTTTCTAAAATCTCTTTTCATCCAATGCCATAATATTATTTTATGGTCTAGTGGCACAAGCCTTTCATTCTGTTTTCTTGTTTGTTCATTTTGTTTGTTTGTTTGGGGTGTGTGAGTGTGGGTTTTTTAAGCCCCCTCTGTTTTTGTTTGGTTTTTTTAGTTTGTTTTGTTTTGTTTTTTTCTAATTACCAAATCACATCACACAGCTAAGGTTGAGGAAATACCCCAACCAAAAGAAATACGGTGTTTTAGACAACCACACTAAAGGCACGGGGGAACACTTGGGCTGGTAAACAGTTCAACAGAAACAAAAGGGAGGGTGGCAAGGTCTAAATGTATTTATTTGCTAGTTATCGTGAAATGCAAGCTAGCCCATAAATATTTCTGAAACATTTCTACAGAAATACAGAAAATGAAGGACATTGGTACAATGAATCCATTGTTATGAATCCCATGTTGAAGCCTGGATGGAAGCAAGTGAGGAGCTGAAACAAGATTTGGGGCTTCAAATTTCTGCAAATCACAAACATTCTAGTAAAAGAAAACTAAAGCTAAAACATGTATTTCTAAAACCTGTAACTTTCTGAGAGGAAGCAATGAGAAAAGTTTAAATTGTTTTAACTCATTTTATCATTCAAGGTTTCACACATACAGTTTTGCTATAGCAATTCATTAAGTTGCCTCCCACCCACCAGCTGACCTGTAATAAATGTGTGCACAGTCCTAACTTGTCCATTTGTGAGAAAATGAGGTGGAGTTTAAATGTGAATGAAAATCACACGCCAAGAGTTTACATGTCTGCTATGATGAATAACAACACAGGAAGATGATCAGAACAAGGAAACCTGCATACAATCACAGAATCACAGAACTACCACAGCTGGAAAAGACCTTTAAGATCATCAAGTCCAGCCTATGACGAACACCACCACACCATCTAGACCATGGCACTAAGTGCCACATCCAGCCTTGCCGTTTAACACCAATAAACGATGAGTGAGGATGAATAAACTGTCCTAGGCCACTTATCCTGAAACAGGCACATGGTCTTACTCAAAGAGGATGTTTTTTCAAATTCAAAGAGAAGGGTGTTTTAGTTGTCTATCTGTAGTAACTTTCACAACGTTAAAAATTACATCACTAGAGATTTTAAGCATTTTCTCTGGCCTAGAATAGATTGCAAACACTTCTTCATATACCACTGCAAAATAAGAGTTTGTAGATCTCCTAGTACACTACTGGTGTTTCAAAGCATTAAGATATACGTCAGATAACAAATAATGGAGCAAGCTGACTAGACCAGCCATATGCCAGGCTTCTCCAAGCCTTCGTTCTGGCAACTTGTACTGCTGAGGGCTCTCAAGACATCCTTCCACACCAGGCTGCATGGGAAAACCTGTTTCACAACGAAGTCACACAACTTTCCAGATAGGGAATGTGTGCAGCCCTAAGTGCATACCAGGACTGGATGAAAACACATTGTGACAGTGTGTCAGTCAGTGGCCGTGTGAGTGAGGACCCTAGCTAGATCATGGAAGGGAAAGATACATGGGAAAGCCTGGCCTTTTGAAAACATCAGTACTTTTGAGCAGAAGTTAATACCCTGATTTCAGAGAAAGAGCTTTCTCAGCCTTCTTTTGCTTCAGGGGGCTTAATGGAAAAATGTAAAGAGGCATTAATACTTATACATTGTCAGATGATTTATTTTCCAAAAAGTTATGTTCATAAAGGCACCCTACTTATATAGAATAATAGAATGATAGAATCATTTAGGTTGGAAAAGACCTTTAAGATCATCAAATCCAACCTATAACCCTACTCTACATGTTCACCCCTAAACCATATCCCCAAGCACTGCATCTAACATGACTTTTAAACACATGCAGGGACGGTGACTCCACCAGCCTGTTCCAATGGCTGACAAGCCTTTCAGAGAAAAATTATTCCTTATGTCCAGCTTAAACCTCCCCTGGTGTACCTTTAGGCCATTCCCTCTTGTCCTATCACTATCTACTTGTGAGAAGAGACCAGCATCTACCTCTCTACAGTGTCCTTTCAGGTAGCTGTAGAAAGCAATAAGGTCTCCCCTTATTACACTCCCCTTAGCAGTGTAACTATTCTTGTTTTTTACTCTTATAATATCTGGGCCATAAAACTTGTATGGAGGATAGAAGGTGAAGAATTTTGCTTGAAAAACAACAGTTTCAGCAACATTTTTGTTTACATTTTAATATTACCTTAATTTTCTTCAAGAAATGCAGAGTTGGGGGTATTTTTATTGTACTCGAGGTGAATTAATCAATTAAACATGACGAAATTTAATGAGCTATGCATTGGGCAGAGTCCTACCATCATAAGTAGTTCTGCCAGAATATGCAAAGTTGTGCCATGAAAAATTCCTTACACTTGCACCAGCACCTGTCAGGAGAGCATTGGCATGGGATGCCTCAGCCAGGGGTTTGGTTCATTCCCCAGCACCAGCTCTGTTTACCGAAATTGGCCCCAGAGTACTCGTATTCCACCTTTGTTATAAGATACGGTTTTAAAACTTTTAACTTCTAACACTGTTCATTTTTAACACTATTTACAGCACTTTCTCTCTTTCATACAACGCACAATTTCTAGAACAGTGAGTTAGACCATGATATATTTGGTAAAGCATTGATACATAGGATGCAATATAGAATACGGAAAACCAAAGTGCTGTCACTGAGAACTTTCATTGTGAAAGGACAAATGGATAACAAAGCAGTGTATTCAACTGATTAAGTACACAATACAATGGGTTAGATTCATTATTTATTGAAACTTTACATGGTGGAATGTAGATTACAAGGCTCCTGGTTACACAAACTAGTTAAGATTTTTCAAACCTTGATATGTAAAAACTCACTTTCGTTTCTGACAAGTTACTTTAAAGGCCTCAGTATGACAGAAGTGTTTTGCTGTGAGGTTTTCTTTTGTTCATCATCAGCAATTTACATACAGTGACACAGCAAATTACTTGCTGAATAGAGGAAAAATCCCTATGTGCTGTACTGCCTTCCCTTTCCTATGATTCCCTTGCTGACATCTCTCCAACAACTATTTCATCTTTTTTATGTGCTGTTTAATTAAAATATAACTAAAATACTTTGAGTGGATGTAACATAGATAGACGTGAATTCCATCCAAAATTGGTACTGGGGACTGTTGATGAAGACAGAGAGAGTCAACTGTCATTTTTTATCCTGGGTTCCATCCTATATATAAGGAGAAGTAAGGATCTGCAGTACTACAGTCAAGACAGTTCTTTCATTTTCAGAAAGGTCAATGTGCAGAAGAACGTTTCTAATTTAAAACTGGCTTGATTTAGGAATTGTTTTGGCTCTCATAGTTGAGCTATACTGATATGAAGTTACAAGATGAAATTAGCCTTTAAATTCCTAAGTTTGGGACATATTAAATTAGTGGTGATCTGACCACGCCAGAAAAGCAAATGGAAACTTCAAAATATTATTTCAAGTCTCTTGGATTTCCTATTATTTTCCTGTCTTACTTCCCCCATCCCCACCCCCAACTCCTGCTGAGATATCACTTCATGAGCAGTCTGGGGCATATTGCCTTTCAGTATATTTAGAATTCCATTTTTGAAAGCTGCCCACCAACAGGAGAATGGAAGAGTGACACCGGATGCTGTAGGGAACCTGACATAGTAGTTCTGAAACTGCCCAGAACTAAGCTAATGTCTAGATATGGTTATTAAACTGTAGTCCATTTTTCATGACAATCCAACATATTGCTGTCTGTCTTTATAAACACTGATGGGAATGAATTAGCTGTGTGACATTTGAATGTGACAGGTTCTCTTCACGAATATGCCACAAGAAGACTGTAGCTGAGTTTAAACTGACAAAAGAAGAACCATATGGCTCTCTTATTAAATCATCAATGTCTTTTAAAAGAAATTGTGACTTGTTGGAACCTAGTTGACTGAACATTTTTACTGTTTGCAACCACACTAGTAGATTTTAAAGCAAATCACATTAAGATTTATGTATTTTCTGTCATGCTTTTAATATGTTGCTATTCATTGAGAAAAGATTTAGAGTAGGCAGAGCAACTGTTTGTGTGAAACAATTTTGTTTTTTTATGAAAAAGACTATACTGATAATCTTCACAAAGATATTAAACTTCATAATGCCATTAAATTTAATTATATTGTGTTAATATGTACAGTGATATAATATGAATTTTACATATCTTTCTTGTAAGCCATAGATATAATGGGCTGTATTTCCCATTCTCTCAAAGCAGCACGATCTTTTCAAGCAAAAACAAAAACAAATCCTTTCTGTGTTCACATCAGGATATAAACAAATTCCCAGAAAACACAGTTTGCAGTTAGTAAAATAGCAAAAGAAATGCATGAAGATTCAATATCATTATCAGGCTTGTAAAGAAACAAAATTTGGCGCTTCCAAACCCTCTTGCTTTCTAACCCTCCTTACCGAAGTAGGAGGCTATGTGTAGCTAGGTAAGGATTCTGAGATAAAAACCCAGTAACAACAAGCTGTTATTGAGCAGGCATTCTTTATTGCAGCACTGGGGCAGCACTGGGGATATCTCCACCATAAATGCTCCAACAAGTCAGCAAAACACACCAATTAATACAAACAAAACTCAGGCATATTCATTCTTCTGCCAATGAGTTCCCAGAGTTCTTTTACAGTCATCTTTGTAATTATGCATGCTCGAGGGTCTCCTGTGGGGGTCTTTGCTGATTCTAGTCCTTTTCTTCTTTGTCCTTTTGTCCTTTCTCCCATCCTGTCTCCTGTCCTGCATCCCGTGTCCCGCTGGTAGATTGCCCAGGTGCGTCCAGAATCATCCAGAATCAACATGAATGTTGTCTGTTGGTGGTACAGGTCTCAGAAGACTTGATGTTATCACAACGTGCAGAATGCTTAGCATAACCGACTGACAGTTACACAAAGCATACTACTGTATTAAAAGTAACCTATTCAGCTAACTTAGTACAGCAAAGTAGTAAATTAGTAAATTAAAGTACAGCAAATTTTAGTAAATTTCTACAACTATCAGTAATACTAATTCCTTCAGTAAACCAATGTCTGTGCCATCCTTCCTCCTCAGTCCTCTTCCTCACCCCCAGACCTCCTCTGAGGAGCAACTTTGAAAGATGCATTTGTCCAGTCTATTACATTTGGCTGAAACCTCCTTCATCAGATTAAGAGAACCATCAACTAGGGCCGTCTGTTCCCATGCATTTTGAGATTGAGCATAAAGTTTCTTTCCTGGAATTTAAAACCTTCACAGAGTTGATTCAAACTCTTTATGGCTCTCCTAATCTTTGTTCAACTCCCTGCTCAGATTCCATATTCCATCTCCTGTCTGTTCCCTCATTAAGTACAGCACTGTGGGCAGACAGGCTTCTTTGCAGTTCCTGCCATCTGGAAATAACTTCTGCCTTTCTGCTGTATTTTAAGTGCCTCCACTTAAAAAACCTAAACAATCTTTCTAAATATATTTATTGTTCCCACTGTTGCCAGAATGTTTTTCTTAGCAGCTATTTTTGTCTATTACTTTTGATATGATAATAGTTTATTCAAAGTTATAAAATAACTTGCAGCATATTTTGTATATATAATTCACTAGGAACAGGACTGGATTGTGTAAAAACCATGTTATACATTGCTCATTCTTATGCTTTGTGTGATATCTAGTTCTCAACTGATTAATCTTTCAGTGATAGTTTTGTGATCCCTACCTATGATTACCTGTCACTCTGTAATTCTTTTATCTGTTTCTTCTGTTTGCCACTCTGATAGCTGTGCATTTAGTTCAGAATTTTATTACTGAAGGAAAAAATTAACTGTAACCATTTAAGCTTTAGTAATCCAGTATCTGTAGTTTTAGGTCTGCTGGTTTTTAAGGCCTTAATTAAAAACTAGTTAAGATCTTACTAGGCTTGATAGTGCATCTTTGAGAATTTTTTTAACGTAGATTAGTGATCTTCAACTCAGTACATATTTTGCTTAACAAGTCTGGACAAAATTCAACTAGTGGCGCATTGGCAAATTATCATGCTATCCAGATTTTGGTAATTATATTCATTCTTCTGCAAACTAGCTCTAAATTTTCTAAGATTGTATCTCAAGCCACACAGGATCACAGTGGGTAACAGAGCTGTTTCTTGGAGATTGATAGTTTTCTGTTGGAACTAAGTACTCCTAATTTATTCAGAGCACTCTGAGTAAAAATACATATAAAATACCAGTCAATCCCCAAATCATTAAGTTAAGAAAACCAGAAACAATGTTTGTTGGAGTAAGTCAGAATGATTCAGTAACACTTTATACGCACATAAGTGTTTTTTTTCTTTTAATTTCATTTTTCTTTTGCATGGATAGACTATTTTGCTGGGCCAATATGCAAAAGATTACTAATGGAAATTTTATTTCCGCTAGCTTTAAGCTATGCATGTTCTATATTTAAATAGGGTGTGCATCTTCCAAGTTCCTATAAATCTGAACAATAACCAGTAACTTTCTCAGTTTGTATCTCTAACTCTGAATATTTCATATGTAAACACCAAAAAATCCTCTAGGCCCTTTCTTTAAGTCGAACATAGTGGTCTCCACTGAGAGCTGTCTAATCCAGTCATCCAGAAAGGTGCCATATTCCCTCTTAAGAATCACTAAGTCAGCCATAGTCAGGGTGCTTTGAATAGCACTTAAGAGATGCTGGCCATCTTTCAGAAATCATTTTAGCACGGTGCAGGCTGAAGCTGTTAGATGACTAATAGCTGAATGTTCATATGCAAATATTCTCTTTACCAGTTTGAAGGGAACCTTAAAAAAACCCAGTAGTTACTGTTCTGTAAGGAAACATGATAAGATGTTCAAGGATAGCTGCTCTACTTAAACTTCTGTGAGGCTTTTGGTGTATGGAGTGCTCTTATGATTCACTTGATTTATGTCTCACACAAAAGAAGGGAATTGCTATATATATATTATATATATATTTATTTTTTTTCGTAACAGTTGAAAAACAGTTAACTGAGATAATTTCAAAATAAATGTTTTTGTGACTTTAGAAACTGGAATGGAAATTGATTTCCATTTAGAACAGGCAAGTATCATCTAACCTCCCTTTGAGCCTTCCCTCCTGTTCTACACACATAGCAGTTTTCTCGGACAAACTCAGTTTCAGTAGCTTATGCCAACATAATCCATGAACTGAGAGATTTGATTCTTCTGTGTTAAAATTAAATATCCCCTGTGGGAGGTCTCAGATCACTAAGCCAAATCTTTTTGCAACTCTGCCCACAATTATTTCAAAGCTCATTTTGCTGTTATTGTTAAAAAATATTTCATTTAATGAAATATTTCTCTTTTGTACTCCCTGAAATGTATGCAGCTGATAGCAAATTTGTTGCACGTTACATGCAGAAAAATGTAATTATTTACAGATGAGTCATTCTGGGTTATTTACTATGGATTAGTTTACAGTGTAGCTATGATCTGCCATGAACTCAGTGGGGATGTGAGTTGAGAAGGATTATGGTATGAAATATGGAAAACCTTACGGGAAGAGAAACGTGGAAAAGGACAGCAGGGTCCTCTGTGCTGTAATAGTGACTGAGGTATGCTCACAGCTGTGGAGAGCACCCCTTTGCTATGCTAATTACAGTTCATCTATGATTATTGTCTTCTAAATTAAAAATGCAAGTAGTTTCAATTAAAGGAATATCTTCTGAGTCATGCCTAGCAAGGACTCTGGTTAGCCATATACATGCCCATTCACCTTTTTTGATTCTTGTCCAAACAGATACATATTTTAATGGTTGGTGATTAAAATGGTTACAGCTTAGGTGACCTATTTCAGATTTGCTTTGCAGGAGTGACTACTCTGGATTTTAAATCCCCAGAGAATTCAGTCACATTTTCAACAGAGGACCACGTTATTAATAAAATTAACACTAAATTATTGAAGACTTTGTTTTATTGTCTTACTGTAAAGCAATTAACTGCTGATATGTTTACATTCTTCTGATATTCATAATGGCAGCTGGACAGATAGGAGTAAAAGAACTGTTATGCAAATTGCTGCTCAGAGATAAAATTCACATCCATTAAGTGTTTTCAAAGGTCCAATCTAGCTGCCCTGCAAATCAACATTGATCCTCCACTGGCCCCAGTACTGCGGAGTTGCGTATCACCTTTTCCACAGTGTTACATGGAAAATCCATTCTTATCAGAGTGTAATTAGGCTGGCAAGAGTATAGGCCCACAAGAAGAGAAATACTTGTATTTATGTACACACATGGAACATGAGCTTTATACATTAAATCATATACATATGCCCAACAGAAGTCAACATAGAAAAAACCCTCATACCCTAACTCACAGATGGGGAGCAGAGGCCCACATAGATTGGTGATGTGACTGGGGCAGGGCACTGTAAAGGTTCAAAGAAGAGAGAAAGGGGTTCGAGCAGTTAACCCTTCCTTTTTTGATTTTCCTTGATAGCTGTTGAACCCCCCCCACGGGTAGTACACACTCTCGCTCAAAAAGGGAATGAGGACACAGAGTGAAGGTTCTTCTATATGTTGTTGCTTTAGAGGCGCAATTAGGTGTACAAATGTAAATATAATACAAGCCACAGGGGTGCAAAAGATAGGGAGAAGATTATTATAATAAAGGAAAGATTTGCAGAGGGGGTTCCTACACTCCCGGCTCGTTGTATGTAGCGGCAGCGGCGGCTCCTGGGCGGCTGGTGATCGGGCTGGAGGGCAGCGACACGCACCACGTGACCGGCAGCGGCGTGGCAGCGCTCGTGGCTCAGGCGGCGGCGCGCGGCAGCGCTCGACGCTCGGGCTGCGGCAGCAGCGCCCAGCGGCGGCACGCGGCAGCACCCGGGCGGCGGCGGCACGGCTGGGTCTCGGCTCCGCCTAGCAGCACTTCGGCTGGGCAGCTCGGCTCTTCCCGAATCGGGTTCGACTCCGCTCGGCTCCGGCCAGCTCGGCTCCACCCGGCTCACGTCGGCTTCGCCCAACTCTTGTCGGTCTCAGTTCTGGTCCAGTCGGCTTGGGTTTTCTATCTTCTTCAGGCGCATGCAAGGATCTGAGCTTTACCGTTTTTAAAAGAGAAGTAGCATTTCAGCTGTTTAGCTCTCTCAGGTCCCACAACGATCCGGCCACAGCGTCCTGCCCCTCCCCTCCTAGATCCAGAAGTTCCTCCCCACCCCCTCTACCGTTCAGGGACTTTCATCAGGTGAGGGTGACCCACCTCAGGTGCCGCAATGCAGTAATGCATTATCATTTGCATACCAACCCCGGCTCAGCCAATCAGAGCGCTCACAGGGAAGCAGGCCCCTCCCCGAGAAGCCTGGAGCCATAGGTACTAACCGTGCAAGCACAGCGTGCGTTTAGTCTCCCTTATATAGTGAAATAGTTTTATGGGAGGCATACTTTCTGTGGTAAGGGGCACAACCCTTACAGGCACAAAGTAAAGGTTTATGAAAATCAGGAATTAACACAGGCTCTTGAGTCTCAATTAAATGCTTAAATCACATACCATTCCTTTTCTCAAAGATGAAGCAGTAAAAAAAGCCTGAAAAATATTATAAAAGTAAATATTTAAAAAGGAAATTCTTGGTATTAAAATTGAGCTGCCTAGAAGATGAGTCCCATGTTTGTGGTAACCTTTGTAAAGCCACAGTTGAGATTTATTCTTTAGTGGATTAAAAAAGTACTTTCTAGCTTCTTTATGAAAATGGAATTGTACAAGAGAACACTGTATGTCTGTCACACCTGATAGCTTCCTGGTTGGATGAATATCCTAAAATTATCCCAAACTCTTGGGAAGATTTGGTCCAAGACAATCTGTGCTAGTAAATTTACAAAACATAGGAAAAATTACTTTGGTGTTGGGCATCCCTATTAATGATAATACTTGCAAAGCTTTTGATAAAGATGGAAAACAATACAAGATCAGTGTGAACTGAGTAATCTGTGTTAATACTATTGTTGATTAATACCAAACGTCTATAGATATCCGACTACACTGAATGGACGGAAGCAGAGAACTCAACCACTGAAGCTGACCGCACTTTCGCCTGGATGTGAAAAGTGTATCAATCAGTATGGTATAGCTAATGTTATATTGTTACGAATACAGTAAAGGATTTGTGTTTCCAAAATACAAATGCATGTGTGTGTGTGCATTTAACGTGTGTTCCGCTGGGGGGGCTTCTTGACCGTGTAGCTGGTGAAAGCTAGCCAGTCCCAAGCCAGGGATGGACCAACCCACCATACAAATTAGACCAAAAAGTGGTCTTGGTGTCAGAAGCCCCTGAACAAAAGAGCAAACAAGAGGAGGGGTTTCAGCCCAGGCTGCGCTTGAACCCTCACATAAGATTACTTTGAATATTTTCGAAGAGGGAACCTCCACTGCCTTGGCAGCCTGTGCCAGCGTTGGCCACCCTCACAGTGAAAAAATGTTTGCTGAAGTTCAGGTGGAGCCTCCTCTGTCAGTTCAATTAAAGCCTATTGTGTCTTGTCCTGTCACTGGGTACCACTGAAAAGAACCTGGAGCCATCTCCTCTGCAAATGTCCCTACAGGTATTTGCACGCATTGATGAGGTGCCCTGTGAGCCTTCTCTTCTCCAGGCTGAATGGTCCCAGCTCTCTAAGCCTTCCCTCTTCGGAGAGATGGTCCAAGCCTTTAGTCATGTTCATGGCTCTTCTTTGGACTCTCCAGTATGTCTGTATCTCTCTTGTACTATGGAGCCCAGAACTGGACATAGTACTTGTATGATCGTAATGCAGGAATTTCAAACATCTCTCTGTGTTACAGAAGCTTGGTTTCAGCAAAATATATGAAATGAAGCAATATTCAAAATTTCTGTATCACCAATATTCTCAGCCAAACAAGTTTTATACAATTATACAATACAAAACAACATTATACAAACTACAGATTGCCTTTGACCTCTTGAAGTAACTGTTTTGATTAAATCTGGTAACGAAACTGGGAATCTGATTAGGTGTAGAGGAGACAAAAGCTTCCATAAATGCCTCTGTGACAACACTGCATTTAACTTTCTGGGACCAGATTAAGACCAAACGAGATATATTTGGATATCACAGGATAATAATAACTACACAGAAAAAAACAGATATAGTGGTAGCTGAAGAATATGGACAGATAACTTTCTGCTTCTTTCAACAAAAAAAAAAAAAAAAAAAGAAGGAAATAATAACTAGAACTTAAATACTTAACTTTTTTTTTATTTCTTTTTTTTTTGTTTGTTTTTAATGGCATGAATTTTTGAGTCAAATGAGTGGGGTTGTAGTTAAGGAAAATAAACTTGCTGAAGCACTAACAGTACAGAAGATAGGTTTTGTCCTAAATGTATTGCCCATTCCTATTACCTTAGGAAATTAGACCAAGGAAATTTAACCAAGAAGGAAATAGTACAGAGTCAGCATTCAACTCATCAAAAATCTAGAAAAAATAAAGGCCATAATAGAGTCCGTCTCTCACAGTCTTCCATTTGTGAAGCGTTCTTAGATAGTTGCCTTTGTCCAACAGAGCTACAAAATACAACTTACTTTACCCTTTAAAAGGAAGTATGTATTGTGACTGGGAGAAGTGTAAACAAAAAGAATAAATCCTCCCCATCTACTCTGACCATGCAGCTCATTTCCTGATAACCTGTAGCCTGTGAAAGGAGATTGAGGAACTACTCTGTGCTTCCCTGAGGAAAAAGGAAGCACAGAGTAGTCTTCCTCCTTGTATATCCTTCTTTCTTGTGGCAGTCACTGGCTTAAAGACCTCTTAAGTGGGCATCCAGATGATGGTGTTTATGGAGCATTCCTCTATAAAATTGTCTAATCTATTTCTGAACCCAATTACGCTACTGACTTACAAAACAATCTACAGCACTAAGTTCCATGATTTATGCATTAAGTGATAAAGTATTTCCAACGGGTGTTTTAAACGTCATGATTGATTGGGTGACCCTTAGCTCTTGTATTATAAGAAACAGTGAATACTCACTTCTTATTCACCTTCTCCAAACTCATGAAGATTTTATAGACCCTGTGATATATCTTGTTGCCTCCTATCCACCTTGAAGTCTTCTAGCCCAGCATGTCCCCTAATAAAAATGCTGTTCAATGTATTTGATGACCTGTTTTGGTCTTCTTTTCTTTTCTTTTTTTTTTTTTTTTTTTTTTTTTTTTTTAATACTGTGCAGTTTTATCATAACTTTCTGATTCTGAAAGGAGGGTTACCAGAGTGTCACTAAATACTCAGGATTGAGGCAAATGGTACATTTATACATTTATTGTAGCATAGTGATGCTTTCCACTTTCTTCTCTGTTCCTTTTCTAAAAATTCCTATTTTCTTTCTTGACTGCTACTCGGCAATGAGCAGTATATTTCCAGAGAAATGTCCCCAGAGACAGAAAATTCTTTTCCAGAATGGTAATAGCTAATTTGGAAGGCACGAGAGCATGCAGCAAATGATGAGGCTGAGGCTCTTTGAACACTGGTAGGTGACAGTCATTCATGACTAGTAGCAGTCTGGAATGATAAGGAGACTGACGAATGATTGAGTTTGAGGCATAACCAAGAACCTTTTCACATGCATTTTAGCACTCAGCACATTGTTCTTGAGGATGCCCAGTGCCACCATCGGCTCTAAAGAGCATTGTGCAGCTTGTGCACTCCTCATGGTCCCCCAGACACCTGCAGAGGGCATTTCTTATGCTGTGCAACATTTCATCTGATTCAGAGTTTGCGTCCACATTGCCAGGAGCAGGAACAAAAGCTGAAGATCATCTACTGCTCTTCCACCAGCTTGTCAGGCTATAAATCATTCACTGGTCTCAGTTATATAGAATAATAGAATCATAGAATGTATTTGGTTGGAAGGGACATCTGAAGGTTATCTAGTCCAATCCCTCTACAATAAGCAGGGACATCTCCAACTAGACCAGATTGCTCAGAGCCTCAAGCCTGATCCTGAATATCTCCAGGGATGGGGCCTCCACCACCTCTCTAGGCAACAGGTTCCAGTGATCCACCACCCTCATATTAAAGAACTTTTTCCTAACATCCAAGCTAAATTTACTACTTTCTAGCTTCAAACCATTATCCCTTGTCCTACTGTTACATGCCCTTGTGAACTGGTCTTCCCCAGCCTTCTTATAGGCTCCTTTCAAGTATTGCAAGGTCGCTATAAGGTCCCCCTGGAGTCTTCTCCTCTCCAGGCTGAAAAAGCCCAACTCCCTCAGCCTGTCTTTGTAAGAGAGGTGCTCCAGCCCTCTGATCATTTTTGTTGCCCTCCTCTGGACATGTTCAACAGGTCCATGTCCTTCTTGTGTTGGGAGCTCCAGAGCTGGACGCAGTACTCCAGGTGAGGTCTCACCAGGGCAGAGTAGAGGGGCAGAATCACATATCTCAATCTGCTGGCCACACTTCTTTTGATACAGCCCAGGGTGCAGCTGGCCTTCTGGGCTGCAATTGCACATTGGTGGCTCATGTCCAGCTTTTCATCCACGTGTACCCCCAGGTCTTTTTCCACAGGGCTGCTCTCAAGCATGTTTTCCCCCAGCCTGTATTCATATCTCTGGTTGCTCTGGCCCAGGTGCAGGACCCTGCACTTGGCTTTGTTGAACGTCATGAAGTTCACCTGGACCCACTCCTCCAGCTGGTCCAGGTCCCTCTGGATGTCATCCTGTCCCTTTGGTATATCAACTGCACCACTAAGCTTGGTGTCATCAGCAAACTTGCTGAGAGTGTTCTCAATGCCACTGTCAGTATCATTAATGAAGATCCCTGAGGGAAACCACCCCTCACCGTTTTCCATCTGGACATCAAACCATTGATTACTACTCTCTGGATGCGACCATCCAGCCAGTTCCTTATCCAGTGAACAGTTCACCCATTAAATCCATATCTCTCCAACTTAGACAGAAGGATGTTGTGGGGGACCATGTCAAAGGCCTTGTAGAAGTCCAGATAGATCACATCTGTAGGTCTTCCCTTGTCCACTGACGCAGTCATTCCACTGTAGAAAGCCACTAGGTTGGTCAGGCAGGATTTGTCCCTGGTAAAGCCATGCTGGCTCTTTTGAATCACCTCCTTATCCTCCATGTGCCTTAGCATATCTTCTAGGAGGATCTGTTCCCTGATCTTCCCAGGTACAGAGGTGAGGCTGACATATGCTATGTCAAAGCTACAGACATGACTTTTTCTGTTTTCTGAAGATGAATAATGAACACTTCTAAGCATTTAATTCAGACCTGGAATAAACAGCTGCTTCTCTCACTGAAATGTGTCTGTACACAGTAGGTTAAACTCATCCCTATGAAATATAGTTTCTCTTGGAATATTTTCAACTTCTGCAAGGAATTATCGTGAGATTCTGATTAAAATCTTTGAGAGAAGAAAGTTTTCCCCAATTTTCCTGTTTTGAGAAATGTAAATTTATCTTCTCAGTTAGGTGTACTGATAAACGTATTTTCTCCAGGCTTGTTGCAAAATAATGAAAAATTGCACCACTGAAACAAGGGGCTTCATATTGCCAATCAACAATGCTGCTCAGAGCTGTGATAGGTCTGCAGACCTGTCAAAGAGGTTGCAGAAGGAGCTTTAAAATTTCTACCAGGATATGCAGTGAAGTTGTTTTTTAGATTGTGGCAGATATACCTTTGCTATACCTTGAAAATGGAAAGAAATCTGTAATGTTATTGACAATCACCATAAGCCCACCAAATAGGCCCATCAGATGCATTAGACAGAGGTCCAAAAAAAGGGGAAAGATTGAGCAAATAGTGGATAAACTAGTATTACAGCAAGACATCTCTCTAGATATACAACAGCAATTTCTTACTCTGTTCCTAGAGGCCTCCAACATTTTTTGTTTCTAAAAATTTTATCCACAACTCACATAGTCTAAAAATAGCCCATCAGAACAATTTTCTCTATTGAAAATGCACTTTCTGTAGATATATAAATTATATAAATTATCTGCAGGAATATGTTGAACCTGCAAAAAAATCTTCATTTTGCCATTTAGAAAATAAAAACATTTTGTTTTATTTCAAAGACAGTTAGAATGAGTTTTTAAAAAGAGCAAACAAACAATTGTTTTTTAGTTCTATAAAGCAACATACAACATTTCCCTTGTCACATTTCCTCATGGGAGATGTAGATCAGACCATATTTCTTTTAATTTCTTGTAAGTCATGGCTTTATCTCCTGTCACATAGGAAGAGCTGAATTAAATACCTGTGATGTATTGTAATGCTTAGTGAACTGGGACACAGGGCTCAGGCAAGGAGATTGGCCTGTAGGAGATGATGGGAAAATTAGGTTCCCAAAATTACATCGTTCCCTTGGTTAGATCTCTAAACTACAACATATAAATGATTTGCAATCCCAGCAGTAATTTTAAATAATCAAGGTAGAGGAGCAACTGACAGATGCTTTTAATATTCTGACTTTTAATGTGTTATTAAAAAAAAATAACATATTACTATTAGCTCTAAACAATATTGAACTAGGAGAAGGATCATTTTTGGCTGTTACAAAAGACAGAACTAGGCTGTCCAGCCTGCCTACAGATTTGTACAGGGCAGCTGTGGGTATGTATTAAACTTGCTGACCTCCATGCTTAATGGTGCAGATTAGATCTTGTTTTGCCTCACATACATGTTTAGGTGTATATTTAGAAGGATAACTTTTTTCCATATATTTTATCCTGAATTTATGTTATTCTGCATGTCCTTAAATATGAGTAAATTCCATTCTCATTAAAATGTAGGTAGTTTCTGGCACATAGAAAGTCGCTGACATCCTACAGCTCAAAAAGGGCAAAGCTTGCAGGTTTTGCTACCAACGTGGTAAAATGATTTGAAATTCAGAAAAACTTTCCATATTCAGAGCAACAACATCAGACTTTCCTGAACAGTTTGTTTCGGTTCTGAAAGATGATAGAGATTGTTACCTCCCTGTATTATATGTTCCAAGTGTAACAAGTGTACTATTTTTCTCTCAGAATACAATAATAATATTTCTGAGGATAGCAGAGTTTTGAAATCCAAGCCACATAAGACTTATGTAATGTTTTTAGACAGACAGGAAGGAACTGGTTGTGTTAAACATTGTCTTTACCTTCTTTTGGACCTGCAGAAAATTCCCTATATGGGAGACAAATGCTTCAAATACATCAGCTGGAGGCAGGAGCAATTTACATGCATAGCTGTCTCCAGCAGACTCTTACATTGTCCTGGAACATGTCATGGGAAAGGTTGCTCCTCCACGTACTAAATTACTAACTTGATGAATAGACTGTAATGGAGAAGAAGCGTTTGGGCTTTCTGGGGCATTATATTAACATGTTGATTCCTGAAATATCTTATTTTTGTAATGAGGTAAAAGCAGAAAGAAATTTGGGTTAAATGAGGACCTAAAAGTTTGATCCCACAATGCAAATACTGAGAACATGGTTACAAAGGTTTGTAGAAAGATGAGGGAGATTCCGTTTCTGTCTTCCTCTATCCATATTGTTGTCAAAATATTTTTCTCCATGGATGTTTTTCACATGGTAAAATGCTTACTGAAAGCTAGGTACAGCTTCTACAGGGGCCTTGATTTCTTCACATATCTTTAATTTTACTTTCATTGAAAGTTATTTTTTCTGATCCAGTTCGTGGTCCATTCACTATAAGACTTCTTGATGTATGAAGTAATTTTGATACTTCTCCCACTCAATTATTGTCTATTTCCCTCCCAGTTCTGAACTCATTAGTGGTGTTGCAATGACTAGCTGCAGACAGCTCATAGGCAGGAAACAGAAGGTGCAACAAGCATCCTAGGGCTTTCTGAAGTATAGAAAAACTATTTTTTGTGAGATAAGCACTTCTTTTGGCTTACAAGAGTAATTTTAAAATCTTATCATGACAGCTTTTTTTTATATCCTGAAGTGTACATGTTGTGAAAATATTCAGGCATATGAATGGAATTAATGTATTCAGTTCCTCATGAGATCTTGACTGAAGCTGCTCCCAAGGTTGATAAAACACCTTGGAGTCAGATTGGGTTTGGCATAACTGACTCCCAAGGCTATATTTTAAGTATATCATGACTGCTTAGGAGAGTCAATGAACCTGTAAATATACCACCCCTTTGATGGCCTGTGGATTCTTGCCACTTGAACAGATCTGGTTTAGGTTACCATCCACATAATTTTCTATGAAGAGGAAAATATTCACGAATATAATTTCTTTCTACCATAAGGCAAGAATCCTATGTCTGGCTGTCATGAAATTCCAAATAAACCATTCAAGCCAACACTGCAGTACACTCTTGATATCTTAATGTATAATGGGAGGAATTACCTTTTTTTAGTTTTCTTTTTTGCTATTTTGGAAATGCATGGTCTGGTCAAATAAGGAAAGCACTGAGGTTGGTCAGAGAGGCAAAGAAATAAAGTGAGCTTATGGAAGGTGAAAGAGCTAAAATTACAGGTGTTTGACTTGACTTAGTGCACTGCCAACATTCCCTGAAGCTCCCAGATTTGCACACAGCATGGGGGTTTGTGATACTTTAATGGCTCCTTTCTTCTAAGCATGTGGAAATGTACATCAGGCAACTCAGAAAAGAGGATTCAGCTTTTCAGTAGTCAGCAAACTTCATTTCTGAGCAAAAGGTAGTGTTTCTAGAGCTGGGAATTAGTAGACACTGCGAGAGAGTTAATCAAATTAGTTAGATGAAGTAGATGTTTAGCTCTGTTAACACAGAGTTCTAGCTTTCTCCTGATTAAATACATTGAAGAACTCTTTTTCAAAGATGTATCCAGGCTTCCATCTTGTCTGGTTGTTTCCCTCTCCAGTCTGCCTTCCAGTTATGGTTTGTGTTTTTTGAAGTGAACTGTTGATGGAAATAACATTTTGGTGACACCAGGATTCTCATGGCAAGCAAAAAGGAACGATGAGAGAAATCTAGAAAGGAGATGTTCTGGTTTAAATATTAAAGGTGAACCCCAAACAAACCAGAGGACAGAATTGCTCTCTATTACCCCCCACCTCCTCCCTCCCAAGGGAAGATAGAAAGGGGAATAAGAGAGACTTCAACTTTGGAAATTGAAACCAGAAACAAGTTTACTATAACACAACGAAAAGGGGTAAAACGGAGGGGGGGGGGGGGGGGGACTGTGACAGGCAGTGGGTGGGAATACTGACCCCTGCCAGTCTTTCAGGGTGCTAAGGTCCCTCTCTCCAATAGGTGTCCAGCACCGTGCTGGGATCTCCCAAACCGTAACAGGAAAGAAAAAAAAAACACCTTACCCCTCGCCTTATCATCTACACCAACTGTATTTTTAAAAATTCTTTATTTCCTCCAACATTGTGCAACTCCTACTGCATTGGCAAGTTCTCATTCATCTGCAGGTCCTCAAAATAGTAGTTTGTGGAAAAATCACACACAAAAGAATATATGCCTTCTACAGGCTTAAAACAATATTTAGATCTATCAACATTAGTCAAAATTCTTAATTAGCCCATTGCTCAATGCAGAAGTTGTGCTATTGTCAGTTTTCCATCACCACCTTAGAGGAACTTCCAGTGTCAAAAACATCACTGGATGCAATTTTCCCCCCTTTAACTACTGATGAGTACTGTTGAAACAGTCCTCTCTCACACCCACCTTTTCTTTGCAGAAAGCATTGCTAAGGGCTAAGAAATGTTTTACTTGCAAGAAGTGTCTCAGAAGGATGGACCACAGGATCTCAGGCAACAAAAAAATCATTGCCACTATTATCACATAGCAATTGTGTTCCTCTGAGCATCATACTTGTTTTTTTCAGCAGACATACCTGAAGTGTAAACATATGACCAACCTGCCACTATTCATTTACCTGATAAACATTTTACTGGCAGATGATATCTGGCAGAAAATTTCAAACCATAGTGATATTAAGCACTTCATATTGTTCAGATGCAGTGTGCAGACTCCATGCTGAAGTATGGAGCTTGATACAACATTTTTACTGATTTTGTATTCTCTGAAGGAGAGACAGAGATAGCAGTGAAAGTGGAGTCTCTGAGAATATTCACAGTGTGCTGTTTGAATGTAGGGGAGACTCAGAGGGACTACTGTAACTAATGTCTAACTTTCAGGGAGGAGTTGAAACCAACAACCTTACTATGGCAGTGTCTTATCCATTTCTTTGCTGAAATAACAATCCTCTGCAGATATGAAAGAAGACTTTTATATACGCTTACCACAAAGTTTCAGTATTTCAAGAAACAGCTCTTTTTTTCCCTTGTAATGTTGCTGTTATAGTGGTGTACATTCTGCTGTTCCATGAGGGTCTGCTATGATACTAGCACAAAGTTCATTGATCAGATAATATGTGGATTCATTTCAGTCTTTTGTACAGTTGTCTTGGACTGTGGGAATTAGATTATCCCAGTTGTCCCTTCTATTCCTGTGCTCCTAAGACAGCTGCTTCTAAAGAACCTCATGTGCAGTTTCTCTTGTACTTTATATAAGCTCTCTCTAGCCTTCTGGAATACATTAATTGCCTTTGATCTGGATTATGCCTTTCCTAAGACACATGCCTTTTTGCAGGTGCATGTCTCAAGTAAGCGTTATTTACATGCCTGTAAATTGCTGATACAATGGTAGAAACAACTTGAAAGTCTGACCTGCACCAGGGTTCACTGAGCTGTAATACTGGGCCATGCAGCTGCCTGCATTGCTTGCACTGTCTCTCACAAACTCAGAGATCACGGCAACAAAACTGCTATAGACATGGATTTAGCAACAAGCATCAAACATTGTGAAATATAAAAAAAAAAAAAAAAAAAAAAGAAAAGAAAAAGAAAAAGAGAGAAAGACGAAAGGTAAGTATGCCTACTTAAAGGAAAAGAGCAGAAGCCTACGTGCTGAGACTTTCATTTGGTGTATCTGTTACCCAGACTAAATTGCAGTCCTAATGTATGACAGGAAAACAGAAAATTGCCACATACACACAGCCACGTAATAAGCAAATGTTAATTGATGTACTTTGTTTTTGATGGTTCCTGGGAGATTTGCAATGAGCAAAGCTTCTCTGTATGGGCAATTCCACAGCATATGCTATCACATTCAGGAAAAGTCATCATGTCTAAGTACTTTCTACCACCTGCTGGGAAAATTGAAATATTGAAATATTTCTGTCTCTTTACCCCAATGCACTTATTTTTCTAACTGTGATTTCAGCCCTGACTTTTTTTGACCCATGAGTCTAAATGCTGAATGCTTTGTGTGGTTCTATCATGAGTCTTTTATAGAGAAAAACACTCATGCATTGATACACACTAATACACGTGTATATACACATATACATAGAAAATATGCTGTATAGTTTTATGTGGGTAACCTGCATTGTTGAAAGCCTATAGAAGGAATATAAAACAATTTTTTTGACAAAGTCAGCTTTCCAGTTCTTTGGTTTGTGTTCACTTTCACACTGTGTGGTTCAAGGACAGTAATTACTCTTTACTGATATGGATTCATTAATCACCTTAGCTATTACGCTGTGTGTCTCCCCCTCTCCAGTGCCTGAAGACAGATACTTCAGTTCTCAGCTGTACCTGTCCTGTTGTTTTTGTGGTCTAAAATGCATTCTTGATTCCAGGTATTGATTCAGGGGTCCCATAGCTGCTTCTTGCTATATCTGGTGACTATGGCTCATCCCTTAACTGAGGATGATGGGAACCCCTGGTATTCTGGACATGCCCTGTTCTTCCAAAGATTTCTAGCAGATCATGGGATGATTGCTGGGGATCTGCAACATTATATACAGTCCTAATTAAAGAGTTTTAAGGTTCAAATCTAAGTTACAAAGAAAAACATCTTGCAGTTTAAAACTATGGCCAGAGATTTCCTTCTAACCTAATTTATGTCTCCTTTTAACCATCATAATAAGCTGCACTAATGTGTTTTAAGGAGATTTGTCTAGGTCTGCTGCTTCAGAAAGACTGTCATGGAAACTTTCACAGAGGGACAAAGAATCTCAGGAAAGGAGGAGCTCAGTATGCTAACCCTAAATCAAACATAAGGGACTTTTGCAGCACATTGAATATTTCAAGATGAACTATCTTATAATGTAGAAATCAACTTTGTGGAAATGCTGGGTTGTGCTCAAAGAGGTTAATATGACATTTAAGTCCTCTGTTTAGCTTCAATGCAGGATTTAGATGTTGCAATACTAAAGCCTGAAGCTCTTATTTTTAGACATGTGGCCCCAAGAATGGAGTCTAAAATTCACATCTGGTTGCCCAGGACGCTATACAGTGGATAAACAGCACAACCATAGAGTAAAAAATAAATAAATCTGTACACTTAAGAGTAAGCTTTCATTATCTCCCTTGGCTGAGTCTGAGTGAAAGGTATGTGGGCAAACTCAACTCTCTCTGAAGCTTAAGAAGCTGACCCATCTACCTGAGCCAGAGTCATCCAGTGGGTACAAGCTTACAGCTCTTTAAGTGCCTGCCATGGAAGGTGATGGTGATGCCATACGCCTTTCATTTAATGACCTCATGCCTGCAGTAGCCAGCTGGAATGACAGAGAAAAATTTTCAACCTGAAGGCAGCAAACCCCCCATCTTCTATCGCTAATAATTATCTTGCTAAATCCTGGTTTAGGTGGGTAAGTCCTTTTTTGAGTTTATCTTAGGTCCTCTGCAAATTTGAAGGCAACATAACCAAAAATGAAAAAAAGTGGAGGACAGCTAATAACAAATATTTCCCATTAACTGCAGAGAGTATGTTCCTGTGCATTTGGTTTGTGTCCAGAGCTCTCTTTTGTACTTCAGGAAGAGCTCTGTAAAATATTAAAAATAGGAAAGTAAACTTTTAACAGCATTTTTCACCTTTAGTGCATAAGAAAAGGGACACACCGAAACACACATTCTCAACCTATTTTTTCTAAAGGGCAGATGAGACTTACATGCTAATTCTCAACACAGAAGGAATTTTTACAGCTGATATAAATGCTGGAATTACAGGATTTATAAAACAAGTGTGCTGCTGCAATGGTACAGTGATGTCAATAAAATGCTTTTCTGAAAGAAATTAAATGTGTAGAATCTGAATAAAATTGTAGAAATAAGTTGTATACTTACTAGCTTTCTTAATTGAGTTGATGTACCTGCAAAAGGATATTAATAAACACATCACAAAAATAAACAGATCTGAATAATACTAAGAATGATTGACATACAAACACAGAAAAGCATGCTTTCTTCCATTTGCTTACCATTACAAGGATTGATAGGCAAATACAATTAATTCTGACTGACTAGTACAGGGTTGCATATTTATAATATTCAGTAAGTGGTTTATCATTGGTATTTTAAAGTAAAATTGACAGGATACAACATCCTATTTACTTCCAAGAAAGAGCAATTATGTTATGTACATAAAACCAGGCTGATTATAATGTTACATAACATTTTGAAGCTAACAGCCTCAATTACTATGCCCAAATTATGTCCAAGAAAAATATGCCTTATGGGCATCTCACTTGATGTTTTAACTTAGAGGAGCAAAGTAATTAAAAAACAGGCAAGGACAGCCTCACCACCTTGAGATGAACAAGAAGGGAAACATGACTCTAGAGGGCTTGTGTTTTTGTTATTGAAAAGTACACTTCAATAAATGGGAAGAGAAAAGAGCCTCCTCCCTCTCTCCTTCGCTCTCTCTGAAATACAGACGGCGTTTGTAATTTGTCTCCTTTATGAATCAAACATGCCCCTGAAATGAGGGATGATTTTGGTCTTTTGTAGATAGGTTATACTGCATGTGTTTATAAAAGCCACCATCCTACTGAAGTGAAAACAGTGATATTTTCAGTCACTGGAACCAAGTATACACATTTTTACGTGTCTCATTTGCCTGTAAAAAGGCAGCATTAGCAGTTCTGCATGTGACCAGTTCACCTGGGGCAATCATGTACTAGAAAGGTCTGCTTTACCCACTTCTGTGAAAAACTGCCTGTTTTCATAGTTTCTTGGCTGAAGAAGCCAAACTGCCTACACACACAGCTACCAAACAGCATGTGGTCCTTAAAGTCTTTAAATACACTTAAGAAAGACTAGGTGATTACAGTACCTCACAAGGACCTTTTAAGATTAGAGAGATGAGATTTGCTACCTTGGCTTAGAAGTAGTGTTCCTAAATTTGAGACAACATCCAAAAGGACAACATGTGAATCATTACCTTATGTTTGTGATTTTGTGTTATTAATAAATTAGAACATATTTTTTTAACTATTCTGACAGAAACAAAAGCATTGACACAGAGGCAAGCTATGGAAAGCAGAGTTAAACCCTGTATGATATAGTTCTCTGTAGATGGATTGCAGCCCAGGCAATTTTTGCCATTCTCATTCCAAGCAGCTTATTACAATCTGCCTGATTTCTGGGTGTTGTTTTTTTTTAATTCTTCTTCTTTTTCTTTTCATTCAGCAAGTGAAGTAAACGGTAGAGCAAATGTCTGCCTAAGTTCAAAATCAAAAGCTTCATCAGCTCCTGTGGGACCCACTGCCCCTACATGGGCCAGAGCTTGCCAGTATGTGCTCTCAACTCTGTTCACACCATGTTGGTCCCAGCATGTCTGTACAGACACACCATACAGCACAGCATCTGCACCAGAAGAAGAGTGATGGAGCAGAAAAAGCTGCACATCCTTATCTGAAAAGGCACTGTTCCTACCCCTTCATACCCTGTTCTCCTCCTGTTTGCTAAAACAGATAATCTCATGGTGGTGACGTATTTAATAGTGCTACAGACTACCTTCATCCTGTGAGTTCAAGGCCTGAAAAGGTTCAGTAAAATATGTTCTCAGGAAAATTAATCTGCCTGAATCTGGTCTGATCTTTATGATGAACCACCTACATGCTTTGCATTTAGACAGCCTTTTTGTGTGTCGTCCCAGTCCAGTGCATTATCAAGTTAAGAGTAAGCTTTTAAATAAGGAAGTATTTTGCTTGAGACTAAAGTGCATTATGAGTATAATTTAAATAATGTGCTTTAAGAGTTTTATTTCTAGGAAGGTAATCAGCAATCAGAATAAAATGAGATAATTCAGTACTGTACAAAATGTTTAAATAAAGATTTTACAGGCCACTCATATAGTCCTTCTGCATACAAAGGTAACTCCAAGGATTTAATCAAAATTAGCAAACAGACATTTTACCCTGGGAGGACTAGTGATAATGCTTACATTTCAGCTACACAATAAAAAAATTTCTGTACCCAAAGTATTAGCCATTTTAGTTGCCCAGAGTGAATACAAATGAGTTAAAATTCTACGTGTATGACTGAAATTTTCAGTGCTACTTTGCTATGCAAAAACGTTTTAGAATGGACCCTAAAAATGTCAGAAAAACCTTTTGCATCCAAAAAGCTTTCTCCTGAATGCAATGAGAGCTCAGAAATAGTTGCCCTACTTAGTCATATTTCTAGAGACAATATGTACACATTCTATTTTTTTTGCCCAAGTATGTAATTACTAGATGTCTGTGGATAACAGTGTGTTTAAACAAACTTGAGATTGTGTATGCATAAAATGTATCTTAGTTCAAAATACAGTTCAAACACATGGTGCTTATATTGATTGTTTTGTTCATAAAGGGAAGAAGATTGTACACAAAAGTCACAATGACCTTAGTGAAGATGCAATTTTCTGTCATGAGGATTAGCTAGTGTCAATGTTTTAGTCCCTTTTCTGTGCTGTGATAATTTTCTTACATTTTTTACTGTTGGTGGTATACCAAATTAGTTCAACTTTCTAGTCTCTTGACGATGAAAGGTACTAAGAAATTAATAATTGTAAGTAAGACATCACTTTCATTTTGTAGATGTTCTCTTACTCTCAGCATAAACAGAGGTCCCTACCTGCTCCTGCTGCTCCTTCTCCATTTAATCTTTTGATGGTCAATACCAAATATGACTTGAAATAATAACTATCCAAATGATTTCTCATCAGACTAGCATATCAAAGGTCATACTACAATATGAACAGGGAATTTTTTCTTTTTTAGTGTTCCTTCTGTGCAACTAGTCCTAAAATCCCTTTTCTGGGATAGTAAAATACTGTGAAGAGATAGCAAATATAAAAGTATTGAAGCTTTTGGAACTACATGAAGCTGCTTTTTCCCTTCATGTGCATCAAAACCACAACATACCAGATTGGAGATGAAGCATGACAATAGTCTGTTGCATAAATAAGGGCATATATAACCCAGAAGCTCTCTTCAGTAGTTTGCAAAACTGTATAAAGCTGCTTTGAGGTCCAAAAATTAATGGCCTCTAGCAACAGGAATAACCTGGGTTCTGGAAGAAGTAGGCAGGCTCATCACCTTGCTAACCTGGCGAGCAAGCACTTTCTTGAAGACAGATTTCCTGGTTGTCATAGCTGAGACAAGCACTATTCAATGAACAGATGTGAATTTCAAGTTCAGAAACATTCTGTATCTAGCCTAATCACGGGTAATAGAAATTAGGACTGCAAGCTATAGCTTCCACTGTTCTTCCATTTCTCGATAGCTTAATTAGACTGGAACTACCAGCCATCACAGCTGACCTTCAGCCTTATTTTAGCTGTATCTGACATTCACAGCCCCCTGGAAGTGTCTGTGGCATCTAAGGATCACTTTGGCACGTTAGCTATTGAAGTGTGTCCCTTTCTCCTGACATAGTCTGACACCAGTACCTGTAACTGGAGTACTAGGGCAGTGCCATAGGGATATTCCTTTCACATTGCCATCATTGCCAGAGCAGTGTGGACAATCTGGAAGAGGTGAAGAAAGCGGCACAAGCCAAGGAGGCTGTGGTATTTTAAATTGACTGAGCAACCAGCCTAAAATCTGCAGAAAATGCAGTGAGGGTCCATCCATATACACCATTCCTTAATGTTCTTCCACTCTGAACCCCTGTCTTCCTTTTCTGTGATTGGGAAGTGAGATGCTGGGGGATATATAAAGTTGGAGTTTCTTTTTTCAGCTACCCTCTGGGAATTCTCTAGTCCATTAAGGTTATTTGAATTGGATCTTGAAATACTGTTGCATTAATAGAGCAGGAATCTGGCTCTTGTTAGTTGCACACGACAAGACTGGTATAAACATAAAGGCAATTTTACTGGGTTCAGCCTTGAAATGAATGGGAGTTCTGTCACAGCTTCAGCATCAGAGCTTGTGGCCTCCAGCCTGCATCCTCCTATGTATGTCTATTGCAAAGGGTAAAATGCAGCTGTTCCGCTTTCTTACACTGCCACTCAAGGTTCATATTCTGCCATACATTGTGCTTAGGATAATTCTCAGGGAAAACTTGAGCTTAAGCTAAGGCATGTATGTACAGCAAAGATTACAATGTCCCACAAAACACTGCTCAGTCAAGGTAATTATTACTATGATTAGCAATAGGACAGGAGGAAATGGGGTCAAGTTGCGACAGAGGAGGTTCAGATTGGATATTAGTAAGAATTTCTTCACAGAAAGAGTGGTGAGGCATTGGAACAGGCTGCCCTGGGAGGTGGTGGAGGCACTATCCCTGGAGGTGTTCAAAAACCAGCTAGAAGTGGTGTTTTGTGAGATGGTTTAGTGGTTAGGGGTTGCAGGGCAGACAGTTGGACTTGATAATCTTGAAGGTCTTTTTCAACCTTGATGATGATTCAATGATTTTATGACTCTATGGGATCAGGCCTAAACTGTCTTTTTATACAACATATAAGCAATACATTATTGGTGGATCTCCCTAGTGATTTTGTGAAATCTAGTCCCAGAGCAGGTTGTTGCTCAGTGCCTGACCTATATCCTGACAGCTCAACAGAGATTGTATTTGCCAGGCTGCGGGCACAGTATGTGTTATTTTTTTGGGCAGAATTTTCACTTAATTTTGTGGTAAGAAATATGGCCTGCTTGTTAATAAATATGGACATTGATTTCTTACTGATTTTCCTTATTGATACATAGGACTAAATTGCTTTAGAGACAGATGACACTATCAATTTCTGAACAAATAAATAAGTTGAACAGCTGTTTTAAGACTAGATTTTAGTCAAAATCAGTTTATTTAGTTCTCTTTTTAGGTTATAATGCAATCCTATAGCTCTACAAAGAAAAAGAGATGTCTGTAACCTGATATTTTTTCTCTTGGGCACCATTCAAGAACCAAACAGCAGCTTCATCCGCTTTTTTCCTACCCAATATTTACCAAAGGCCTGTGACCTCTTCTGAAATTTGGGAGGAGGATTCTTGTTTCTGAAGTACTTTTATCTCTGTCTCTAAGGCCCCCTAGTACCTGTGAGGAGGAGACTTACCCCAGTGTCTCCTGTTGATCCTGGAAGCAACTGGTGACTTGTCACTGTATCTCCAGCAAGAGCTGAGGCAGAAGCACTGAGCAATGTTGGCTTGAATGCACTTACTGTTGTTAGGCATTTCATTTTGGATAAGGAAGTGGAGAAGTGGAGTTAAAAAAAAAATAAAAATCTTTTGGTCATATGTTTAATACTATTTGCATATAAAAAAAACCATTGAATAATAAAATCTCAGAGCCAGATGGATAGTGCATTTCCCTCTCCCAAACATACTATTTATGTACTGAATCTGTGTGTGTGTGTATCTGGTGGGTACACAGAGATGTGCCAAGTTTCTCAATTGCTTCTTTTCCCTCAAAGAAAGGGTTAAACTAAGACCAAAGAGGATAGTAATTTTGACAGAGTGCCTCAGTGTGGTATTGAAAAAAATGTCATGAAGAAAAATCAGGAGGAAAACATAGTTTATTAAAATAATTTTCCATCACAATCAAAACAAAAATTTGCTTGTCTTTTAAAAGTCTTCTGTAGCATGTTGTTTCAGATTTTAATGTTACTCTGCAAGAATAAGAAAAAGCAAACCAAATGAAAACAAAAACCCCACAATCCTTTGGCTTGATTAATCCTTATGACACAAGGAATTAAAAATTGCCACTTGTTCCTCTTCAGGTATGTGCTTTGTATCTGCAGAGTCCAACTAAACCCGCACATCCAGCAGCTCCCTCAGATAGGACCATTGGCCTGTAGTGTCCCCTACACACAGAGGAACAGAGGTGATTTTTTCTTTGCAAACTTTTAACATCTAACTGGATGACAACAGATTAAACCAAACCTGCATCTAGGTCAGCATTAAATACAGAAATACAGACAAAAAGCTTATTTCCTACAATTATTTTTGAGTCTGAAGAACTGAACAAGCAAGGAGAAGAAAGAAAGTGCTGGGAAACACTTCTTTAGATGGCACATCTTTCTATGTGACATGTTTTTAAGGAGCTTGCCTCAATTTCCTGACATCCAAGTGACTAATAGGTAATTTGTTTAATTGGATGACTATGCTCAGAATATTCTTGTTTGACAGAGATAATATGCCAGGCAGAATATAGCTCTGCCTGGCAGAAACTAAAACAGGTTCAAGAAAAACAGTGGTATTTTAGTCCTAGGTGGGAAAGAGTAATTTCCAATACATTGTCTTTTTCTTCTCTGATTTTTTTGTAAAATGTTTATTAGATGCTGACATATGAAGTACTCTGTCAAAACCATTAGTCACCAAGGGCTTGGTTTTCTTCTGTTGTTAAAGGGGAGAAAAAAAAAAGAAAAAATTTAAACCTTTCTATTCTAATCTTTGCCTGAACACCATGAGCACAATCCTACTCTCTTTGAATTCTCTAACAAAATTTGTCTATTTCTGGGCAGAGGATCTGGTCTCAGGTTATAGTAGAATGTCCCTGAAGCTACTCTCATTTCATTTCACTTCAACAGCTTTTCCTCCTCATTTTTTGCCAAATTACTTTCTTTTTCTTCCCTTTTTTTTTTTAAATTAACCGATCTCCATAAAACAACACAATACCGGCCTCTAAACTGTGATGTCACTCATATATTTAGTACCCTTGCTCAGTGGAATTGCACTGTATTTTGCAATTCCTCTCCTTTACACCACTCAGAAACTGAGTATTTTTCAATGTTCTTTCCATATGTTTCTTCAAGCTCTCCTCCCCCTCACTCACAATTCCTCCTTAAAAGCACAGAGTCGCTTCAAGTGGAAACTATATGTCTTTAGTTAACTACCATATTAATTTATCTTCCGAATAGCTTCCTATTCCATAGAATCATAGAAACCCAGGTAGTGGTTTCAAGGGGCCTCTGGAAATCATCTAGATCAATACCCCTGCTAAAACAGGTTCACCTAGAGCAGGTTGCACAGTATCATGTCCAGGTGAGTTTTGAACATCTCCAAAGGAGACTCAACAACCACTCTGGGCAGCCTGTTCCAGTGCGGTGTCACCCTCAAGGTAAATAAGTTTTCCTCATGTTCAGATGGAACTTCTTGTGTTCCAGTTTGTGGCTGTTGCCCCTCATCCTGTCACTGGACACCACTGAAAAGAATCTGACTCCATCCTGTTGACATGTGCCCTGTAGATACTTATAAGCATTGATAAGATCACCCCTCAGTCTCGTTTTCACCAGGGTAAACAGACCCAGGCCTCTCAGCCTTTCCTCATAAGAGAGATGCTCCAGTCCTCTCATCATCCTCATAGCCCTTTCCTCTCCAGCTGCACCACTGCATTTAGAGATTAGTAATTGGTAAACATCCGTCACATGCAAAGTAAGCCGTCCCTAACTGTTAATAAGAACATAGTGGCCAAAGCCTGCGATTTTCTTCTTTCTTCTTTATAGACACAGAAATTCAAGCAGACAAGCAAAGCCATTAGACCAAGTTAAGAAGAAGCGGTTTCTCTGCCACATGGTTCCAGTGGCCTAGGTAACAATATGCTTTTTGCAGTCTGATTTTTGGACTGGGGTTGGCAGGACAGGACCTCACCATCCAGGATCTGCCCTGCCACCCCCTGCCCAGTCTTCCACAGGGAGCCCCCACTTCTGGAGCATCTGGCCCACACTGAGCCATGACAATCTCCAAGTTGATGTTTTTGCTTGCTCTTTCTTCAGTTTCAAGTATAACACTCTAAACTCATTCATTCAGTTACAGAAATTGTCCATCAGCCATTTTTACATCAAGGATCCAAAAGCCGAGTCAGGAAAGACATGTAGCAGGGCAAAGAATGTCACTGGAAGAACAGAATTATTCCTCAGCATCTTTTCCTTCCTTTTGTCTGCTTTGTCTTATTGTTGGCTTTTGCTATTGAAAAAACATCTTCATTCCAGATAAATCACCGTGGAAACTACAACAGGAGCAACATTTCTTTAGTGTTGCCAGAGCAAAAATAAAACTGTATTACACTGTTTTCATTTTTTCAGATTTTTTCTTTTTTAGAGGTATGATTCCAGTTAGGTGAATACTACTCACGCACACAGCTGAAGCCACTACTGGCTGTCTAAGATGGCCATGGGGAACCAAAATACTTTATCAAAATAACTCGGCCAGAAAGAGTCTATTCAGTCAAAGAAGCGGTAAGAGAATGTCATTTCAAGAACCATGGTTTAGCGTATTCTTACAGTAAGATACAAGATACAAGGAATCTTGCTATGCAATAGTTCTATTGTTTAATAAGTTACAAAGACTTTCTTAATTTTAACCCTTAACTAGATCATGATAGCGGAAGCTTTACAATATTGCAGGCAATGGCTATACTAGACACAACTTGGGATGGCAGACACTCAGCATTGTCACTTGAGTAGAGAAGTTTCTCGTTCAGCATTCAGATCTTAAACACATAGGTGCAACGTTGCCATGGCACGTGTCCTTCCCATCATAAGATGCAGCTGAACTCCCTTGTTGTGTGACAGAAGCACAGCTGTAAAAAGTCCTTCACCACCTCCTAATTATTTCACTTAGTAATTGAGAAACTTGAGAAACTATATTGTTCCTTGCCACAAGTCAACCATAGCTAGTATTCATTAATTCTCAGTGGTTACTCATCTTTACTGCAGGATGCAAAACCTGGACCTTTACACATTTAGCCAGGTACCAAAGCCACATTTGTTTTGCAATGTTGTTGAAGTGAGTGATGGTGAAGCCTTGCTAAAGCAAAGGTAGTAAAAAAAGAGTTTAAGTTACTTCCATTGTTACTTTTACTTCAGATTCTAAAAGGTTATGCTTCCCTTTGGTCTGGCGTTACAATTAATTATTCTAATCAGTAGATTAATTGTTTTACTTAAAGCAGTAATATTTTAACAAAAGCAGTTGTTTTAATTAGTGAGGGAGAGCTATCTTAAAGCACATAGTGTAAAAAAGAGACAGCTTTATACACGTAGATAAAGAGTTAGGAAAAAAACCAACACCGAATGTAAGGTATGGATGAAAAAACCCACCCCATACACAGAAAGAACAAATTGTGCGAACTGTATCAAGTTAATTTCAAGCTTTGTCCTCACTTTTACAATTTTGTAATATGGTAATTCAGTGTGTGTGAGGCATCTTTTGTGGTTCCTGTTGTAGATCTTATAAAATTAGACTACAATTTTCTGCTAGTGGTTGATGCAGTACAGAATAAAATATCACAATAAACATTCAGGTTAAACTTCTTGGATTTGGTTTTGATACACTGTTGGAGAATACATAATGTAATTATTATTTATTTGGTTGTACTATAATTATGTCAATAAGAGCTTAGTAACACAGATTTCTTTCTGTATGCAGCCAGGTAAGTACACATTTGCTAAATTCTTTAATGTTTTCTCTTCCACTTATGTTCACTTACTTCATGTGCATTTGTACATAAAGTAAAAGTAGGTTTTTCTTCTCAGGGGAAGTCTGTGAACATTTGGCTGCTAAACAAAAGCATTGCCAAAGACTTACTGTACTATGCCTTTTTTTTTTTTTTTTTAAGGTAGTTTTGGGACTGCAGTGGATGGGAGTAAAGCAACAAAAGGCCTTCCTGCTGAGTCAGGAAGGATTATTCTTCCTAAGAGCTATTCATGAATCATTGCTGTTTCAGGAATCAACATACCATATTTTATACACCATGTTTCCAGGGTATCTGGCTCACTGGAGTCTTTAAGCTCCTGTAGCACATTTCATAGAAGGCTGATCATCATCTCCACTGTCTTGAACTAAGTCCAGAATGCAATGAGAAAACTCAGTGATGTTTAGGTTACGTGCACCTGTGTGTATGTGTCAGGGATCACCTTTTTGCCTCCTTCAGTTCACTTTAACACTATTTTTTCTCTCTGTGAGAGAAAACACGTATTAGCTCGAGAGTAGCAGAGATGTCCTCTTTCCCATTATATGCATGGATAACGCATCTAGCAAGAGGAAAGGCAGGTCCTGATCTCTTCTCTCTGGTATCCAGGGATAGGACACATGGGAATAGTTCAAAGTTGCACCAGGGGAGATTCAGACTTGACATTATGAAACATTTCTCTTCCGAGGGGATGATCAAACACTGGAACAGGCTTCCTAGAGAAGTGATCGATGCCCCAAGCCTATCATTGTTTAAGAGTCTTTTTGGACAATGTCCATAACAACTGGCTTCAAATTTTGGTCAGCCCTGAAGAGACAAGGCCGATTACTTACGCCCGGAAGAAAGAACACAGAGAAAGATTTGCGGTCAGTGGGTCTCTCTTACAGTATCTGGCTCAGAAGCAATGATAGGTGTGGGGGCATCTGCATCTTTAAGTGCGGGGCTTTCGGCGAGCGGGGCTTTCGGCGAGTGCAGCCACTTTGGCAGGTGGCTTTGGCAGGTGGCTTTGGGAGTATGGTGGCAGCGAGCATGGCTTTGGGAGCGCGGCGATGAGCGGCTACACGCTGGTGCTCCGGCGCAGGCGGTTACAGCACATGCTGGCGATGGCCCGTGGCAGCTGCCTTGGAGACGCAGCTTGAGCAGCAGCGGCTGTGATGTCGGCTGGAGCTGGGCTGGGGCTGTGGCGGCGTCACACGGCTGTGGCAAATGGGTACAACCGGCTGGAGCTGCACTGACTGGCCTGGGAGCACTGGATGATGGAGGGTTTGGGGAGTGAGCAGTGATTCCAGCTCTTTTAGCTTTTTTAGTGTGCTCTAGCTCTCCTCTCCATTTCTTCAGCTCCTTTCACACAGCTCCTTGGCGAGCAGGCTCCACAAGAAGAGGCAGGAAAACAGGAAGCAGGAAAATAGCAGGAGTCCAGGAGTGCAGGAGTGCAGGGGGGCAGCAGTAAAAAGAATTCGGGAGTCCCACCCAAACCACCAAAGTCTCTGTTTTATTTTGTCTCCTATTTTTTTTCCTTCTACCTTCTTTTCTTCTCTCTCCTTTCTTCTAGAAGCAGAGAGTAATAAACGCTAACGACCGATAACGACCCACAATGACTGTCTTATTTACATGCTTATGCAGGCTGGTCTGGCCTTTTGTCTGCTCAGCCCTCAGCTCCTACCTGCGGTGCAATAATACTGCCATGCTCCAGCTAAAGGCTGGGTCCTGGCTGCAAACATAGCAAGGGGGGCTGTCTGTCTCTGCCCTTCATTATGTAAATCCCAGCCACACCCCCCCACCCCCTCCACACTTATAAAAAGCAGTGTAAGAATGATGGGCAGAGAAAGCATGCTCATGAGCAGGATAGCTGTCCAAATCTTCCTTTTACGGGTCTTGGAGGTAAAATTACTATTAAATACAGGCCTAAATGTTTGGAGGGACTTTCTGTATAAGCAGAGACATGAAGGAATGAAGGAAGAAACTGCCCAGGCTTGAAGACTTTACTTCTGGGAAATGTGAAAGAGAAATAGACTACAAAATTTCTTTGTGATAGTGAGAGCAGCTTAAATCAGTTTCTCAGAGCTTTTGTTAATTTCTAGCCTTTCCATATGGACATGAACAATTATGAATAAATTCTTGTAGGTTTTCAATAGCTAGATATTTCCTTAGCTACAGGGCAGGTAACATATTTGTGTCACAACCATAGATGCATTCCAATGATAACTCATGAAGACAATGCTAATAGAAAGTAGGAACTGGTGTCCTGCAGAGATTCTGGGTTGCTTCAATCTCCATAACATCCAGCAAGCAAGAACACTTGGCTTCTCTGTCTTCCAAATTGAACATGTCTAGTACAACCACAACAACAATAAAATAAACTCAGCCAATGAGAGACCCCAGAAACTGTCAGCCTTGCAAAGCTGCCTCACATCCTTTTATACACCCACAATGTCTTAGTAGTATTGCATCTATTTTTCTGCTGAGGGATAGATTAAAGCCATCTGCCTCAGCAGCATTAGCTACCACATGGATTTCTATTCATAAACCTGCCAGTGAATGGGGGATAGCCGGCTGTGCACAGCCGCTACTACCTGACTCTGTCCCCATCTGTCTTAATGATTTCCTTCCCTAGACCTGTCAGGAATCAACTGTGCAGCATTTGTTATGGGCTTCCAAATAGGAGAAAGCTGAGCCCTCTTCACCAGACATTCCTGTTATTTCTTCCCTTTCCTTCATGGCACCAATAGTTTCACATTTAATAGAGAATAAAACTTGTTTTTTATCCCAGAAGTCTTTCCAGAAGTCTTTCACTCAGTGAAGACCTTACGCACGTGCAGGCACACGGCGTGGGGTTTTGTTGAAAATGCCTGGAAGGGGGACAAAAAGACAGAGACCTTTGTTGCTAAAACTCTGCCTGCCACCAGTGACTGTACTGTCCTCTGGGAGCTCCCCTCCCAGGTGGAAAACCATGTTCCTCTTCTCTTCCAGGCTCTTAAAACTCTCTCCAGGAGAAACAGCGACATGTTAATTTTTGGAAAGAACTGATCAGTAGTAAGATGTTCTTCAAAGACTGTGAAAGCCAAAGCTCTTTCTCTAGCCAGTTTTTTCGGCCACATGGCACAGACCAAAGATACATAACACTACAGCATAGTTACTTATCTTAAATGCTGTAATTTGTGCTTATTTCTGAGCTGTATGAGCAATCCCCCTAGTAAAATCAGCAGCAATGGTGAAGTCCTGGGTGAACAATCAAACACACATGTATCTTACTAAAAAAAATTTCCACTGGAAGAAGAGAATTGTTGATATTTAAGTTTATATTTACACTCACGAGGTCTAGCCCTATTGTCGCTTCAGTGCATTATTTTATGGAAAAAAAGTAATATTGTGCAAACACTTCCAAGATTTTATAAGTTTGTTGGTGAACCAGTACCTACAGCTTCTTTGGTTATTGTGAAACAGTAATTTCACTTTACAGAGTAATCTTGCTATTTTTACATCTTTTATCATTAATGTATAAGCAAAACTGGCTAAGTGGGGACAAATCTCTGGGGCTGGATTATGCCACTCCCAAAGGCTATTGTTACAGAAGTTGGCAAATAAAATTCTTCTGTGGGCCTAAATTAATTGAGAAGACAGCAGAAATCTATTGACAGCAGCAAGAGACTGTGTCTGAAAACAGGCTTAGTTCCTGCTGTTCAGAATATGTAAGATTTGACTTTTTAAAATATTAGACCTCCGTGAATATAAGCCAAGAGACAAATGCAGGTATGCCAAGTTTGAAGGTGTAATTCCGTCTGTTTTTTAAGAGTTTTTAATATTTACACTAGACATTATGAAGAAACTAGAAAACAGTCATGACAAAGAGAACGTTTGGTTTACAGTATATAAACAGTAAAGGTGACGTAATCTAGAGAACCCATGACAATCTTGGGTATTTATATAATTAATCTTACGAGTCTGCATTTGAGTCTTCATCTACGGATTATTTCCTGAGGTATGTATGTCTGCAGACCCTTTTCATCTCACCTAAAGGACAGGGTATTGCTGTCAACAGTAACATCTGTTTCTCCTTTCCTTTCAGCTACCGAATTTGCACCACAAGATGGCAACCTAAAGCAAGCTCCTATAAACATGACGTGGTGCACGTTGTCTGTTCTTAGAAATGCATTCAAAATAATTCTGTTATTAAACAGTTGCTGTGAATCTTTATAATAATGTTTTTAGAATAATCACACCAAAGTCTGCAAATCATCATATGTATTATGACTCACATCAAGGACTCAAACTATAGTTATTTCTGAAATCCCCAACATAGGACCCAGATTATTTCAATAGAGAAATACCCTCAAAATTGTCTGAATACAGATAAATGACTTAATAAAGCAAACGAAAAAAGATAGTATAGTAAAAAAAATATTTTGAAAGTATAAGTAATGTTCATAATTGAAATATCCAGCGAGAAATGTCTCAACATGAGTGTATGGATTGAATTCTCCTGGAAACATTTGCAGTTTCCCAGCAATTAACTTACCAACTATTGTTTACTATGATGCAGAACTAATGCGAATTCCCTAATAATGCAACAAATCTGACATTTTGCTCACATGCAGTATTTCAGCAATTTACACTTATCCACCTCAACATGAGGAAACACCTCTTTATTCAGGGTTACGGAGCACTGCAACAGGCTGCCCAGAGAGGTTGTGGAGTCACCTTCTCTGGAGACTTTCAAGACCCGTCTGGATGCATTTCTGTGTGACTTGCCCTAGGTGGTCCTGCTCTGGCAGGGAAGGTTGGACTCCATGATCTCCAGGGGTCCCTTCCAACCCCTAATATTCTGTGATTCTAAGATTTTAATTTCCATTAAAGATTATAAACAACTATATCCAGTGGTAGCTCTAATACATGTAGAATAATGGAACAGAATTAAGGTGTTATACATTGTTGCAGTATTTACATTTGTCTTTATCTCAATAGGAGATTATGATTACTGTGTGATTACTGTAGTTCAAATGCTCATGGAGGGGACCAGCCAGTTATATATCTGATGGCAAGTGAATTCAGATTTTTCTCAAAATTGTACATCTGAGAGCAGCCACGTGTTGTTTGATCCAGACCTTCAAATATACCTGTAACAGAAGCAGCAAAGCCCTAGGAACAATACTTACGGCTGGACATTCAGAAATTAAGAGAGGGTGAATATCCTAATGAATATTAATTGAAAACTTATTAGATCTACTATGCCTATGATGGTACATTTTGTGTGCATTCAAGCGTATTTTTACAAATAATTAGATCACAGAATTATACAGAGGAATAATGAACTATGCAAACATTAGGAAACAAATCCATACGAGAAAGACCCTAAGGCTCTTTTGGCTAAACCTGGTCTGCTGGGGGCCGATGGGGTCCACCTGTCAGGGAAAGGGGATCGAGCCTTTGGCCAGAGGCTGGACAATTTAGTTAGGAGGGCTTTAAACTAGGGATGCCAGGGGAGGGGATCCTCAGCTCATTCCATGCCCACCATAGTGAAGACAGAGCTACTGACAGATGCTCTGGGCCTGGAAGAGAATCATGGGCCAACAGGGAAACACGTGAGACTGCTTCGAAGGGGGCACACCTCAAATGCCTCTATGCAAACTCAATAAGCATGGGGAATAAACAAGAGAAGCTGCACACGTTGGTATGCCTGCAGGGCTGTGATGTTATTGGGATCACTGAGACATGGTGGGATGGCTCCTACAACTGGAGCGTGGGGATGGCTGGGTATAAACTGTTTAGGAAGGACAGGAAGGGCAGAAGAGGAGGGGGTGTTGCCTTCTAAATCAATGACCAGATGGAGTCCATGGAGCTCTGCCTGGGGAAGGATGAGGAGCTGACAGAAACCCTCTGGGTCAGGATTAAAGGGAAGTCAGGGGCAGGAGATATGATAGTGGGGATCTGCTACAGGCCACCCAACCAGGATGACCAAGTGGATGAGGCCCTCTTTAGACAGATAGGAGGTGCTTTGCACTCTCAAGCCATGGTCCTCATGAGGGACTTTAATCACCCCAACATCTGCTGGAGGGACAACACAGCAAAGCACCAGCATTCCAGGAAGTTCCTCGAGTGCATTGATGACAACCTCCTCCTTCAAATGGTAGAGGAATCTACCAGAAAAGGAGCTTTGCTGGACCTTGTTCTCACCAACAGAGATGGGCTGGTGAGTGATGTGAAACTCCATGGGTGATTAGGCTGCAGTGACCATGACACTGTAGAATTCAAGATCGTTAGGGCAGCGAGAAAAGTATGAGGTAAGCTGACCACACTTGATTTTAAAAGGCCAGACTTTGATGTCTTCAAGGATCTGCTTGCTAAGGTAGAATGGAACAAATCCCTGGATGGGAAGGGAGCCCAGGAAAGCTGGTCCATATTCAAGGAACACTTCCTGCATGCCCAGGACCAATGTGTCCCTACAAAGAGTAAGGCAGGCAGGAGTGCCAGGAGGCCTGTGTGGACAAGTAAGGAACTCCTGGACACACTTAGGTGTAAAAACAAAATTTACAGAGGGTGGAAGCAAGGCCAGGTACCCTGGAATAAGTACAGAGAGGTAGTTAGAGAAGCAAGAGATCAAGTTAGGAAAGCAAAAGCACAGAGAGAATTCGATCTGTCAAGGGAAGTTAAGTGCAATAAGAAAAGTTTCTGTAGGTACGTTAGTGATAAGAGGAAGACTAGGGAAAATGTGGGCCCACTTCAGAAGGGAACAGGAGAGCTGGTCACCCAAGATGTAGAGAAGGCTGAGGTATTCAATGACTACTTTGCCTCAGTCTTCACCAGCAAGGACTCTGGTTATGCCCCCCATGTTACTGAAACCAAAGACAGGGACTTGGAAATGGAGGATCCCTCCCACTATGGACAAAGGGGAGGTTCAAGACAACCTAAAGAACCTAAAGGTGAACAAGTCCATGGGACCTGATGGGATTCCCCCATGACTTCTGAAAGAACTGGTGGATGAAGTTGCAAAGCCACTGTCCATCATATTTGAAAAGTCATGGCAGTCTGGTGAACTTCCTGCTGACTGGAAATGGGGAAACATAACCCCCATTTTCAAGAAGGGAAAAAAAAAGAAGACCCAGAGAACTACAGGCCACTCAGACTCACCTCTGTGCCTGGCAAGACCCAGCTAAGGCACGAGAACAATGAAGGGATGATTGGTGACACCCAACACGGCTTCACTAAGGGCAAGTCCTGCCTGACTAATTTGGTGGCCTTTTACAGTAGGGTCACAGCCTCAGTGGACAATGGCAAAGCAACAGACGTCATCTACCTATACCTGTCCAAAGCTTTCGACACTGTCCTGCATGATATTCTAGTCTCGAAACAGGAACAATACGGATTTGATGGATGGACCACTCATTGGATAAGGAACTGGCTGACTGCTTGCACCCAAAGACTTGTGATCAATGGCTCGGTGTCCAAATGGAGACGTGTGATGAGTGGTGTTCCTCAAGGGTTGGTACTTGGACCACTGTTATTTAACATCTTTGCCGGCAACATGGACAATGGAATCAAGCACACCCTCAGCAAGTTTGCTGATGACACCAAACTGTGTGGTGAAGTCAACATGCTGGAAGGAAGGAGTGCCATCCAGAGGGACCTTGACAGACTTGAGCAGTGGGCTTATGCCAACTTCATGAAGTTCAACAAGGCCAATGCAAGGTTCTGCATCTGAGTCGAGGCAATCCCATGCACAAATACAGGCTGGGAGGAGTATGGATTGAGGACATCTCAATTGAGGACTTGGGGGTAGTGGTGGACCAGAAGTTTAACATGAGCCATCAGTGTGCACTTGCAGCCCAGAGAGCCAACCATATCCTGGGCTGCATCAAAAGATGCATAGCCAGCCTGTCGAGAGAGGTGATTTTTCCCCGCTACTCTGCTCTGGTGAGACCACACCTGGAGTACTGTGTCCAGTTCTGGAGTCCCCAGCATAAGAAGGACATAGAACTCTTCAAATGTGTCCAGGGGAGAGCCACAAAGATGATCAGAGGACTGGAACACCTCCCCTGTGAAGACAGGCTGAGGAAGTTAGGTTGTTTAGCCTAGAGAAGAGGAGGCTCTGGAGTGACTTTATAGCAGCTTCCCAATATCTGAAGGGGGCCTACAGGATAGCTGGGGTAGGGCTTTTTACACGGGTGTGTAGCAAGAGCACAAGGGGCAATGGTTTGAAACTTAAAGAGGGGAAATTCAGGCTAGACATTAGGAAGAAGTTCTTTCCCGTGAGGGTGGTGGGATGCTGGAACAGGTTGCCCAGGGAGGTTGTGGATGCCCCTTCCCTGGAGGTGTTTAAGGCCAGATTGGATGAGGCCTTAAGCAACCTGGTCTAGTGGGAGGTGTAACTAACTGCCCATGCAGCGGGGTTGGAACTAGATGATCTTTAAGGTCCCTTCCAACCCTAGCCATTCTGTGATTCTATGATCCTATGAAATCACAGATGACGAATATCAATCCTGCTATGGCTATGAATATTTTCAGTAGATATTAGACAACAAAAGCTGTAAAGTCCTATCACTGCAGTGACAACTACAGTGAGTTTTAGGCACTTATAACTAAAATGCAGAATTCCAGAATGCTGAATGCTCCCCAAAACCTGGCTACCGTACAGCATGCACAAATCAAGGACAGGACAATGACAAATTAAGCAAAATAATTTGGAACAAATATATGTATTAAAAAAAATCCACCTGAATAGACAGTAGGAAACAGAATAGAAAACAAAGCCCATGCTTACTCAAACAAGTTACTCCCTACTAACAATTTACTCCGCAAAATTCATTCATTTTGTAAGAGTTCTAAGTAAACACTTAATAAATGAGGAAGTACAGTCAAGCCATTAGCAGACCAGAGATGAGCACTCAGAAATCTCCAGGCCTCTATCTACAATAGCGTAATTATGTATTTTGTCTAGCTAAATGCTACTTCCATTTTTGTATGCAATATTCACTGAACATGAACTATTATATATTTTTACAAGATAAGAAGCTACTTCAAGCGTAAGAGCCAAATTACCACACCAAAATGAACCTACTTAGTGGCTTTAGACAGAGGATATGTTGTAAAAAATCTGCACTTCATATGGGTTGTTGTTTTTCTGCATTTTTGTCTGAGACAGATTACAACTGTGAGGAACAGTCAAAGTCATCAAGGTTTCCTCAGCACTGAGTATTCTCCCACCAGACTGAGTCAGAACTTTACACCTAATCAACTACTTCTCCCTCCTGCCTATCTTATTCAAATCAATACAGTTTGATGAAATATTGAAGATAAGTACATGAGAATATATAAGAAAGATACTTGAGGGCAGTTATACAAATATCCATCTTCTCAAAACTCAGTAAAATATTGCAAATCCAGGAGTCTCAAAAATCCAGTGCAAGTCACCCAGTACAGCTGCATTAGCTGGGAAAGAGATGGAAAATAGGATATTCAGCTAGGTAAAAGGCTACGGCATCTGAATGCTCTTGTAGAATTAAATTCTTGTCAGTGCAGTCAGTGGTCATTTAACCCTGCTACAGCCCGGGTAGGGAAACCCAAGGAGATTCAGATTGGAGCCCCCTTGCTTTCTAACTGCTTCTCAGGGAGGAGTCTAGGTGTGGCTGG
Source organism: Hemiprocne comata (assembly GCA_020745705.1). Lineage (NCBI taxonomy): Eukaryota > Metazoa > Chordata > Aves > Apodiformes > Apodidae > Hemiprocne > Hemiprocne comata. The sequence goes on from CM036616.1 coordinate 46,688,412, forward strand.
ATCAAGCCTTAGGCTCACACCCGGCCCTTCCAGGGAGTGATTAAAATGTTACTCAAGGTCTGTATTTGAGTATTAGGGTAGAGAGAGACAGAGAGAGAAAGAGAGAGGGACAGAGAGATATGCAGGCCATCATTGTTGTTTCGATTCTCTCGTGAAGGCCATTTGGGATGTAAACAAGATTTTGTTTGAGGGGTTACAATGGGGTTTGTACACCACTTCCCACAAGTGTGGGTCCTGAGGGCTGGTGCCTCGCAGGCCCTGAGACCTAGGCCACTGACTGAGAAGATAGGTATGATTTGAGCTGAACTACACCTGTAAGACCTAGGGCAGGCTCTCTGCCAGCATGAGTTTCAGGACGGAAGTGAAAACGAGAGAGGAAAGGCAGGACAGCTCAGGCCACCCTCAGCATGTCCTGAAGAGGTGTGTTGAAGTAAGGGAAAGGAATGACTACTTCTCCTTTCTACACACCAGACAGTACAAGAGAGAAGCTTATTACCCCACCAGGTGTAAGAAATTGATAATGAACATCCCCTCCCCAAGCACTTGCCACTCACAGGCAGAATGCCACTAGCTAGCTGCCCTGCCAAAGTCGCATCTTGGTAATGCAGATTAGAGCTCTGGAAGAAGGAAAAGCCATCAATAAATTCAGAAATTTCAGGCTGCTTTTCTACATTTAGATAGAGGTGCCTGCAGGACCTAAGGTCTGAGAGTATTTGTTAAAGTCCTACTTGTAGCATCTGATGTCCAGAATTGAAACAGCTGACTTATAAAATAATAAAGCATCAGTAACTGCAGGATAACAGATAGCAAAAGCATGTTAAAGAGCTGCCTAAAAAAAAAAATGTATGAGACTAGCCAAGTATAAAATATATCAGAGTTGACACAGCTTGAAATTTGTGGAGAAATCAAATAGGGTAAAGAAATTCTAGTATTGTCCTTTTTCTATAGACTACTATTCTGGTTTAAATATTAAAGATGAACCCCAAACAAACCAGAGGACAGAATTGCTCTCTATTACCCCCCTCCACCCTCCCAAAGGGAGACTTAAAGGGGAATAAGAAAGACTTAAACTTTGGCAACTGAAACTAGAAACAAGTTTACTATAACACAAGGAAAAAGGGTAAAACGGGGAGGGGGTGGGGGGAGGGGTGGAATGGGTAAATATTTATATACCAATATACAAAACCGATCTCAAGGATGGCAGGGATATGGGGAACGCAGGGCCGCTCCAGAAGAGGTCCACGGCTCCTCACAGCACCCGATGTAGTTGGATTCTGGAGCGAGCACGTGGGAAGCCAAAGGAAGCCAGCAGCACACCCGGCAGGGGAAGAGGAGTAGGAGGAAGGAGAGAGCGGCTTCCGGTTCTGGTGGCTTTTATAGATTGTGACAGGAAGTGGGTGGGAATACTGACCCCTGTCAACCTTTCAGGGTGCTAAGGACCCTTTCTCTCCAATAGGTATCCAGCACCATGATGGGGTCTCCCAAACCATTACAACTACCATACAGGGACTATATATTTCTTTTTTCTTATCTTTTCCCTCCTTCTTTACAAAACCATGACGACTCTGGAGGTACAGAATGGCATCTGTCATGGTAGGTAAGTATTATTTTCTCTCTTCTCTCTCTATGTATGCATGCATGTGTTGCAATTACAAGTAGTGAATGAAACACTTAAATATGCATATGCAATGATAAAATATGTGCAGTTATTTGCATAAGCATCACAGCCTGCATAATTTAAAAGCAAGCTTGGTTGGTTTGGTTTTGAGAATGTGAAAAGTTAGTGCTATGCAGTTTGACATCCACAAAGTAGGCTGGTTTTCAATTTGGAGGCTTAAAAATTGTTATATAAAATTTGCTATTCACTGTTGAAAGTAAACTTTTACTTCATTGTGAGCACTCCCCGAGCAATTTGTCCCACCAATACTTTAGCAAATATTTTTTGCACAAAATTTCTGTGGTAATTTAGAGAAGACAGTTCACAACAAAAATAGAAACCCATAGCAGAGGAGATTTGGAGTAATAGTATCCCAGCAAGAATCACAGGCTGCCTGCTCTACTGAATTACATCCTGCCTCTTGCCTTCTGCTCCAGAGGTACAACATTTATTTTAGTCTGTTGCAGACAAGCATGCTGCTGGAACATGATAGGCCATGAGCCTATGTCCTTTACCTACTTCATAGGTGATTTACCCTGGGATGTGAACAATCATTTTCCACAGAGTCTGGAGAAATGAATGTCACGAACAAACATTGTGCTGAGTTTCTAGCTCAGCCTGTGAGAAACGGTTTGTCATGCTAGTGAATAGGCCCAAACAGATCCTTCAGCGAAGCACAGTTTATTTACACTCTTGCAACAATGGGTGACCTAACCAAGTAGGCACACTCATAGTAAGGTGAGTAACGGTTTATATTCCCTATTTCCAATGCAAGGTTCCCTCCCCTGTTTCCCCCCTGGCCAGGTACTCCGGGGTTTACAGCCTATCTGGTGCTTCTAATTATCCTCTAAGTTTCCCACCCCTGTTTACACATTCCAGTCTAGGGGTTTACTTTTTACCTTTTAAGGTAAAATTCTGACCTTTCTTGACCCTTTGGCTGGCTTTCCAACCATTAAAGTGATCTCATATCATATGGGGCCATAACTGGCTTTGTTCAGTCTTATCTTGGGCCTAGAATGTTTAGGTATCTCATCTCCCCCGGTTACTATGGATGGAGCTCCAATTAAGTCCCTCAGTTAATCACCCAGGTGCCCTTGGAGTGCTCAGATATCACAAGGCCCAATTACATCCTTTCCTTTATGGCAGGATCAAAGTACTATCTTAACAATCCACTATCCTCCTAATATCAAGATGTCACTTTTTCTGTATGGCACGCCTAACACTAAGGTTACAACACTACATCTCCTAAGCAAACACAATACTACATTCTTAGCAAACTAACATTACAGTGCAAAACCCAACTCTGTATTTCTAACAACTGCAAAACAACACTACATTTCTAACAAGCCTTATACAAATACATTGCTTGAGGCACAGGGTAGCTTTTAATTTCTGTTGCCATTTTCATACATTGCCATTTGCATTGGAGGAAAAAAAAAGTGAGAAACTGTGGCCTTGGGTGATGCTGTTCACTTCAACAAATAAATTGCACTACAGAAGAAGTAAAACGTATCAGAGGACTGCAGTCTTCAGTTTCTCTCTTCATGTTTCCTTGAGTTAGGAGTTTATCTGTATGCATCCATAAGGTTTTGAAATCCAGTTTTATCTGAGAAGGAAACACCATTCCCTTGGGTGTTGGCTGTAAGGAAAAATGGAAAAAAACAGGGAGATCTGAAGAGAGGGCGATAGAAGCGACAGTAAGCAGAAAAGTGAGAAAAAAGGAAAACGAGAGGCTTGATTTCCGTGATATATTAGTCTATACTGAAAGCCAAATAGAGAAAACATTATGAGAAGGGAATAGTCTGGTTTGCTGATCCTGCCTTCACTCTAATCTGCTCCCCCGTAGGGGGGGAGGCTGCAGACAGTCAGAAGTGACCTTGGTTATTATCAGTCCACTGGCACTGCTAAAAAGTTCACTGAAAGGAAGAAAAATAAAAATCAGCAAAGAGCTTGCTCAAACCAAAACACCTCCTCATCCAAAAAATGGAATACCTGAGCCACCTGACAAATCTAGCTCTGAAATCCTACTACATAGAGACATGTTGAGCTTCCATACTCTTAAGTTGCTAAATTTTACTGGGCCAGGTATGGTGCATGACCTCTTTATTTTCACATCACCTACTGTAAAATGGGCAGACATGTAAATTTTTTACTGTTTTTGAAATAATGTACTCTTATCACACTGGAAAAGGAATTAAAAAATTGACATTTTCTTTTGCTACCAAGACTTTTAAAAATATGTCAGCAAGGAAATTTTTCTTAAAGGGTGAGAGAGAATGGAGGTTACACTTATACAGACTTTTCTAAAGTATGGATTGTGAATTTTACTTAACTAATGTGAAATAAGATGTATGGCTGCATAAACTTGCATATGACACTCAGATAAAAGTGAATGTTTGTGATGCTGGCCTCAATTCCGTATACTGTTAAATTGTGTGTCTGTTGTCTTGTAAGCTTATTTGTATTCATAAACAACTGCAAAGTAAACTTATTTTCCTCTTCCAAAATGTGTTTTTAAAATTCTCCTTTGTTGCAGTGCCTACAAGAAACATGACAACAATTGTTAGGATGATGGTGATCTGACACTACTAACTATCAGGTTGACTGGTGTTGTCAAAGTGTTCTTCATTCCATCAATTTCCCTTTTCCCTCTGCTTCATCTCACTTCCTATAGCAAATTCTCATAAATAGGAACAGCTTCCGTGTTTTCTGACATACAGAATTGAGCAAAATCACAGCTACTAGAAAAGCAAAGGAAAAAAGGAACAAAAAAAGGTATTGTCCTTTGATAAAATCCAAGAAATCTTCACAGGATGTGAAAAACCCCCCAACAAATCCCCAAGATATTAACAGAACGAGGACAGCTTCATTCTCCGTATGCCAGAAAAAATAACCACTGTCTAATTTGTGTGAAAGATTTAGTTCATTTCCATAAAGAAAAATCTATTTTTACATCACTCATGGATGTTTGAGGCCAGTATGACCCCTGGCAACAGCTTAATTATCCATCAGCAGAGAAGGACTACCAGTCCAGTGACTATTAACCTCCCAGGAGGAAGAACCTCATGGGCAAAGAGCTGCAGTTTTGATTACCTGGTTTGCCATCTCACGTATAGCAAGTGGAAGCTGAAGCTGGCATTCCAGTGCAGAAATCAGGTTTGTCTTCACAATGCAGGAGCTCACTTCATGTGATGCTGAAGGGTCCACCATTAATAGATCTTTATTCTCACTGAGAGGAACTAGGTAAGCTACGTGTCAGTGGGATAACATTGCTTGTGCAAATAGCTTTGCGTCTGTCCTCAGTGAAAACATTTTACCTTCTCCTACTGAAGTGGCCACTGTCAGCAGCTCAGTTCAGATCCTGGCACTATTGAAGCAAAACTCCCAGTGATTTCAAAGGCAGAAGGGCATCATGTGTGGAATGTAAAATTCTTCCCACTGACCTTTCTGCAAAGCAAAAAGCATCCTAGCACTGCATTGTGAGTGCTACATCAGTTGCAATCTTAAGCAGTTAGTTACTAAACCCATCAAAGTTGGAAATGAAGAGCACATTTAGGGAGCCTTTTGATGCCTATTTACTTGTGTGTCTTGAAGCATAGTGTTGCTTTTTATTCCTAGACATACGAGGTTGCTTTGTTTGTGGTTAGACAACCGGTGTAAAGTAATTACATTCTGGTTGGCTAATGAAGTGAGACTGGATATTTTGCCTATGAGTCATTATAGCAGAACTAGAGCAATTTTGTTTAGCAGTAAAGGAACTTGTGTTTGTGCTTCAATTTCCAGATGTGAGAAGTAAAGAATATAAGGTGCCCTGTAGATGCTTGAAACAGCCAGTGTTAATTAATAAAAGCAGTAGTGGAAAATCAGAAGGTTTGATCCTCTGAATCTCAGACTGTAGGCAGCCCTGGCTACTGTGTTCTACCATAATTCACAAGCAAGCTTCCCATCCAGCTTTGTCATACATGATACTTTGTGACTGTTTAACACTCAGTAATATTATTCTAAGCTTCCTGAGATAAGTGAAATAGTTAATTCCTAACCCATTTATCAAATAAATGAATATTTTCAAATATGTATATGATGCTTGACTCTTGAAATTTCAAGAAAAGATAATGGGACTAGAACCCAAAATAAATATGTGATTTTATCACAAACAGATACAGCTAGATTTGCAAACCAAGTTAAATAAACTTCTACATGATGATTACTATGATAAAACATTATTTGATTTTTGGGATGAAAAATTGATTTTTGCAGTTTTGAGGGCTAATAATTTCATAGAATAATAGAATCATAGAATGGTTTGAGTTGGAAGAGGGTGTATTTATAATAATTTAAGTTGTGTCGTAAGACAAACAAGCGGGACAGAAGACCAGCTTAACAGAATTGAGGAGTCTTCATGGAGCTCAAGATGAAAAAGGAACGGTACAGTCTCTGGACTTGAGGTCAGGCTTTGCAGGAAGATCACAGAGCTGTGGTTGATACATGCAGGGAGAAGAAATGAAAGGCCAAAGCTGAATTAGAGCAGAAACTGGCCAATGTTGTGTCGGACAACAAGGGGGCAGGGGTCTAAGCACGTTAATAGCAAGAAGAGGCCTAAAGAAAACATTAGACAGTTACTTGTTGAAGATGGTCACCTGACCAATAGGATTGAAGAAAAAGCAGAGGCATTCAATACTTTTTTTCCTTCAGTCTTCAGTGAACTGATAGACCTTCTCTGTCCTCCTTTCCACTTCCCCCAGTAAATCAGCAGAGATCAGTGCCACACTCTTCTGTGCAAAAGAATTTGCAAAGCATGTGATAGAAAAGAACACAAGAGCAAGAGTCAATGAACTTTCAAACATTCAAACAAAGATCTAGGAAGTTACAGTGGAAACACAAAATGGTTTTAATGATGCATGGAAAACTCACTAATATGAGCTTTTTTTTTTGCTAAACTGCCTTAAGTCTTCTGGAACTAATCTGCCACATGCCTACATAATGTGAGCTCTCTCTTACTCAGATGTTTGGAAAAAACATGAGAGGGTCTATAAACTTTTATTTCAGTCACAAGGATAGATGCTCTACATTATTTCACATTTGAAATCCCACATTCCAGCTAGACTTTAGTTTAAAATGAATTTCTATCCTTGGAGAAATAGATTTCTTTCAGGAAAGATTTCTTTCAGCATCATTTGGAAGGTCAAGTTTATTAAACTACAACCTGAGGGATTCCTGTATCAGGTCAGAAACCCAGCACAGAGTCCCATCAGTCTTGCCCCTGTGAAAATTTTGTTTCTTTTTTCCTACTCAGTAGCTTCAGAGAATAAATTATCCAACAGCACAAAACAATGTGTCATGTTATAAGGAGTCCCATGAATTAAATGGATTGAATTGCATCAATGTGCCACAGTGGAAAGAAGTGCACAGACCACATGTGGACTCATTTCAGGCAAGACACCATCTCCTGGGAGGGTTGTGGCTTGCATCATCTGCAACATCCAGCTTTCTATCTCAAATAAATGAGAAAAGTTTTGAAAAATTTTACAAGCACTGTGATAAGCAGAAACCTGGCAGAACAGTACATTTTAAGAGCACTCACTCCCGAATCTGCAAAACAGTAAAACAGCATGTAAAATTATATAATATTATATATACTATAATTATATAGTAAAATTTCACAGATTGATTAATATAAGACTTAAACCCACAGAAAACAGTTTTAAACCTAGCAGTATTCACAGCTGAGAATATGACCATATGAAAGTATTTTAATTTCTTCAGTATTCCTTTCTGATTTCCACAGTTTTAAAATCTTTGATAAGTTCAAATATCTTCGTTTTCTATATTTCCTGTCAGTGCAAGCTGAAGATTTAGCCACAGAATGAATTTTTTTTCTGCCAGAAAAAGTTCTCACATGTAAAGGTAAGTTGAACTAAAATAAATTTTAGTAATAACTGTTCAACAATGAGTCTATATTGTGAGCAGTCACCAACCTCCATACAACAGATATGATTAAAACAGGTCATAGAAACCTTAGTCAGCATTTCCCTGAGCACTCCAATTTCACCAATAAAGCTGCAGGATCTTGGTTATAAAACCTACTAGAGAAGATGAAGTATCACCTTTAGTATATAAGACTTTCACTTTTTCATGCTGTACTTTCAGTTTTAGAGGTGATGGTCCAGGTATGGGTTAGAGTTACATTATAAATAATACGGTACAAAAGAAAGTCCTTCCAAAGAAAGGCTTTTATCCCCTGAAAATTTCAGATGCAGAAGAGTTACTATGTTAGTAGTAAAAAATATAGCTAACTGACTACAAGAAACTGAGCAAACCAGGTTATGCACTAGAGGCAAAGAACTACCTTTTCAGACATCCAGATGCCTCACAATAGCTGATACTTAAGAACTGTTTAAGAGACATGGCAATTGAATACAGTGTATGGCATATGAAGTAAACTTGTCTAAGGAAGGTCTACAGTAATAACAGCACAATTGAACTGATGATTACAGTTTGTGCAAATATGATTGTATGTTCGTGTCTGGTAGCTAATCACCAACTGTAGGGAAAAACTGTTGATCTGTACTGAAAACATTGCAGTGAGATGCTATACTTCCCGGGATTTGCTGGCAATGCTCCATGTCCTGCGGCTCTTTCTCTGGTTCTGGAAATTTTCAAAAATAATTGAAAAATAAAAGCCTTGCACTGTACTTCTGAAACACATCTCTCATCATTAGGTTATGTCACGTTTCATCATCCTGTATAATTTGATGTGTATTAGTCCAGTACCATCTGTGTATGAAGTTCTATTATTAATTTAAGGAGCTACCATCTAACATTCTCAACATGAATAAAATGACTGCAGTTACCAAAATAGTACAGTCAGCAGAAGTCCTTTTGAACATTAGGAAGTAACAGTTCAGCTCATCCATATTTTAAAATGAAGTTTTTCTAGATAGGATCCAGCTATAATAACTCAGTGATGAGAAGACAAAGAAAACAATAATTTATAAGGGAATCCAGAGAAAATAAACCAGAATAACTCTTAATAAACAAAAAATATATCAATTCACAATTAAAAGCACCCATTCATGGAGAATACACAAATTGTAATTCTATTATAGACATAAAAATAGAAGAAAAACAAAACACATGCTCTAATAAAAAACCCATCAGATTTAAGGAACAAAATTAAATGCCAGCTGGAAATGCAACAAGTCCATTATGTATAGCACAGTACAAAAGTTCTTCCCACTTACTCCATCAAAAATTAGGAAATCGTTATCATGAGACTAATTACAAGTGTATGGAATACTTTACCTTCAAAAAATTCAAAACACTTCTGAATTCTAGACCAGGTTCTCCCTTATTTTACCCCTCCTTTGCAGTACCAAGTGGTTGAAAATGGCCACAAAATGAACTTTTAGAAGTACCCTGAAATAGAATATCTGCAATGGTATTGAGACAGTCTAAGGACTCCTTATTATCTTGGTACATGGGACATAGCTTCAATAGGGAGGGTTGCAGGGTACATTGCAGCAACAGGCAGCCTAGGACTGTGAGCTGCAAAAATGACCACCTCTTACTAATGCAGGTGACTGAATATATTTTGTTATTGCCCCAAGAACACAAAAATCTATACCACACAGTTGGGGATTAAAAATATATGAAGATTCAGGTGAACGCCTTTGGCTGAAGTTGCAAATAGGAGCAAAACAAACAAACAAAAAAATAAAAATCTTAGCAACAAGGCTTTATTATATGACCAGAAGAAATGAGATCCCTGCCCACCTGTGGAAAGATCACGGCATAATTCATGAAAGTATGTTACAAGGCAGTGTTAGAACACTTTGGCTTTCCTAGGGTTACCAAAAGGTAATTGCTACCTCCCTTTCCTCCTAGCCAAAATATAATGTTTGATTCAATAATAATGTTTGATTTGCACACTAAGTCCCACTCCAAAAGTCTTTCTTCTACAATCAGCCGGGCTTGCTTGAGGGCTGCTAGGCCCTGCATAATCAGAGCAAGGTGAAAGGACCATAAACAGAGGTGGAAGACAACATTCATATGGAAGATACTTACACTATACTATTCAGAATGCTTTAGTAATTGTTCTCTGCTCACTAAAAAGAGTTTTCTAAAACCAGGCATATAACAAAGCTTTGTTTTCAACTTTCATGGACTATAAGAGAAGAGGTGTTTAGAAGAATTCTCCGTATTTACAGTCCAAGCCTGATTAAGAAGAAATAGGTAGATAATGATCACAGTTCATTAGTTCAAGTGGAAGGCTAAGAAATCAGAATAGTGTAATAAAGATTTATAAGTTAAATTAACAAGACAGGCTGGTAACATTTTTGTTTTATAGAAGATTTCAGATTTTATTATTATAATGTCCATATATGATGCATTAACAATATCAAAACATTAAGGATGCTTCACTTTACCTGTACTTAAATTTTACAGTGTTATTCACTATGATGGCAGCAGCTTGATTTTGGCAATAAATCAACATGATTTCAATAAGGCAGTTTAAGCCTGTTAGCTGAGTGTACATCAAATTCACTCAACTTGGTGCTTTGACTTCCTGTGTGAAGTTAGAGTGCTTCTACATTAGAGAATACTTGCTGCTTGTAGAGACAGTTCATATGACAGACATCTGCTGGGCAGCTAGAGGATTCAGTATGCCAGCTGGCTCAAAATATTGTAGTCACACCAATGCACTCAGGTACTGTATCAAGCCCTTTTTAGACAGTACACAGTGGCACTAGTTTCACTTTCCCTATTAAAAATGTATGATTGTCTTACCACAGAAATATAGTGGATTTATGAAACAGATTAGCATAATAGCAACTGCAAAAATCTCAGTTACAAATGTCAGCTTTTCAGTATTTCTCAGAGAACTCACTGTTGCAGCATCTTGGTGTTAGAGGACTGGTGAATACTAGAAAGTCATAAACTGGTGGAACTGCTGTTTCCCTGAAAGCCATTTCATGAAGAGTAAGACACAATTGTTTTTCCTTAAAATATCACAGCCCAAGGACATCTTTAAGAATTATTAGATTCAGGTTATATTATCAACCCCACAGAAACAGGAAAGAAGAATCCAATAAATAAATCAACATTTATTTTCTGCTTCACTGTGATTTTTTAACCAAAATTTATATCACCCTTTCCAATAATGCCTCACTATTCCCTGAATTGATCCATTCAGACCAGGTCAATCTTAAATCAGTTTTGGGTTACTTAGGTAGCACACTGAGCAAACTTCCACTTCTACTTCAGATGCTACAAAATCAGCCCCAGGAAAATACAAAATACAGGCAATTTGAATGGCTTCTTCAGATGCGGTTGTGCTATATTGCACAGAACAAAATGCAGAAAGAGGTAATGTGGAGCTAAGGAGTGGAAAGTGTAACCATTCACCAGGTCAAAGATGGTACTGACTGGCAACAATGGTGAACATACAACACAGTCTATTTGGTGCCATAATTTTATATTTCTTTCACAAATTATAACCTTTGTGGCTGGACTAAAGGGGCTAGACTGACCAGGTTAGAAAGCACTTTTTTAAAAACAAAGCAAAACAAATCTCCTAGAGTTATTGTTTCCTTTTAACCATTCATGCTAGTATGACAGGTATACTAACAATGGAATTCATCTTCCAATCTAAAGAAAATTTTCTTTTCAGTTTTTCTTGTCAAGGTAATAGAAACTCAGCCTGGAATGAGTTTTGATATTGTAATATTCCTAGAGTGCAACAGAAATTCCTAGGTTTTTTTCAAGTAGGCAACTATTTACAGGCCAAGGACAGCAGGGAAAGGGGGAGAAATACCTTTCTGCATGAAGGACACTTAGATGGCTCTATTTAAATGAAGAATGAAATGTATACGATTCTTTGTTAGCAAGTTAAAAAAGATGTATGATTCCATTTTTATCTTATCAGAAAAGCCATACTTTTTCATTTACAAAGACACATTTTAGAGATAACATATTGGGCTGTCAATCATCATTCACATGACAGAAGCAGTCAGGAAATTCTTGGAAATTTTTAATACCCTGTACTTTCACAAACAAGCAGCTTCACAAAGAAGCAAGCAAACAAGACAATGGATTTATCTCTAAATAAAATTTCTAATCAGGCTATATAGCTTTGATTTCTCACATCCTTTAAACACTACTCTTTCATGATTCATGAAAACTCTTATCTTTCCCATGGAGAAGGTGGTTAATCTTTGTTGATTCTTACCTCAAATTTTCCATGTACCACTATCCACGATATGGATTCGGTGGTTGGACAATTCATTGGGTAAGGAACGGACTGGATGGTCACACTCAAAGAGTTGTGATCAACAGCTCAATGTCCAGATGCAGAGGTGTTCCTCAAGGGGCAGGACTGAGACTGGCGCTATTTAACATCTTTGTTGATGACATCAACATTGGCATTGAGTGCACCCTCAGCAAGTTTGCTGATGACACCAAACTGTGTGATGAGGTTGACATGCTGGAGGAGAGGGAGGCCATCCAGAGAGACCTTGACAGGCTTGAGAAGTGGGCTTGTGCAAACTGCATGAAGTTCAACAAGGCCAAGTGCAAGGTTTTGCACCTGGGTTGAGGCACTCCCAAGCACAAACACAGGACAGGTGGAGAATGGATTGAGAGCTGCCCTGAGGAGAAGAACTTGGGGGTGATGATGGACAAGAAGCTCAACATGAGCCAGCAATGTGCACTTGTGGCCCAGAAAGCCAGCCGTATCCTGGGCTGCATCAAAAGAAGCATGGTCAGCAGGTCAAGCGAGTTGATTCTCCCCCTTTACTTGGCTCTCACGAGACCCCACTTGGAGTACTGTGTCCAATTCTGGAGCCCCCAACATAAGAAGGACATGGAACTACTGGAGAAAGTCCAGAGGAGGGCCATGAAGGTGATCTGAGGGCTAGAGCACCTTTCCTATGAACAGAGGCTGGTAGAATTGGGCTTGTTCAGCCTGGAGAAGAGAAGGAGACCTTATAGTGGCATTCCAATACCTGAAAGTGGCCTAAAGGGAAGCTGGGGAGGGACTTTCTACAAATGCTTGTAGTGAGAGGACATGAGGTAATGGATTAAAACAGGAGGAGGGTAGATTTAGGTTAGACATTAGGAAGAAATATTTCACTGTGAAGATGGTGAAACACTGGAACAAGTTGGCCAGGGACATTGTGGAAGCCCCATCCCTGGAAGTGTTCCAGTCCAGGTTGGATGGGGCTCTGAGCAACCTGATTTAGTGGCAGGTGTAACTGCCCATGCAGGGGGTTTGGAATTAGACGATCTTTAAGGTCCCTTCCAGCTCAAACCATTCTATGATTCTGTGATATGATACTATACTATAGCACAATGCACATCTCATGGTATGTATAAACATGGTATGTTTACCCCTTGTTGGCCGCTTTCCCATGGACAGCTTAGTGCTTGACTGAATTTTTACAGCTACTTCTTTAATGGGAGAATTAATCTCAGTATCTAGCAATAAGTTATCTGAACCTGTCCAAATGACAAAGTAAAACACACATAGAGTTACTGTTGTACATCTCCTTTTCAGATCCACTAATGTAGCTGGCCTGTATTTAAGTCTTCCGTAGATGGACAATTAGTTCAAACATACTGGAAGTTAATAGAGAGGCACTCAAAAACTTTAGCATTCACCATCTTTATATGTACTGACTGTGGTGATGTCAGTATAGAAATGTGTTCACCTATCATCAGGCACTTGCTTTTGCATCCAATTTTTGTGTGGAAATGTACCTGTTAAGGAACAGAGAGAAAACTTGATCTAAAAGCAAAGGAAATTCTGTACTGGAGGGAGTTGCCACCAGAACACATCCCTGTTTAACACCTCTGTGCATTTCAAATCTGTCACAAAGATCCCTATCATACTGAACTTCCATAACTTTGTTAGAAGATCCAGTTAAAGATGAGGATTCAGGAGAAAATAATTCTTTCACCACTTGGAAGATTTCTGACTAGATTGAAATTTTTATGGCAGCTGTGAAAGCCAAGTAAAGAGCCTTGTTTATTTCAGACACTTTTCTTAGGGCAGAGACTATGTTAATAGATGATCTACCAGCATTGACTGTCTGGATATACACATTCTGTGAGAACTTGCAAGCTCTTGAGGGTAATTTATGTAGAAGGCTTGCCAGAAACCCTTATGACTGTGTTCTTATATTTACATCATTACAAGTTAGTATTCTTCGTAACTTTGCTCCCTTTAGCGGTCAAGCAGTACACCATGCCGATGTTTTACCACCACTTCTCTCAAATGTCAAACTTCTTTGAAAAATACAGTGAAAAAATAAAGGTGTTTTGGTTGTGAGAGAAAGAGAAGACAAAATTTTTACCAAACCTAGGGAACATATTGAAACAGTGGAAACAGCAGGGCAAACATTCATACTTGCCACCTTCCTTTTCCTGTCTTTTTTACCTTTCTTTTTTCCCTTCATCACCTGCACAAAATTGTGTATCCTTGTATAATCCCATTATATACCTTCAAATGCTATTGTAACATGTATTTGTCTGGGGGAAAACACAAATAAATAATAATAATCCTAAGATTACAAGGCAAAAACAGATGTAATGAGATCTAGTTTTTCATTCTCTCCGTGTGAATGCCCTTCTTTATCTCATTGGGGTACTGTGATGGCTAAAACTGATCACCTGAAATTTGTGAGAGCCAAATACAACATTATTTTTATCTTTCATTATTATTATAAGAGGATGTCATTCCTCAAATTTCAGTAAGTTCCTTTATCTCATTTAGCTTCTTCACTTCTGTGGCAGGCAGCTCAGATGCAGGAATACCAATCACCTTCAGTGGAACTTCATGTCCTCCCATGCTAACCCTCATGATGGTAGGACTTTACCCTCATTTGATTATGTAACTCTCTAAGTGTTTACCAAAATTTAACTCTGTTGCTCCAATCTGCTCCTAGTGTGGGTTCTAAGGATGTAATAACTGTGCATAGCACAGACAGCAATATGTTATTGTCACAGTTTCAGCTGGGCTGGCAATGAAATGAATGTCAATAATGCTCTCTGTCCCCTCCCCTCCCACCCAGATAGGGAAGGAGAGAGAATAAGGAGAGAGGCTTCTGGACTGAAAACCAAACTAGACAGCTTTAATAGTGATAAAGGAAAATATGTACTAAAAATATACAAGTATGTGCAGGAGTGTACAAAACCCCTATCACCCCCACACCCCTAGCAACTCTCACAGCATGCCCCTGAGCCATGGGGCAGTCCTGAAAATGTTCCAGGCAGCTTCTGGAGCCAACGGCAAGGTAGACAGGAGCTGAGGGAAAAGATACAAGAGTCAGGAACACATGGGCCTAAGGATCAAGGGAGATGGACAGAGTCCTTTTTGGACCCCAGCCATGGACAAAAGAGAGCTTGACTTCCAGGATCCCTCAATTTATACTGAGTATGATGTGTATGAGATGGAATACTCCATTTGGCCTATTTTGGTCACCTGTCTAGCCACTGCTCCCTACAAGAGTATTGTAGACCCTTCTGCTTCTTTAGTGTCCAAAGCAGCCGATTCAACAAGCAGAGCAAAGTATCCTTGGTCTCTCATCAATAACTATAAACATTAAACGTTTTCAGACCAGTGGCTGGAAAACTTGTTGTTAATTTCAGCAAGTGTGCTGCTTAGAATAGAGTCCATTGAAGAAAAAAAAAATAAAAAATGGTGCAAAATTCTTTCATTTTTGAAAACTGCTATCTTGCTTATGGCTATTGTGGTAACTGCTGAAGTTTAACTCAGTCAGCTGCATTGTGTAGAAGTGTGGCTTCCTCTCTGATACTAGCTTTAAAAATAAAAATAGAGGCAGCCAATGCTCTATCAGAAACATTGTTTTAAAAATCTACTACTTTGTTAGAACAGGTGAAAACAATGAAAAAACGTCTCTGGCAGTCCAATCTTCCCACTAGATCCACAAAGCACCTGATAAAGGCAGCCAAGGGAAGACAGCTGCTTAGGCCAGGAGAGGGAAAGCCCTTTTTGTTAAGGATGATAAAGAAAGAACCATGCCTACTCAGATTCTTTCAGCAGCAGATAAGATGGCAGAGACAAGGCAATAATTTCTGCCCCAATAAATCCTTCCTCCCATTTTCAAGCTTAAAAACATAGTTGTCTTCAAATTTGAAGAGCAAATCTGAACCCCTTTGCATCTTCACAAACAAGAGTTAGAGTTCTCTGCAATTATGTTTTTTCCTTTTCATTGTCTCAAGAAGGAAAACCCCTTAGGGACTGCCTAGGCATGCTCCCTGATTTTATTTCATACCAAAAGGTACAGAAGACTAATTTGTTCCAGAGCAGGATTCAACAGGGTTTTTTCCTTTGAACATGAGATTTTCATTAGTTGGGGCCCAAGTAACAATTCACTGAACTAAATACAAAGTATTGCATATGAAGAACTCCTGTTAACAACTTCAAAAGTGTCTTAATTTTTTGTTGTCTGTTCACTGTTTCATCTGCTTTGCCACACTGAAGTCCTTCTGTCTCTTATTGTAGACACCAAATATGCATTCTGTATAAGGTGGTTTGAATACTTCTACCATTATGATCTGGCTCAAATGCCAGCATTTAATCTAAAATTCTTAGAATTTTCTTGTTATAACTTCTTTACATTGTTCACATTACATTAGTCCTTGAATAAAGAAATTCAGAGGTCAATACTCAGTAAAATCAGTTCACATACCGATTCATACAACTCCTAGTGTTTGCCCAATCATGCAGTCAGGCAGCCGCAGTATTTAAGCTGCACTTTAGACCTGGTGCTGTGTCCGAACTATCAATGACACCATTACAAAGGCAGAGGAAGTCTAGATATTTCATTCAAAATACCCCTCACACCATTTCTGCTGCTGTTAATCCTGCTAATCTAGGCAGACACTGGTCTCTATTTCCCAAAAGAAAATCTATCACAGATACCATTGTAGAATGCATGCTGAGCATTCTACATGCTCATGAGGAATTAACTGTTATTAAAACCCAAAAAACAAGCAACCTGTCCTACAGTTTGGGAAGAGGCATGTATAACAAAAGGTGTGCCTTTTTTTACTCAACAGACAAAATAGAAAGCCCACTATATCCATATTCAGGAACACTGCCCAAATCAACATGAAGCTACAACAGGTAATACATAACTAGGCATGACATTTTTTTCCAGTCTTGTTTGGTCTTTAGCAAACAACTAGTTTTTGTAGTTCTATAGATCTCTGTTGGCTCTGGTGAATAAACCTGAAAAAATGGGTTTTTTTAATACATTTAAATATTTAATATCACAACATTAGCTATCTAAAAATTCTGTAGCTTTTCACTTTACCACAACAGCACATAGATTGCCTTCTTAAGTTATCCTAGCCACCCTATATTAGCACCATTTTCTTCTGTCACAAATTTGATTTCTGAGCACAGAGTCCTGACTTCTTCTGATATGTCTTCCTAACAGCTAAACCTAAATCCTTTGTCTTAGTTTTCTGGTGAACACTCTTCACCCTTGAAAAATCAGAAAGTTTTTTAATAACTTTGTTCTTAATGGAATTTAAATTAGCTGTAGAGACACAGGGTCAGTCTATTAAAGCAATGTATGAATCCACTACATTACATTCAGGCAGCAATTTCTGTTTCTAAAAATATGCCCATAAACTCAGGGATTGAGGATTTTTCTGATCACTTACTTTGAAATAAACTTTTGACTTGACCTTGGACTTCAATACTTGGCCAACATTTCATGTTACAGAAATAACTTTTACTGTAGCTTACCTTGACAAGTGAGATCAACTTTTGTTATGGATAAGAAGTTGCCAATATAATTTGGTGTTGCTGGATACACTCAGGCTCTCTAGCTCTACTTGTAATCTGTATAATAACGTTTACCCGTATCTAATTATTATGTGGTTGCTCTTTCTTTAAACATACTTTAAAAAGTGTGCATTTCATTTCAAGAACTAGCCTATCATTTAATTCTATATTACAGCATTAAGTAAAGTTTATAACAAAACACCTTCTAAGAAAACTAGAACTTGCTTCAAAAAGCTGTAGAATTCAGTAGATGGTTAAGTAAATTTTAATAATTACATGCAAGGAGTATTCTGTAATTTTTATAACAGCAAGGTCCATCCTAAGCCATTAATGTGCTAATGGCCTTACAAACTCCTAGTTCAGAGATTACCTCTTCTTTGTTAAAAAAATTGACAATGGAAAATCCAAATTCTGCAACCCTATGCATTTTGCATTTCATTTGGATCACGTGAAAATAAACATAACTAAAGTTAGACTTAACATGGACAACCTCATATCTTTTCCACAGCTGCAATTAACAAGGGGGTTAACATGCATATACCATTCCAATAATCTGGAATTCCATCACAGATCAAACTCAAGTTTGAGCCTGGTTACTTCTAGGAGAATGACTTGTGACTCCTAGATTCAGAAACATTTGGTTAAGAAAAACACCTGGGACTGTCAGGTCCAGTCTACTGCAACTGTAGGCATCATATCAAACTATTATTCTTATAAATCACTCTTAATTTCAAAAGCAGTAGTTTTAAAGTGGGGTTTTGCTTCCATTACTGTCATTTGAGAGCCATCGTTAAACCTCACTTCAGTAATATTTTGGGACTCCTTTCTGTTTTGCAATCTACTTATTTTCAAAGGTAGCTACATATTTGCATTCTTAAATAAACTGAGTTCATTAACAGCCCTCCTTTCTTGTTATTTCAAACCTACATTTACACAGTCCTGCTCAGTCTTCTGTGCACTAAACTAGCCAAGCTCTTTTACTCTTTCATCACAAGCCCTCCTTTGCTCCAGTCTTTTCCATCATTGCATTTATTCTACTTTCATCACTCTTTCTTGAACTTGCCTGGCAAGAATTGTCCATAGACTGCACATAAGTATTGCCCTCAGCTAAGCTTTTTCTCTGCAAGTTGAAAATACCCCTCCTGTGTGTACCAGGAACTTGTCACCCTGTTACACAGAAGCACTGAGAGATGTCATCCTCCTTAACTACTACTTATGAGGAAAGGCTGAGGGAGCTGTGTCTCTTTAGCTTGGAGAAGAGGAGACTGAGGGGCGATCTCATTGATGTTTACAAATATGTAAAGGGCGAGAGTCAGGAGGATGAATCCAGGTTCTTCTCAGTGATGTCCAATGATAGGACAAGGGGCAACAGGTGCAAGGTGGAGCATACGAGGTTCCATGTAAAGACGAGGAAAAGCTTTTTCACTGTGAGGGTGACAGAATTCTGGAACTGGCTACCCAGAGAGGTTGTGGAGTCTTCTTCTCTGGAGACACTGAAAGCCCACCTGGATGCATTCCTGTGTGACCTACTGTAGGGGATCATGCAGGGGGGGTTTGACTAGATGATCTTTTGAGGTCACTTCCAACCCCCACCATTCTGTGATTCTGTGATTCTGCGATTCCAAGTCATGAGCTTTAGTGCATACCAAATATTTCTCTACATGACTCCACATTTTCTATTATCTAATTTCACTCCATTTTTATTACTCAGCTTTTACATTCCCTGTCAAAATATCCCATCTGTGGCTGACGTAACATTTCTGCAGCAATGCAAACTTTATTATTCTTGAGTAGTAATTTTTGCTGGTGAAGTCTCAGTGACCCCTGAGAGAAATCACCATAATTTTGGAAGTTACTGAGAAGTAGGCATTTCTTAGATGTCTTCCATAGTTAAGGATATATTATAATTAAAAAAAAAAATCCTTATTCTGTTCTTACAGATATGTCACTTGAATGTATTGCAGTCGCACAGTATGCTGTACATTGCAAAATCAGGACATCAGGCAAAGAAAGGTTTTTGTGTGAAACTGTTAGGGTTACTGTCCTGGGTGAAGCCAGCATTAAGCTAATTTTCCTTTTACTGATTTTCTTTCTTCAGTAAGTTTTCTTTTAGCTAGTGACAAGTGTTACAGCTAGTGGACTGGTAACACTGGAATGTTTATGTTTCTGCTGAGACGCGAAGGTCAGTTTGTTCTACTCAGTGAATCTGCCACTACAGAGGCTACTGAGAGCAGGAGAATTGTATCTGTGACCCCACCCGTAGGCGAGCTGGACTAGACAGACAGCAGAATTGACCGAAGGTATTCCATTCCATGTATCTACACAAGCTCTGAGGAAGGTTAGAGATCATAGAAGACAACTTCCTGCTTCTTTTTCCCTTCTCTTCCATCCATGGCCGGTGTCCAGGGAGGACTCCATCCATCCATCACCGTCGACCCCAGGCTCAGCCCTGACCCTCATAACTCTCCCCACAGCCCTGTCTGCTCTGCTGTTATCTCAGACAGTGGTCTGAGACATTTTGGGCCTGCTCACAGCTCAGGAGAATGCCAGGGGAGTCGCTGGGGTTGGGGGGAGGCAAGAGGCTTTTGCACATTCCTGAAAATACTTGTATATAATTGTACATATATTTAAAGCTGTCTAATTTAGTTTTCAATCCAGCTAAGTCTCTCTCCTAATTCTCTCTCTCCTTCCCTACCTGGGTGGGAGGGGGAAGGGATAGAGAGCATTGTTGTCTCTGGTTTATTTTTCAATTCTCAGTCAAACCTTGACAGTTACCTAGGACAACAGACATAGTGGTATGATAGGACTAAGTTAAACGTTTGACAGGGTTGGACTGAATCTTTACCTCAGAACTGGGTACTTCAAAAAGAAAAGAATAGTTTTTATAATAATAGATGAAGATCAATATCGACAGAAATTATGATAGGTAATTTTTCAGATGACAGATGATAGTATAAAGATAAAAAATGATTTAAAACATCTCGCTCCTACCACTATGTCTTTACAAAGCACCTCCTTTTTTCCAGGTTTGTTCTCAATCTCTTCCAACAAACTGTAAATGGTAACTCAGGTTACTGCCAATCTTACATAGTTTCTCCAGGTCCCTAGGAAATATATCTCTTTCATCATTAAAGAACATTCATACTGGGTTATGTCCAAAGCCCGTTCTGTCTTTGACACTTGCCTGAAGCAGATAGGCTTGGAAAAAAAAAGGCAAGAATAAGGGAAGCATGTGGTGATATTTACCCTATTTACACCCCTAAGCTCCAATCACACATACCACTGGGACTTCCAGAAATAGTTTCTATGTATTCAGCAACTCTCAGTGGATTTTTCTGCTGTGAACTTGAACTCTTGAACCCTATTGTAAATTGCCAGCATTTACAGCTTCCTGTTAGGTTAACCCTAAGTGTGAAGATCTATGTCATTTGTTTTGTTTCCTCTAAACTGCAAGCTTTAATAACTTATATGAAAACAGAATATTGGAAGAGACTGCGAAGAATTGATCTATGTCCTACTCTTCCTCTGTTGCTTCTTTTGAAGTGAATAGTCCTAGCATACTTAGCTGTTCCAAAACTTTTCTCACTCTTGTTACTCTTTGCTGATTTTTTTCCAGTTCTGTTACACACTTTCTAAGGATGCATAACCACAGATTTTCACTGCAATGTATGTGTTCTGGTTTGAACCAAGATTAAGCCAATTTTCCTTTTACTGATTTTTTTTCTGGTTTTTTTCTCTCTTTTAAGAAACCCACTTGCTGAAACTAACTGCCAGTTTACCAGTCAGTGGAGTGATAAGGTCCAAATGTTTACAGTTACTGCCAAGAGACCAGGACACTTTGCTCTGCTTGTTGGACACTAAAGGAGCAGAAGAGTCGTATCTACAACCCTCTCCCATAGGGAGAAGTGGACTAGACAGATGGCAAAACTGGCCAAACAAATTGTTCTATCTATATAGTTATGTAGCACTCGGTATAAATTCAGGGATCATAGAAGTCAAGCCCTCATTCTTTTTTGTCCATGGCCAGTGTCCATGGAGGACTCCATCTATCCATCTCCTTTGATCCCCAGGCCTGTGCATTCCTGCCCCTCATCACTCTCCCCTCAGCTCCTGTCTGCTCTGCTGCTCTCTCCGGCAGCACTCTGGGACATTTCAGAACTACTTGCAGATCAGGAGATGCCCTGGGAGTTGCTGGGGGTGTGGGAGGTGATACAGCTTTTGCACATTCCTGAACATACTTGTATATATTTGTACATATTTTCTTTTGTCAATAGTATTTAATGAAAGCTGCCTAGTTCAGTTTTCAGTCCAGAAAGTCTCTCTCCTTATCCTCTCTCTCCTTTCCCTACCTGGGTGGGAGGAGGAGGGGATCGAGAGTATTATTGTCACTTGTTTAATTGCCAATCCTGAGTCAAACCGTGAGAGTATGTTCTGTTCTAGTCTCTGTTTTTCTCAAGTAATTTCTGACATTATTTTTACTTTTTAGCTGCTGCTAATGATTAAGTTGAATTTATAATAGCTTCTTGAAAATATCAAGGTCTCACCTGAGTGGTAATGATTTGCTCAGATTAGGTTATATATGAAATTCAGACTGATTTTGTCTGCATGCATAACTTCACAATTACGTATGCTAAATTTTGTATATTTCATTGCCTTCTAAAACACGGAGTTCTTCTGAGTTGGCCTTCACGTATCATGAAAAAAGTTCCAGTTTGTCATTCATTCCCTTTTCTAGGTCACATGTGACTGAGCTAGACAGCACAGAAACCTGCTGAACACTCTTAGAGATATTTCGTCACACCAGTTGATTCAAAGACTCTTTATCCCAGGACTGCTTACAGACCTTAAGAGCCTTTGTTGAACTAATTAGGAAAACCTTTCATACACCCAGGTTGACAGAAGAATTCAAGAATTCTTCACTTCTTAATTGAGCTCCAAAGGCAAGCAATGGAACCAACCAAAAGCTTTCCCGTAGATTCACATCACAGACTCTCTTCTTACAAAGCTATGCCAGCTGTTTCCCTACATGCTTGATGTCACATGCATAAACTCTACACTTGATCCAGTATGGATTTCAGGTGGTCTGCAGATCAGCTGGTATGTACTTCCTTTGATCTCTCACATGGCTCTTTTATAAACTGCTGACACTGAAACCTCCTTCCTTTCCTTCAGTACCAAAGCAAGTTAGCACAATAGACCACAAACTACAATAATCATTTGCTCTGTCTCCCCACCCCCACCACCCTGCTTCTTTGAGTGTCTATAGACCTATTGAGCAAATAACATGTTGAACAATGTAAATTGTTAGCATTTACCTTGGTCACATTGTATTCCGAATCAGTCAGGCAGCATCAGGTTGTCTAAACAATATCTGTCTTTGTCTGTTGGCACCACCTTGCCCTCTGGAAGCTTCTCTTTCCCCCAGGCATGCTCTGGTGCTCACTGGGAATAAGCAATTACCTCCTCAGCCAGAGACATCCACCCACTCTAATCACACTCAGTTTGGCTTTGTACACTGTTTACATACATAATAAGCAAAATGTTTGCTGCTCAATTACAGATAGCATTTAGTGTTCTTAATCATTCAAGATGGCTGTTTGGGAAGGAACACAACAGAACAGGGAAGTCATATGAGGCTCACCTGATTTTTTTTTTTTATACATAAGTGTTTGAGCAAAGATGAACAAGAACAGTACCCAGCTCCTTCTAAATTGAGCCGTTGCTCTTCTAGGTTTTTTAAGTTGTCTTGCCCACTTTTCAAATACTGCTTCAAAGTAGTGCAAGTCTCCCATTGGCTTTCTGTCTTATCTTCCAGGCCTTTGGAAATATTTACAGGTACCCAAATGGTGCTACATGTGCTTGTGTACATGGCTGAATCACTCCCTAGGCGAACACATCTTGACGAGCAAAGCTAGCCACATGTATTACTTTCCTGACCAAGTTAAGATGAAAGTAAGGTAAGTGAAAGACTTCTTGAGAAACGGCAATGAGATTCACCAGTGGTTCAATAGCAAAATTACGTAAGTATTAAGTGGAGATGTCCCAGGAGAAGAGAAGGCTGAGGGGAGACATTATCAATGCCTATAAATATCTAAAGGGTGGGTGCAAGGAGAATGGAGCCAGACTCTTTTCAGTCATTCCCAGTGACCGGATGAGGGGCAATGGGCACAATCTGGAACATAGGACATCCCATTTAAATATGAGGAAAAACTTCTTTATGGTGAGGGTGACGGAGCACTGGAACAGGCTGCCCAGGGAGGTTGTGGAGTCTCCTTCTCTGTAGATATTCCAGACCCTTCAGGATGCAATCCTGAGTAATGTATTCTAGGCAATGCTGCTTTAGTAGGGGAGTTGGACTAGATGATCTCTAGAGGTCCCTTCCAACTCTGACAATTCCGTGACTCCTTGGTGTCTACTTTTGCTGCTATAGTTATTGGTTAGGACAACAAAACAGGAATATGCGTAGTAAATTTACAGATTACATTGATCCTTCCCCTTAGTGGAGGACTTAAGTGTTTGCTGGAGGACAGACTAGAGTTCAGAATGGGACCTCAACACAGTATCTTCAATCTGAAGATGAGAGTAAGAAAAAATAGAACTTTCTTCCATGGGGAAAAGTGAAATCCGGCAGAAATGTTTGTTTAATTGCACAAATACAGATTATGAAATACTTTAGGCAGATACTCCAAAGCAAAAAATCAGAGAATGCTAAGCCTTAGCTAAAATACTGTACTTCGTTTTGAGTGCCACATTTCCAGAAAGATTGTGGGCCAGCTGAAAAGAGTCCAGGGGCAATAAGAGGCATGATATTAGTTCTAAAAAATTCTCTCACAGAGAGTTGGGTGAATTAGGGCCTGGAAAGGGAAGAATGTTAGGAAAACAGTTGTAGCAATCTTCAGATTCACAAGATGCCATTGCAAAAATGAAGGGGGTGATTTGTTCTATTTCTCCATGTCAGCGCTGCATAAGACAAACATAGTAAGTTTAAATGAGAACAAGGCAGATTTACATTAGACATTAAGAAACATTTTTAGCTATAAGGATGGTGAAGGGCTGAAACTGACTACCTAGGGAGTTTTAGAAATTCAAGAAGCATCTGTCAGAAGGATAAAATAGATGATCTCTTCAGATTCCTTCAAGCTTTCAAATCCCTCATTTGCATTCCTAAAGGAAATTACTTAAGCTAGGAATGAACATAAGATACATGTTGACTCCTTTTACATAAAACTTTACACAAGATGTGTTTTTTCCCTACATATTGAATTTCTAGGTCAAGATTCCACCTCCAGTTCTCTCAAAGAAAAATACTAAATGAATAACCTTTCTTTCCAATGTCAATCAGAAAGTCTTTTTATTTCTTTGGACTTGCTAGCTCTGTAATTTTTCCTGTGTTCACTTCTTCTAGTGAATTATAAATCATTCCTCCATATGTTCTCCCTTGTAATTCACTTTATTTAGTGACTTCATTGTTGCTGATTTTATAAAGGAAAGTTTAGCAATTAAAAAAATAAATGGGTGGTAGATTAAACGTGTTTGTGTCTGACATTATTGACCACAATAGAGCTTCAACCAGCTTCCTAAGCATGCTCAAATGCAGAGTTCAGTCCAGAACTTACAGCACTTGCTCTTTTGCTTTGAGATAGTCCTTGGTGTATTTGCACAGGTGAGTGCAAAGACATCTGTTTCCCCTGCAGACTCTCTGGCCTCTTTCTGGAGAGAGTGTAGCCCCTGTTTTTGTGGTGGATCTGAACTATATTACCAGGTTAGAGCAGCAGCAGAGCAAGGCTGGAAATGCCTTTAGCTGCTGGTGCTTACATCCATGTAGGCAGCTTTTATTTCTGTCCAGAATTGTAGCCTCTCCTGTATCCAGATTAAGTGGCATCATTATTGTTTTTGTTACTCAGGCTTGGATTTTTCTGTGTGCAAGAGTCTCTACCTGCAAGATCTCAAATAATAACAAAAGTAACACTACTGAAGAAAAAGGGAGGAGCATGAACTTCTGCTTCTTCATTGCAGCATTTAGACCTTTCAGTTCTTTGTCCCAATGACTTTATTTTTAGCGTTTCCTGTAAAGACTGAAAAAGTTAATACCTTTCATACACAGGTTTTTTTGGTTCAACAGCACACCAAATGTAAAGAAGGTCAACAGTATGATGCCGAAGTTAGACCTCAGCAGGAATCAAAAGGTGCTTTACCACAGATACATACACCTGCTGCCTTGTAGGTTCATGTGTTTCTTTCACACAGAACTACCAAGGCTGGAAAAGACCTTTAAGATCATCAAGTCCAGCCTATGACCAACACCAACACACCATCTAGACTATGGCACTAAATGCCACATCCAGCCTTTCCTTGAACACATCCAGGGATGGTGCCTCCACCACTTCCCTGGGAAGTCTATTCCAATATTTAATCACCCTCTTTGTGAGGAAGGACTTCCTAATATCCAACCTAAACCTCCCTTGGAGCAGCTTCAGGCTGTGCCCTCTTGTCCTGTCACTGGTTGCCTGGAAAAAGAGCCCAGCCCCCACCTGACTACAACCTCCCTTCAGGTAGTTGAAGAGAGTGATGAGGTCCCCCCTGAGTCTCCTCTTCTCCAGGCTAAACAACCCCAGCATCCTCAACCTCTCACTATAAGACTTTCCCTCTAGTCCCTTCACCAGCCTTGTTGCTCTCCTCTGGACCCACTCCAGCACCTCAACGTCCTTCTTGAAGTGAGGGGCCCAGAACTGCACACAGTACTCGAGGTGAGGCCTCACCAGTGCTGTGTAGAGGGGGAGAATTACATCCCTACTCCTGCTGGCCACACTATTCCTGATACAAGCCAGGATGCCATTGGCCTTCTTGGCCACCTGGGCACACTGCTGGCTCATGTTCAACTGGCTGTCCACCAGTACTCCCAGGTTCCTCTCTGCCGGGCCGCTCTCCAGCCACTCTTCCTATGTCAGCAGCAAGACAGTAACTTCTGACTATCAATTAATAACAGTTTCTGTCAACATGCTAAAAAATTGTCTCTAAACACTGACTATTCCAGAATAATTTCCCTGAAAATAAACTTGTCAGTGCTGTGTTGCTGTATCTGTTTCTGTATTATTTCTGTATTATTTTAGAATTTAAAAAGAAGGTATTTTCTGAGCCGTGGCAGAAAGAGCTTCAGATATGACATAGAGGGAACAAACTCCTAGAAAAAAAGAGTAAGAGCACTCCAAATTATGACATGAGGTGAAAAAGGTCCTGCACAAAAGTCAAACTGTATGTGTTGCTTTTCAAAAGAAGAAAAAAAAACACAGGTGAGGGTCTCATAAATAAAGATCAGTCAACAGCTACTCTTTCACTAAGTAGCAGAAATCATCACTCTAATGCCTAAGTTCCATTTGATTCTAACATTTTCAGTGTATGTGAAAAATAGAAATTCTCAACAGCGGCTGGTTGCTCTTTCTTTGCAAACTTGTAGAGGGAGACTTAACAGTGTGAGTCCACTGGCCTTGAGGAAGCCAATGGGACCTGGAGTGGCAGCAGATGTTGCTGTTGGTCATTTCCTCTCATATGCTGAATAGATGCTTCCAGTTTAAAGAAACTTGTATGTAGTGCTATAGCCCTCCAGGCATCCCCACTCCAAAACAACTTGTTCAAAACCATGGGCAGTCCCATCATTACGTGATCCTGCCCTGGGAATTCCAAGGAATTTATTCCCATGGCACTGTGGAAAGTGCATATGATGCCTTCAGCTGCACTGTAGATCTTGGCTGTAAGTAAGTAAGGCACTTGCTCACTCTTCCTTGAAACAAAAATTAGATCCATTTCAACACATTTGAGAACTTTCTTAGTTCCTATGGTTTTTGGACTTGTGAAACTTGAAACTTTAAATTCCAGCATCCACAAACACCAAATAAAAGCCTCCATGTATTACCTGGCTTTTGGTCCAACAACACAGAAATCAGTCAAATTTTCTTAATCTGCTGTCATAACCATCAAGCAAGATGTTTCATGTTGCCTCTATGTTTATTTTGGACTTGTTAAGGTTTGGGTACCTAAGCCTCATTTGGATTCTCAACTAAGATTGGGAAGGGAGTTCATTAAGTAAGTGGTCTAAAGCATCAGTTATTACCTAATCACGAAAAATGTTGTTGCAGTCGGCGCTCGTTGCTACTCTTTTTGGAAGAATACTCAATATAGCTACCACAACAAAGGCTCCTGCTATAGTGCATTTTTCCCTGTTGTATTTTTTTCAGTACTATAATTAGCATTTCTTTCAGTTAACTTTTGACTTATGATCACACAGCATATTTATTAATTTATAAATAGAAGTAGTGCTCTTAATTACTAAATAATTAAATTTTAATTAGTTGTAAATAAGTTATAAGAAGTATTTAAGAGATATCTCATAGAAAAAGCAGACTCTAAGAATGAAGCTGGCTGTAACATCTGTCCGGTACTTTAGAAATTAATTGAAGCATCAGTAATTACTGAAATGCTGACATTTTTATAGTGAACTAGAGCTGTAACTGGCTTTGAATCCACCCAGTTCCTCATGGTTAACAAGAGGCCGCATTCCCTGGAGCTGAATGCCCACCTGCTCTGCTGCAAATTTTGTATGTGATCAGAGTTTCCTTACCTTATGACCTCAGTCTTCAAGCATGTTGCTTCAGTGATGAATGAGGCAGTTCTCAGTTCCCTAAAAGCACATATTTCAAGTGACCCAACAATAATGCTACCCTGGTGCCTTGAAGAGGTTCATATCCTGTAGTTAGAAAATTACCTTCATAGGTCTGTGCAGCCTAAGCTCTTCTCAAAGGCTGTGAGAAAAGCCCATAAACATTTGTAGATCAAAGAGAGGGGCTGCAACTTTGCAGTGTTCCCCGGGTTCCTACCACCACCTGCTTCCCTCATTTTGCAACGCAGCATGACTCTGGCAGAAGTCAGTCCATGTTGTGCTCTGAGACTAGCAGCTGTCCCATGCTTTGCCTTGAGGCACAGAGGGAAAGTCTTCTGTGGCCAAGGTGAACACACAGGAGTTCATGCTGACTGATTCAATTATTGTAACAACAATCCCTCTGAGAAAATCCCAGCGGGGTATGTTTGTAATGCTCTGAAACACAGTTGACACATTCACCTTGTCTTTTCCAATCTTGTTCTCAGACACACAGCCTTGGCCACAGGAATGTAATAAAGGATTGTCTGTTGGATGGGAGAAGGCTGCACTGCCACGGTGGTGACATGGTCAGGTTAACTCCTCATTTGCTCTGATGTTAGGGGAAAACTCATGTCCTCTGGTACAGCTGATAGGTGTTCTCCTTGTTAATACCCAACAGAATTACATCAAAACAAACTCTTTAAAAAAGTCTCACAGCCATCAGTGTATCTGTTTCTGTTATACATAGCAGGACAGCCACTTAACAGAATTTTTGAGTTCTTTATCTTAGTGTTGCTGCCACACTGATACATCCTACTATCACTCCTCTCAGGGATGATGAGGAGATGTTTGTTTGTCAGGTTCTGAATCTCAATGTGGAGAGGTTGTGGGGTTTGTTTAGTTTTGGTTTGGTTTTGTTTGTTGTTTTTGTTGGGGTTTCTTTTTATTGCTTTGGTTTGTTTGGTTTTTTTGTTTTTGTTCTTGCTTTTGTTTTTTTAATGAATTCAATCCAGATTCAGCCTATAAGTCATACATTGCGTACCTGAGGTTTAAAGTGTTTTGAAAACTCTGTAGCATAAGGCTAGTGGCTCTGACAGAGTACAGACTTTAGAAATCTGGTTTATAAACATTAAAGCTAATTTTGAAATGTCAAATCCCCTACTAGAAATTCAAGATACTCACTGAGTTTTATAAATGCCACTGGTGATCTGTTCACTTCTGAGCAAGCTGCACTTTTCCTAGTGAGGTATCAGATTTGAGGAATATTTTAGCTTCAGTGTTATTTACAAGCACTTATAAAGCCCCTAGCTAAGGAAAAATTTCTGTAATACCTGCTACTGTACTGCTTTGCTATTTTATCTTAATATCTGGGGGGAAAAATGAACAAAAATATTTTAACTCTCTCCAGTAAAAAGAGTTAACATGTTCTGAAAAAGATCTTATGCTCTCTATGTTTTCTTGGCTGCATACACTGACAGATTTATGGCTCTGGACCTTTCCTGTTGTGGTAAATATCTACAGATGTATTTGACTCTTGCAGTTGCCCCAGCAGACCCCATAATTTCAGTAAGTCAAATTTAGTAATGTGAAGAAGGAAAAAAATGTGAAATGTGTTTCTGTAGAGTTAGAATGGAAAGAACTTTTATCTTTCAAATGTTTCTCAGAGGCCAATTTTTTATACTGTTTTCTCACCTCTAACGTAGTTGTGGCAACTCATGTGCTCCTGTTTCAGACTGAAATGAGAACAAACTGATCCCCAAGCAGCTACACAGTCCTTTGGTTGCAGCACTTGTGGAGAAAATGGGGCATTAAAATTAAGTTTACTTAAGGGACTGATGAACTTCAATGCTCACTGGCAATGGCTCTATACACTACGCTGTTGGTGGTTCAGAAGTCTCTCCCCATTTCTCCAGTTTTGACTAGGAGTTACATCCCAGTTCCAAGAGAATTCTCAAATAAATGTTTTTTTCACAAACACCATCTGTGAAAAGTTGTGGACTGAGCAATCCCTTCTTCTGTGGTGAAAAATACACTCAGGAAAAGCTCCCAAACATTTCTAACTCGTACTCACTGGTCACACAGAAACAGCTGTATGTCAGAGATCAAAACTACTTCTCTGCCTCCTTTATTAGCTAAATTGCTCTGGACATGCTGGAGAATATGGCTGTAATTTGTTACTTGTAGTAATTGTATGAATGTAACAATCAACAAAAATTAATACATTTACTGTAGTTCAGATTCATACCAGGCTCATAGTGGAGGCAATGTTTTGGTAGACTCAGAGACTCTCAGGAGTGCAGTGGGGCAGTGTACATCAAAATGGGGTGTATTAACAGCTTGCAATGGTAAGCTCAAGCCAAATCGAAGCAACAAAAAAAGCCCCAAGGTGTCAGCTGATGGTTATCCTCTGTGAAGCACCATATCTTGTATATGTTCTCTGACATTTCTGTTTCACTCATCAAGTGTCATAGAGATTCAAATCTATTGTTTTTACGATCCTTGTTTTGGCAACTTTAGTAGCATTTAGTGCTCTGTCCCTGTTGGCTATGAACTGTGTGTATACATCACAATATACGGCAATTCAACATATTCATACTTTTTCCCAATGAACTTCCTATAGGTTTCAAAATTTCAAAAAATACTGAAATTTGATAAATAGACCATTTGATATTTTATCTAGTGAACCTGAGGTCACTTATGCAAAGGCATAATAGGCTTATATAGACTTCCAACCTCATTTTAAGACTACCGTGAGCATTTTAAGCCTCTAAGTCTTCCTTGCTCTTCAGCACAGCCATATTTCCACTACAGCCACTAAGGCAAACAGAGGTTTTGCTTAGCTCAGACTAATGAATAAATTCTGTACAAATATTCCCTTTATATAGTAAAAATGTTTCCAGAAAAAAACAAGTCACTGGAAAAGATGGCTGTATTGCTGAATTATAACTAGTAGTTGTCTACAATTATATGCTTTTAATTGAATAACATATAAAAATAAAGCCATATGAGTGTGAAAGCAAGAAGCTACTTTAAAAATCTCTAATCAGCATCAGTTGTTTGAGTTGACCCTTGACTGAGCTGTGCACAAAAAGAACCCGTTATTATTTCCAGGAACAGTCTGAATTTTTAAAGAAACGCTTCTTTATCTTCAAGTTTACTCTAGGAAGTGTTGGATTTTGTGTTTTTTTCTTAAAGAAAAATCAGGCAGTTCCATGAAAAATTTTTTAGTAAAAAAAAAGAAAATGCTTTGATCAGAATTTTGGGGAAAGATATTAAGTTTTATTTGGTGTCTCTCATCCAGGTTTTTATTGTTGATACATAATTTTTATCTTCAAGGTAGACAACTATCTGATGCACTTGCAAGCTAAGCATTTACAGTATACACACATTTACACGTATACCACAAAATTATCTATATTGTATCTTTAAAAGTAGATTTGATGTCTAGAAAGTGTTTGTAACTATTTAAATAAATATATTTAATACATGTCACATACAATAGATGATATTAATATAAATATAATACAACTAAGATATACTCAATTATATATTTTATATATTATATAGTAAATTTATATATAAAATGTATATATAAAATATAATTAAATGGATAACAAAATTAAAAAATAAATTATCTTTAAATTATCATTAAATACAATGTCTGTTCCATTATTGAATAACTGATCTAAGGCTGTCTAAAATTATGCTTTAAAACATTTCATCTGTATAAAGGGTGTCTAATAGTAATTTTGGTACCGATAAGTAACTCAGTGCTTTTTTAAGCATTTTGGGTTGTCTTCAGTCTGACAGGCTCCATATAAATCCAAATTAAATTTAATTTATTTTTTTATATATCTGTACAAGTCCCTTTGACGTCCTATTACAGTTCTCCCCTCCTGCACAAATTCTTCCTCCCCCTTGATAAAGTTCACAGCTGTGTTATGAAGTCACAGATTCTAAATATTCTCTCATGGTATAGTTTCAAAGTCTCTTGGGTGGCTGATAGTCCCTCTCCCAGCTGCAAAATTGACATTATAAATGTTGACATTTCAGTGGTATGGAACTGTGCAGATGAAAACAGAAATATGAGGTATTTCCAGTTAGACTGCTAAAGCCCACCTGGAAGCATAGTTATGGATTAGTAGGCTTTTTGCTCGTGGAGTAGTGTTAAAGAGTGAATTTCACACAGGTGGAAACATACTTTGCTGAAAACTTAGGTGTGTTCCCTTTTCCCATGTTCGAACAGTTTTTCTGGCTTCAATCTCTTTCCTAATTTTCAAATACATTTTTTGTTTAAATGCAAGTTTTCTTCAGCAAGGTTTCTATGCTAGGTAAGTAGCATCTTAGTTGCTAAGGAGTCCTCACTCTACTGCAGTGAGAACTCAAACTAAATGGAAGTTAGCACCTTCATTCTGGTATTGCTGTTAATCTAGCTTCGTATGTAAATACAAACATTCACTTAAAAATCTTAGTGTTTTAAGGTTTTTCAAATGAAAAGTGTCAATCATTATGACATATTATTAGATATATGTATTTTTCTTTGCAGCATACTTCAAAACAAATCATCTGCAGATGTAAATCTGTCAGAGAAGACAATGGAGCTATACTGATTTACAGTCCCTGGTGATCTGAACCTGTGATTTGAAATCACTACTAAGAAAGACTAACTAGAGTGTTACGCTTATCTTAGTCTCTCTCTCATCACTGATTAGAAGAACCTTTCAAGTTATGTCATACAAAAAGAATATTCCCATGATTTTACATAAAACATACAAATTCATGAGGTATATTGCCTAGAGTAGAAGGCTAACAGACGTTAATTTTCATGATGCTCAAGAACTTTTTAAATTCTTGTCTGCCTCTGAACTTAAGAAGGTTGAGGTTGCCATTTTATTTGAAATTTTTAAGTAGCTTTTAAGACAGTTTTCAGTACTTCAATCTCTCCCACTTAAGCTTCAAAAAGGATTAAGTAACAGAGTTGTTATTCAGACTTTCTTGACTTACAACACCATTATAAGTGTCAAAAGAGATGCATTTCTGTATGCAAAATTTTATCTGTTGAGCACAACAGAGCCTATACCTTTCATGCACAAGTAAGTCAGAGAAAAACGGCTGCAGCCAAGGGGGTGTATTACTTATTCTAGTTAGTTACTTCACCTATTCGAGTAGGTAATTTATCTGTTGATTTTAAGGGACTGAAGTTCTAGAGGAGTTTCTTCAGTAAATAGACTAAACATTCAAAGCAGAAATATACTGCTAATGTGATTTGTCAGAATCAGGAATAAAGAAAATTTTGGGAGAAGATCACTTATAATTAGCACTACACATTGTAGTCGGTATTCAATATTTATGTCTTGTGCTAAAAATGAAAAAGATGTGATGAAATAAGGAATGTGGGCACAGGAGCAAGAAGGGATATATTTAATAAGAAATTTCCAGAGGAAAGCAAACATTTAAGATGTATTTTCTGAGAAGACTCCTAGCTCATCTGTAATTAACTTTTCCTTTCTATTGCTAATAAGATAATGACACCAACATTTTTATCATAACGTCATTGTTATGCTACAAATCTTATTTCTCCATTTTTAGGTGGTTTGGGTTTTGTTTTTGTTTTGTGGGTTTTTTTTGTTGGTTGTGCATTTTTTGTTTGTTTGTTTGGTTTTTGTTTGCTTGCTTGTTTGTTTGTGGGGTTTGTTTGTTTGGGGTTTTTTTGTTAGGGGTTTTTTTTCCCCCTGTATCACTGACTGAAAAAAAAAAGTACCACTTGGCTAAGAACTACAGGAAATCATTAAATCATTCATATCCACTTATTTTGGAAAAAGTTGTAAATGTTCTTTTCTAGAAAACATTACCTTATATCTTCAGTGAAACAACAAAAGCTTATATAGCATGCCATCCACAAGGGCTAGACCTTCACAAGTACTTGTGTGTTGCAGTGCCAAACACCCAGATGAAACCTTAGCCCTGAGAAGCACTCAAACCCCACTCAATGCAAAAACAGTAGTAGGCACAAAAGGATATTTAGAAACTGAGTTGAGAAGATATCTAAGATGGCAAATGAGATGCCGAGAAAAGCAAAGGTGCTTATGCAGCTAGTGTGACTGTAGCTTTGCACCTACTTCTACACAGAACCACTGGCTCT
Organism: Hemiprocne comata; assembly: GCA_020745705.1. Classification (NCBI taxonomy): domain Eukaryota; kingdom Metazoa; phylum Chordata; class Aves; order Apodiformes; family Apodidae; genus Hemiprocne; species Hemiprocne comata. Next base: position 46,722,661 of record CM036616.1, read on the forward strand.
GAACCCATAATAGAAACAGGTACCTAAGTCCCACAGTGAAAATTAAGAAATTAACCCATTTCTCCACAATACCATGCAGCTGACTGTTGGAGGACTTCTGTGGTAGAAGGAGACCTGGATTAAAAGCTGTATCTTGCTGACTAGGAATAGAGATTATTCACATTTTCCCTGAGAGACAAATAAGCTTTCACAAGATGCTGGCTGCTGTAAGTCACATTTTCCGTATTCCTTCCCTTTTCAACTCTTGCATTTCAGAGGTACTTTTCATGGTTTATTGTAGCAGGAACTTGTCTTCCAGCATCCTATTTGAATACTCTGAACTTGTGAGTTAGAGTTGATCTTTCTTCTTGGTGACCATAATGAGGCATCATTTTTGAAAGGAAAGTTCACCCAGTTTGGCCCTATCTGCCAACTCACACAAGTTGCTTCCAGCAGCTCTTTGTGCACAGAATGCAGGGAGCTGGGATCCCTACTTTTGAGGTAAAGTTTATTTCAGTAAGCCAGGCAGTAAGAGGCAAAGACAGAGGAAAATATCTGACATCACTCTCAAGACATTGGTGAAAGTAGCAGCATGCGCAAAGGGAGTTGCATAGTGTTACAGCCTAAAGTTGTGTTATCTTTATTTGTTTGATTTAAGGCTAGAGTGAGGTGGGGGTTGGTCTCTTCTCCCAAGCAACAAGTGACAGAACAAGAGATAATGGGCTCAAATTGTGCCAGGAGAGGTTTAGATTGGATGATAGGAAATATTTCTACAATGAAAGGGTTATAAAGCATTGGAAGAAGGTGCCCAGGGAAGAGGTTGAGTTACCTTCCGTAGAGGTATTTAAAAGAAGTTTATATGTGGTGCTTAGGGACATGGTTTAGTGAGACCTGGCAGTGTTAGTTTATGAATGGACTTGGTGATCTCAAAGGTCTCTTCCAACCCGAATGATTCTTTGAGCTGATGACTTCAACTTGATATTTAAAGATAGGAAACTGCTGAGTTACCAAGACAGTTTTAGACAAACTAATGGCAAAACTAACATCCATACATCCTTTACATTTATACTTAGCATTTTGACAGCAAGGAAGTTAAGGGATTTATAAAACTCAGTCTTCCATGATTTAGAGGGATTTATCTTCCTGACTGAGAACCTAATGTCTTGTTTCAGTGAACATAATTTTATTTTTCCTCATCATAAATATTGACTTTGCAGTCCTCTTATTCCACATTAATGTATTCCATCCATGAGTAATGATATGCATCTCAACATAAGACAACATCTACTTATTACAATTGTTTTCCTAGTACTATTAATGATCAGTCTTTTTAATCAGGATGGAGAACAAGATTATTATGGTTGTTCATAGGGCAATAAAAGGTTTTTTTTATTTGTTAATCTAAATTGACTACTGCTTGGAACCTTTCTGCTATAAGGCATGTAATAAAAAGGGACAAATCATTTTCATAGTTCTTTGTTCAAAGCTTCTCAGAGGTGCTCTAGGCCACCAAATAAACATTAGCTGTACAAACGTGAAGTCAGCGGAAAAGATGAGAAAACTATATGTCTCAATTCCCTGCAACATATAGTAGCTCAGAATCTCTTTATTTATAGAACACTGTATCTGTCTTCATAATTTCATTCACGCTATAATATATAAAGGGAGGTTGGAAGAAAGCCACTCTGAGATGAACAAAATTCAGTTGTGTAATTCAGTGATTGTGTGTAGCATATGAATCAGGAGGAAGAAACAGACTGAGGAAAACACACACTGATATTTCAGGTTCCTATTAATTAATGACAGAGGTAGTCTGGCTATGCTATTTTTGTAATCTGAGGTTTGAGCTATACATGCTACCTGGCATGGGAAGATAAACTGGAATGAAAAACATCACCTCACAGAAGGGAATTGGAATGGGATTTAAACAACACAGACTGTTAGTTGGCATGCTTAAATAATTTTATTTTCAGCAGGATGTAATTTAAGAGAATGGGTCTTCCACAAAACACACAGTGTAATGCTACTAGAAATACTGTAGCCTGTATCCCATCAAAACTAGCTAATGAAACAAAAAAACCCATAAGTAAGTTCAATAACACCTTTTTCTATTGAATAAGATAGAGTTGAAAGGAAAGATAAACTTGAAATAGTGATTGTCTTGTTATAAATGGTAGTCAGGAAAAATACTTAAATTTTAGCTTTCTTTTGCAGTATTTAGAAACAGATCCTTTGTCTGTGTTTAGTATCCTACCACATCCATCTGATTCCTTTCTGAAACACTTAGTGTTATGAATAAGCCAACACGGCAAATCAGGTTTACAAATTTATTGGAGAGACAAAAGCAAAGTACAGCGCTGGACGGCAGGGGAGTCACCTCTCCTACAACTGCCGTGCCGTATAGCCCCTAGTCCCTCATATTTATAGTCCTTTTTACTTCCTTTATGGCATCAGCTTTTCTTCTTTTCTGCGTAGGTGCGTTTTGTTGCTCCGAATGTGCTGATTTACGATATTCCCTTATCTGCGTTGCTTAAGGCAGCTCCGAATGTGTTAATTTACGATGTTTCCTTATCTGCGTTGCTTAAGGCAGCTCCGAATGTGTTAATTTACGATGTTTCCTTATCTGCTAAGTTTCACAACATTTTCAGCATACCACAGTGGTTACATAGTTACACCCTGTTGCACCCACATCCCACATTACATTCCCCTAGTAGTTTTTCCACTAATGTGTGTATCTATACAATGAACAAACTTTAAACTTTGACTTTAACTTTCCCATAACATTCCCCCCTTTTCTTTTTGTTCATTGTAGCGGCCCAGTTCTCGTTCTGCTAGTTCGAGTTCGTCATCTCCAATCACTTGGTATCGTTGTCGCAGTATCAGGAGATGGGCGGCCTCCAGTCGATTCTTGACAAGTCCTACTACTTTATTGAAAATACATGGTCCAAAGGTTAGGGTTACAATAAAGAGGATTAATGGCCCCACAATCGTGGAAAGGTTCGTGGCTCCTGAGATTCGCCCTAACAGTTCCAGTATTACAAAATATGGCAAACATCATTATATAGAGGTAACGCACACGGGGGGGTCCAGTAGCAGGGGCCCTGTCCTTTTGATACAATTTATTAATTTCCCCAGGGTTCCCGTTCCTATCAGGGGGAGACATGGGTTCCACCGTATTATCCCTCTGTCTGCCTCCGCCAACTAGGTTGCATCTAGCTGCGGGGTAATCCATCTTCTCGACAGCAAGGATATTCTTCAGGATCCCTCTCAACCCCTCTCGTCCAATTAGGATCTGGCTTCCAGGCTTTCCCCTTCTGGGGTGGGACATCACACCGTACATCTTTTGTTTCCTTTCGGCACTTTACCTCAAGGATGTCGGTGTCAAAAGTGCCTGATGGTTCGTAAACCAATTTGCAGTAGTAGTCTGGATTTATTCCCTGGAAATAGGTTCGCCACCACTCCACAGATCCTAATGGAACCCTTTTGATAGCAATCCAATAGGTTGTCAATTTCCGCTGTTTTTCCCAGCAGGGCTTACACACTTTGTGTGGGGCTCTTCCCTTTCTACAATGAACCCACCAGTGTTCGTTACAAATTTTACAGCAGAACTTTACAAAGGGATAACAACCGCAGTCCAGCCAACTGCAGGCCACTCTAATATTCTCATGGGCTTCTTTACGATCCTTGTTATATAATTTTCCTTTATTATCCAAAAGTCTAATACCTCTATAATACGGTTGCTTACTTAAGTTCTCTAAATACGCACAATACCCCGGGGCTTCTGAGTGTCCTATTAGAGTCTTTTGTAGGAGCCAATCATCCCCGACCCAAATGTCATTGTGGTCCCAAATTTTTCCAAAGGTATGCACCACCCCAAACCCATACTTTGAGTCCGTGTATATAGTGTCTATTTTTCCCTCCAATATTTTTAAGGCCCGAAATATTGCATATAATTCACAGGCTTGTGCTGACCAAGAACAGTCAAGTGGTCCTGATTCTCCTTTGCTTTACCGGTAAAATTGGGGTATTAAATGGTGACATACAGGGCTCCAGCAACCCCTGAGCCACCAATCTTTCTATTTCAGGTTTAAGGCCCCTGCGGCCTTCCAGGGAGAGGGGATACTGTTTTATTCTTACCGGGACCTCAGGATTCTTGATTTGTACTACAAAGGGGGTAATGTTTAATTTCCCAACTTTCCCAGGCTGATACCAAACCTCGGGATTAATTTTGCTTTCATCCTCCATTCTGAGAGGGCATAATCGAATTGCAATCTCATTTTCTACTACCTCAATTTTTATTCCTAATTCAATGATAAGGTCCCGCCCCAATAGGTTAAATTCAGCCTCGGGAACCCATAAAAAATCGCCAATAGTTATTTTTGATTCTGATTCTACTACGACCTCTTTAATAATTTTAACTTTAAAAGGTTCTCCTTTCGCCCCAATTACCGAGGTCGTATCCTTTGATAATTTACATTCGTGAGGTATTTGCAGGAGTGTCGATCTTTCTGCTCCTGTGTCTACGAGAAAGGTTACTTCCTCACGGTGGGGACCTATTTTCAATTTTATCAAGGGCTCCTTTTGATTATTCGAGGTCCCCAATAAATAGAGCCCCTGACTTCCCTATTCCGCCAGAAATTCCTTCTCATCCCTCATTCGGACCCGACATTCCCTCTTAAAATGCCCCTTCTTTCCACAATAGAAACACTTCCCTTGTTCCCCTTGTCTGTCTCCTTTCCCCTCACTCTTTTCCGCTTTCCAATCCCTTCTGCGCTCCCTTCCCTGCCAACCATCCCGATCTCCCTTTCCTTGTATCGCTGCTACCATCATTTGCACTTGCCGTTTTCTATCTTCCTCTTCCCTTCGTACATATACCTTATGGGCTTCCCTCACTAAATCATCTAAACCCATATGCTGCCAGTCTTCCAACTTCTGTAACTTTTTCCTAATGTCATCCCACGATTGAGACACAAATTGTACTTTTAACAAGGCCTGCCCCACCTGATCATTTGGATCCACTCCAGAATACAACTGAAAATTTTTACGTAACCTTTCAAGCCAATCTGTGGGGCTTTCATCTTTCTTTTGTCTCTCATTAAATGCCTTGTTGAAATTTTGGGACCGAGGGACGGACTCTCTGATTCCTTGAATTAAAATAGTCCTTAGGTCCTGCATGTGAACCCGATGAGCGGGGTTTTGGTGGTCCCAATTCGGGTTCTGGAGTGGCCATTTAATATCAGCTGCAGGACCCTGGGCATGTTGGTTATCCCAGATTCGCATGCCCTCCCTCCTGATCATATTTTTCTCTTCAGGAGTGAAAAGAATCCCCACAATTGATTGTAATTCTTCCCAGGTATACAAACTAGGTCCCAGGAATTGGTCTACCCTTTTAGCTACCCCCAGGGGATCTTCTACCAAATGTCTCATTTCCTTCTTAAATTCTCTCACCTCTCCTGAACTAAGAGGGACGGAAACAAAGGCGATACCTGGTTGTGGTCCCCCCACTGGCATTTCCCTTAAGGGATAGAGACCCTGCCTTTGTCTGGCCCGCCCTCTAGTCATTGGTCCGGTACCCCCGTCCGAGTCCTCGGACAAATCGCTAGGTGGCGCGCTTGGACCAGGAGCCGGACCGGCTGCCGGCGGGAGCACATATGGTGGTGGTGGTAAAACTTCTTCTGGTGACCTCTTTTTCTTTTGGTGACCTCTTTTTCTTTTGGGACTTGTCCTCCGGGAGTCGGATTGTTTCCGTCTTTAACTTATAAATTGAAACTCCCGGGGTATCTAGCCATACAGCTGCATAAGCAACTTCCTCGGGGTTCACTGGACTTTTGTCATTTACCCACAAGTTTAACTTCTGCTTTACCCAATCTTTCGATGACCCAAAGATTGGCCAGTATACTTGTCTATCAATTTCTCTTCCTCCCCATACTTCAACACAATAATGGATCATTTTTACTTTTTTTCTTATTCCTAGCGCTAGGATGCTGGTTCCAATTATTTAACATGACCCCCAGGGGACTATCGGGAGGTATGGGGGGCAACTTAACCTTATCAGGGTTCTTACTCCTACCCTGTCCCATTGTCGTCTTAAGTGCCTTCTTTCACGTTTCAAGGTATGGGGGACAACTTAATCTTCCCGGGGTTCCCACCAGCTATCTTATATCATCTGGAGCGCCTTCTTTCACGCAGGATCATTCGCTTCCCCTTTTTCGTGGCCCAAGCCCTCGCGGGTCTGTGGGAACCGCACTACCGAAGGGTCCGCACTCGCTTGGGTTAGTGCCGGCTACCGGCCCCCCTCTCATTCACACACCACACAGTCGCGCTTCCAGGATCCCCACCCCACCCGACCCGAACGGATTCCGCAATATACTTACGCGTCCCACACGTCTTCGTCCGGACTAAGGGGTGTTGCAGGCCTGATGTCTTGTTTTTCCTTTGCTTTTTATGAATCTCTCCGGGTTCGTCGGTAAGGGTTAGCCGGACAGAGAAAGCTCCCGAGGCCACCGAAAAGGTGGGGCGCCTCCCCGAGAACTCCCTACGCCGCGGAGTCCCTTATCCGAGTCACGGCACCAAATTGTTATGAATAAGCCAACACGGCAAATCAGGTTTACAAATTTATTGGAGAGACAAAAGCAAAGTACAGCGCTGGACGGCAGGGGAGTCACCTCTCCTACAACTGCCGTGCCGTATAGCCCCTAGTCCCTCATATTTATAGTCCTTTTTACTTCCTTTATGGCATCAGCTTTTCTTCTTTTCTGCGTAGGTGCGTTTTGTTGCTCCGAATGTGCTGATTTACGATATTCCCTTATCTGCGTTGCTTAAGGCAGCTCCGAATGTGTTAATTTACGATGTTTCCTTATCTGCGTTGCTTAAGGCAGCTCCGAATGTGTTAATTTACGATGTTTCCTTATCTGCTAAGTTTCACAACATTTTCAGCATACCACAGTGGTTACATAGTTACACCCTGTTGCACCCACATCCCACATTACATTCCCCTAGTAGTTTTTCCACTAATGTGTGTATCTATACAATGAACAAACTTTAAACTTTGACTTTAACTTTCCCATAACACTTAGAACATGTTTCTCAGACTGTCTTTTCAAGGACAGACTCTCAGATTAGATTTTTAGGACATAAACCTTTCTGTCCCTCGTTTCAATTCAAATCTGACCACAGAGTTTAGGCATACATACAGCCTGATTGCAAAAGGGGTTTAGTGCTTGTGCTTTTTTGTTCAAATAATGGCTTCCAGTTGTAACAAGGCTCTGTAGAAAACTTTAAGTTGTACTTACATGGGACATTTACATGTATCACTGTCACCTCTGTACCTAAAAAAAAAAAAAAAAAAAAAAAAAAAGCCCTCATTAATAATAGATTTTATTTTAACCGAGAAAAAAAAGGACATAAAGACAACAATACTTATTCATACAAATGGTTGGCTTAACATGCACTGAATGAATTGATGCATAAATTGGCTATGAAAAATGCTTGTGTTCAATGTGGTTATTTATTATCTATTCCATTACATAAATTGGTTGCAGAATTGTAACAAATGCTCATTATTAATCTTACCTTCCCTGTAGCTTGCAAAAGACTTGAGGCAATTAACTTCAGTGTGGAACTCAATTCCATTGTTGGTGACAGGTAGAAGAGGCCAAGCAGCCTTCTAATCCCACACAGGCAGCTCAGATCCTCCTGCTTCTGCTTTTTAGTACACTGTATCCCCTTTTACATTTCTGTTCTGACATGTTGTGCCAACTTTCCAATACAAGTAACTCTAGTTCAGGAGTTCTGGAGGCTGCAGATTCATTATATAAGAAATAAGAAAGAAAAATAACTGGATAGCTATTCTTTTTACTATAAATAAAGTACAAAAAAAAGGAAATTTGACTTGATCTCAACAGTTTCACCGCACATTGAGTGTGGCAGCATTTTCAGTTGTCTTTTGCATCACTATTTCCATATTAAAATTCCCTGGAAAACTCCTCCACTGGAAAAAAATCTGGACTGGAGGAGTGGAGACTGTGCTAAAAAAAACTAGCTCTGGAAAAATGCTATTCTATTTTTCACTAAGAACTTAAACAAGACCAAAATGTTATTCTAGTTTATTAGATGTGTAAATGATGTGTTTGAAAAAGTAATGGCCATGCTTTTGACCTATACCATGTTGACAAGGTATAATTCCACTGGCATTAATGAAAGAATTTCTTATTTATACTTCATGAGAAGGAAACGTGGTTCTGCAACTTCAGCTTCCTCTAGAAGCTTGAGACTATCACAAAGGTTCACGGCCTATCCTCATTTTGTGGATGAGAGTCCTTCTGGGGAGCTGCTAGCTAGATGATCTTTAATGCACTAGATGATCTCTGCGGTCCCTTCCAACCCAAACCCTTCTATGATTCTATGATTTTCTCTGAAGAGATCATTAGAACAAGTTTTATTTTTCCTGAGGTGAACAGGATGGAATGACTGTGAAGGCAGATTGCTAGAGAGGAGAAGAGGAAATGAGTTAGGAAGATCTGTAAAAAGAAATGAGGAAAGATGTAACTGAAAACTGACATACCTTATTTATTATTTCTAATATTATTATCCATTTTGAGCTGTGTAACTTCCCAGAGGAAGAATTATGCAGCCTCTGGGCTGCCTAATGCAATGGGCTCCTGCTACTACCTGCTTCTATATGCCAGCCAAGAAGAGATTAAAAAAGGATACTCCAAGGTATTGCTCACACCAGTGCTGAAAACACAGCACTCCAGCAACTGGAGACCTAGGCTATGTGTAGGTGGAATGGACTACCAGCCATGTCACAGCCTCACAAGAAGAAGCAGAATGCATTTCCATGCAGTCAGCATGCGAGAACAGCAGTGCTTGGTACCTTTACCAAGCTAGCAACAGGCTTGTTTGACCGTGAATTTAAAAATCAAATTTCCTTTCACCCAGATATAATCTGAGAATACCAATTAAACCCATACATTGCCTTAGAGCTGAGTATAGTTTCACTTTCTGGGGACACAAAATCCAAACATATGACTAGAAAATTCAATAGACACCTCACACTTCCCTTTGCTTAGATGGATTTCTACTTTGTATTATGGAAAGCTAGAAAAAATGTAATAAAGAGGAAACTTTAGAGACCTGAATGTTAAGGAGTTTAACCTTTGAGTAGACAGCCTGGTGTACTCATGTTTGACTCATTTTCTAACATTTTCCTTCTAAGTGTCACTGAAAATTAAATATTAGTCATGTCCAACAGTGCATTGTTTCAAAGTTAATGGAATTATTTTCTGGAAGAATAATGCCTCATGGGTCTTGGCCTCTTGGCTTAAAGAAGGGCCAGGAACTGTGATAACCACTCTCAAATACACTGCGTTCTCACACTTTTATTGCAAGGAAGAAACACCAGAACTTTAGTGTAAAAATAGCCATTAATATCTGCAAGCACTCTACTATATTAACATATTTGCTAGTTCCAGATGTCTGCAATTAATATCCTAAAATACTGAGTAAATTACTAGAGTTACCTTACCATTGCTTCTCCAGAAATACAAGGTAACATTGTATATTATGTAGTTGTAAAACTGCAGCTCTTGGTAAAATATCAGTAAGTGCATAAATGTGAGCAAATAGAAGGAGCTGAGGAGAAATTAGAGGTTTCTTACAGATTCAAATCAACAAGACATTTATATGAACCTTTTACCTAAGAGGTAAAAGAGGCTGAACTGGAAGTGGCACAAATGCACAGGGAGTACCTGTGCAATGAGTCAGGCTGTTTCAGGAGCCATCCCTTCTATGCACTCTTTTCCTCCTGTGTCTCCCAGTGTCACTTTAGAGAAATTTTATTTGGACTACAAAAGTGTCTGTAAGAATTGTCCTTTGGACCGTACCCACTCCACAGGACATTTACCGCTGCCTTTTCATTGTATGTGGGAGCAAGGGAAAAACGAATACTAGGAATGAAAAAGAGGTGAAATAATAGGTATAAAATACATAATTTTATGTAACACTCCCCCATGATTAATTCTTTAAAATTCACTACTTGAGAAATGGAGTGTCAGCAAAACAGCAGTGCTGAACTGAACCAGAGTCAACTTTACAGGATAATGGCTTAGTGAACAAAAATCTTCATACTAGGTAAGGTAAGTCTGAGAAGCCTGTAAATTTAATCAGATAGAGAGATGGTAAAAAGATGGTTTTACTAAAGAGTTACCTTTCAGCTTGTCTGGTTTTCATTGCATTACTATAACGAACAACACTGCTTATCTTTTTATTGCAGTATGTTTAATTTATTTACATTAAAAAGCATATATAATAAATTGCCCTATCTCAATAAATTTCAGAGAACAAACAAAAAGATAAAATAAGTTATGTAAAAATAAATGCAAAAATCCTGTCTAAAAGCTTGGCTACACAACCAAGTTACTTTGAAGTAAGATGGAGTTTTAATTTTGAGTGTATTACCCTCTCCAGAAAGACCACCTGTACACAGGTTCACTCTGTGACCAGCAGAAGGAAGCTTATATCACACAGGGAAAAAAGGTCTGCCCAGCTGAGCTTACTGTCAGATTCAGGCCAATACTACTTTGTGGCCGAATTCTTTGATTAGAATGGGTACTGTATCTATCTTAAAATTATGTTTTAATATTCATCATGCATCAAGGAGAAAAAATAGAAGTGTAGCAGCTGTTAGATGTCTAACACACATAGGAGGATCCAGTGTTATACTGAGGAAAGTTGGAGAGCCACACATACAGACTCTAACTCCACTGTGGAGTTCCTGCAGAACTGATTTCCCTGAGGCTTTGAAAGGAAATATCAGTTCCAATGCATGTAATTAAAAACAGTAATACTGAGAAGAACGCCTGTCACGTGTTCCTCTTAAGTGACTGTCCCCAAGCAGCAGACTAATACAAGACTCCTTCTGTAGTTAAGAGATACAAATCAGAAATTTGGATTATAGGGAATGCGAAGCAAGAAATCAGAGCCATGTTTGGCAACTATGAAATCTAAGGAATGATAAGATGCACACCTTTGTTTAAACAGATTTATTTTTTATTTATTTTTAAACAATTTACCACTGCTCATTCATCTTTCATCATGTATCTCTGCTGTTTACCCAGTGTCTGTAATTTTGCCTTACTTTTATGTTGTCAGTTAAATTTCAAAAAAAGGGTCCTTTTTGTGTAATCAGAAAGCTGGATCTAACAGATGGATATACACTCCCTGGATCTTCATCCCCACTCAGGCTTAATTTGAGCAATCGTCAATGGGTCTTTATGCAAAGAAAGGTGGGTGCCTGCATGAGGAAGCTGAGTTACTCTTGAGATCACAGAATCATTGGAGTTGGAAGGGACCTCTTGAGATCATCTAGTTCAACCCACCTGATAAAGCAGGAAGATAAATGAATGAGAATTGAGAGGACCCCTGTACTGATTTATTAGTAGACCATAAGTTTTAAATGCAACACATTTTTCAAGATACTGCAGTTGACTCTCCCTTTCTAGTGAAGAATACTTTGGCATTCATTCAGCTATTGTATGCCCTTGTTCTGAGATTTCTTACCTCAAAAATTAAAAAAGAGCACTTCAGCTACTCTCTACTCTGGAAGGAGGAAAGTAACCACAGCTGAGGGCACTTCAGCTGCAGATAGCCCCCCATCTTCATGCGAGTATTTTTCCTAAATGGTAGGCTGAAGGCTGGTGTGGATTACTCCAGCTCTCAGTCAGTTGGAGAGCCCTGCTGGAGAGAGGTGATTCCCAGTGAGGAAGTATGTCCATTTTATGCTCTCTGTGGTACAAGAAAAGACATCTGGGAAACCAGTTTGTTTCTCAGTTCTGTGCTGTTATTCCCAGTATTTTATGGTTACCTTTTATAAGACTCATTTACAGAACTTGGTATGTAAAAATAATTAATTCTCAGATATGCACTATTTCTGTCATTAGGGGAAACAGGTGCTTTTATAATCACTGGTGTATCTTTCCAGTCCTCTAGAGATAGGTATTAGTTCATAATTTAGCTCCACTTTCTCAATGTTACCCTAGAGCCTGCACTTGTGCTTTAAATGGAACATTTTATCCTGCAGTGAAATAATATTTTTCTCATACCAAGGCAATTTCAGGGATATTTGGTGAGCCATATTCTGTGCTTTTAGTGGGAACACATAAAAGGATAACTGCTGTATAAACTTCCCCTGTGTAGTCCCCAGTGCAGCTCTATATATTATGTTACTGAAGTGCTCCTAGAAAAGAGAAAACACATTTCCAGGCTTTAGAGAAAGTACACTAAACACATAATTTTCTTTCATAAACAATCAGTGTTGTAGCAAGCTTTGAGAGAAATTCAGCTTTAGCATTAGAGTAAAAAATTAATGTCAACTTTCCAAAGAACAATACTGGTCTTTTTTTTGTCAATATACATTTAACCTATTAATGGCCATGAATTTCAAATCACTAAACAATTTTGTGACTTGAATTTTGACCTGTACTACAAAAGAGTATTATGGTACTTTAACAGAATTACTGTGAGAAAGCATCCATAAGCCTTTTTCATAAGCTATTATAATTAATTTTAATTATTTATTTTATTTATTATTCTAAGTATGGAGGAAGCATTAAAAAGATACAGCGAGCAAACATTTATGAAATACAAAAACTGAGGAAGACGTACACAGTTTTTATGTTGCAGACAGCAAAACCTAAGGGAGAAAAAAGAAAATAAACCCAGGAATTTTCAAAATTCTGGAATAAAACTCCCTCACATCAGCATTTCTGTAAAAAAACATACATTTTATTAGGAAAACTTTCTGGTTGCTAACTTTTTATTTGCTTTTTTAAATGCATAAATACTACAGTAAAGAAGCCATATATTTTTTATTCTCAATCTAATATATGCATCAATTTACTCAAATACCAATCAAAACACATTAAATCCAAAGGCTCATTTTACCTATTTCCGGTTTTAAGCATTTAGTTCTTCAAATATATTCGAGGTATTTCAAGGTGTCTACTGCTGTGGTGTTAAAATGCTAATATCTGTTGTTCTCTTTTGCTGCAAATTGATTCACAAAATGATTCTCTGTACCTTGTCAGATGTGTGAACCTTCCCACTGTGCATCTAAACACACAAAGAAAATGTGTGAGAGCTCATGGCTACCTCAAGTAGCAGATAATGTCCTTGTTACGTCTCAATCACTCCCAAAATGTAGGGGACTAAAAAGCAAATTTGTGACTCCCTTTTTGCTCTTTATTATCTACATGAAAATTAGATGGGGGACCTCTACTAAGCCCTGAGAAAGCCCACACTGTCTATATCAAAAACGAAAAGCATTCTTTGCTTACCTGTACCCTTGTGATCTTTTGTTTTTGTTTTTGTTTTGTTTTTTCATTTTTGTTTTCCTTCTGGATTCATTTTATAAAGGCATTTTAAATTGCATCATGAAAAATCTGAGGTTTTGGAATGTCCTTGATTACCTGTGTCCATATTTGAGGGAGGCTATCCCTTACTTTCAATTACTATTCTTGGGACTGATTTTGGGATGTTAGTAGTATTGCAATAGCTTTCCTATATAAAGTAAAGACAATACTGTGCAATCTTCATTTGTGGCCAATAATTTCTTAGTGAGAGCAACATTTTAGATCAACATGAAATAAGGATCTCTGAATATTAAACTCATCCTGAATTAATTCTATCCACTGTTACTGTCGGAAGCACGCTGGCTATTCTTAATTTTGAGAACTGATAGATAGCTTTTTTTTGGTGCTTGCCACTGAATATAGTTATTTGGTAAATATGGCTGATTTATTTTGCTGGATGGCCTTTGAGCACCCAATTATTACAAAACAGCTTTCTTTGCAGTTTTACTAAGCAATCATTTAGACATGAGGAATTGTTAAAATAGTTTGTTGCTAGCAAAACTCCATGAGGGTTAAGCAAGAATATTCTGTATACAATTAAAACAGTTTACAATTAATATGTGTGATGTCATAAACATTGTGAGGTTTTCTCAAGATAAATGACATATATATAAAAAAACCTTGGGCTAAGTCTTTTTCAGGATAAATAATTTTTCTAAAATGAAAAAAGCAGCTTCTTTTTCCTTCTGAGAAACTTCAGGAACCTAAAGACTAGGCTGGACTATTTCTCCTGTTCCACCCATGGTAAATCAGCATTCAGTCCTCCATGCTGCAAACTCGCATCTCTTAAGACTCATTAGCAACAATTATTTTAAGTCACCTTTATTTCCCTCTGTCAGCAAGACACGGGAGAGACTAGACAACAGGGTATTTAGTATTGAGTTGAGGAGAACCTGCCACTGTTTATTATAAACAGATCAGTCTCCTTAGAAGCAGCAATAACGGGCAGAGAGGGTACAAACCCACTAATTTTTATTGGGTGGTTTATATAACCAAAATCTTATGATGAAATGGTAACAGTGGTTGAATGAAAGAATCTTTGTTCACCAAGAAACTCTAAAGTTTTGAAAATTATAAAACTGAGAAAATGAGTTAAGACATCCTAAGACCCACGTCCTTTGATGAAAACCACTCTTCTGTAGATAAATGAAACAGAAAAGAGTGGATGGGAGATCACCTTTGACTTTGACTTTGTTAGCTATAATATATTTCTCCTCACAGAAACTTAAAAAAATACGCTGAACTATTACAACATCCTAATGAATACGTATCCTCACTGAAGTAAATAATTTGGCCAGCTTTTCCTTTTCTAATTTCTCTAAAGATATATATTGTTATACTCAGTAAGTTAGGAAACATGAAAAATATTTGGAATCAGAAGATTAAAGTAAAGATTAAAGAAAAATTCTATAAAATACATACCTGGAAAAACAGAAAGACAGATTCCTGACTTCTCACCTGCTTGGTGGTTATTAGTCATGGAGCCAGCTTTAAGTAGATTTAATTCCAATTTTCCACCCTAAAGGAATGTTGTCAGCCAGATGCCATATATCCCTGAGCAAGGGAATGATTCATTTACATGGTAAAATTAAAATTTAAAGAAAAAAGTAGTACTTTTTAAAATGCAATACTCAGTATCAACTTTGATTAAAATTTATCTCCTTTTAAATTATTTAAATAAGGTAGCTCTTCTTTGATCATGAGTGCTACTTTCCAGAGTGAAGACTTTTGATTCCAGTCTTGATGCCCTAATTAAAGATGATAGCCTGAATCAGCATTCAGTTTCTCGCTGTGTTTGTTGCATTTTAAGCAAAAAGATATCACTCCTCAAACCAGCCTGACCTCTCATCCCTAGAGCTGGGAATTCTCACAGAGGACAGAAAAGCAGTTCAACAGATCAACTAGAGATTATTTCTGCTTAGAAACTGCAACTTTTTTTATGAAAGGCATCAGCCATGCCAGAACAAAGATTGCAATGTTTGTTTTTAAAATCTTCAGTGCACGAGCACGAGAACTTCCACAGCAGAACTAACTAAGTTTAAGGACTATCTGTTCAGTATGCAGTGCTGGCCATCAGTTTTCCTGGAAAGATGCTTCAAGAGTTTAACTGGAACTTGGTTGATACATCCCACTGAAGCTTGTGTCACCTAATCCTGAGTGGTCAACAGACTCTGGAAACTATAGCTATTTGCATACTCCTTGGCACTTAGTGCTCACTGAGTAACACGTGGTCCCAGAAGTAAAATTAATATATGCAACAGTGGTAATGTTGTGCATGTAAAATACTCACTCAAGGAGCTCAGCAGGCATGCTTAATGGAAGAAGACCCAAGTGCAAGTATCAGCCACCACAAAATGGGACTTATTTCTAAAAATATCTGATTTTAAATACGTGAAATAAAAAAAAACACAACTTCATTCAATGCAGTAGATTATTGAGATGTAATAAAAAAAGTTTGATGGCAACTGCATTTCCCACAGAAACAAGACTTATAAATATATGCCAAAACATTATTTACAGCTTTCTAGTTCTTGATTTCTGAATTTGTCCTACAGATAAAGGCATAAAGACAAATATGTTGTCTCCCACTGATTAGTGAGTCCTCATGATCATCTTGGCAGAACAACATGTAGAGCTCACACTGTTACTGTTTGTGCTGTAACTGTTGCGCAATGGACTGCTCTCTTTAGCAAGTTATGAAAGTACAAACTGCATAAAAGGAAATGTAACATTCAAATAGTTCTAGAGCCCTTAATCTGAAAACAGAGGAAGAATGGGAATATTTTTTCCTACTGATAGCTCAAGAAAAGGAAAGATGGAGGAATGTACTTATTCTCGATTTTGAACCACTTCCTTGGATAATGGATATTAATTAATTACATGAGCTAAAGAAAATAATTCTGTTTTCAGAAGGAAAGCCAGAAGGAGATGAAGCACTTTCTCCCAGCAATAAGTGTTGAAGAACAACTGTCATGCTGTGAAACTTGTTTTTGATTTAACTGAAAATGAACAAAATGCCTTGTAGTTAATATCTAATAAATCAATTAAAATAAAATAAAGGCACATATCTGTGTTTGTTATACAAAGCCTCATCATAAACAGTGAATCAGAAGTTTTTATTTTAGTAAATACTACCACAAGATTATTTTCCTTTTAAAATCTCTCAGGATAAAGGTTTAAAAGTATTTATGGTTTTTAGCTTTATGTGAAAAAAACAGGATTAAATAGAATCATAGAATCATACAATGGCTAGGATTGGAAGGGACCGTAAAGATCATCTAGTTTCACCTCCCCTGCATGGGGAGGGACACCTCCCACTAGACCAAGTTGCTCAAAGCCCCATTCCACCCACCCTTGAACATTTCCAGGGAGGGGGCATCCACAACCTCCCTGGGCAACCTGTTCCAGTGTCTCACCACCCTCACACTAAAGAATTTCTTCCTAATGTCTAACCTAAATCTACCCTCTTCCATCTTAAAACCATTACTCCTCATCCTATCACTACACACCCTGGTAAAAATCCCTCCCCATCTTTCCTGTAGCCCCTTCAAGTATTGGAAGCTGCTATGAGGTCTCCCTGGAGCCTTCTTTTCTCCAGGCTGAACAGCCCCAGGTCTCTCAGCCTGTCTTCATAGGAGAGGTGCTTCATAGGAGAGATGCTTTAAATACTACCCATCATATACACTATAGCTTTAATATCTCTGAAATCACAATACAAAACTGTAACGTGATTGTATACATATTTCTCTGGAATGCATAGAAGTCCAAATGATGAGCCATTAGTTCCATAGGGTAAAGCTTAGAGTAAACCTTCCCTGAACTCCAGAAGTCTTTGGTATATGAGAGTTTAAACTCTATTTAATCTCTTCTATAGACAGTGGAACAGTAGTTTTGTTGCCACAGGTAAAAATACATTCATTCAGATATCCAGGAAATATACCAAATAAGAAATTTGTTTGACTTAGAGTCAAGAAATGTAGAATGTTATTGTCTATAAATAAACAGACAAGTTCTGCCCCAGTTCCAGTTCTATTCCACCCCTGAATAAAACTGGATAATACTGCACATCATGTGAATCTTGTTAGAATTCACCTTTGTGGAAGTGGGAGCAGAGGAGTATGGAAAACTTACTCCAGCTATCTTTTAGCTGTAACAGTTGAAGACACTAGTTGTAGTATGCATTCCTGACAGGAAATCCTTTATATTATGCTAGCAATATTTCAACACACTATATTAATGCTAATGGAATAATAAAATTGCCAAGCTGACTTCAATTGGTAGTTGTATAAGTAATTATTCATCATCTCTCATTAGCATTAGATATGAAAGCTACCGATGCAGTAAGACTTTGAAAATGTGTTATCAAAACAGTAATTTTAGCATGTTCTTATGAAAACTTGCTAATTTAATGCAGTGGGCTGATCCAGAAGATATTTGGCAGGGGATGTCTGAATCTTCTCAGCCCTGGTACCACAAAGAAATTAATGAAACACAACAGAAAAAAAAAACAAACAAAAAACCAAAAAACCCACCACCTAATTAGTAGTTATTACAGTAGACAGTATATAAACCTTTGATATTTGGGATCTCAGATGTGCTCCACTGTGGCTGTATTTATAGGTTTCATATACTTCCCTGGCATTCATCAGGTAAGAGCAGTACTTGATTTAAGATATTTTATCCAGGCAAGAGCAGCTTTATCCCTAAAGTTAAACTTCATGACCTGACCTTAGAAAACTATGGGATTCAAGTCTAGAGGCAGTGTATGGTTTTCAACCAATGCTACCCTCCTTCTGGAGTTTATACCCTAGGTAAACCTACATCCAAGAAAGGCGATGTCACAAAAACTTTATGCCACAGTCACTACCCCATTGTTGATACTGATACCAGATGCTGTCATCACACAGAAAAAATTAAGCACTGTTTGTATACTAGAGGCTTTGAGTGTTGTGGTTAATCTTTTTTTTTTGTAACTTCAAAATTAATTTAGGGTTCACACATAAAGTAAACACTTTCACTTAACACTTTCAAATTCCCTGAAGGCTGGCTGTTAATATATAATCCTTTCTGTAGGCTTTCTACAGAACTTTTAAAAATGATTTTTAAAAAAGATAATTTATTTTGGCCTTTTTTGCTGTAACCTTCCTGAAATATTGAGCATGTAAATATATTTGGAGCATCCATAGGTCTGAGTATTTTGGCTACTGAGATTTAAAAGACCTTAAATAATGTTATTAGCTTATTAGCTTTGTTCGGGGAGAAACCATAACATTTTATGTAAGAGTATTTCTTTTTCCTGGGACAATGTCCTTTAACTGAATAGTCAAAGCTACTAACGATGATGAAAAATGAAATCGTAACATCGGAGGGATATACTAATGGAAAGACATAGCCTTGCCCAGAAAGAGGGAGAGAGTGAATGTGAAAATTGATGACTGGATTATACCTGGTTTTATTACTAGTCAGTGTGGTCTCAGTGGGGAGAAAAACATTCATAGATTTCATGCTAAAAAGACTGTTAGTACTCCACTTGCTGGGTGATAAAATACAGAAGCAGGGTAGGATTATGAAGGGGGCTGTCACTTCTCCCCAGTGGACAGCCGAGCTATTTGGAAGCTGAGAGTGAATCATACATGACAGTATTCAGGGCCTTTCAGTACTCAAAGGGGGCTTATAAAGAAGGATGGGGACAAACTCTTTAGTAGGCCCTGTTGCTACAGGACAAGAAGTAATGGTTTTAAGCAAAAATAAAGTAGATGCAGATTAGATATAAGGAAGGAAGTTTTCACAATCATGAAATGTTTTCCATGAAAATGTGTTCCATGAAATGATGGAACATGTTGCCCAGAGAGGAGGCAGGTGCCCCATCCCTGGAAACATTCAAGATCAGGTTGGACAGGTCTCTCATTAAAATGATGTAGTGGAAGATGTCCCTGCTCACTGCAGGAGGGTTGGACTAGATGACCTTTAAAGGTCCCTTTCAACCCAAACTTTCTATGAATGTATGGCACTGTGTGCCAAATCGCAGAAATCGGACTACCCAGATAAAGAGCAGAGTGTCAGGAATCTTTGTTCATTTTTCACTGAATCCCATTATTCCTGTATGCCTTTCTATTGAGTGTTTTGGCTTAATGGGAGTAGTCCACTTCAGAGACTGGTGTTCAAAACATTGCAGAGATTCAAAGATTCAAAGTTTAATTCCTTCCTTACCTTCTTGCAGGAAAATGACAAAGATACATTTCCTACCTTAGGGCTCTAGCTAGGTAATTGTAGAAAATCAGAAGAATCCAGCCTCCTCTTCCAGTTGTGAAAGTGATGGTGGCTGCGGTACTCAGTGCCCAGAAATACATTTAATAGATAAGGTACCTTTAGAGATTGTAATGTCTCCTTGTTCTTTCTCCACAGAGAGATGGAATCCCACCTGATCAGTGGAACATTTCTGAGGTTGAGCAACTGGCCATCCTGAAGTAGGTAGGAACACTGATTGATTTGAGGCAAAAGGTGCTCAAAAACAAGCAGGTATTTGTGTAAATGGCATTTTAATTCAGAATTTAAGCAACTTGGTTCTTAACTGTTTGGGTTCAGTGTTTGTTGTTTTTTTTTTAAAAGGGAAACAAATGATTGAATTGATGTGAAGTTCCTGATATTTTGGAAGCTGTTACTCATTCACAGATATCTGGATGAAGTGTGTTAAAAAATAATAATGAGGCCAAAGAACATGACATAAAAAACAGACATGAAAAATGTTCTTAAAGTTTCTTACTATTTTCCCTGGCATAACATTGAAAGGCTCAGCTTTTCCTATAGCTAACTCAAAACTTTGATGAGCCACGTACCAATTTTCCCACATGGCACATGTTTTATAATAGCAATATCATTTAAATTAAATGTCATGGGATGGCTATTCAGACCTCATAAACGATGGAACTAATTTAAGTGTAACTCAGATTCTTCAGTTTTGAAGAAATATGATCATCCCATACATATTTACACTAATTTATGAATTATTGCTTAATTTTTGTGTGGCCCCAACAAGCAGTTATTAATAAATGTATGAATATAAAAATAAAAATGTATAATAAGAAAATAGAAACAAATAGCAAACACACCAAAGTTTAGGAGTTATAACCATGTGACAAAATTTTTTCTAATGGTCAACATTTCCTGTTGCTACAAGATGTTTATCTATGTGCTATCTAACAGGCAGACAAAAGGATCAAGCATTTCCAACCTACATTTAGAAATTTATCATTAAAACTAAACTATTCACTAGAACTGTATTGCCTTTTAAGATATTAAGTGCTCAGATGTTCCTTCCTCCTGTCAGATAACACTGCAGATGTGTGTGATGTTTGGATGTTTCACCAGACCAAAGCAGCACATAAAAGTCATCAATTGGGCAAAATAATTGTCTACACAGTTTACACTAAACAGATGTTATAGCTTATGTTGCCAACAGATGTTGTCTAAATCATCTGAAATGTGTTCCAGTGAACCTGGCTTCAACCAAGAAATGAAGACACAATGGAATCACTGCAACTTGCAGGCTGTGGTTATTCTTGAACTCTGATAAAACTCTGACAGTTTCCATAAAAGCAGGCTGAGCTTGTTCACCATGTGTAGAAAGAATGTGTATTTTTTATTGATTAAACTCAGAGGAAGAAACTTTATTGATGTGAGAGAGTTTGCATTCAGCACTGTGATACTCATTATCTTTGAATTCAGCTTTACTACTGAACCAACTGCTCAAGAAACTACTTCTGTGTTCACATTCCAGCTGAATAATGCTACCCAGTTCAAGGAAGGCTTCATGAAATTCCTGAAGAAAATGGTATCCTTTTGGAATGACCTATCTTCCAGTTTCATAGCAGCAAACATCAAAGTTGGCTAATTCTTGTGCTTAGCCGTGATCATGCTACCGTAGCCATATTCACTGAAGTTCAGATACACCAAAGGATATAAAGCTTTATTTTTACTCCACTCCAACTGATTGATGAAGATAAATAAGAAGTAGCTGAAGGAAAATGGCTAGCTTTTGTTCCATGATAAAAACTGAAGAGTGGATTTGGTATACTAAAGAGAGTATGATATTGAAATTTAAAGACAGTTGTAATCTAAATGCTCCTCTCAGAAAATTCTGATTCTTGGCCATGTGTATGTTTGAATTTCAATGTGAAGTATTCAGCATGTTAATACTCACAGAAATATGCAGATGTCTTTGAAGACAGTTATAATACACTTGGGAATAAAAAAGATCTAAATAGATTACCACATGATGCACTGGTTACAGTTTTAAATTTAAAAAAAAAAAGAGTTGATGTCTTAAGAGAAAGTATTCCCTATTGTTGGTGCTGATCACTTGGAGATACCACCAACTGCCAAGATTGTCTTCATAAGCATGCTATAAACATGGTAAAAAATGGCAAGGAATGTAATCTGAAATGTTGTTAGTGATGACTCTGCCATGAATGTGGTGGTGACTCTACAGACTTTGTGAAATATTAAGTCTACAATTACCTCCTTGTAGAATTAGTTTAGCTGAATGATATGGTTTTTATCACAGACAAGGTAGTTTATGCTCATCATTAAGTCTGCAGTCTGTCCAACTCTCATATGGCAGAAAACAATTGGATGAATAGTTCTATACCCAAGTATGAATTACTGCTTTGCAGCTGGAAAAACATTAAAACGTACCATTAGCCAGATATGCTTCCTAATTTTAGTCCAAAGAGATCAAAAATGCAGGTTTAGAAGCAACTAGGAGAGAGCATTTGGAGCATCACCTGGTACAGTAACAGAATTCTCCCTATGAGGAACGACAAACCAATTTCTGTCTTATGATGATTTTCAGCAGTAAAGAACACTTAGACACTTAAAGTCGTCACCTGTGGGTACTATAATCTCCCCCTATACAAAGAACGAGGACAAGAGCTATTCCTAGTGTTAGGTTTTATTTTTCTGAAAATATAGACTTTTTGCTTTGCATTTGGGTTATTGCACCAAGCTAGGATCGCTTGCCAAATGTCACGGTTTGACTCAGGATCAGCAATTAAACCAGCGGCAATAATGTTCTTGATCCCCTCCCCCTCCTACCCAGGGAAGGAAAGGAAAGGAGAGAATAGAGGAGAGAGATTTCCCGGATTGAAAACTAAACTAGACAGCTTTAATTAAACACTAATGATAAAAGAAAATATGTACAATTATATACAAGTATGTGCAGGAATGTGCAAACCCTTATTGCCTCCCCCCACCCCCTGCAACTCCCAGGGCATCTCCTGAGCTGTGAGCAGTCCTGAAATGTCCTGGAGCGCTGGAGAGAGCGGCAGAGCAGACAGGAGCTGAGGGGAGAGTGATGAGAGTCAGGAATGCACGGGCCTAGGGATCAAAGGAGATGGATAGATGGAGTCCTCCCTGAACGCCAGCCATGGACAGATGAGAAGGGGAGAAGAAGAAAGAAGGGGCTTGACTTCTGTGATATCTGACCTTGCACCAAGCTTACATAAATATATGGAATGGAATACTTTGGCCAATTTTGCTGTCTGTCTAGTCCATCCCTCCCCATGGAAGGGCTGCAGATATGACTCTTCTGCTTCTTTAGCATCTGAGGCTGCAGATTCTACAAGTAGAGGAAAGTGACCTTGGTGTCTCAGCAGTAACATAAACATTCCAGTGTTATCAGTTCACTAGCTTGAAAATATTGCTGCTAGTTAAAAGAGAGCTTACTGAAGGGAAAAAAAAAAATCAGTAAAAGGAAAATTGGCTTCATCCTGGCTCAAACCAGGACACCAATACAAAGACATACTCTGTTTTATTAAAAAATAGTACTACAAAGAAAAGGGCTTTGCTTATAGGGCTCTCAGGCTTGTGCTTTTCCTATCAGTTGTTTAAAACATAGAGAAGAAAGTAATTAGCAAGCAAGTGGTGTTTTCTGGGGCATACTGTCAAATGTATGTCTTGAACCATTTTGCAAGTAGTAGATGAAATGTGAGTTATTTTAAAACTAGTAAGTTTATTAAATAAGTTAAATAGATTAAGAGACATTATGTGATGTTATCTCCTCTAGAGATAGAAAAATTTAAGATAACTTACTTGATACTTGGACAACACTCGGTACCTGATGGTATTCTGCAAAATTACATTTTCATTTTGAGTAACTTTCCTGCACTTAGCAATCACATTCTCTCCCTACATTCTCCTCTCTTTTCTGTTATGGTGCAGTTATTTGCTCTACAACGGTCACTTTCTATTGAATAAAGTAAACTGAACTCCTGCTTTATCTTTTCAGTGGAAAGCAAAAATTGTAAATGGTGATTGACCATGATCTGAAGCAAATACTTTCCTTACTCAGTCTTCAAGCATTAAAAGCAGGTGCAAGCGCAGGCAATGCAACACTGAAATTTTATCCCCCTGTGCTGAGGTAGCATTCTCTAGTGATCTGAGAACTTGCTTTGCATTCCAGACCTGATATTTATTTCCACTGAAAAATGATTGCTTTTCACTTGCCTTCTGTCATATTTACATAGCAGCAAAAATAAATATGATTATCATAACTCACACATACATGTCAGATTCCATCATTACATTTAGTATTTCTTTTAATGTTCATCTAAACTAGCCTGGAAAAAAAAATAATTCCTTTTTCCTTTAAAGGCATCATTCTTTTATGCCTTACAGTGCCTGATACATTTTTTATACCTTGTAGACAACTTATATTTCTAAACTGGTGACCAATTCTCCTAATGCTGACTGTCCTCATGATGAGGTGTTTTCAGGGTCTAGGTTCAGAGTATTTACTCAGTCCTTAACCACTTTCTTCTTTTGTCCTAGTAACCCAGTTTCATCAGATGTACATCACACTGTGCTTCACTTTCAGGTTTGGGTTGGTTTTTCTTTTCAGTTGTTTGTTGGGTTTGTTTGTTTGTTTGTTTTTTCCTGTGTAACAGGCCCTACTAATGGTATTTGCAATAGTACTGTAGATTCATAAATTCCCAGAACAACCCAGGTTGGAAGACACCTCAAAAGATGATCTGGTCCCTGGGGAGGCTGTTCCAGTGAATAATTGTTGTCACTGTAAAAAAATTATTTCCCAGTGCAACTTGAACCCATTGCCCCTTGTCTTCTCCTTGTGGCTCTTTGTGAAGAGAGAGCCTCTGTCCTCCTTGTAGCCACCTCTTAAGTACTGGAATACTGTGATCAGGTTGCCCCCCTGAGCCTTCTCTTCTCCAGAAAGAAGAGACCTAACTCTTTCATTGTTTCCATGTAGGGTGGGTTCTCCAGCCCTTTGATTAGCTTTATGGTCTTCTTTAGTATCCTCTCCAGACTGTCTGAACCTGAATATTGAAAAAACATTGAAAAAATATTCATCCTCCATAGCATTTGAATGTAGATTTGCTTGTTTTATACATATAATTTGCTATTGTTCAACACACAAAATTAATCTGATCTTTAAACTATCAAGTTTTTACTTCTCAGAGGTTTAGTTTATTATTTTTTACCCTTGACTGATTGATTTTTCATTATTATTTCTATCCTCATTGCTGACTGTTATAATTTTGGGACTATAGGTCACATCTTCACATCAGGACACAGTAAGACCTTCCATGGAACTGTATCTTAATTCAGGCGTGACTGGTCATATATTTTATTTCCCTTTTGCAACTTCCTTCGGTAGCATTAGTGCGTTTAACAGCCAGGTCAGCTTTACTGTTATACTGGTGCTGTCATCATGATGCAGTTATATAGCTGAATTCTGGTCTTCTCATGTACCTGAGTGGAAAGGGTAAGCATATTTCTAAAAAGTTTATTACACAAGAAAAAAATGAAACTGCAGAGCAGTTATAGCATATGGCAAACCTATGAAACAAGCTAATGGCCTTCAAGAATATCTCTGCTTTTCTCCTTGCAACAGGATAGTGTCATCTGCAGTTTCTACTGTTCAGTGTTACAGTGGAATAGAAGATTTAGTACTCACCTATCCATGAGAAAAAATTACAGTCCACAAATTGACAAAGTAAATTGCACAAATACATTGCAGGTGTACTGGGTCACCCTGCCTGAAAAGACATAGTTTGCAACATTAAAACTTTTCAACCCTTCACTGATTTTTCTGAGAATATTTAGTGCTTATCTCTCATGAAGTGAACAAAAAGTAATCTACATAAAAACGTAGGCTAGCAGAGAAACTCTTCCTTTTCTACAAACTACAAAAATTCTAGTGTAAAGTTTCTAGTTTGTTGCTTGCATTACATTCCCATATACATTAGAGATGCTTGCCAACTCTTAAATCCAGGGATATATTTAGTCAACGGACAGTAAATTCTTGTTTTCTGGATGCAGCTTTGTTTCAGACTTTCTCTTTTTTTTGCTATAAAAGAGCATTCAGCAGCTTTTACACAGGATTTTGTATCGTATTGTCAGATCATGCACAAGAGTATGTGTTTGCCTAGAAGTGTGGCGTTTTGTTCAAGCAGTCTACAGTCTTTTTACCACCTTGTTTGTCACTGTCAATCTCTGTCCTGAATAGGTTGTAACCAGATTCTTCTCAGCCCTGCAAATCTGAAAATGGTGCACAACCTGTGTTAGCTGACATTTAGTGTGTTTCTATATTTTGTGTGTTTCTCTCTGACTAAAAGCTCACTTTGCTGTGCCGTTTCCATACTTTGTATGTAGAGTAATTTTCAGGTAGGGAAATCCTCTTTGTACATATACTTATTAAAAAATTTAAATTACTATAAATCATAATATGTAGTGACAGCATTTTAAGCTACCAGCAATAGGTTTTAAGAAGTGCTTGCTATTAGCTTATGGTCACTTTCTACTTGAAGAGTAGAAATGTCTGCCTTTAAGGAAAACTATTGAACTCTTCAAAATATGAATACTACAGCAAAACTTTCCTTTTCACCTTGGGTGTATTTTTTTTGGTGATTGTGACAATAAGTGACAGTTACCATCTGTCCCTTTGCTATCAGTAAAGTACTTTTTTATTCATATATGTACCCCTTTATTAATATCATACCATGCAAAAAAAAAGATAATGTTTAGTTCAGCCAATGGCTGAAAGATGTCAACATCTAACCATGCTAGCCATGCTTATACTCTAGCTTTCTTCAGTATGCCCCTTAAAGATTCACACACATCTAAGATAGATAAGACATATTGTGACAGTTTACAAATCTAATGCTTCTTGTATGCATATATAACTGATCTAGTATCTTCAAGTGTAGCCAGCCTGTGGCATGGCATAGTCTATAGGAGGTCAGTAAATTCTACATATATATTAATACCAATGTATTACATTCTACATCATTAGTTGTAATACTAATGATGTAATATATACATTGTAATTAATTTAGTTTTAAGAAGACCAATGAGACAATGAGTGAAACATACCATTATTTCTGCCATACTCTCTCCATGTCCTTACTTCAGATGGTCATCAGTCAGACATCTAATCCATGTTACCCCTGTTAACGTTTTTTGGATAATGTTATTAAACATTATCAGAATTCTTTCTGGCAGCATCCTAAGCTGTCTTTGTATCCACCTTGGCATCTATATGCAGGGAAGTATTAATTTCCTTACCAAGTAGAAACTGATGGGATCTTTCCTTGAAACCCATACAGAGAAAAGAATTGCATGGTCCTTAAACCTCAGGCAACTTTCAGTCAATTGTTTTCAGTGTTTCACTATGACATGCTCAACGTGTGTTTGATGTCTAGTCACAAAGCTGTTGAAACAACTTTGGGTTTTTTGGTTAGTACATGGGTTCTTCAAGAGGAAGAGGATTGTACTCAAAAGACTGAGTTTGTCTACTTCCATGTGTAGTAAATTTGAAAGATATTCTAGTTCTTAAAAACAATATAAATAATGCTTTGTCACAATATTTGCAAAACATATTCCTGATATATTTGATTTTGTTGTGACACAAGCAAGTCTGCAGATGGTATAATACCAGGAGGAAGGGCATATCTCACAGAGACATGCTGCCATCCAGAGGGACCTTCACAGGCTGGAGAAATAGGTTGGCAAGAACCTGATGAAGTTCAACAAGGGGAATTGAAATGCCCTGTACCTGGGGAGGAAAAACCCTAGCCATCTGTACACACTAGGAACTAGCCAGGTGGAAACCAGCTTGATAGAAAAGCACAACAAAGTTGAACATGAGCCAGCAACATGCCCTTGCAGCAAAGAATGCTAATGGTATCCTGGGCTGCATTAGGGTGAGTGGTGCCAGCAGGTCAAGGGAAGTGAACCTTCCCCTCTACTCAGCACTGGTGAGTCCACACCAGTGGAGTTATGATGACAGAGTACTTGCATGGGTTGCCTAAAGATGTTGTGTACTCTTCAACTCTAGAAATATTAAAAAGCCATCTGGACATGGTCCTGGGCAGCTTTCACTGGCCCTGCTTGAGCAGGCGGGGTAGGACAAGATGACCTCCAGAAATCCCTAACAACCGTTTTGTCATTCTGTGATACAATACAAATAATTTACCTTAAGATTAATGTTAATAGCTTATTGATTCCACTTGGTCTAGCTGAAAGCAGTAGATACCGTGTTTAAGCGTTAACCTAAATTTTTCCCACATATTTTTCTAAAATATTACTGTCTAAAAGTTGCACAATGACTGTAAGATCATGCTATAGTACAGCTTTAAGTTGGCTCTGCTTGTATGAACTTTTTCACTGTGAGGGTGACAGAGCACTGGAACAGGCTGCCCAGAGAGGTTGTGGAGTCTCCTTCGCTGGAGACTTTCAAAACCCACCTGGACACATTCCTGTGTGACCTACTCTAGGGGATCCTGCTCTGGCAGAGGAGTTGGACTAAATGATCTTTTGAGGTCCCTTCCAACCCCTAACATTCTGTGATTCTGTGATTCTGTAGGAAAAGAGAAGTTGCAAATGTGACATAAAATGTCTGCTGCAAATAACCTCGTACTCTTAGTAGCTATTTACCATTCACTGTCTTAAATTCTGTCTTTGCCTCGACTCCTTACCTGAGTTTTAAAACCAATTCACTTTCACATTTATGCACTACATTTATGTCCCAGACATCCAACATTATGTCTTCTGAATTACTGATTTGTTTGTCATCTTGTTGTACTACCTACTTTCGATTTCTCTTGGGTTAATTATTGAATGCAATGTCATTTGTAAGACTTTTCCAATACATTTTTTTCCATAGTGGACACAGGTCTTGATCTGCTTTCTATTTCAGGGGAAGTTTAGATTAGATATTTGAAAAACTTTATTCACCAAAAGGACTGTTAAATATTGGAGCAGGCAGCCCAGGGAAGTGGTGGAGTCACCATCCCTGGAGTTATTTAAAATATGTGCAGATGTAGTGCTTCCTTGGAGTCATGGTTTAGAGGTGGACTTGGCAGTGTTATGATAATAGTTGGACTCAATGATCTTAAGGGTCTTTTCCAACCCACATGATTCTAGGATTCTTTTTGTCCTTTTTTTTTTTTTTCATTTGGTTTGGTTGGTTTGGGGGATTTTTTTGTGTTTTTTTTGGTTTTTTTTTTTGTTTTGTTTTGTTTTGTTTTTTGTTGTTCGTTTTTATGTTGCTTGTTTTTGTTTGTTTGGGGTTTTTTGTTTTGTTTTGATTTGTTTTTTTGTTTTTGTTTTTTTGTTTGTTTTTGTTTAGGTTTCACAAACTGGCAGAAGATAACTCATGTCTAATGCCTTGTTCAGTGCTAAATCCTAAATAAACTACAATGTCCCTTTTTGGTCCCTCTGCCATACAAACATACTTCTGCTCATTAATAAGATTATCTCCCTTCCTCCCTGGCAAGTTGTCCATAGCATAGGTAGTCTGTTAGAGGATAAGTTTGTTTATTAACATATTTCCTTTCCAGACCCTTCCAGTTCTATCACGTTGTATTTTCTGTCCTCCTTTTGCTTTTCTCCTAGGAAACAAGGCTGGGAGTTAAAACAGCATCGTGAATCAAGCACATGCTTGAGTTTCAAGACAGTTCAGTCCTGAGAAGCACTGCATGCTCTAGAAGGCTGTGATATGGAATATCTGGAGCTGTCTTCACAGACAGGCAGCTGAGGTCATAATCTCCAGCTTATTCACAGTATG
Source organism: Hemiprocne comata (assembly GCA_020745705.1). NCBI lineage: Eukaryota > Metazoa > Chordata > Aves > Apodiformes > Apodidae > Hemiprocne > Hemiprocne comata. The sequence continues at coordinate 46,752,133 of CM036616.1, forward strand.
CCTGTGAGCACACCAAATGTGCTCTCACACTTGAGGTGTGAGCATCTGTTAAAACCAATTCATGCTGCTGCTGCCAGGCACCTGTGTCAGAAGGCAGGCAGCAACTAGCTGCAGCTGAGGGGTAGTAGTTTCTTAAACTGTCTCTCAGCAGATTCCAACTGTGAGTGTGGCTTGTTCTGCTCCTCTTCATTTCAGTGCAAATTCAGGCATGTTAACTTCTAATGAGCAGTATTTTGTGCTGCAAGTAACAATGGAGAGCACAGCTTCGCTGCTGTTAGTCACTGCCCTGTAGCAGAGTACAGGACTGAGTGCTTCCACCCATCTCCGTCCAAAACAGGATGACTTTAAAGTGAATTGTTAATCTATTCACAGAGAACAAAGAGAGAAGGAGCACTCACATACCATCAGGTATGAGACATGGCACATTTTATGCCTCTCTTCCCTGGCAGGAGACACACAGATGCATTAGTCTCATCTAGGATGTGACTGGTGAGAATCTCAGGATGCCAGCTTCAGCCAAGACCCATTCTTGAATACATGGATGACCTTAAGCCAGTGGCTAAAATACTTTTCCCAACACTGCTATAAATGGGAATAAAGGGGAATAAAGGCTACTTTATTTCCCTACTCTTAGGTGGGAACTGGCTAATCTTGCTCCTCACATTGAAGATTTCAGTGTTATCTGGTTAATCTGGAAATGGATAGAAATGCTCACACAATCTGTTATTATTTACATCTGTTATTTATTATTTACATCTACAAGACAAAAGCCCTGGAGGGTTTAAGACAACTGGTCACCATCAACTGGGCACTGGACGCTTCAACACTGTTGACCAGGAAAACTGGCTGCGAATGGGCAGATGGTGCTTGTTCAGCACCTCCATACGGCACTGCGCCACTGCTTCCCCCATCACGGTGAGCTCCACAAAGCCTGTGAACATCGGTGGGGGCTCTGTGCACTGCTGTGGGGAGCCCTGAGCACCAGGTGATGAGCAGTCCCTCACAGAAGTTGGGGGGGGGAGGACTGCCAGGGAACTCATTCCTTCCCTGCCTACAGTACACATTACATTAGGGGGAGAAGGAAGAGGAGGTGATTGGTGGAGGAGGAGGCAGAGGGAAGCTGGACACCTGAGAGCTGCCCAATGGGAGAGCCTGTTGTATTGTCACACAAGTCTTGCCAACTTAAAACACAAAAATTAAAACTTCGGCCAGCATAAGCATGGAATGCTAAGGTGTAGGCAGGAAAAAAGGTGGTGGGGAGAACTACAAGAGTGTTTTGCTTGGAAAGCACCAATGTGGTCCCATGACAACAATCGGTTTCCCATGGGAGGCAGAGGGGGAACAGCTAGTGAGCTTGTTTGTGGCAGGGAAAACTGATACCATGTTACTGTGCTGAAGGAAGAAGCCATGTGGTGCCTTGCAAATGGGAGAAGTGGCAGTGGGGTACTGCACAGAGAGGAAAAGAGGTGGCACAGTGTCCCATGGTGGTGCTGAATGAGTGTCATGTGCAGATCAGTGGTGAGTTTTCCCAGTAGGTAGGCAGCAATGTTGAAGTGCACAACAGCCATTTAGTGCCAACCAGTTGGCAGCAGCCAATTGTCCCTTCCCCTCCCTGGATCATTCCCTTTACCTTGAAATGTCAGGAATAAGAAGGTCAGTCTTGGGACCCAGGCACAGGCCTGATTCCTACAGCAGTCTGTGTAACATAGTCTCAAATGCACCAGTACCCTGCTCTTGAGCACTCTCCATTGCTGGCTTGTTGAACTTCAAATGTGGCTTAATGTGGCCAGGCAGATGTGCCACGGATACGTGAAAATGTATTACAATATTTTTCAATATTTCAGTAAAAATAATACTTGAATCATAGTGTAACATAAAAGCATTTTGTCATCCCACCTTCTCTGATCTTAAAAGACTGTCCTGGTTTGAGCCAGGATGAAGCCAATTTTCCTTTTAATGATTCTTTTCCTTCAGTAAGCTCTCTTAACTAGCTGCAAGTTTTCCAGCTAGTGAACTGATAACACTGGAATGTTTATGTTATTGCTGAGACTTCAAGCACACTTTGCTCTGCAGCCTCAGTTGTATCTGCAACCCTCCCATAGGGAGGAGTGGACTAGATAGACAGTAAAATTGACCAAAATATTCCATTCTATTTATCTACGGAAGCTGGGTATAAGGTCAGGGATCACAGAAGTCAACTTCCTTCCTGCTTCTTCTTCCCTTCCCTTCTGTCCATGGCCGGCGTCTAGGTAGGACTCCATCTACCCATCACCATTGGTCCCTAGGCTTGTGCATTCCTGACCCTCATCAGTCTCCCCTCAGCTCCTGTCTGCTCTGCTGCTCTCTCTGGCAGCGCTCTGGGACATTTCAGAACTGCTCACAGCTCAGGAGAGTGCTGGGGGGAGTTGCAGGGGGTGTGGGAGGTGATACAGCTTTTGCACATTCCTGCACATACTTGTATATATTTGTACATATTTTGTTTTTTCATTAGTATTTAATTAAAGCTGTCTAGTTTAGTTTTCAATCTGGGAAGTCTCTCTCTCCTTATTCTCTCTCCTTTCCCTACCTGGGTGGGAGGGGGAGGGAATCAAGAGCATTATTGTCACTGGTCTAATCTCTGATCCTAACTGTGACAGAGACCACTTTCTCCTAAATCCTGCCCTCCTGTCAGATTAAGAGTCTAGGAAGTGGATTGATCTTTCTGCTCTTCTCCTTTTGCTCAGCTTTGATATATGTCTCTTTTATCTTTGTGCGTCATGAGCTCCTAGGGTTGAAGTAGGCATGATCAGTGGCTAAAGGTAGACCGCACGCATATACAAGCAGGAGAATATTATAGTGAAAAGGCAAAAATTTGGAAAGAACATTAGTTTCAACTTCTGCTGTCGCATCTCTCATGGAGATGTTATTCTGAATTTCTTACCATTTCTCACTCCTAGAACATAAGGGGTTTTGGTAGCTTACTGCTACTAGAAATAGTTAAGAACTGTATTTGCAAATGTATGAAGCCAAACAATACCATTGTTTGTAATAATATTTTTCTAGTGGTGGAAAATACTGTGATGGTAAACTCCAGTAATGGCTGGTAGGGCCCACTGCACGTATTAATGAATGAAATAATGACGCCTGAGCAAATAAAAGATTAATATGTATCTTTGTGTTGTTACTTAAATGTTAGGCCTATGGTTTTTGCTGACAAAAGTACAGACACTGTTGGCTGACTTAACCAGTTACTGCATCCCATATTCTGTGGGTGTCACGCTTGCTGCAAGTGTAACACTCACAGCTTCAGAGAAGGAACACAAGTGGGATCCCCACAGGCTACAAGAAGCTACGGGGCACATAGAGTAAAATAGAAATGTCTGACAGCACAGCAGAACTATTAGGAGCTATGCTAGTTTTTTCTCAGGAAGAATTTTTTACCTGAAGCTTTTAATGAGGCTTTTATTCTGAGCTGGTTCTGGCTGAATGATTCTCATGGATTTAAACTGCAAATTAAAAAAATAAATAAATGTATCCTATCCGAAAATACAGGTTCATATATTTTTCTCCTTTCTGTCAAAACATAAAACTACATCTATGCAAAGTGGGGAAAAATAATAGACCTAATGGAACCATAAAGTCCATTTACTGGACCTTTCCCCTCCCTTGCACCTTGAACATGTGAAAAACAAACTTACGAAATGTGTCTATGAAAAGCCACAAAGCCTTTAGAAATTTTTTAATGCATTTTGCAGAAAGCATAATCAGTTTCTAATACTCTTTCCCTTAATTATAGTGTGTGTTATAGTGATAATTTTCTATAAAATATTCATACACAGAGAATAAGCTGAATTCCCAAACCCTTTTTAGGCAAATTTTAAACAACTCTTAAAATTGGCTGACCACTTTCATATAGCTGATAAATGTGAAATTTCTAGCTCAACTCATGTGACAAAATAGCACAATGTCTAATGCTTCTTAATTAAGGATGTTAAAATACTGACACTTTCCTCACCTGGTCTAGTCATTTGAATGTGGTGGAGGAATTAGCTTACCAAAGTACCGAAAAAACAAATAATACAGAATGTGAAGTCCCAAAAATATATGAGAAGAATTTTAATATTTTTCTTTTGTCTGCATTGTCAGAAATTTATTTTCAAGAACAGACTACATCCTGTATTAGTAGATTTATAGAGTCTACTGTATAACAAAACTGTCTTCACTCACACATAAATAGCTGATTCCCTACTGAATTATATGGATAAAAGCTAGTTGGATGATTTCCCAACAGACCTAAATGAGGTGATAATAGCCAAAATATTATCTCTTCTAGCTATACAAAAAACAAAGGGCAAACCCAGCAGGAGGATGTGCACATGGGCCAAGGAATATCAAGGAAGAAGGGAGCTGTGTGATTTTAAAAAGGATTATCACTGGGAAGGAGGATATATCAAAATCCAAAGGGTATCACAATACAGATAAAAAGATATTAAAAGTGATAGTCCGAGATATTGTGAAAGAAATTCAGTTTATCACTGTTCTAAATATTTTCTCATATCTAGAGATAACTGAGTGTTTCTGAGATGCTGTGAAAGAGAAAAAAAAAAACAAGTCTTAAGGTTTGCCTTACACATCTCCTTGGATTTTAGCTGTAACATCAGATAGCATGACTAGATGATATTTCAGGGATCACACAGTTTTAGAGAAGTGCTCAGGTTATTATCATAGTCACCTGTCTCAGTCTCCATACACAGACTATTGAGCCACTTGTGACTCAGCCCAGGAACTGGAAAGAGTTGCAACACATCTTCTTAGGATGAAGCACCATTTACTTAAATTTATTAGTACAGTGCTCCAGGGAAATCTGCACAAGCATCTCAGATTTTTGTACACTACAAGTGGAAACAAAGTGGAGGCAATAGTTTCTGAGTTGTACCAAGCTATACTGTTCTTGTTTGAGAGTCAGAGCCATGAGTGAGATGGTTTCCTCCCATTCTGATATTACACTGTGACACCACTCAGTGTGCACATAGGATTACAATGCATATTTATTATTAAAAAAGGATTATTAAACTCTTATGTAGAAAATTTACTTCTATATATCTATATTACTAACTTCTATTTCATTAAAAATTAAAGATTTTTATTACTGAGCTAGTTGGGTACATACTTATATAAATGATTACAAGGGACACAACTATTCATTTATATAATATTAATCTTAACTGGAATATCATAGAAACGCAAAATTCGTAGGAGCTCATATTATAGATTAAGGAGGAGATGACTTCCCTCTTTATGGAAAGATACAATTGTGCAAAGAAATATCAAACATTCACTGACATTAAAACTTTCAGAATCAAGTACAGAAAATGTAGTGATTAAACATCCATAGTACAAGTCAGTTATTAATCAAAATTACCTATTCCTGGCCCAAACAAAAAAGCAGGAATACTTGTGCTTCCACAAAGCTGAAGGAGTGAAAAGCACACAGTTTTGGTAGTGGCAACCCTCCTTCAGTTCAATAATGAAAATCAACCTGAAGGCACTAAAAGCAAGAAACTTAACATAGCAGGAAAGTAACTAAATACAAAAGAAATAATATTTTTCTTTGAACTAGAGAAGACTGTGCAGTTTCTATTCCTTTGATGTTCTCTACATTTGACACTTTCATTTTTTCCTTTTTTTGATTCTCTCCACCTAAGAAATGTAAGCAACTGTTCTGATGCATAAGCAAAGATAACTAACAAGATTCTTAAGACTTGTGGCAAAGCCTTGTGAATTATCTTTCATCATGCGAAATTTCATTTGTATGTTACAGAGGGACTTCAGAACTTGAGTGGAACGAGACATTTTATCATGACAGGGAATAAATATATCCTCAGAGCTTATTGGCAAATTAAAATAAGCACTAGCTGTTCAAAATAATTTAACCAATGTATCTGATTTTGTTTTCTGCCTACTACGAAATTAAATAAATTGCTAGCATGCCCTTAAACTATTATTTGCAGAGATTTAAGCTCTATTTTCAAGATGATAAGCAATTGAGAAGTGATAACCAATTCTGAGCATCCTTTGCTTCCTGTCTTCATTCTCCAATAGAGAAAAAATTATCTTTGTAATGAATTTTTTTCCCTCCTACCAGCCCTCGGTGGTATCCAGGGAAAACAAGAAATTAAAGGTTATTCCTGTGAATTACTGAGCACTTCCAACCTGGCTGAAGCAGAAAAGATTTATGCTATGAAACCATGGCTCTTTGCAGCATGTCTTTACTGTACATATTGCCTGGCACAATAAGATATGTCTCTCAAGCTTTCTCTCTCCGTTAGATAGCCTAGAAATGTCAGAAGAGCTAAATCCTGGAGTAATGTCTCTGTTGCTGAGTGAGAACTAGCTGACTATAATAGCTTCAGTTACTTAAACCATAAAGCCAACCTACTATGTTCCAACATGAAGCAAATAGGTGTCTCCACGTAACAAAAACACTGAAGTTTGCCTGTGTTGGGAGTGCAGGGAGGGAAATTCTACCAAAATTTTTCTGTTTCTTTTCCTAGCAAAATTTTCAGCAAAAGTAGATTCTGTTTACTCTATGAGATAACCCAGTTTCATTATGGATTGAGGTAAAGCAGTCAGCCTTTGCCTAACTCCTGCTTTTAAAGCTAGAAGGAAAATATCTGACTGCAATATAATTCCAATAAACAAAATATACTCTATCAAACCAAGAATTGAATTCTGATGTGAGTTGTATCATTGAGTTATATGGCATAAGCAGAAACATTAAACTGTGAGACTACTCAGGCCTAAGTTTATAGAAATTATGTACTACCTTGAAATCCATTTTGGTAAAGACTTTGGTCTTTTCTAGAAGACTAAGGGACTATTCATTCTTTTTAATAGTATGAAGTTAGAATAATATTGCTGAAGTCAAAAGAGGCTGTGCAAGTTAATGTCTATCAGGACAGGGCCTTGAGACTAAGCCTCCCTCTGGCTCTTACACAGCCAGTCACACCTGGTGTAATTGTACAGCATTATGATTGAATGGCAATATGCACTTTCCTCAGATATGAATCATGCCACAGGGTCCAAGGACATCAGAATTAGACTTTATCACATAACATGACATAGAAACTGGTTTCTTGTTTAAAGAACCTGAAATATACTACAAGTATGCATGGGTGGCATGCTGAAGTTTTTGGAGGTCTTTTACCTCATGTTGGATGTGTTAATTGAAATGGAAGAGGCATATAAGGGATTTCAAAAGCACATGATACCTTGGGCACGACATGGTGGTAATAGGACTGTAATGCTTCTGGCATCCAAGCGAGTATTTTAGAATTGAACTAGATTGTGTTTGTAGACAAACTGGCTCTTTCACAAGCACCACAGGTGTCTCCATGTAACAAAAACACTGAAGTTTGCCTGTGTTGGGAGTGCAGGCAGGGAAATTCTACCAATTTTTTTTCTGTTTCTTTTCCTTGCAAAAATTTTCATGATCTGACACAAACTTTTCAGCAAAAGCAAGAAACTAGAATAAACTTAGAATAAACCGTTAAACCCTATAGTAAAAGTATAGTATAGTGGAAGAGTATAAAATGGAGACAGAGATAAATTTTGTGTCCTAAGAGACTATGCACCATGTGTCTCGAGCCGATATCAAAAAGCCACCAGCTGTCAGGATGCTTTCGTGACTTTTTCCCCCACACCCAACGGAGAGGTTTGTAAATAAGACCGCACGGGGATTGTATCTTAGAGTGTAGATTGGAATGCCCCCAACCACGCTCACAAATTGTTACCGAGACCAGTGTTTAACTAACAGGTTTATTAAGGGTTAACACAAACTGAGGGATCGAGGTTCAGGGAAGGTAGTCTAGGCATATATCAGGAAGGAAATCAGGGTTCTATGGTATTAGCAAGTGCACTCCCTGTGGAAGAGATGTGGGAAGGATTAATGGAGGAGAAGGGTAGGAAGTGGACCCGGTAGACATGTGGATGTGGATGTGTGTGTGTGTGTACGCGTGTTACCCTCCTTCTGCAGCGAGGATGTGACCAGCATCCTGATGACTCTGCGGTGGGGCAGCCCCACGATGGGGGGCAACCCGGCGGGTCGACCCCTTCGGCAGTCAGTAGCCACAGGCAGTCCCAGTGGGCAGGCACAGTAGGCAGGGCAGGCACGGCAAACAGACACGGCTCTGGTCCGGACAGCAACCCCCGGGCTCCAATTCAGGCGGTGACTCCCAGGCTCCAGTCTGGGCAGCAACTCCCAGGCTCCGCTTCGGGCGGCAGGGAAGTGGCGATCCCCCACGAGCGAGCACAGGCCCCCCGTGTGGAGTGGCTGCAGGGCTTGCAGGTAGCTCAGTCAATTACCGAGTTCCACAGACGGAGGAAAGTTCTCTGGTCCACCAGCACAGCCACAATGCTTCTAACATGCAAGTTTCTTAATGATGTAGACCTAGAGCAGACAGACTCTTGCCACTTGAAAAGTACATCAAGAAGCTGCAATACAAAAGAGGCAATGAACAGAAGTATTTTCAAACAGTACGCATTGTTCCTAACCAACTGCCTGACTGGAGTGAGACTTTTCATCTGCTCACTTTCAAAGAGGTACTATCTGTAAAGTGTATTTGGCTCTCAGACAGTCAAAGAGACCCAAAAGACCAATGGCAGTCAGGCCTTTTTCTGCTGAATGCACGTCTACCCTAGGGCCAGCCCAGAGCACAAACAGCACCTGTGCCATAGCCAAAGCAGATTTCTGTACAGTACCAAGATTGAAATTATCTGAAAGACATCCCAGCAACTGTCTGTCAGATTCCAACAGGTCATAATGCTCCCAGCAGAAGAAAGTATACCCAGTTAGTGCTTGCAGTAGAGGTTTGCCTCCTCAGTTCTGCACCCATTATGAAGCTCAAACTCCATTACATGTCTACGTAGTTATACGGATTTCTAAAATTTATGTTTACCAAATCCTGAACAGTTGGAGGGCTCAACAACTTGCAATTTCCAAGCTGCATTCAGAAAAGTAATTGTGCTCAGAGGCTCCCTCTGTAAGGACATAAACATAAGGAACAGATATATATAATGGAAAGTTCTGTAGCTGTGTCTTCCTCCTGAAGCTAAAAGGCTTAATCTTTCCTATCTCACATGTATCTGTTTTATCGTTTTCAAGGTAAGGTATAATATGTATCTCTCAGTCAAAGATTTTCTTCACAAGAGTGGAGATCTCTGGGCTCCACTTAATATCTGACATTTTAATTAAGACACTCAGATGTACAGAAGAAGCTACAGAACTCTGCATTTTGAGAGAAATTGTATACTGGATATATTTATATATGAGGATTTTAGTGATGGTTGCTGTAGAAATGTATGATAATAACATAATAAAGCAAAGAAATTCTGTCAGTTCCTTTTGGGGAAAATTTAATATCAAAGCTTATGTGGTGATGTAAGGCACAAAGTTGAAAGGCTAGTGATTATAATCACCTAAGAAGATAAAAATACCGTACTAATTCAGAGAAAGGCACTACTTCTTAGAGTGCTATTGCTAATACAAGATTGAATTTTTAAGGAAAAACACTATTGATGTGGGTATGAATTTGCTGACAGCCATCCAGAAAGCCTGAAAACCGTACAGCTTTCTAAAATTATTTCATTGGAAAGAGACATAGAAAATGATCTAATGAAGTCTTCTAACTTCTATTATCTTGTATAAAAATATATTTGCCCATCTAAGGAAAGCAATTGTTTTCCACACATAGAAGTAATTTTCAGCATAAACATATATTAAATGCTTCCCTGAGTACAGTCTACATTTTTGACAAGTTATTTTCAACTGGAAGCCTTCAGAATTGCCCTAGTTCTTCTACCTCTGTCACGTTACTAAGTAACCTCATCAAAGGCAACTTTTATTCCCAGATTCAAAAATACTTTGTGTAGTCATTTTTTGTCTTTGCCTTCAGAATTGCTCAAACTGAGACAAGTTTAAAAATCTTTCCAGAGGGTAGCTTTCCCTTAGACCCCCTAGCTCTCCTCTAGTTCCCCTAGCTTTCCCTTAGAATGAGGTTTCCATTCTCTTTCAAGCTCAAAGCAAGAATATTGCTCTATACTATTTCTTCAACAATATAAATCACAAAAGCAAGGCACTAACATACCCTGGATGAGCACAGATTAGTCTGTTGCACAGTATTGCCTATTCTGTTTATGCTTTTAAAAACAACAACAAAAAGTGTTTGTTGTTTTTTTAAAATAAAATTTGTATTTCCCTAAATCTACACCTTTTTATGGAAGCAGTGACAAAATTTTGCACCTTTATTGGTTTTAACCCCAGGGGTGTCTTCTGCTAAAACCCTGGAATAACAAGCATATTTAATAGAAAACAATCATTATTTTTTACTAGAAGCATCAAGGTAAGCATACCATATGTCAATTACAACATAAAGACATTCCCATTTGTTGACAGATATGAGCCAAAAATTCAATGGAAGTGGAGACATTCCTATATATATTTTGATCTGCAGCTGAATTGCTCAATTAGGGTTAATACTAAAAGAAATCTTCAGGTGAGAGCAGTCAAGTTGAAAACAATATGAATGGAAGGCCCTGACTATAACATATTGTCACACTGCAATTTTGATAAGCTATGCTTTTGTTCCCAGAAGGCAGCCTTTTTCAGAGTTCAGACCTCTGAGCTACTAAGGCCTTAAGGTACATTTCTGTAGTATTGATTCGACTGTACTAATTGTGCTTATGGCAATGTTGCCTACATCAGTCTGCGGTCTGCCTTCATTTGGAATGCTTGAAAATGCCTCCTGGCATTGCTGTTAGACATACATTTACTGAAGCTGAGTTTTCTTTTTCTCTTCTTAAATGGACTCCTGCTGAGCAAACAGACATCTCTCTCTCACTTTTGTGCAGTGATAGGAAGGCAGTCATACAAGATGACAGATTTAGTTTTTTCTTCTGCTGAGTGACAATATCAGATTTATAATTACCTCTATTTTTTCCATATGGAAAGAAATAATCTGAAGTCCTCTTTTCTTTGCAGGGCAAAAACCATTTTAATCTAAATTTACAATAGGAAAAGAATTTTTTCCCTCCAATAATGATGAACACAAACCAAGCATGCACTGGAAAATGCAGCTCAAGGGGCTGTGCATTTTATTGAATATTCTAAGAATGTCTTCCCCTGTTTTCAGTGTAACAAGGAAAACTGAATGAAAGGGTAACTTTCCACATTAACAAGCTGCTTTAAAGGGGAGAAAGACAGAGATACCACTACTACTTGTAAAGGCATCCACACATTCTGCCTACAAGGGAGGCTTCTCTAAATCTTCTTCCTTTTATATGTGGCTGTCTGTTTCAAGTTCTTTCCATTTCTGCTATTTGTCTGATCATTTTCATGTTTCTAGCCATTATTTTTGTAATAAAAATTTGAAGGGCATTCCTGGGTAACTGAATAGCTATTGAAATATTTCAAAGCACTCAGCAGAAGGACATAGCTTTCTCAAAACTGTTTATGATCAAAAATATCTTACCAGCAAGAAAAGAGTAAAATATCTGTGGACTGAAACAGAAAGCAAAGGTTATACAAGCACTGCAACAGATGAGATATAGGGTAGGAGACTTAAGCTTTGAATTTCCATAGTAATACTAGAGTCTTCTACGATCATGTGGTAAGGTGTAAGAATGCTGAGGCAGTTGACTCCTAAGTGTAAACATCAGCTCAGGTCCATCTTGAGAAGCTGTAAAAGCAAGAATAATCACCTTCAATATGATGCTGTATTAATATTCTTATCATGCATCAAGTTAATACTTATGGAGTTGGAAACAGAATGGAGATGTATTTCTCCCAGGTTCCCAGAGCTATTCCATGGGATACTGACCTAAATATATGTAGAAAAATGCTGTATGCTCTCAAAAAACATTCTGGAAATCTCCTGAGGAGTCTCTGGTGAACTTAAAAGTAATGTTGAGGTTACCTTCATTTAATATATCAATTAGATTACCTGTGGAGTAGGATACTATCCACAGTCCATGTAAAAACATTATGATTTTGCCCTTATAGGTTGAAAGTATTTGAATATGTTGAAGAGGCTTCAGACAAGTATGTAAGTGTTTCACCAAATTCCCAGGAAGCTATGAAACATTTGCAATTTGCATATCATTGGTAACTAGTTTTTATTTTGTAGCTCACACATTCTTCCCTTGTTCCAGAGCTGCAGATTTAGCTCAAACCACTTTGTACAACATTTTCTACATGATTTGCCAAACAGAGAATCAAGGCCTACAAAAAGTACTCATAAAAGTACTCTGAGATTGAATGCACTACTTTGCATTCAGCATAAAGCAAAAATATCTCCAAGGTCAAAAGGGACTTCTTACACTTACTCCAGGTAGCCTGAAGTAGAGAATGTTGGAGGGCATGCAGAAGAGGGAACAACACAATGTCAATGCCATACACAAAGACAGAAATTTGAAAGTACTCAAGCACTCATTTTCCCCTAACAAAGCAATGCACCTATGTAGTACCATTGTCAAAGTACTTTTCAAAGGAGGCAAGATCCATTATTCTTGTTTTACTTCTGGAAAAAGAAAAAATGTGCAGAAAAATCTTGGCTTACATTTTCAGAATTTAACGTTGTTCCTCCAGAGCCTTGTTCAGCTGGAATTCCTGCAACTCCTGCTCTTTTACTTGCTCTACCTTTACTTCTGGATTTGCTTACTGCAGGCTGAGAATTACCACACTGTTTTAGCAGTTTTTCTAATCTATCTGTTTCCATTTGTTTTCTGTGCAGAAAGATGGCTCAACTGCTTCCATAATCCTTGGCAGTGAAGAACATGGTTTCTGATTCCGCTGATCTCATGCCTCCGGATCCCAACCAAGATACTTAAGAGGAGACAGCAGGGAGGTTGTGCTATGGCATTGTGCCCTAGCTCTGACACCATCAGTCCCCAAAAGGACATATTAATTAAAACTGAATATCTGCCCCCATGGATTTAAAAAAAACCAAAAATAATGTCAGCTCAGTCATGGCGCTGATACCTTCGTGTTTGTCCTTGAAGAGAGACATGCTCTTCAGCAAGTTAGGAAACACTGATGAACCTGTCAGTGGCCACTGTGGTGGCACTCAGCTTTTAAAAGTTACTTTCATTGTAACTGATTCTGTCATGTGTAAGGAGAATAGGCAGTGACACTATTGACCATTATTCATGATTTTCGTTCCCCACTTTTTCCTTCAAATCCAAATAATTTTTCTCTAGGTTGCATGGCATGATTAGGTATGCTAATCACAGTTTCTTATATCATCCGTATGCCAAGTCCTTCCTTGCTTAGGAAGGGAGGTGCAATTTTTTTAATCAGAAAAATTTCAAAGTCACACAAGGGTGTATGAAACCAGTATACCCTGACTTCTTCAGGCAGCTTCTTGCAAACTATTGGCCTTGAAGACATTAAAAAAAAACCCAAACCACAAACTAGTAAAAAATTCTTCAAAATCAGGTACTAGTCTCCCTGTTACTATACTTGACCCTTTATAATAGAGATGACATAAGTCCAGTGGTGATTTTTGAGTCTCCTAAAGATGACATTATCACAAAGCCATAAAAGATGTAAAACTGTTTTGATGTAGAGAAAATAATGCTTGGCACATGAATATGGTATGCATTACCATTGCTCCCATCAAACCATAGGACATACTTGATCATTGTACATTATATTGTCACAAACAATACTCTAATTATGAGACTAATGTTCTCTAATTTTTAATGGTGTAAACACACCATCATGGAAGACTGAGAATTCTTGAGTGGTTTAAACTACCATAAGTGCCCTGGAGGCCAGCAAACTAAAAGAATTATACCATTTAAAAATCTGGCCGAATAAGTAATTTAACTTTGAAAGGATAATTGTTCATAAAGACTAGCGAGATCTTAGAAAAGAAACCTTGACAAAAGAGATGTAAGAAATTTTGCTGTCCCCAAAATTAGGCAATAATACTTTTTGAAATCATGTCCTTCCCCTCCCACCCTATTTTTTTGAACCTGCAGATGAACACAAGTAACCAGAAATATAATTCAGTAAGAATCATGGCTAATTTTTTTTCCTGTCTGATAGTTAAAACAAGAGGTACAAATAGATGTATCTATGGATTATTTAAGAACTTCATTAAGTACTGAAAGTGGCATTTTTAGTGCTACGTAGCCCAGAAAAAGCTAGATTTCTTTTTAGACCAAATAGTCTAAAACATACTTATGTTTACTTACTTGGACAGAAAGACAAGTTATAGCAAAATTAACAGGTTTTTTATTACTTGTTTGAAAAGGGAAAAGTGCTTACTCTTTTGTTTTCTCCCAAGCTGCCTGTTTTCCTGATATATACTGCAGAGAAAACATAATACTGACAGGCAAAAGTGAGCTACCCTTTGCAGATTTTCTGTTCCCTTTTTTTTTTCAAAACTCCACAGATTTATCTTGTAATGGTACTGGTTCCAGATTTCTCATCATCCCCAGGTGGGCTCTTTTCTAATAGTTTTGTGAACTGGTAGAAGCAATCTAAGAGTTGCTGAAGAAGACATTCCCAAATTTGTTCAAAGGCCCTAAAGTCAACAAGCTGGAAACAAGTGTTTGGTTTGCAAAGCTTCTAGGCTCAAAAAAGGGATCTTTTCATGACTAGCCCAGATAAAAATGAGGGGTCCTTGTTTCTAGGTTGTTATTTTTTGACCCACAGTCAGTGTCTTTCAACTTTCCAGGTTTCCTCTTGGAGGGAATCAAACATGAGATCAGTTTCAAATCAAATCAGAAAAGAATCCAACCCAGTTACACAAAAGGCTCTATATTATTAATTTTATGTAAAGGTTTTGCCTTGAGATTATGCTTCTTCAAATGTGGCCATTAAAAAAGAACTCAAGTGGTCAATGCAAGTCTTTGTTTGAGCTCTGCGATACTGCTTTAATCTGCCTGCCAGGTTAGGCAGGTTACTCTATACAAACAAGCTCTGCTAGAATTCACCTTTTTCTTGCTCTGTTTCAAAGCAACTCTCAGTTCCTGCATCTGACATTTTCTTTCTGCTTCCCATCTTCTAACCTCTCAACTTTCTTTTTATTATTTCCCTTTGTCATCACTAATTTCATCACCTGGTCTTCCCAAATTTACTTCCCCTGTAAAAACATAGTCTCCAGTGACGCTTTCATATACTTTACATTAAAATTTGGTGCTTTCCGAGCCTAGAAATTAATTTGACAGATAACAGTTATGAAACAATTTTGTAACTGATATTTTGGGTAGTTCAGTTTGTCATGGGAAATTATCCAAAAAGTCAACATTCACTGCATTTAAAGAAAACAAAACTTTGGTGAAAAAATGGATTAAAAATATTTTCCTTCTGGAAATATCTAAAAGTTTCTACTTGATATTTTCAAATTGAAACAACTTTTCAGGTGCCCTCTATCCATGTCTTCTGTTATTGTTGAACCAGACATAGATGTTATTAATCTGCCCCAAACATGGCTGACTTCTTTTTCTTCTTTTTAAATGATTTTTCATCTCATCAGACTTACATACTTTTTGAAAGAACAGCATGTAGTTTAGGCGCAGAAATCAAGATATCTTAAAAGATTTCTATCAGTTTCTGTCCCAGTTGACAGCAAATTCAATGATCAAGGCAACTTCTCAGTTTAAATGCAAACCTTTCTTGTTCAAATGAGGGACCTTTCAAGACAGGTTTATATATCACATAAGCTAGTCAGTACAGGTGGACCAGCCTCTTTTTTATAAGAGCAAAAAACTTTGGCTGTTTATTTTATACTTAGGTAACTAAATGGCTTTTCAAAGTTCCTAAATATCCTATTTTCACAAGGAAGAAGATGGTAAGAAACAGGAAATTTTATATCCCTCTTCCAAAAATCTTGTATTTTTTATTTTAATTTCAAAGAAGTTATCTTCTAAAAATTTAACAGTTAATATGACCAAGAGAAGAGTAAGTGAGCTGTTCAAATACAGTCAGGGAAGGAAGCAAGATGTAAGGTAAGGAGAATCAAAAGATGTCTCTCATTTTACAAGCAGGTCATCAGCCTAAAAACTCTGGGGATCTGTACCTGGGCTGTACATCAATTACAGCTAGACTACAGTTAGTTGAGCTGATTATATGACACAAGGTGGAGATAACCAAATTAGCTCAAACCAAATGGCTCTGCATACTAGATGTGTTAAGGTCACACTAGTTCATCATTTCACTGTGGCTTCAGTAAAGTTAATCAGATGCAGGAGAACATTTTGCTAATGGGACTATTCATCTTGTGATATGGATTTGTTTGGAGCAAAGCTGGATGTCTCTACAAGGAACCAAATATAGCTGTGTGTGGATACTTCTGTGTAAACTTCTACAGCAAGGAAAGATACCTAGTCTTTGGCCCCTACACAGAACTTGAGGCGTGGGGTGAAGCAAGTGACAATGAACTGTCAATTAGACATTGTTTCTGGGCTAGTCTTACATGAACAAGAGAAAAGAGTGCGTAACTGCAATTACTTCTCAGAAAATCAGTAGAAACTAAGAGGGTAAAGCAATTATTATATCAAGGGAAAAATCAAGGAGAAAGAGGAAACACATGACTGTACACACACTCACACTCTGTGAAGCATTTACGTTGAAGTGCTTTATGTATCTCTTTAACAGTGTTAGAAAACTAGAACCACAAGAATTGGCATATGAACTGCAGCACTAGGTGGGCTTATGTCGTAGTTTTGCTTTTGATATTAATACTCTCAAAAAGTTTTAAACAGTCCACTTGCTGGAAGGCAGCACACTTTCCCCAGTCATTACTGTGATAGACAAGTGAAGTTTCTGGTGCACTTTCACTTGTGCAGCCCCAGTACCATGATTTCTTTCTGAATACAGATTTAAAGCAAATTCCAGTTCTTGTGAAAGGCACCAGACTGGCAGCTCTGCAGGAGAGTGCCTGAGCTATACTTGGATTGCACACAGACTAGTATTGCCAATTAGACCACACTGCTTCTCCTCGATGTGAATCAAACTTCAGGACCACATCTGTGGAAGCAGGCAGTGTCATTCTCAAAGCTATAGCTAAAGCTAATGGCTGCATGTTAAGATCAGACAAATATGTTTGAAATAAAGATTAGTTTTGTTGTTTGTTTGTTTCTTTTTTTAAAGGTGTAATTTACCTCTAGAACAAAATATTTACATATTCATATGCAGGTAGAATGCTTTTGTTGAGGAGAGATCTAACATACATTAGCTGCAGAGCACTGAAACAGACTGCCCAGAGAGGTTGTGGAGTCTCCTTCACTGGAGACATTCAAAACCTGCCTGGACAAGTTCCTGTGTGATGTACTCGAGGTGACTAATCTCATCTCCTTCTATGACTGGGTGACCCGCCTAGTGGATGAGGGGAAGGCTGTGGATGTGGTCTACCTTGACTTCAGCAAGGCCTTTGACACAGTCTCCCACAGCATCCTCCTGGAGAAGCTAGCAATGCATGGCTTCGACAGGTGCACCCTTCACTGGGTTAAAAACTGGTTGGATGACCAGGTCCAGAGGGTGATGGTGAATGGAGCTGCATCCAGCTGGCATCCGGTGACCAGCAGTGTCCCCATGGATCAGTACTGGGCCCAGTCCTATTCAATATCTTTATTGACGACCTGGATGTGGGGATTGAGTCCACCCTCAGTAAATTTGCAGATGACACCAAGCTGGGGGGGAGTGTTGATCTGCCAGAGGATAGGAAGAAGCTGCAGGAGGCCCTGGACAGGCTGGATCAATGGGCCGAGGCCAACGGCATGAAATTCAACAAGACCAAGTGCAGGGTCCTGCACTTTGGCCACAATAACCCCAGGCAGTGCTACAGGCTGGGGGAAGAGTGGCTGGAGAGCAGCCTGGCAGAGAGGGACCTGGGAGTACTGGTGGACAGCCGGTTGAACATGAGCCAGCAGTGTGCCCAGGTGGCCTGGAAGGCCAATGGCATCCTGGCTTGTATCAGGAATAGTGTGGCCAGCAGGAGTAGGGATGTCATTCTCCCCCTCTACACAGCACTGGAGAGGCCTCACCTCGAGTACTGTGTGCAGTTCTGGGCCCCTCACTTCAAGAAGGACGTTGAGGTGCTGGAGCAGGTCCAGAGGAGAGCAACAAGGCTGGTGAAAGGATTAGAGGGAAAGTCTTCTAGGGAGAGGTTGAGAGTGCTGGGGTTGTTTAGCCTGGAGAAGAGGAGACTCAGGGGGGACCTCATCACTCTCTTCAACTACCTGAAGGGAGGTTGTAGTCAGGTGGGGGCTGGGCTCTTCTCCCAGGCAACTAGTGACAGGACAAGAGGGCACAGCCTGAAGTTGCTCCAAGGGAGGTTTAGGTTGGATATTAGGAAGCAATTCCTCATGGAGAGGGTGATTAGACATTGGAATAGACTTCCCAGGGAAGTGGTGGAGGTGCCGTCCCTGGATGTGTTCAAGGCAAGGCTGGATGTGGCACTTAGTGCCATGGTCTAGACGGTGTGATGGTGTTGGTCATAGGCTGGACTTGATGATCTTAAAGGTCTTTTCCAGCCTTGGTGATTCTGTGATTCTGTGACCCTGCATGGCAGGGGGGTTGGACTAGATGATCTTCGAGGTCCCTTCTAACCCCTAAGATTCTGTGATTCTGTGCTGACAAAATTATTACAATCCTGTCCTACAATAACTCTTATATGGACACAGATTGTAAACAAAGAGAAGCACAGGCTTCATTATTTTCATTATTCATTGCTATTACCTTTGTTATGATATCCTGATAATGAGGATGAGTCTATATTATATGTAATATTTTTGTGACATTACTGGGCAACTAATAGTACTTTCATATTCTTTTCTTTGGTACATATTTAAGCATACATTTTATTTAATACTATGTGTAGTACAAATAGTCTACAGAAACAGTTATGTATTTATGAGTTTTCAGAGAAACGCACCACTGCACAAAAGACATTGCCAACTGCAAGTAAGCCGTTTATAATGGTGCAGAATGCAGTACAACACAGTACAGTAGACACTTCCAGTAACAGCGGAAAATCCTGACAAATAAAAAGCAGTGTGGTTTTTTTTTTTGTGTTGTTTAAGGCCACACCCTCAAAGAATTGTCCACTGAAGAAACAGTACTGCTGTTATCTTCCTTTCTTGAAAGCTCTGCTGGGAGAAGAGTTGCTGAACAAAGCAGATTGAACTCTTGGAGAAACCAGGCCTCAAGAGGCTGCTGAAAGCAGCACTGGTCAGCCTGGGTTGTATTTCACTACCAAGGTAAATGGCCCATTTTAGCACACTGGACTTGACTTTGCAGCCATCATATTTCCATCCACCTCTCAGGCTGTAGCTTGAATTCAGTGCATATTTATGCACATTACTTATGTTGTGCTTAAGAGCTGAGCTCAGTGTGCATGCTGGCCAACTGAGCTTCTTCCTTCCCAATCTCACCTACACTAGAGGTGTCTGGATCATGTGAACTGGAGACAGACTCCAGCAAAATGGCTCAGTACCTGCTGCCATTCACCTTCTGCAGAGTGGTCTGGAGGCTGGGGTAAGCTTGCCCTTGCCTGCACTCAAAGATTGTGACAGTGCTCAGAGCTCTGCCTTGCTAACAAGAAGGCAGACACTTTACCTCTGCTACTCAAGCTGCTCTGCTGATATTCAGGTGTGGCAGGTGCTGCAGTAGATCTGGCATTGCAAAGAGTTTTTTTGATAGTAGCTGTGCCACTATTTCATGGGCTAGCAGTAGAAATGGGGCTGGTCATACTGCAATTCATAATGCCTTTAATGGTCAGCTTATTTCCTTTTATCCCTGAAACCTATTAAAACACATAGGTCAAATAACACCTAGAGATGGAGTCATACAGGCCTTTATTTAAACTCAGATAAAACTTTAAATATATGTTGTTGGTCAGAACTTAACCCTGTTTTAAAACAGTGCAGACTTTGTATTGCTGTATATTGCATAAACACAGCTAACATGGAGGATTTCAGGGAAAAAACAAAATCCACACCTCTCCTCACTGAAGAAGCTAATCTGTATTTCCTGTGGCATAGGTGACACAACCCAGATGAATCCCTGCATGTGTTAACATGCATTCAATCCTCCTCAGCTGTTGCTGTATTTCATACAGACTATTATATAGCCTTTGGGGCATGAAGCACGCAAATTACTTGTAACTGCAGTGCTACTTGCTGAGACACTAGACTGCTGACCGACTCTGTGGCAGACTGACGGTACCATTTCCTCTGAATTCTTTTAGGGGGTTCTCCCAACAAAGGAAAGTGGTTTAGAAGTCCTGCTTTTACCTGCTTACTGCCAAGCAAACTCATAACAAACCCCATGCTGTTAACCCATGTTGGAGCTAGAGCCTGCAAGCTGTGTGTCAACAGTGCTTAAAAGCTGGATGAACTCTGCAGTGTAAACTAAATATGCTCGAGTATATATGCACACCTGCAACAGATTAACTGTTCAAAGGTAATTATCAACTAGCCCAAATCTTTCCCAAGTAGGACAGCTTAAAGTTATTTCTCTCTCAAAATCACTGTAATTAGTGTCTAAGCATTCAAAGCTTGAGCTTGTAATTAGGCAACTTACCTAACATAGCTAACTTTCAAACAGAGGTATCTATCTAGGTACTCAGTTTCCTCTTTTTTTCTGAGCATCTGTGACTTCTAACACAGTGTTAGAGAAAGAATTCAAGCCAGCTAACACCACACCAGGCAGGCCCATGTTTTCAAAGGAAATTCTGCCAAAAAAACCCAACAGGAGTCCTGCAGCTAGTTCTTTAAATAGCCTCCTAAAAACGTTTTCCATGAAGTTTCATACTCATGCTTCTACATTTATATTTAAACACCTGATTGCAATTTGGTGTAATTTTGGAAATAATATTTTCTTTAATTAATATTTTTTTTTAAATATAAAGTGGCAGTAGGGTTCTGGAAATACATAATATCCAACCCAAATTCTTACTTGACCAAAAAAAAAAAAAGTAAGCTTTGATGTATAATATAATTCATGTTGCTTGTCTGATTTGCAGCACTGATCTGTGATTTAGAGCCTCATGCTGAAACTAATAGAGAAGAGAACATAAACTACAACATTAAAAAAATCAACACACAGGAAACATTATCTAAACTCCTTGTTACAGCTGTTCTCCCAGAAGCAGTTTTCCTTTCCTTCTCTCACCCCTATGATCTGTTGTCATTTTTTGCAATACATGTCTAATTCACTCAAATTGCAGCCTCCAGAAAAAGCTGGTCAAGAATTTTCTAAGCGGAAAGTTTTTCAGTGAAAAATGTAGAAACACTGAACCCAGAAGGTTTCACAGAGGCTTTCTATTGTCAAAAAACTTCCACTACCTACTTTCTGCCAGTTCAGCTGTTGGCCTGTGGAGATGTCTAGGTCCTTAGGGCTGCAAAGGAGACTGACCATACAGATGAAGCCCCAGCTCCCAAAATCCCAGGAGCCTCCATCTCTATCTGAAGTGTTTAGTTCAGATGACTGGTTTTGCAAGTGGGAGAAAGGAGTCTGCAGTCTTGAGAGCTCCCATTTGAGAGGTTCTCTCAGGGTTTTCCACCACACCACCACACATTCTAATGGCAATTTTATAATTATAGAGTCCCTGGTAGCCATGTTCAACCAAGGGTCTGCCCAGCTCCTGAGACTTCCTTTCAGTTCAGGAGTCTCCCTGAGGATTTTTTTATGTTTCTCAGTCTCGTTTTCTGAAATGTCAACCTAAAATAGTTACTTTCTGTGAAAAATTTCAAATTGCCTATGTTTTTTCTGAGTCAATATTAAAGCTTTTTTGACATTAGAATTTCCCTGGAAAGGGATATCCCAAGCTTTGAAATGCCATCCTCTAGGCACATTGGGAAGAGCTCTTCCAGAAATCTGACATTCAGGATGTAGGACATTACACCATGACAGGCACAGGTAGAACTCTTCATCTGAGTTGCAGGGGAAGTATTCTAAATCATATCAATTTCCCCAACTTTAGAAAAGAATTAACATATCTCTCCAAACAGTTTTTCTGTGCTAGTACTGTCTCCAGGCAGACACATCACAGAGTCAACAGTGCTACTCCCTTAATCATTCAATCATTCAAATGTCTTTCTCCTGAACAGCAAAGCTGCATGTAGATATATTAAATCCATGAATCTGGCAGAGGAGGTATTTTCATCTGTGACCAAATGTCTGTACGTTCAGATTAGAAACCTGGATGTACAAAGAGATCAATCAGATAACACATAATTCTTCAATTTTTTCATTTAAATGCGATTTCCATAAAACAAATATGGGAAGCTTAGTCATGTTGAAGGGTTCACTATAGCGGAGTAAAGTGGTCCTGTAATACCCAACAGCTATAAATCTTGCACTTAATATTGTTCAGAATTAGGGAAACGTGTTTCCTTTTAATTTTCTTGACATTCCATGCATACACAAACACACGCATAAATATATATATATATTTGATAGGTATGCTGATTTTAAGAAAACTGGGACATGTGTCTTTCTCATCTAGTCTACATTTCTTTGCACTGTGATTTCTTATTTTCTTGTTACAGAAGAGTTGGCACTGACTGAATCAATGCTTGTTCACAGGAAATAAGCAGTAAACAGTGATGTTCAAAAACACAGCTCTGAAATGGAAGTTTCATTTTAAGTTTTATAGCATTTAATTACAATAATATCCAAATTTTTTTCTCATGTTTTGAGGAGAACCTCCAAATACTTGTTCCAATAAATAGTAAATATCAGAAAGTTTTTCTTTAAAAAAAAATTAATAGGAATTAAACACTATTTTCTAGTCAGCTCCAAGTAAAAAACTCACATATGGTAGCTGAGTAATCCAAAGCTTAATGCCCATTAAAATATTTTTTTGCATGTGTCCAAACAGCAAGTGATTTTAAATGTAAAACTATATTTAAAATATTTTAAGATGTAATTATATTATCATTATTTTATTAATACCTATTTCATATACAAGGCATAGTATAGTTCCAGTATTTATACATAGGCAAGCAGTGTTCTGGGTAAGATTACAAATAATGGAGGCATATTCAGATGGTAATTCATCAGATCCTCCTGGAAGGTAATCTGATCATTAATGACAACTATTGTCTGCTGTCCTGGTTTGAGCCAGGGTGAAACAAATATTCTCTTTGCTGATTATTTTTTTCTTTCGGTGAACTTTTTTAGCAGTGCTAGTGGACTGATAACAACCAAGGACACTTCTGAGTGTCTGCAGCTTCCCCTCCCATAGGGGAGCAGACTAGACTGAAGGCAGGATCAGCAAATCAGAATATTCCCTTCTCATAATATTTTCTCTATTTGGCTTTCAGTATAGGCTAAGACATCACGGAAGTCAAGCCTTTTGTTTCCTTTTTCTATCTCTTTTTCTGCTTACTGGGGATGGGGTGTTGGACATCCCTTTATAAATATATATTTTCCCTTATCAGTAATAATTAAAATTAATCTGTTTCACTTTTCAACCCAGAAAGCCTCTTTCTCTCTCATTTTTTCTCCCTTTTTCCCTACCTTGGGGGAGGGGAGGTGGGATTAGAAACATTATTGTTATTGGTTTGACTGCCAACCTGTAGCCAAACTGTGACAGGCTGGCAGGTAATTTGATCATTAACGACAACTACTGTCTGCATAGATAACTATGATGACTGGGCCAGACTATTTTCTCAGCAGTTCTGATGGAGTTTTAATGGGTTCATGAGCAAACATATACTTTCAGCATCTAGAACATTCTATGGAAATTCTTTCCATACGTTAACTACACACTCTGGGAAGAATTACCTCATTCTGCCTATTTCAAATCTGGTGCATGATCACCTCACCTCATTTTGGCATGATCTTGAACTAGTGGGGACTAAAAATAAACAAAAGGAACTCCCAGAGTCATTATGCATGTCTGTTTACCCCCATTCTAACTATGATTTGGTGGGTTTCCTTTAAAACATCCTTGGTTACCCTTTTCCACTGGGCAAAGGTAGATTCTTACTTAACTTCTATCCCTTCTTATACAGAACCAACTCCATACCTTTAGGTATCCCATAGTCTGTCTCTATATGCCCTTCTTCTAATTTATGGTACCACTTCTTAGAAAAAGGAACAAAAAAGTGAAGAGAGTTTTCAAGGCACACATGTGCTAGAGCTATATAAACTGGTGTGACGATAGTCTGCATATTTTTTTCCTAATAATTCCCTACATGCTGTTTGCCGTTCTGTTTTTATCACTTGGAAATGTAATATGCCATTTTATTACCCACAAATCTTCAGAGAGCCTTTATATTTACTCCACCAAATCACATACTGTCATCAGTAAGGTTTGTCACCTTCCTGTTCATCCCTTTTCCCTGATCATTTATTGTCAAAGTAGCCCCGGCACATACACTGTGGAACTCTATTGCCAAACTTCCCCCTTTGGAAATAGAAACCATTTATTCCAACTCTTTACTCTCCATCTTCTAAGAAAGTTATTTGAAAATGTGATGGCCTTCCCCTTTATACCATGACAGCTGAATTGCTCTAAGGCCCTTTGAGAAGGGACCTTTTCAAATACCTTTTAGAAATCCAAGCAGAGCATATCAACTGCATGCCCCCGTGTATACACATACAATCTTCTTCAAAGAACTACAACAGTTTTTCAAAGCAAAATCTGCTTAACTTTTCCTTAGTTTGTACAATTTATTCATATGAACAATAGTTCCTCTTTCAGAAGGGTGCCCACCAATATTTTTTGTACAGGTACTCTGTCATTACCATGATGTCTTCTGGAGCCTCCCTCTAAAATTGGAATGGCATTAACCATCTTCTAATTCTGTGACACTAAGGCAGCTTTAACTGTAAGACTGTATTTTACAGCTTAATAGCTCAGCTGTTGGGGTTTTGAGCTCTATTAAACTCTGAATAAATCTTGATGATGTTTTACTACTTATTTTAATGATTTATTCTATTATGCTGTCTTTTATACCAATTCAATTTGAAACCACTTGGCCCCAGGTACAGCTCCAAAAAAACCACCAAAAACAAAAACAAAGATAAACCGGTTCTGGTGCAGCAACCAAGTTCTTTCAAGATGAAACCAAGGTGTTAAATATTCATGTCACTTTTTTGCTCTCGGTTGCTCTTTTCCTCTTATATTTTCCTGCTTTCGGTCATACAGACTGTCTGGCTTCTTTCCTGTTCCCAACATGTTTAAAAAAAAGAGGATTTATCATTAGTTCTTGTGCTTTTTCTTCCTATTTGTCCCCTCAAATTTTTTTTTTTTTTTTTTTTTTTTTTCAGAGGGGAGGCAGACATTATTGTGTCTACTTCACTGTCTGAGTACAGCTTCCTGATAAAATCCCCTACAGTCTGACTATTTTCAAAGCTGTGTTGCTACAGAAATTGTTTGCCATTGGAAACACATAAAACCACAAAACCAACTTATATGAACTTAACTTGATCAAATTGTCATTCTGGATTAAATTTTCAAATGTTTTCAAACCAGTCCCATTTTTTCAACATGTAAGATTGCACATACACTTTCCTGGCAGTATCATTTGCCCACAGGTTTTCTGTGGGCAAAATCAAACCACATTGGCCTGCCAGTGACACTGCTCAAGAAGTGTGAATACGATCATGTTTCTAAACACCAAGGAGCTACTTTTCAAAATGTTGGCCTACAATGTCCTTTACTATTATTTGTCAAATCAGAGACATAAGGGTTTAGGTATTTCCTTGATCCCCTGTCTGAAATGTCCTAAACTATAGCTTGAGTAAAAGGTTGCCAGCTTAATAGTCATGTGGCTTCTTTTGTGGTGACATCCCAGTTAACCAACATGAAGAGACGTATAACTGCAGTAGACATGTCTGTGTACTCAGTGGTCTGTAACTAATACTTTTGCAACCACCCAGAAACTGCATCAGCCACCTCAACTTTTCAGACTTCTCTCAACAGTATTGCCAGCTGCACCCACTTCTGAAAACTCATGAGAGCCTTTTGTAGTGAGCAGAGCATAGACGGTCTGCTTCACCAACTTTCTTTGTATAGCTTCATGCTTCAGCAGCTTTACAGCACATGGGCTGGATCTGAGAGGTATGACAGAAATTTTCAAATGACAATAAAAGACCAAGAAAACCTCTCCAATGTTGTAGGCTTGTCAGACTGCTCAAACCAAACATGAAAGGCATCTTAGGGCCCAGACACATTAGCTGCCATCAGAATGCTGACCAAATCTACCAGAATACTGTGTTTCCTTTCCTGGCAGGCCAGTGTATCAGTGAATGCATGCAGTTACCTGTCTGTAAAATCCCATAGTGTTCACCAGTTTCTATGAAGATGGTAGTTATTTGCAGTCCTTACTTGTAGAATATTGAACACTACTTGGTATTCAAGTAAGTGTCAGAAAGCATGGTGTGTCTCTTCTGCCTCCTGTTACTGTGCATGTATTCAATAGCTGCAGTATTAATCTACGTGACACAGTCATAGCCTGTGAGCCAGCTGAAAACAGGAACACTTCACTCTCATCAGTCACGTCTTCAGGTTGCAGATATGAAGGAAAAATCTTAAATCATTATTTTCCAATTGTTTTCTGTCAGTACTTCCGTAGTCACAATGCTGCCACAGAATTCTGATGTTCTCATTCCTGCAACACAGAGCCTTACAATCCAAGTCCTTTCATTTTTGATTGTTCAGTGTAGAGAATGTATGCGGATCTAAAGGTTTTCGAAACCACTCTTTAATTTGCTCAGGGAAAGGCAAAAGAAAGGATAGGAAATAATTTCTAAGCAGAGATCCATTACATAGATATTTCTAAGCAGAGTCTCATTACATTAGCTTTTGTGCAGGAGCTGAGGTTTCCATTTCATCTGCCCACCAGCTGAAATAAGAGTAATTTAGCTTTTTCTTTTCATAACCCTGCTAGAGTTTTAATTGCTCAGTATTGTGCCATTTACTCATTAACAATTTACTAACTGTTTAAAGCAGCACAAGGGACCAAGCACAATGCATAACAGGTAAATAAAGCAGCTGTTCTCTTTCAGAATCAAGTGCCAAAACCAAAGATGACAAAGTAGTCCTTATTAGCCTTGCAGAACTCATCAAATAAAAAACATCAAGGCAACTTTATAGCTTCATCTCATTGTTGTAGTAGGGTGGCTACAGGGTAGAAATATTCAGTCACTACTGAGATGGAAAAATTTTCATTTCCCAGCTCAGAATTACAAAAAGTTAATGTATCACCTCTACATCTACCACCTCCTTACAGCATTTTCAGTTCTTCTAGTCGGAGAAAATTAGAGATAAACCTAGATAATTTAGGATTGATTTGATCTACACCTGAACAACCATTAAAATACCATTTTTTCTAGACTGCAGGCCGTCCTTATATAACACATGTGATGTGCAAGTCCACCATTACGTTTCTCATAAAACTGTCTAATGTGTTACCTCTGCCAGCAGGGTAACATGAAACAGTAAAAAAAAACCAAAACAAAACTCTAACAGTATTGAGGAGGCTTTTTTAAACTACCACCAGAAAGCCCCTTTATCTCTTATGTGCAATGCAAATTGGTAATGAGGATGTGTTTTAAGATTGTGAAATGTAACATTACACAATAGTCCCCCTAATAAAACATTTATGAAATTATGATAGATGAAAATGATGTGAAATCAACAGCTAGGCTTACACAAAATAGGTTTCTCCAAAATAACCAAAAGAAACATCTGAACTTAATGTCATGTAAGGAAGGAAAAAATTCAAACACTCCTCAGAGATGAGAAATTTTGCTAGAGTCACAAGACACAGACTGAAGGAAAGAGGTAGTCACGTAAAATAAAGACATAATTGCTTTTCAAGATGAGTTCCATTACCTGCAAAACTTTTACTTAAGCAAGTAACACATATCTTTTTTAATAGTCCCATATACAGTCAGCAGGCTGTTCATAGCAGTATTTAAAGGACCAGGCCCTAAATTAATTTTAAAATAAGACTGTTTACCTCACAGCAAACTGTAATGAAAATTGGTTTTAAAATGCCTTAAAATCCCCAAATATTTTATTTGTAGTGAATTTCCAGTTCACTGTGGTCATCACAGTACCCCCAGGATTTCTACTCAATTAGTGAATTCTCTGTCAATCATTAATTGATATTTTATATCTAATAAATGTTTAATTACATTTAAATTACATACTCATATAAGTAAGTACTCAAATCAAGCCCTTCATCAGACGAGTAATCCATAGCAAAACAAGGGGAATTAAGCAGCTTCCTCACACAGCTTCACCCCATTACATGTACATGCTGTAAGGTGACTGGCTGAAATAAATCAATTTACTCCTGTTGTCACTTTCAGAAACAAAAACACTTAGGAACGTTTAACTTCAGGGTCCTCTCACTATTCATAGTGACAGCTCTGTGGCCATCTGAATCAGTCTCTGCAGAGGTACAGAAGAATTTTCTAAAGATGAAGCCGGTGTGCTGGACCATTAAGCCTCTGAGGCACCAAAGAAAACACAAAAGGATTGTCAGTGGTGGGTCCAAGACAGAAAAAAGCTTTGAAATATAAGAAGGGATAAAAAGAAAAGCCTGTACAAGTATGTTATCCCCAGTCAGATAAAAATACCAGCAAAATGGATGATAAAGCTAGATTTGAAAAGCTGCTGTCCCTGGGAGAACCCCAACTCATGCATTTTTACTGTAAACCTGACACATTGGTGTGTTGCAACTTAGTCTTAAGTGCCCACAGTGACTACAAGCTTGGCAAAAAGAGTAAGAAATTTCCAGAGAAGTAGTAGGCTGTACAAGCTCTCTGATTGCTGATTTTATGCACATTTCACCTACTGTATATCAAAGAGAAGATGATGTTTCACCCAAGTTGCTTTTCAAAAGATGTCACATTTCAATTTGTCCTAATGGTGCCATAGAGAATATATAGCCACAAATAAAGTCAGTGATGAAGTGGTTTGGTGTATATTAGATAGCTTAAGTTGTTCCTGGGGTATATTTGTAACAGAAATGTATTTTTGAAATAACAAAATGTGACATTTTTATCAAAGTAAAACAGTGTATTCAGGCAGATCTTGAATTCAGCTTCGTTTCCCCCATACAAAATCACCAGTTGCAGCCTTTTATGAAGGATGTGAATATTTTACACTTAATTTTGCAGCCTTTTGATTTATCTGGGACAATTGTATACAAATATCCAGAGTTCCACATCCACAATAAATATCAGTTTTACCAGTTCATAGACCAGCACATTTTGGTCTGTCTGTCTCTGTGCAGATTTATGTTGGACATAAGGATTGGAAGCAAAGAAAAAAGGAATTATGCTGAAAGGCCTGACTACAACCTCCTTTCGGGTCACTGTAGAGAGCAAAGAGGTTTCCCCTCAGCCTCCTCTTCTCCAAAGTAAACAAACCCAGTTCCCTCAGCCTCTCCTTGCGAGACTTGTTGTCTCTATACTGAAGGCAGACTAAGACAAGAAGAAAGTGTTCTCATGGTATGCTTCATTACAATACTTCTTACACTACATAAAAGCCATCACAACATGTGTGATTAAGAGCCATTCTGAAGTTTCTGTAAGAGCATGGAATGTGAACTTTCAGTAGGGTCAGTATATGGGGAAGAAAGGAAAAAGGCTAGCGTAATAGATATTCATACACACTAGGAGAAAGAGATGGATCTATGGACTACTTTTCTCCATCATCCTGCTGTGCCTCCTACCTTTTGCTTCCTTCCCCAACTTCCAAAACCAGGACTTCAAACCAAGTCCTTACCTATCTCCCCTCATCTACTTTATGTCCCACTGCCACAAACAATGACCCCGAGCTATGTTTCAGCCTCCTGCACCCTCTTACTTCTCATTAGGAGCCCTGATGCCAAGCCCTCTTTTACCTTTGCACATCAAGGCATTGCCACCTAAAGCATATTTTCTCTCCTGACTCCCATGCTATCTGCCATGGCTCTCTTCATGCAGAGCTGAACTAGAAGCACAAGTTGGGACAATGGCTTAATTCTTCCAAATGCTCCAAGGCACAGCAGAGCAACCTGAGGAGCTGAAAACACAAGCAAACACTGAGAAAGAGACCTCTGATCAGCTCATTGGTGTCAATTGCTTCTGTGTCTAGTGAACCAGGGATGTAACTCCCCAGAGCCAGAGCTGGGAGATGACATCCTTCACAGGGAAGACACGGAGCTGTTGGAGAGGGTCCAGAGAAGGGTCACGAAGATGATCAGAGGGCTGGAGCACTTCTCCTGTGAAGACAGGCTGACAGAGTTGGGGCTATCCAGCCTGGAGAAGAAAAGCCTTCCAGTACCTGAAGGGGCTATAGGAAAGCCAGAGAGGGCAGTTATAGGACAAGGGGTAATGCTTTTAAACTGATAGAGGGGACATTGAGGTTAGACATCAGGAACCATTTCTTCACCATGAGAGCAGTAAGGTGCCTAGGGAGGTTGTGGAAGCCTCCTCCCTGGAAGTGTTCAAGGCGAGGCTGGATGTGGCTTTGTGCAGCCTGGTCTAGTGTGAGGTGTCCTTGCTCATAGCAGGGAAGTTGGAACCTGGTGATATTTAAGGTCTCTTCCAACTGAAACCATTCTATTATTTTATGATTCTATGAAGTCTGTTAACTAAAAAATTGTTGCTAGTCTCAAGTAGTTCTCTCTTTCTCTCTCTTTTTCTATTAATTCCATTTCTCTCAGCTGACCACTGCAATATAAATTGCTAGCTCCTCCCAGAGAACTGCAAAAAAAAAAATTATAAAAATTACTGTGGACTTCCAACAATGGAAATCAAATAATAAAGTCTAGTGTCTCTCATGTCACTTCACAACTGAAACTTTATGTTTTGAGCTAGTTTATTTAAGATTGTTGTGTAAAGTTTCTATAATATTGTCTCCCAGAAATGGTTAGTAATTAACAGTTTGGCAACCTCCTAACGCAGCTGCAGATATTAAAGAGGCAATTGTATATGAATTATAAATGCTTCATTAAGCCACCTTCAGTGGAGTTCCCTGAGTCTGAGATGCAATACCACAAGTGAAGAAATTACTCAGGTTTGCATTTTATTTCCTTGTTTCTGGCTGAGACTCTTGCAAGCATCATTTGGAAAGGGTATGCTGGCTTGGAAGATACCGACAATTACATTGGAAGTAACAGAACATTCTTTTTCTTCCCCAGCGCATTACTAAAAAAAAAAATTACAGCAGTTAGAATGCGTGATAAAACAAGAATACTGTTTTTTAAGAAACAACTTATTTTCATACATCATGCAACAGGAGATTCCCACAGGGTGGTTTTCATTATCCCCTTCAGAGGCATGGATTGTCTAAAAACTGAATTTCTACTTTTGAAAAATGCTAGATTTACAACCCTGTTGACTGACAGTTACTTGTGACAGAGCAGGCCTAGCCAGCTGCATGCAATTTTTTTACACTGATCTGGCAAAATGCCTGAGCAGTTACTGGGAAAGAACATAGCAGAAGGGTAGTAACAAGCAGCTGGAGGGCAGTAGTAGCTTAAGTGCTACAGATGTTTACAAAATGTGTTTCTGTTCACAGTTCAGAAAACAGCTGAAAACTGAGTTCCCAACCACAGTTTCAGCAACCAAGATTTTTTCAAATCCCTTGCACTTACCTACACAAAGATAAAGACCTAGAGAAATTTCAGTGGCAAAAAGAGAAAGCAACTCCTGCTTGAAAACATATCAAAAGTTCAATAGTAAATGAAAAATTAAACAAATCTACACAATAACTTTAATCTCTCTTGAATAAATTAGTTTGAAATGTGCTAGTGCAAACAACAGCAGAGAAGTGGTTTTTTTCCTATACTTCCAACACTCCTCCCATTTTGCTTTCTGTAGACAGCAAAATCTCCAGTGTCCCAGGACCAGACTTCTCCTCAATTCAGTAAAAATTCCTATGCAATTATTTCTAGGCTGTATTAATTTATGTAGTAAATTGATTTTAGAAGATGTCTGAACAGAGTGACCTTCCCCAAAGTATATAGAATAGAATAGAATAGAATAGAATAGAATAGAATAGAATAGAATAGAATAGAATAGAATAGAATAGAATAGAATAGAATAATATTGCTTAGAAAAGACCTTTAAGATCATCAAGTCCAAACATTAACCTAGCACACTACCAAGTCCACCAGTAAAACATGTCCTTAAGCACCATGTCTATATAAATCTTTTAGATACCTCTAAGGAGGGTGACTTGGTTGCTTCCCTGGACAGCCTGTTTCAATGCCTGACAACTCTTTGAGTAAAAAAAAAAAAAAATCATAATATTGAATTGAAAGCTTCCCTGGCACAACTTGAGGCCATTTCCTCTTTTTCTGTTGCTTGTTACTTGGGAGAAGAAACTGACACCTACCTTTCTACAACCTCCTTTCAGGTAATTGTAGAGAGTGATGAGGTCTCCCCTCATCCTCCTTTTCTCCAGACTAAACAACACGAGTTCCCTCAGACACTCCTTATGCCCATAACATCTTAAAGCACTATCCAAAAGACCACTCTTGCATTCTTCCATTTCAGACATGGAGAAAGCATAGTCATATGTTTGAGGTCACTACTTTTTCAAGGTCAGCCAGGGAAAAATTGTTGTTCATTTCCACAGGTACCACAATTCTTTCCCAGACTTACTTCTCTGGAAGTTCTCTGCTTGTCTTGTGGGAGAAATATGCCTGGATGCAATTTGATACAAACTGGAAATAATATCAACATTCATACTTTAAATTACAGTTAAGATGATACAATAGACACCTATCCCAAACTTCATGAGCATTGTCAACTCCACCTTGAGAACACGAAAGTGCAGTAACATGAAGGACAACAAAAGAGTCCTTCTGCCCTTCCCCAGATCCTCTTGTCTCTCCTGGGCACACATCCTCTACATCTCATCCTTTTTGTGTCTACTATTATAACTGATACTGGACACCTCTGCTAGGAAAGCCATTTTCATTGCCCAACACCTTTCCCACAAAACTGATGGTTTCCAAGCATAACCTTTGCATAACAAACGACATCTATAGTAATAAACTAAACCAATCAAGGGTCTGGACACAGGAACTGCAACTCAGCTGGTTACATGGTAGATTTGGCACACTTTTGACAGAGGACAGCTAGCATCCAGACAATTCTTGAGCATGGCTTGGGAGTTGGCAGGGACTTTGAGCAGGAAGCCTGATTTGGAATTTGATAGTATGAATGAGCCAGATGATGTGTGCTAAAAGACCCACCATTGTTTCAGAAGTTCTTAATAGCCATGGTGAAGACACAGTAACATGGGCTAAGAACTGAACAAATAACCCTGGGCCCAGGGCAGACTGGTACTTAGGCAGGCCTGATTAGAGCCAGGAATGGCAGTGCATCCTGCAGTCCCACATCCAGATGCCACCACAGCTGCAGCCCAGGCTGCTGCATGCTGTGTACCACCTATTTGTAGTGGTTAGCAGTATAGACAGTTTAATTAACTTTGTTACTGGTCTTTACAGCTTCAGTAAAATGTCCCATGGGTCATGTCCTGTTGGACAATCCTGTCACATTTTTTTCTGAGTGAGATAAAGCAGGCACAGGACAAACCCTTGAACAGAATCCTTACAGTAAATTCATTTCCGTTTTCTAGCCATACTGGTGATCAAACTGAAGAGGCAAACGAGGTAAATATGTCTTTCACTAGATCTTCTAGATGTGTACTCTAAGTAAATAATTTAAGCAGGCAAACTTCCTCAATCCAAATTGCAGGGCATGGTACTAATTTTTAGACTCCACATCCTAATTTCCTTTGCACAGAATGGGGCATGCAAAGAAGAATTGTAACACAGGATCAAAGCACAACCTGCATGTACACATAAGTTTAGAATCTGAGGTGACTTTGTCTTCATTTTTGAACAGTAGCTTTAGTGCCCATTCTTTTCTCTGTTCTCAAAAAAATTAAGAGATATCTCCTTACTTTCTATACCTTCAGTCACATGGATTAAAAGTAAATCTGGTAAGGTTTCCCTGAACAAT
This sequence comes from Hemiprocne comata, assembly GCA_020745705.1. Taxonomy (NCBI): domain Eukaryota; kingdom Metazoa; phylum Chordata; class Aves; order Apodiformes; family Apodidae; genus Hemiprocne; species Hemiprocne comata. The sequence goes on from CM036616.1 coordinate 46,786,112, forward strand.
AGCAGATCTTTGAGTAAAATGGGTCATGTTACCCTTTATTTGTGAAAGTGTAGACAAGCCTGGAAGTATCTGAATCCTGGCACAATAAGTATTCATTTGAATATGTAAACCATCTGTCTGTTGTGGTCTTGTTTGTAAAAGTGTCAGTCTACTGAAGAAAACGAGTGTGATTTAGATTATTCTTAATGTAAGGTGAATAGTGAATACTTATTTATGTATATGCTAAAGAATTCAGAGACTACATCTGAAAAATATTAACTGATGGTATTTATTGGCCAATAGCTGTTAAATGCACAGTAGTTGAGATTGATAGATGGGGAATTTTATTTCTAAGAATGGGCTAATAGTAAGTGAGTATTATTCCAGATTAAGATTTCAACCAGTTTCTTTTTCTTACTCAGTCAACAAGATACCATTTCACAACAACGGTCGCATGACAATGGCATTGTTTTGACTACTGTTTTATCCATGTCAGAAACTCATTTCAGAAGTAGGAATTTTTGATATTTCCATTAAGTCAAGAACCTGTTCTTCAGGTAGAGTGCAGTATACATGTCATTATCCATGGACAAACCTCAGAAGAAGAGGAAGACACACTCATATTGGCAAGGTATACATCTGGATTTCCTTTATCATGTTTTTCTTTATTATTTGTACATAACCTTAAGTAAACACAAAAAAATTAGTACTTAACTCTTCTCACTGAATGTCTACTTTGAAGGCATACTGAAAATAAGGTTTATAGAGGAGGAAAAAACAAAGCCAATTTTAAAGGTGTCATCAGTAAGAATAACACGGTAAAAAGGCTCTCACATAGGCACATACTTGTAAGTGTTTATTCAGGTTTTATTTGCAAAGTCTTTTGAAAAGCTGCTATAATGCCAACCTTTCGGCAGACCCAGAAAAAAACAACCAAAAATATCTTTAAGTTCAAGACACTGACCCATTATTGCAAACGTACATGGAGTTGCTCAAAATAGTGGTTCAAATGGGCTGAAGCTTCCAGTTAAAGTTCTGTTTCCATAGACTAGGGAGCCCTGATACAATCTGATGTCTATGAAAACATCTGTGGCTTTTGCTGCACACGGTCGTTACGCATGTGCTTTTTTGAATTAAGGCATCTAGGTGCATCAAACAATACACATTACAGCTGAAGTAAAAGCAAGAGGTCATTGCTGAATAGTCATAGAAATATCCTTTTCACAGTAAATATAGCATTGAAACAATGCCAAACAACATTTCTGGAGATACTATATTGAAACATCTAGAAAAATAATTCAGAGTTTTATCATCTTGAGTGAGCTAAAGGCATGTGAAAAGCATTCACCTGCTTAAAGCAGGGATATTAATCTTAAGGTTTTCCTTGTATTGGGGCAGACTGCTCAGTTTCTTGGCCCCCCACCCAGCTTTGACAGTGGTATGTAATTTTGCCCAGGAAGCTTTCAGGCTGCAACTGCCTTAGACCCTTTTTCTTCTTACTCCACACAAGAAAAAAATTCAATGCTTGTTTTTGCCTGCAAAAATTACTGCTGCTCAGCCCACCTTTATTCAGGAAATGTCATTGTAGGAATGTTTTTCCTTCTCCCCTTAATAGGACTTTAATATGGAAGACACTTCATAGAAATCCTGAAAGAGAACTCTCTTATGTTCTGCAGTAAGGCAACTATATTTCACTACCAAAATGGGTAACTATTCACAGACCAAAAAGATTTTGGAAACCATGACTAACATCAAAAAGCTCAAAAAGGTTTCCATTATTATATTGGGCTCAAGAATAAGAATAGACAAATCAAAAAGGTGTTCCCAAGAGATATTCCATTCCTAATGTGCAGAAAACATTTTTTAAAAAGCTGGATTTCCATATGAAATTTGAATTAGAATGTAAAGGAAGCTTTGTACTACAGTTTTGTACTGTGCACACACAAAATCTATCAGATGGTAGAACTAAAAATACCATAGCTTTGAACATTTTTTCCATATTCTTATTAGAGTTAAAAGCATGCCCATTGATCTAGGAAGAACAATTTGCCAATAATTAGACCAGCAAGGGAAGACCTAGGATTTTTATCAGGAGAGTGAAAGGAGGAGGTGCTCAAACTTCACAAGTACAAGTTTAATACATATGAAAAACGAATGACTCATACCCTTCCTTACAGCAAAATAAATACAATTATGCTAGTCACCATATCAAATTACTATATAAAGCCACAAGTCCAAGGTTTATTGATTCATACAGAGATTCAAATAGTTTATTATAGACAGCAATACTGTTTGAGATAATATCCTAGTTTGAGCCATGATGAAGCCAATTTTCCTTCTACTGATTTTTTTTTCTTCAGTAGGCTCTCTCTTAACTAGCAGCAATTTTTCCAGCTGGTGAACTGATAACACTGGAATGTTTATGTTTCTGCTGAAACACCAAGGTCACTTTGCTCTCCTTTGTTGAATCTGCAGCTTCAGATGGTAAAGAAGCAGAAGAGTTGTATCTGCAGCCCTCCCATAGGGAGAAGTGGACTAGACGGACAGTAAAATTGACCAAAGTATTCCATTCCGTATATCTATGTAAGCTCAGTGTAAGGTCAGAGACCATGGAAATCAAGCCCTTCCTGATTGTTCCTCCTCTCTCTTCCATTCATGCCCAGTGTCCAGGGAGGACTCCATCTATCCATCACTGTTGATCCCCTGCCTCGTGCATTCCTGACCCTCATCACTCTCCCCTCAGCTCCTGTCTGCTCTGCTGCTCTCTCTGGCAGTGCTCTGGGACATCTCAGAACTGCTCACAGCTCAGGAGATGCCCTGGGAGTTGCAGGGGGTGGGGGGGAGGCAATAGGGGTTTGCACATTCCTGAACATTGTATACAATTGTACATATTTTCTTTTATCATTACTGTTTAATTAAAGCTGTCTAGTTTAGTTTTCAATCCGAGAAATCTCTCTCCTCTATTCTCTCCTTTCCTTCCCTGGGTGGGAGGGGGAGGGCATAAAATTCATTGTTGTTGCTGGTTTAATTGCAAACCATTACAATAATTTATTGGTGCCCAACGTGAGGCTAGAATTTTAGCCCAGGCTATAAATTTTCACTAATTGGTGAATCTTTAGAATTCCATCTCTGATGGAAGGAATCCCTCAGATAGCTATGAGCAACACTTCCACTGAGTATGTTGATGGATTTAAAAGTGGAGAGACACTTTCTGCAGTGTTTCTGCTGGATCTTTTTTCCAATATGCAGTCGTACATGTGGTGTGCAGCCAGGATAATACTGCTCTGTGTAGCTGCTCTTGTTATTGTTTTATGGTTTATCAAAAAGCCATAATCTACCATGTGATAAGCCATTTAGTGATAACAGGGGTTTTGATACTGATCTATAGGGTGGCACCATAGAGTGAGGATTTTCATGTGAACAGAAAGGTTTATGTTGGTAATGACAGGTTCAGTTTTACCTCTCCGTTTTCTCTTGGACTGAATCTCCCAACTTTTGATCTAAATGGCATTGTTTCAGTAGAGATGCTTCTGCTGAATGTTTATAGTGTACTGTAGATGCATAGAATGATCACAATCTGCTTTGCCACAGGCAAGGTTGCTGCCACCACTGCTGCTGCTGCTAGTACTAAGGCCTCTCCTACTCAATCCAAACAAACAAAAGTTAAAGTTAATCCTGTGACTAGGAGTAAAGCAAAGAAACATCCATCTGAAACTACAAGAACATGTTTAACAGTAGAGGACCCCTTTTTAAAAGCACTGTTACAGGACGTAACCAAACAAGCAGACACTTCTAAAACAGGTAAAGGAGCAGGCCCTTCTCAGGCTGATAGAAAAGCAGGCCACTCTCAAGCAAATGACAATTATCTTGTCCAATCTTTCCCTCTAAAGGAGTTGGATCTCATGAGAAAGGACTTCACCCACAGTGAAGGTGAGCTGCTTCTTTGTTGGTTGCTCTGATGCTTTGATAGTGGGGCTGATACCTATGACGTGAACTTTCATCCACAAGAAGCCAAGCAGTTGGGATCCCTGGCCAGAGATGCTGGTATTGATAGAGCATTTGGTAGTAAGACAGGAACTACCACCCTATGGAGCTGACTTCTTTCAGCTGTGAGGGAGAGATACACCCATAAGGGTGACATTGTCTGGTACCGAAGTAGAGCACCCCATGTTGAAAGAGCCATCATATATTTGAGAGAATTAGCTGTGCAAGAGGTGGTCTATGGTAACCATAGGGATTACAAATTCTGATGACATCCTGTGCAACACACCCATGTTCTAGAGGTTTGTGCAGGCTGTACCAGCAGCACATGCCCATATATTTTCCTTCATGGGATGCTTTGATGCCTACAAAAGACCAATTGTGTGTGAATTGGCTTTGAAACCACGACAGTATGGAGACATGATCTCTGATCCCCATCAGTTCCACACTTCAGCCATTGAAAAAATGACGGACAGAAGGAATAAGATGACAAACAGATGGGAAGGTAAACCCCAGTATCTCCCTAGAGACAACTGGTCTCGTGTTGCAGCCATAAAGAGGAGACACCCTGCTACAAGACAGCAGCAAGGAGACACTTGACACCACCTATGGGGTCTCTTGCATGATCATTATAAAGAGGTCATGAAAACCTGGGACAATAAACCCACTGATATTCTCCAGATACGAGTACAAGAGCTGCTAAACAGAACAAATGCAGGAAATGGTCCTTCCAGCAAGAAGGCTGTTCCAGTCTCCAGTGACCAGTCCTTCCACCAGGATGGTGCATTGAGCTCAAGTAGTCAATAATAGAGGTGCCCTGCCTCCGGCCAGGAGGAGAAGAGGGACAACCAAACTTATTGGACTGTGTGGATTTGGTGGCCTGGCACATTAGAACCACAAAAGTATCAAGCCCTGGTGGACACTGGTGCACAGTGCACCCTAATGCCATCAAATCCCAAAAGGACAGAATCCGTCACTATCTCTGGAGTAATGGGAGGATCTCAAGAACTGACACTTGTGGAAGCTGATATGAGCCTCACTGGTAAAAAGTGGCAAATGCACCCTATAGTGACTGGCCCAGATGTTCTGTGCATCCTTGGCACAGACTATCTCAAAAAAGGATATTTCTGTGACCCCAAAGTGTACCAGTGGGCCTTTGGTATAGCAGCTGTAGAGACTGAGGACACTCAACAGCTGCATACTTTGCCTGGCATTTCAGATGACCCTTCTCTAGTGGGGTTGCTGAAGATTGAAGACCAGCAGGTGCCAATTGCCACTTCAATGGTGCATAGACCATATCCCACCAACAGAGACTCTGTGATCCCCATTCATAGGCTGATCCAGCAATTGGAGAGCCAGGGAGTGATCAGCAGGAACTCACTCACCCTTCAACAGTCCTATCTGGCCAGTGCGGAAGCCTGATGGTGAGTGGAGGCTGACAGTGGTCCATCGTGGCCTGAATGAGGTTACACCACCACTCAGTGCTGCTGTGCCAGACATGCTAGAACTTCAGTATGAGCTGGAGTCGAAAGCAGCAAAGTGGTATGCCACTATTGGCATTGCTCATGCATATTCCTCTAGCACCAGAGTGCAGGCCACAGTTTGCTTTCACCTGAAGAGGAGTCCAGTACACCTCGAATCAGCTGCTCCAGGGGTGGAAACACAGCTCAACCATTTGTGATGGACTGATCCACGTTGCACTGGAGAAGGGTGGAGCTCCAGAACACTTGCAGTACATTGATAACATCATTGTGTGGGGTGACACACCAGAAGAAGTCTTCCAGAAAGGTGAAAAGATCATCCAAATTCTTCTGGATTATGGTTTTGCTGTAAAAAGAAGTAAGGTCAAGGGACCTACAGAAGAGATCCAGTTCCTGGGAATTAGATGGCGAGAGGGACGTCGCCAGATCCCAATGCACATAATTAACAAAATAACAGCTATGGCCCTACCAACTAACAAAAAGCACACTCAAACCTTTTTAGGGACTGTTGGTTTCTGGAGAATGCATATTCCTGATTACAGTCAAATTGTGAAACCTCTCTATGAGGTGGCCCAAAAGAAGAGGGACTTTAAATGCGGTCCTGACCAACAGAAATCTTTTGAGCACATTAAAAAGCAAATTGTGCAGGCAACGGCCATTGGACCAATTTGAATAGGGCCAGACACCAAAACGTGCTCTACACCGCAGCCGGGTACAAAGGTCCTACCTGGAGCCTCTGGCAGAAAGCACCAGGGGAGGCTTGATGTTGACCCCTCGGTTTCTGGAGCCAGAACTACAGAGGTTACGAGGCCAACTACACGTTGACTGAAAAGGAGATACTTGCAGCATATGAAGGAGTTAGAGCTGCTTCAGAAGTGATCAGCACTGAAGCACAGCTCTTCCTGGTGCCCAGATAGCCAGTACCAAGCTTCATGTTCAAGATACATGGAGTAAATGGACTGCTTTAATTACCCAGAAAGCTCGAATAGGAAGCCCTAATCATCCACGCATTGTAGAAGCAATTACAGACTGCCTAGAAGGCACACACTCTGGAATGCCACCACAAGAAGTGGTGAGACAGACTCAAAAAGCTCCACCATATGATCATCTACCAGAGACTGAGAAACTATTTGCTCTGTTCACTGATGGCTGCTGTCATCCTGTAGGGAACTGCCGAAAGTGGAAAGCTGCTGTGTGGAGTCCTACACGACTAGTTGCACAAGCAGCTGAAGGAGAAGGTGAATGGAGTCAATTTGCAGAGGAAAAAGCCATCCAGCTTAAACCTTTGTGGTAGGACGGTCAGTGGTCAAAGTACAGACATGGGGAGGCCTGGCAAATTGACTATATCACACTGCCTCAGACCCGCCAGGGTAAGTGCTATGTGCTTACAATGGTGGAAACAAGTACAGGATGGTTGGAAACATATCCTGTGCCTCATGACACAGCCCGGAACACCATCCTGGGCCTTGAGAAGCAAATCTTGTGATGACACAGTACTCCAGGAAGAAATGAGTCAAACAATGGGACTCATTTCAAAAACAGTCTTGTGACTGACTAGGCCAAAGAACATGGTATCGGATGGATATACCATATCCTGTGCTATGCACAAGCCTCAGGGAAGATTGAGAGGTACAATGGTCTGTTAAAAGCTACCCTGAAGGCAATGGGTGGAGGAACTTCTAAAAATTGGGACAAACATTTAGCTCAGGACACCTGGTTAGTTAACACCAGGGGATCCATCAATGGGGCTGGTCCTGGTCAGTCAGACCTTCTACACACAGTAGATGGGGATGAAGTCCCTGTGGTATATGAAAGGAATCTGCTGGGGAAAAGTGTTTGGGTTTTTCCTGCTTTGGGTGAAGGCAAACCTGTCCAGGGAGTTGCTTTTGCTCAGGGACCTGGATATTCATGGTGTGTGATGAAGGAGGATGGTGAACTACAATATGTACCTCAAGGAAATGTAACTCTAGGGGAAAATCCTTAATTTGACTGTTGGTGGAATACAGAGCCTAGGTGTAATATATATGGTCTGGAATAAGGGGTGGAATGTCCTGGTTTGAGCCAGGATTAAGCTAATTTTTCTTCTACTGTTTTTTTTTTCTTCAGAAGGCTCTCTTTTAACTAGCAGCAATTTTTCCAGCTAGTGAACTGATAACACTGGAATATTTGTTACTGCTGAGACACCAAGGTCACTTTGCTCTCCTTGTTGAATCTGCAGCCTCAGATGCTAAAGAAGCAGAAGAGTTGTATCTGCAGCCCTTCCGTGGGGAGGGATGGACTAGACAGACAGTAAAACTGACCAAAGTATTCCATTCCATATATCTATGTAAACTCAGTGTAAGGTCAGAGATCACAGAAGACATCTTCCTTCCTCCTTCTTCTTCCCTTCTCTTCTGTCCATGGCTAGTGTCAGGGGAAGACTCCATCTATCCATCACCATTGATCCCCAGGCCCGGGCACTCCTGCCCCTCATCACTCTCCCCTCAGCTCCTGTCTGCTCTGCCGCTCTCTCCAGCGCTCCAGGACATTTCAGGACTGCTCACAGCTCAGGAGATGCTGCGGGGGTTGCTTGGGGTGTGAAGAGGCAATACGGTTTTGCACATTCCTGAACACACTTGTATATAATTGTACATATTTTCTTTCAGCATTACTGTTTAATTAAAGCTGTCTAGTTTAGTTTTCAATCTGGGAAGTCTCTCTCTCTTTAATGTCTCTCTGTCCCTACCTGGGTAGGAGGGGGAGGGGATCAAGGGCATTATTGTTGCTGGTTTAATTGCTGATCCTGAGTCAAACTGTGACAGATAATCATTATATAAAATAGCTTACTGATACAAGTCTCTGGTTCTCCTCATCTCCTGCAAGTCAGATTTTTGCTTTTACCTCAGTGCATGTTACAAATGCTTGTAAGCTGGATTGGCCTAGAAGTGGTGGTTTGCATTCTATAAAGAAAACAAGTTACTCAGAAATACATTATTCTAAATAATATTTACCTTTGAAAGTTTTTACATAAATGTTTGTGCATTCTAGCTTGATGAAACTCATAGGAAGAAATAAAAATAAGATTTTAATGAATAGTTAAGAAGGTAACTGTTGTTCTCATCATCCTGTGAATTCTCAGCAATCAGTTAAAAAAATACCAGTGGTGTTAATTTTCTCATAAAATGCGCATTGCTTTTATTTGAAAATAAAGAGAGAAATCCATCTCAGTTTGAAAGGCACATTAAAAATGTGAGCTCAAGAGTTTGGGATATATTTTACAGAAGATTGCAACTGCTAACTTTTTTTCTCTCATCTACCAGAAGAAATAAAATTAAACCAGTCTGCCTCTAGGGTCTTAAACATCATTACCATTCATCTTAATAATTAAGTTAAAATCAACTGAAAGAAGACAAAATTAAAAAACAACAAACAAACAAACAAATTAACATCTCAGTCCTTAACCAAAAACCTTTCCCCCTGCCAACATATGATTTTATTCAAGCAAAGTGGATAAAAATAATGCCTGCTGTGTGTATTTAATAGAAATGGTGAGATATCAAAAGCATAGGTGTCATTGGATTCAGGAAGTACAAGATCACATATACATTCTGCAGATGTATTTTCAAAGGCAATAAATGTGTGTTTTCCAAAAAAGACACAAAGCAAACAAAACATAAGAACAAAGGCATGATGATATGCTGTAATTATACTGATAATAACACACACTGAAAATATATGCTTCCAATACAACCTTTTTATTTATTTATCTGCAGAAGAATGAAAGCACCAAGCAGAGGTCAGTAAGGACATCTAATCTATCCAGGCTCCCCATAAATGCTTTAATGAGCTTGCTTGCATTTATTGACCTTGATCTTAAACCATGCTGAGAGCTTTCTATTCCTACGGTGTGTGGAAAGCACCTTACTATATTAAGCCTGCTGTCTCCCATCCACCCAGAATGTGCACTAAGCTTATTAGGAATGCTTTATATCACAAATTAGGTGCTTCAGTGGAAAAAAAAAAGAAAAAGTTGTCACATCCCAGCTATGACAATGATGTCAACAATAATGAATTGTGCTGTAAAGATGAACAAAAGGAGAGCACTTGTGGTTTCTACACGTCAGGAAAGATCCCCATCTTACTATCTTTTTACCTGGTCTGACTGTTGACTCTAGTAGCACTAAATCATTTAAACATTGTGTGTGCTTTAAAGACACCTGTGGAAAAAACAAACAAATGTTCACTCCCACTTGGTGAAGAGTGTAAATAGAAAGGAGTCTGACCCTAGGAGGTATTTCCATTTGCTCTTTTGCCCTTGATGCCTAGAAGAAAGTTTTTAAACAGCAACAAAACCAGCATGGCTGAATTTGCTAAAGGGAAATGTCTCTCTGAAAAGTTTATTCGCAGATTCTTTCAACTTAAGGATTTCATTGCCATATACATACAGAAGCAACAGAAAAACCTGGAGTTTAAGCCAACAGGCAGGATATATAGATCTACAAAGCTTTACAGTCAGTCAATGCAAGCACTTTGTTACCACCTCCTCACAGTCTGACTAACCCTGGAAACCTCTATTGCCATTAAAGATTGTCTTCATCCCTTATTTTCCTGCCTCTGTCCAAAACAGGACCTTACTCTCTTTCCAGTCTCTATAACAGCAGTTCCTTTCAATATATAGGACAGTTAATGTCTGTGCAGAACTCCTTCCTTCAGAACACTTTGGATGCTATAAGCTAACATGTTTCTAGAAAGCAAACAAACAACTTCATGGAAGGAAAATCCACCACACACAATTAACACCATCACACCACTTCCATAAGTCTCTGAGTTCAATTGACAAAGACTAGGATAGTATTCTGGGCAAGAATTTCTACATCTATCCCTTCTGCACTTCCTATTAATAAGTGACCAGATATTCTCTGAAACAAGATACTCTGCTAGGTGGACCTTCAGTTTGACTGTTGCTCTTCTTTACACCTGTTTTTTTCAAGCTGTTCCTTATTGCTACTGATAAAACAGAAGTAAGTTAAGACTTCAGCTGCAAACTGCGTCCATAACTAATTACCGTTCTATTTGTTCTCCCTGGCTAGCAGTTTATTCATAATACTGTAATGACCTTTGCTAAGACAGTAAGTCCTTCACAACGTTAAGGTTTGCTTTAGTAATAATCATGCCCTGGAGTTTCAAGGGATCCCAATCTCATTTCCTAATTTAGGTGCTATTATAGTACAAACAAAAAGTACACCTTTATGATGCTTTTTTCTGTTCAGATAAGTGGATATCTAATTGTTCTCTTCTGCATCCTCCTTGAAATTGAAAATAAATCCCAGAAAATACGGATCATCCATTTAGCCAATTTCCTTCCTGATAAGGTAGACAGGCGGTTATGGCTGTATTTGAAATATCTTCTCTCCTTTTAGATTTTCTGCTTGTTCACTGTACTTTTAAGACCTTTGTCGTTGGTTTCACAGAGTGCATGTGTGGAATGGATCTACAAATCTATGAAGTGAGAAAAAATAAGTGCTGCAGTTCAAAAAACTCTAATCTACTTAAAAAAAAAAAATTGCTTTTTTTGCAATTTGAACTTTATAAAAGTAAACTGGAAATGGTTTTTTTATAATTAGCTTTTTCAAATTATTTTTTTCCGATCCACATTATCTACAGCAAAGTATTACTTTAAAGATCTGAGGAGGCATAGCAGGGAAGATAATGACTGAGCTGCTAGCCGGAAAGCTGGCTCTCTGTGGACTTAGAGTTTGGGCTTTGATGGAGCTAGCATAATGAATGGATATTTCTTATAGCCCAGGCACTCATTTGCAGGACATACTCAGGATATTGGTGAGGTCTCTGCAACTGTTTGGCAATATTGCAGGAGCAGGATCTCAGTAAGCAGAGAAAGGAATGGCACACTTGGAACACTGTGTCAATAGCGCTTGTGCTAACAGAAAAAAAATGCCTCTTCATATTTGCTAATCCTTGCTAATAGGTCAGCATGATTGTGCCACAGTTTCCCCCTAGCTTCATACCTACATTTTACACCGTATTGCTATAATGATCAGTTCTTCTGTTACTAACAGATGTTTTGCCCAAGTGGCAAGGTGACATACTCAAATCTTACAGGAAAACTGTATCCAGGACTATTCGTCTTTAACCTATCCAGTTCAATAAACACAATAAAATTAAAACAATCAGCTAAACAATATTTTTACTTCAGTGGGCTCTGGGTTTCCCCCCAGGCTTCTACAAGCAAAGAAGATGCTGATACAGGAAGGAAGCAGTTCCTATATCATTACTGAAACCTGAACTCGGTATGACCCAAGGTTATTTCAGAATATGTAGTTACTGCTACACTTCTAAGCTCAGCAAAACAGAGTATTCTGATTGGTATTTGGCTCAGTATAACAATATTTCTGACTTCAGTTTGTGATTGCTGTCATAGTATACATATCCAATAAAAATAACATTAAAAAATAGTTTAGCTTAGATTGTTTACTATGCTGCCTATGCATAAAATGACCAATGTTCTCTCTTCATCTTGCTAGTAAAAAATTGAGAAAGCATATCAATAATTAAGGGCCTGCTGAATGGAACAGTGCTGATTATTTAGACAATATTGGTTTTGCTTATTAATTAATTCAAAGAAAATACAAGCTCTGCTTCGTAAAACAACTGTGATCTCAGAGTTTATAAACTAAACCACTAGATATAGTGCAGTTCATCATCTTCCAAGAAGCTGCAATAACGTTTTCTGTAACAGTAACCACTGTGGCAGCAATTATTTGCATTTTTCTCTTTCAGACTTGAAAAGGGGATATGCACCTGAAGGACTACTTTTTTCTGGATACCCTGCTTTTTCTAATAAGATGTTTTTACCCTCTAAGTCTTGCCTGCCATATAAGCCTTTACGACAGTCACTAAGATAACACTCCTGTAGCGGATTTTAGTCTACTTTTCCAGTGTCAGGTCCATCACTACACAGTAAATAAGGCAAAGGAAGGTAAAGAAAAGTAGCAAGAATAGGTCCCCATCTATATGTTATCTGGAGTCTTAAAGGTAGCATATATAGATGTGTACATATTAATGTACATGTAAACAAAATGTATTTAATTTAACTCCTGAAATCCTGGATCTAATGGTCATGAATGGGAAAACAGAAGTCTTAATGGTAAATGGGACCAAACAATTGAATCAGAGAATCACAGAGGCTGGAAGGGACCTCTGAAGATCATCAAGTCCAACTCCCCTGCTGCAGCAAGAACACCTGGGACAGATCACACAGGAATTCATCCAGACAGGTCTTGAAAGTCTCCAGAGGAGACTCCACAACTTCCCTGGGCAGCCCGTTCCAGTCCAATGAAATATGAGAGATTTTAAAGGTGAGGCTCTTCACTGCTCAATATTATTTAACTATATTTCTGTTATTGCAAATTACCACAAATTATGAAAAAACTTTTAGTGCACATTGTAATTATTTGTCATATGTAGGGAATTCTTTCTGTTCTGCAGAGGGTAAAGCTGATGCTAAAATCAACCTCTGTGTCTTCAGTTTTTTAATCCCTTGACTTACTTTTTGAAAATATAATATCGGTTCCAGAGAGTAGCAATAATGGTATTTGCTACATATGAATGATTTCTGCAAGTGCACAGAAGTCTGATATGCTTTGGATTTTTAATTAATCAGTAAGAATTTTAGAGCTTTTCATTGCACCACTGATTTAAATGTCAGCAGAAACACAGAAATAAATTATCTGCCTTTAAATTCTGACGTATTTGCAGCTGGAATAATACTTTTTAATAACTTCCATTGAGTGAAAATTTAGGGATCTCTTCCCTGAATAAATCAAAGTATATGATCAGTAGATAAGTCAGAGAAAAACATCCAAATAAGCACAGAACAGGAAGGAAAGTTCCAAAAATCCCCAGAGTATCTCCTCAATCTACTTTAATAACAAATTTTTTAAAAGAAGAAAACTGTATCAATGTACCTAAAATAATGAATTTGAGTGTAATATGGAAATTATTGAGTCATAACCACATTGTTCTGTCTCAGAATTATTTATGTCTTTCAAAAAACATTCAGAAAAAACTAGCAAAGTTACTTTCACCAAATGCTTATTTTAGTTGTGAAACTAGTAATGGTAGTTCGTGTGATACTTGGGTAATTTTTTCTACAGGGAAACAAATACTTATTGCTTTATGTACTTTACATAGTAGAAAATCAATGATGTAACTTCAAATGGGAGAATCATTTATTAATTTAAATTAAAATGATCTTGTAAGTAAATTCCCTATGTTTTAATTTGGTTAACAATTTGCTTAACAACTTACTTAAAGGGACTGTAATTTTGAAAAATAAACTTGTAGATATATATATGTTTTGGACAACCATATGAACTATTCTGTGCTGTAAACAAAATTTGTGTGTAGATATACATTGTTTTCATTTAGCTGAATACAGGTTTTTAAGCATATTTATTACATATGATTCTTCCATTTAACACACATTTTAGAGTTGTATTAATTTTTTACTTTCACTGTTGTTTTCCATTATCAAATGTAGTAATAGGCTGTATCATGTTCGGTACAAGATGGTATTTTGAAGATTAGATACTGATTTTCAAATTGCATTTGCTTGAAACATGTCTATAGTTACGCATATTTTTAAACTTCCATTTGAATTTACTTGACATCTACAAGACAAATATACATGCAGAATATACACCTGGATGAAACCTGAAGTATTAGTCTTCTATCTTTTTCTTTTTTTTTTTTTTCCTTTGTTTTAAGTTTATAGCAATAAAATCAGTTCATTACATGATGCAATTCTTCTCAGCTCACTCTTCTGAAAACAAGCACCACAAATAATGAATATACCTCTATTTGGAATATTAGGCTGGAGAGAAGGGTTGCTTTGCTACTGTTCTGTATGACCTCAGATAGGTTGTTGAAAGTTAAATAATACATTGAAAGATGGAGAGTACTAAATAAGGTTTACATGGTATGAGTTTTCTTATGCTAAGTGAGGGAACATTCGTTGAACAGAGAATTGTAACTAGAAGAAAAATATGTCCTTGCGCTGGAGTTCTTTTTTTCTTATTTAATCTTAGTCAATAAAACCAATTAACTAAGTTTCCAAATCAGCCATCATATCTATATTCTAGATCACACATTCAGGCAAATATTTGAAAACCTATGCATTATGTATTATATATCAACATGTAAACAAAGACAGGTAAAGACAATATGTTATTTTGAACCATAGTCAAGTTAATAAACACTTAGGAGAGAATTTACCTTCTTTACATTTTGATCAGATGGCATCTGATAGCTTGAACACCCCCTGAGACATTTGCACCTCTCTGTACTTTCCTGTGAACTTGGTCTCGTATCTAGGGCTGAGTTTGTAAAATACTACATCTAGAGAGTGAACTCCAGCTATAATTTCTATCTTCTCTATTTCCAAATAAACAATATGGTATCTAAAACATTTTTTTCTTTTTTTTCCCCTGTTTTAGAGCCATAGGAAGTAGCAGTGGTAACTCACTGAGTTATTATAATTTTATTTCTTTGAACATAACACCTAAGAGCTCATCAGAGTGGACTCTCTATACCTGAGATACGATTCTGTTTTAAGAGAGAAGCACTTTATAATGCCAGTCTGTGTGTGTGTATCCTGGCTAGCTCATGTCTGCAGAACAAGTGTGCTCCATGGTGACATCTTGGAGAACACTGTGGCTGAGAAGTGGAGAAAGGTACTCACCCAGCTGTTGTCCTGATGGGCAGCAAGGACTGTACAAAGGGATCAAGACTGCTGAACAAACCTGCTCAAAGGTCTACAACACCTATTTCAACAACAATAACAAAAAATATTAAAGGCAAACTGTCAAACAGTATTAGACATCATTGTAGGCAGAACCTCAGGGAAACCACTTCTCTTCTACTTAGTGGGATTGAACATAGCAATTCTGATTTTATACAGATTTTCATTAAAAAAGCCAAAATTTCCAATTGGACAACGGTCTTTGCTCTGTGACCTCTACCAGTCCTTCAGTCTAATGTATCCATTCTTCAGCTGTCTAGACACCAGAACCAGGACTGTGCAACATTTTCCTCAATTGCCAGTGTCACACATAAAGCCATTTAACTATTCAGTCTATGTTACCTTGTCCCAGCTAATTACCAATACCAATATAATCTGGAGTTCAATATTACTGGAATATTGACTAAACTTTCTGCAAATGTTTTATTAACCTGTAAGATGCCTCACTGGCTTCAGCTGGCTTCAAATTCTGTGTTTAAGCTTCTGATAACACCAATGATACTTCAGCTAGCCAAGACATCTCTTCCAAGTTCTATCTTCTGAGTATACTCCACATTTCACCACTCAAGTCTTTTAGGGTAACACCTGAATTATTTGTTAATTTTTCTCCTATATTTTTCCAGTCCTCTGGAATAAACTGATATTAAATATTTAATTTAATTCTCCCGTGCTTTCTTTTATTCGTAGGAGACAAAGAATTTTTTAAACATGTTTACCCAAATCAAGTGTCAGCTTCTAGTCCATAAAAATCTTCGTATTAGTAATTCAGCAAGCACACATTTCAAGACTATATGGTGTTCTTTGATAAGACAGCAGGAAAGAAGCTATTTTCTGATTTAAAAAGCTGTTTTTTGATTTAAAGATAGTTTATCTTCTTTGACAGTTTTTATGCCAGTTAAAAAATGTATCTCAGAAAATACTGTCTTCTCAAATCATAGAATGGTTTGGGTTGGAAGGAACCTTAAAGATCATGTCTTTCCAAACCTCCTGCATGGACAGGGACGCCTACCACTAGCCCAGGTTGCTCAAAGCCCCATCCAACCTGGTCTTGACCATTGTCAGTGATGGGGCATCCACAACCTCCCTGGGCGACCTGTGCGAGTGTCTCACGAACCTCACACTACATAATTTACTCCTAATGTCTAACCTAAATCTACCTAAATCTCTTCCATTTTAAAGCCATTATCCCTTGTCCTATCACTACACGCCTTTTTCCTCTGTTCATCAGGGTCAATTAGCAGAAACTGATTCACATGGTAACACATCCATCATTAAGTTAAGCCTTAAACTTAAAAAAAAATGCTTGTATGGCACTCATAAACTACAGATAACTTCTGTCTGTGCTGCTGATGAATCTTCAAAGTGTCAAAAAACTTTCACTAAAGAAAGGATTGCCAAAAATCAATGTAATCTACTGGGTATGAGCATGATGAGTATTTCAAGGCATTTCCTGGTGCACAAATGAGATAATTTATGTAAACCTCTGTTTCAGTCTTCTTTATATTCCCCACCCTCCTCTAAGCACAGTCAAATTGAGAGTGGCACAGAAATCAGGTAATAATGCATTTCTTAGAACACTAGAAAACTCAGCGACTCTTAGTACATTTAAATAGCTGAACCCAAATTTTTTTTTTTTTTTTTTCCTGATAAGGGTTGCTCTATTTCTATTCATTCATTATCCTAGGTGAGATAAAGACAGCCAATACCTGGCACATAACAACTTTTTGTTTGTTTGTTTGTTTGAAACCGTAAAGCCTATAGGAGGTTTGCATTAGTATGCAGTAGGTATTATTTCTGTTTTTCTTACACTGGTTTGTATGTACTCACCTGTGTTTCAGATGAATCTTTAAATCATTCTGTACATGTCTGGTCACAAAGTCCAGACATGTCATTCATGTCATTCAATACTATGTATTTTAAGATAGGTGGGAGGTCTACTGCAACTGGCTAATATGTCCTTGAATTGTTTATAAAACTGGTGCTTCTTGTTCTGCTGTCTTACACAGCTTGAAGGAGCTGGAGTTCATGAAAGCCACACTGACAGGTAAGCACAGCTGTGACTTGGAGCACGTGCTCACTTGGTATCCAGTGCATGTGTGTCTCCTTCTTATGTGCTCAGACCAAAAGGCATAGCAGATCTCTGGCTTTAAATAGGGTTTCATGGACTGCTTTAAGATCACTGAAGATGTAGCTTTCTTGTTTTCTCTTGCAAAGACAGCAAAGTGTTTCTAGAGACAAACACTGTCTGTGGTAATGCTGCTATTGTATCTGCCTAATATTTTATACCTAAAGTCACAAAGCAGATAGGACAGGATAAGCATTTGTGGTTAACAGAAAATATATCTTGGTTAAGGAACAACTGATTAATGAAAAGTCATAGAGGTTTGCTATTACTAGGTATACCTAATAATTTATTTATCTATTAGGTATACCTAATGATTTATATATTGATTTATTATTAGGTATACCTAAGCAGTTCTTACACTTTTTTCCAGTTCAGGATTCGCACTTTTATTGCCATTTCAAATCACAACACGTAAGATTTTCTGTAAGAATTCTACTTACTGAGTCTTTGCCTTCGAGACTGGGGTGCATGGACAAATGAAATGGAACTGGCTTTCACCCTACTGAGCGAAGAGGGCTTTCAGCATCCATTTACAGCCAGTACTGCTAGTAGAGGACCCCAGTCCTGACAGCTAAAACTACAGTACTGTAGTTCTGAAAAAACATGAACAAAAGGGGCTTAGATGGTCAAGCATTAAGTGCATGAGCCACCATCACAAAGTTGAGCACAGTTTTCAGAAAATGTAGTAGCTGACAGCATACAGTTTGGTACTGGGATGAGGAGATTCATAGCAGCTCCCATACTTCACACTTCTGGAAGCTCAGTTTAGTTGTGGTTTCATAGATACAACAAAACATAGTCAGATTAAGTGCATCAAGAGTCTCCTTGCTCCCCATACTGACTGGCAGTAGTGAAGGACACACAAGTAGCTGCTTTCCAGAAAAAGCTGTTAAGCCTGGAGGTAGCCCATGAAGATCACATCAGCTGTTAGGTCAGACTGTCCACCACTGGATGGTTAACAGGGCAGAGACTACAAAATCAGCTGTTCACCTGCCCATCTCTTCCTTCCCTGAGGTATGTTGATTCCTCTCTGTCAGGTATACAAGTATAGGCATGTATTACCCTGCTGTAAAGAACTTCCTGATGAAGTCCTATGAAAATCTACACAACGCTACAAAATATTGGGATTTTTTTCTAAAATAAAGTATTATACAACAGACCATGTTATTTTTAGGCTTTTACCTGTCTTCAGAATCACACTGAGAACAGGCTGTGAATCAGGCCACAAATTTAAAGGAGGATCATAAACACATTATATATATATAATGTATATATAATATATATTTATTTATATTATATATAAACACAGGGTAAATGAAGGGACTAGTTTTATATGCAGTGAAAGTCTTGGTATTGTATTTGTAGAGTGTCTTCTTGAAAGGGTCCTCTTCCAAATCAGAATATCAAATGGGTTCACATAAAAATAGAATTCAAACTGGTGAATTTTCCTGTCATTAGCAGTGATAATACTGGGGATGTGGAGTGCCCTTTAAAACATAGCTGTAGTCTTACAAATGCCTTTGTTGTATGTAATACAGTTCAGTCACTGTAGCATGCATTATAATTTAAAAGACCAAGAAGCAGTTTCAAAAGATTGACATGTGATGTAGCAAAATTCAGCCAACTGAGTGAACACCCAACCAGCTCTTCTCAATCTTTTTAAAAGCACCATAAACCACACTGCCTTTACTAGAGTTTGGCTAAGAGTTCCCCTTTTGCATTTTCCTCACCAACTCATGCTTCAGGAGGTCGAAAAGGCAATGAGTGATGAGTGGCTACAATTTAGATTCACATGAAGCAAAGCCAACCATATTTTTTTAACCTCATTTTGATTGTAGTCTTGATCATATGTATTTGGGCTTTCTAGGCAAAAAACTCTGGGGACATCTATGTTTTGTTTCATATATTTTAGGTTATCAATATTGAGGCAATAATGCCTTCCTGAGAGAGAGGTCACTCAAACTCACAGAAAAAAGATCATTATGAAAATTGGCTGACTAAGACTCCTGAAGTAGTTTTTCTAACCTGAGATATTGTGAGCACAGTCACTTTCTTCAGTCACTTTCTTCAGTCACTGAATTCATGGCCTAAAAGAATCAATGTTGAGAACTCCTCTGCCCACCTGTCAATATGACTATTTTTTATTAATCAGAAGTCTATCTTGCATCTTTAAGACAGCACTAGTCTCTGATATTAAGTTAATATTGCTATGTGGAGTGAAAGAAAATAAATTTGAGGTAGATACTATAAAGGCATTGAATTCAGAAGAATACATAAAATGAGTTTCCCCTTTTATTTTCTCTATTTTATTCACTTACGGTCCACACTCACAAAAATATGTATAGGTAGGCTTTATTTTCTGTTTCTTTGTGGTTTTTCGGGTTTGGTTTTGTTGTTTTTTTTCACTCCCATATACACTTTTTATTCCTTGACATACCATTGCGCCTTTTTTTTTTGTTTTTTTTTTTTTCATATTAAAAGAAAGGCACTCAGTAGAAACAATAAGAATGCAATTATGTATTTCTTTTTTTTTTTTTATTTGTACCTTTTAAAGACGATTTTTATAAACCATTACATATATATATGGACAAAACTAGTACTTACAGAATAATGCAACGTAATGAATCAGAATTCTGCCCTATGTTTGGCAAGTTCATTATACAAAAAAACATCTAAGGAAACTTTACATGAAATAAGCTTTCCAAAACATCATGAGCTGTATACGGAACAGCTTAAACTAACATTTTTAAGAGAACCATAAAAACGGATTTCTGCCTGTCGCGGACCAAGATGGGTAAAGCCGCGACCCACTCCCCCTCCAAAAGACAATCGAGGGCAATTACAAACCTGGCAAAAATAACAATCCATGTTTCTGTAAACATTTCTTTGGCTTCAATTTATTTTGTGACAAGTATTTTTTGAAAGGTAACCAGAGAAATTGACAAAGCAAAGCATGAACAGTAGGAAATGTTGCAATTCTGGATTAATAAGGGGATCAATTTTTTAAAGCGTCAGACAAACCGTGAAATTTTACTCAGCCTAGTGGCTGAGCTGAAAGAGGAGGTAGAGAGATTACGAAGTATCCGGAATTGTGAAAGAGAAATAGATTGGTGGAGTAATACCCTACCATTCTTGAGACAAAGCCCCAAGGGAGAGGTTTCATGAGAAGTAAAGGATCCTCTGCCTTCCTGTCACCTGGCAGAGGTAGGGGACCTGAGAGAAGAGGGGGACTGGAAGTGGGTCCCTGCTCGAGGCAACAGGTGAACCCACTCCAGGCTTCCCTCACCTCCATGTGTACCCCTACAGAACAGGTATATGGCCCTGGATCAGGATAATCTGGTAACTGAGGTTACTGACAAACGTCCGTCCAGGAAGTCGCCAAGGCAGTCTGCCCCATGCATCAGGACTGCCTCTGCTAAGAACAAGAGGAAGGTAATTGTTGTGGGAGATTCTCTTTTAAGGGGAACTGAGGGCCCTTTATGCCGGCCAGACCCAACCCTCAGGGAGGTCTGCTGCCTCCCTGGGGCCCAGGTGAGCGATGTTACTGAGAAACTCCCAGGCCTGGTGCAGCCCTCTGACTACTACCCACTAGTGGTCATGCAGGTGGGTACTGAGATGAGGTTGCCAAGGCAAGACCCAGGGTGATGAAAAGGGATTTCAGAGGACTAGGCCAAATGCTTGCAGGATCGGGAGCACAGGTGATCTTTTCCTCAGTTCCTTCAATGGCAGGAAAAGCTGAAAGGACTAGGAAAACACAACGGATTAATGACTGGCTTAGAGTCTGGTGCCGTCGGATGAACTTCGGGTTTTTCAATCATGGAGATGTTTACAGGGCACCAGGTATGTTAGCAAACAGTGGCATAGAGCTATCAACAAGGGGGAAAAGGATTCTTGGCCAGGAGTTGGCAGGACTCATTGACAGAGCTTTAAACTAGACTTGAAGGGGGTAGGGGACAAAACTCCTGAATGGCTTGATGTACAGGACACCGGGCCTGCTGGCATTGAATGGGAAGACCCTGTCCTGCAGGGGAAAAAGGGTACTAGGGCAAGAGTTAGCAGGGCTCATTCACAGAGCTTTAAACTAGATTCAAAGTGGGAGGGGATTGTAGCTGGGTTTGAACTAGTGGGGCATTCTTCTACTATTAATGAAAACCAGAAGGTCTCCCACCTCCCTAAGGTGCCACCAGCGTGCTCAGCTTGCTCCCTGAATTGCCTGTACACCAATGCATGCAGCATGGGGAATGAACAGGAGGAGTTAGAGGTCTGTGTGCAGTCTAAAGGTTATGATCTGGTAGCAATTACAGAGACATGGTGGGACAGCTCACATGACTGGAATGTGGTCATGGATGGCTATGTCCTTTTTAGGAAAGACAGGTCAGCAAAGCGAGGTGGTGGAGTTGCTCTTTATGTGAGAGAGCAACTAGAATGTATTGAGTTCTGTCCAGGGGCAGATGAGGAGCAAGTGGAAAGTCTGTGGGTACAAATTAAGGGGCAGGCTGGCATGGGTGATACAGTTGTGGGAGTCTATTACAGACCTCCTGACCAGGATGAGGGAGTTGATGAGGTTTTCTACAGGCAGCTGAAAGCAGCCTTGCAATTACAGGCCTTGGTCCTCATGGGGGATTTTAACTACCCCGATATTTGCTGGAAGACTTACACAGCCAACCATTCACAGTCTAGGAGGTGCTTCCAGTGCATTGATGATAACTTCTTAATGCAAATGGTGGACAAACCAACTCGGAGAGGAGCACTGCTGGATCTCGTACTCTCCAACAAGGAGGGTCTGGTTGAAGCAGTGATGGTCAATGGCAGCCTTGGCTGCAGTGGTGGAGTTCAGGATCCTGTGTGGGAGGAATAGAATACCTAGCAAGACCACAACCCTGGACTTCTGCAGGGCCAACTTTGGCCTCTTCAAACAATTGTTAAGGGAAGTCTCATGGGAAAGGGTACTAGGTGGTAAAGGGGCTCAAGATAGTCAGTCAACATTCAAGGACCACTTATCCCAAGCCCAGGATCAGAGCATCTCAATGGAAATCAAGTAAGGGAGCCAGGAGACCAGCATGGTTAAACAAGGAACTGCTGGGCAAACTCAAGTGGAAAAAGAGAATCTATGGATCATGGAAGGAGGGGTTGGCCACTTGGGAGGATTATAGGACTGTTGTCAGAGGATGTAGGGAGGCAATTAGGAAAGCTAAGGCCTCCTTGGAACTTAATCTTGCAAGTGAAGTCAAAGACAATAGAAAGGGCTTCTTCCAATACACTGGAGATAAAACTAACACTAGAGGCAATATAGGCCCACTGCTGAATGAGGTGGGTGCCCTGGTGACAGAGGATATAAAGAAGGCAGAGGTACTGAATGCCTTCTTTGCCTCTGTCTTTAATCCTGCAGACTCTCCCCAGGAGCCCCAGATCCCTAAAGCCCCAGAAGGAGTCAGGATAAAGGAGGAGTTTGCTTTGGTAGATGAGGATTGGGTTAGGGATCAGTTAAGCAATCTGGACATCCATAAATCGATGGGTCCGGATGGAATGCACCCGTGGGTGCTGAGGGAGCTGGCAGAGGTCATTGCTAGGGCACTCTCCATCATCTTTGGTAAGTCGTGGGGAACAGGAGAGGTGCCTGAGGACTGGAGGATAGCAAATGTCACACCAGTCTACAAAAAGGGCAAGAAGGAGGACCCGGGTAACTATAGACCAGTCAGCCTCACCTCCATCCCTGGAAAGGTGATGGAACAAGTTATTCTTGTTACTGTCTCTAGGCATATCAAGGATGAGGGGGTCATTAAGAGCAGTCAACATGGTTTTACCAAGGGAAAGTCATGTTTGACCAACCTTATAGCCTTCTGTGAGGAAGTAACTGGGTGGATAGATGATGGTAGAGCAGTAGATGTGGTTTATCTTGATTTCAGTAAAGCATTTGACACTGTCTCCCACAGCATCCTCGTAGATAAGCTAAGGAAGCATGGTCTTGATGATCAGGTAGTGAGATGGATCGTGAACTGGTTGAAAGGAAGAAGTCAGAGAGTTGTGGTCAATGGGACAGAATCTAGTTGGAGTTCACAACCCCATGTGCGAGTAAGGTTGGAGGCTGACCTGCTGGAGAGCAGTGTAGGAGAAAGGGACCTGGGGGTCCTGGTGGACAGGAGGATGACCATGAGCCAGCAATGTGCCCTTGTGGCCAAGAAGGCCAATGGCATTCTGGGGTGCATTAGAAAGGGTGTAGTTAGTAGGTCAAGAGAGGTTCTCCTCCCCCTCTATTCCTTGGTGAGGCTGCATCTGGAATATTGCGTCCAGTTCTGGGCCCCACAGTTCAAGAAGGACAGGGAACTGCTTGAAAGAGTCCAGCACAGAGCCACCTGCTGAGGGAACTGGGCCTCTTCAGCTTGGAGAAGAGGAGACTGAGGGGTGACCTCGTCAAAGTTTACAAATATATTAAGGGGGAGTGTCAGGATGATGGAGCCAGGCTTATTTCAGTGATGTCCAGTGATAGGACAAGGGGCAATGGGTGCAAACTGCAGCATAGGAGGTTCCATGTAAATATCAGAAAAAACTTTTTTACTGTGAGAGTGACAGAGCACTGGAACAGGCTGCCCAGAGAGGTTGTGGAGTCTCCTTCACTGGAGACATTCAAGACCCGCCTGGACAAGTTCCTGTGTGATGTACTCTAGGTGACCCTGCTCTGGCAGGGGGGTTGGACTAGATGATCTTTCGAGGTCCCTTCCAACCCCTAGGATTCTGTGATTCTGTGAAATGTATTATTTGTTATTGTTCTAATATTTCTTACAATCTGTCATTTGGACAAAGAGACATGCTGTCTTAATTTTTTTAATCTGTGGACATTTACTGCCCCTAGTGAATTCTGGGCCACATCTGAGTCTGTGGAAACCACAAGCACTGCAAAACATGAAATTGGGTATTGGTGTTCCGAGAAGATCAGTAAAAGGTTACAAGAAACTCAATTACATTCAAAGTATCTGAAAAGTGAAAGTACAAGTGGAAAAGGCTTCAAATGCAGATAAATGAAACTGCTGTGTCTTCTGTGATTGTAACACGTCTCAGCACAGAGGGACAGCCTTACACTTGAACCTTGCAACCCCCTTCCCTGTAGGGCCGGTGGGAGTCTCTGTGGCACCTCCAGGCGCACCCCTTCCTTTGCCTGTTAGCAGGGCTGCAATATGTGCTGACTACTCTTTGGCTTGACTAAAATGTCAGGTGCTCTTTCTGCATTCATAGTTTTTGCCCCTTTCAATCTTGTTGATCTTTTTATTATCAAGTCACTGTAAATAAAACTGTGAAAAATCACTAGTGGAAGAAGCAAGGACTTTGCATGATGGAAGGAATAGGGAAAAGGTGACAGTCAGATTTGCGATGGAAAGATTAAAAGGACAGAGAAAGGGAAAGAAAGAAATCTTTTCTTATTCAACCTGTTACACCTTTCATCCAATTCCTCATTCACCCAGTCTTCCTAAAAGGATACTAAAATTTATCTTGCATGACACACCTAATTCATCACAATTTCTCCACAAGCTAGCTATTGCTCCCATGACACTGGAGACTTCTACAGGAATAATTATTTCTCTTGTTCTTCACAGATATCTACATACATAATGAAGATAATTTCACCAATGGTGTCAGTGAAAATAACATGTGCATGCACATGTTCACAAAAATCTGTGCACATGCATGCAAACACATATTTGTTCTCTCCCTACTTTGTCAAATGTATCTTCATTATTATTTCTAGATATCCTAATGTCAATTTGTATTACAACACTTTCATAATTTCATAAAGTAAACTGTTTTTCATAAATTAGCATCTAAAGTCTCAGCCAATAACTACTGTTAATTTAAAAAAGACATTAAGGTGTTAAATATTTTTTCATAGTTTATAAAGAGTTCCTAATTTTCCTTGATGATCTATTTTAATAGCTCATGAGTTATTTGTTCTCTTTTTAATTATTCCATTTTCAAAAATCCTAAATAAATATTTTCTAAAGCCATATTCATATAAAGTATGACATTTCAGCTTTTTGTTTCTTAGTGTTTATGATCCAGGCATTCAGAAGTATATGAATGTCTAAAGATGTATCACAGTTTTCAAAAGTATATAGATATA
This sequence comes from Hemiprocne comata, assembly GCA_020745705.1. Lineage (NCBI taxonomy): Eukaryota > Metazoa > Chordata > Aves > Apodiformes > Apodidae > Hemiprocne > Hemiprocne comata. The sequence continues at coordinate 46,811,590 of CM036616.1, forward strand.
TAAGGTACAATTGAAGCATAAGCTGTGAAGTAGGAAGCTACCATGGTTATGCTTTTCTGTCAGTCCTACAATGGTGATGCTAAATGCTTCTGAAATCTAATCTTGTTATGTTAAATTTATTTTTTAAGAGGAATTTTCCAAAGGGCAAGCACAACTGTAGTGCCTGTCTGGAGATTATGAGTAAGTAATTAATGATGGTGTGATACTAATTCCTTGTCCAAATAGGTATTTTTTAAATGTATTGGTTTTAGGTTTTTAAAAACAGCAACATTACAGGTTAAGTTGCCTGTTCTTTATTTATTACAAAAGCACCGGTCAAGATGGTATCACACTGCTATGCAATAGGTGATTCACAAGCTACTAGCAGAGCATTGGTATTAACAAGGTAATAAGCATTTGTCATCTAAGGTACATTTTTTTCAGTATTCACCTATTCTGAATAAAGTTAGAATATTTTACTTAAACTATATGGCAATAATATCAATGGCTGAAGTAACTACATGTTATTTGCTCTTGTGGTTTACAAACTTAAAATGAGATTGATACTCTCATGGCCAGTCTATTTTACACAGACAGAGGGGTAAGCCTTGGCTAGTTTGGGTCATTGATTTCAAAGAAAGAGTTTATGGACATATCTTGTCCTCTCTGTTAGTATTTTAAAGGGTCTTACAGTTCTTTCACCAAGAAACTTGCAAGAGAAGATTGGAAATACAGCAGGTCTATTCTTTTGCTTTAATGTTACTCTTTTTGCTTCACTACTTCCCTTTCTCTGACAAAGGGGAAAAAAATTAATGTTAGTAATGTTTAAGAAATCTGGGGTGACAAGTAGATTGTTGAGACTGCTGAGGATTCAAAGACTCTGTCAACTAACAGATGTTCAAGAACCCTATTTGAGCAGAAAATCTTCTGCTTTCCTCTGCCATAGTCAGCTGTGGTCTTCACAGAATCACAGAATCACCAAGGCTAGAAAAGACCTTCAAGATCACCAAGTCCAGCCTATGACCAGCACATCAGCTTGACCATGGCACTAAGTGCCACATCCAGCCTTTCCTTGAACACATCCAGGGACAATGTCTCCACTGCCTCCCTGGCCAGTCCATTCCAACGTCTAATCACCCTCTCCGTGAGGAAGTGCTTCCTAACATCCAACCTAAACCTCCCCTGGTGCAGCTTCAGGATGTGCCCTCTTGTCTTGTCGCTAGTTGCCTGGGAGAAGAGCCCAGCCCACACCTGACTACAACCTCCCTTCAGGTAGTTGAAAAGAGTGATTAGGTCCTGAGTCTTGATGGACTGCACATCCTATAAACTCTCCATGATCCCCTGCCTGCATGCAAAAGAAACAACTGCATCTTAAATCAGAGAAAATAAGAAGCTTCTGCAGAGATTGACTGCGTAAGTCAGTGATCGACTTCAGAGTGAGGAGGTCAGGATTAAGACCAATAGCATTAGGGAACAGCAGCATTTGGGGACCAAATGAAGGAAAAAGTCTAAGATCAAAGTAGCAAGCAATGGTAGAAATCAGAAAAAACAGGAAAAAAAGAAAAAGAAAAAAGTAGTGATTTAAAAGGCTTGACTGGGAGAGAAAGAAATTTGTGTGAGAAGTTCAAAAGCAAAGCGACAGGATGAGAAACAGGAGAGGACATGGAAACTTGTGTAGGGAAGAAACAGATGTTCAGCTGGGATGAGCAATAAAAGCTTGTGATCACTTAAGTACACTTTCTGGTAAATGATGAAAAAGCGTGTCCTGGAAGAGACACCCAGATTCCTACATTTTACTGTCAGTTAGGCTTGAGAAAAACATGGACAAACAATTAATGATGACTCAAGCTGTGCTTCCCATCCCTCAGTTGTATTGTGTGATCTGATTGTCTGTGGCCTGTAAGAAGGACTAAGCATACATACTAAACTATGAACGCAAAGAATATAGTTTTGGAGGTTTGTTTCTATTTTAGTTTTCTTAAAAATGAAAAGACAGGAAAAGAGAGAAGAGAAGAGAAGAGAAGAGAAGAGAAGAGAAGAGAAGAGAAGAGAAGAGAAGAGAAGAGAAGAGAAGAGAAGAGAAGAGAAGAGAAGAGAAGAGAAGAGAAGAGAAGAGAAGAGAAGAGAAGAGAAGAGAAGAGAAGAGAAGAGAAGAGAAGAGAAGAGAAGAGAAGAGAAGAGAAGAGAAGAGAAGAGAAGAGAAGAGAAGAGAAGAGAAGAGAAGAGAAGAGAAGAGAAGAGAAGAGAAGAGAAGAGAAGAGAAAGGACCAGTGAAGAAACACATATCAAGAACTGGAACTCAGAGGTAGTGTAATCTGTGCAAATTTAAGTACTCATGCATTACATACCATTATCTTGCATCTACACACAGAAGGCTCAGACCTGTTGCTTAATGCAACAGTATAATGGACAAAGCTTACCTGTAAAGCACCAGTTTCTTCTATTACAGAATTCGTATTATGCTGCAGTGAATGGGAAAGACTGGTTTCGTAAAAGTAGTGATAAGAACCTCAAAGATGAACAATTTGGAAAAAAAAAATAGGCAAGTAAAAAATAGTAAATGTACATACATAAGAAGATAAAGACATGTATGGCTGACATAACTTACGAAAGGGTTAAAGAATCCAGGAAATAATAGAATGCCATGAATATTTTAACAGAGGATATCATCAAATTGTACATAATGATGCAGAAAAAATAGAGCACATACTTCTGCTCAGGATCTGAAAAGCAGTACAACACATTACCAGCATCACTTCAAAGGGATCCAATTACAGCTTTACATGAAGAAATATCAAATATCAAAACTTCCATCAGAGTTCTCTAAATAAATTCTGAGGTTGTTGACTGTTCTCTTGCAAGTGAGTTTCACTATTGTCACTTTCTCTAGAAATCAGGTTATTAAGGGCCATCCTTACAGGGTAAAAAATACTCGTTACTTTATCAACCAAAATTATCCTATTTCTAATGCATATGCTCTAACATTTTTGTTGAAGTATCAAATTACATTTATGCAGAAGTATGACTAAGAGTAGATCTGTTATTCAAATTCACATCTGTTAACAATCTTGTCTTAGGAAGGCAATGGTGGGCTTGGACAAGGAGCCTAAAGATAGGTAAGGATTGTTCTGTACCCACTTTTCTGAACAAGAGGTCAAATTATGGCAAGTACCCATGTGCAGACAGCACAGGCTGTTAGCACATGCAGCAAAATTTTTGGGGTGGCATCTACACAAGTGAGTTAAAGAAGAGAGGGCTGCAGCTCTTTTCTTGACTAGAATAACAGACTTTTAACTAGTCCTAAACCAGGTGCTATCTCAAAGTTCAAACATCATTAGTTATATTACTAAACTTATTCTAAAGTCTGAAGGGTTTTTTTGTGAGGGATTTTAGGTTGGGGTTTTTTTAGTTTTGTAAACATGTATCACTGCTTTTTATGGCTTGACAGTCTTATCTATGCTTTGATTGCAAAGTAGTGTTTGTGTGAAATGGGTCTGCTTGGCTATGAATATATCTTGACAATTTTTTAGAATCAATAGCATATTATCTTAAACATTCTTACATCTTGGCAAGATTTAGGATAAGACTATCGCCTTACTGGAGCTGGCAGCCCACCAGTTGTTTTCTCTAATAATTTAGATCTCTTCTAAAAGGTATTTTAACCTCATTTGTTCCAATTAATTAAGTCTATTTGTTCATAATTATCATCCCAGGACTCGTGATGCTGATACAGAAAATGTAGTATGAGTGAGGAATTCAGATGTTACATCAGAGTTTAGAATACGAAAGCACTCCCTTACATGTTCAATTTCTAGGGAAAGAAAATCTTCAGAACATTATGTGCATGCGTTTGGCTACACATTTCTACCAGGCATAATTTTAAACGTATCTAAAATGCCTAAGCAGTTATGTGTTTGTAAAGGCTTATAACAAAATAAGTTTCATCTGTCATCTTGGCAGGACAGAAACTGCCCCTCCACTTCTTTTTACTGATACCCTCCTCCCCCATGTCCTACTCCAAACAGATACATTTTTGGGTTTATCAATAAAAAATGCCTCAAATTAATAATTCAGTCTCTTTTCATCTTTTTGGAATACAACAAGCCAAGGCAATACCAGCTAATCTCAATCACACTGTACTCTGCTCTCTTCTGCTGTAGCTTTTCATGATTCTTTTTAAACGGACCTTCTGTTCCCTTTGTTTCACACTAGGTGCTGTGTGTAAGTGCTTTAGCTATTAGAGGTATAAGCTGCAAGATTACAAGAATACCATATTTCAAAACAAAATATTAATTACATTATAGAAGAGACCCACATGACCATTTTTCCCTAGCAACAGTGTGCACACCCTTGAAGTATGCCTTCTGTGGCAGAGTTTAGCAAAGAACATTAGTACATAGTGTGTTTCCCATCTTTTTTCCTAATGCTTAAGCACTGAACAACCTAGTTTCCCTTTGATATCATTCTTCTACTTCAATCATCTATAAAATGACATTATGCAGCAGAGCAAGCAAAATAGAAGTCCTAATAAAACAAGCACCCCCGGTTTCCTGGTGTTCATGATTTTTATTCTCATGGAAGATGCAGTTCAACATTAGAAAGTAAACTCTCAGAAGAATAAGTCTTTCACTGGGAGCAATGATGATATTTTATATTAGGCAACCACCAAGCACAGACATAGTGAGCTTGCTCAATAAAAGGAACAGGCACCACAAAACCAGGAAAATAATGAACCCTAGTGTCTCTCTCACCTTTTTAGGTTGTTACAGTCATGACATGATAAAACATACTCACCTGGGAATTAAACACACAATCTTGTTACAAGAAATAACATCTGGTTTACCTTGTTGTCAGGTCCCAGGGGGGTTAATTTGCTTCTGTTTAGAAATGGAAGACCTGCATTTGAAAAGGCAGCTGCAAGATGATCTTCTGGAAATTTACAAAAGTAGCAGCAGTGAGTAATCACTGAAAAATCTGTGTTTTTGAGGCCTCAGTGTGCCTGGATATTTCTATCCACCAACAAGCATTGACAGGCTGCAAAATGCACTTGCCTTGGGACCTCCTTCTAGAGAACACAAGTCATCCTATAGTTCCTTATATATAAATATACACATATCAATCTTTATTCCTGAATGCTTGACATGTTACAATGCATGCACAGCCCATGGTAGTAAAGGCATGCCCCAGGGAACAGACTGTCCATTGAAGGATAATAAAAAATCCCCAAACATTTCTGGAGATGCAAATTCTGTGTCTATTACTAAAGAAAAGAGATTAAATGAAAACAGAAATTTGAATTCCAAAGACATGCCTGTAACTGTTGTAATGCCAATACCAAACCTACACATAGGGAGCTGGTGGGAGCAGAAGCAACTAGAGACATCAAATAGCTTCCTGTTTTTAAATAGTACATTCTTCTATTTTAATATCTAATGATACAAGAAAATGAAGAAAAACCAAGCCTGTACATACTGTACATGAAACACATCACCTGCTTGTCCTGACAATCAGCCTCTTAATACAAAAATTAAAAAATTCCCAAACATGAACAAACTGTTCAGAGAAATACATTCAACTGTGTCTTAATAACGTTAAGTTGTAGAACTATTGTAATATTTACTTAACCATGTAGTTTCAAATGGCATAGTAGGTCTGCCAGCCAAATGACTAAATGTTCACCTGCTCATCTGTCCTTTTGCAGGATCGTGCAGAATTCAGATTTCTCCTTCCTCTTCTTTATTGTGCTTGTGAAGCCATTAGTAAGTGAAAAAAGGGCTCATGTGTTCTTTGCTATGTTGGCAGGAGGTACTCCTCTGACTAAGGCACGACGAAAAAATACCTGAGTATGAGTGCAGCTGGGGATGTTTGAGTTTTCTTGCTTACAGTCACTGAAGTAACACCATGAGAAAAAAATCTGCAGATTTTGGTGATATCAGCCCTTCAAAATTAAACAATTTAACTGCGATGCCTTAGCAGGCTTATAATTTTTAAGATCCCAAATTTAAACTCTTTGAACCTTTCAGATACACTAAATAGTGCATCTACTCACAATACCACACTTCACACTGCCAGAACTAAAAAGCTCCTGACAAGTCCAAACTCTGAGATCTGTACCTTCAAGAATTGTTGCATTAGCTCTGCACAGTCTTTCATTTCATGCTCTCAACTTAAGAAGAACAGCTCAAGTGCTGTTTCTCAATGTCTGTAGCTTAAGACAAATCTGCAGTACAAAAAGAATATGTAAAAAAACCCAAAACAAAACAGCCAGTGAAGTACAAGAAGCTCCAAAGTTTAAAAAAGTAAAAAAAACCACCTCCCCCAAAACTCAAAAAAACCTACTGATTCTTAACACTAAAGTACTAAAAAATAACTTTTCTATGTATTCACAGAAACAATGTAATTCACAATTCATATTTTGTAAAAAGAATACCACACTCCACACACCCCCCCCAAATAAAAGTGTGCACTTTTAAGAGTACATGTGACAATATGAAATGCATTTATTTATGGAATTCATTCATTGAATGAATGACTTTGAGCAGAAAACAGCTGCAGTTTAAGTCTTAAATTATAAACCCCATATTGCTCTCAAATATCTATGGCTAGCAAAAACTTTCCCCTTCAAGACATCTTCACTAGCATGAAAGCAGCAGGTGGGTAACTGACATGTCCTAAGTGTTCTCCAGCTGCAGGCTCTTCAGTGGAGTAATACTGTTAAAAATTAGCCATCCTAAGGTTGATGTTCTATTGCAGATGGGTTCTCTGTTGCAAAGACCTAAAGATATTCCAGTTCCACAGTATTGCAAAGAGGAATCAGAGTATTAGGTAACTTCTTTACAAAGTCTACAAAACATTTCTTCTAAACTGAAGGGAAGATTGATTAATAAAATGTCAGAGACAGTAGGATTAGCTTTGACTCTTCTCCAGAGTGCTTCCCTCCCACTAAACCTGCTGTGGTTTCTGATCAGAGAACTGAACTGATTTGTATGCTGCTTTTCTGAAGGAAAAGGAGATGGATTTCCTAAGAAAGGAAAGAAACTTCAGGCTAGATTATGAGGTTTTTTTGTTGATCAAATGCTGTTCCATAGATAATAGTTATTCTTATTAGTTAGATCAGTAATTGTTATTTGTCATACAACGTCACAGGTAACAATTGCAAACAAGATAATGCAAGAGTAACATAATTAAGTGCTTAATCATAGGCAATTTGTCTCAATGTATTTGCATTGTACTCATGGTCATATAAAGCACAGAAAAAGCAAGTAAGGCTGGGCAAATACAAAACAAGGTATCTGCAAGTCATCTCAATTTACTGGCTCTGAATGAAAAGAATGTATTTAATCTTTTAATTATAGTTTGAATTCAAATTCCCCATTTAGAAATGTTCTGGTATCAACTATTTGTATTTAACAGTTCAGCAATTATAAAGTGACTGTATTATTTTAAGTCACTAGAAGAATACAGTTTTTTAAAACAGTATGATCATGAGGAAAATAATCTGTAAGTCTTGTGTGTATTGATTGGATTAGCTGGAAAGTTTTAAATCAGAGAGAAATGAGTAGCTTAATCTTGAAATTCTTCCTCAAGAAAAATTAGCAATAAAGAAAGTGAAGATGTTGTTCAGTTCATAAATTAGGAAAGTTACAATATATTACAAAGATAAAAGATAAATGCAGCTTCTGCCTGGAAGGCAAGGTTTTGGAGAATTCCATGGATCAAAAGAATAAAGTACTTAATTCCTTGTATTTAGACTATATACAGTACGAGGAACCCCAGAATTCTATGAGAATTTGTATGTATTTTACTTTCCTAGATTATAATAAAAGACACTGAAATAGACTATTCTCATATTCCTTTGTTTGAACAAAAAATTGTTAGGACTTAAACTTTCATATAGAATTTGGAATTTACTATAGTAAATTACGTGAAAAAACAGGTAATTTCTGTACCAGTACTTTGTATTGAAGGTCAGTCCAAACTGGATCATTATTTACCACCTGAATGCAGTAAACTGCCAAGTTGTAAAATAATGGACAATCACATATAAGAATTTATCTTACTGTCATAAGAGCTCACTATAGTGATGTCACATTACTGAAAAAATTCTCTTTTAGTACAGATTTTCTGTAGAACTTGGGTCATAAATATGCAAAATTAAAAAATAAAATAAAAAAAATTAAAAATCCATTTGCTTTAGGGATTTACTGACAGGTATGTGTGGAGAGCTGTTGTTCCTTCCCAATTTGCTTTCCCTTCTATGATCTGAAGCTGTTAATTTAAGACGACGCAGACTACCAGAGCCAAAGAATGTGTAAATAATGAGCATCTTCACAAACTACTCTAAAACTGGATTGGCATAGAATATGTGCTGTACCTTTCACACCATGATCATGTTTATTTATTTAAATGTTGCCATATGGCAGAAGTACAGACTTTACAGAAATCCAGAGAGTAGAACACAGCTGCTTCTTTCCATCCTTTAACCTCAATATAAATTATATTTGCAAAAGCCTGCAATTACATTCGTGCTATAAGATAGTATATCATGCATGACAAAAATGAAGACTTGCTGTAAATAACAAATCAGCTTTATTACAACAATGCAGTTAGTATTTATAAGATACCAAGTGTCTCCCAGGAGTAAGAGATCAGCAAGGGCAGTTCTTTATGACACCAGATTCACTGCATCTTCATAGAATTAGTCTGAGACAGGTATTCAGACAACTAAACCTAAGAGAACCAGCTAGAAATGGCCTTAGTGATCTTGCATTCTGTCAAGGGCAATGGTGTTAAAATTTTTTCTTTAAAAAATAAAAGCTGAAATCCACCACAAAGATGAAATACACTATATATAAAAGATTTTATGAGATCAGTCCCTGTCTATAAAAGCCTGACAAATTTCAATTATCAAAATTTCAATTGTAAAGTGTCAAAAACCTTTGTAGCAGTAATTGCATACTCCATAGAGAAGGAAAACTACGGGCAATCCAATTTACAATTTTTCATCAAAATGGACTTTGTCCTGGTTTACATAAGTACAGTTTGGCTTAATATGTCTCAAAGAGCCCCACTGAATGAACTTATGTAGAAACTACTCGCTGTTTTTTCATATGTGTTAATTGCCCAGAAGGTCTCCTACAAAACACAGTTGCCCAGGCTGGGCTAGAACTAGCTAAACAATGGGGAAAAAACAGTGCCAAAATGCAGCCTAATCAGAGAGTCACATCAGAGAGAGGTCTGGCTAGAGCTATTGAAAGCATTGAGCTAATCTAGGTATACAGTCAAGATTCCCAGCTCTTGGCAAACCAAAATAGGACAAGAATGCACATAGAAATACAGTCTTCTGTACATGCCTTAGATAAAAGAAGTTAATTTGAATTCTTTCATTTGATAACAGAAAACAAAATTACAGCAAATAATCTTTGTGAATATGTCTGCCACAGTGGAGATAGCTGAAAATCTTCACTGCACATTAGGAAGTAATATCTGGAATACACCTCCTGCACCTCCTGGTTCATCCAGTGCAGTCTCCTGGTGTCACAAAAACATAGATTGTGTTCTGCATTTTTAAAAAAGATTTTGTGGTTCCACAGTGGAAAAGTGCTCTGGAAGTGGCGGCATCTAAATATTGAGCACCTTCATGTAATATCTAAAATAAATGTATGGCTTGCCTACTCCCTCTGCCTTTTGGTTATTTTCTGCTCTCGTATTAAGTCTCTGATGCCCTTACATCCTTACTCAGGTATCAGTAGCCTAAACTAAGTGAGCTCCTCTAAACTCAAAGTATTCCTGCTACCCCAGCCATCCAAGCAACCCTCATCTACACCGTCTAACTTTTATTTGTCTTTTAGTATAAGAAACAAAAACTGAACATTAAATTAAAAAAAAAAAAAAAAGCCTCTCACCCAATCCCTGAAGAACAGTATTAACATGTCAATACTTTTCTGTTTCTTAAGCATTTTTTTCCCATCATCTTGGGATCATAATTGCTTTTATCAAGGCTACTTACTGGTGACAGTTCACGGTTCTCCCATGATCAGTCAGAATATTTACCTGTTTATTCACATCTTTCTTTTTTCGTGCTCACTTGATGAAGCCCTATTATACAGTGAAAGCTTCTGTTAGGAACTCCTAGCACAGGCATCAGCAACGGACCCCAGGCACTGTGATGTTCAGCACTGTAAAACCTAATAGCTATTTAGGTCAGGGACTGGAATATATGATCCTATGATAAACCAAAATCCTCACACATAGCACAGCAGTGAATGAGGACGCTGGTTCAGGAATGCAAACAGTCAACACTAGGACTCCAAAGAAATCCAAGAGGAAATGCTAAAGATTGATGCATATATGAAATCTTTTTTCCTGCATGGGCTTATGAACCTGTCTTGAGGCTGCAATTCAGAGTCCTTGGGAATAGAGATGAAGCTAAAGGTCACTTATCTCAGTTTGCCAAGAGCAACCACATAAAATTTGAGACCAAAGGAATTCTTCACATTTGTCTTTGAAGAAGAAACTCTGAAGATTCCCATGGCAGGACCTTCTGTTGTGGAGGACTCATCACAATACCTGACTTTTACGCAAAGTAAGCAGCCGTGATACAAAAGGGAAGGAAATTAAAGAAGAATAAATTTTAAAAACAAAACAAAACATAAACAAAAACAACAAAAAAAAAAAAAAAAAAAACAAAAAAAAAAAAAAAAACAAAGAAAAACTCACAACCACTGAAACAGAAAAACAATAAAATTAGCCAATTCTGGAAATTTTGTTTGCTGGTGCTGAGGTACCAGAATAGGTTGCAAAGGGAGGTTGTTGATGCCTCATCCCTGGAGGTTTTTAAGGCCAGGTTGGATGAGGTTTTGTGCAACCTGGTCTAGTGGTAGGGTCCCTGCTCATAGCAGGGGGGTTGGAACTAGATGATCTTTAAGATCCCTTCCAACCTTAACAATTCTATGATTCTGTGATAGGGAGTGTGGAGAACAGTCCGTCTTCTCCCCCTGCGTAAGACTAAATAAAATGCCTTTTAAGCCAGCAGAGGCGACTTCTGCTTATTACTCAAGGATGGACAATAACAGGCCTGTCTGTTCTACTGATAGGGCCAAAGGCAAGAAAAGGAATACAAAGGTTACGATAAAGGCAGTAAAATGAACAAAAGGTTGTGGACTGCCCCTAACAATGCCTGCCTTGGCTTTGGACCCATGAATGCTCAATGGCTTTGGGCGTTATTAATATGTTAATAAGAAGAATGCATCGCGGCACTAACTTGAACAGTGACACTAAGTAAAACGAGGGTCCCTGGAATATAAAAGGCAACAACTTTCGCTGGTGCCGTGCGGCCTACTCTGGACGCCACCAGCAGACAACCTGCCTCCCCCCCCGCCAGGGAGCTGCCTGCCTGCCGCCCTGCTGCCCGGACACCGCCGCTGGGGAAGCCACCTGCTGCTGCCGGGACACTGCCGCCGCTACCGTGGAAGCCACTGCCGGAGAGGCTGGACTCTGCTGGCGTCACCGCTGCTACGGCTACCTGCGCTATCGGAGCGTCTGCAGTGGGGAAGCCGCCCCCCCTCGCCCCCCGCCACGAGCCTGCTTGCTGGAAAAGGAGCTGCAACTCACACCGAGTCCTCACGAGAGGGTAACAAAACCGTGCACCCTGTCCCTGAAATCCCTGTCCTCACCGCGGTCCCTGTCCTCATACTCAAAGACATGTCACAACCTCTGAAAGAGGATTTTCATCGAGCTTGCCCTCCTCTTTTACTCCATTGATCCTTATATCCCTCCCTCGGAGAGTGCGTTTAATAAGGGCATATTACTTTTGAATTATTTCCCTGATATATCCATCAGTCTACCTTTCCTGAACCCTTGTCCCTTAGTTTGGCTTTTCCCTTAATAAACCAGTTAATTGGTAAGTTTAATTTGATGTCAGTGATAGAAATTTATGACTTTGCTGTACTAAGTGAACTGAGAGTTACTTTTAAAACAATGTGCTTTGTGAGACTGTCAATTATGCCAAGCATCCTGCAGGTTGTGATAAACATCAAGTCTTCTAAGACCTGTGGTGCCTGCAGACAACACTCATGTTGATTCTGACCCACCTGGGCAATCTACCAGCGGGAGACTGGAGACAGGACCAGGATGGGACACCGGACAAAGATGACAAAGGACTAGAATCAACAAAGACCCCAGGAGACTCTCAAGCATGCATAATTACAAAGATAGCCAATTCCAGGAAATAAAATGACTGTGTAAAGGAATTCTGGGAACTCATTGACATGAAACTGAATATGCATGTTTTTGGTGTATATTAGTTGGGGTGTTTCACTGACTTATGGGAGCACTTATGGTGGAGAATCCCCAGTGCTGCCCAGCGCTGCAATAAAGAATGCCTGCTCAATAATAGCGTGTTTGTTGTTATTGAGTCTCTATCTCGGAATCCTTACCCAGCCACACCTCGCCTCCCACTTCAGTGAGGAGTGTTAGAAAGCAAGGGGGTTTGGAAGCTCCAATTTTTTTTGTTTCATCAACAATTTGTGGGCGTGGTGAAGGCGGCATCTTTCTTTCTGCTCTAAAATACAGCCCCGAAGTGGCTGTTCCTCTGTGCGAGGCGAACGCTGCGCGCAGCCCTCGGTCTCTTTTAAAAATCCCTCTCAAGAAGAGAGGAAGTCACGGAAGCATCCTGACTGCCAGTGGCCCTCTACCGCTGCCGTGACATGGAGGGAGGTTTGCAGTTCGACAGTTACGTGTGGCTGTTCATTTTTGTATGTATCCTGAAAAACAGGGTGAGCAGTTTGGTGTCAAAGTTTGCTGTCAGCCCTGTTATTCAGCAACATAAAGAAGAGAACTGATTGAGATGTATTTCACATGACCAAAGAACCTAAAATGGCAAATGAGATTCAACATGACTAAATGTATAATGAGACAGGGGATAGCGTGCGGGAAGGCTTCCACATGTGAAGTCACAATTGTTCTCAGTTGTCCACTAACCCCAAGACCTTGCTCCTGAGTAGTATGGTAAACAGTTAGGTGGTCAGCAGAGATAAAATAAGAGATTAAAGAAGTGTCTTCAACTATAACAGGCAAAACCAGCAGCCTCTTGCCTTCAAAATACTCACTTTTCCACCATTCAACAATAAGCAAGGCATAATCAAGCTATTTTGGTGGGGTGCACTACAGTGGTCAGAGCACTTATACACAAATAAAAGCAGAAGGTAACTGCTAGTCCAGCACAATTAAAGTAACACAGCATCAAGAACGGAAGATTGCGACAGGCCAGTCAATGATCAAAGAAAGTGCAGAGCGCAGACTAGTAGGAGAATAGTCTGCAGGCAAATATAGTACATTAGTATTAGGCTAACAAAACAATGAAAAATTAAACATGCTATAGATTGCTTTCCCAGATAACAATGTGTCTGTTTCCACAAAACAAATTGCACAATTCAGCTCCATAGAAAACTGAAGCACACATCTAAATATCAGCATTAATAAAAGCAAAACTAAACTAAACCAAAAGATATGTTTACAAATATGTAAGGGGTGAGTGTCAGGGAGATGGAGTTAGGCTCTTCTCAGTGATGACCAGTGATAGGACAAGGGGCAATGGGTGCAAATTGGAGCATAGGAGGTTCAAGGTGAATATCAGAAAAAACTTCTTTACTGTGAGAGTGACAGAGCACTGGAACAGGCTGCCCAGGGAGGTTGTGGAGTCTCCTTCACTGGAGACATTCAAAACCCGCCTGGATGCGTTCCTATGTGATGTGCTCTAGGTGACCCTGCTCTGGCAGGGGGGTTGGACTAGATGATCTTTCGAGGTCCCTTCCAACCCCTAGGATTCTATGATTCTATGATTCTATGATACTATTCTAAGTAAAAATAGAGTAAGCTGATAAGTAAGCACAGAGTATAGACATGAAGAATAAGCAAAAACTGTAGGCTTCTTATGGCTATTTGAGCACAAAAATGGTGTATTTTAGCTGTTTCTCTCAAAGTGAGGGCCACAAACCCTTAACTGTATATACAGCAGTGACTGAGCTCTGCATTCTAACGCACAATCTGGCACAGGCTCACTCACACACTGACAAAAATGGTGCATATTTAAGAGGTACATAGGTGGTGTTTCCATCAACAAGGAAGGAATGAGTGTTAAATACAGCCACATTCTGCTTCAAAAAAGGATTTTAAAACCCACAGAGGATTTTTAAAACCTGTCTGCCACTCCACTGTCAGCCAAAATAAAACAAGTCAAGCATTATATGTGCACAATTGCACAAACCAAGAACAAACATACTGCTCTATTCTGAACATGTTGTAAGTGGTGCAGATGTTGTGCTTCTAGGAAGAAAGTACAGAAAGGAGCCTCTCAGTCAGACAATCAGATGTTATCTCAGAACCTTTTTCATGAGATCTTTAGGCTAACTTCTTGCACACATTGAACCAGTGTGAAACCTGTGCATGATAAAATGCAAGAATACACAAATTTTGAAGGAGCCACACTAACCCTATAAGTGCCATCTTCAGAGAAGAAGAAAACCCTTTTCAGGCTTGCAAAGATTTCTTCTCCACAAAATAGTGTCCTTGGAATCACTGATGAGGGATATACACACCCAAACCAGATGAGGTGAACCATAAAATTAAGTAAATTAAATTTTAATCCAATAGTATAATCACTATCTTAGAATAAGTGAGTAGAAATTTTTAGTAATTTGTGTTCTACACCACAAATCAAAACTTAAAAAGTCCACAAAAAAGAAGCTACGTCATGCATCTTAATAAAAGCACTGTTGAGTGCCCTGAGATAATCAAAAGAAAGACTTTTCTCTTTCTGGAGAGTGAAAAAAGGAGTGAATGCCAACGATGCTTTGTGTAGGAGAAAAGTAGGCATCAAAATATGTGAGAGTTAGAGTTAACTTTCCTTTCTGTTGTTCACTAGTGATGTGGGAACATAAGAAAAGGAAACTGGACAAGTTCTTGTGTTGTCCCTTTGGTTACACAAGATGAGGATGAATACACACTGGGAAAGAATAGAAAGAATGTATATATAAAATAAATTAGACGAACACACAGATGAGATGATGGGGGAAAGCAGGATGAGAACAAAAAAAAAAGTATATCTGCAGATATACTAAGAGTCATCCCAGAGTCTACAAGGGGGGATGTTTTAACTGGCATGTACTTTGACTTTTGTATTATATAAACATATACCAAACGTCAAACTTTCCCCTATTACTACTGTGCATGCATATTTATCTGAAAGTATCCCTGCACTCTGAGTAGGTGTTTTATCTTTTGCTTTCTCTCCTGCAGCAAGAATGTCATCTTTTCTTTCCTAATTGACAAAAACAGAGTGGTCAGAAGTAACATTCAGATACACAGAGGATCTGACATTTAATTAAGGCATTAAAAATTTCAGATTCTTCTAAGAAGTTGTTTGGCTGCCAGTTTGGACAATGTCAGTAATGTGAGGGCTAAGCAATGCATTTAAAAGTGAAGAATGCTCAAACATTACTGAATTATAAGAAGATGATTCTGGACAGCATTGACATGACAGAAACACAAGCTCTGTCAAACAGGGAAAGAGCAAGAAATGTTTAATGCAAGCAGATGCTTCTGTGATTGATATGCAGCCTTGATCTTTGTGGGTAGATACAGTTAATAGGAAACAACACAAAGTTTGCCGTCACCAAGGAAGAGAATGAACATCTTACAACTATGAATGAAGCAATTAGACTATCGCTTGCACACACATTTATGGATAGCAGCTCTCTACAAATACTGGCAGGATTAATGCTGTCTTTAGAATGACAAATCTGCTTTTACTGTAGACAAAGAAGGATTACTAAAATAATGAAAGAGTTTACTTGTATTTCTACTTTTTTATTATCAGCATGTCCAAATTCTAATCAACAGAAAATGAATGAGTCATGAGGCTGAATGATGTGCATCATCATGAAGGAAGCAGAAAGCCTGATATGTAGACCAGACCTGCTACACAGGGAGTTTTGCTTCCTCCCTGGGGTCAGGTTCAAGGATGTACAGAAAAACCTCCCTACCCTAGTTCAACCCTCATACTATTACCCATTAGTGATTTTTCAGGTAGGCAGTGACGATATTGCTACAGGAAGTCCAAGGGCAAATAAGAGAGACTTCAGGGCCCTGGGATGGCTCGTTAGAGAGTTGGGATCACAAGTAGTGTTTGCCTCTATCCCACCTGTTTCAAGGATTGATGAGGGGCTAAATAGGGGGAGCCTACAGATCAATGCGTAGCTATGTGACTGGTGTCATTGGCAGGACTTTGGGTTCTATGACCATGGGCTGCTTCATGAGACACCAGGGCTGCTGGCAAAAGATGGGGTACGCCTATCTCAAAGGGGGAGAAGGATCCTGGGTCAGGAGATAGGAGCACTTATAGAAAGGTCTTTAAACCAGACTAGAAGCAGGGCAGGAGTAAAACTGGAAGGAGCCTGGGAGCAGCAAACCAGTAGCAGGGGGAGGGATGCAAAGTGGCAGTGATCACACCACCATCACCCCTACAACTTACTGGGGAATACACCAGGCCAACCAGAGTAGTGTAAAAGGTGCCTCAGCTGTCTCTTGAAATGAGAACCAAAAGCTCAGCCTCCTTAAGTGTATGTATGCTAACACACGCAGTCTGGGAAATAAACAGAAGGAACTGGAGCTCTGTGCCCAGTCAGATAGTTATGATATCATAGGAATGACTGAAATATGGTGGGATGATTCACATGACTGGAGGACTGTGATAGATGCTATAGGCTGTTTTGTAAAGACAGGCAGTGGAGAAGAGGTGTAGGAGTCACAGTCTGTGTTAAGGAAAACCTTGCATGTATAGAAATCAACTATGGTAATTGTAGTAGCCCTATTGAATGCCTCTGGGTCAAAATCAGATGGGTCATCTCCAAAGAAGACCTTACAGTAGGCATCTGTTACCGACCTCCAAATCAAGACAAAGTGATAGTCAGGTTGGTCAGGCAAATTTCAAGTAAACAAAACTTGATTCTTATGGGAGACTTTAAGTAACCAAACATCTGCTGGAAGAACAACACTGCAGTACACTTGACGTCCGTCATGTTCTTTGCATGTGCAGAAGACTGCTTCCTCACACAAATGTGGATGTGCCGACCAGGACTGGGGCACAGTTGGACTTACTACTCACTAACCAGGAAAATCTGCTCTAATATCTTGGTTAGTGACAGACTTGGCAGTGACCACAATATTGTGGAGTTTGGGACACTGCTGAGCACAATGAAGGTTAATTCCACGACAAAGGTTTTAGATTTTAGAAGAGCAAACTTCAGACATGGGGTAATGGGCACCAGTTCATCCTGGGAGATTCTGATTAGGTACAAGAGGTGAATTTTTCACCATGAGGACAGTCAAACATTGGAATAGTCTCCCAGGGAAGTGATAGATTCCACATTGGACAGTTTTAAGCTTCAACTTGACAGGGTGCTGAGCCATCTTATATAAATTATAGTAGTACCTAGAAAGGTTGGACCAGATAATCCTTGAGGTCCCTTCCAACCTGGTATTTTATGATTCCATGATTCTATGATTCTCTGATCATGTAACTTTTGAAATTCAGCTCAACTCAGTGGTAATTCATACCATGAGAAGGCTGCCTAACATACTGAATAAAAATGAATCAACCATGCAGTTACTCCACACCCCTGCTACATTAACATACTTTCCTTGGTAGATTGAACACTTACTCCTAAATCTCAATGAACATAAAATACTCTTCTTTAGGGACTGTCATTTGAGCCCTTTGTTTATTTGCAAAAGGAAACCTGCCAGGACTTCAAACCTTTCCTCCATTTTGTTGTGTATTTTCAGGGAATAAAGAGAACATTTCCAACCTCAGGGGGTATTGATTTATTCACATGCACTGAATTACTTTCTTAAAAGATAGTATTGGAGCTTTTCCACATTGCATGTCTATGCAAAGCTGTGAAAATCAAACAAAATTAAATGTGAAGAGTAACCTCTCTCTTGGTACATGCATGGTTCTGCTGACACTGATAACCCTATTTATTCAGCAAGAGGAAAATAGATTCTGCAATGGAAAAAACCAACCAACAAACCAAAAAAACCCGACAACTTGTTATAGAAAAGTGGGGAAGGCAAGAAAGTAATTATTTTCAATTAATACTAATGACTGAAGGAATGTTGTTTTTTGCAAAAGTCTAAAACATGAAACTACAGCACTAAACAATAATATTTTCTTTAAAAATTAGTTATAAATTTTTTTCAGTTACAGAAATATAAATTTAGAATAACCCTACTCAGTGATTTACTCCACTTTGAAAAATGATTTAGCCTTGTGTAACCTTGATGTAAGAGCAAAACTTGCCCCCTGTTAAAATCAAATTTGATAACTATCTTTCTAAATCTGCAAGAAATTTAAGTAAGACCCACAGATACTGGATTTAAGGTCAAGGCATATAACTGTGTTTCAAAGAAAGCATGTCATATGAGGTATGCTAAGAGTTCTGAGCACTACAAATTTAAAGGTGTTTATCTTCAGGGTTTTTTAATACAGTTGTAGTTTAAGCACAACTTCATGAGGATCTCCAAAATGTTTACATTTCTTGATTGTATGAAAAAAAACAACAAACAAACAAACCAAAACACACTTTGATAAATTCCACAGATTTGTTATGGCTGTAATTAAAGAGTCTGTGTGGGGCAGCAGAGTTTCAAGTGGAGGTTTATCTGTCCTTGTCTTACTAGCAAAGATGTTCAAGATGGAAAACAGCCAATGTGAAAGAGCATTCACAAACCAGACTGAACCTGCAGCGTTGGCAGTCTGGAAACCAACATAATTTAGTATATAATACAAGCATTCTTGCTACAGAAATAACAGAGAAAATAGAATCCCTGATTGTCAATTTCACAGCAATTTTAGGGTAGGATTTAGAGTATTGTATTACTGCTGAAAATGAAATGGTAAAATTCTATGACACACTTCAAGTTTAAATTATCATCTGGGTTCAGCCAGTACCAAGCACCAAGCAACTCTACAAAAATATTGTAAGGTGCATCTCCTGTCAGAACGGGAATCAGATACATTTATTAAAGCAAATATTTTGTACAGAGGTCACACTTTTGAAGTTCATTCCACCTTTAGAGAAGTCATCAGTTTCAGTGGTATTCACATTTTAACTATATGGGTTCTCTCTCAGACCTAGGGAATCAACCTAAAGAGAATTAACTTTTCAAGTGCAACCACTGTTTGTCAAATCAGTCACCTTTCAGTGAATTACAATGAATGTACCAGCTATTGAATCAGAGTTATCACCTCATAAATCATACCAGGATCAAGTAAATGTCAGACACACTGCCTGGTTGAGTAGTTATTTCCCCTGGTAAATTAAAATTCTGATATCCTACAGCTGCTAACATTTAAAAAACAATTATATTTAGAACTGACCAGGTATAACTTTATGGGAAAAATCCTGATATGGTAGTTTTTTAGGTAGTTATTATACTTGACTTTAGAGGGAGGACAGCAAAAGCAATGGATTTTTCATGTGTCCAATCTAATAGTAATTCTGAAATGGTCATCATGCTTTATAGAGCAAATTACTAAGTAAGAAATACTGCGCTCATAACTGGAAAGTCCTTTTGTTTTATGAGTTTTACTGTAAAATAAACAGATTAGCAAAAATGCATTTGCTGAGTCTTAAAAACACATTTGAGACTAGAAATACTGATATAATATGATATAAGGAAATTGTTCAGTCACACAAAAGTGAACTTCTACAAAAAGGTTGCCATGGCAGTCTTTGTAACAACTTTGTAACACTTTGATTTTTTTGTCACTGTATTTTCCAGATGTCAAATTTAAAATACATAATTTTATTTATAATTGTATAAATTATAATACGTATACATTTAAAGTTGAAGTAATATGATTTTTCAAGTAACTGAAATAAATCAAAAAGGTAAAAATATTTCAATATCAATGTATTGAAGGAGTGTTATACTTCTTCACCTTGCAATTTCATATTTATTATATTTTCAATTTACATTGTGATTTACCACCTAAAAGTTAATTGGCTCGCTCCAATCTCTTTAAAAAAAACCAACAAACTGTTTCAAAATTAATTGTTTTGTTCCAATCCAGAATGAAAACCAATGTTAATAACATAATGTATTTTACAAAAGAAAACCTCTGCTTCCTATGCAACTACTCAAGAGAAATCAGTTTCATGTACTTTCCTAATTACCTTCATCATAACTGCTTTTTGAGTAAGTAACATGCACTCATTTATATTTTATTTACCACAAAGCTTTTTTTTCTGTAACCCTTCAAATGTTTTAAGATGGTGACATCAGAAACGAGAGTTACTGGAGACATACCAGCAGACTGGAAAATCAGCCAGCATAACCCCCATGTACAAGAAGGGACAGAAGGATGATCCAGGAAATTACAGGCCTGTTACTCTGACTTCAGTACCAGGGAAGCTGAAGGAGCAGATCATCCTGAGTACCGTTATGTGGTACATGCAGAACAACCAGGTGATCAGGCCCAGTCAGCATGGGTTCATGAAGGGCAGGTCTGTTGACTAACCTCATCTCCTACGACAGGGTGACACACTTATTGGACGAGGTAAGGGCTGTGGATGTTGTTTACCTTGACTTTAGCAAGGCCTTTGATGAGGTTTCCCACAGCATTCTCCTAGAGAAGCTGGCTGCTCATGGCTTGGATGTGCACATGCTTCACTGGATTAAAAACTGGTTGGATGGCTGAGTCCAGAGAGTTGTGTTCAGTGGACTTAAATCCAGTTGGTGGCCAGTCACGAGTGGTGTTCTCCAGGGCTCAGTGCTGGGCCTGCTCCTGTTTAACATCTTTATTGATTATTTGGATGAGGGAATAGGGTGCACCCTCAGTAAGTTTGCAGGTGACAGTAAGTTGGGTGGGAGTGTCAATCTGCTTGAGGGATCAGGAAAGGCTTGACCAATGGGCTGAGGCCAATTGTATGAGTTTCAATAAGGCCAAATGTCGGGTCCTGCACTTTGGCCACAACAACCCCAGCAGCACTACAGGCTTGGGGAGGAGTGGCTGCCCAGCAGAAAAGGACCTGGGGGTGTTGATTGACACCCAGCTGAACATGAGTCAGCAGTGTAGTGAGGCACTGGAACAGGCTGCCCAGGGAGGTAGTAGAGGCACCACCCGTGGAGGTGTTAAAAAAACGGGTGGACATGGTGTTTCAGGAGATTATTTAGTGGTTAGGGGTTGTAGGGCAGATGGTTGGACTTGATGATCTTGAAGGTCTTTTCCAACCTTGATGATTCTGTGATAGGTTTCTGTATATGTCTGAATAATTTAGAAGTGTTTCCATTTATAATTCAGAACCTCTGAGCTCCTGATAATAATTAATTGTAACTGCTATTGTATTTCAGTATATTTATTTTTTCCTGCTAGAACAAGGATCTTATGTACCCAAGAACAGCTTTTCAATTTCATATTTTCATACAAATATTATTGGATTCTAGGGACATAGCCAATAAAACCCCTTTATATTACTTTAGTTTGGTCAAGATTCTAAGCTGGTTGTTTCTCTTCAGCCAAGCAGTCTGAAAAACCTCAGGTTCCAGTCTTGCTCAGAACAAAGGTATTGACCAGGGTAGTGAGGACAGAAGAGGGAAAGACATGCCAGAAAAAAACTGTGCTGAAAATAACACCACACCTGGAGTATTGCATTCAGTTCTGGTCCCCTCTCTACAGAAAGGATGCAGACAGTCTGGAGAAGATCCGAAGAAGGACCACAAGGATGACCAGAGGACTGAAGGACCTGCCATATGAGGAGAGGCTGAGAAAACTGGGTTTTTTCTCACGTTTGCTAGCCCTTGTTCTTGTGGGGGACTTCAACTTACCAGATGTCTGCTGGAAGTGCAACACAGCAGAAAGGGGCCAATCCAGGAGGTGACTGGAATGTATAGAAGATAACTTCCTGCTACAGCTGGTAGGTGAACCTACCAGGGGTAGTGCCATGCTGGACCTACTGTTCACAAACAGAGAAGGGCTGGTGGAAGATGTAGTGGTTGGAGGTCGTCTTGGGCACAGCAACCATGATATGATAGAATTTTCAGTTTGTGGTGAAGTTAGGAGGGTCGTCAGCAAAACCTCTACCTTGGACTTCCAGAGGGTTGACTTTGGCCTCTTCAGGACGCTGGTTGGGAGAGTCCCTTGGGAAGCAGCCCTCAAAAACAAAGGAGCCCAGGAAGGCTGGGCTTACTTTAAGAATGAATTTATGAAGGTGCAGGAGCAGGCTGTCCCTGTGTGCCGAAAAAGGAGCTGGCGGGGAAGAAGACCAGCCTGGTTGAGCAGGGAACTATTGCAAGAACTCAGAAATAAAAAAAATAGTGTATCAACTTTGGAAAAAAAGGGCAGGTGAATCAGGAAGTATTTAGAGATATTGTAAGGTCATGTACGAAGAGAATCAGAGATGCAAAAGCTCAACTAGAACTTAAACTAGCCATCTCTGTAAAGGATAATAAAAAATGCTTTTATAAATACATTAATAACAAAAGGAGGGTCAGGGAAAATCTTCATTCCTTATTGAATGACAGGGGGAACTTAGTAACGGAGGACAAGGAAAAGGCTGAGGTGCTTAACACCTTCTTTGCCTCAGTCTTTAACAAAAAGACTAGCTACGCTCAGGACAACTGGGCTCCTGAGTTGGTAGACAGGGATGGGGAGCAGAATCCCCCTCCTGTAATCCAGGAGCAAGTAGTTAGGGACCTGCTGTGACACTTAGATCCCAACAAGTCCATGGGTCTGGATAGGATTCATCCTAGGGTGCTGAGGGAGCTGGCAGAAGAACTGGCAAAGCCACTCTCAATCATTTATCACCAGTCCTGGCTCACTGGGGAGGTCCCAGATGACTGGAGGTTGGCCAATGTGATGCCCATCCACAAGAAGGGCTGGAAGGAGGATCCGGAGAACTATAGGCCTGTCAGCCTGACCTCGGTGCCTGGCAAGGTTATGGAACAGATCATCCTGAGTGCCATCAAGCGGCATGTGGAAGACAACCAGGGGATCAGGTCCAGCCAACATGGGTTTAGGAAAGGAAGGTCCTGCCTGACTAATCTCATCTCCTTCTATGACTGGGTGACTGTGGGGATTTATGGAAAATTAGCATGGGATTTGTGGAAAATTAATATTGGATTTATGGAAAATTAATATGCCTGAATTAAAACAGCAGTATTGCAGGTGCTGCTGACCAAATTGTCAGGTGCCCTGAAGCAAACCGTGGGATCAGTAAACAAGCTGGTGTCTCACAGGCTGGTACCCCATGGGACCAGTAAACAGCAGGTGTCCTACAAGTACGTATCCCACGGTTGTTATCTCATGAAGTAGTGAGAAAAGAATGCTGTAGCAAGAATTGAGAGGCACCGGCTGGGAAGCAAAAGACCTTGGGTCCTCATGACACGGACAGCAAATGACAAGACACGTAGCCAATCATATATGAACTGTGAATGTATGTAACCAATGGAGTTTGTACTGGGGTGGACCATCTGGAGTCAGAGGGGTATAAATTGCCACCATTTTTAATAATAAAGGTCTCCAGTTATAACTCTTATAGAGTTGTATGAAGTCCATACGTCGCCTCGACAGGTGACCCACCTAGTGGATGAGGGGAAGGCTGTGGATGTGGTCTACCTTGACTTCAGCAAGGCCTTTGACACAGTCTCCCACAGCATCCTCCTGGAGAAGCTAGCAATCCATGGCTTGGACAGGTACACCCTTCACTAGGTCAAAAACTGGTTGGATGACCGGGCCCAGAGAGTGATGGTGAATGGAGCTGCATCCAGCTGGCGTCCGGTGACCAGCGGTGTGCCCCAGGGATCAGTACTGGGCCCAGTCCTATTCAATATCTTTATTGATGACATGGGTGTGGGAATTGAGTCCACCCTCAGTAAATTCGCAGATGACACCAAGCTGGGGGGGAGTGTTGATCTGCCAAAGGGTAGGAAGAAGCTGCAGGAGGACCTGGATAAGTTGGATCAATGGGCTGAGGCCAATGGCATGAAATTCAACAAGACCAAGTGCAGGGTCCTGCACTTTGGCCACAATAACCCCAGGCAGCACCACAGGCTGGGGGAAGAGTGGCTGGAGAGCAGCCTGGCAGAGAGGGACCTGGAAGTGCTGGTGGACAGCCAGTTGAACATGAGCCAGCAGTGTGCCCAGGTGGCCTGGAAGGCCAATGGCATCCTGGCTTGTATCAGGAATAGTGTGGCCAGCAGGAGTAGGGATGTAATTCTCCCCCTGTACTCAGCACTGGTGAGGCCTCACCTCGAGTACTGTGTGCAGTTCTGGGCCCCTCACTTCAAGAAGGACGTTGAGGTGCTGGAGCAGGTCCAGAGGAGAGCAACAAGGCTGGTGAAAGGACTAGAGGGAAAGTCTTATAGAGAGAGGTTGAGGGTGCTGGGGTTGTTTAGCCTGGAGAAGAGGAGACTCAGGGAGGACCTTATCACTCTCTTCAACTACCTGAAGGGAGGTTGTAGTCAGATGGAGGCTGGGCTCTTTTTCCAGGCAACCAGTGACAGGACAAGAGGGCACAGCCTGAAGCTGCTCCAAGGGAGGTTTAGGTTGGATATTAGGAAGCACTTCCTCATGGAGAGGGTGATTAAACATTGGAATAGACTTCCCAGGGAAGTGGTGGAGGCACCATCCCTGGATGTGTTCAAGGAAAGGCTGGATGTGGCACTTAGTGCCATAGTCTAGATGGTGTGGTGGTGTTGGTCATAGGCTGGATTTGATGATCTTAAAGGTCTTTTCCAGCCTTGGTAGTTCTGTGATTGTGTGATTTTCAGCCTTGAGAAAAGAAGGCTTAAGGGAGACTTTATTGCCATGTTCCAGTACTTAAAGGGTGGATACCAAGGAGATGGTGACTCCCTATTTACAAGGAGTCATATGGAAAAGACAAGGGGCAATGGGCACAAGTTCATCCTTGGAGATTCCAACTGGGGAATTTTTCACCATGAGGACAGTCAAACATTGGAATAGTCTCCCAGGGAAGTGGTAGATGCCACATTGGACAGTTTTAAGTTTCAACTGAACAGGGTGCTGAGCCATCTCATTTAACTATAGTAGTACCGAGAAAGGTTGGACCAGATGATCCTTGAGGTCCCTTCCAACTTGGCATTCTATGATTCTATGAAGAAGAAATTCCAAGAAATATGGCAGAAGAGGAGTCAACAAAGTTTGAGAAGTCTGGAGGGAGGCATGTTGAGGCAAAAAAAAAAAAAAAGGAAAACAAAATTAAAAGCTTGGAGAAAGATAATGAGACTAGGAGAATTACTAAGTTTTGTCATGTGAAGAAATGTGGAGGAAGCATAAAGTGGGATATAGAGTCTAGCAGACAGAAAGGAGCTAACTGGAGTAACACAGGACACATAGTTGGTCTGAAGAGACAGAAATAAGACAGACTGAGGAAGATTGGGTCTCTGTGCATTAGGGACCCCTCTTGTCCTTTAACAGAGCTTCAGAGACTTGCTGCTCATTACTCTGTAGTTGTCAGCATTTATCTGTGACATGTACTAGAAACAAACAAATTTCACCGTTCTTCAGTGCCCATTTGCCTATGGAATAACTACCATTTCCATCAGTTACTTGCTTGACAACTGGCAGTGGTATATACAAAAAATGTGTACACTCAACTTCTTATTGCACATGGGTGTTTTCATCTCCAGCACATAAGAAACAGAGATAAACTACTCCTTCCCCAGACAAAAAAGACCACTGAATTAATTCTCCTCTCCTTATCTCTTCTGTTTTACAACAAAGTGATATTTATCTTAAAAATTTCAAAATAAATATTACACCAAATGAAAAATATAGTTCCAGAGGATCATTCCATGTATAATAGGTGTATATATTATAGACATTCTTTCGACTTTGCATTTTTTGCCTACTTAAAAGAGTTGGAACAGGAGTTGTCTTTTCTTTTGCAGAAGGGTTTGCTCTTGGTTAATCAGAGAATCACAGAATGCTAGTTGTTGGAAGACACCTCTGAAGATCACCTAGTCCAACCCCCCTACCAGCGCAGGTTCACTTAGAGCAGGATGCACAGGATGGCATCCAGGATGGCATCCAGGATGGTTTTTTATGTCTCCAAAGACAGAGAACCGCCAATGCTCTGGGCAGCTTGTTCAAGTGCTCTATAACCCTCACAGCAAAGAAGTTTTCCTCAGGTTTAGGCTGAGCCTCTTGTGTTCTAGTTGGTGACCATTGCTCCTAGTCCTGTCACTGGACATCACTGAAAAGAGTCTGGTCTCATCCTCCTGACACCCTCTCTGTAGGTATTTATAAGCGTTTATGAGGTCCCCTCTCAGTCTCCACTTCTCCAGGCTGAATAGACTCAGCTCTCTCAGTCTTTGCTTGTATGGTAGATGCTCCAGTCCCCTAATAATCTTTGTGGCCCTGTGCTTGACTCTCTTCAGTAGTTCCTCGTCCTTTATGAACTGGGGAGCCCAGAACTGGATGCAGCATTCTGGATGTGGCCTCACCAGGGCAGAGTAGACTGGCAAGAAAATCTCCCTTGACCTGCCGGCCACACTCTTCTTGGTGCACCCCACGATGCCATTTGCCTTCCTGGCCACAAGGGCACATGCTGGCTCATGGTCATCCTTCTGTCCACCAGGACTCCCAGGTCCTTTTGCACAGAGCTGTTCTCCAGCAGATCAGCTTCCAACCTGTAGTGGTGCCTGGGGTTATTCCTCCCTAGGTGCAGGACCTTACATTTACCCAATAGGTTCCTCTCTGCCCAACTGTCCAACCTGTCCAGGTCACTCTGGATGGCAGCACAGACCTCGGGAGTGTCAGCCACCACTCTCGGTTTTGTGTCATCAGCAAACTTGCTGAGGATATGCTCTGTCCCCTCGTCTAGGTAATTGATGAATATGTTGAACAAGACTAGACCCAGCACTGACTCCTGGGGGGCAACACTGGCTACAGGTCTCAGACTTAACAGTGCACCATTGATCATGACCCTCTGAGCTTGAGTTCATCCTGACTATGCTGGTTTGGTTTGGCTGGATTTTTTGGTAGTGGGGGAAGGGCCTCTGGGGTGGCTCTGTTAAGAAGCTGAGAAGCTCCCCCTGCTCCAAAACCAGCGAAGGAGGCAGTAGAGGTACAATAGATGGGCCTCTGTGATTAACATACGAAAGAACTGATACAAGATCTGAGCAGAGCAAGCACAAAAAGAGGAGCTGTGCTGGTGGGGCAGAGCAGTGTTGGTGGTGGGTGAGGAAGAAGGGGAAGAAGGTGCCCAAACAGAAGTTTTCCTGCAACCTATGGCGAGATGGCAGGCTGTCCCCCTGCATCCGTAGAGGAATGTGGTGGAGCATTCCCTGGGGGTATCAGGAGGGGTGAGAGTCATGGCCAGTGGACTTGGATTTGTGGCCAGTGGACTTGGATTTGCTGCCAGTGGACTTGGATTGTGCAGCTGTGGAAGACCCCGGCACCAGGAGATGTGACTGTTCCCGAAGAAGCCTGTGATGCTGTGGGAAGCCCACACTGGAGCAGCTTGCTCCGGACCTCATGGAAAGAGCTTATGAAGGAGAGGTGCGTGGAGGACTGTCTCCCATGGGAAGAGACCCCATGGGAAAGCAGGGAAAGACTGCAAGAAAACCTTCTTCCTGAGGAAGGAGTGGCAAGAACCACCAGAACTGACCCTAAAGCCCATCCCCTGTCACCCTGTGCCACTGGGGGAAAGGTGGTAGAGAAATCAGGAACAAAGTAATTTGGGTCCAGAAAGAAGGGAGGGGTGGGATAATGTATGTAAGCACTGCTCTTTGTGTTGTCTGTGTCCTGTGTGTGATTAGTGTGAAATTAAATAATTATTTTTCCCCCAAGTTGAGTCTGTTTTGCCTGGGACCTTAATAGGTGAAGAGTCCTTTGTCTTGGCCCATAAACTTCTGGTTTGGTTTGTCCTACTCATACCAGGGTGTGTGTGGGGGAGTTGAGTGAGCAGCCATGTGGCTGTTTCTTTGTTGTCATGTTGGGCCTAAACCACAACACTGGCTTAAACCAGTCTCTGGTTTAACAGAGTCTAACAGTCACTAACAGTCTAACAGTCACTAAACCAGCTCTCAATCCACCTCTCTGTCTACTCACCTAGCCTACACTTCCTGAGGTTATTAATGAGGATGTTATGGGAGACAGCGTCAAAAGCATTGCTGAAGTCAAGGTAGATGATATCCACTGCTCTCCCCTCATGTCACCAGCTAGTTAAAGTATAAGAGTAACAAATAGCTGACCCTACACATACACCTGCTTGTTTTCACACACAAAAACTTTGTGTGCATAGTTGCGGTAAAATTGTATGCAGTTGAATGGCTTAACTGCAGGTAGAGTTTGCAAAGCTAGACTTTATTTTTAAAATAAGACTTTATTTTAAAAATAAAAATACACTATCCAAGTTAGAGAAGGTGGAAGCATGGACTGTGAAAGGGAATATCTGCCCACTGTAGACGAGCAGGTTCATGACCATCTGAAGGACCTGAAGCTGCACAAGTCCATGGGACATGATGGGATTCATCCATGGCTCCTGAAGGAACTGGCTGACAAAGTTGCAAAGCCTCTGTCCATCATATTTGAAAAGTCTTGGCAGTGTGGAGAAATTCCCAGTGACTGGAAAAGGGGAAACATAACTCCCATTTTCAAAAAGAAAAAAAAGGGAAACCCAGGGGACTATAGACCAGCCAGTCTTACCTCTGTGCCCAGCAAGATCATAGAGCAGATACTCATAAAGACTCTGCTAAGGCACGTGGAGAACAAAGGGGTGATCAGTGACAGCCAACATGGCTTCACCAAGGGTAAACCCTGCCTCACTAATTTGGTGGCCTTCTACAATGGAGTCACGGCATTGGTGGACAAAGGAAGAGCAACCAACGTCATCTACCTGGACCACTACAAAGTTTTTGACACCGTCCTGCACCACATCCTGGTATCAAAATTACAATGATATAGATTCCATGGATGTACCACTCATTGGGTAAAGAACTGCCTGGATGGTCACGCTCAAAGAGTGGTGATCAACGGCTCGATGTCCAGATGGAGACCAGTGATGAAAGGTATTCCCCAAGGGTCAGTACTTGGACTGGTGCTATTTAACATCTCTATCGGTGACATGGACAGTGGCATTGAGTGCACCCTCAGCAAGATTGCTGATGACACCAAAGTGTGTGATGAGGTCGATGCACTGGAGGGAAGGGATGCCATCCAGATGAGAAGTGGGCTTGCGCAAACTGCATGAAGTTCAGCAAGGCAAAGCACAAGGTGGAAAGCAGGATATCAGCAGTGTAGGTGACTCAGGGAAGGTGAGCAATGACTAGGGTGCTGAAGTAGCAATTAGTTTTCAGGTGTCATATTGTCAGGTGGTGTGAAGGGCTGTGACTCGGTGGGGCTGCATGTGCTTTGAGACCCCCAGAACGAGGGTATTTGTGTGGCTGTGGGTTGTCATGATGAGCTTCTGACATCGGGGACTCTGAGCTCTGGCAAAGAGCTGTAACGTGGCGACTGAGCCAATTCTGGACTCTGGTGTTGAGAAGGGATCTGGTGGGGCTGCACCACCCCAGTTTTGGAGGTGTTTTCTTTTGGATCTCAAAAAATACTTTTAAAGCAACATCAGTTATAGACTTGTGGCCAAGTCTGGCACCCTGTTTTCCTCCTCCCTTGTCATTAATGCTGCTCACCAGTCCTTGGCAGGGTAGAACATGGGAATGTCAACCACTGCCACCAAGGTGCTTGAGAAAGGACTCTAGCTGTTTCCCATGGACTTGTCAGGGACGTTTGTTCAGTGCGATGCCAGAGCCATTGGCTCTGCCTGGGAAGGAACACAGAGCTCTGCAAGAGGTTTACCATAAAGTAAAAGCCTGGTTGGGGTTGACATGAGTTACAGAGGTACCTCACGACCTGGAGGTGTTTCAAATCTGTGCAGATGTGGTTCTGAGGGACATGGTTTAGTGCTGGACTCAGTAGAGTTGGGTTAATGGTTGGACTCGATGATCTTAAAGGTCTTTTCCAACGAGGACAATTCTGTGATTCTGTGGTTCTGCACCTGGGTCAGGGCAATCCCAAGCACAAATACAGGGTGGGTGGAGAATGGATCGAAAACAGTCTGGACAAGAAGGACTTAGGGGTGATGGTGGATGACAAAGTCAATGTGAGCTGGCAATGTGCACTTGTAGCCCAGAAAGCCAACTGTGTCCTAGGCTGCATCAAAACAAATGTGGCCAGCAGGTAAAGGGAGGTGGTTCTCCCCTTTAGTTGGCTCTTGTGAGAACTCTCCCGGAGTGTTGTGTCCAGTTCTGGAGACCCCAACATAAGAAGGACATGGAGCTTCTGGAGAAAGTCCAGAGGAGGGCCATGAAGATGATCCGAGGGCTGAAGCACCTCTCCTACAAAGACAGGCTGAGAGAACTGGGGCTGTTTTGCCTGGAGAAGAGAAGGCTCTGAGGAGATGGTATAGCAGCCTTCCAGGATGTGAAGGGGGCCTACAGGAAAGCTGGGGAGGGACTTTTCACCAGAGAGGGTATTGATAGGACAAGGGGTAATAAAACTGGAAGAGGGAAGATTTAGATTCGACATTAGGAGGAAATTCTTTAGTGTGAGGGTGGTAAGGCACTCGAACAGGTTGCCCAGTTGTGGAAGTTGTGGAAGCCACATCCCTGGAAGTTTTCAACACCAGGTTGGATGGGGCCCTGAGCAACCTGACCTTATGGGAGGTGTCCCTGCTTGTGCAGGGGAGTTGGAACTAGAGGATCTTCTAGGTCCCTTCCAACTCAAACCATTCTATGATTCTAAGAGTCTATGATTTTATGATTCTATGAAAATTAGACACATTTTCTGGCATTATTCACACCTGGAGGTGTTTGGCATTTATTCTGCCAGAAATAAGTGCTCACAGGACTGGAGTCAGGATCTTTGTGGAGAATCTTCATTAGAAATGAACTGTTCTGACTGCACAACTCTCAGCCATGTTCTCACACATCATTTGGATGGAAGAATCCTGTGCTTTAATATTCCATGTAACAGCAGACTCTGCATTAATTGTTTTTGAAGCAGTAAATAAATAGTATATATGACTGGACATGTTACATACAGAGGGTTGTTGACAAAAGATTTGTATGAGGTGAGACTATATCCCTTTTCCTTCCTCAGCACCTGTTAAATCACTCACTACGTGAGTCCTCAAATCTTTGGTGCTTTTGAACTCTAAGCACAGCAGGATAGATGCAGCCAAAGATTACTGGCATTTGCTCCATTCATGGAATGTTTCTCCTAAAACTGGCAAAATGGCTTTACATTCAGCAATTTTCCTATAGTCAGTGCTTCTACAGGGTCCTTAGTCCACCTCCACACAAACAAATAAAATTAGTCTTAAACAACGATTAGATTGGCATTGGATTCATGTCTTAATTGATCTGCTTAAGGCAGTATGGCAAAGAACATGTTGCCAATAGGAAGTATGCTAGCAGTCAAGTGACAATATTGTAGAGTGTAGAAATGCCAATGAGCTGCAGATCCCCCAAAAATTCAGAAAAATGCACGTTACTTTTTTAGTGCTGGTTTTAGTCTTCTAACATACTGAAAATGTATTTCTTGGTGAGTTAACTAACCTAACCACAAACTAGGCAGGCCCTCCAGACAGAGCTACTTCATGTGCGATGCCGTGTAACTGTGAAAGGCAATTGAGATTCTTTGTGATCTGTATAGCCTTCGACTTTCAGCTGCATAATGCAATCTTCCAATGCTTATCACTTCACTCTGAGCAGCCAAACCATAAAGACAATTTTCATCTTTTCCAGGCAAGCACCTCACCTTAGCTACCAGTTTAGTCACAACTAGATCTCAGCAGAGATAATCAGGCTTCATGTTTTCCAAATATGAATAAACAGTGTGCCATTCCAAGCCCAAATCTTCATAGCATTACCTTGCCTCAGCCTATACAGCATTGTTTTGCTCCTGAAATCTTTGTGCATTCAGCCTCACAGTGAGCCTAGCTGGCTACTATTTGGTGGTAGTTACATAAGTAAGAAGATGATGATGTTAACTGGAGTGCAGGCTTTTGTTTGGTCAATTATTAACCAAAAAGACTGCTACAATTTTAATAAATATTGAAGTTATTAAAATGTAAGAAAACTGGTATTTGCAATGACAAGACCAAATGGCTTAATATAGGTTGCAATAATAAATTAAGAAAATTAGCAACTAACCTTACTTAAGAACAGTTTTTCAACTAACTATAAATATATTGCCATTTTTCCAGACTGACCTCAAATTAATGTTTAAAGGAGAAAATTTGCATAATACATTACACAGCACATGCACAGCATTACTAACAGCTTGTTGAAACCATCCTTTTTTCTCACTTAGGCAGGAACAGAACAGCAGCTGCTTGCATATTAAACTCCCTGCTTGGTACTACTCCTTTACTGCAGCAGGGTACATGTAGGGAACTGATATGATGTCCTCTAAAAGGCAGAGGTAGGATTGACCTGTTGATTAATTCAGTTCATTTCTGGGTATATTTGTTTCAGTAAATGTGCATGAACAATGACACTTGAGCACCTGATCTACTAAGTGAAAATGGTATTGGGACACACATCTCATTTCACATTCACTATTACTGTGATGCAATAGACTGTATTCTGCACCGTGAAGTACAGAAATGTTCTTCATTGGTGCAAAATGTGTACTTGATTTGTTTTATATGTCCCTGTTTTACCACCATGTTTTCTTTGTTTTCCTCAGATACTGTTGAAAATGTCATTTTTGCTCTTGAAATTTGTCCTTCATAGGTGCATTTGGCATGCTTTCGTTACTGCTGATGTGGGCTGGGCTCGTTACTGCAGGCAGGGCCATGGTTGAGACCAGCAGCAGCTTTAAGAGCAGCACCCACAGCTCCTCAGATGCCCACCACTTAGGGTCAAGGCAAGCTCAGGAAGAGGTGAGTTCAGCAGCAACATCTGCTTTGCTGAAATGGCAGTAGCAAACTCTGTGCCTGTGGTATGAATGAACCAGAGGAACACACTTGCGTGGAGAAGGAAATGAGGCTTCCCCCATGCTGCTGTCCTCCATGTGGGTGGGTGGGTGACACACTGCCTTCCAGGCTGTCCTACAAAACTTGCATACCCTCTGTGGGAGGGTTTCACCCCATTTTGCAGGGAGAGCAGCATTCCAAAATCCTGGGGTTTATCCAAGTTCCAGAGCAGTCCAGTGTGTCCCAGAGTGGGATGCTGAGAGTCTGATTAGCCAAGAGATGTTTAAAGTATCCTGCAATACTGTGGCAGCTCCTTGTACCAACCAAAGAGGGGGTGGGGGGAATTATTAGAGAAAAAACTGTTTGTGCAGACAATCACAATTCACTCAGAGACTTTTGTTAAGTCACATAACCAAGTACATGAAACAGATTACACGTGAAGTTTATCTACATAGCTAATGCAATGCCACAATGAAATCAGGATTCACAGTTTGAACATATGATCACATAACATTTTTTTCCCAAGGGAATCCTGATTTATTCACTGCATAGGATGGATGATACTTACTTCAAAAGCAGCTGTTCAATAATTTTTTTTCTCATTGTTCTCATGTAGTTATAACACTATTCAAGCTCTGCTCAGAAGACAGAATTTCTAATTTTCCTTTGGGTTCCTTTAGGGCAATCAGCACTAAATACTTAAATTTTTGAGTGAGTGCATTTATTTATTTTCATGAGACCCTTGTACAGTGGGAGCCTGTTCAAATCTGTTTGGCAGACAAACCAATACCTCAACTCCACAGGGGTTTAACCAGCACAACCTGATGCTGTCAACTCATAGTCCCCCTTGTCCAGCCCATGGCCACCCATTCCTGCCTTCTGGCTACTCTCTCCTTTGGGTTCACACAGGGGTCCTCCCTGACTGACATGCAGCTGGCTGTGAAGAATCTGAGTGTAGCAGATCCACAGGTTTTCCCAGCAAGCAGCAGAAGACAAATTACCTTGAACTACTGAAAGTCCCCTTTCTTCTAGTAGAAAACCTACACATCTTGTCTCCAGTATGAGATTCATTGCTCTCAGATAGTCTTGTGGGTGTGATAAAGCAGCTTTCTAGAGCTGCAACATTAAGTAAAGTTGCTTTGTAGCTAGAAGCACTTAAATGGACTTTCTAATAACCTGAAAGGTATAAACCCATTTATGAGGTAGCTGTTAAAAGTATAGCAAAATGGAAAAAGGAGTGGCCATTTCCAGGCAGGCCTGACAGATCCTAGTGCTCTGGCATACTGCAGAAGATCAAGACCCATTTAAAAGTCTTTGAGCATTTTCCTATTCAAGACAGGAAAAAATCTAAATAGGAAATCTGAGGATGTGGTAAGAATTTATTCCTCATTTGTGAGAAAGTCACTGCCTTCTGTTTCTTACCGTTAAACCATAACCAGATCCTCTTTACAATTTTATGAGGTCAGCTTTCTGTTGTCTTTAGGGTATTAAAAGATGTCTCATCCTATTACTGCTCTAATATCCGTCTGGAGAGTGCAAAGAGCCAGAATATTCTCCTAGGTATAACCCAGTGAACATTACTCGCTGGGTCTTTCTGTAAATGCCTTACAGGGCCACAGCACAGATCCAGTTTAAACGATGCTCCAGGTCCCATTAGCACACCCCTATGTAACTAAAGGCTCAATCTGATGAGCTTGTAAATAACTGGTTTTCTTCCTAAAAGGAGACATTTTTAAAACCCTTGTTAAGATACATGTTGAATTCCCCTGTGTCGCGGACCGAGATAGGTAAAGCCACGACCACACCCCCACCTCAGGGAATCGAGGGCTGAGGACCGCTCCCCGTCACACTCACAAACAACGCTTAGGAATCAATAGATTTATTAAAGGCACTGAGGGTTTGGCAAGTCTGATATCAACTAACACACAGGGTCTATCTATATATCTATATCCACATCTATATATCCATATACCAACAGCTATACAACAATATATCTATATACCAATAACAACACGCACAGAAAACAAGAGATAACCTCTCCCCTTCCCCTTTTCCCCTGTTCCCGTTCCCTGACAGGGATAAGAGGGAAAGCCTGGAGAGAGCCTTTGGGAAATAGAAGAATATTGAAAAAGAGAAGTGAGTGTCTGGTATGTGTGAATATTATGTAAGAAGCGTCAGAATGTAGTTCGCAATTCTCACCACCGGGGTACG
Organism: Hemiprocne comata; assembly: GCA_020745705.1. Taxonomy (NCBI): domain Eukaryota; kingdom Metazoa; phylum Chordata; class Aves; order Apodiformes; family Apodidae; genus Hemiprocne; species Hemiprocne comata. The sequence goes on from CM036616.1 coordinate 46,846,788, forward strand.
GCCGAAGCCAATCCCTGATCGGGATTCACGTCCTTTCCCTTGAGACAGTCCCTTCGGTACGCCCACACGCCAACAACCACAGGGAGCAGCGCTGTAACTTCACGGCAGCCTCCGCAGCGGTACGCTCACCACGGCGGCTGGATCCGTGTAGTATTCACAGAGCGCGCGTCTTCTTGCTCCTCCCTTTTCTTTCCGGTTCCGGCCCCGCCGTGCCTCCTGGGAGCTGTAGTCTGTGGTCCTGTGCGCATGCGCCTGGTACCTCTGTCCTCTCCCCACGAGTGCCGGGGGGGCGCATCGCCAGGAATGGTCAGTGAATGTCGCTGGACTAAAGGCCATTATAGAGTCCGTCTCTCACACCCTGTAAGTATTTAAACACAGTTCTTTAAAAGCCTTCATGACTTGAACATTACACATGGGAAGTTCATTTAATAACTAAGGCAAAGATAATAACTTTAACTTAAAACTGTACTGAGCAGTTAAAGAGTGTTCCTGTATTCTGTGGCTTCTGAAGTTGAGGGGGACTGTGCCTTCATTTTGATAATATTATTTATCATTCTTCAGTGTTCTTGCTGTCCCTCTTAGCTTGGTGCTGCTCACAAGTGTAAAAGCTATTGTTTCAGATAATAATGAATATATTGACTAGGACATCACTTAGGACAGTCCCCAGCAGAATCCTACTCAATACACCCTTTCAAGTAGACAACGAAACATTGATAGTTCTAGTGAGCTTCTTACCACTCAGGAAATCCCATCTTGCATACAAAGAGCTGTATACCATTTGAGCATATGATTACTGTAGTCATTGCTTTGCAGCATTCTACTTCATACAACACACACTACAAAATCATTCCCATCATTCTAACAGCTGAAGGGAAGTTGCAGGGATCAGAGAAGTAACATTTCACTGGTGCACAGAGAAAACACTAGACAGAAGTGGTCGTAGTGTGCTATCTTGAGCTAGGCTGTTTCTCGGGATGGAATTCAGTTCTGTGGAGTAGAGCTCCTCTGTTGCAAACTGGTGACTAACCTGCCAGTCTTTCTGCAAAAGTGGGAAACACTGATCTTCAGCAAAACTGCTGAACTTTTGTTCAGATTTTGTGGCTTTTCTTGTAATGATGCTCAGGGCCTGGTGCATACTGATTTAATCCTGGAGAAAGTCCAGAGGAGGGCCATGAAGATGATCCGAGGGCTGGAGCACCTCTCCTACGGGGACTGGCTGAGAGAGCTGGGGTTGTTTTGCCTGGAGAAGAGAAGGCTCCAGGGAGACCTTGTAGCAGCCTTCCAGGACATGAAAGGGGGCTACAGGAAGGCTGGGGAGGAACTGTTTACAACGATGTGTAGCAATAGGACAAAGGGTAATGGAAGAGGGGAGATTTAGGTTAGACATTAGGAAGAAATTCTTCAGTATAAGGGTGCTAAGACACTGGAAGAGGTTGTGCAGGGCAGTTGTGGCTGCCCCCTCCCTGGAAGTCTTCAAGGCCAGGTTGGATGGGGCCCTGAGGAACCTGATCTAGTGTGAGGTGTCGCTGCCCTTGCAGGGGAGTTGGAACTAGATGATCTTCTAAGTCTCTTCCAACCCAAACCATTCTATGATTCTGTGATGAAACCACAGCTGCAAGAATACTTTTTGTCACTTATACTGATGCTTGTTTTAACACAGTAATTTCCAGACTTAATTTTCAAGAGAGAAACACCAGTCGTGGTGAACTAGAGCCAGAGCACCTGAATGCGCTCTGGTCCAGCCAGGATGAAGGAAAGCATGCCCATCCACTCCTCCCTGCTATGCATTCTCTTTCTTCCCTAAATTCACACCAGCTTTCCCTTAACCATCTCCTACACTCACCACAAACAGGCACTAGTCCTATCTCTTTGCTTTCCCACCTAGCATAGGTTGTTCTGAGCTCTTAGTCTCCTGCCTTGCCAGCCCACTTCATGCAACTTTTCCTGGAGACCCATGGGCAGGCAATCCGCCTGGCCCAGGGCTCAGGTAGACACCTGCATTCAGGAAAGTAGCTAGGAGCTGGTGTAAGGAGTTCCTCAATGTCTTGAGCTGCTTATCTGTGAGTCATGATTAAATCAGCAAGGAATCTGTAACCTGGTGATTACTGAATGCCTGTAACTGCTGAGGTACAGGACTATGGGTCCAGGGAAAAACCACTGAACAAGTGATTGGAAGCTGCTGCCCTAAGCCATGAAGAGCATGACTTCAGTACTTCAGTCTTCCCGTGGTTACACAGGATGTGCAACAAAAGAATATCACCAGTCCAGCAGGTACAAGGCTGGACCGATGCTCAAAGAACTTTATCCTGTTCCTGGATTTTTATGACTTTAGTCTTGTAAAATCTGATGTAACTTCTCTCAGTGCCTATACTGACCTTCTGATCAGATTTCAGTTGCCTCTTTTGTCTGAAATATCTTTGTGATAAGGACAGGTCCTTCAATGTGCTGACATTGTGCCTTCCAAAATAGAACCCATGTTCTGTTGGGTCCTCAGGAGCTAAAAGCAGTAAGTCCAGAATATTTGTGATGTAGTTTTTAATTCAAATTCAGGTTTTCATCAAGAAATAATTACTTCAAAAGAGCTCTAGCCAATATGCCGAAACAACAGAGAGGAGAATATATTTAGTCTAGTTTAGCTTTATTGGTTTAACTTCCTACATAGCCCTGGATTAAGTCAACTAATAAATTACAACAGGTGCATGAAGGACTATATTTACAGGTAGTTGGCATCTTTTCTCAAAACAAAGACAAAAGATATAATTGAGAGTTTTCTTTTTCGATAACAATATTATGATAAACATTACCTATACTGCTTTGATATAACACCTTTAATGAGAATTGTTCAAATGAAAAGCATATTTTCTTTTATTTGAGAAACCACCACTGAAACAGTTGTTAAGTTTTTTGCACAGCCTGTTTTCCACTCTTTTTTTTATCTCCATGTGACAAAAGATGTCTGGAAATTCTTAGATTCAAGTGTGTTAACCTGTAGTGGTTGTTCAGATATTCTTCCATATTGTTTTATGTTTGTGTGGTTAATCTCTAAACAATCAAGATGTCTGGAAATTCTTAGATTCAAGTGTGTTAACCTGTAGTGGTTGTTCAATTATTCTTCCATATTGTTTTATGTTTGTGTGGTTAATCTCTAAACAAAGACGCAGAATTCCATCCTCATAGTAGTAATAATAATAACGAATCTGTATCAGTAAGCATATTCCCATAAAGGACAATGGTACTTAGGTCTGGTCATTGTTTTTTTGTGTTTTTTTTGTTTTGGTTTTTGGTTTTTTTTCATTATGTTACAAGATACTGAACAGTTGTTCAGGTAGAGAAAGACTACATGGATAATCAAGTTGAGTTCAACTTGGCAAAGGAAATTAAAATAGGTGTTTCCTCCCCTCCCCCTTTTGGACTACTTGAAACTGGAGATGCCAGTCCCTCACCTTTGGGTTGCAGGTAGCCGCAGTGTCAGGCCCATTCTGAAGCTGAGTATCAGGTAAGCTCCATTTCCCAGAAAGTGCAGAAGTCACTGCTGCATAGGATTCGAGCCAGACCTCCAGGAAGACTCCAGCAGCTTAGCAGGTAGATTTCTCTGGCAGGTGGGTCCAGGTCAAGGGCTGTAAATATGTGAAAGTAGCCAAACAGCAAAAGCAGCACAAAGCTATTAAGAACCCCCAACAGATCCAAGGCACTCAGGCTCCTATCTGCAAGTCTGAAACTCTAATGGTAGAAATCCTAGGAGAGTTTGTAGGGTTCCTGGCAGCTGAGCAATCTGTACAGAGAGTGGATGGCTGCAAGAAATGCTCAGAACCCTGAAAGTCAGTCAGTGAAACAGTCCTGAACTGTTTTGACCTGTGTCTTTTTTTTGCTACTAGTAAGCAGAGCAAGGTCCAGAGTGCTTTTAGTTCACTGGAAATTAAAGGAAAATATATTAAATTCATTTTGTATGGAAACACATGAGCAATAAGTGTCACACAGCTTGGAAATCTTACTGCCATACTTGCTAGCTTTGGTTGAGCCTATGAGTGCTGCTGTTACAGATTCGAAGAGGCAGATTTGAACATAACTCTAAAAAGTACTGAGCTACATTGTGTGCATCAAGACTAATGTTCTCAGAGGCATTACACTAAAGGCACACAAAGATGAAGAGAAACTATAGATGTCACTTGTAACTACATTCAGTTACCCACCATGAAATGTGCAGAACAGCATGTGAAGAAGAGCTGCAGGAATAATTAGGCAGTTAATACATTAGATAAAGTTTTTAAAGCATTTTACAGTTGCATTTAAGGCCATGCTGTCAGAATACATTCTGGTGGACAGGTCAGAAACACTTCCAAGTAAAATAGTCAATCTCTTCACCAGAGAGAAATAAACCACCTTACTTTTTAAAAACAACCAGAAAATCCAAAGTATCCTGCATTACTAATACTAAATTTATATCAGCAAAGCATTAAATACAGATATCAACAGTTTCTCTTCAGATTCTTTGTTACTTGATCCTTATCCGCTGCCAAGTGATCACTGGTGAATAAAAACAAGTTTGTTTTTTAGCAGAATTCAAACACTTCAATGGTTCTGACTTTGGTATAGAGGCTTTCATGTAAACTAGTTGCTTTACTGCTTGGTCGCTATTTTCTATGGTCTCTATCATAGAATGTCTGCCTCATCTCTTATTTTTTTTCCCTCTGGATTTTCTTTCTCTATTTGTTCCCTCATCACTTCTGCTCCCCACAGCTTGTACTCTCAAATTTCCTTTGTCTGGAATTTCAACTTTCTTACAACTCATACAGAAGAATTTGTGCTGTGTAGACAATTAATTTCAGCCTCATGACAAGGAACTGGGTCTCTGTTCACACAATTGCATTTCATGTCATATTATCAATGTTTTCCTTTGATAGGCCTGTTTAACAAGAGAAGTATCTGTAATGTTTAGTATTTTAGCTGCATTTAAAACACAATTCCATAAACACTGCTGATAAACCACCAAGCAAAATATGTTATATAACCTGTATTCTCCGCCATTATAGTTCAAATGTATTACATATCAGTACAATGAACTCTGAAGGCTGGAAGGGATAAATATGAACTGGCAGTACTGTCATGTTCTAAGCAGTAATGAAACATTGCCATTAACAGGCAGTGAGAAACATGCTTACACTATGTGAGGAAAGTAGCCACCACTTTATTTACTGTATTACAGTATTTCATAGTCTGCATTTAAATTACTACATAGAAAAAAAAGTGCCCCAGAATTTCTGAGCATACCTGAAAGATCATCTATGAGAGAACACTGGAAAAGAAGTCAAACATGAAGAAAGGAGGTATTCTTCTCTTCTTTCTCACTTTGTTCTCTGGCACAACAAACATCCTGTGTTTGATTTGCAATTTGTAAAGCTCCTTTGACATTTTGGTTGTGAATACTTGCTGTGAGTATCACAGCTGCACTCAAGACAAAAACTAACACCCTCAAGGTCAGGCAGCAGTAGGGACTGCTCGTGTATTATCATTACTTACCTGCAGAGTAGCACTTTTAAAAATCTTTATTCTGCAGATAATGTGTCCAAGCAAGTAATTTTAATTTATTTTCTAATCTAACATTTCTAACGCTCCTCTCTATGTTAGACTGCAGCCTAAAACTGTCTCAATCAATAAAGGATTTTTCAGTCACTCTGGCCATGCTTTGAACCAGGTCCCTAGCCTGAACAGCCGCAGAACTTAATCTAGCTTCTCAGTAATTAATTCATTCACTTCATTCATATGCAAGTCATGCATAAGTACCACAACTTTAAAGTAAGTCCAAACCCAATATTTTTCAATTGAGTGAATGTACAGTAGTCTTAGACTGAGGAAACTTGCACAGAATTCACAAAAGATTTGCTGTGCTAGTGAATAAGCTGCACATACCTCAGTAAGAAAAATTCCTTTCAGTGCCGCCATCTAATTCTCTTTTTTGACTACAAACAGATATTAGTAATTTCTGATCCTTGAGCAGAGGGGTGAACAGCTGACTCCCAACAGCATCCCTTAAGCTGAGGCCTTTTGAGAGGGCCTGTAGTGCCACCATAGGTATAGACTTCTTGCTTCTTTCTTGCATGCTGCTCTCTAACCTGGCTATTGAAATGGTAAATGTGCCCTTTGCTGGGAGTCTCCCAAATGGTTGCCAATGCACGCTGGCAACCCCTGTCCAGCACAGTGCACTTCAGCTGAGCCTTGTGGGTAACCTGGGTCCGATGCATCTCAGACAGTATTACAAGGAGAGTCTCCGCAACAAGCTCTTACATAAGCAGGCTCCAGGCTGTACCTACAGTAACTTCAAGCCCAGAGTTTTCCTGTTTTCTATTGGCAGGGAAGATAAAGTTGAAGAAATAGTGGTTGGAAATAGGTAGGAAAATGATGCAGCCCAATGTTGGTATTACGCATTTTATATTCAGCCTTTTTGAGTGAGGGTTATTTTGCTATATTTATGTGCCATAAGATGCTCACTAATGGTTGGCTCAATCAGGAGTGTGTTACCAAGGTCTGTGGTAAATATACTCTTCAAATGCCATTCTGCTCAGTGCTAGAGATATGGCTGTCTAAAATGCTTTTTTCCACTTTTTTTGCTGCCAGTGGTTAAGATGAGAGAGGTGATTCTCTCCCTCTACTCTGCTCTGGTTGAGACCCCACCTGGAGTACTGTGTGCAATTCTGGAGTCTCCAACATAAGGAGAGAGAACTCCTTGAGTTTGTCCAGAGGAGAGCCATGAAGACGATCAGAGGGCTGGAACACCTTCCCTATGAAGATAGACTGAGGAATTTGGGGTTGTTCAGCATAGAGAAGAGGAGGCTCTGTGGTGACCTTATAACAACTTTCCAATATCTGAAGGGGGCCTACAAAAAAGCTGAGGTAAGGCTCACGTGTACATGTGTGTGTAGTGAGAGGACAAGGGGCAATGGTTTGAAGCTTAAAGAGGGGAGATTCAGGTAGGACATTCAGAAAAAGTTATTTCCTGTGAGGGTGGTGAGACACTGGAAGAGGTTGCCCAGGGAGGTTGTGGATGCCCCTTCACTGGAGGTGTTCAAGGCCAGGTTGGATGGAGCCTCAAGGAACCTGATCTAGTGGGAGGTGTCCCTGCCCATGCAGGGGGGTTGGAACTAGGTGATCTTTAAGGTCCCTTCCAACTCTAGCCATTCTATGATCCTATGATTCTAAGGTTCAAACTAAATTAATTATATAAGTCCTGGATCATTCCTTTGCGTCTCTCATAGATGCATATTATGCTGAATGGTATAGGGCAGTTCACTGTTTTACATTGTTGTTATGTTGGACTAGATATGACTATTCTTAAAAGAATGTCTAAAAGTTTTGTAAAGAAAATTCAGATAGCTGAGTGCCTTTGTCACTGCAAATGTTAATGCATTAGGTGAGAAATATTTTTCTTTAAATGTCATTTTTTGAAGAGTAGTAACTTCTTGACCTCATAAGAATTTAATTCTGCAAATTCAGTTTGGTGCTTTGTGCAAGACTGTTTTCTTCAGATTTTATTTCACAGGCAAAACTATCTACTTGAAAAAACCCTGAATTAAGGTCACCAGCAAGCCATCTGAAAAATTGTCGTTGTTCAGTCTGTTCCATGTGTTTAAGTGTTGTTCTGCTGCATGTTTCAAAAATATGCTAATAGATTATTGTTCAGTGACACATTTTTTTACCTCAACTGTCGTACTTCCCATATTTTAAAAACTGAGCAAATACTGAAATAGAAAGTAATTGTCAGTCTGATGGGATACAGCAGTGTCTTTATGGCTTTTGTTTGTCAGAAGTGCCACTGTTGCCAGGATACTCTGAAGGAAGATGTCAAAAGTCAACAAACGGAGAGGACAGACTATCTGGACTATCCTGAAGCCTGCCCCTTGCATTCTAAAACATTTTGAGAGCGCACCCTTTCTCACTGACTTCAACAAGAACAAAATTGGGCTGCTAATTTCACTGAAAGACAAGCTGGGAAGGATCCCATGAGGCATTGTTAAATTTCTGACACCAAAGTGGTGGCTAAGATAATATCTCCACTTCCAATAGCTTTTACATTTTTTCTGGATGTAGCTAAATCATTCCTGCAAGAAGCTTACAAAAGTTGTTTACCTTTTGAATTCTATTGTATGGTTTTCTCCTGAAGCAAGCTCTCTAGAAAGTGTTGCTTTAAGACCTTAAATTGTGCAGATACTGATCAGGGTTAGTTGTTAGTACAGGACACAGTTTAGTACCCGATGCTTTTCCCTTACTTCAGTGGGCAGGTACACAAGTCTCTCAAAAACCCAGTGGCTTTATAGGGAAATTACACAAATTCAGAATAGAAAGATGACAGAAATTTAACTGACAGCAATGTAACTCTTACTACAACTGTCATAAGGGTATGTGTAGAACCACCTTTTCCTAAAGGAGTTCTACTGGATTTCTTCATCAAAGTGATACCCAGAGCTCAGAGGCAGCCAGCCATTTTTTCGTTGATGCTGATGAATCATAGATGGTCCTCCTTGCAGCTGGCACACAGCAGGGACACAGAGAGGACATACCCAGTTGTGCTGCCATACCCAGCAATCTATATTCATAACTGTCCATACTGTGACTTCTCTTTCATTTTCTCTTTTACTATATGTGTCTTTATCTCTCTACCAGTCATTTCCCCATGTTGCTAAACCTCTCTGTCTTCATCTGCTGTTCCCTCCCACACTCACACAAACACCCCCTTGCAAGCCACACAACAAAGTTCTCCCTGCCCAGGTCTGGACTCCAGACCTCACACCTAGACCTGCTCCAGCTCCATATGCAGACCCCCAGTCCAGTCCTTGTAGGGTCTACAACCCCTGCACTTCCCTTCTCTACTGGCACAGTCACATTTCATTCTTGCTAAATAAGAAATGTTTGCATTGCTTCTTTCCCTCCCCAGGAAAGGAGACCCTAATTACATGCACTGCTGCCTGCATTCTTCATGCTTTCTGATGAAGGCAATTGTTAGCAAAGGCAATAAAGAGCTATGTGTGCAGCAGGCTGTTTCTTGACAGGTTGACAGGCCTTGCAGTCACCAGCGGTTACAGGCCTGATTCACCACATCACTCTCATGAGCCTGCATTGTAAGGCAGTCAGGAGAATAACCTCGATATTGTGCAGCTCAGAAACAGACTGCAGCAAGTGTCAGCCCCGGGCTTCTCAGGCACTCCCAGGTTCTTCCTCTGCATTTCGTTTGTAGTAGTGAGGGGTTGACAGATTCAGTGTTGTCAGTGTCATCAAAACAGGTTTCAGAAATGGAATACAAATGTTACTAGATGATGCCCTTGGGATTGCACTGTTTGCTTGGTGGGAAGGCAAGGCACTTTTACTCCTTCTGATCGTAAGGAAGGATTTTAGTTTCAGACAGAATCCACAAGTTTCTTCATCTTCTGTGGAGAAAATATAGCCTGAAGTACAAGAGCTTACCACAGGCTGAGTAAAAATGTTTATGGGTAGATGAAATAAGCCAAAATACTGAAACCAGAATAAATACCAGGAATACGTGGTTTTTATTCTGTGTTTCCTATGCATGGTGTAATAATACAAGTGTATTTATTTGAATTCTCCTGGGAGAGACAGAACCAGTTGCTGAAGGTGGCAAAAGTTGCCCTCTATTTAAATATAGCACTAGGATTCAAGAAGGTGATTCATTAGTATGTATCTTTGATTCATGATACAGCATAAACAGTCATAGCACCAAAGCACTATGTTGCCATAAAATTTAATCTAAACCTCATTGAAAACAATAAGAAGATTCATTCCACTCAGTGAACTTTGTGTCAGACTCTTTGTAAAATAAGAACAAGGTTTTTTAGACTTCCTAGTATGTGTTATTGAACCCTTCGCTTACAGCTTATTCAATATGAAAACATTGCTTTCACAATGTGGGAAAAATAAAGCAACGATCACACTGCCTCATTCATTCGTATTTTTAATAACTCATTTCCTATATGAAGTTAAAGATTTAGTGTTGCTTTGCATGTGGTTTTTAGACATTTGGAATTGGTATGAAAGCCTGTAAAGCAGATTTAAAAGGCCTCCTTTTTTCCTCAGTGTATTAAAAATACAGTCCAGTGAAATGCAGAATATATGTGTAAAATACAAACTGGAAGCTGCATTTACAACCAAAATCAGAACATCTCCTTATAAATATTTCTGGGCTACCATGAAATTAAATTACCATACTGACCAGAGTCAATATTTGAAATTAATACTCTGTATACTCTTGTTGTTCATGTGTAGTGCCTGTACAAAGCAAGGAACTTCACTTTGGCTGCTGTGTTAGTGAATTCAGTCTCTTTATACAGAAATCCAGGGCTCCAGGATGCTTATGAGTTGAAATCCTTTTTGGTAGAAGATTTAAATATTAGGGTACAACATAACCAAAATTATGTAAGAGATTTTGGAGAGTTGCTGCATTGACTGAAAGCTACTTGAAGCCAAAATGCATGTGAATTTTAACTTACTCATGGTCAGTGTAACTTCTTACAAAAGATATAGCAGAACCACAATTTGAGCATATAATATATATATAGAGAGAGATAGATACATATACAGAGATAGATACATATATATAGAGAGATCTATAGATACATATATATAAGTTAGAGATAGGTCAGGAATGCACGGGCTTAAGGATCAGTGGTGATGGATAGATGGAGTCCTCCCTGGACACTGGCCATGCATAGAAGACAAGGGAAGAAGACCAAGGAAGAAGGAAGAGGCTTGAGTTCCATGATCCCTGGATTTATACTGAGTGTTATATAGATATATATGTATGGAATAGCTCTGGCCAATTCTGCTGTCCATCTAGTCTGCTACTCCGTATGGGAGGGCTGCAGATATGACTCTTCTGCTTCTTCAGTATCCAAAGCAGTAGATTCAAGAAGCACCACTAAGTGTCCTTTGTCGCTTGGCAGTAACATAAAAATTCAAGTGTTACCAGTCCACTAGCTGGAAAACTCGTGTGCCGCTTAAAAAGAGAGTTCAGAGGAGGAAAAAAAATCAGTAAAAAGAAAATTGGCTTCATCCTGGCTGAAACCAAGACACTCAGGGATTCTGTAACCTACATGCCATGAGAAGAAAAAACAAAAAAAAAACCCGGAAGAAAGGAAACCAGAAACCAGAACTCCTTAATTTAAATACACATCTTGAAAGTAAAGCTTGGAAGCTTATTTTTATACTGGGTTCTAGAAAAATGTATTGTACTAAAATATTTTAACACAATTTGCTGGCTAAATGTGAAAATTCATGTCAGATACCCTTCTACAATTATGATCTTTCTCTTAATACCCAAGGATACACATTAGTCTTCTGAATTCTCTACTAAAAATACAGCAGAAAACCTTAAGTGACAGATTTCTGGAAATAAGAATTAAGCAGAAAATGAGAAACTTAAGGGATTTTTTGCTTATGGTGTGTTGGGGATTTTTTTATCCTTGAAATCCAGATCAAAAAGAAATTTTACATTGCATAAATGCATTACTTTAGGCATCATGCTTCAAGGTAACCCTGAGAAAGACTTAAAAGCAATTGCAGAGGACATACTGTCACACTGGAAGAAGAGAGATTACTTCAGCATCATGGAACAAGGCATAAACTGCCTGGATGAGGATACGGGGAGAGTGTTAAGTTTCCACAGATGCTGACTTCATAGCATTTTTAAAATACTACTCAGAGGGTTATTTAAATACTCTCCATAGTTCACTCATGCTTTTCAACAGCCTTGCACCATTTGCTCAATTTTTTGCTTTCATTTTTGATCCTTTTCAAAGCTCACAGTTCCTTCTCTCCTCTGCATTCCAGTTTCCCTTTTTGAATATGGGCAGGTTCCAGACACAACTTCCACACCTTCCTTTTCCCCTTCTTCATCACTCAGGGTGGCACTGTCCCAAAACTGCATTTATTCCATCTGTACTTGCTGCCACCACATCCCTCCTCCATGCAGCCATCTCCTTTATCTTCTTCCCTTTTACATGCTGCTCTGTACCCTTCTCTCTGAGTCTCTGGAGTGCAGCCTCCATATTCAACATTATTCCTTCTTGCTGTTTCTGAGGACTTGAGACATTGATGATCTTTCAACTTGCTCCTCTCTGCTACAGCCATTCCTGGATCCCTGTGTCATCTACACTGACACAGAGATTCAGAGATTACCTCGGTTTTCCTCATACAGGGAATAATACAGGCACTTGGCTTCTTAATCTATTTCCACACCTTGTCACCTCTGGCTTTGTACCTTCTCTCTTTTTCTTTTGTTTTGGGTTTTTTTGTTTGTTTGCTTGGTTTTTTTGTGAGCAGCATCTTCCAAGCATCTTTCTTCCATTTGTTCTCGTATCAAATGTACCTATCCATCAACCTGTTTTCTGGAGTTTAACTGTTAAATTTCCTGAATTTTTGTCTTTTGAGATAGTCTGTTAAGAAACTCATATATACGTCAGCCTTCATAGCAATGTTCAGTCCACCCGTGCTCAGCACATTACCTCACCCTCATAGTTTCATATAATAAAGAGTCTTGGTTCCACACCCACCCAAAAAGCTATTGTTTGATTATGTTGTTCACCAGGTGCTATTTTAATTTAGCTGTCTTTTGCTACAATACTCCTTCAGTCTTTTTCCACAGTACCTATCAGTGCTTATTTTTGCCATGGCCTTCAGCATTTCTATGACTTTCTGTCATTCACCACCGGTGACTTTTCTGTTCTCATCCCATTCTTCTTTTTTTCTTTCTTCAGTGTCATGACTGAATATCTCAGTGCTTCACATTTCTCTCTCTACAACTCCTGTTCATCTCTTGCAGTCTGTTCTTCTGAAGATGTAAGTATAAAGGGTGTTGGTTTTGCCCTTTTTGTAAGTACCATTTTGGGAATCAGCTCACTGTTTTAGAGCTGGATCTTCCTATGAAACTAAGATCGTATGTCTTTCTTAGACATAACGGTCATATTATTTCCAATAACTGTCTAGACTTGAGTAATTTCTTTTAAGGAGATGCTTCCAACACCAACCAGGTGATTATCTTCAAGTGTCTTATTTTGACATTGTTAACAGAGGTATACAAATTCTCCATGTGTAACTTGATACATATATTTGATACAATATTTGTACATTTAGTGAGTCTAGTGTATTGTGTTTCTAAGACCTTATCAAAGACCAGATTTGCTGATAAACTTACTCTGAGCTCCCATTCAGGACAGACACTGGATGTGCATCCCTCTAACTGCTTTAGGTCCTGTCTGTCACTGAGTCTTCTGGGACTGGAGCGAAGGGCGAAGGCTGTCGCTTCATCACTATTGAACTTTTTAAACTTGTTTGTTAAGACTGCCAAGGCAATTAGAGTTAAAGCTCAATGAAAACCTACAAATACATTAAGATTTTGGGCACCAAATAATTACTTTTGACAGACAGAATCTTAGTGATTTTGTTTCAAACAAGAAGAATGCTGAATCATATTGAGTGCCTTGTTTGAAAATAATATCACCTGCTGGGTAACTTCCAGCAGTTAGGTTTATTAATTTCCATTATTTCTCCTGGAAGCCTAATCTTTCTCTAAGCTCAGAGGGTCATATAATTTCATATTTATTAAAAATTTAATATGCATTTTGAAATGTTTTCTGAAGACCTTTTATAAAATTATGCATTTTTTTGCATACAGAACATTTTCAATTGGCGTGTCTCAAAACACCAATAAACACTAATAAAATGAAACTCACAAAACTTAATAAAAATAAAATTTTTGTTTTGCAGTAGAGGACTGTGATATAAAGAGAAGCTTATTGACTTCTGTAAGGCTTCACAAAAATACCAAACTTCAGTTCTCAGCCACAATTTTGACTCTTTAACCATTTCCCCCAGTTGTCATCACTTCACCATTTCACATGCTATTCACCTCTTCGTTGACATTTTAATCTTCATCCTTCTGAAATACTGTATCACTACCAGGAAACAACAGACACTTAAGTATGTTGTTTAATATTGCTCAGAAAGCCATATTCCTAGGAAGTCAAGCGCTTAATAATTGATATGTCAGACAACAAAGACGAATATAAAGAAAGAACAAGAGACTAGAAAGCCTCTCAAGACAACTGGAAGGTCATTATCATCATCATCATCTTCAGTTTGGAGACATAAGCTACTATTTTGGTTTTCTCATACTCTTCTGCAAGAGTATTCTTTACAGAATACACTTGTTCTCACAGTTCTTCATTCACTCTGGAAAAGTCTCTTCCCCAGTCAAAACATGGTGCAGCAGTTCAGGCATTTTGCACCAGAAAAGACAGCAAATATTTTATCTGATTTCTGGAAAAGTGCGATGCTATAATATCAAGGGTACAAATTTTCAGTTTATTCTGCAGAAAAGTGTTGCCTTACGTTCACAAAGTCCCTTTCAGTCCAGTATGCAAAACAGTGAATTTCCACATTCATGAGACATTTAGAGTTTATAAAACATCAATAAAACTCTGATAACAGGTTTATATAGCACTCGACTATTAAATTTGTCCAGTTTATCTGCTTTCTTTCCCTCCAGAATTAGTATAAAAGACCTAGGCTCTACAGATGATGTACTGTTTCATGCATTCAGCAATAGAACAGACCATGCTTCTATGTAATTTACATGAAATAAAGCTTTTTCACACAAGGGAAGCCCATTTCTGGTCCAAGTAATGATTAACATTGTCTGAAAAAAAAAGAAAAGAGCACTTTCCAAATTTGCAGTGCCACCCATGAGATGGAGATGTTCCTTGTGGTAATTATTTTCCATTTATTTTACATCCTGAAGCAAGAAGCTTGATTACCGCTACATAATTAAGTTAACTATGGCCACAAATGTAGTTAATGGCCTGAATCCTATCCAGCCATTTAAAAAACAAAGACAACTTTGTAAGTCACTCAAGTCCCCAGGCTGATTACAGCGTACCTAGCATAGAATAACAGAGTCTTTTAGGTTGGAAAGGACAGTTAAGTTCAACTGTTAACCCAGCACTGCCAAGCTCATCGCTAAACAATGTCCCTAAGCACCACATCTACACATCTTTTAAATATGTCCAAGGATGGTGACTCAACCAATTCCCTCGGCAGGCTGTTCCAGTGCCTGACAACCCTTTCAGTGAATAAATTTTTCCTAATATCCAGTCTAAAACTCCCCTGGCATAACTTCAAATCTATTTCCTCTTACTCTATCACTTGCTACTTGTTAGATGAGATGATCCCCACCTCACTTCAAACTCCTTTCAGGTAGCTGTAGAGAGTGATAGGGTCTCCCTTCAGCCTCCTTTTCTCCAGACCAAAAATCCCAATTCTCCTAGCCACTTGTCATAAGACTTATCTCTAGACCCTTCCCTAGATTCATTGCTCTTATTTGGACGTATAAAACATTTTATTCAAAATCTACAGCCATTTGACATCAGCAAGTGTATCTTTCTTCTTAAAGAGCATAAACCACTTTTATCAGTGTAGATGTATCAATTCCTAACTTAGTAGTAAGCAAACACAGAGTGCACTCTGCTTATAACCGCACTTAGTCATTTAATGCCTCATAAACAGAGAAGATTATTCTGAGTGCTGCTTTTTGTGGAAATTAAGTTCAGATAAAATTTGCAAATGGTCATTAGAAAAATCTGCATATGTTAGAATAGCTAGGGAATGGCAATGCTTAGATTATATCTGAAGCAAATATCTGTCACCTAGTATGTTCAGGCACAGTATGTAGGTACCTGCATGAAATCCAGACTCTACACATGTAGCAACTACCAAAACTTGTAGACACCTGAAGTTCTCAGAAGGCTGTTTTATTCCAGTGGGCATTGTCTGGATCTTTGCACAAGTAACACAACCAGAACCAAACCTTATTAAGCTTCTCAAACAAGACAGGGGCTGTTGATGTATTAGGAAGCAACAGAGAAAAAGACCGGTGAATTGCCTCAAATGACTTAGGGTGTGTTCATCTAGAAAGATAACACAGTGGACAATCCAGCTGAAGTGCCTGTACCAATGCACACACCATGGGTGTATGGATAACAAGCAGCAGGATCCTAGAAGTCACAGCTGGAAAACTATAATCTAATTGCTTTGACTGAAACACAGTGGAATGAATCACACTGGAGTGCTGCAGTTGATGGTTATAAACTGTTCAGAAGGGACAAGTAAGGGAAGAGGGATGGGGGTTGGGGTGAGGAGGGGAAGAGGGGTGCGCTCCATATGAAAAAAGTTGATTGCACAGAGATGTCTTTTTGAAAAACAGGGATTAATAGGTTGATAGCCCTGGTGAAATTCAGTCTTGAGACATATGGGCTTAGTGAAGAATAGAGTCAGGACTCTGAATTTTTGGAGGGCGAACTTACAATTTTTAAGGAATTAGTGGATAGGACCCTCTGGTAAACTCAGAGATAAAGGAGATGAACAGAGCTCACAGCTCTTAAGGACATTTTTCTTAGAGAACAAGAGCTCTCAATTCCAGTGTGGAAGAAATTGGAAAGGAAAGCATGAGACCAGCATGGCTGAATAAGGATCTTTAATTCAAACTAAAGTGTAAGGAGGAAATGCACAGGCACTGAAATCAGGGATGTGTATCCTAGGAAGAACATAGGGACACTGTCTGGATGCACAGGGATAGGATAAGGAAAGCTAAGGCACAGTTGGAGCTGAATTTGGCAAGGGATAGAAACATTTATAAGAAGGTCTTCTACAAGTATGTTGGTCTGAAAAGGAAGATTAAAGAAGTGTGGACAGTGATCACCTGCAGGAGTCTTTCATAGACTACTGATAAAGTGTGGCATTGCCCTAAGTAGATCTTAAGGCAGAGAGATAAGCTACTGTACAGTCATTTTAATCTAGAGGGAAACCTCGGTTATTTGACATCAGAAGAGTAGCTATCCAGTGACCTGGGATTTGCAACTGATTTGTCCCTTCTTGTTCTAAAATTTTTGGCTGATATACATTTATTAATGATAACTCGGTTTAATACAGTATTTTCATAGAAGGACATAAAGCAAAGTAGCCAAACATTCCAAGTCTATGTAAAAATAGAATCCAATTAGGATTGCTCTACAATCCTATGAGAAATGGTTGAATTTGAAGCCTTCTTTCAGGCAAGAACAATATACTGTTTGTAGATGGAGCTACTTGGTTTGTGATTTCTGATTTGATTTTTGTTTTCTAAGAAATTAAAAAAAAAACACCCTAGAATAAAGAAGTTGTCTGCTTTAGTCTAATAAGGCAACTTTCTTGTCTTCATCAAAGTTTGGATTAATCAGTCTTGACACTGCATATGAACCTAATTGATGCCATTAAAAACATTACATTTCTGAAAAAATAAATCTACCCTTGCCTCCAGGAGGGGGTAGTGACTATCTACCCCTTTGAAAAGAAATAATTTGTGAATATTTTATTGTAAATTATGGAAAAAGTCCTCTGACTCAGAACGTTCAAAACAACATTGTTCCTGAAATAATAGGAAACAACCAAAGTACACTCCTGCAATGCAAAAGAAAGGTTATTTTGCCCTAATATTGATGACAGTTTACTTCCACGAGCCACTGTGTAGCATGGAATTGAATAATTTTTTTTACACAAATACCTCAAGTAAATACCCTTAGATATAGGATAAACAATGTTGAATTTTAGACTGACTATAGCTTTCCAGTATTTAATAGTTTTTGCTTCACTACCCTAATTTCAAAAAAATTTAGATGTAGTTAACTGCTTATGCTAGGCAAATTAAATTAAGCCTCTGGCACACGATTAAAAGTTCATTTCACCTAATTGAGCATCTAATGAGTATGGATGAATTTAAGGTACTCATAGCAATCTTGTTTTTCAAAGCTTTTCTGATTGCTATCTATTTAAATGGAGGAAGAAACACATTGTAATTATATATAAATAATCCTTTAAAAGAAGCTTAAAATTCTCATCCCCCCAGAATGTTTCACCTTAAATTGTTGTGTCCTGTATTGATAACTGTAATTATTACTGAAATACCCTGGCAAATTTTCATTTTGATTCATACAATTGCCTCTTCTTATTTTCCTGGGCTTTTTTTGTACAATATTGCGTACATTCACTAAGAAGCTGTGCTCTTCAGAAGCTTTATGATTACTCTGATCAAACTAGCATGTCAGTTTTTTCCCTCTAGAATATCTACCTGCAAACTAGATACAGCTTTTTTACCATCAAAATGTCAAGCAGCCAGGGAAAGAGGTGGATAGATTTTGGACTCTTGAGTTTACTGAAAGCTTTATACCTTTGACCTTGCTCCATTCAATACTATTCCTCTATGAATTCTTCATCTTAACAGTATTGCAAAAGCCTGAGATGGGCACTTTATTCCTTTTTACTCATTATTACACATCAATAAACTCTGACTCTATGTCATCTTTTGGGAAAGGATAAAGGAAGAATTTATTGTAAAGTAAAAAGTAAAAAATTTTTATCCTCATTTTGAGGAAACCCATAGGCTTTTAGACAAAGGATTTTAAATTAAGATAGTGTGTCCAAAGAAAATTCACAACCAGTTTTTCACACCACACAGCTTGGTCACAATCCAATTTCTAAGAGCTCATGTGCTTATCTACACTTCTTTCCTTCAATTCCACAGTAGAAAAAAAAGAAAGAAAAAAAAAAGAAAAAAAAAGAAAGAAAAAAAAAAGAGTCTTGTTCAGAGAAAAAATATTCTGCCTTCCCATTACATTTAAATCCCTACACTTTGTGATCCTGCCTACATCCAAACCCTAATCCATTCTTGAATTCACCCTACTGCTTTTTTTAGGTCAGGGTTTTCCTACCATTTCCTTTGTCTCAAACCAGGTGTTTCATTTAATGCATTTATACTACCATCCATTTATCCGATGCCTAAACTGAATTTGAAGATGTGATTGAAGCACCTGGAGGCATGACCATGTTAGTCTTACTCTATTTGGTTGTTTTATGAGACTATTGCCTTCAGTGCAAACCTGCTAGAAATTTGAGATCACTTGTGAAGATGTGATTTTCTTCAGCCTAAAATGTATGACTCTACTTCCCTACATTGCTTCCAAAATTGCCTGGTTTAGAGCTAGCATGGATAGCTATGCTGAAGTGTGCCACCCCCTTTAATTCTGGTGGTGTAGATTAATGTATGGTGTCTTTTTAACCCAGAGAAATGCGTGGTTTCTTTCATCGGTATGGTTGCGTTCCTCATAGAATGAAGAAATATTTGTCTCTGTGCCCTGCTTCCTTGTAATCCCAGATTATTGTTTCTTTGGCAAACATTTCTTCTAGTTCTTACAAGCGCTTATGAAAGAGCCTGATGTCATTTGCTGATAAAACAAGCTTTTTCTAGTCTCAGAAGAATCAGATATTAGACGTTATTCACTGATGCCCTATGTTTGTCAGTTTCAAAGCATTTGTTAGCTAAAGCGAGAGCTAGGGATTTAACCACTGGTGGGCTGACTAACAGTCTTTGCTGTGATGAGCTCTGTAGACAGAGAATTGTTTGCTTTCACCCAGATATTGACATGGTCTTGGGAATGGGAATATTTTCACAAAGAAGTGGCAAAATACTCCAGACAACATATATTTTTTAGGCAATCTAAATAAAGTTATATTTGCTTTACTACAGAGGACCATTTTTCCCAGTGTCACTAATGTGGGATTTCACTTGGCCTGGCCTCTTTAGTTATAGCGAAGTTTGAAAGATTGAACACTGTTCATCTAAGGCTGGAATAAAACCTTCTCAGGACTTCCCACCCCTGAAGACATTAATTCAACCTTTTGCACAAATTATTTTATAACTATTTATGAATCTTTGTCCTTGTATTAAATGGAATAGCAAAAATTGAAAACACAACTCCTTCACTTCTCCAGCTTGCAACACAGCCCAGGAATATACTTTCATGGCTGCCCATGCTAAAAGGTATATTGTTCTCTCTGTGGTCTCTCCCAAAGCATTACCTTAGTCTGTGATAATTCAAGTTTATGGTTTTAATTTTAATAGACAAGTTAACCAGTTTTATATTTTGCCATTACTGAAACTTGGTGAGATTAATCCCATGACTGATGTGCAGCTATTGATGGCTACAGGCTGTTCAGAAGGGGTAGGTGAGGAAGAAGGGGCGAAGGGTTCCCCTCTACACCAAGAAATAGATAGATTATGAAGAGCTGTCTCTCAAGGATAGCCATGAGCATATTGAAAGCCTATGGGTAAGAATTAGAGACTGAAGCAACAGAAAACCCTGTGGTTTGTGTTTACTACAATTAAGGGGAGCCTATTGAGGAAGCCTTCTTTTTCCAGCTACAGGAAGCATCGTGCTCACAGGCTCTCATCCTGCTGTGGGATTTCAACCATGCTGACATGTGTTGGAAAAGTTAGCACAGCAAGCTGTAGGAAACCCAGGACACTCCTGGAGTGCGTTGAGGATAACTTCTTAAGCCAAGCAGTAGACAGCCGTACCAGAGGAGGTGGGGTGTTGGACCTGATAGTTACCAGTGCCAATTAATTGGTGATGCCAAGACTGGAAGCAGCCTGGGCTGCAGTGATCACACACTGGTGGAGTTCACAGTCCTGAGGGATAGGGGTTTGGCAAAGAATAAAGTCAGGACCCTGAATTTTAGGAAAGAAAACTTCCAGCTCTTCAAGTGATTATTCAATAGGACCCTCTGGGAAACTGCCGTCAGGGACAAGGGAGCAAAACAGATCTGGCATATCTTTAAGGACACTTTCCACAGAGGGCAAGAGCTCTTGGTCCCCAGGTGTAAGAAATCAGGAAAGGAAGTCAAGGGAACAGCATGGCTGAGATGAGACATATTGGCCACAGTAAAGGGCAAGAGGGAAATGCACAGGCAATGGAAGCAGGGAGGTATCATGGGAAGAATATTGGGATACTGTCCAGATGTGCAGGGATGGAGTGAGGAAGGCCAAGGTGCACCTGGAGCTGAATTTGGCAAAGGATGTTAAGAGTATTAAGAAGTGCTTCTACTGGTATGTCTGACTGAAAAGAAAGGTCAAAGAAAGCTTACATGCCCCCCCCCAATGAACATGACTGGAAACAATGCATGAGGAGAAGGCTGAGGTACTCAGCAATGCTTTTGCCTCAGTATTCTCTGGCAACGTCTCTTCCCACACCTCTCAAGTGGATGCACCTCAAGGCAAGGAATGGGGGAGTAAATTCCCTCCCACTGTTTGAGACCACATGAGGAATCTGAATACATGTAAGTCGATGTAACATTCCTACATAATATTCACACATACCAGACACTCACTTCTCTTTTCCTATATTCTTCTATTTCCCAAAGGCTCTCTCCAGGCTTTCCCTCTTATCCCTGTCCGGGAACGGGAACAGGGGGGAAGGGGGGAGGTTCTCTCTTGTTTTCTGTGTGTGTTGTTATTGGTATATAGATGTAGTGTTGTATAGCTGTTGGTATATGGATATATAGGTGTGGATATAGATATAGAGATAGACCTTGTGTGTTATTTGATATCGGACTTGCCAAACCCTCAGTGCCTTTAATAAATCTATTGATTCCTAAGCGTTGTTTGTGAGTGTGACGGGGAGTGGTCCTCAGCCCTCGATCCCCTGAGGTGGGGGTGTGAGTTGCGGCTTTACCTATCTCGGTCCGTGACAGGGCCTGACAAGATGCACCCCAGAGTCCTGAGGGAACTGTCGGATGTAGCTGCCAAAATACTCTTCACGATATTTGAAAAGTCATGGCAGTCAGGTGAAGTTCCTGGTCACTGGAAAAACAGAAACATTTTTTCAAAGGGTAGAAAAGAGGATGCTTGGAACTACCAATCTGTCAGCCTCACCTCTGTGCCTCTAAAGATGATGGAACAGATCCTCCTAGAAGACATGCTAAGGCACATGGGGGACAGGGAGATGATTCAAGACAGCCAGCATGGCTTCACCAAGGTCAAGTCCTTCCTGACCAAACTACTGGCCTTCTGTGATGGAGTGACTACATCAGTGGACAAGGGAAGAGCTATGGATGTCATATATCTGGACTTTCATAAGGGCTTTGACAGAGTCCCCCACAACATCCTTCCCTCTAAATTGAAGAGAGATGGATTTAATGGATTGACTGTTGGTGGATGAGAAATTAGTTGGATGGTCCCACCAAAAGCATAGTGGTCAATGGCTTGAAATCCAGATGGCTATAATTGACAAGTGGTGTCCCTCAGGGCTCTGTTTTGGGACCAGTGCTAATATCTTCATCAATGATATAGACAAAGGTATTGACTGTATCCTCAACAAGCTTACAGATTACACCGAACTGCATAGTGTAGCTACCATGCTGGAGGGAAGGGATGCCATCCAAAGGGATCTGGGCAAGTGTGATAAGTTGATGTGTGTGAACCTCATGAGGTTCAATAAGATCAAGTGTAAGGCCCTACAACTGGGTTGGGACAATCCCCAGTGTCAAGTCAGGTGGGGGGATGAAGCGATTGAGAACAAACCTTTGGAGAAACACCACCTTTTGGAGGTGTTGGTTGATGAAAAGCTGGACATGAGCAGGAATGTGCACTTTCAGCTCAGAAAGCCAACCATATCCCAGACTGCATCAAAAGAAGTGTGGCCAGTAGGTCAAGGGATACTCGCCCCCTACTCCTCTCTCATAAGAACCCACCTGGAGTACTGTGTCCAGCTCTGGGGCCCTGTCACAGTCCGATGTCAGTAGCAGGCCACTGGAAGTCAGGATGTTTCCTTGACTTCCTCTCTTATTGAGAGATTCAATTTAAAGAGACCCAGGGTTGCGCGTGGCGGTCGCCTCACACAGGGGAATGGCCACTGCTGGACTGTGTCTTAGAGTGGAAGCTAAGATACTGCCCTCACCACGCCCACAAGCTTAAGCTGACATCAATATTTTAGTTTACGAATTAATGGGTTTATTAGGGGAAAAGCCAAATTAAGAGACAAGGGGTCAGGAAAGGTAAGCAAAGATTTATTTCAGGGAAAGTAAGACCAAATATTATGCACTTATTGAATAGCAATACACGCACTGCCAAGGAAGGATGCTAGGATCAAGGGAACAAGGGGAAGGAGAACGAGCCAGACGAGGACCCTCTTTTTGAGGTCGCAATGTGTGTAAGTGTAAGTTGGAGGGATCAAGACCACTAATAAGGGGAGGAGCAAGGGGAGTAGAGTACACAGCCTCACTCTATTCCTGAGACGGTCCAGTGTGAGAGGATTTATATGGGCAATCTCTCCTTCGGCAAGGCTACAAGCCTCACGTGCTGAAGCAGAGGGCTGCACTGCGCCTTAGCTGATTTGCAGAGGTAGTTTGGTCCCTCACTACAATTATGTCCTTGTTGTCCTCACGTAGCTAGTCCAACATTTGTGGGCAGCACGTCTCCCAGCAAGTTCCTTATAATCCAAGGCTAAGTTTCAGCCAGCCTATACTTCAACCAAGCAGTGAAATCTCCAACAGCAACAAGCCACAGCAAGCAAACTTCCAGCAGATAGGCAGCTGATGGCAAGCAGTGTCTCTCTGGCAACTGCAAGCTCCAACCTATAGCAAGCAACGGCAAGTGGCCAACCTGCAATGGCAAGCAGCAAGAGTGGCAAGCAGTCTGATATTTAGCAACAACAGCAACAGGCAGGTATCCGGCAGTGATGCTCCCATCCAACAGCAACAGTAGCAAGCAAGCACGGCCAATCAGCAGCAACAGTGGCACAACCAGCTAGCAGTTCCTAGCCAGCAAGAGTCAGCAAGCAGGCACTAGCCTTTATCGTTCAGGGTCCACTGTCATAGTTAGTGCCACACTGCATTCTCTCATTTGCATACAGTCTTCAGCCAATCTGGTTGCTGGATCCATAGGTACAGAGCCTGGGCGGGAACTGCCAGGTGCGGTTGGCAACACTATTTCTATTTCCCCACCTCTGGATCTGTTAGTCAAACAGGCAGGTTTGCCCTTGTGTTTGTCCTTGAAGGATCCGGCAGGGAGCAGCCATTTTGTCCATACCGCCTGCTGGTCCGAAAAGGCATTTTTATATATTATTATATCGGGGAGACGGGCCATTCCCCATAGGCCCCCACCATAAGAAGACATGGATTTGTTGGAGCGAGTCCAGAGAAGGGCCACAAAGTTGATCACAGGACTGGAGCACCTCTCCTCTGAAGACAGTTTGAGAGAGCTGGGGCTGTTCAGCCTGGAGAAGTGATGACTTGGGGAAGAACTTACTGTGACCTTTCAATACATGCAGGGCCTGTTGCAACAAGGCAAGGGGTTATGGTTTCAAACTGAAAAAGAGGAGATTCAGACTAGATGTAAGGGAGAAATTTTTTTACAATGAATGTGGTGAAACACTGGATCAGATTGGCCAGAAAGGTGGTACAAGCCCCATCCCTGGAAACATTCAAGGTCAGTCCGAGCAACCTGATACGGTTGAAAATGTCCCTGATCACTGCAGGGGGTTGGACTAGACATCCTTTAAAGATCACTTCCAACCCACACTATTCTATGATTCTATGGTATTTGGACTTCCCTTCACTCTATTAAATGCAGGAAGAGCTGCAGCCGCTCTCAAGTGCATTGTACTTTTTCTGATATTTTCAATTGTAATATTTACAAAATTAATATATCCATGGACTAGAAAGATTTTTCAGAGATTAAAATGGACTCCAGTGGAATAGCTGGGAACCACTTATGTAAAGAATGTTTTTACTCTTGTTGATTTGAAGAACCCTTTGATTTGAAGCCAGCATAGATGGAAAAAAAGGTTAAGGTTTTCATTCAATGTTCTCAGAACATCAGCCCAGAGTAGTGTGCTCAGATTAATGTGTTCATCAGCTAGACTAGGCACACTTCTTATGAACCATAATATTCCAAGGGACCTTGCTGGAGCAGAAGTATTACTGATAGAAAGAACCGTACAATTGTACTCTATGCTACTCCTAAGCTTTCTTTTTCGGGTGTGATTTTTGTCTCAGGTGTGCTTTTTTTATGAAATTATCTGTGTAATACCCATGCCTGTCTTTTTGCCAATACTAGTACGTACCAGTTCTGGCAACACACTCTTTTGTACGTCAGTGTCCAGCTTAAAATAATTTAATAACTCATTTCCTTTCAGGCTTTTACAGGGAATTTGACAGTGGTGTTACTGGTACATTTACAAATTTTGTGCATATTATGCAAGCTCTAACAAGCTCTTGTAAAATTATATAATTATCTTTCTTGCAATGTTTATATGGATGCTGAGCATTGTCCTGACCCCACTATCCTCCTGAGCTGTTGTTAAAACTTCCAGTCCTATAATTTTAATTTAGGCCTGTTTACATGACATATTTCAGATTTATTTCTTTTTAATTTTAACCATTCTTCCTGCTTTGGAGTGGTGCGCACATTTTATAGTCTTCATTGTGGTCTGGACTATTTGTGATGCCTGCCCAATTGCTTTGTCAAAAGTCAGACTGAGGTTTTCAGTTGTTCTTTCACTCCGTTTCTCCTCCCCCAATTAATTTATTCCAGATCTAAGCAAAGCCTAGTTACCTTTCTAGGGTACTGTTAATATTTTCATTCTTAAATAATGTCATACATAGATTTTTTGGTCATTGACCACTTCAACCTTTCATTCAGGCAGGTTTTTTTACCTCTTTTTCAATTCATTACCCTGTGGGATTCAGTAGCTGCCCAGTGCTTCTAGTGCTTTATCTGTTGTTGGCTAAGTTTCATGTCTGAGACCAGGAGGAAAAATTCAACACTCAAACTGCCCCCAGTTAGGGATTCAGTCCCTTTCCTCACTGCAGCAGAAACTCTGAAACTTTGAAATGGGTACTGAAGGACAAGCTACCATCATCAGGCTGTGATTCCCACCAATGCTGCCCCTATCTCAGTGGTGTGTCCCAAGTTTCAGAAATTTCCCAGGCTTCTCCCTAGCTGGGTGAAGCATAGATATATCTCACCTGAGACATCAGATAGCCACATAAGCCCATTCATGTGGAGAAAATAAGTCAGAGGAAGGACCCTGGCAGCATTTTGGGCTTGACTTTGATTGCTGTTGCCCCCATAGTTCCTGTGTCTGTTGCTGTCCCAGAATGATTTATACTCATTGTCACTAGGATCCCAGCAAAGGCCCACAGGAATCTCAGTTCCTGATGCAAAAATCTCAGAGCTAAGTAACTACTGCTGTGCCAACTTTCTTCCTTGCAGCTGAGTGAGTGCAAGCTTAGGAGGGAGGAGTAAGCTGCTCATATGAATGGAAGAGTCATAACGGAATCAAAGCTTCAGACCAAACCCATGATATCTGTTGCATTCCTTTCTGACTCCTTGCACTGATATACTTTCATCTCTGTATCCTCTTTCCATCTTCTTCAGCATTACTAGTTATTACATTTACTTTCTCTCAGCCACCAGTACTACTTTGCAAGCAATGTGTGGCCTGCAAGTACTCTAATCAGCAGCTACATGTCTAAGATTTCCCTCAGGTCAAGTAGCAAATGCTTTGCACAACATCACCATGCTCAGTCGGAGCAGTCTTTTCAGCTGGTTAATTCCCTACCCCAAAGCAATGCAAAAGTGAGATGGTCTCCTCCTTTGTCAGGAAAAATACTTGATCACTTTAGGATTCTGGATTGCATTGAGCTAGTGCATATCCTAATCTGTAAGGGTAAATTGTCTTGTATCTCTTCATGTCCTCCAACATGTTTCTCTGCATATTTCTCTTGTTCTTTCGTTTTGTATACCTAATTAAAACAAACAAACAAACTAACAAACAAAAAACAACAACAACAAAAACCCTAAAAAAAACAACAGCATATGTGATTGTATAAAAATAAAAACAAATTATTTGCTTCATTCCAGACTGGAAGCTGATAGGTAGGAAAATAATTATATTTTATCTGAGTTGCTGAATCTGAGTAAAGAAATATACTTCCTCAAGAAGTCTTACTAACTGTATTTCTGTCTCATAATTTCAAATGCTTGTGGCAATAAGAAGATAGCTAATATTTCTTCTCTAGAATGACTCATTGCATTCATATGCTAACAGAGATCTAAGGAATATTCTCTCCCTTAAAATGTATGAGAAAAGTTCATTTCTAACTCCTAAATTATTGTTTAAATGTCAAGTTAAAATCAGTGAAATTTGATTGATCATACCACAGTATCTTTTCAAATAATGTTTATTTTTAGAGTTAGAAAGCCAATGAAGTTTCTCTGCTAAGGGAAATAATTTACACAAAATGGCTGAAATTAGGTTCAAATGTTCTTAGTGGGCAGTATATCTGATCTTATAAATAGTGTAGCATGTGCGAAGTACTTCCGCATATTTCTCTGTAAGAATCTAGTAAAACTTCCTTTGTGCAAGCACATGATTTCATGTAAAACAGCTCCACTTTAAAAATACCTTCTTGCCCAAAACATTTTAATATTTTTTTTAAAAAGGATTCTCATTTAAAAATTATATTTTATGAGTTGGAGCTGAACCTAACTGATTCTCTGTTGAAACCTTAGAAGAAAATTTTTAATATGTGAACACACGAATTATGAATTACAAAAAAAAAAAAAGAGAGAGAGAAAAAATAAATTGTTTCTTAGATTAACGAGTGCTAGAATAGTCAGAGCATCTGGTATAACATTTTACTGACTTCTACATTAAATACAGTTTCGCTAACCCTTAATAAAAATTGATCATTCTTTCTATAAATTAAGATGCAATCCATATAGCTTGAAAAGCCTCCTAAACATTCCTCCTACAAAACGTTAAGTTTAGATTTTGCCTATGACTTGCACTCGAATTCGAAGACCTTCATTTATGAAGAATTCCCCAGCTTTCAAGGCACTATTTTCGGCACAAATTGCACAATGACCAGCAAAAGCTGAGGTAGTTCTGGCATGGCATTGCTTATAACTACCTCTCTGTGTATTTATACAAACGTGCACACACAAAATGATATTTATTTATTTATTCTGTTTAGTTTCTAGCAGAAAGCCATTCATTATTCCATTAATTTCAGGCTGGGACTTGCAGATCTTTACTACATGAATGACAAAAATGTGAATGATACTCAACAGAAACATTAATTAATTAGTTTCCTTTTTTGTATTACTTCCATTTCAAGGTCTTCCCTTCTTCAATTAGATTCCATGAATGGATTGTTTAATACATAACTACTCTTGAACTTCTTCTCTTGCTGATGAGAAAATTAATTTTGCTGAAGTCATGGTGCTTATGTTGCACATTTATCAAATGGTGATATTTTCAAAATCCATATGGCAGCTGTTCCGTTTCTCCTCAACAGTGCACAGAAGTCAATTTTATTTAGAAACATGCAGACCACTACCCTGTTTCCTGCAAATTAAAAAAAATATAAAATAATTTTTTCCATCAGTGCAGAATTTTTCCCTTGTGGTGGTCAAAATAGGAATTACGTTCCCTTGTCCTACACTACCATAGGTTAAAACATAATATTGTTTAGGTTGGAAGGTCTAAGCCATGGCAAAAACAGGTAGAAAACTAACAATGAAGGATTATTTCTCTATAGAAGGCATACACAAAGAAAATATTCAAAGGTCTGTGATATGTTTATTTGCTACAACAAGTAGCAAAAAGTATTTTAACCAAGTAAAACAGTGGCTATGCCAAACAATTACTTGAAATTAATCTGAACCTCACCTCCAGTCATTCTGGGAGCATGTGGCCAAATTTACACTTTTTAGTCTCCTATTTAAAGTGTTTCATTTTTCCAAGGCAATTTTGCTTTATAAAGCACTGGTGAGAATTATCTTCTCATATGGAATATAGTTGCAGCTTTTACATTTACCTTCCACTGATTTTCAACAAATTTTTTGTAAAAGGGTTATCCAACAGAAAACTCCAATTAAGTCTCATGGAGTTGTAAAGCAAAATGAATGGCTAAAGGTGAAAGTAATCACACAAAGAGTATTAAATCCTCAATACAGAATCAACTACACAGAGGCTGTGAATCCTCATCTTCAGAACAGACATAGCATTCTGACCATTTGTTGAGCTATAACATAGCTTCTAAGATATTGTGGGGAACGGACTATTTCTCCTTCCCCCCCCCCCCAAGACTAAATGGAATGCCTTTCAAGCCAGCGGAGTGCTTTTTGCTGATTTAGCCAAGGACAAACTGAAACAGACTTGGCAGACAATAGAGATAGCAGGCTCCCTCTGAGAGACTGGGCACCTAGCCACAAATTAAAGAGGAATGTTCTCTGAAGAGAGGCGGGCTATGCCGGTGAAGCCGCTGGGGCTCGCTGAGCCACCTGTCGTTGCTGCGGCGCTGCTGTGCAGGGGGGGCCTGTGCTCGCCCGCGGGGGAGCGCCTCCCTCCCTGCCGCTCAAAGCGGAGCCGGGGAGTCACTGCCAGAAGCGGAGCCTGGAGGGTCTCTGTCCGGATCGGAGCCGTGACTGCCGTGCCTGCCCTGTGTGCCTGCCAGCTGTGACTACCTGTGACTGTTGCCTGCCGAAGGGGTCGACGCACCGGGTTGGCCCCCTTTGCGGGGCCGCTCCGCCGTGGAGTTGTGCGGACGCTGGTCACATCCTCGCTACGGAAGAAGGGTAACACACATACACATACACACACACACACAGACACGCATCCACATACACATATCCAACAGGCTCAGCTCCTGCCCTTGTTCTCCATTAATCCTTCCTACATCTCTTCCGCGGGGAGTGCACTTGCTAATACCATAGAACCCTGATTTTCTTCCTGATATATGCCTAGACTACCTTCCCTGAACCTCGGTCCCTCAGTTTGTGTTAACCCTTAATAAACCTGTTAAACAATGGTCTCGGTAACAATTTGTGAGCGTGGTTGGGGGCATTCCAATCTACACTCTAAGATACGGTCCCACAGTGGCCGCACGTGCAGTCTAATTTACAAACCTCTCCGTTGGGGGGGGGGGGGAAGTCGCAAAAGCATCCTGACAGCCGGTGGCTTTTGATATCGGCTCGCGACATATATCAACTAAGAAAAAGCAAAAATGCAGACCTATGGCACTAATTTTGAAAGGGTTTCTTTTTCACCAGCTGTGCAAAATCCAAATCCCTTCAAGCCTGCTAGAGTCACTTCAGTAATTTATACAATGTATTTTGCATGCACAGATGCCATGAGATTGTTTCACTGGAAGAAGAGGAGACGGAATCTGCTTCTCGTTCCTGTGCCAGCCTTGTTGTGTGACTCAAGACTCCGAAGAGCATCATGTGCCAGCAGGAGGATGGAAGAGATTCAACTCTGTTCACTCAAGTTTACCCAAAAAATTATTCAAACAGTCTGAGCCTTGAGATTTTGAAGTCCTAATCCCTAATCTTGACTACAGAATGGCAAGCAGATAATTTCATTAATTATAATGAACCATGCTTAGTGAATTTCCTCTCATTTAAATATTAGGGGCATGACACTAGCTAGCTTTTTCTTAGCAATTACTGATGGGTCATATTAAGTTTAGCTAAATCCCTTAACATACATCCTCAAGCATCACAGAGGTCTTGTGACATAGAATACCACGAAGAAGCATTTTTCGTAATTTTGAGACAGGAAAATAAATATAGGTATCTAAACATATATAACTTATTAAATTAAATGCTTTGAAAATATACATTAGTGAGCATTGAGGATTAATGTATGAACTTTAAAAATGGCTGAGTGGATGACATTGACCTCTGATGAAAGATGAACTGCTGGGCTGGAGGAAGGCACTCAGGAAGTTTTTCAAGTATTTGTTTTAGAACTGATGGTAGTTAAATATTTTCATCAATGACCCTGGCAAACACAGTAGGAGCATACTAATGCAATGTGCCAGTGCCATATATATCTGTTTTATCAGGTCATGGCTATGTTCCAGCTACAAAATAAACAAGGTTATATGGATTTCTTTTCATTACATGATAAGATGCTGCTGCCAAAGCAAATGGCCTGCTCTATGCCACTGTTCTTCCCAAGCCCCTTCACATGTTTAAAGGGAGCAAGACAGAAACTTGTGTGTTTTGGGAAGGCTAGGGAATATTCTGGGAAGGTTGCAGCCTCTTTGCTGTAATTCACTTTCCCCAGGGCTCTTCATGTCCTTGTCTTGACCAAATATGTGTATCAGATGAGTAAGTTCAGTTACTTGGTTATACCTGGTTACATACCAGACACATATCAGGTTAGGGAATGGGAGCACATACGCATTTCAGGCCACATGGGAAGAAAGAGCTCAGGTGTCCTACAGTTTAGGGGAAGACATTAATGCCAAGGCAAGAATAGGGATGAAGGTCTGTGTTACAGTATTAACTGCTGCTGTTGCCAAAAGTAACACAAGTTACGCTACCTAATAAGGCATGTGGGGAAGCAAAGTGTGAGTTATACAGATATCCTACTCAGAAATGTTCTTGATGCATGAATCAATATAACTTTTAGACTGTCTTTCTGTTTACTTCTATTTTAGCACCAAGAAAATGTATAGGATACAGCTGAAGTTTCTATCATATCACCTTTTCTTATAAGTCAGTCACCTTTCTATGTACATAGTTTAATAAGATTTTCCTTTTGTTATAAAAGTCTGACAAAGAACAAGTGAGTCTGTCTTCAAAAATGTGTTCTAAGGCTATGTACCCTTGATGTGCTTTTCAAGTATTTTATCCTCACAGAAAATGTGACTTTCTTCTTTCTGTTTCTAAACTCAAAGGAGTTCAAACCTGGATGATCTCTGAAAACCCAAGAAAAACATATTTGCCTGTTTTTCAGGTCATTTTTTTCAAGTTTACAATAAGTTTAAAATTATGTATAGTCAAAAACAGGAGGAAAAAAAAAAAAGAGTCACTGCTTTTTCTTTCTCAACACAGTTCTATAAGTAGCAAAACTTTCCTTTCAGCCTCCGAAGAATGACAACAAATGTTTCTTTGCATTTTGCAGGCATTTTATTCTGAGGTATCTGCAGTAATACCTCTGTTCTGGAAACTCTGCAGCATACTTATCGCAAGTAACAGTGGGCAGTTCAGTGGGCTTGACTGACTTGATATACTCCACATATAGAAGTAGATTACACTACACAGCTACTTCTAAGCTTCTGTCAACTGAATTAGACTATAATAACATGCTATATTGTGTATGTAAAAAAAGTATATAATCCTCTATGTCTAAGAATCAGAAACATTTTTTTAGTTATTCGCCTAGATTAATTATAATATTTTTGGTAGTGATATGAAGAGGCTACAAAAACTTTATTTTTAACCCAAAGGGAGGTAATGCTTATTTATAAATTTTAGTTTGTGTATCTGAATTGCACCTGTTTTCCTGTGACCACTGTTTGAGTAGAATCTTGCCTGAGAATTATTCTGCGTAATCCTGCGTAAAGGGATGCCATTGATAAGAACAGCCATAAAGTGATCTGGGGAGACAAATAAATTGCTTACATCTTGTGTAAGCCATTTTGCATAATATTTGCCAGAGTGCTTATATATGGGGAGCATGTAGTATATAAAACAGTTATAAATACATTACTTTTAGGAAGAGGACATTGCTACAGGACCCCTATAAAATAATCCTTACTCTGCTTCACTCTCCTGACTTCAAACAATTAATGGTTTAGGGATTTTCAGAACTGCAGGTGGTGTCTAGACTCTTGTTTTTAACAGCCACTGGAAGACCCATCTTTTCTGAACTTGTCTAATATCTTTTTGAATCTATTTACTCATTGGGTTTCTACAAGTTACACTTTTTGTTAGGTTGGTTTTGATTTGTTCGTTTGTTTTTCTGTTGTTTTTGGTTTTTTGTTGCTACTGTTGTTGTTTACATTTGTTACTCAATAATTTAATTCTGTCTTAAATAGTTCATATGAGGTAAAAAGACAGTAAGTAGTTTCCTATCTACCATATCCACACACATCTATAGTTGCATAATCTTGTTAGGCATCCATTATTTTTCCTAGTCCTAGTATATCCTTTTAAAGAGGAAATAATTAGAACTGCAGGAAATATTCAAGATAGGGGACATACTGTTGATTTTTGCAAATGCCCAACAGTACTTTCTGTTGGTTTTTTTCCCCCTCAACTGTCCTTCTTTCAATAAAGTCCAATGTTCACTTTTACTTCTTGCCTGCCAGTGAACTCTGGAACTGACATTTTCAGAGAACTGCACACAGTGCCTCCTGGATCTCTTTCCTCAGTAACAGCTAATTTAGAGCACATAATTTTGTTTATGTCTATGTCTATGTCTATGTCTATGTCTATGTCTATGTCTATGTCTATGTCTATGTCTATGTCTATGTCTATGTCTATATCTATATCTAGTTACCTATTCTGAAATTTATCTTCCAGTTCAGTTGTCCTGTCTCTGGTATATACATTGCAATGCCTAATTCTGCAGAGTAGGTGTGGTGCCAAAAGGTTATAAAACCATACAATTATAGAAAAATCTTCAATAGATACATATGTCCAACATGTAAGACACATGCCCATTATATCATATTATTCACCAATGAATAGGTAAAGAGCCCTGGAAGGCTTGAAATAAAATTTAGAATTGACAAAAACCTCCTTCCTTATGGATAGAAATTTAAGACAATTTAGAGAACTCCTTGTACCCCAAAAGCTAGTTGAAATGAAAGTTAAAATCTTTCAAACAGATTAGCATATAAAGAGATAAATCAAGCTTTCAATTTGCATACACAGCAGTAAGCATAACATCATAGCAACCAATAACTTTGTATTCTCTCTGTTGGTCACATGAGGCAAATAGTGATGTGGATTATGTAGTAAACCTTTGGGAAACCTAATGAATGTTTCATACAATAAATAAGGAATTGCTCTCTTTCTTTTCCAATATTTACCTAAGGCTCACTGTTATATCACAGAATCACAGAATCACTCAGGTTGGAAAAGACCTTCAAGATCCTCATGTCCAACTATTAAATATATATATATGCCTACAAAAACATTAGCTGATATATTTTGCTGGTTTATAGATCAAAAATAGACAAATACTGTTGCTTATTTATGAGTTTAAAAAGTAGAGGTCAGAAATAACCTATTATGAACCTAACAGAAATAGAACTGCCCTTAATTTCTGAATTTGATTGATCTGGTAGTGGAGTATTTTCTTTTTGAATATCCAGGTTTAGTCTAATGACAAACAGGACAGAGACACAGAGGTTTGAAGAAGCAGGAAAAAAGGAAAAAGAAATCAAAATTGCTTCTTCACATCTTATTAGCAACAAAGGATTAAGAGAATATCCTCTGAAATGACAAGGCTGATGATAGATCAGAAA
Organism: Hemiprocne comata; assembly: GCA_020745705.1. Classification (NCBI taxonomy): domain Eukaryota; kingdom Metazoa; phylum Chordata; class Aves; order Apodiformes; family Apodidae; genus Hemiprocne; species Hemiprocne comata. Next base: position 46,880,991 of record CM036616.1, read on the forward strand.
GACTGCATCTATCTATCTATCTATCTATCTATCTATCTATCTATCTATCTATTTATTTATTTAAAGGAGAAGAGTTTAGGTGCTGTGATAGCTTTTATAATATACTTGAAAATGCATAGACACCTATTGGAACATCTGAAGATTATAAGCCTTCTAGGGAACAGAAGGACAGATACAACAGGTTCTTTATTAAAATCTATATGCTTTGCTCTTACCATTAAAATAAGCCATGCATTGTATCTTTATCCATTCAAATGTGTTTGTGCTATGTGTACAAATGCACTGACATTATTAAGCAGAAACCTCTACATTCTTACCCGTTGTGGAGCAGTCCATGCCTCCTGCTCTCATTTTCAATTTTTACAGAAATATTCAGAGGTCCCTTCCAATCCCTATGATTCTATGATTCTGTGATACATGGGTAGATCCTCCAGTCACTTCTTAGTCCAAGAATCTGGAGTCAAGACTGTAACGGAAGAAGACAGAAGGGTAGGCTATGGATATACATATTGCAAGCTTCCCTAAAGAAAATACAGTTATTCTTAAATACTTTTTTTTTTTTTTACTTTGATTAATCATCTCTGAATACATTCACACTGGGTAAGTGTCATGGTTTGACTCAGGATCATCAAATGAACCAGTGATAATAATGCTCTCGATCCCCTCCACCTCCAACCCAGGTAGGGAAAGCGAGAGACAACAAGAAGAGAGACTTTCTGGATTGAAAACTAAACTAGATAGCTTGAATTAAATGCTAATGATAAAAGAAAATATGTACAAATATATACAAGTATGTGCAGGGATGTGCAAAACTCTGTTGCCTCCCCCCACCCCCAGCAACTCCCCTGGCATCTCCTGAGCTGTGAGCAGTCCTGAAATGTCCTGGAGCGCTTGGAGAGAGCAGCAGAGCAGACAGGAGCTGAGGGGAGAGTGATGAGGGTCAGGAATGCACAAGCCTGGGGATCAAAGGAGATGGATAGACGGAGTCCTCCCTAGATGCCAGCCATGAACGTAAGAGAAAGGAAGAAGAATCAGGAAGAGGCTCGACTTCCATGGTCTCTGACCTTACACCGAGCTTGTGTATATATATGGAATGGAATACTTTGGTCAGTTTTGCTGTCCTCTATCCCACTCCTCCCTATGGGAGGGCTGAAGATACAACTCTTCTGCTCCCAGTAGCATCTGAGGCCACAAAGCAAAGCGACCCTGAAGTCCCAGCAGTAACATAAACCTTGCAGTGTTAGTCCACTAGCTGGAAAACTTGCTGCTAGTTAAAAGAGAGCTTACTGAAGGAAAAGAATCAGTAAAAGGAAAATTGTCTTCATCCTGCCTCAAACCAGGACAAAAGGCAATAAGAACCAACACCAAGGTTTGCAATGTGTGTCAATATACTTATAGATCTGGAGAGTCATAAGATATTCTGCTTTTAAAAAGCTGGATATTCTAAAAAAGAGGAGAGTAATCTGAGTGTCTGGAAGCATCAGTGCTTTCCAAGTTCTGTATAGCTGACCTTCTAGTACCAGACAGATGGACAGAGCTGGAAGAATTTTGTATACTAGAATAGGAGCAGTGTTTATTTAATGTATAGAGGAGGAACCTTTCTTAAAATTCAGTGTCTAAAGTCCTTTCTCCTAACACCAATGACTGACTGGAAACAAATTTCCTGAGAGTTACCTCTATGTGTGGCATTCCTTTTCACTTGTTTATCTTCCTATAAATTAACAGTCACAAATGACTGTTTGTTAGATACCTACTGCTTGTTGGAAAATAACTCAGAAATTTAGAACAATGTGGTTATTTTGTGTAAGATGTGCTCTGTATATATATACAAGTTAAAACTGCAGTCAGAGGTGGTATACAATTAGTACCACAGCTAGCACTGAGCAAGGACATCCTGCAATACCTTGAAGAAGGCAATTAATCAAGAGGTTTAAGGAGTGTCTCATGTAAATCACCAACTTCGCAGAGAAGACTTCATGTCTATACAGATGGACATGAGGAATGCAGGAGGTGATAAAACCAGAATCAAGAAGATCAATGGCTAAACCAGTCTTGGGCAATTGCAGCTGCAGAAGTTGTGACATTGTGTCCTTTAGGTGAACTTAGCTCATTATAATGTAATTATAATACTGAAGATCACAACCCCAGGTCAAAAAGGCTCCTGCCCAAGTCAAAAAGACCCTTCCCCTGAGCATGCATGATAGCAGAAAAAGTGACGTGACTGTATGTAAATTGCTAACCAATTACTCAGTACAGGGAGGATGGACTTGGAAACTTACTAACTCTATAGTTTTATGTATAAATACATAATGGCAAATCTCGTTTGGTGTGCTTGATTTGTGGGAAGGCACCAAGCACCCAGCTTAGTGCAAATCTGCAATAAATAACGTCTCCCTCCTAAACATAGTCTCTTCATCTGCCTTTGGGGAGCAATCTTAAAATGGTAACATGCTGATTGTATCTAAAATGGCTTATTTGTAAACCCTAAGATATACGCAAGATTTAATGTACAACAGAAAGATTTGCCAGAAATATACTATTTTTTTTTTTTGCTCGAATGTATTCCTTGGGAAAGCCCTGCTTCACTTCTGTGTCATTTCCTTTAGTATTTATAAAGATCAGCAGAATTAGACTCACTGAAAAGCACACATTAGAAGAGCAAAATAAATAACAAGAATTATGTTAATAAGACATCTAAACTGAATTATAAGGGTTTACAGTTTTCTTACTCCTGCAGCTCTTAAACTTAAGAGTGGCACATCCATGTTTGAATTCCTAGAAATTCCAGCAGGCCTCTGGCAAGGACACTCAAGACCACATATTTATTTCAAGAGCAGTTGAGATAGTCTTGTCAATCTGCAGCTAGAGAATCCTAAAATCACAAAGGACTTTTTGAAATAAATTAACACTTCAGATTTTATACTCTTTACTGCATTATGTGAAGAGCAAGCTGACAGAAACCTTCGGAAAGTCATCTGATGCTTCTCACAGAAAACACACAGTAGGTGCCCTTTAGGATAAGAAAAAGCAGACATGTTCTCCCCAGGCCACTTTCATAGCAACTTAACATGCAATGTAATCTCCAGCACAGCTGCTCAAGTCACAAGCAGTTTTAAATCGCATGCAGCCAAGTCAGGAAGTCAGGCTATGACATTTCAAAAGAATGGGATCTGTGAGAGATAACTAATAATGTCTAATCACAGAAGAAGTCAAAAATACCTTCATCCTAAAGAACAATACTATCAGCATCTCATTTATTTGAGGTGCAGCATTTTCCCATTCCACAGTTCATAACAGCTTACAGCAGACTTAATTATGAAAACAATCTACACATCCCAGTATGTACAAAATTATCCCAACTTTCTTTGAACCAGAACTGACTTCTTATATTGGAAGGAGCTATGATCACAGCACAAATGGGCCTTCTGGCTTCATTATTGCAAACCATGGCTTTTAGGTGTATCTCTACAGCTAGGAAGCCAGATACAGCAATATTAAAGTGATTTGGAAACTAGATTATTCTATTTTCATTGCATGTGAGCAGGTTAATGGTGTTGCCTTTATGCTATGTATCGTCTCTGTGAATCCAACAGCTAACATCTTATTGGGATAGCCGCAAGCAGTGATTATTGTTCTTAACCTCTCAAACACTTTAAAGGATGTTTTATACCTAAATTAATTGAGAATTTTTTACATAAGTGGTGAACTTTGTGCATCTTTATTGGGAAAGTTTTGGCTAGTAATAATAAAAAGCTGGAAAACAAGGCATACAACTGCTAGTAGAGCAACTGGTGAAGAGCAAGATGTGGGCCTGGTCTTTGTCTCAGAGAATTACTGTTATTTGCTACTGAAAGGCCTGTAAGAGTGTTACATGTACTGAATGGTACTATGCAGAAGACTCAGGTATTTTTGCCTGTGAAGTGTTACACTACCTACTGAGAGTTAAAGGACACAGAAGTAAAAACTCTTGAACCAGTGAGGAAAAAAATAGTTACACTTTCTGTCCTAAACTCAAAAATGCATTTACAGCCTTGGAGTAGCTAGCAGGGAAAAATTATTAGAGGCATGCTTTTTCACATGAAGTGCGATGGCACTACACTTAGCTGATGACTTGTGCTGTTGAACATAACTGTTAATAGTGAACAACGGAGAAAGTGAATTGGAAATAGCAAAGTTCTCTGTCATCTGAAGTGTCCACACTAGGACACTGACTTAAGTAGAGTTTCAGAAATGTAAATGATAGTTTACTTTGATCATCTGGCTTCAGACACAAACCTCATTACCTCCTAAATTACAGTGAAAACTGTGTAAAGATTCTTATATCTTCCACTGAACAGTATTACCCTTCTTATAAAAGCAGAGCTGTATAGTCAGACAAGACTGGCCATGCATAGGACTACATTTCAAGACATTCTGCATTCACAACTTTTCCTTAATTGCATTTTAAGGCATACTTACAGTCAAACGTGTTTTTTTATCTTGTTTCCTGTAAGTCTTCTATTAAACTTACCTTTCTTCATGTAAGGAGTTTGGAACACGAAAAGCAAGCTGAGCACCAGGTTTGTAGAAAGAATGCAAGGTCTTCCAAATACAAAGGATGGACCGAAGCCATTGTCATGGCAACAAGAATCAGATGTGAATACTCCTGTTGTTTATATACTAGTAGATAGGTGAAAATAATGTCTAAACTGGAGGTGCCATATTTTTTAATGACTACATGTCTAAATTATAGATTAATTCACATAAATGACAACAAAAACATTCAGAAAAATGGATTTGGATATTAATTAATCTAAAGATATTATAATTTTCAAGAATGAGGAACAGTGCACAAGTATTATGTAAAACTAAAATCTTCTAATATTTTCTTTTTTAAAAAATCCTCCATTCTAAACAGTTGACTCAACATTTTAATTTGAGAAAACGTATCATTTTAGTAAATAATTAAATAGATACCAGATTTTTAACTATGTTCTTTTTTTTTGTTATTTTTTTTTAATTATTATTTTAGAAGAAGATTACATACTTTTGAAAAGTCTTTTGGAATTGTACAGATCCAATTATCATGTATTATAATCCACCAATATTTGCATTAAACACTTTTAAGCACTGTGTGCTGAATAATTAACACATTAAGTTAACACATTAATGTCCCAAACAGGACAGGATGGCAGATGAGATGTATAGGCACAGATCAAGATTTATTGCATATGATGCTGGGGTCTTAACTCCTTCAAGTAGAAGGCACAAGCACAGTCAAATTGTAGGGAAATCAGGAGACCAGAACAGAAGCTGAAGTTTGAATGTAAAAGGTATCTTAACAATGAAATGTATTACCTGTAGTTAGAGCAAACAATAAAAGTTAACCAATAAAATGTTGGCAACTTACTTTTTATCAAGTTTTATACTAGGCCTAGAACATTAATTACCAATTTTAAGGGATTCTATAATCTTAAAATTTAATGATGAGTATTACTTAATGTTAAGTTTGCTAATAAAGCCAATAAAGGAGTTAGTATCTCTCACCCTTGCCCAGCCGCAACGGGGTGTCCCTGGGTCGGTCCTTATTCTCGAGGACTAATCTCTCTGGCAGGAGTCCCAGCTGGAGAGGAGAAGGTCCAGCACACCTCCTGGGAAAGTGTACAGGAAGTGTCCAAATGAAAGATGGGACCAGGCTTTTATAGAATAAAGTGGATTGACTGATGTAATTTAACTATTCAGCTGTAATTCCAAAATCTCTCATTGGAGAATATAAGAAAAAACAGTAGAGAAAACCACAAATGCCCTATTCTCACCAAGCAAACACTTTTGTTTATCTGTTCGTTCTTATTCTATCTCCATTTCAGGCCTTTTGAAACTTTCCTCTTCCTGGTATAATCAGTGGAGCCATGCTCTGATCATCACTCTTTCTCTCCTGAGGAATACTTAACATTTGAAAACCAAGCATTCTCTCTGTGATCAGGAACACTTTATCATGGTCTTGAAGGTGAACTGTATTTCTGTTGATTTTCCAGTTCTAGAAATTTACTTAACTGTCTTTTCACCTTAAAAAAATCTGCTGTCTTTGAGCGCAAGCCTGCTATCTTATTCCCATTTACCAGTAGTGGAAATGTGAATATTTGTTTCTTCTAATCATAAGAGCATAGACATAGGTCTATGCTACACCCTCCACCTTCTACACCCCCAACCTTCTGGATACTAGTTGTCAAAAAACATTCATAAAATGAACAGAGATCTATTTCTGATCCATATCTGCAGGAGATTTAGCTGCTAAAATCTCTCAAACTACAGGTTTGGTATTTCAGCTACTCCTCATGCATTCTGTCCTGGAAAGCTACTAATTGCCCACAAATCGTGAGTTTCACAGACACTATCTTTAAAGATGAACCTCCATAAACTCAATTGATAAGGCACCTTTCCTAGCAGCAATTACACATTTCTTAGGTATATTAAAACCTAATTTACCCCAGTTATTATCATCTTGGCTTATATTCCAAATGAATTTTGATGAGTGACAGTTCACAACTAATTTTTTTCTGTTTGGAGACCAATTAGGTGAACAGTTTGTGGAACTCTGTGCCAAAAACATTCAGAAGAGTTTGCCTTAAGTTATGTTTGAGATTTCACAGATTCTCTCTCATGTCTACTAGCTAAATCAGTTAAGCTCATGTACCAAGATACAAGGAAAAGAAATGGGACTGATTTTCGTGCTGTCAAAATAGATTATTTCCTTTTGATGTGCAGAACTTGATTCTTTACATGGATGAAGGACTTCTACTAGCATCCTCCATTCAGAATTGACATGTTTCTAACAGCTGTATTCAATCTTCTGGCACAATCACTATCTGAATTGCTTTCATTAAACTCACACTGTGTAATTTATTTCAGCTTCAAATGGTTTACTAAGTAATTCAAAACTTATGGAATGAATAATAGAATCATAGAATGTCTTGGGTTGGAAGGGATCTCTAAAGGTAATCTAGTCCAACTCCCCTACAATAAGCAGGGACATCTCAGAGCAGTACAGACTGCTCAGAGCCCCATTAAGCCTAAGCTTGAATGTCTCAGACAGCATAGCTAAGAATGTATTTTGTTTCCATTATGTCTCCGTTAGGCATTTTAAACTGTAAGTCCAAATTAATCTTTAAACTTGCTGATTCCTTTTTTTTTTTTTTCTGGAAATATGCAGTGCTGCACAGTGAACCAGGAAAAACATATCTGATAAATTTTGCTTCTTCTCTCAATTTTCAGCTACCATCTTTGCCTCACATCTTCAAACATGCATTTGGATCTTGTACAAGTTCTGTTTATCTTGTGAAGGTGTCCTTTCCCTTCACAAAAACATGCCATGTAGCACCACAGAAATACTGAATGGTTTAGGCTCGCAGGGACCTCTGGAGGTCATCTGGCCACAACCTCTGCTCAAGCAGGGCCTCCTAGCTATTGAGTATTGCCAAGAAAGGAGATTCCACAGCCTATCTGTGCAACCTGTGCCAGGACTGGGTCACCCTCACTGTGAAAAAGTGTCTCCTGATGTACAGGAACAATTCATGTTTTAGTTTGTGCCCAGTGCCTCTGGTCCTAACATTCAGCACTTCCCTAGCAGAAGAGAAGTACACAATGTCATAACCAGGCAAATTTTTTATCTTCTTGCTCCTTTTCTCATCTATTCCTTTGGTCACCATGCTGAATTAAGCCAAATTAGTCACCAAGGAAATTTTCTCAAAGATGCAAGACTTCTGTATGAATTGGATCAGGAAAATCTGCTTTCTCCTTGTCAAGTCTTTGTGGATCTTGAGAAGAACTGCTGTAAATGTGCAGTATTGGTGATAGCATTTGACTGGTATCATCAAAATCCTCACCTTTACTGTCATCTGGAACTGTTCATTTTCTTTCATAGTGCAGTTTACTTTGAAGCTCTTTTTTGTTACTAAGTTCAAAGTTGCCCAAACCTTTGATATCCTCTATTTTCCAGACAACTTTCTGATCAGGTTGCTGACTCTTTCATGTGACTTCACTATCTGGTTGTTACGGCTGGGTTTCTCAATTTGCCTAAATCTTTTGTTCTAGACTTTATCTGTGGTTTACAGGTCTTTTTTTTCTATCCTTCTTCCTTCGCCACTTGTCCTTTCAAAAAGAGCTGAACTACTTTAACTGTCTTAATAGATGGCAGAACTTAGAAGTTGCAGGTATTTTGCCTACTGCAATGTGTATACAATACATATCATAAAGGCTTGCTCACAATACATTACTGCTCACTTTTTGCAGTAGCACAAGACAGTTGCTGTGCAGAAGTCTTTGGAATTGACTTGAAGCTAGTATATACAATACTGGATATATATTGAGGTATATATATATTCAGTAAATTAAAAAATACACTTAGAATTGGTAACTTTCAAGTTCTTTTGGTTTTACTGTTTTCATTTTCTTCCAGTACAAAGCCTATGGCTTAAATAGATTTGAGTTCTAAAGGTAAAGCTGTAAAAAGTCCAATTTCTTCAGAATTAATTAGGTTGCATCCGATTCTTATTGAGATTTTAACACACAAATTACTTGAACTAGAGATTTCTTTTTTCAAACTAGTTATATCTATAGCGTCATACCTACCTGCTTCTGCCAAAGAGTCAAGAAACATCCCCTGTAGAACTACCTTGAAAAAGGAGCCCAAACCACAGAAATTATAGATTTGTTGGTCACTGATATGAGCAGGTTGATCTTAGAGGATCCCTGGTAGTCAAAGCCAGTGGGAATTCTAAAAAAAATTGCTGATTTATTATGGTCTGATGAAGACAGATCAACTAATTCTGATCATATTTTGGACTTCTGGAAAATATGTTCGACCTTGTTTAAGCCAGGATGAAGCGAATTTTCTCTTTGCTGATTTTTTTTTTCATTCAGTGAACGTTTTTAGTGCCAGTGGACTGGTAACATCCAAGGACACTTCTGAAGGACTGGAGGAGCTCATGTTTGCAGCCTCCCTCCCCAGTGGGGGAGCAGACTAGAGTGAAGGCAGGATCAGCAAATCAGAATATTCCCTTCTCATAATATTTTCTCTATTTGGCTTTCAGTATAGGTTAAGACATTACAGAAGTCAAGCCTTTTGTTTCCTTTTTCTCTCACTTTTCTGCTTACTGTCGCTTCTATCACCCTCTCTTTGGCTCTATTTTCCTCCATTTCTCTTCACAGCTGACATCCAAGGCCCCCCCATCTGTGCGCCCAGACACTGCCCCCCTCAGCCAGGAGTCACCAGAAAGAAGAGTTGCTGTGAGAGTCACTGGGGGACGAGGGAGGGGATCAGGTTTTGCACATCCCTATATATCAATATTCCCTTATCACTAATAATTAAAATAAATCTGTTTCACTTTTCAACCCAGAAAGCCTCTCTTTCTCATTTTTTCTGAGGAATAAAATAGAGGAGAAAAAGGGAGAATGGCACCAAAGTCTGTTCAATGGTATTTAGAAAGAAAAATGCATGTTCCTGAAGAGCAGACTACTGATGTGAGGCAGTTGTAGCAAGCAAATATAGGACTTGAGGCCCATTTGCATGCTCACTGCTGTAGATAAAACCATGTAATTTTTTTAAGAGCTGGCTAAGTGCTCACATCTAGCACATCTCACGATTTGGCTGACACTGCAGGCAGTCTGAATCCAGAAAGCTCTGTTGTGTGCACTGGGCAGAGCTGGAAGGCTGTGTACATACTGGAGCTTATAATGCTTGCACATTTAACTGGCATGCTAAGAAAGGAGAAAGTAGTACAAAAGGAATGACTAAGTTAGAGTTAGAAATAAAAATAGACTAGCTATCTGAGCAGACCACAGGTTAGTAACCTGCAGGTAATGATTTGAGAGGAACAGAGGCACATGCCTTCCTATGCGGTGGATCTGCGTAATGCACAGGGAGTGGTGGTGGCAGTAAAGCAGGATAGAACTGCTGGGATCAAAGTCTTCAGTTTGGTCAAACGCATAATATGAATGATTTTATGGACTGTTGGTCAAAAACCATCCCTTTAACAGGCACTGGAGCATATGTTATATTAAGAAAGTGAAGATCTGACATGTACGATTAAAAATATTCCTGCCTTTACAGTTCAAATAACAAAAGTTTATATACATTATGGAATTTTAAAATGTAATTATTTTCTCATTACTCTCAATGTTATTAAAAAAAATTACCTAAAGGAAGGAGAGCAATGTAAATAATTCACTATTGGTAGTACACAGAAATTCTGGCAGAAAAAAGTTAGTGATGCAATATGGACTTTACATATGTATTAGTTCATCAAATCTGTATATTAAAAGACTGACAGGTTCACAAGTTTAATATTATAGAGAAATGTTTGCAGACAGAGAAACTTTGTATCAGTAAGACCACTGTGTGAAAATACCAATGGTTCTCCAAAGAGTTGCGCTTATTCTAGATAATGTGTTTTGTTTTGGTTTTTTTGTATGGTCCCTATTTTAGAAGACAGACTTTTGGCAAATTTTTATTGTTGCAAAGTCTTAGTATCATGACAGAGTAGTTATCCTAAAATAAATCAGAAAACTAGTTTAATCTGTTTTATATTTTGTCATATACACAACTCAAGTCAGATAACCTGTTAAAACTGAGCAATGTATTTTAGTGTCAGTATAACCAAAGACACATGGCAAGATCTAGCACATGTTATTTAGAACATGATGGACAGGTACACATCAAATACAGTTAATTTAATTTCAAAAACTAAAAGACGACTTTACTGGTAACTGGAATCAGTGGAGTATGTTCTGTCCAGATGGTGTAGCTGATATTAATGGATTCTAGCGCCCTAAAAATGTGAAAGGGTGCTTTAAATTGGACCCATACCTATTGTAGCCTGCTGCAGTTAGACATTACGTACTTTTTTTTTTTTTACCTTGAAACATCAACTTTGAAATGATGAGGATTTACACAGTATGTGTATATGTATACTTTTATATTTACAGCTAAGACTATCCAGTCCAACATTAAACAGCTTCAGGTATTGACTAAAATTTATACTGTCCTTGCCCAAGCTCCATCAGCACTTTGGGAAGCAAACCTGTAAAGCATCTATGCCTATTCAACTTGTCATATGTAATTACAACATATTATATTAGCATTTTATTATTTTCTTAGAAGTGTTCAGTCTAATTAACAGCTGATCTGTTTTTTTCTCCCTATTTTCTAATGACGTTTGTTAATTTAATTTACAAGAAGAGCTTCCATTCCACTACTCTCAAACGCTTAAAAGAGAAATGAGATAAACTGAAGTAAAAACAAAGTATCTGGAATTTTACAGCTCCTGCTGTTTTGTGCAAGTCAGTATAAGCTTTCTTTTGTGAAAGAAGAGCTAGCCATTCCCTTGCAACACTGTGCAACAGATATGGCACCTGTTAAATTGATTGCATCTTTCATTAGGAATTCATCTTACTACAGATAACTGTCATTCCCAAAACCTACCAATATATCAGCCTTCTCACAGAAGGCAAGTTATTATTTTTTTAATTTAAATTAGCTATGGCTAAGGTATTAATGACGCTGAGCACATCTCACAATAATATTATCTTTTATTAGAGATCTTATTTTACATATCCCCATAACATATAAAACCTTCCAAGAGAAAATATCAAAAACCTTCAGTTGAATTCAGTTTGTTTCACACAATATGAGGAAGTAAACCAAAGACATTTAAAATGAAGGAATATAAAAAAAAAAATCAGTACAGGTATATAACTCTGGTATGGAAAGTTATGGCAAGGTTTCAAACTTTCTTACACAGCACTGTCTTTAAATCCACATTTGAAGGGAAGGATGCTTGGTTCTCTTAACCAGTAGTTATAAACCCAGCAGTTACAAAAATAAAAAACCCACCAAAAACCAAATATGATTAAACCAGATGGGCAATGTCCAATATAGCAAACATACTGAGTAAGGCTTCATGAAGGTGTTAAAAAACAAAACCCAAACCCATCAACAGCCACATTCTGAACCAATTAAAGTAAAATTTACTATCAGGAAAAGATCCCAAATTGAATGCTGTTGTTAACAAAAAAATGCAAAATAAAGGAACAAAGATAAAGTGTGCTGGTTAAGGAAGATTCAGGCATCATGATTGTACAGCTAATGATAAAAGAAAAGATTGAATGCTATGTGAAACATCTTTTGGAAGCAATTCCAACAGGTAAAATACTTTAAAACTTTATTGCATCAAAAATTTACTTCTCTGCCTATCAAAACTGAAATAGTATTTTTAAATCTTTGTTGTACAGAACACACAAATGTCTCTGAAGCATTTTAATTCTGAAGATGCAACAAAATAAATGTGAGAAATTTCTGCTGGCAAGTCTACCAAGCTTTGAGTTCCAACAAAAAATAGTATTTTCAAATACTACTGTTAAGAAAAGTTACAGTACATGTTTATTGCATGGAAAAATCCATTCATTGGATCCATCTGATTCATCCATTTGTGATTAGTGGTTCTTATATTCAATATATAATTTGCACCAGATCCTACTAAGTATTCAATTGACTTGAAAACACACAGTAGACTGAATTAAGTAGGGAAATCTACACAATCTCAACAGAGATCCATCATGTGACAATGCATGAAATCAAGTCTCACTTCAGTTTTCTTTTAAGATAACCTGTAGCTACATGATATAATTTGATACACTGTAGTACAATGATGAAATTAAATATAGCAGGCAGTATCAGAGTTAGAAAAATAGCACATCTTTTTATCAGCTATGATGGCTTTTCATGCATTAAAGACAAGCAATGCTGTATGGAAACAAAGTGTAAAGCAAGAGATAGAAGAAAGAGCTATGAAGATAAACGAAGACTAGGAAACGGGATTACACTCAAGCGCACGTTTATATATATTAACTGTAAACACCAGTTCTACTTATGGAAATATTTTTCAGACTTGACTGGCTCCAGCACTAAAATATTAATTATTTAATATGTGAAAAGAAAGGAAAAAAGACTCCGTTCTTCAGTAATGTGAACACTAGCAAAGTAAGTGAGGTTGCAAGTTTGAAACATGTCATTTAAAATATAGGCACATGATCTTAATTAACAGGTCACCACAGTCTGTGACATGCAAGCACATTTTGATGGGTTTGCAAGCTATGTCTTGTTTACTCTCTGCATCAAGCTGCAATTTCCTTTAAAGCAGCTGAATTTACATTTTACAGTAATTCTGGGGTTTTTTGTGTTTATTTCATGTTATGACATCATTTTAATACATTCAAATAGTCAAACTGTTCAGAGTAAGACAGCACAAACTTGGCGCAGGAGGACATAGATCAGAGTGTGGCCAGCATTGTCAAATAGGAGATACACAGCTTAGGTATTATATAAACTACCTTTCCCCCCAAAATGTTAACATAGACACCAAAATTATAACAAGACATATAAAAAAATAAGGCACATTCATCTTGATATGGTAATCTTGAAATAGAAAACTCATTTCAGAGAACATCGGTATCTAAATGAGTTTTATAAAAAGTCTTGTATTAATGATAATTATGGACATTTCTCATAATACATGATAATGGAATAATTGCACATATCCCAGTGTATCAAGTAACAAAATGGGAGTTTTATTAAACATTTTCATTGCAAAATTATTTTGTAGGTTCGTGTTTTCCTATTTACATAACTCACGTGAATGGTAGAAGTATTAAAATCTACCATCACTTATCACAAGTAATGTAGGCTTTCATTTTACCACAATTAATAATCCCCTTTGTATTGAATAAATTGATATTAATTGTGGAATAAACTGAGATTACTGTCATTTATATAAATGATTGTAAATATTTGGACATTAGCTACTACATGTGAATATTTTATTCCATTTTATTTCCATCAGGACTTCTACATTGAATTATTTGTACATAAATGCATCCAGGATCAGCAAGTGTTTAAATGCCAATCCCCCCGTACGAAAATTAAAACACCAGAAACACTATTAGTTCACATTTAACCTGAGATTTAATCTGTTGAGAGGTTAACATCCTTAGAAATTTCTTCACTTGTTGCATTAACTTATATTAATGTTGCTATTTTATGAAAAAAAAACCCAACCAAAACCAAATGAAAACAAAAAAAGTTGCTTGCAAACATGGCTTTTCAATGTATTGGTCAAAAAATTATAGAATACATGTTTTTCTCACAGTATCCAGAAGCTGGAATAATAATGATGTGCTTCTCATTGCACGTGGAACTTAGAGGAGATACAACTGCTGATTCCTCTCTCTATCTGATTATTAAAGCCAGAGTTCATCTTAGCTGAATCCGAAATGTATTTATCTCCATAGAACTCACATTTATTTCACTTATATTTCTGGCATCTGGAAGTGAATGCATCAAAGATAAAGATGTGGGTGTAAAACTTTCCACTTGGAATTTGTTAAAGAGTTTATGCACCTTTATCTGCAAAAAAAAAAAAAAAATAAAAAAAAATGTTAGCACATTATACACCCTAAAATTGACCTTAACATAATCTCTAATAATGATCCAAATGATACGTCCCCTTACAGGTTTCAGCACTGTGATTCTTACACCAAAGGTTATGAACATTGTTAAGTATCATGTCTCAAATGGTATGCACTAAATTACATCATTTTAGGTAGTGTACACTTTCCGTATTTCCAAGAGAGTAAGTTAAATCAATGTATTAAAAATTATCAGAAATATTTGGATTTAAACTCTTTTTTAAAAAAAACTAAATAGCACTTACTCTTCTGCTTTAATAAAATCTTAAAAATATTTAAAAATTTGATTACAAAATTTCTACAGATTCACAACCATCCAGTACATCTGTAATCCTCAAACCAAAGTTGTATAAATTTGCAGTGCTGTAGGTCACTTAAGTAAGCATGGGTAGACAAAGGACATGCTATAATAAGCAACAGTTTTCAAAGTAACAGTCACATAATTTGTGTATATATTAATAATGTTCAAAAGATACACTTGAGAATGTCATTTGACTCTTTATACTTAGTAAAGTTCTAAAACACTGTTAAAATTATTTGAGAAAAACTGAATTTTTTTATGAGAACAACATTTACAGGAATTTAATGAGATTAAAACTGACCTAGAAGTTGATGCTTACATGGTCACTCCCACACACCAGCAGTTCCACATCTTTATCAATTGGAAAGAAGCTTTCAAGATAAACTTGATAAAGTTTCAAGATAAACTATTATCCTACAAATATAACTTCTGAGAAATAACTATATAGACTTCACTTATCATTTGACTTAAAAATCAGTGTTTCTGCATTAGTTGTAAGGTAAGGTACCCATAAAATGGCAGTATACCTTTCCCTGAGTAGTGGAACAAAGCAGACCCGTATCTCTGTTTGAAAATCTGCAGTCAAATCCCTTTCTGTGAAGAATCAGAGCAGCTTCATCAGATGGCTCAGTATCTACCTACAAATAAACAAAAATAAAAATTACTCAGGAAGTAGTGGAGCTAGAAAGACATTTTAGGACCTCACAAAATTATCACTACCTTAGAGTGACAGAGCCATTTATGCCGTAAGTAAGTTCCATTTTGACTGGCCATTTAAGTTTCTTTTGATAAGACTAAACACAGAAAGAACTAAACAGCAAAGAGAAATACCTGACTTGGTTTTTCCCATCACGGATGTGACTGATGTTGTTACACTTAAAAGCAGATAGTTTTATCAACATAAAATAATATTGTCTACCTAAACATCAATTTAATAAAATCTTAAAATTCATACTGCAAAAGCCGACTTCCTATGGGGTAAATTGATGTTAAAAATGGCAAGCCAGTAATGGGCATCAACACTTTCTCTATTACAATGGAATTACCTTGTAGTAACCTACAAAAAAAATGCATTTATGCATTTCAAATGATGGTATGAATATTTAATACCTTAAGTTTTAAAACTTAAATATTACCTTAATTCAGGTTAAAAGATTTAAAACAGAAGGATAATAAACAATTAATGACACCTTCAGGAAAAGAGTTTTGATAAATACAAACATCTATGATACAGCAGTCAACTTTTTAGAATTCCCAGGACTTTATCCTGCACATAGCATCCATGTGTAATAAATTAATCGGTTCCAACATACCATCAAGTCAGTGTAAGACTGAGTAAGCTGCCACAGCCTCCACACCTACTTTTACTTCTTATCTCTATGTAAACCAGATTAGGTGTATGCAAGCCTAAGAAATGTCTAAGCAAGGATTAACTTAATTTACATAAAATACACCTTCTTAACATGACCATGCAAAATGCATGAAAATTGTAACACATTTCTCAATTTTCAACAAACAACAATATCCTTCATCTTGTAAAAATTCAAAGGATTGTTATATGACAAAAATTCCCTAACTAGTGTACTATCAAATCACTGACCGCCTTTCTTGGAAGGGCTGCCAAAGTCTGATTTGATTTTGATCTCTGAGAAATAAAATCACACATCAGACTTCTAGATGGAAAAAAAAATGTTTCTAGGCTTTCTCATAAGCAGTATCCCAAGGCAATACTGCTACAATTTTGATGACGAAGGAAAATAATTTAAACAGATTTTATTTGATTACTGTAAGCTAACAGACTTGCATTGACAAGTTCAAGCAAAGTGACAAAAAACATATTTATATTTAGTATAAAGGGAGAAATGTACTCAGTTTTTAAATCGTGAGGCCAAGCCTATTTACAGTAGGTAAAATCAGTGACAAACAACTTTTGTTGTTGTTGTTGTATTTGGTTTGTTTTCTTTTTTTTTTTTTTTTGTTGGTTGGTAGATTTTTTGTTTGTTTGGGTTTTTTTGTTGTTATTTTGTTTTGGGGTTTTTTTGGTCTTTTTTAAAAAATATACCAGAGGAGAGTTTCACGGGAACCAAGGATTATTAAACTGATGTCAGAATAATTAAAATAGGTCTTGTATTTAAGCTTGAGACTATTTTAAGAATTTATTCCTATGGACATTAAGACATGGTAGATTTTCTTTAAGTCTTCCAAATGGTATCAGATGGGTTTAAAAACATATGCTTTATTAAAAACACAAATTCTTGTATTCAGAACAGAGTCTAATGACATTAAATTTCATTCCTGATCCAGAAGAGGCTGAAGTGTATGAACCCGTCTGCTCTTAAACTTGAGGAACACACTGAAATGTGCCCCCTCCAGAGACAGAATAATGCACTATGCATATTACTATGTTGCGGAAAAAAACCCCACCATTCCTGTAACTCATGTTACTCAGACACAGGTCTCCAGTTCTTGCAAAATTAACAAAAATTAGCCATCATGTTGCAGTTTATCATATCATATTAAAAAACCCCACGAATTATTTCCTAGAATACAGTGATTTATTAGATTATAGCAATAAGCTATATATTTGCTCCTGTAAACAGTGGTTTGACCTCACCTTAGATTGGATTGTCCTTAGATTGACTATATGCATGTCACAAGGCATGGATGACGTGAGTGGAGAAAAAGTATTTAGCATCTCTGGGACACCTGAATCTGCGTACGTTGTCATTGGAATTACAGGATGATTTAAGAAAGAGGAAGTCATATGGCTAAGAAGTGAGGGAAAACTGACTGATGGCTTCTCTTCATTCTGCAAAATACAAGAGAAAATATTTGTAAAAGCAAGTTAATATATCATAATGTCTAAATTTTGAAACCCACTTAACTTTATATATGATTCCACTAATTTAACAGAACATTTTGATCTACAGACTGTCCATTCAACTACTTCTGGAAACTTCTCATCATTCATTAATACTCTTCTAGTACTAGGTATACTTCTTGTTTTTGCAAATCTGTAGTAAATTTTTCAAAATGATCACCAGAGACCTCCTTTTACACCCTTCCTCAGTTTCCTGTGTTAGCCCTTGATGTGTAAACAATGTGGTTTAGAGAAAACAACTAGCAAAACTAACTTCAGCAAGTTGCTCGTATCTGTTCAGTCTCTACTTATATACTGACAGCCAACTAGTCTTTTGAAGGCTTCCTTTTCTGCATAAACTTTCCATCTGTGTAGTTCTTACCTAGTTTCTTCAGATTCATCTAACTTGTGTCCTACATGATTCTCTCTCTTTAAATCTAAATTCTGAAATCTGTTTGCTGGAAAAAATTGCATTTCAACATCATACCAGCAGGAACTGAAGGGACTCCCTCCCAAGGTTCTACAAGTTTTGTACTTCCCCTTGTTTTACATTTGCATTGCTGTTACATGACTGTAGAAATCATGTTACAAATCTGAGATAACTAAGTCCTACATATTCACAAAGGTTAGTTAAAGCTCCACCGAAGGCAGAGAATAAAACAAAGGAACTTTAAAAGGGCTATTTCTGTTCAAGAATATAAATGAAGAGAAGGCAGAAATGGGTGAAAACTTATTTTGCTCTTATTCTTCCTTGCCCACTTAATCAGATAAATTCCTGCTTGTTTATAGTTAAGCAGGTGATTTTTAGAGAAAACTTTGCAGAAAGTTTACTGAAAATAGTATGTTAAGCATTGACACCTTAAATTTGCATTTTATGATAGGCTGAAGACATGGAAATAAAATATTATTGGAGACTAGTTGCAGGATTGGGAGCACACGTAGTGTTTTCCTCAATCTCTTCAGTGGCAGGGAAGTGTACTGAAAGAAACAGGAAAACACACATGATTAACACATGGCTCAGAGGCTGGTGCCACCACCAGAATTTTGGGTTTTTTTAATCACCGGGAGGTTTACATGGCACCGGGTCTACTAAGAATAGATGGGGTTCAGCTATCTCAAAGAGGAAAAAGGATCCTTGTGCAAGAATTGCCGGGGCTCACAGAAAGGTCTTTAAACTAGAATCAAAGGGGGAAGGGGATGGGCTGGGCTGACCAGAGAGTAGCCTGTGTGTGGCAGGCCAGTGCTTGTGGGACGGTGTGCTGGTAAGGCCTTTCAATCTGCTGTCTCAGTGGAGGTGAGGGACATTGATCCATGTGGCAGCAAAAATACAAGGCTCGTTGACAGGTTAGTAACTGTGGAAGCAGCCAAAAATGGGGCAGGTAGGTATTAGGGCTGCTCCCCTAGAGATGGTGGCAGGATCATTAGCCCAGCTGAAGTGCATTTACACCAATGCATGCAGCACGCACAATGAACAGGAGGAGCTGGGGGTCATTGTGTGGCAGGAAAACTATGATAGAGCTGCCATCACACAAACCTAGTGGGATGACTCACACGACTGGAGTGCTGCGATCAATGGCTATCAACTCTTCAGAAGCGACAGATGAGGAAGAAGCAGTGGGGTGGCCCTCTATATTAGGGAGACATATAAATGCCTGTAAGTTACTGATGGTGATGATAGGATTGAGTCCTTATGGGGGGAAGGCCAACAAGGGTGATATAGTGGTGGGAGTCTTATAGAACACGCAACCAGGATGAAGAGGCAGATTAAATTTTTTGTAAGCAGATAGGAGGGGTTTCACGTATCACTACACCTTGTTCTCATAGAGGACTAACTTCACAGATGCCTGCTGGAAATACAACACAGCAGAGAGAGAACAGTCCCAGAGGTTCCTGGAGTGTGTGGAAGATAACTTCCTGAGGCAGCTGGTGAGGGAACTGACCAGGGAACGTGTCCTCCTGGACCTGCTCCTTGTGAACAGATAAGAACTTGTGGGGGAAGTAACAGTTGGAGGCTATCTGGGGCACAGTGATCATTAAACAATAGGGTTTTCAATTCTTGGGGAAGTAAGGAGAGGGCTCAGTAAAACTGCCATCATGGATGTCCAGAGGGCAGGCCTGTTGAAGGGACTGGTGGGCAAAATCCCTTGGGAGTCAGCTCTGAAGGGTAAAGGAGTCCAGGAAGGCTGGACATACTTCAAAAAAGAAGACATAAGGTGCAGGAGTGAGCTGTCCCCATGTGCTGAAACATGAGTTGGCGAGGAAGAAGACCAGCCTGGCTGAACAGAGAGCTTTGGCTGGAACTCAGGAACAAAGGAAGAGTTTATAGCCTTTGGAAGAGGGGGCAGGCCTCTCATGAGGACTACAAAGATAGAGTGAGGCTACACAGGGAGAAAATCAGGAGACCCAAAGCTCACAGAGGACTCAAGCTAGCTACTGCTATTAAAGACAATAAAAAATGCTTCTATAAATACATCAACAACTAAAGGAGGACTAGGGGAAACCACTATCTTCTATTGGATGCGGGAAAAACTTAGTGCCAAAAGATGAGGAGAAGGCTGAGGTGCTTAATGCCTTCTTTGCCTTATTCTTTACCAGTAGAAATAGTTGTTCCCTGGACACCCAGCTCCCTGAGCTGGAGGACAAGGAGACCGGGCAGAATCAAGCCTTCTCAATCAAAGAGGAAATGGTCAGAGAGCTGCTGCAACACTTAAACATACACAAGTATATGGGGTTGGGCAGGTTGCACCCAAAAGTACTGAAGGAGCTGGCTGATGTGCTCACCAAGCCTCTTCCCATCATCTACCAGAAGTCTTGGCAAACTGGGGAAGTCCCAGTGGACTGGAGAGTGGCAAGCAAATATGACACCCATCTACAATAAAGGCCAGAGGGAGGATCCAGGAAACTGCAGCCCTGTCAGTCTGACCTCGGTGCCAGGGAAGGTCATGGAGCAGGTCATCTTGAGTGACATTAAGCACCATATACAGAACAACCAGGTGATCAGGCCCAGTCAGCATGGGTTTATGAAAGGCAGGTCCTGCTTGATGATCCTGATCTCCTTCTATGACAAGATGACTTGCCTGGTGGATGAGGTAAAGGCTGTGGATGTTGCCTACCTGCACTTTCGCAAAACCTTTGACACTGTCTCCCACAGTATTCTCATGAAAAAACTGGATGCTCATGGCTTGGATTGGCATGCTGTCTGTTGGATAAAACACTGGCTGAATGGCTGGGCCCAGAGAGTGGTGGTGAATGGAGTTTAATCCAGCTGGCAGCCAGTCTCAGTGTTGGGACCACTTCTGTTTAACATCTTTATCCATGACATCAATGAGGGGATAGAAAGCACCCTCAGTAACTTTGCAGATGAGACCAAATTGGGTGGGAGTGTTGATCTGCTCAAGGATAAGGGAGGCTCTACAGAGGGACTTAGACTGGATCAATGGGCTGAGGCAAATTGTATGAGCTTCAACAAGGCAAAGGTCCTGCATTTGGGCCTCAACAACCCTGTGCTACGCTACAGGCTGTGGGCAGAGTGGCTGAAAAGCTGCCCAGCAGAAATAGACCTGGGGGTGCTGACTGACAAACAACTGAATATGAGCCAGCAGTGTGCCCAGGTGGCCAAGAAGGCTAATGGCACCCTGGCTTAGAAATAGTGTTGCAAGCAGGTCTAGGGAAGTGATCCTCCCCCTGTCCTCGGTACTGGTGAGGCCACACCTCAAGCACTGTGTTCAGTTTTGGGCACCCCAATACAAGAAAGACATTGAGGTGCTGGAGTGAATGCAGGGAAGAGCTGGCCAAAGGCCTAGAGAACAAGTCTTATAAACTGGGGCTATTTAGTCTAAAGAAAAGGAAGCTGAGGGGAGACCTTATTGCTCTCTACAGCTACCTGAAAGGACACTGTAGAGAGGTAGATGCTGGTCTCTTCTCACAAGTAAATAGTGATAGAAGAAGAGGAAACAGCCTAAAGCTACACCAGGGAGGTTTAGGCTGGACATCAGGACTTTTTTTTTCCCTGAAAGGGTTGTCAGGCATTGGAAGAGGCTGCCCAGTGAGGTGGTTGAGTCACCATCCCTGGATATGTTTAAAGTTGTACAGATGTGTGCTTGTGGATGTGGTGTTTAAGGGGTGAACATGGCAGAGCACGGTTAAAGATTGGACTTTATGATCTTAAAGGTCTTTTCCAACCTAAATAATTCTATGATTCTATGATACTTTAAGCGAAGGGGAGGATTATTTATCAGCTTATAATGAGCAAGATAACAGTAACTCCTGTTTTGGGGTAAGTATGCATGTATGCATATTAGTTTGTATCTCTGCAGTAGCACTGTATACATCTGACAGTGTAGCAATTGAAAATATGCCAGAGCTGAATTGGTGCAAGATGGTCCTTTCTGCTTTATTCTTGGTACTCTTCTCAGTAATGACTAACACTGTTTGCCTCTTTGGTAGCTAATAGGCATTGAGGCTAGTATTTTTATAGATCTATTATGACCCCAAATTACTTTCAAAAAATCGTAATAGTTGATAGTTGTAGAAGATTGCTCCCCCATGTGCTTCACTACATTTATTTACATTGAATTCCATCTGCCACTTTACTGCATGATTAATCAGTCTTGAGTCCCCCAATTCCTCAGTTAGCCTTGATCTTCAAGTGACTGCATGCATGATCCAAAATTTAAGCAGGACTCTGGGGAAAGAGAGATGGGAAGGATTTGCACATATAGACAAATTTGGAAGAATAGTTACTCTATACGCACATTCACTATGTGGGTGGCTTTCAGCCATACCCTGCTGATACTAACTCAGAAGATGTAGTCCCACAGTCTCCATCTAATTGAAGTACTGCTCTGTCGAATGTGGCGTTATTTCCTCAACCTCAGTAACAGTGTTTAGCACTCAAGAGTGATTGGAACTTCACAGGCTATGAACAGTATTATGAATAGTGTATATACTAGGAAGATTCTGATGAATGCCATTGACAGAGCTGAGTGTTGGCTTAATGAGCTCTAATCAAAGCAAATACTGCCCCTCTTAACTACCATACAGAACAATTGTATACCATTACCCAATTGCAAACTGCCTGTGTTGAAATATAACCCCTTGAATGACTGACTGTGTGACGATGTAAACAAATCCACACTCCAGTTTAACCTCAGGTTACAATTTGCAACAAGTTCTAAGAATGGGCTCATCTATAAAAAAGTGCCCTTATATCAGAAAGGACCTATTTTATTGATAAATGGAGGATGGAGTAGATATAAGAAAAGACTCCAAGGATTTTCTGGTAATAGTTTAAACTGAGGACCTGAGGTCCTTGATTAGAGGTGAAAAACATTAACTAGATACCTCAGAAATCATTCAGTAATTGCATGGAAGAAAGAAATGGAAAATACTGTAGAGAAGAAAGTAAATTGAAGCAGTTGAGAACTGGACTTAAATTGAGCTGACAGAGAAACAACTTTTTTTTCAACACAGACAAGTACTCTAAAATCTCCCAAACAAAAGTAAGAAAAGGTAACTAAGGCAGGCAAAATATAAAATAATGAATCTTGCCCATTTACTCCTCCTCTAGACGGTTCTCTGCTATGAACAAACCTAGTCAGGGAAGAAATTTAATTATAACTGCAAAACTCCATCAGCATTCTCACTATGTGATCAAACATCCACTAAAATGTGGATGTTGACTTTGTAGGTCAGTGCATTCAAATAAAATCTGGAAACAGAACTCTGGGACATTACAATCAAGGGATGCAGATCAAAGTAGTCTGATACCAAACTACCTGGACTATTCCTGGAAGGAAAAAGTCCCTCACGCTCTCTCATGATGTGTGACGGAACTATTTTTATCAACTTCCTCTGCCAGAAAACCAGCTGGCAGCACTCTTCAAAGAGGAATGTTTCTGGATGGGAAAATCTAATCTGTGGAGTAAAAAGATGCTTCAGAGCATGTCTAGTCCCAAAACATCGGGAGATAATATTATTAAATATCTTTCAATCATAATCTAGCAACTGCCAGTAACTGAGATGGTCAGCCGAAGAATCTAAAGCTTCCCAAAGACAAACATGGACAGAAAAATTTGTTTCTTTTTGTGCAATCCAAAGATTGACAATCCATCTGCATGTTTGATGAGATGATGCTTCTACATGCGAAACTGGTTGGGTAATATTGTGTTAGCCTGCTTATAGGTGAGAAACATGACAGCAGACATCATAATTGACTAAGAGAGTATGTGGTTTTACAACACATGACAAAAAAAAAGCGCTACAGGCAAGGACAGTTGCCTTAGCTTTAAAACGACATACACTCTTCCCCAACATGCAAACATCTTGAAAACTTAACTATGTAGAGTGCTCCCCACTTGAGGAAGGAGGTATCTGTAAACAGAATGAAAGTTGCACAACATTCTTGCACACACACTACCCTAAAGCTCCCAACTTGGAAGTGAAATTCAGATTTTATTTGGGACAGATACCATGAAACTGACAGAAACTCATGAAACTGACATCAATCAGTAAATGGTTTCAACTTAGTTGCAGGCTTTACAAGCAAGACAGTTACCTTACCAAGTGAAAATACGATGCACTTGCTTTAAATTAATCCAAAGTTGCACATTATAATACAAAAAGAATAATCAAAGTCTGACAAGTTCTGAAACTCCTCCTGATATAGATGTATCATTCCTTTCTTCTGAAATCAGTGTCTGGTGCTAGATTTTTGTGTATCTGTAAAAACTTCTAGTGCTTTTGACAAGGAAAGAAGAAGGATGCTACATAATAAGCATGTGTAAGTAACTTTCCATTGCCCAGGCTTCACGATGGGCTGTGAGATCTTCCTTCCCTCTTTCTAAACAGGCAAGAGGTATTGGCAATGATCAAAACCAGAGACACTGGAATAGTTTGCCCAGTGAAGTTGTGGATGCCCCCTCCCTGGAAGTGTTCAAGGTCAGGCTGGATAGGACTCTGAGCAACCTGTTCTAGTGGGAGGTGTCCTTGCCCATGCAGGGGGGCTGGAACTAGATGATCTTTAAGGTCACTTCCATCACAACCCATTCTATGATTCTATGGTAATGGGGCTTACACCCATAATGCAACAAATAGCAATTAGTCACTGATGAAAACTGTATTAATTCTTCTGTGAGAAATTCCTTTTCCATGTCCAGGAGTGCAATGCTGATGTAACCACTTATCAAAGAGACCACTGACCATCACTTCAAGCAGCTTTTAAGCTGGCTAGTGGTTGCACAGGAAATCTGGTATGGAAATAAAGTAAGGTGATAGGAAGATCTTCTCTGAGCATTGGGATTGGAACACCTAAGACCTCAAAGCTGCATAAGAATCTTCAGCAGAACAATTTTAAGGTAATCTCTTTCAAAAAGCAGGTTATCTACAGTGATTTATACTTTGAGACCTGGATAAATTACAACCAGGAATAACAGCCACAAACATGAGTACTGAACAGGCAGCTACCCTGAAATCTTACAAAGACTATAAACAAGAATCCTCATGCCAGATTATTTTCTGCTGTACTAGAGCATCAGTCTTTCCTGAAATCCTGAGGGATAAAACCCCTGAAAAATACAAAGATTAGATGTGCCTGAATTGTTAATATTTACTTTTTTTGGTCAATGCTGAAATATTAATCAGTTACATCACAATTTTGGACATCAAAGAATGAATTCTTCTGGCAATATGTTTCAAGTCCTTTTTTGAGGACCACGATCTGAAATGCTTAGGGTTTTTCGACAGCTTTTGAAGTGACCAGCAAAGGAGTCAACCGAGCAGGCAAGAACTGATTTCTCTTTACCTCAGGGAATGGAAAATTTTCTACCAATTCACTAGTAAGCTGTTACACTGGTAACACATTTCTGCCACACTAGGTAGAGGGTCCCTGGGGGCTGACTACAGAAGAAATGCAAAATTCTGAGGCACTTTAAAACCTTCTACCTTTCATGGTCGCAGGAGCTGCCAGTTCAGCTTCCTTTACTCCTCCCTGGTTAGGTTCCCTCACTTCCTCCACCTGTTACTGTTCCTTTTATGACTGTCAGGTCCTTGCGTTTTAGTTAGTCTTTAATCAGATGCCATAATAACAATAATGTTCTATAAACAGATCATTTGGAGAAAAGGTGCTTGCTGGTCTACAGCAGAGTGCAGATGGCAAACAAAGTAACTAGTCTCCATGACCATAAGTACACCATCATAATTACCAAGGTTGACAAACACGCAGCCATCAGTATGGCTGGATGAAAGGGATTACAAAAATTTTACAGACAGTAGTATTATATACTTTATAGCCTCTACAGCCTCTCCCACCAATTTTGTTTCTTCTAATTCTTGTAGTGTTTATATTGTTCAATAATGGTGCAGAAGGAAGGAATTAATGCCTAAATAAATAATGCATGCTAGAGTTGTGAAAGGGACACAGTGCTAGATTTTGTTTCCTGCTGACAGGGAAGAGAATTTCCTGTTCCAGACCCTGGCAGAACACAGTGATAAGAAATTTTCTGGAGTTCTGCTTTTATGAAGAAGCAGGTCACCAAACTGATGATAAACACAAAGTTCACTATGACATCTCCTAATTTTTGTCCTCCAAAGAGGTTATCTGCATTTGAATACTGCTGTTCATTGTGAAGTTCTTGCTGCTAATGGAAACAGCTTGTTCCACGTGCAATGAGATTATCCCTTGGGAGTTATTTCATTTGAGAATACAAGAAGCTGAACTTGCAGCCATGCTCCAATCCTTAAGAAGGACCCTGCCCTACCACCAAACCTTGTAGCAGGAACTAGTAGGCCTTCTTAGAAGTGGTGATATAGAAAGGTTTAAATTTCAGATGTCAAACTGCACCAGCTCAGGTAAGCTCAGCATAGACATTAAAGAGGTCTATCCTCCCAACTTTGGTGAACTACATGGGCTAAAAGTGGAAAGACTTGAATATTTCATATACTGCTGAAGTAAAATACTTTTTATAAACAGAGCTGACAGACAAGCAAGCACAAATGAATACAAATAAAAACAACCAAAGGAAACTAATTCACTTTAGAGATGTACATACATACACAAACCAACAAAAGAAATACAGCTCTAAGTCCAGAAATCAAGAGTCAGCTCTCTGTACTACTTACTTCACCATGAACCAGCTACGATAGTGGCTGCTGCCCTGTTGTAGGGTGAGACTGTTCA
Source organism: Hemiprocne comata (assembly GCA_020745705.1). Classification (NCBI taxonomy): domain Eukaryota; kingdom Metazoa; phylum Chordata; class Aves; order Apodiformes; family Apodidae; genus Hemiprocne; species Hemiprocne comata. The sequence continues at coordinate 46,907,826 of CM036616.1, forward strand.
CTCCCTACAGCTTTGGACAGTAACACATAAATGGAACTTGGAGACAAATTTATCTTTATTTAGATCCCTTCTGGAATGTATCTTTGTCACAATGTCAAAAAAAACAATTGGAAGAAATCAAGCTGTAAGGTGCCCCAGCACAGAAATGAAGACAGTGCTGGCCTGAAAGCAGATAGTAGATAATAAGAGATGGAAACACAGTTCTGGAGCAGCAGACACAAACTTCTAGCATAAGAAATACAGTATTATCTACATAGTAGTAGCAGTAATAATAATTGAAATGTAGTGTTTTAAGCAAAACTGTAAAGAATTAACACATATCTGAATCTCTCTTGAAAAGAAACAAGAAATAAGTCTTAGTTAAATTAATAAGTCTTATTAAATATATGTGGCAGTGCTCTAAAGAAGACACATTGTGCTCTGTGTGAGAGAGAAATGTCTTCCTTTTTTTCTTCTGCGGCCAACATAATACCCCAAAACTTTAATGTTCAAAATTCTTTCTATATATTTGATGAGTTCACTAAAAATGATAGTAGAATACCTGAGGTTGTCACAAATGGTTTAGAAACGCTTCAAAATTATAGTAGTTAAGCCAATGTTGACCTTCTGTTTCTTTAAAATACTAAGTTAATTATGCTTGTTAGGGTGTGGTTACACATAGCATAGGAATACACAGTATATAGCTACTACGTGAAAAATACACATGCATTATATATATGCATACCAAGTAAGTAGCAAACGCAACTCAATAATCAGACAGAAATGTCTGTATCACCAAACATATATTTTCAGAGAAAGTGGATACTGACAGATACTTTATAAGACAGAGTCGTTGTATGAGGTGGAAGAAAAGGAGACTGATTATCTGACTGCCACATATTTCTGACAAACTGCTGTATGATTGTTTCTTTGCCCAGTCTCCCCCTAACCAAGCTCTTTGAGACTAGGTTGTAACTCCAGTTCCATAAATTGAGTGAGTCAAGTTAAGGTATGAAACAGGACTCTGAAGAAGAAAGAGTGAATGGCATGGCCTCTTTTCTCCAGCTATGTGATTGATGAAATAAAGATATTACCACCTCCTATAACTCCTATTTCATTCATATTCTTATGCTAATATAACACACTAAGGCCCAGAAAGTAAAAAGGTGTTAAAGCTTATTTTTAATAAAATTTATAATAAATGTAAAATAGTCTGTACTTTAAAAAATAAAGAAACTTTCTCTGTTGAAAAGCAAGTATTGATAACTGTACTCAAGTTCCATTCTCAGCTAAATAATAATCCCTTCAAATTAGAAATGAAACGGACTCATTTCTTGCTTAACAAGCTTAAGAAAAAGAATGAATAGTAGGAGAGAAGTAAAAAAAACATGCAGAGCCAAAAAATTCTTGCAAGGACAAAACGAACATAGAAGCAGAATTAGCTTCTTCTACTAGCAAGTGAAAACTACATATATCAAAACACAGTAACACCATCAAAAGAGGTCTGAGGTTGTAAGTAAATCAGGCAAGTATAATGTAAAGTGAAATAACATTATTTGAGCTTCTCTTAAATACACAGCTTACTTTATGAAGAAGACTGTCATTCTGAATACACCTGTTGTAGTTCCCAGCTTAGAGGGAAAATAAATACAGACATAAAACCGCAGAAAAAGTAACCAACCTGAAGACTTTTGAACAGAAGCAGTATCAGCAGGAGTATGTACTACTGGGTAGATGAGCTACAGCCAAAACTCAGGCAACATTTGGATTAGTGATTTAGCAGAATACAGGCTCCTGAGTATGCAAGCATATTAAGAATTCTACCTACCCACCAGACAGGTCAGTTCAGGGCATTCATGTGGTTTGACTCTGCCATCAAAAAACAGAGTTCAGGATGGGTTGGGAAGGAAAAAAAGTACTTTGGAGACATACACAAAAAGAAACTTTTGGTTTACACTGTCATAACCAAAGAACTTCAAAGTAATTACACCAGTGATGCACATTTATTATAACTAATTTTAAAGACCTGCACATCCTACACTTCACACACTCTCCTTTTATGGGGAAGTTTCCCAAAGAGCAGAAAAAATCCTGCTCTTCAGAACTGTTTTTGAGAAAAGACAAAATTAAGTATTTTGGAATGCACTTTAGGAAAAGCTTGCACTGGCAAATCTGCCAACTATCTTCTCCTGTAGCTTCCATGGTCCCTCAAGTCAGTGATAAGATAGGGCTTGACAACAAAATTATGGTCAGTGTATGAGTCACGCTGCAGTCAATTACATATATAAGCTACATATAATTTCCTCATAATTTTTCTGACAGGGCTATTTTTAAACTGTTAAAACAACTGCCTTCTGAATAACAACACAATAAAAATATTTTTGTACAAAACAAAACAAAACGAAAGGAGGCTACTACCCTGCCTTACTTTAACACCTCTGAAACAGCTGCACAAAACAGAAAATGTTACGAATGTTCAGAGAAATTTTGAAAAACAAAATGCTACAAAACTCTTCATATAGCAAAGGGCAACTCCATATATCATACCAGAAAGATAATGTTTCCTTAAAACATCTTGCTTGGCTCCTGGGTGTTGTGCACACTGTAACAGTTGGGCCAACACCACCTGTTTGATAGTGCCCACTCCCCCATAGCTTTCAGGCCACTTCTTTTCAAATTCCAACAAAAGTGTGTAAGAACCAACTGCCCCTAAAGACTTACTCTGCAGCTATTTAAAACAATTTTAAGCTCAGCAGGAAGAGCTGGGGGAAGGAAGGGAGATGCTGAAACACAGGTACCCAAAAGATCTCTAAAGACTTTTGGTTCTAGCAGGTCACTGCCCCTTCTCCTTTGAAAGACTCAACAACTTGTACAGAATCTTTAAAAAATGGAGGAGAGGAAAAGGATTTTAAAAAGAAAAGGGAAATACATTGTTAGTCTTCTGGGCTAATCTCTGACTGGTATCCCAAGTAAACTCGTAAATGTATGCAAAGACACACATAAACATTCCACAAACAGACAATCCTAGAGTTTTTTTGGCTGCCTTTGTTCTGACTGAGGTAACCTCGCGCTATTTTCCAAAGGAGTGTTTTGATCCGAATCAGTAGTGCTGTTATGAAATTAAATTTATGGCCAACCCCACTTCACCAGGCACTGTGCTCGTTTGCAGAGCAGTCTCAGTTTGTATGGACTAGTTTTCTTTTAGAGGAAGTAACCAAGAAGACTCCCTGGAGGTATGCAGTAAACGTGCTCTAACCCTTCCCATCTCCACTACAGTCTGAATGGATGACTAATAATTTGAATAGTTTTTAAAATATTTTCTGACACAAAAATAGACCTGCTTGGAGCAGGGACTGGACTAGAAGACTTACAGAAATGCCTTTCAGTGAATTATTTTATGGTTCTATGGAAAATACCGAAACTGCACAAAATGTCAATGCAAGCCACACAGCACTAACTGATTTGATCTGCTCCTGTAGTTTCAAATTATTTGCTAATGGATTTTCATGTCCAATAAGTCTTACTCACCACCTCCACATTCTGTGTGAATTTAACACAACACAAATTAGCCTGTGTACTAAAGAAGCTTTCTGTGGCATTACAGGTATCTCTGCAGGCTTCATCTTGAGAAGGCAGATTAACCTGTGCAATGCTCATTGTTGGCAAAGCACCCCTGCTGTAGAATTCATTAGCTTCTTGCAAGCAAGCTCAGGTATTTGCACACCACACTGATAAATGCAGTTAATATGCTGCCTGTGTTACACAGGATGAGGAACTAGAAAAACATACTGACATGTACAACCAAGTGAAAAAAACACTGTCAGACATTAAGTGGTGGAAATTAGCTTTAAGCTTGATATTATTATCTTCTCACGGTGGTTAATGATATCCATTATAAACCACAATTAATTCCAATTTATCTGCATATTCATTAACAGGTCAGCATACAACCTCTCATCTTTAGCTATGTGATGATTTTAAAATACATTCAGTGCTGTCATTATGATTCTACTGCCTCAGTATGAAGATATACTTCTTATTCTGACCTTCTCAAAAATTATAGGAAAAAAAGGTAAATAGAGAAAATGCAAAGAACTGAAAGAAAATCGAAGAGTTAATCAAAAGACTGAGATGATTTGTGCAAGGAAAAAAACCAAACCCATACAAAAAAAAAATGGTCTCAGCTTTCTTAGAATCATAATTAAGTGAGAAGGTTTATATGTTTGGCATCTAATATTTCCACTTAAATCTTATTTCCTAGAGAAAAATAAATCTAGAAGATGTTTCCTCTTTCCACCTGTTTATCCATAATAATTTGTCAACCTTTGTCCAGATTCAGTTAACTTTGTTAAGAAGCAAAGCATCGGACTACTTAGCTATTCTTTACAAGCTTCCTCAATTTAAAAAAAAAAATAAATATCACAACAGTACCCTAGTCATGTGTTGAAGTGCAACTGAGAAAGGAGATACCGTATGGATTTGTGTGAGCAACAGTGTAAGAGGAAGCCTTTACAATGAGAATATGCATGAAAGCTGACAAAACTGTGGAAGATAAGTTTCCTTAGTTCTATTGCTCATGAAATAATGCCTTTGCAGAGTTCACTGCTGCTGCAACAGATATAAATATTTGTATCTTAATTAGCCAGAAAAATCTGGACAGTGAATTGTACCACATCAACTCCATGTCTTCTTTCCAGCAGAAGTCGGAAGATATTAGCTGTAATCTTGTTATCTTGGACACCTTGTCCAAGGCCACGGTTGTCATCCTGCATAAGTCGACGATCCATGATCACTTCCAACTGACCTGAAAAAGCAACAAAAGGATTATACTGGTAACAAGAATATGTAAAGCTTCTATTAGACATAAGAAAAGAAACCCTGAAATATAACTTACAAAGAATAATATATATTTTTTTTTTGCATATAGGAGAGCAATGTCAGATCAGTATTGTTAGGATTGATTATGGAAACAGTTAATATATGGGCTTTGGCTGTTTTTAACCTTCCAAAGATTTTTCACAAGCCTTTCAGCAGAAGGTCCTGCAAATTTTTAACATAATAGTCTAAATAGAAGTTCAGCACAAAAAGTTATTACTCTTAACTATTATTTGTTACAAGGATACTTCGCACATCAAGCATCAAGCAGGAGAATCACCCCAAGTAGCTGCAGCTGTATGAAGAGACCTTCTGTAGAGGGACTACCTTCCTCTTGGACCTCCCAAATATATTTTTTTCCCTTTATTGTGTTTTATTTCGTAGTTGGATTCAGAATGAAACACAGGTAGGCATTATGAATATATGAATATTCACAATCAGTTCTCCTTGTAAGGATATCTTCTTATGTGGGAGTAGGGAAGAACTTTGTACTAGATGAACACTGAGTATGAAATTCTGAGTTTATCCTGAACTGTAGCATTGCCATTTAGTGCTCTTAAAGTGTGATTTGAAATCATAAATAGCATTATGGAAGATCAAGTTTATATCTTTTCCAGTTTGTATCTGCACAGAGAGAGAAGTTCAGGGCATGTAATGAAGACTGTAACAGTTTTTGCACACTGAAACTTCACACAAGTGTACTTGTTTCCTAAATAAAACTGGAAGACTGACGTACTTGTTTCCTAATCAAGAACTACACAATTCAAGCTATTAGAAAAGGCTGCTTAGGAAGGTGGTCTCTTTTATACTACTTAATTGTTCTACAAATACTTATCCAATTTTTCTAAATAATTGTTCTTCCCTTCCTTCATGTAAAAACATATTTTGTGTACCCAGGACAGAAGTCAGCTGGCAATGATTAAGAACCAAACTACCACTTTGAACTAAGGTATAAAGCTAGGATTGTACCTCAGATTGATGATATTTGTAGATCACTGTACAAACATGGGCTGACAGGTATGGTAAGTGTCTGAAAAAAGCTCACACCACAGTAAGGACAAACCTACACAACCTTTGTCAAAGTTTTCAAACAAAACTTAGAGGATTTAGATCCAAAACTAACCACATTTCAAACATTCTTTAAGTAGCTAGGAAAATGAAGGCTGACAAAATGAAGTTTTATTATTCTTCTTCAGGCAACTGTGAGCAGCAAATACAAATAAAATTATCAGTGCTGCCTACATCAGAGATAAAAAAAATTCCAAAAGCAGGTCAAAGACTAAAAATACTGCTTTAAGGAAATTTCTGTTTTAAAAATATTGTCAGTGTATTGCATGAGGCTTCAGGACATAAGTGTTCCCTGTTCCCCCATTAATTATGAATCAAACTGCAGGGAAGTCCACCTCTGAATGACAGTGGTGCTTTGCATCTATCTGGAGGTCTTCCCTGGGGCATGGAGGATAATCCACTAAGTAGCGAATTAGAGCATAACTGGATGGAACTTACAAGAATGAGGATGTTCAGCATCTAACATTAACAATTATTATGTATCCAATACCACAAAGAGGAAGAGAAATGGAAAGCAGGAATACAGTTGTGCCATATGATTCTCCCCCTCTACTCCACTCTTGTGAGATCCCACCTGGAGTACTGTCCAGTTTGGAAGCCCCCAGCACAAGGACATGGACCTGCCAGGGCGACTCCAGAGGAGGGCCACAAAGATGATCAGACGGCTGGAACATCTCTCCTCTCAAGACAGGCTGAGAGAGTTGGGGTTGTTCAGCCTGGAGAAGAGGAGGCTTTGGGAAGACCTTACAGCAGCCTTCCAGTGCCTGAAGGGGACCTACAGAAAAGCTGGGGAGGGACTTTTTATCAGGGCAGGAAGGGATAGGACAAAGGGTAATGGCTTTAAACTGGAAGAGGGTAGATTTCAATTAAGACATTAGAAGAAATTCTTTAGCGTGAAGGTGGTGAGACACCAGGACATGTTGCCCAGGGAAATTCTGGATGCCCCCTCCTGGCAGTGTTCAAGTCTGGATGGGGCTTTGAGTAACCTGGTCTAGTGGGAGGTGTCCGTACCCATGGCAGGGGGGGTTGGAACTAGATGATCTTTAAGGTTGCTTCTAATCCAAACCATTCTATGATCCTATGATATGTATTTTCACAGTTTTTAATCAAGTCTCTTAGAAGCTGATGTTGAACACAGTGAGAAATTCTACTCCATACTTCTGAGATCATCTGACAGAATGAGAGATAATTAACTGCTCCAAAGTAAGGAACCTGTCTGTAATCCTAGAATGAGAAGCGAAAAATTATCAGGTCTTCATACAAATCTCAGACGGTAGGCTATGCCTTGAGAGACAAAGTCTCTGAAACAGATACACAGCTACTGAAAGAATTTGGTAAACTTATGTTCTTGAATTTTCTTTCAAGATCCCTTTGAGATCCTGAAGAGTCTTCAAAAGAAGTGCCATGGAGCATATGACTTCCAGCAGCCACAGAACATTCAGCTTCAGTTTTGTTCTCTTTTCAGGAATCCAACATGCCCTCAGCACAATTGTAGTAAACGCAGTCATTTTATGAAATATTACCTAGTACTAACAAATCTGATTAACACATTCTCCTTGTGTTTTTTAGTGGGTGCAGAGTAAATACTTGATGTTGCTAACCATCTCTTAACTTTCAAGTGACATAACAGTTTGCCATAGAGAGACACAGTTAAGAAATTAATACCATGGCAAAGGTACGGGATACGTCTTTTGCTCTTTTATTTAACTGGAGCAGTGGAAAAGTGTCTTAATGTCCTCTAACTGGGTTGAAACCAATGCTCAAAAAAAGTGATTTTCTCCCTGATACTTAACTACAGTATGTCAAACAGTGCTGGCCTTAACTTCCCTAACTTGAAAACAGAGACTGGGTGTCTCTGTGGACTTAAGAAGTTGCATTATTTTGTGATGCAGAGACTGGATTGTTAAAGAATAAATAGAGACACTATTACAAGGTAACAGAGCCTCTGAACACTAAGTTAGTCCCCAATACCTATATAATGAATACTTGCAAACATTTGGTTGTGTTAAGTTCATTCACAAGATTAGGCCAAAGGGAATTTGGTTCCTAACAATAGAAGACATGAAAAAAAAGTCTTCTGGGTCTTGTATCAGGTGGTCTTGGAATAAAAGGCTGCTATTTTCCAATATGGCTTTAAAGCTTTGGTCTACAGGCCAGTGTTAATTCTTTGCCCTAAAATGAATTAGGTTTGCTGTCATCAGTCTAGTATAGTATTCACCTTTTGTCAGAACAGAGATTAATACGACATTTTTCTGAAAAGAAACTGGGAAGTAGGTCTTGGCATAGCTTTTGATAGTCTTTTCTTCTTCTAAGTATTCATTTTGCCGTTTTTCAAAACCATGTAAATTTAAATGCAAAATACATTACAGCAAGGAATTACACATCTTAAACTATGAATTATATACCTTATTTTGTTTTAATGCCTCCTCATTCTTGTAGCAGTATGGACTGAACAACTGACCTCTGTTTCCATCCCTCCAGGACATTCATGATAGCCTGCTGTGAGGGACAAGACTGCATCCCTTTTGGAATTGTTAATATGAATTGATTTTTTTGTGAACATATTCCTTAGTTCTTTGAAATTTCTCCACTAAATTCGTGAAGTACGATTTTGCTTCAGAAGAATGATGTTGATTCATATCCAGGGTAATTTTTATTTCAATAATTCTAGTCTTTGAAAAAACTGCTATTGTGTCCCTTTATAGGGGTGTTAGGCTATACTGCATACACCTTAACACTAGTGCTTTCTACCCTAATGCAAGCCTATACATCAAAACCTTGATAAGCATCTCATTATCCATCTCAATATATTTAGTTTTGCTATTTCATCTTTTGAGTTCCATTAGAGTTCTTGGTTGAAAGATACTTGCTTCCTACAATTTATTGCTCATTTTGTCTTTTTCATAATCTATGTCTCTGTCTCTGGTTTGAGACAGATCTTCCATTCAAGATGACAGAATCTCATGTAGGAACAACCTCTACCTCTTCCCTTATGGACATATTCTGAAACTTGTGAGAGTTGGACAAACTTACATCCTTTCTTCAAATGCTAATAGTTAAGGTAATCTCTGAATTAACTATTTTAGACAATCATGAAGGATAGGCCTGTTTTATCTGTCATATTTACCATTTTTCAAGCTTGCAACACCTAGAGACTGAGCTGAATGAAGTGTCAAACGAACACCAACATCTTGAATATAAGCCATTGTAGTCATAGGATAGATATTTGCTTGAAGAGGCAATTTGCTCATTGTCAGTCTGGGCTGGATCTGCAGTATGAACACAAGTTTCAATTCTTTTTATGCATTTAAATTTCAAAGACTTTTTCAGATGTTTACCCTGTGTGTGTTAGAAACACAACTGGCATCAAAGCATGCACTTTACTGTATTATTTAGCTTTTTGGAGATTTGTGGCTAAAATTAACACTTTGGAAATGACAACTTCAATGTACTTTTAGATCAAAGAATATTTAAAAAAAACCTGAAAGATTCAAAGGAACCTACAAAGAAAGGAATAATCACAATTATAGAATAAGAGAAAATTTTTTCTCCTCAAGAGACCATGCAGTAAATAGATTAAAGGTAGCAGAAAAGGAATTATTGGTTTATAATGGGAACTTAAAGTGCTAGTTGAATTCTTGAATGGTACATGACTAATGAGTAGTAGTATTACTTTAATATTTTAATATACACTTTACTGTCTCCAGAAAAATGCAGTACTATACACTAACTGGAGAAATAATAGCCTTTTACTTAGTGGGTATGGTTTTCATTCCATTTGCTAGGAGACAAGGTAAGGAAAAGAAATGTTTCATTCTTTTGTGTGTGCTGCAGAATCCAAGCTAAGAAAACAGTTACACCATATTTCATCAGATGCATTACTGGTAGAAAAAGTTATTACACTCCAAAAATACAGCACTTATTCCCACCACAGCAGCAAGTAGTTGTTCTCTATGCATGAGTCACTGGATCCTATGCACATTTACTGCTGTGGTACCCAAAAGGTTTTAATTAAACAGAAAAAAGCAGAAAGGAAGAAGGTGTGCAGGTATACAAACAACTACATAGTGGCTTGTCATAACTTGCTGCATTACAATACTTATGTTAAAAAGCATACAAAAGAATATTTAACAAACAAATTGAAATTAGACAGTTGCTACTTCATCTAGTCTAGAAAAAATTTTGTAACATACATTTTTAAAGCTTTTCTACTTTTAAATGATTAGTGGAGTTTAATATGAGAGTTGATTAATGTGACTCAAACTCTTTACAATCAGAAGGATTAAGACAGTCAAAACCTGAGACTCTAAGCTTTTATAATTAACAGACAATAATTACCTGATATCCATTAAGATCAGTATAGAATCTATTTTGACTGTTTATGTCAGATGAAATTCTCATTGCAAGCTCACGATTATATTCTCCTCTAATATCCACAATATTGAAAACTTCAACAGACTGGCCTTCCAAACCTGCATGAAAAAGACGCATTAAAAATCTCTTGATTTTAAAAAGTGATTGCCACATATATAAGAATAATTTTGTTCCCAGAACACAGTGATCTATTTTCCCCCGCTAGTTTTCCTTTTCTGTTATATCAAACCATGTATTTGAAGCCAGTTCAGTTATCTACCATATGTTACAGCAGTAATTCTAATTCAGTGTTCATTGAACAGACGATCCGAAACCTTCAGCGAAGCAGAAGCAACTCATGCTAAGAACCTATGTTCCGCTAAATCAGCGGGAAGCAGCACACAACTCTTAAGTGCTGTCTTTAGCAGCAGCTAACACACTGGAGAAGCAGCACCTAGCCATTCACCTCTCCCCTTGACCCATATGTGGCTGTTGCCATTCACAAAGAAGAATGAAGTGAGTGGCTTCCTGACAGCAAGTGTGCCACTAAGCAGGAAAGCAGTTAGCTGTTTTAACCAAAACTGATACGACTAAAATCAGGACACAAGTCTTTGTCGACAGGGAAAAGATGCCTATTTATTAAAAGAAGTAAGTATCTGAAAATGCAGACAGATATTCAGTGAGTTTTTTTTTGTACAGTGCCTCACACTGAAAATTAAATACCTTAATAATCACCTGACCTTTTCTAACAGTTTGACACACAGCTTGGGCTGGAATCATACCATCATACAGCATGACTACTTCCACCCTTTCTGCAGTCTAATGGAATTAATAATTGTGAAAAAAGCTCTGTGAAGCAGAACAGTAATATGAAATATCTCTTTGTGATGAGTCATTGTGCTTATCTGACATATTGTAAACAAAGAGCAGAAAATGAGGGACTGAATAACCTTCTTAGTCCTTTAAAACTTTAAGACAGTATATAAAAATCTTAGATACTAAATACTTATTTTTTCCAACAGTTCACTGTATGTCACCTCCCAAGACCCAGAAGTTGTGATTTTGTCAAGTTCTGTATTTGCTTCCCCATGTTTTTTTAATCTGAATGCCACCTGCAGAAGTACCAGCAACTGTTAAAATGTTAGCAGTTACCAATAGCTGTTATACTATAGTGCTGAATGAAAAACATTTAATTCAGGTAACTGCTTCTGTTTTCCCAGACCTAATCTGAAAAAAGTGAACCTAAATGCTCCACTTCTGACACTCTTATTCATAGATTTTCCAACTATTTTAAAGCAGGACTATTAAAGGACATTAAACAGGGATATATTTTAAAATGACCAGACTACGAATTAGTTTCAGCGCTTTTCTACTGCATAATTTGAGTTAATACAAAAATACAATTATGAAGATAATGAAACATAAGAAGCTTCTGATAAAAAGATTAACAAAGTCATGCTCATATCAAAACCAGATGGCAACGGAAGCAGAAAATATTAACAATCACTCATTGGTCAATTACTGAACAGTTGTCTAGCCAGAGTATCCGCTGCTCAAAATCAACAGAATTCTACAGTCAAAAGTCAAAAGAAAAAGCAATATTTTAGCAAAATTGCTGAAGAAGCTGTAGGACTTGGAAGTACTGTCCAACATTAGAATTAGCCACATGATCAACCCTTCCAGCCCTGCCAAGCAGGTAGGTTACAACAGGAGTATCAGGTCTTATTTAAAAACAAAAGGTATGTATACACATACTTATTTCTTTCCACATGCTTTGTTACTGCACATATCTAGAAAGACTTCAAGATACCCTCTTTTAATTGAAGTAATGCTATATAAATAACTTCCCTTACAAAGCCCAGGAAAGAGACCTCAGCAAAATGATGCAAAGTAATAAATTTTTAAACTTTGAAAAAGGCTATTTTATATGAACCAATCAAAATAAAAGTACATCATTAAAGTAAACAGAGAAAATGTATAAGACAATTGTATGATTCTTCTTTGTAAAAGCTGGGAACATAGTACAGGTAATGGTGTAAGTATTGAAGCAGTTTAATTTACTGAAACCCACTCACAGATCCCTTGTTTTTGAAGAGGTTTAAAAAAATAATAATATAATAAATAAGATTTTAAATACTATGCAGACAATTCTGACACCTACATTAAAAGTAACGCTAAAACAAAACATGTTTAAGTTCCTTAAAGCATTGACAATACTAAGTCAATGTTTCTGTATTTCAGAAAAAGTCCAGTAAATACAAATAAGATGAACAACTGAAAAAATTATGTTTCCTACTACAATTACAAAAGGATACATTTAAGCATTTTAAGTCAAGTTTCTGCAAGAAAATTAACAACTGCACCATGATTTCCTCCCTATTTTCACTGGCCAGTTTGATCATGAGGTTTGGAAGGGTACAGAGAATCCATAGTTACTGTTTTCCTAGTATTTTCTTGGAAATCAGTAGTTGAACAGTAGAGAAACAAAAAATAAAAGCCTTACTGAAGGAAAAGCAAGCAAAACTGATATGACATCATGTCCTAAGAGTCAATAAGCCAGTGTTCCGTGCTGGTGCCTCTCAACAGACACAGCTGATGCTCTCACATGAAAATAAAGGACAGTGTGTGCTTGCAGCCCAGAGAGCCAACCACATCCTGGGCTGCAGCAAAAGAAGTGTGGCCAGCAAGGCCAGGGAGGTGATTCTGCCCCTTTCCTCTGCTCTGGTGAGACCCCACCAGGAGTACTGTGTACAGCTCTGGAGCCCTCAGCACAATAAAGATACATACCTGTTTGAGGGGGTCCAGAGAAGGGCCATGAAGATGATCAAAGGGCTGAAGCACCTCTGCTACAAAGACAGGCTGAGAAAGCTGGGGCTGCTCAGCCTGGAGAAGTGAAGGCTCCGGGGAGACCTTATAGCAGCCTTCCAGTACCTGAAGGGGCTACAGGAAAGCTGGGGAGGGACTTTTCATCAGAGAAGCTAGTGATAAGACATGGGGTAATGGTTTGAAACTGGAAGAGTGGATATCTAGGTTAGATATTAGGAAGAAATTCTTCACTATAAGGGTGGTGAGGTACTGGAATACGTTGCCCAGGGAGGCTGTTGATGCCCCATCCCTGAAGGTTTTTAAGGTCAGGTTGGATGAGGTTTTGTGCAACCTGGTCTAGTGGTAGGGCTCCCTGCTCATGGCAGGGGGGTTGGAACTAGATGATCTTTAAGGTCCCTTCCAACCTTAACAATTCTATGGTTCTATGATGAAGAGGAAACTCACAGATAACTAAAGCATGCCTACAGTTGTGAAGTAAACCAGACTTCACGGTTAATGCCACTAAGAAATAACTTCACATTCTTTGCAACTATAGAGAAGATACCTCCATCAATCAGTTTGAAGCTATGAAATAAACTCAATTTTTACATCATCTCCAAGATATTTCTAATTTTTTTTCTCATTTTCATAATTTGCAGCTACCAGATGACCCAGTAAAGTTCGGAACCCCCTTGTAGGTAATTTTTACTATAAAATTTCTCAGAACTGTTGAATTTAAGCATGCCAGCTTAATGACTAGCACGATGCTCAGAAAGGGGTGCACTGGACCCAGAAAGACTTTGTCTGACGAATTCTGCAGTAGTTCACAAGTGCATTTAAACATTAAAAAGACAGTTAGGATCCAAGACTGTAGTGATGAAAAATAACTGCTGAGACAGAATTTCACAACTCTTACCCTGGACTTTATACAGCCGCATGGTATGTGTCACATGGTGGAAAAAACATACAACTTCTGAGAAAATCCTTCCATGAACAACTCTTATGGTAGGTGGATCTGTAAAAATGTAAGGCTACCGAAAGAAAACAGAGTAAGAATAATTATTTTGAAAGTTTTGTATAAATGTACTGTCAATAATAAAAGTATATATTAATTTTATTTTTTTTTAAATGCTGTGTATCTTAAGTCTAGTCTAAAAACCTAGGAATTAATACATTACTCCTAATTTGAAACTGAGCAACTTTTCTTCAGCGCCTCACTATTCTTTTAGCTAAAATCAAGATAACCCTCATTACATATCTCTCAGGTATATGAGATTTAATGGATACAAGGCCTACAGAAAAACACAGCAATGTACTAATATCACAAATATCTGGAACTAATTTTTTTGGCTAGCTAAATTGTACTTGAATTGCTAATTTTGAGTCTTGGCTAAGCAACTGGTGACTTTTTAAAAAACCTGTTGATTCCCAGCTGAACCGCATACACTGTATAGAAATGCATCAAAGGCTACAAAAAGTAAAATTGGGTTGAATTTTAAGCATATACAAAGACAAAAATGAAAATACAAAACATTTAACTACTGCTATAGGGTAATAGCAATAAATAAACATAACTAAAAAAAAAGATCAACAAAATACTTGAAAACCATGTTATTCAGAGGGATCTAAGCAGAATGCTCTTAGAGGGTGGCTGGCCTCCTCCTGTATATACCAATGTCTTAAGAAGGATCTGAGCATGCTCTTTCTTCTCAAGCAAGGAAACCAAAGATGAAATGTATCTTGAGGAAGAGAAGAAATCAAGATTACATACATACAGACAAAACATGTCAGAGAAGAACAAGTACAGGTACATATCTTCCAGTCGTCTTTGAGCATGTAACTATGTACATTCACACAGTTTTCAAGTAGTATTGTATCAAAGAAGAAATTGAGAGTTTCAAAGACTAAAAGCCTGTCTTTCTATTCATGTATCTACTATTGAAGCTTCAGACAGAATACTGTTTAATAAAAGCTTTGCCAGAGCTCCAAGAGGCAATGCTGCAGCTATTAACTACATAAATGCTTTGTACAGGAGTTTGGTAGCCAATAGTTGCTTACACCTTGTTAAGATGGAGTGGTTTTGGGAAGAAGAGGTTTTTCTACTGATCATTTTACAGCAATTTTTTATTCAGTTAATTAGTACAAACACCCAAATGAGGGAAGTTTTTTAGACTTTTAACAGTTGACATAAAACAATGATGGGATACTTCCAAGGAGTCACATCTTGTTAGTAGTAAGACAGATATGTTATATATTACACAAAATCTATTTGCTAGCTGAGAAACACAGGAATATGGTATTTAGGAAGGCAAAGAAGACAGGTGGATTATGATACTGAGATAAAGTAAATTCAAAGACCAAACCTTAAATTAGAATTTGAGTTGGCTTTTGGCTTCCCTTATTACCATGAAGAACTGCCAGTATCAGTAAATGTAGACAAGAAACTTCCCCTTTCATCTGGCAGAAGAGATCACTATCTATTTATCTGTCACACATAAGTAGAGAAGATAAAACTAATTTAACCTGTGACTACATGCTCCTAGAAGTATATGTTCAGATTAAAATCCCACTGAGGAGCTGTATTACTGACAGGAAGGTGGAATAATCAAACCCTTCATAATCTTACCTGCAGGGTAAGGCAACATGAAAATCCTCAGGTTAGCAATGAATGACTGAAACAGCAACTAAAGGAATTCTCAGAAAATTAACTGAGAAACCTGAGATTTTCAGGCAAAGCAAACACCCTTGCCAATTATTACCTAGGAGAATACTACTCACATGAATAGTAGCCTGCCAAATACATTCTGTTATGGGGCTTATTTCTATTGTTTTTAAGAACATTTCTCACTAGGGCTCTCACTGGAGATATCCAGGACCAAACCAGTGAAATGGAGAGATGTCGAATGAGTGAAAAGGAATTCAAAAGGCTGCAGACATTAAAAAAATATTTACCTGAATTTTTTAAAAACAAAATGTAAAAAAAAAACTTCTGTTGAGCTTGTTAGTATAAAACATGATGGTGACACTGACTACAACTATCAAAATACACAGTTCCCATACAAGTAGAAAGCTGAAATAGATGCATTTCACAGCACTCAGATTCTGGGATATTGCCACAAATACTAATTAAACACACCAGAACCTCCAAGTTTCATATGTAGCCAGATCAGCTTTCAAGCTGAAGAGAAAAGCAACCATACTTACTGTTCTGAACTACACAGAAAGATGAAGTGACAGGAAAGAAAAGGAATTAAGTGTCATTTTGCAGATATTGTCTGAAACTAACAAATTTTTAAAAAATAATAATTTGTGATTCCACCAGCATGTGCATTCAGATTAATGTATCAAAACCAGATTGCAAGCCTCTAATTCAGACATGTGTGAGGAAAAGGTACAAATGAAGAATGAGAGTTAAGGGCACACACTACCCTGTGGTTTTGGGGATTAGACAAGTCATTTCTGATATAAAGAGTGGAGATATGATGCATACTCAAGTTCTCAAGGATTTCTGTTGCTTCCTGATTTTAGGGCAGACAGGAAAAATGAAGAAAAAATACAGCATTGTGAGAACAGAAAAGACTCCTAATTCATATTTAGTGCCTAGGAAAGCACTAATCCTAGAAATGATTTCTTGATAGTCCTCTGGAGACATACTGACTTCAGAACCTATAAAAGAGATAATTGACCAGGTCTGACACACAGAAAACATTTCAATGAATCAGGCTTCTAAGCAGGATAACACCCTTATGCATCAAATGTGCTTTTATTCTAATAGCATTGTAAAGATCCTTGGTGAGATGCACAGAGGTCTGTGAAATTATCCTGGTCCTGGGTCTGCATGAAGACACTTTTGTTGTGAAAATATGACTAAGATGCAGAAATAGGCCCTTTACTACTCAGACACAAACCACTTTACTTTCTAAGTGGAAGGAACTAAAAATGACAGGGCTATTTGCAAATCTAATCAGAACAAGCCTTGTTTTGAATTCAGTATTTACTGCTTTGAGTGAGAGCATGGACTAAATGCCCTTCCTGAGTGAAGGATTCTATGATTACTCAGACCTTAAATTAGGAATAAAAATATGTAGGTCTCATATCCAGTGGTAGTTTCAAGACTCCACTTCCAGTATTTTCAGAAATAGGATAACAGAATTATGGGTCAAGGGCTCCAGAAGCAATTTTTCAGTACTCACAGTCAAGAGAAATACGACAACCTCCCACAGAAGTGGGGGGGGCCCAAAAAAACCAACATCAACAAAAAAACCTAGAAGTGTTAAAAGGGAGAATACTTAGAGCAAAATAATGACCCATAGTTCCCTAGGATACCTTAATACTTGGCCTCAAATCGAGTGCCAAAGTACCAAGGGGCAGGGATAATTGGAGACATGCCTTCACTTAAAGGTTTACTGGCTTGCATAGTAGCTTACATGACATGCTGCAGTCCGAAAGAATGAGCAGTAACTGTTTCCCCTTGTAGTCACCTGAAGCACTACTAATCATCTCAGTGAGCCTAGAAGTTTCTGGCAGTGCAGCAGCACACTGTTGGTGTGGAAGTCAAATTAGCTATGCTCAGAGGAAGTCTTCCAACATAGACTGAATTGCTCTTGGTATGCCTGAGAATTTAAGACAGAAGTCAAGACAAAGCCTTCAAGAAAAGCTTCTTCTCAATAGCAGATTACCTTTATTTGGCAGGGTGCGAGATTAGAGTGGGCTTTGAGGGTGGGGTGAGGTGGGGAGCAGGGGAATCAGACACTATGAATTCTCAAGAACTGTGTTATGAGAATTATGGGGCAGAATAAAGATGGTTGTCACTTTAATACTTATGTCTCCAAAACCAAGCAGACCAATACGTGGGGCACATTTTTAGATGATAAATCAAGGAAAGAACAGAGACTTAAAAGGCAGCTGATTCTTGAGTATTGTGAGCATCCTCCAACTAATGGTGCCTGGGTAGTGTTTTTTTCCTGTTATCAGGCATGCCAAAAAGGGGGTAGCATTACAAGGATACTATGCTTGAGTGAGGATCCTCTGCCTTTTTGAGAGGGCTTACAGTGAAGATGCATACAGTGGGATATTTATCTAAATGCACAGTCTCTTTTCTTTTGGGCAATATAACACACCAATTTCATTTTTAAAAATGCAGAAAGATAGCATTATCCTTTCCTTAGGTTTGAAGGCCAAGCATTTAGATAACTCAGATGTGTTCTTCTCTGAGAAGTAGAGTCAACAGGTAGGTAACCCCAACAGATTGAAAAACGATCTGTCATTAAAAAAGGTTCTTGAAGCTAGTAGTAGCAGCTGAAGCTATACAAGTCAGAGATCATAATCAGTAAAGGAAGTCCAATCATGGAGACAAGGTGTGAAGAGTTAAAAAAGGGGAGAAAAGTTCTAGCACTACAGATAGTGCAGAATGAAAAAAAAATAAAAATTCTGTAAGTACATAAGTACCTACAGTAACTAGTACATACATATGTGCACAGAGCTGCCCAAAGAATTATCACAATTTTCCAGCCTGGGTCTACCAAAAAAGTCCACTTTGATTCTCAAAAATTGATTTGCAAAACAAGAAAATGAAACACTCACATTGATCCTACAAACACTTAGCATCTGACTCTTCTTCGTTCAATTCCCTATTGATCCTGAGCATGGCTAGGAAGTAGATCATCACATATTGACTTGTCTTGAATATATAGACTAAAATGTAGACATTTAACTGTTTCAAAGTTCATTGAATACTCATTTCCCACCTCCCCCCCAATCTAACTGACTTATGGAGGCCATCCTTCACAAAATCACAAGAGATGCAAAGATGTTTTCCCTGCATAGGCAGGATGCTTTTGTTTATATCTGTCATGAAGTCCAAGGAAGTCCCTTCCTTCCAGACCTTGATAACACTGTTCATCAGTTAAGGAGCATGGGAGTTTAAAAAAAATTAAGATATTTCCTTTTTCCCTGCTACCTTGCTTTTGTTCTATTTTGCAGAAAATATAAAAACATGCTAGATGCACTGCCTTATCTCTAGAGCTGCAGCATGGAGGCTCTGCTCTGTGTCACTGCTCTGGACTTAGCACTGGTGTCCTGACCTGAGGCTGCCACTGAACTACTTTCACACTTCGGAGTCAGCAGGGACAGAATCATCCATGGTAAAGACCCTATGCCACGACCCCAGGGACTATTCAGACTGGGGGCTGTCTAGCTGCTGTCACAGAGCCTTAAGTCCAGCTATTCTATCCAGAGCATTGACAAAGTTATCAGTGTTCAGTGTACCTTCTGCTTAACACTGTGTAAGTCACTGTCATTAACCTGGGTCTTTGCTGATGTCCCACTTAAATTCTGGTACTAGAGGCTTACCACTTCTTAGCAAGAATGCACTTTTTGCAGTGCTGCAGGCTGGTTTCAGGTCAGCTATAATGATGATTAATCCAAGGAACCTCCCGAAAGATTCAGATCAGTACACATTCTAGTACACATACTATCATCTGCAGAAAACATGACATCCACCCTTAACAGCCTACTGATAACCAGAGCTGCACTCTGTGTCGCAAGTGTTCTAAACTGACAGGGCTTTAAGTGATTGCCTGCAAATCTGGCATGTTACAGCACTAAGTTTCCAAAATAAACTGGTAGAAGAACCCAAGAAAAAAAAGGCTATGTAAGTACTATAGTAAGACAGATGACTAACCTAGATGAAGAAAAATAATTTCTGAGTACTGCAGAACTGGAAAAGGAACCAAAAGTGTTATCACATGACAAGACAACCAGTTAACAAAAGCAAAGAAAACAAACTGTACTCATCCCAGAAGACAATGACCCAACACCTAACACAATTATTCTTTGCAAATGTTGCAGTAATACCTAGAATGAGTGGGATAGAAAAACAAATAACAACCTAGCCAAAAATCAAGAAAACTGCCTGTAATCTATCCTATCACCACTTCACACAGGGACTTAGAAAATATCAGGCAATCCACTTCACACTGAGAACTCTGAACAGATGGCATTTCCTTTAAGATAGAAATAATTAGTTAAAACTGTTCTAGAAACTGCTATAGAATTACATTATTATTTTCAACAGGACAACCTAATTGATGTTATTAAAATGCATACATATTTTCACCACAGGAAGTAAAAGCAAACATTGTTTGTAAATGGTCACATCTAAGGACAGCATCTTATTCAAGTTTTTTGGTGAATCATAAATATTCTGTATATTTTTACACTTTCAAATTAATGCTGTGCTTTTACTCAATCGTAATGTTATAAAGTTCTGCCAATCATTTCAATAAATGATGTCATTATTTCTAGCCACACAGCTGTACTTCAGAACTAGCTCTTCCAATCTGCATTTGCAGAATGCTTCAAGTTACTTCAAGATTAGAATCTCTCTGCAAATGGAAGATTTACCTTGGCATCTCCATCTGGTAAGAAGAGATAAGCTCCACTTTTATCCCGGTTACTTGTAGTTCCGTACCAAGCAAATTCCACCTTCATCTGATGATTTTTACCATCTTCTTTGGTATTCATTTTCTAAGGACAGAGAAACACGTATGAAATAGTTGACACACTAAGGTTTCCACAAACAAGAACAGAAGTTTTTAAAAAAGTAAAACAGTGTTTCAAAACATAATGCCACACACCTCCAGTAATCCAGACATTCCAGAAAACCACAGTTTCATGTAAGAATTTTCTAACGTTATACTATCCACAGAATTCTGCATCTCTTTTATCCTGAAAAGCTTGTCTGGCTTCTCCTGCCTACTGTTCCTCATGTAGATATTATAGTCTGCTAAAACTGCTTCTGAACTCTGAACCTGCAAAAGCTGGTAAACTCCAAGCCCAAGAGGTGGTAGATGTGCCACGAAAGACATCTGTTGGGAGCAAAGAAGAAGTCATTATTAAAAACATCAAAGTATTTAAATTCATGCTCAGAGTAACTCCTTTTTCTTCACTAATTTTATGATAGCTGAATCTCTCCCCATATTCCATAAGTGAATATGAAATTACAAACAATATTTCAACATTAATAGCTGAAGCATGGTAGGAAGAGTTAGCAAACAGTAATGTCTGCATCACTAATTTGTCTAGTATCAAGAACGCTGTTACATTAATGCAATAATTATTTTGAATCTTGTAAAAAAAGAGTATTTGTTGTGCATTGAAGATGTGTCTGTAGTGTTACCAAGTACACACAGTATTTATCACTTAAGTTGCATTTAAAAATCCACAAATTTAAATCGCAAAACATAAGGCAACTCATTTTTAGTCTGGTTATTTAGGAGCTATAAAGTGATCTGCACAAAAGAATAATATACAAGATAGATCACCAAAGCTTAAAATCTAAGGTACAGATAATATAATTTTATTTCATCTTCTTCAGGCAACTAAGAGAGTTAATGACTGAATGGGTTTTGTCTGGGATAGTTATATTTCTTCATCAGGGTCTTTTTTGCTTCTCACACTACTCCACCAGCAAGCAGGCTGTGGATGCACAAGAAACTGGGAGGGGACACAGCCAGGACAGCTGACCCCAACTAACCACAGGGATATACACCATATAGTGCTGTGCTTAGCAACAAAAACTGGGGCAACAAGAAGGAAACAGAAACATTCAGAATAATGCTGTTTGTCTTCCCAAGTAACTGTCACAAGTGCTGGAGCTCTCCTGGAGATGGCTGGACACATCAAGGAGTAAATGACTTCCTTGTTTGCTTTGCTCATATGCACAGCTTTTGCTGAGGTGGACTCAAAGGTCTACTGTCTAGCTTGAACATAAGAGTAAGGAAGATTACTATCCAGCCTCTCTATCTGGAAGATAAAAAAATTTCCAAATCAGAATATAACTGCTTAAGTCATTGCACTTAAAAAACAGCCCAGCTGGAGTGCTTGGGCACATAAAAACTGTGTGACCATGTGTATACATAATCACTTGAAGGAAAAAGCAGCTTTATAAAGTTATGGGAAAAGACAAAGATCCAGTATTTTCTGGTCATGCAGCTGAAACTGACCCTTTAGATGTAATACACCATATCACAAAAGTTTAAGAAATTAAAAATTGAAGAAACATTAATGCTAAATATATGTTTTCTTAAAATGACTGAATTAATGGCATTATTTCCGAAAGACAGAACTGCCAGTATTTGAAGTATGCTTTCTATTTTCTTCAGCTTTGAAACAACAGTACCTCTTAAACACTTCAATGATTTTTACTTTAAGTAGCATACCTGATATGCTTCATGTGATACTGTAGTTGCTCCATCCCAAACAGCGCTAATCTGGACAGTAACAGGTTTTCCCAAAGGAGATAATAACTTAACTCTAGGTGAATTCACGTTGACTGAAACCACCGAAAATCGCTCTTGTTCCATAGGATTATATATCAAGAGGTACCTGTAAAAACGTATTTGCCAAATTATCTTTTGGCAAACAAGCTTCCTCCTTCAGGTTTAGTATTACTGTTTTAATGCTCTATATGTAAAATTTATGTGCAATGTTAGAACAATGGGTACATACCACAACAAATAAATATGCAAAACATAACTAGGAAACAATGGATATTTAACATTGATTCTACATTTTCCTAACGATATTATTTTTCCAAGCAATTTTGAAAATACCTTACATTAAAAATACATCAATTTCCCACCTTAACTACTACAGAATTGCTGTTAACAGTTGCATGGAAAATCAAGATACTGAAGGGCATTTTAAATGTACTTTTCAGACTGAACTATTGAATTCTTATCCACAGTTGCTTTCCCTTTTACGTAATTTAGAAACAATTATGTAAATCTACTGCACATACCTACATCTGATATATATTCTTTAAAGCAACTAGCTTTTCTCTGCTATAGGGGAAAGTTCAAAATTATTTAACTTATAATTTACCAAAACTCCCTATGGCAACTGTCTACATATACATTGAAACCTTGTTATTAGCTACATATGGAATAACTTTTAGGTAATCTTACACCCATTCTTCCATTCGAATATAGATTATATTACTAAACCAAACAAATCAGCCCTGAAAATTAACAGAGCAACATTACTACCCTATATAATACTTTTTATTAGCTCATATAACCTTTTTTTTTGTTACAGGTTTGTACATTGCAAGGTATAAAAAAATAAAATTATACCATACAGATGTCTATCACGGTACATCTCATCTTCTCATTGCCAACCCCAATGAATGCACTATTTACAACTGTTCCCTGAAGCTCCCCTCTGTTAATTTCATCCTTTAAAAAAAACTGTCTTTAACAACAAAAAATGCTCTTGCCAAACATTTCTAATAACTTCTTAAACACAGCGCAGAATCGATATTGTATCTTCTTCATTCTCCTTGACTCTTCCCACTGTAAAAACAGCTTACTTCTTCATGAAATGTTATCTTTTGTTTCCATGATATCCAGTTCTTATCCCTCCTTCAGCATTTCTTCTGATTCTCCTAATTCTGTGCTCTGTTTTCTATGCAGATTTCTCAGGATTTTGTCAGTGGTTTTCTTTCTTTTCCTTTAATGTCTTACCCTTCAAACTAAACTACCACCTTCACAGATCAAACGGCTTCATCTAGAATTGTCTCCTTCCACCCAAACTAGAAATCTCATGCTGTTACTCAAGTCGTTAACTTAAACATCACCTGTAGCTTGAACCTCTTCCCATAATCTCACATACTGACTCTTAAGTCTTCCAGGTTTCTCCCCCGTACATTTTAGATGCTCTGTGCTCCATTATTTGCTAGCTTAGCAGCACAATACAACTAAGGTCCTGCTAACAAGTTACTTACATAGCAAAACCCCTCCGTTTTTTCTCTTCACTTTCCCAACATTAGCTCTCAATGGACTCTAAACACATGCCAGAGGAGAGTGAGGTCTCCCTGGCACCATGAAGTCTGGCAGGTAGTGGACAAAACTGCTGGGATATTATTTTGGGTATAATGAAACAGTAACATTTCAGGGTTGAGAGGCAGCAGCAAACTGCTTGGAGTTAATAAGGAATTACAAATTCAACTCTTACTCATTCTGAAAGGGAGGACTTCTACACAATTTTGGTGTGAAGTCAGAGAGACTAAGTTAATTCACCACTAAACTATAAATGCAATACAGACACAAGGAAAATTCTTCCTTCTCAATTCTGCTGAAAAATTTCGGCTTTGATTGTCTTGCAACAGTACTCTAATTTTAACAAATGCAGTTTTGCTCTATGGATGGATACTCAGAATCCTTATGAACACTAACCAGGCTAAAATGTTCCCCTTTTTCACTGGCTTCCTCTTTTTTTTTTTTTTCCCCACATCAAACTTAGACTGTTCAATTACATAGCCCTTCACTGCTTCCCTGTTATCTTACAATCAGCAGAAAAGGCCAACTCCAACTTCTCATTAGTTGAATAAACTAAAATCAGAGGCTATACTAGCTTTGTCATTCAAGAACCTTTGGATTACCTGCTATACATAGAATGAACTTTCTATAGTATTTTTCTCTCCTTTTAACTCCTTAGATGAAGACCCTGTGCTAAAAATATTGTTAAATCACTACTTCTGTGCATAGCAACTATTTTCCTTGTGTATTTGTCCATCTAACTGTAGTCAGTTGCATTCTAGTACAACCAAAATCACTTTGGGAAGCTCTTTTTTACTCTGTTTTGTGTTGAAGACTCCTAGATTACTACACAACACAATATTAACCATATTCTTGGTCAGCTTTTGGAATCTTTAAGAATTTTTGCTAGACTTTGTGAGAGCCGCCCCTAGATCTGGGTAGGTCATTTTGCACTTCTGTTTAACTGAAGATGTTTTCTTTTGGGATATGATTTTAATTTATATGTTAAAATAAGATTTTTATAACAGTTGTGGAATCAAAACCACACTAAACCAACACTGGTCTCACTTTATACCCCTCAAAAAGTAGGAAGGAAAAAAAAAGAAAGACTGGAATACTTTTTTAATAGCTACTCAAATAGTGAAATAACAGTGTAAGAACTGTGTCGGACACAACACAGATCTAAGAGATAATCCAATAGCAAAGCTTAGCAAAAATCAACATTCTCATCCATCAACAGAACACTACAAAAATCTTTTATTTATCCCTTCCGTTCAGTAGAGTTCGTCAATTCTTATGGCTCCAAGATGCTAGCTTATGCATCAAATTAATTTCTAGTAATGTTACATACCATCATTAAATTTAAAACTATCTGCTAGACATAAAACATATTAATGTAAAAATATTTCCAGAAAGCTTTTTTTGCCTTCCCATTGATCCAAACATGTCTCATAACTTTTAATTTGTTTCATGACAAATTTACCCATTACAAAAGACCTCAGGAATTGTCATATTATCACTGTATTTCACCAGGTTATTTTTTTGATCTTTGGATAAAACAAAGCTCTCGCTGCACCAAGGTACATGTTTTTTACCTTTTTGAATCAATGCATTTTAAGTACATTATGTGTATGTAGAGTAATAAGGCAGTCATGTGAAGCTAGTAAGACAGGGCAGATTTTCAGCAGTTGAAATGCAAGGAGTTTTGCTTGTGTGCTAGGATTTTGTTTTCAATTTAATTTTGTATTTATACTCTGCAAGACAGAACTCTTGTGCCTATACAAAAGCACTGACTAGTGTTATTAAATCACATTACTTCTGAAGTACCACTCAACTCTCACCCTTATATAACATCCCACCATAACTATTTTAAATTCGATATAAAACAAAAGAGCTACACTTCACTTAAGCTATATCATTACAAGGAATGGAATTCACAAATGTAGAGTACAACAGCTTAATATATTGTAGTTACATTACAATGAGAAGCAACTTAACAATATTTACAGGATTTCCACTCCAGATTTTAGGGCAAAACCATTAATATTACGGTCTTTCAGAAGAGTAAGCAATTGATTTCCTTTAATTATTCAGATCACTGGCCTTTGTTTACAGTATCAAGAAAACTACAAAAGCTCACATATTTTGTCCAAATAAAGGAGAAAGGGTTTTAATGCCTACCGGAAAAATTAAGATAAAAAGTTTTACCCAAAATATTTTACTTTAGAAACACCATTATGGCCAAGGTGTCAGCCTTCATTTCTGGCAGTAATTCAAGAAATTTAAGAATTCTGAAACTCTTTCAATATGAGCTGTATTGAAACAACTTTCTACAGATAAAACCACAGTTTACTCACGCAGGGACCATGGATTCCATCTGTGGACTGGGAGCAGGAGTAAACTGTTCTCTGCCCCACAAAAAATAAGAAACAGGTGCATATTTGAGCTCTTAATCTTAAACTGAATGCACCTCTAATGTGCAAATATTTGCAATTTCAGAAAAGCAAATCTTGCCACCTGCTTTTGACACACTTTTGGAAAGATAAACCTTTACTTTTTTTAACTCTCAGTTTTCTGAGTCTCTCAGAAATAAGTATTTTTTACTCATACAAGCATGATTATTTTCCCTCTATAACCTACCATATGCCATTATTAAACTCTTCTGTTAAATGCATACATTGAAGCATCAAAAAATATTGACTGTTCTTTCCTTAGTAAGGATATAAGTTGCTGTGAAACGTTTTCAGCCAGAACTGGAAAGAAGCCACCCTTCATTCTTATTTCAAATATTTTATTAAATTATTGAGAAAACACATGAACCAATGTAACTATGCTCACAGGCAAAATGTGAATAAAACTGACTCAGATCCCTAATAACTTTAACCTTGGTCTCCTAGAAGATCACTATTGCAAATTTTGTTTCTTAAAATGGAAAGTTGCAGTATTTCAGACCACTGTTCTATCTTTCAGTGATGTGCATAAACAGATGGCCATACATACACATATTGATACATACACACATACTGGTAACACCTGCAAAACTGTTACCATTTTCTTTTAAAGTTCATTCAATGCTGCCTTCACAAGTGATGCATTCAGCTAATGAGAAACCACAACTAACAAGTAGTAAATGTTACAAGATCATTAGTGACAAAGAATTGCTCAGGAAACACCTCTTCAAGACACTTGGACTCCCAACAGCTTAGGACAACAGCTTTCATTCCTCCGTGAAGGATCTTTATTCAAGTTTGCTTTGAGAACCAACTCCTTGAGGCACTCTAGTTCACACTGATCAATTTTACTAGAATCACTCTTACAAACCTAACACACAGAGCATTTCCCATTGTAACTCATCAGAACCAGTGCACATATTCACAAGTCCAATGCAAACTTACATTGTCAGCACCTTTGAAACTGGTTAGTTGTTTTCCATCTTCTATTATACAGGCTAAGCTAAAAAACAGCTATGTGATGAAAGAAGCAAAGCTGCTACAAGTACAGCCAAAACTGAGAAAAGATCAAAGCCACAAAGCCAAATGACATATTATATCACAATATCAATAGTTTCACATTGAAGAATAAAGAAGAACAGAGGCATGGAAGTACTCCTGAAATGTTTACTGGGAGGATGGGTGGGAGGGAAAAATGAATACATATTAAAATGCTTTAAGCCCTAAAGAAAAGGAATTTCAGTAACTCTACATATGTTACAGATAATAAGAAGGACTGCTAGGTCAGAAACCAGAATTTGTCTAGAAATGTATTACGAGATCCTGGCAGTTGATGGACTTGGATGGACCAAGATTTCAGAATTCTTAACAAAACCAGAATTTTCTAAACAAAGTCATCTCACTAGTGTGATAAAACAATGAAAACTCTGATGACATCAAATGGAGGGTCAAGAGAGAATCAAAAAACTGTTCCATAACTTAAAATATGCTAGACAAAATTTATTTGAAAGATGTGAGAAGAGTCAGTACACAGTACCATTGTTTAATTAGTAAACAGTGATGTGTACATGCTAAAAACAAACTGAGAATTAGTATTTAAACTTTGCAAAGCAGTGTTTGCCATGGTAGCTGCCAAAATACCACTGAGAGAAGAGAAGAAGTGAGAGAAGAAAGGAGCAAGGGGGAAGGACTTGAGAAATCTACAATTTTAAAAAAGTCAGTGAATCAACATAACACAGGCCCAGTTTGGTCTGTATCTTTGGAGATGGTGGTAAAATGAACAAAGAGAACCAGGGTCATCTACTTAAAACTGCTGATTTATCTCTACATTGCAAACATGTACAACCTCCCCTGAAGAAAAGACTTCCAGGACACTTGCACTGAAGCTCAAAAAAACATGTAATAGGTACTTATTTTCCTTTTTTTTTTTTTTATATAAAATTAAAAATAACCGGACCACAAGAACTGTTGTGTTACTTAGAAAGTGCTCCCTCCTTGCTTTAGAGTGCCATGGGAAAAAACTTTGAACAAAAACTAACCATAACAATTTCTATTCTTAAGAAGAAAGACTCTGCTGCTTACTTACTGAAAACACTAGGTAAAAAACCCAAAGATTATATCAAGTTACTTAGTTCTCTTCAAAGCTCTTACGGTCTTTCATCACATACGAGTCAAGGCCTCTTTAGAAAGAAGTATGATTAAAGTGACACTTTACTAGTACAGGTTCCCTCATCCAGTTTGTTCCATACCCAGCCAAGTTTGCATGCATTTCTGCTATGAATTACTGAAGATGGAAAGAGTTTACAAAATGTACTGGTTTGAGCCAGGATTAAGCCAATTTTCCCTTTGCTGATTTTTTTTTTTTTCCTTCTGCTGATTTTTTTTTTTCCTTCAGTAAGCTCTTTTGACTAGCAGCTTTGCTGCTCTCTCTGGCAGCGCTCTGGGACATCTCAGAACTGCTCACAGCTCAGGAGATGCCGGGGGAGTTGCTGGGGGTGGGGGGAGATGATAGGGGTTTGCATAGTCCTGAACATACTTGTATATAATTGTACATATTTTCTTTCGTCATTAGTGTTTTATTAAAGCTGTCTAGTATAGTTTTCAATCCGGGAAGTCTCTCTCCTTCCCTAGCTGGGTGGGAGGGAATCGAGAACATTGTTGTCGCTGGTTTAACTGCCGACCCTGAGTCAAACCATGACAAAATAATTGTTCTGAAAATAAATGCCACATAAATGCCATATATACAACTTGAAGTGTCCTTTCAATCAACTTAACAATTTTTAAAAAACAGAATCATCTGGTCACACTTCTCCTCTGGTTCTAGAAAAAATAAGACATTTTCTAATATCTCAAGCCGTGCTCTTAATATTCCTTTAGGAACATGACTACTCAAAAACCATCTGTGCAGGCTCATGATCACTCTGGCTAAGAGCAATTTTTTTTTTTTTTTTTACAATTCTTGCAACAGTTACCAAATTGAGCTTTAGTATGAAAAACTGTATGTTTCACAGCATTTTAAGATACTTTTCAGTCCTATTGAGCACAAATGTTAGGTAACAAAGATTTGGTCATTAAAATCATGTGACCAATCCAGATTCTGAAGGTATTCAAGTATTATTTATGCTTGTTTTAAAGGAAATTTGACTCTGCAGGTTTTCTTTAACACCATCGTCATCTCCCCCCCCCGCCATATGAATATTTATTTGTGAAATGTAAAAAGTTCTCCTGATTTAATCTAAATTACACTTTTTCTAATACATGTTATTCAAAAGACTGAACTCTAAGCCTCCATGTAACTTGAACTATTATCAATTACATTTGGCTCATAACTTTCTTTTAACAGTAACAAATCCTACCAAACAGTAAGGAAACAAAGAATGTGGAAATCAATTTGTCAGTTAATTCTGAGTAAAAAAGACTGTAAGCCCCTGAGGAATTATTTAATGCATTTTTGCAGGGATATGCATGGATAATCCAATAATAAAAAAATAATTTTCTTCCTTGTTCTTACTCAAAAAGGAACATAACTCATAACATATATATGACAGAATAATTCTGCACCAGAGAGTTCTTCTTCAGAAGGGAAAATACACCTCCATGTCAAATGATACCAATTCATTTACAGAAACATGATGTTAGGGATTTAGGATATTTCTCTTATACATCAAACTGAAGACGTACACACATATATGTACACACATTATATACAGATGCTACATATTCGGGGAGGGAGTGGGAGAAGCAGAGAGAAACTCCCAAATTTTCCTGTTCTAGGAAATTTCTTGGCCTTTGCATTCCTATAGAGAACTGGTCTGTTGCTACTAATGGAAGTAGTTATTACTCTGCAACACTTTTCACCTCATCACCTATAACTACATATCCATAGTTAAAAAAGAAAAAGAAAATTAAAATAGACATATTGCTAAGCAAATATTTAATGTGTAAAATAGTTAAAATACCCAACACTCAGACAGCTCTTATCAAAAGTGATATGGAAACGCTCTTCCTTTTATAGCTGATGTGCCAACTGCCAAAACATTTGTCAGAGGAAAAAAAACCACCTTTTTTATCCTAAACAGGGAATCCCTTTTGCCTGTATGACAAACTAAGCATAAGTTTCTGGGCTTGTGCATTAGGACCAGCAGTTATAAGCAGACTTGTTCTCATTATAGCAACAAGTTCACATAAAAACACCAGGTAAAATTTCAGGTCGCTGGAGGTCTTGTATGCCTTAAACCAGTCTGCTTTTGCTATTTATTCCAGCTGGTCAAATAAAAGAAAGTATGTATAAAACAGACTAGCCTATAACCTTACGCCATGCTGGGTATGGATCTAGAAGGTTGCTGTAGTTTGACCTCTTAAGCAGAATGAGAATTCAGTAGGACAACCTTTGGCAAATGCTGCCATCGCTATTATTGAAAACATCCAAAACTGTTCATACAGTTCCTGCACCTCAAGCACCCATTTTGCCAATATACAATTAAATTTTATGTTAAACAACATTCCTTCCAGTTTTGTCTTCCTTTTTTTTTTCCTCTGCAAGTATAATACAACTAATTATGTTTGCAATAAACCTGTATGTATTCATAGATTTAGGTTCCTCATTATTAGCCTTTTCAAACCAAACAGATGATTCTCTTTTAACATCTCTTTAGTCACTAAGTCACACTTAGTATTAATTTTCCTGTCAAGCCTTTTCGAAGTCCCATCTTTCAAAGTGTGTATTCTAAAACTAAATACCATATTTTTGTTGAAGCCTTCATCACTCTGAATATAGCACACTATTTCAGCTGTGTTTTACACAGAATATTTTCATAATCCAAAAGCAAAATTGCCTCTGACACCTGACAAGTAACTCACTCAATCTCATCTTCTGTAATGCTTCGTCTTTTTCTGCTTCAATAATGTCTTTTTGGTTAGTAACCACATTATTTTTCCATTTGGTATGTACTACTTCCACTTGCCTGCTTCATTTAATTATTTTAATATGAAATACTTGCTCCTATTTATTATGATAGTTATAAATTTTAATCCTATATAAAGTGCTTGTTGCCTAAATGACTTCAAATTTTAAAATAGGTTTACATTCTACTCTGTTAGCACAATTGATACAAATAGAAAACAAAAAGTGATTTTACATTCTGAACTGAAGAATTTTGTGCTTGTTTTTGGCCTTACTTTTTACCACCCTGCTAAGATGTATTACTCAAGGACATAAATTGACTATGTGACAGCCAACATTTATCAATGAACGTTTAAGGTCTAGCTAGGCAAACAACAAGTCTGTCTCCTAACTGAGTGAAGGTAGCACTGGCAAAAATGCATTTAGAAAAAACTAACTAGAAATAAAATGAAAGTGTGGAATTACAACATGATGCTAAGTCTGCTTTTTTCCTTTCCAGTTTTAATAAAAAGGGGACCAGATCTACTTCAATATTCCCATTTGGGTTAGTGGGGTTTTTAAAAATTTTATCTTCATATTAGGAGAATGAACTTTCATTAAAAGCTATACCAAGTTAAGCTGAAAACACCAAACTACAGTGAAAGCGTGCTTTAAACTGCACCAACACACCCAGTTGTATTACACCGTTTAATTTCAAGAATTGCTTCAGCTTTAACATACACCTCCTCTGAGATCCAGTAGATGCTGAAACCATTAAGGTCCATAACTATACAATCCTCGACATTTAATCACAGAATCTTAGGGGTTGGAAGGGACCTAGAAAGATCACCTAGTTCAAACCCCCTGCCCAGAGCAGGATCCCCTAGAGTACATCAAACAGGAACACGTCCAGGCGAGTTTTGAATGCCTCCAGAGAAGGAGACTTCACAACCTCTCTGGGCAGCCTGTTCCAGTGCTCTGTCACCCTCACACTGAAAAAGTTTTTCCTCATATTTAAACGGAACCTCCCATGCTCCAGCTTGCACCTGGTCGCCCCTGGTCCAATCATTGGACATCACTGAGAAGAGCCTAGCTACATCCTCTTGACACTCACCCTTTACATACTCGTAAACATTAATGAGGTCGCCCCTCCGCCTCCTCCAAGCTAAAGAGACCCAGCTCCCCCAGCCTTTCCTCAGAAGGGAGATGTTCCACTCCCTTTATCACAATGCTGGCCCATGGCCATCCTTCTGTGCACCATGACCCCTACATCCCTTTCCCCTACACAGCTCTCCAATAGGTCAGTCCCCAACCTATACTGGTACATGGGGTTGTCCTTTCCCAGATGCAAGACTCTACACTTGCCCTTGTTGAATTTCATTGAATTTCTCCCTGCCCAACTCTCCAGTCTGTCCAGGTCTCACTCAACAGCACAGCCTCTAGTGTGTCAGCCACTCCTCCCAGTTTTGCATAATCAGCAAACCTGCTGACAGTGCACTCTGTTCCCTCATCCAGGCTGTTGATGAATATGTTGAATAGTGCTGGTCCCAGTACTGACCCCTGAGGGACTCCACTAGATACAGGCCTCCATCTAGACTCTCTCCCATTGACCACATCTCTCTGAATTCTTTCCTTCAACCAGTTCACAGTCCACCTCACTACCCGATCATCCAGACCACAATTCCTCAGGTTAGCTACAAGGATGCTGTGAGAGATGGTGGCAAATGCTTTACTGAAATCAAGATAAACTACAACCACTACATTACCATAATCTATCCACCTAGCTATCAGGTTGGTTAAACGTTTACTTCCCCTTGGTAAAACCATGTTGACTGCTTTTATGACCCTCTTCTCTTTGATATGCCTAGAGACAATGCCAAGAGTAAGTTTTTCCATCACCTTTCCAGGGATGGAGGTGAGGCTGACCAGTCTATAGTTACCCAGGTCCTCCTTCTTACCCTTTTTGTGGACTGGAGTGACATTGGCTTTCCTCCAGTACGGAGGCACCTCTCCTGTTCACCACAACTTATCAAAAATGATGGAGAGTGGCCTAACAATGATTTCCACCAGCTCCCTCAGCACCCGTGGGTGCACCCCATCAGGACCCATGGATTTATGGATGCCCAGATTGCTTAAATGATCACTAACCCAGTCCTCATCAACCAAAGGCAAATTCCTCCTGTATTTCCTCAGACTTCCTCTGAGGCCTTAGGGGTCTGGGGCTCCTGAGGACAGCCTCCTGTGGCATAGACAGAGACAAAGAAAGCATTCAGTAACTCCACCTTCTTTGTGTCCTCTGTCACCAGGGCACCCACCTCATTCAGAAGTGGGGCTACATTGCCTCTAGTGTTAGTTTTGTCTGCTATATATTTGAAGAAGCCCTTTCTGTTGTCCTTGGCCTCTCTTTCAAGAGTTATTCCAAGGAGGTCTTAACTTTCCTAGTTGCCTCCATACATTCTCTGACAACAGTCTTATATTCCTCTCAAGTGGTCAACCCCTCCTTCTGTAGACACTCTTCTTCCACTTGAGTTTGCCCAGCAGTTGCCTCTTTAACCATTTGAGTTTCCTGGCTCCCTTTCTTGATTTCCTACCCATTGGGATGCTCTGATCTTGAGCTTGGAAGATGTGGTCCTTGAATGTTAACCAACTATCTTGGGCCCCTTTATCTTCTGGTACCCTGCCCCAGGCGATTTCCACTAGCAATTGCTTGAAAAGGCCAGAGTTGGCCTGCTGAAGCCCAGGGTCATGATCCTGCTTGGTATTCTGTTCTTACCACACAAGATCCTGAACTCCACCATCTTATGGTCGCTGCAGCCAAGGCTGCCCTCAACCTTCACTGCTTCAAACCAACTCTCCTTGTTAGTGAGTATAAGGTCCAGCAGTGCTCCTCTCCTATTTGGCTCATCCACCATTTCCATCAAGAAGTTATCATCCATGCAGTGGAGGAACCTCCTGGATTGTGAATGGCTGGCTGAGTAGGCCTTCCAGTAAATACCTGGGTAGTTAAAATCTCCCATGAGAACCAGGGCCTGTAATTGCGAGGCTGCTTTCAGCTGCCTGTAGAAAGCCTCAACTTCCTCATCCGATCAGGTGGCCTGTAACA
This sequence comes from Hemiprocne comata, assembly GCA_020745705.1. NCBI lineage: Eukaryota > Metazoa > Chordata > Aves > Apodiformes > Apodidae > Hemiprocne > Hemiprocne comata. The sequence continues at coordinate 46,942,161 of CM036616.1, forward strand.
GACACTCACAACAGTATCATCCATGCCAGCCTGCCCACTAATTTGCACCCACAAACTTTCAACTCACTCCTCATCTGCCCCTGAAGAGAACTCAATACATTCTAGTTGCTCTCTCACGTAAAGAGCAACTCCACCACCTTGCCTCGTTGACCTAGGAATAGAATAATCCTTCTTGAGGAAAACCCTATGACTATAGAGCTGCAGTCTCAGATACACTGTCAGATGTAAACATGAGATTTGGGGCAGTGAGAATATGGATGGTTTAAAAAAGTTCACGTTAAGCAAATAGTTCTCTATATAGTCAGAAAAAAGTTCTCACCCAAAGGAGATTCCAATACCTTCCCAAGGGGCTTTTGACTGACTAGATAAAGTCTAAGGAGATTTTTCAGCTTACTTAACTGGATAAGGTAAGTAATGCTAATATGGTCCTCTGCATCACATCCAGCTAAGCTTCTTCTAATTTAAGAATCCTAATCTGGGACCACCACTACTGTCAATGATGTAACAAAAAAAAATAAAATCAATTTACATCTGAGCAACAACTCTTACAATCCAATCAACTGTTTCTTGTGGACTATTAATCTTGAATATACACAATCAAATATTATCATTTATTGACAAATATTAAGAATTTTACGTCTTCCTACATAAGACAACTTTTCCAGTTTATGGAAAAAATCCTGCAGAAGAATTAGTAGGAATCTAATCTCAACTTAAAACTACAAGCACACAATATTAATGTGTTGCTTTCCTAAGGTATACACACAAAGGTGGAAACAGAATCTACTATCTACAGATCAGGCCTTCGTTATAAAATAAAACTGGTGGCACCAAGAAATGAAGAGATAATATCAATAAGTAAATTGGCAAGAATTCAGTAGAGTTTCAGCTAACACAATATAGAATTATGCTATGATTATAACAGCATTTGAAGAGGAATTTAAATGATTAGTTTAAAAATAGAGCTATAATGTTGAAATTACACATTCATTCTAAAAGCAGTAATGGCTGACAGTACTGTTTAACATACAAATAATTTAAAACAATTATATTGTGCTTGAAATAAAAAGTTCCATTATCTTAGCTTGACATTTCAGAATTCTGAATCACTCCAGGAATGCCTTTCCTAATGACAAACCCAAAGTAAAACTTCAGATTTGTCAATAAAGATGAGAGAACTCACAAACACATTATTTCCAATTCTCTTTTTATAACGTGACAGATACATCTTTATAATACCCATTGCTCATGCAAAAGGCAGAGAACTGGGCAAGTGATAGGCACATATTCTATTCCTCTACCCTCACAGGAAGCGGGACCTTTGTGTGGCTTTCTCAAGAACAAACCATGGAACAACCTCAAGAAAACAGCATTCACGATAAACACAGACAAGAGCACAGCAAGAACTATAAATTTTGAGAACAAAAAAAACCAACATCAACCTAAGACAAGACTTTTAAAATGTTATGTACCTACTACATATGCCAGATACACATACTTTCTATAACTGGGATGGATTATAGTGGCACACATATCCTAATGTGGAGCATATAACTACTCTTCAGTTAAGGATAAAAGGATTAAGTCCAAAGGCACTATTTTAAATTTTTCTTTTACCACAATGTTGTGAGGTGTTCTGAAGTCCAAGATGGGCTTGAAGCCCCCTGACTTTTTCAGGATCAGGAAGTACCTTCACTAAAATCCTTTCCTTGTTCCTCTTGTAGTGCAGGCTTTATACATCTGCATTCAGAAGGGAAAAAAAAATTTGGTTCAGAAGAGCAGAAGACTTAAAAGTATGCCATATCACTTCAGTCTGTGCCTTGAGAGCCTTGGACTAACTAGTTTTGCCTCAAAGCAACTTCAGTGAAAAGGCTGAAGGGGCCAGTGCCTGGAAAAAGAAGAAATAATACACAAATACACTAATATACTGAAAATGTTTATCTTCTACTTCCAAAACTGCTTCAACAAGTGCATGCATTCGGTTGTATTCAGTTCTTTACTAGCATACTGCTCCTTACGGATCAGTTTTTTAAAAAAAACAAACAGGTTTTTTCCCCACCCCCAACGCATGTGTAGTTAATCTATTAATTCAGCATGTCATATGACACTTCCATTACAGTGTTTTCAGACGAACCCAGAAATTTCTTTTGGCACCTAATTGTGGGATTTTTCATTTCGATGTTAAATTTTTTTATAGCAACTGAACCATCAAATCCCTTCACAGTCTGACCCAACAAGAACTGCTGAAATACTGTGCATTGAACTGAAAATCCTACCTCTTTGCAGTTTTGAGAAACTACAAAAATTCTACTAACTGCATCAACTCATTTACTGGTTTACCTTTGCATCTGTAATTTCAAAGACTGTCAGTAAACAAAAACATTTAGAACAGAGCATCATTGGTTTATCAACAATAACAGAGATTAAAAACTGAAAAGAGTTTGATTTGTAAGAATGTTTATGCACTGAGAAGTGATTAAAAGTTTGAAATTTAACAACTTTTAGAACAACTTCAATTCAGAAGCATGACAGTAAAAACTATGTTTTGAAAAATAGTATTAATTCCACATAAATATTTGGAGTCCAATTAATTGCAAATCAAAAGTGCTGTTTTCTTCTTAAATGGACATTAAGACCTTAGTTTTCTTGTTTTGTTTTCAGAGTTCCCAGATAAACTTTTAGTGAAATGTTAACTGCCAGTGCACGGAGTTAGTCCTGAGAACAGCCTACATGCAGTGCAATTAACAAGCAAAGTAGAAAAATTGCACTGTAAAAATGGAAAACTCTGAAAACCTGCTGTGACCTTACAGAAAGAATGGGAATTAAGAGATCAATGCACTACAAATTCTTTCACGCTGTCCACACTTCCTCTCCCATTACATATTGCCAATGCAGACTTTGCTGTTTAGGTCATAAAGGTTAGTGCACAGCTAACTTCCACCTGTAAAGCAGAATGAATGTATCCTGCTTTTGGTTTTGTTCATTTTGAAATCACCACTTTGCCAGAACGGTTTTATAAAAATACTTGATTTCAAGTTCACATTAACTGATGTTTCAGGATTCATATGCCTGAGTTACCCTGCTTCAGTCAAGCATTTAATTGCCTTCACAACAGCATTTCTATCATGAAAGTGATCATGGAGAATACTTTTTAAATACCCACCCAATTTAGTCAAAATGACCTCATGTTTACTACAAACAGAGCATGTTCATGGCAGTTACAGGTCACCTGAGATCTAGAAAATTGATCAGGCAGCTGAACCCCAAGATTTTTTAAGCAATTTTCAAAAAATCATTAGGCCGTATTCAGCCTAAGCAGCCAGAATACTGGAAACTAGAAGTGCTGCTCTTCACATACCATTTCAAAGACTTTTCTGATTTTTTAACTATTTGCACCACTGTGCTGAGAATACAAGTGCTTAACCAACAGAAGAGTCTTAAGCCCTGATTGATCATTTGTTCTGTCCACCTCTCTTAAAGTTAGTAATTGTGTCAGTTTGGTTTGGCGAGATTTTTTTGGTAGTGGGGAGCAGCCCCACGAGTGGCTCCTGTAAGAAGCTGAGTAGCTCCCCCTGCTCCAAAATCAGCCAAGGAGCCATTAGAGAGACAATAGATGCGCCTCTGTGACTAACATACGAAAGACTGTAATAAGCAGTTAGAAAAAAAAGAAGAGCTGTGGTGGAGAGGTGAAAGGCAGTGCTGTGGTGAAGATCCATGGTTGGTAAGGAAGAAGGGGAAGAAGGTGCCCAAACAGAAGTTTCTCTGCAACCTATGGCGAGATGGCAGGCTGTCCCCCTGCATTCATGGACAAACATGGTGGAACATTTCCTGAAGGTGCTAGGTAGGGTGAACTTGGCCAGTGGACTTGGATTTTGCAGCCAGTGGACTCAGATTTGCTGCCAGTGGACTTGGATTATGCAGCTGTGGAGGACCCCAGCGCCAGGGGAGATGACTGTTCCCAAAGCAGCCCAGGAGTCTGTGGGAAGCCTGTGCTGTAGCAGCTTGCTCTTGACCTTGTAGGAAGGACTCAAGAAGAAGAGGTTCATGGAGGACTCTCTCCCCGGGGAGGGACCCCGTGGTGAAGCAGGGGAGGACTCTAAGGAATCTTTTTTCCTGAAGAGGAAGGAGTGGCAGCAACCACCAGACTGTGAATTGACTCTAAACCCCATCCCCTGTCCTCCTGGGCTGCTGAAGGGAAGGAGGGAGAGAAATTGGGAACAAAGTAATTTGGGCCCCAGAAGAAGGGAGGGGTGGGGGTAACGTATGTAAGCCCTGCTCTTTGTGTTGTCTGTGTACTGTGTGCAATTGATTAGTGTTAAATTAAATTATTATTTTTCCCCAAGTTGAGTCTGTTTTGCCTGTGACCTTAATCGGTGAAGAACCCTTCTTGTCCTTTGTCTCAACCCATGAGCTTCTAGTTGGCCTTTGTCCTCCCCATCCCACAGTGTGTGTGTGGGGTGGGAGCTGAGTGAGTGACCACGGGGCTGTTTCTTTGTTGTCGTGTTAGGCCCAAACCACTACACTAATATAGAGGTTTCACTTTAACAAAAACATAACAAGGTTGTGAATACCTGCTATCACTGCATCATCCAATACATAACTAAAACCGTTGGTTTGGTTTTGGTTTTTGTGTTTTGGTTGTCTTCTTTTCCCTCTGAAACAAGTGTGCTTATTAACAATATATAAACAGCTACGAGTATTTCTGGCCTCTCTTTAAACATTTTCCTCCTCATTGACAATTGAAAATATCCTTGTTTCAGTTGCCTTTGTAAAAAACTGTTTCAAATGTTTAACTAAAAATACATATGCCTCAGAACTCATGCAAGCATAGAAGGTAATTAAAATATATATTATTAAAATCTTAAATGCTGTTGGAACATCTGCTTGCAACTAAATTGTTTAGACTGATTGTGCCAACATGGGCAACACTGGTTAAATAAGCCAATAAAAAACTCACAACCAAAGTTAAAGTTACCAAATGAGAATATTAAAACATTACCCCAATCCAGTCACCTTCTAAACTCAGAGAAACCATTCCTTTGGTGTGAAGCTATAATAAACTGCTTCACATCATCAGGTCAGCTTTCCCTTTAGGCTTATCACACCAACGAAGTTTCCTTCTCAGGCAAGTTATCCTTGCTGTCATCTTCCAACCAAATACAGTAACATACACACTGCTCTGGCAAGAAATTTTGAACTTTGTACAGCATTCTTTATCACACATTAAACTTAACAAAACAGCTTTGATTTCTACATTTTAGTGCTGTGTTCAGAAAGCAGTGGATACACCTGCCAAGTGAGTTTTTTTAAAAGTATCCAACTTCAAAATCTTAAAGATCAGACGATCACAAATTTTGGACCTACAAGGATGAACACAACTTATGCCAAAACTTTGTTAATTACTACCTTGTGCCAAAACCTGTTCACAGATACAAAAGTAAGGATAATAGCCCAACTTATTTTTATAGTCTGTTTGGAAAAATGAAACTTTGTTTAATAAGGTGGATGTCACTAAACTGCTCGGTGCTTTGACATATCTTTGAAGAAATCATTGATTACAGTGTATCCTACTCAGAATTAATCCCCTAGGCAACCTGAGTATTTCTACTAGTGGACAATGTGTCTGCAGAGCTATTAAACTAGCCTGATAAAGATATCATAACATTCCTCTATGATTAACTGACAAAAGTAATTTGTGGGAAAATTATTAGTACCGTTGGGTTCGTACTAAAAATAATTTTAAAACAGTGTTTTTTTAAATCTTTCAAAATCATAGTATCTTTATTTCAGATGGAATGCCTTTCACCATCCTTGTATAGTGCAATGAAGCTCAGTATTGAAACTTCCCAGCCAAGTACATGAAGGTTCAGAAGTGGAGAAAAAAGGAAAAAAAAGTATGATTGATACTGTTAGGTCTCATTCACCCCTAGGTTCATCATGCTGTGCCAAACAATACCACTACAAAATCCAACCTTGTACAGACAGCCACTTAAATCACTTAGTCATGTGTCACATTCCCATGCAATGCTGTCTCCAGCAAGCACTGTAGATAGAAATAACCAGGAAATCCTGCCACTCAATGCTGTCAACATACCCTTCATGAACAGCTGACAACTTAACTAGATGGCAAGATGCTCAGACCCACACACACCCCACCCCCAGACCAGTGACTACAAGTCTTTTGCCATTTGGGAAATATGACCTCTAGCAGCCTAATCCGAAGAAACAATGATTTTGTCAAATGACAGAGCTCTCACCTAAGTATGATTTGTCTTCAAGACACACTTGTAATAGCTTATTTCAGAACAATATAAAAGTAGTTGCAAATCTAGTTGGATATTATCTTGTGAAAGCTGATTCTCCACTGGAGGTAACAATTTTTAAAAAAGCATGCAAGGGGCTTAGTGTAATAAGATATGCTGTAACTTTAGTACTCAAAAGCCTGACTGTAAGACCACTTCATTGTTCTAAGCTGGCCGAGTCACAGTAAGATTTAAAATACTCTACATATCTATTTCATTGATATTAACACATTACTCTTCTTATAAAACTGGATCATATAAAGATGGCAACAGAGCACTACAGGGAAAAGATGCTAACAAATACCTTAGAAGTGGTACCTACTTAGAAGCAGTTTGAAAGATACTTCTCAACTACACAACAATGTGGAGCTACTTCATACTAGAAACATGACTATTGAAAGATAGATTTTTTGTCTTTTTTTTTTTTCCATGTAATCACATTATTCTGCTCTCCTGTACAGTCTGTCCGATCAGTTTTCACTACTGTCTATTATTTTCACCAGCAGCTAAGAGAACACTTGAACTAAAAAACATCAAAAAGGAAGGCTGAGAGAGGCAAAAGCATACCCCCAACTACCTCCCTGTTGAAAAGCAGGTTAATTTGAAATTGTCAGTGTGAACCCAGTAAAACAAGAAAAAATAGGAAAATTATTAGTCAGATTATAAAACCCCACAAGATTATAAAAACTGTACCTTATGAGTTTCCGATGAGTAGTGCTCCTCTAAATTTATAGGTGATATGAACCAAGCTTTTATAGGAATTTACAATTAATTTTTACATTTTTTTTACATTTTTTTACATTTTTTACATTTTTTACATTTACAATATAGCTATTTTTAAAAAATCCTGACATGTACATGCAAAACTACAAAAAGCTGAATATTCAACCAATTAAAGAGAAGTAACACCTTGCCAGTTCCACTGACTTTATTACTATCCCACATAATGGTATATTAAAACATAACAGAAAGAAATCTAGGGATTTCATGCTACAGACATGAATTATAAAGGCTATTACAAATAGAGGCTAACCAAATAATAAACTTTTGATTGTAATCAGTATCTGCTGATGCCTCAAAATTTGAAATAAAAAATCAGTTTATGTCTCAGAAGCTTCAAATTCTGAAGTTTAAGTGCAGTAATCCTCAATGATAAACTTATCAAGTTGAGTATAAGATTCTACTGCAAGTAACATTTCACATCATTACTAGTTACCTAGTAAACTCAGATGCACAGTCATAATACGACATACTAGACTGAAGCAAAGTTATCGTCTCAGCTTACATATCACTTTTCACAATGGTAATAGTATCAGTCGAGATTCAGACTACAATCAGAGCCTAGAAAAACTAAGCTCATTTTTCTAAGAGAAAACAATTGAACATACAGATAGCCAAATGAGTATTTTAACAACAAGGGAAACATGAAGTAGAGTGCACTTACTAATTGCTTTGAAAGTGTTTCCAAATAAGAAGACTATAAAAAACAGGTTTTAAGGCAGCAATATCAGTATTATCTTGTAATATTTCTCTTCTTCTTCTCCCTCACATTTTTTTATTCTATCTCCCACAATTCTGGTTACAGACTTTGGAACATGAACCACATCTTATATGACATGGTATCTTCACAATACCACGAGTTAAATTAGCAATTACCTACCAATGATGTTGTCTCAGTAAGTTAGGACAAGTTCAGACAGTAGCAGTTAAAGGCTCACAGGATATTAATTTTAAAATTAAAAAAGCTTGACGTATATCTACTGAATGCACAACTAAGAGGAAAAAAAGTAAAACAAATGCCTGAAATGCATAAACACCAAAAAGGTAAAAAATGACTTAGCGTACTGTGCAGAGGTAAGTAGAAGAGTGGATGTAAACAAAAAAGCACTTCAAGGCATGGGAGGGACATGAGGGAAATTTCAACAGCTAATGTAGCCAAAGAAAGCAAAAGCACTAAAACTATCCTGAAAGAACAAAGTCTATATCATAACTGGTCTCCAGCCAAGGGTTTATATACAATATAAATATAATCTTCTTCTGTTAAGCTATCTGAGGGGATATTTTCAAAAAGTTAAAGTATTTTAGTTAAATAAATAGCTGGGGACCTGAGTTTCATTGCCATTTTGGACAAGTCTGAAAAGTCTGCTTCTAGCACCTATCTAGAAGCTTAATTAGAGAATAAAACTCCTATTAAAAAAAATAAAATAGTATGCACATATATGTGACTTCTCAAGACACAAACTTAAATCAAAACTACATATAAACACACATTATATACATTTAACTTTAGAGGACTGAAGAAAGCTTCTCCCAGAAGCTCACAAGGACCAAACTTTGCTCATTTTTCCAAAGAATCTGATTAGAATTTTTTAACAGTAGCAGTTAGTGTTCTTAATAGTCTGACACCTTCCTGAATTAAGCAAGTAAGTTTTATTAGCTTGCCACTTGATAAAACTAGATACATTAAATACTAAGGTCAGCAAATACAGCATTTTCTACCTTTTACATGAATCCTAACTCTTCTGTTCTTTTAGCTTGAAACCTTGTATCACTTAAAGACGTAACAGCTCTTATATCCATGTGTCTTATTAATTTTATTTTGATTAGTCAACTTTTAACGCATGTTTAATTTATTTCAGATTAGATACTGAATGTTCAAGGGGACAGCAGGATGTCTGTTTCAACTGAATACTCTACAACTACATATAAATAAAGAAGCAAGCCCTCTAAATAAAACAGGAAGTTGGAGTTAGGGGAAAAGTGTCCTACTTTATCTTCTACTTCAATTTTAAAGACAATCCAGCATTTACACACTGTGATTTTTAGGCCTTATAAAAATTAAGCATTTGCTCAGTGTTCACTGACCCAGCTGTAATTAGGTTTAATTAGAATTTCCCACTGCTGATGTCAAAGATAATTTATTAAGAATAAAAATGCTGTAAAAGCACACAGTAAACAGACTACTGTACTTGCTGCAGCTGAGTTAGTGGTATGTGAGAAACTTCTATAATTTTAAGGTGGTTCTGTCCTCTTTCAACTAGACATAACAGCATTAGCATAATATGCCAGACTACCTTTTTACCTTTTTTTTTTTTTAAATGTATTTTTTTTCAATTTTACCTTTGAGTTAAAGTAAAAAAAAATGAAATGGCATAAAAATCTACTAGGTAGTGAAAAAAACACACATTGCTAAAAGAATCTCAGACATGAAACATAATGTCTACTAAGTAATACATACATTACTTACCTTGGTACTGATGTCAGCTGTATAACTGTCTTGAGTGGCAAAGAATCTTGGGAAGACTGAACATCATCCTGTAAGAAAACATCTTTGAATATGCTTTATACATGTAAGTGAATACACTTCAATGTATAATATATGAGTTTGTCTACTATATGAACTTCATGAAGTACAAAACAATGCTAGCCATACCATAAACAGAAGCCTATTTTAGCATGTTACACGCCACAATGTTCCACAAGTTTATAAACTAAGTTCTTCAGATATACAAAAGAAAAAAGCTCACTTTGACCAATTCATTGAGAAACTTTTGCTTTTATTAAATGTCTCTTATTAGATACTATTATCAAATTATCACTCCATGTCTTCCTTTTTTCATACATGACATCATAAGCACCAACGTCCTTCAGATTTTGCAAGTACTTATCATGTATTTTTACTAACTTTCTCTTGCTACAAATTTACTCTCTCAAACCCTACACTCCTGTGTATTTATCACAATAATTTAGAGCTTAGTTTACTGTCAGATCTCATTACCTTTTATTGTATGTAAAGAAAATCATAAAAAAACTTAATCTGGGGTGCATGATTTTTATTTTATACCAAGTACTTGAAAAATTGTTTCATAATATTAATTCTTATTTTTCACTAGTTTCTCTCTTTTCCTAAATACAATATGGCCCAAGGCTCACTTCCAGTGAGAAAATATTGCTGTCACTATTTCATTAGCTTAAGTAAGAGAACATCCAAGCTGTTGATGTGGTGTTACATTCCTATTGGTTCATCTAATGGTCACAACTACAGATGTTGCAACTGAAGTGCCAAGCTCCCAGTTTCTCAATACTTCAAAACATCCTCAAAATAATGTTTTTCAACTCCAGTTATTGCCACTTACATGCAAGTTTTCTTTCTGCACTCAAAGAAATAAGGTTTGGTGCAAGACTTGCATAGATTTACTTTTAGAGGTTGGATCTCATATTAGTGGTTGGATCACTAAGGGATCTCTAACTTTCTTCTGTTTTTCAGTATATTGTCTTCCAAGCAATCTCATTTTTTGTTTGTTTACTAATGTAGGGTCTGTAAGCGTACACATGATGTACAAAGATATTCCATTACCAACTGAGAAAACCATGATGCTTTTGTGTGCAACTGCAGAAACACAGCGTGAGCAGTGTCATTCAGGAATACTTCCATCATACCTCATTTCCAACTTAGTTTTTCTGGCTCCAAGAAGGGCAATTTTCCCCTGGTTATACCTATTATTTACTGGAATGCTGCTACAGTCTCTTGCTTTGTTGCTTTGACCATGTGTTTTTTCCTTCTTCACCTCTCAAAGGCAACAGTCATTTTCAAAGTCTTGATCACTGTCTTTCTCAACTCTCTTATCATTGGTACTTAATGCCCATCTCTAAGCAACTCTGGTCAGTTTCCATCAGCCATCAAAACACCACAATGACATTTCAAATCAAGTGCCTTTGAACCTTCTACTTGCTAGTTTGCCAAAGTTTTTTGTAAATATCTTTAAGTTCTCCCAGTAGCATTCTACAAATCCCACATTAAAAACTTGTTGTGATAACCAAAGTACTGTGGGATGACTAGGTTTCTGATATGTGCAGTTACAGTTTTATATAAATACAATAAATTCACTAAGAACTTTTTTTTTTCATTTCAGCTTTCACAGTAACAGTGAGTTTGACTTACTATGCTCCTAGGCAACACACAGTTTAAACAGCAATTAGTACTTCCACAATCCAGTAGTATTAATCCAGAGTCATAAAAAACAGGAACAATGAAATTTTATTAAAATACAACATCCTAACACCCTCCAGTATGATTCAGAGCAGAAGTGAAAATGTCACTGACTTAAAAATACTCCTACTTAATGAAGGTGCATATTCATTTTTTTAGTCTTTACAACCAGGAGAAAAAAACCTGATTTGTGGCATACATCCATGTAACACATACCCAAAGGCACATATATGCCACATGCATATATATATATTTGTATCAAAGTCATAAAATATATAAAAACTATTTTAACTTTTTTTTTTAATATATGTGACTGGAAGACTAATTCAAGGTAGGACACATTTGGCATATCTAAGACAGAAGAATACATGCCATGTTAGTTAAGTTAGAAGTGTGAAGTAAACATATACCTCACACTGAGCTAGAGCTGGGAAGAAAGAAACCTAATGAAGCTCAATGAGGGCAAGTATAGACTACTCCAGGTGGGGAAGACCAATCCCATGCAATAGTACAGGTTGGGGGTTGACCTGCTGGAAAGCAGCTCTGGGGAAAAAGCCCTGAAAGTCACAGTGGACAACAGGCTGACCATGAGCCAGCAATGTGCCCTTGTGGCCAAGAAGGCAAATGGTATCCTGGGGTGCATTAAAAAGAGTGTGGCCAGCAGGTTGACGGAGGTCATCCTCTCCCCCTCTACTCTGCCCTGGGGAGGCCTCGCCTGGAGTATTGTATGCAGTTTTGGGCTCCCCAGCTCAAGAACGACATGGAACTACTGGAAAGAGTCCAGCAGAGGGCCACTAAGGGGACTGGAGCATCTGCCCTATAAAGAAAGGCTAAGAGAGCTGGGTCTGTTTAGCTTAGAAAAAAGGAGGCTGTGGGGGGATCTTTTCACTGTTTACAAATACCTAAAGAGCAGGTGTCAGGAGGATGGGGTGGCAGTGGTCCAGTGACAGAACGAGGGGTAATGGTCACAAACTGGAACACAGGAGGTTTAACCTGAATATGACAAAATATTTATTTACAGGGTAACAGCACTTAAACAGGCTGTCCAGGGAGGCTGTGGAGTCTCCATCCCTGGAGACACTCAAAACCCACCTGGACATGTTCCTGTGTAATCTGCTCTAGGCAACCCTGCTACATCAGAGGGGTTCGACTAGATGATCTCCAGAGATGCCTTCCAATCCCAACCATTCTGTGATTCTGTAAAGACTTAATCCTACCATGTTTATGTACAAAGAAATTAAAGCAACTCCCCTCCTTTCTATTCCAGGTGTATGAACTTAGGTAGACTTGCTAAGACTACCTAGCACTCACAGAGCTTTTGTTCAGAAAGTGAAGAAACCACGAATTTTGAAAGGGAACAATATTAGCTGGTGTGTTTCTTCACGGTGCTATTAACTGTAAATGGGTCTTAAAATGGCATGTGGGAATCTGTTGCTGACTTTATCAGCAGTACATTCCTGTTTAGAATAATTTCAGCTAAAGAAAAAAGCACAAGATCTTGTCTAGACCTGGTCTTACAAATTCATCATATGCTTAAGCTGAGGATGGAAATCCTCTTCTTTCTACATTTGTTAAGTAATAAGCCAAGACAAATTAGAGGATTGCATACCACTATATATTCACTTACCATATGCAGGTCACTGAAGTCACCAACAAATTTATGCCCACAGGAAGATCAGAACATATGGTTTTAGCAAGTGATTCATGAAGTGGAATAAAATAAGCCTATTTACTTTAGATTTGTGGGGTTTTTCCAGCATTAACTGCTGAAGTTTTCACTTTCTAGTTTCAAATATCTTCAATTAATATGAACAGTGCTAAGTAGCACATTTTTGAGCAAGTATAAGCAGCAAATTTCATTCTGAATTTTCCAGGCCACTCAAACTGTAATGAAAAGGCATAGCTCACACTTTATTTTTGGAGAAAATCAAGAAAGATAGCTCACCATCTTCAGAAATGGAGTTGACATGTCATAATTATAAGCACCTTTATCCTTTAGGATAAGAATATGAGTAGAGTCAATTATCACTTTCTTCAAGTTCATTATTGAATGGAAAAGCCTGTTAAAAATTTTAAAGTCTTAGTTAGTTTTCAGCTGTTTTTATTCAATGTGATAACATCAAGATTAAAATGATTAAAGAAGTCAAAAGTATGAGTTCTAGAAAAATAAATTTGATTTTTAATATTAAAATAGCATGAAATTAAGAACTGCTAGTTGTAACGGATGACCAGACAGCAAAAGGCAGAAATATCCTCAATTTCATTATATTCCTACTACCTTGCATACTGAAAATGAAGTACATCTCGACCCCACTTACGCTACATTAAAAAAACTCCTCAAAATACAAAGTACTTTTTCAGAAGGCTAATCTTAGGAAAGTTTGTGGTTTATATGCTTGATTTCCAGTATCTCTAGGGGAGACAAGCCTGAAATGGTCACAAACTCAAGACTGCCTTTAAGCAGCATTAGAAAAATAACCAGAAACACAGAAATTTAAATTATTACTATTATTTCCATTGTTTCAACTGACACAAACTTCACAAAATCTTAAATACTGAAAGCTGTGTAACTTTATCTGTAAAGTGAAAAAGCCTTTATTTGACTCATAACTAAGTCCATTGAGCTGTTTATACCTTGATTATACCTATGCTTTAACAGATAAAAAACCAGCAATGTATGGAATTTAAAAATACTTGTAATTAATGCAGTTATTTTACATCAGTAGTTTAAATCAAGAAAGAGTATTTTATAGGCATTTAAAACATTAACCTATTTAATGGATATGCACTACCATCAACCATCTACCATCACCTACCTTAATTAAATTTACTCGTGTTTAACATTCCAATATGTAACAATTTTCTGAACAAATGCATAATTAAAGGATGTATCTGCATACACAGACATATAGCATACACTCTTCCAAAAAATTACACAAATTAGCTAGCAGAGTAATTTATCAATACTGAGAAAACAACCACCCATCAGATTTAACAGCAATAAACAACAACAGACAAATTAAGTAAAAGATTGGCAACATTATGGTCTACACAATAGTTACTGCAGAAAGCCACAGCCCTGTTATTAAAGAACTCCCAGTATCGTGTCTGGGATTAGCTTCTTCTGAAAAATTAGAAATTTTGTTTGGGCATCAAATTCTTGCTTCACAGGATTAAAAAATATTTCATAAATAAAGAGCATGGGTAATCAAATCTACTTCTCTTGCAGAGCTATGACACAAGTATTTGTTATGTTAGCTACAGCAAATCTGTATCTCTGAAATACATATTTTTTTTAAAAAAAAAGGGAAAATAAGATTTAAGTTTATATATTTATAATAAATTACCTAGTGCCATAATCCACAACTACCCAATCTTTAGATGTTCCTGTAATGGCATCATGATGCTGAAAGAGTCCAAGGTTTCTTCTAGCTTCTGTCAGCAACTTATAGTTATGCACTGAGGGAAATACACTCATCTTTTCAGATTTACTGGACTGTACCAAAGCCAAGGTGTAGAGAATTTCAGCTGCCCTAGAATTGCAGAGAAGAATCAATATATCAAGTTGAAAAAGCAAAAAGCAACACACGTTTTACTGGAGAATAACATTATGTTTTTAACATGTTTCCTCATGCCATTTCTGTGAGTTCTTTAAACTTTAATCTTGCACCTTTTTAGACAGTTTCTAGCTTCTAACAGCTAAAAACCACTGCTGCACTTCATCATTAGTGAGTTTTAGACCTTCCAAGCTTCCTGACAAGGCTTCAGTGATGGACAGTAGAGGTTTAAAATAAAAATATGACAGTACATAGTAATATATCATTTTCACAAATGTGTCAGATATACAGATCTGATCTTGAAATGATACAGTAAGGATAGACTGCCTTACAGGAGACATACAAACCCCATTTTAAAAAGCAACTTCTGAAACAAATAAAATCATCTTAAAGAAACATCTTTATCTCTACACTCCATATAATATCTATTCTGTCATTTGTACTTTCAGTAAACTAAATTCTCCTGAAGACATAGGCCATTCATGTACCTGCTCACTACACATTCACCTGAACCGTGAGAACACTCGATTCAAAAACCCTCAGACTGAAGAGACTGCAGAGCCCTTCTCTCCTGCTTCCTATGAAAAAGCCTAGCACTAAAATATTACCATTAGGTTCTCACTTACTTTATGAAAATCTGAAATTATTTCACTAAAAACAACCCTATAATTGCCAGTCATTATGAGTATCTGACTAACAAAGATGCCTGTAGAAATTCTGGCAAACCATCTGTTAACTTTTCCTGTCTCCTTTTCCTAAAATGTTACAGTTCTGCTTTCTGAAGTCTGAAAAGCATCAGATTCCCTTTCAAACTGTATTTGAGCTTAATGAAGTTTTCGCAAGTGCTTGAAAAAACCAACGTGATACAGGCTCATGTTATGAAAAGCAAAATAACATATGTTCTTGAAACAAATGCAAAACTAACTTGTAAGTATGTAAATAATAAAAATTAAATTAAAAGAAGGAAAATGCGTTAACTTTTACGTTTATTCAAGCTGTCAGCAAGTGCATGTGTTCAAATGTAAACTAGGTAAAACAATAAATTTTAAAATAATTCTCAACGTGACTTTCAGACTGTGCATTAATATTAACTGCTAAAATGAAAAATAGCTTTGGATTCAGTTTGGTCTCTTTGTCTTCACACATCACAGAGGTGACAATTAGGTAAAAACTGCAAGAAGCATGTGTCAAACTAAACTGTAAGGTACACTGTACATGTAACAGCTCAATTCATTTTCATATCATCAATATTGGAGGAATATGATGAGATTTTCCCTTCACAGGTAAGATAACTCCTCAGAAGCTACATATAATATCAAGGTGTTAAAAGCTGTGATTTTACTGTTGCTTAGTGCAAATTCCTACAGCTATGCATTCCTCCTACTTTTTTCTATTACAGATTAACTTGACAGGAAAACAAGTATATTTGAGTTAAAAAGGCAGGAGATGAGCATTTATCTAGTGGATAAACTCTGACCAGAAGTATTTCACCTTTAAAAAAATTTTTAATTGGCCACTCAACACTGACCCAATTGAAGCTATGAAGTAGAGAACAAAAAATTTTCGTCCTCAAAATACAGGTCACATTTTTAGAAATGTGCTCTGTTTTAATACATAAAACTGAATGTTTAGTTTTCTTTCGGAGATTTTTTACCTGTAAGTCTAGCACCTTTTGCAGAAGTTAAAGGTACCTGAAGTTCTGAATCTTTTAACAGTAAAGTTGTAAACGCTATAAAAAAACTTGAAAGCACTTCAATAAGGTTTTCTGCAACTTAAGTAACAAAGTAAAAAAAAAAACCTGCAACGCTTTTTTGAGAAAATATGCTATGATGAAGCTAAAAGAAAATTAAAACCTTGCTGCATTTTTACAAGCAAAAGAATTTAGACGAAAGTATGAAGAACAATTAAGTAGGGAAGCCAATTTCCAAGAACATAATCTTTTCTGGTTCCTAGACATCTTGTCTTCTCCAAGAGCAGAATTAAACACTGCTGTTTTCACCAAAAAAGAAAAAAGACTCTTAAGATAAGCTAATGGGAACAGAGATAATACGTATTTATAATGTTGATACAGTGAATAATAGAGAAAATGCTTCTAAGAAAATTGTATTCCTAGCAATGCTTGATATTCTATTTGTAAACTAATTCTGAATAGTTGTCAAACTTCCTAATTACTGTTAGTCTTACAAATGCCCTCTTTATAATCTTCTACCATTCTTGGTTTTGTACGTAAGTGTAAGGCTTGTAACATTCCAAAGTTCTGATTAAAACACTGCAGAAGTCACTCCTTTGATAACTTCTCATTATTTTTACATTCTTCTACCAAAGAGGTACTCAGCTTTAGTCTTATTTTTCTTTTATTCCTGGCAGTCTTTGGCTTCTTTCCTCGCCATTTTACTGTTTGTGAAACTTTTCTCCTTGCTCATTAATGCAATGTCTTCAAAGTTATGTTACATTGTCTCTTCCCTAACACCTTTCTATTCTCAGGCCCTCGATCTTACTTCTCCTTATAAATTTCTTAGTCTGTCTATTGCTTTCATTTCTTCTTTAATTTTCTTCATTTTCTTAGGTCTATTACTCTGTATTCTCTAAAAGAGTTCACGGTATAGCCATAATAATCTGACAACTACCCAAATCCGATACAGAAGTAAAAACTATACTACCTGCATGAAATCAGGACTTGTTGATCACTTGAGTAGTATTTTCGAACTTACTTGTTTGGAGGGAAAAAAATACCATTGGACTTCTGTGAATTTACTAAAGAAAACTAAAAAAACCCAGGTATACCAACTAATCCTTGTAACAAGAATTACATTTGGAGGCCATCAGGCCAGCCTCATTGTAATAAAGTTCTCCATCTGTCCAACACATTTAGAGTACTTATACATTCATCTCTCCCATGTGCCAAGACATATGTTACCAGTTTACTGGACAGCAGTGTTTACCGTAAGTAGGATTCCAGTACTCTATCCAGTCGTTTATAGAAGGGTCGTGATGTAAAGTATCCACTCCAGTAATGATGATCTCTGTCTGCATAGGTGAAGAAGTCTCCACTTAAAACAGGGAAAAATGAATTGCTGTTCTTTTCAAACAAATTGCTTTCTTTGCGCAGAGCTTCGAAGTAATCTGATAAAGTTCCAAATTGAGCCTGAATGAAAAGTAGAATTACTACAACATAGTTCCATTTTCTTTACTTAAATATATGAAGAGAATGAGTATGTTTGGTTTCATATACATTTCAGAAATATGCCCGTGTTTCAGCAGAATTATACCAGAAATCCTAACCTAAATAGCTTTAAAGTTTCCTTGCACACTTTTCAAAAATGCCTAATACCTCTTCCAACAGCATTTAAACTTCATTTCAACTCAATACAAGAAAGACATGGACCTGTTGGAGCAGGTCCCGAGGAAGGCCACAAAAACCATCACAGGATTGGAGCACCTCTCTTATGAAGACAGGCTGACAGAGTTGGGGTTGTTCAGCCTGGAGACCTGGAGAAGAGAAGATTCTAGGGAGACCTTTTTAGGGCCTTTCAATGCTTAAAGGGGGCCTAAAAAACAGATGGGAACAGACTTTTGAGTGCCACATCCAGCCCTTCCTTGAACACATCCAGGGACGGTGCCTCCACCACTTCCCTGGGAAGTCTATTCCAATGTCTAATCACCGTCTCCGTGAGGAAGGACTTCCTAATATCCAACCTTAACCTCCCTTGGAGCAACTTCAGGCTGTGCCCTCTTGTCCTGTCACTGGTTGCCTGGAAAAAGAGCCCAGCCCCCACCTGACTGCAACCTCCCTTCAGGTAGTTGAAGAGAGTGATAAGGTCCCCCCTGAGTCTCCTCTTCTCCAGGCTAAACAACCCCAGCACCCTCAACCTCTCCCTAGAAGACTTTCCCTCTAGTCCTTTCACCAGCCTTGTTGCTCTCCTCCAGACCTGCTCCAGAACCTCAATGTCCTTCTTGAAGTGAGGGGCCCAGTACTGTACACAGTACTCGAAGTGAGGCCTCACCAGTGCTGAGTACAGGGGGAGAATGACATCCCTACTCCTGCTGGCCACACTATTCCTGATACAAGCCAGGATGCCATTGGCCTTCCGGGCCACCTGGGCACCCTGCTGGCTCATGTTCAACCGACTGTCCACCAGCACTCCCAGGTCCCTGTCTGCTGGGCTGCTCTCCAGCCACTCTTCCCCCAGCCTGTAGCGCTGCCTGGGGGTTATTGTGGCCAAAGTGCAGGACCCTGCACTTGGTCTTGTTGAATTTCATGCCGTTGGCCTCGGCCCATCAATCCAGCCTGTCCAGGTCCTCCTGCAGCCTCTTCCTACCCTCTGGCAGATCAACACTCCCCCCCAGCTTGGTGTCATCTGCAAATTTACTGAGGGTGGACTCAATCCCCACATGAAGGTCATCAATAAAGATATTGAATAGGACTGGGCCCAGTACTGATCCATGGGGACACTGCTGGTCACCAGACGCCAACTGGATGCAGCACCATTCACCATCACTCTCTGGGCCCAGTCATCCAACCAGCTTTTGACCCAGCGAAGGGTGCACCTGTCCAAGCCATGGATTGCTAGCTTCTCCAGGAGGATGCTGTGGGAGACTGTGTCAAAGGCCTTGCTGAAGTCGAGGTAGACCACATCCACAGCCTTCCCCTCATCCACTAGGCGGGTCACCCAGTCATAGAAGGAGATGAGTCAGGCAGGACCTTCCTTTCCTAAACCCATGTTGGCTGAACCTGATCCCCTGGTTGTCTTCCACATGCCACTTGATGGCACTTAGGATGATCTGTTCCATAACCTTGCCAGGCACCGAGGTCAGGCTGACAAGCCTATAGTTCCCTGGATCCTCCTTCCAGCCCTTCTTGTAGATGGGTGTCACATTGGCCAACCTCCAGTCATCTGGGACCTCCCTGGTCAGCCAGGACTGGTGATAAATGATTGAGAGCAGCTTAGCCAGTTCTTCTGCCAGCTCCCTTACCACCCTAGGATGAATCCCATCTGGACCCATGGACTTGTTGGGATCTAAGTGGCACAGCAGGTCCCTAACTACTTCCTCCTGAATTACAGGAGGGGGATTCTGCTCCCTATCCCTGTCTACCAACTCAGGAGCCCAGTTGTCCTGAGGGTAGCTAGTCTTTTTGTTAAAGACTAAGGCAAAGAAGGTGTTAAGCACCTCAGCCTTTTCCTTGTCCTCCTTTACTAAGTTCCCATCCTCATCCAATAAGGAAT
The DNA here is from genome assembly GCA_020745705.1 of Hemiprocne comata. Classification (NCBI taxonomy): domain Eukaryota; kingdom Metazoa; phylum Chordata; class Aves; order Apodiformes; family Apodidae; genus Hemiprocne; species Hemiprocne comata. The sequence goes on from CM036616.1 coordinate 46,962,235, forward strand.
GAAGATTTTCCCTGACCCTCCTTTTGTTATTCATGTATTTATAAAAGCATTTTTTATTATCCTTTACAGAGATGACTAGTTTAAGTTCTAGTTGAGCTTTTGCATCTCTGATTCTCTTCGTACATGGTCTTACAATATCTCTGAATACTTCCTGATTCACCTGCCCTTTTTTCCAAAATTGATACACTGTTTTTTTATTTCTGAGTTTTTGCAATAGTTCCCTGCTCAACCAGGCTGGTCTTCTTCCCTTCCGGCTCCTTTCTCGGCACACAGGGACAGCCTGCTCCTGCGCCTTCATAAATTCATTCTTAAAGTAAGCCCAGCCTTCCTGGGCTCCTTTGTTTTTGAGGGCTGCTTCCCAAGGGACTCTCCCAACCAGCATCCTGAAGAGGCCAAAGTCAGCCCTCTGAAAGTCCAAGGTTTTGTCACTTTTGTGTTTGTTTTTTTGGTTTTTTTTTTTCATTATTTTTAACAAGCAGCATAAAAAATAGCATGTTAAAATTTACAACACTTGAAAACTTTTTACAAGTGACTCAGAATATAAGGACTATTACTATGACAACAAAGATACGATATTTCCACATTTAAAAAAAACCAAAACAGTATTCACTCTTTGAAAACATTCAGAAGATTGAAGTATCTGTCATGTGGATACAGTAGCTATTTTGGCAGTAAAGCAAAGGAAGAGACATTGTGCCACAGAAATTACAGTATTAGTGATCCTTGCCTTACCAGGCATTTCTGGGACACTTGGCCTTTTCTCTCACTATCATAAATACCTACAAGACAGAATAAATGGACCAACAAATAATGCAGATGTCATTGTGGGAATACACTATAGACTTCCTGGCCAGGATGAGGATGCTGATGTCCTGTTCTTTGAGGAACTAAGGGATGCTTCCAAGTCAGCTGTCCTTGTCCTTATGAGGGACTTCAAATTGCCAGAAATCAACTAGGAGCAAAATGCAGCTAGCTCAACCCAGGCCAGAAGATTTCTAAGCCGTCTTGGTGACAGCTTTATGGAACCGGTCATACAGGAGCCAATTTGGAAGAATGCCCTCCTTGATCTGCTGCTCATGAGAGAGGATCTCATGAGTGAAGTGGACATTGGAGGTCATCTCAGCTACAGTGACCACGAGGGGATAGAATTTAAAATATCTGTTGACAAGAGGAAACCACCAGCAAAATTTCAACACTGGACATGAGGAGAGGAGAGCAGAGTTCAGGCTGCTCAGGGAGCTTCTGAGCCTAGTCCCCTGGGAAAATATTTTTGCAGGTGCTGGGGTTCATGAGTGCTGGTCACTCTTTAAACATCACCTCCTAAGGGCACAAGAGCAGGCAATCCCAAAATGCTGGAAGTCAAGCAGACGAGGCAGAAGACCGGCTTGGCTGAACAGGGATCTGCTCTTGCAGATTAGGCAAAAAAGGAAGGTGTATGCCAGGGGAAGCAAGGTCAGGTGACGTGGGAAGAACACAAGAGATGCTGCTTACCACTGTAGGGAGAAAATTAGAGTGGCCAAAGTTCAGCTGGAGCTGAAACTGGCCAGAACTGTGGGGGAAAATAAAAGGAGTTTTTTCAAATACATTAACGGCAAAAGGCAGTGTAGAAATAACATGGGTCCTTTACAGGATAAGGACGGTCACCTCATCAACAGGGATATAGATAAAGCAGAGGTATTTAATGCATTCTTTGTCTGTCTTCAACACTGATGATGGACCAAGGAGGCCTCAACGCCCAGAACTTGAGGACCATGACTGCAACAAGGATCAAGTCATATCTGACCTTGAACTTGTGCAGGATCTGCTGCTACAGTTAGATACCTACAAGTCCATGGGGCCTGATGGGCCTCAAAGACCTGGCTGATGTCATCGCTAGGCCTCTTTTGATGATCTTTGGGAGGTCTTAGGAATCTGTTGACTGGAAACTGGCTAATTGTGTTGCAATATTCACGAAAGGCAAGAAGGGGGACCCAGGAAACTACAGGCCAGTCAGTCTAACTTCAGTGACTGTTAAAATTATGGAATAGATTATTCTGGGAAGTATTGAAAAGCACCTGGAGCACAACACAGTTATCTGTCACAGCCAGCACGGCTTCACAAGGAGGAAGTCCTGTTGTCAAACTTAATTTCCTTTTATGACAAGGTAACCCACCCTAGTTGATCAAGGGAAGCCAGTGGATGTAATACTTCTGGACTTCAGCAAAGCTTTTGATACTGTCTCTCACAGTATCCTCCTGGACAAAATGGCCATGATACAGCTGGACAAGGGTACCATACGATGGGTGAGTGTTCTGGTTTGAGCCAGGATGAAGCAAATTTTCCTTTTACTGATTCTTTTTTCCTTCAGTAAGCTCTCTTTTAACTAGCAGCAAGTGTTCCAGCTAGTGGACTGGTAACACTGGAATGTTTATGTTTCTGCTGAGACTCCAAGGTTGCTTCTTAGCTCTGCCACTACAGAGGCTACTGGGGCAGGAGAATTGTATCTGTGACGCCCCCCACAGGGAGCTGGACTAGATAAGACAGCAGAATTGACCAAAGCATTCCTTTCCATATATCTACATAAGCTCTATGAAGGTCAAAGATCACAGAAGACAACTTCCTTCCTGCTTCTTCTTCCCTTCTCTCCCGTCCACGGCTGGCGTAAAGGGAGGACTCCATCCATCCACCACCACTGACCCCTAGGCTCAGGCATCACTGACCTCATAACTCTCCCCACAGCCCTGTCTGCTCTGCTGTTATCTCAGACAGCGCTCTGAGACATTTCGGGACTGCTCACAGCTCAGGAGAGTGCCGGGGGAGTTGCTGGGGGTTGGGGGAGGCAAGAGGCTTTTGCACATTCCTGAACATACTTGTATATAATTGTACATATAATTAAAGCTGTCTAGTTTAGTTTTCAATCCAGCTAAGTCTGTCCTTGTTATCTCTCTCCTTCCCTTCCTGGGGGAGGAGGGAGGGGATCAAGAGCACTGTTGTCTCTGGTTTAACTGCCGATCCCGAGTCAAACTGTGACAGTGAGCAATGGCTCACAGGTTGAGCACAAAGAGTGACAGTGACTGGGGTAACATCAGGCTGGCAACTGATCACTAGTGGGGTCCTGCAGGCCCAGTCCTCTTCCAACATAATCAATTACTTAGATGCAGGACTCGAAGGAATTCTAAGCAAGTTTGCTGATGACACAAAACTAGGAGAAGCTGTCGATTCCCTCAAGGGCAGGCAGGCCCTGCATAAAGAGCCCTTGACAAGTTAGAAAGATGGGCAGTCACCAACCACATGGAGTTTAACAAGGGCAAGTGCTGGACCTGCACCTGGGACAGGGCAACCCTGGTGGTAAGTACAGACTAGGGAATGACTGGCTGGAGAGCAGCACAGCAGAGAGGGACCTTGGGGTCCTGGTTGATGGCAAACTGAGTATGAGCCAGCAGTGTGCCCTGGCAGCCAGGGCAGCCAACCATGTCCTGGGGGTGCCTCAAGCACAGTGTTGCCAGCCAGTCAAGGGAGGTGATTGTCCCGCTCTACTCTGCACTGGTGTGGGCTCATCTTGAGTACTGCATGCAATTTTGGGCACCATAATATAAAAAAAGACATCAAGCTACTGGAGAGTGTTCAAAGGAGAGCCACGAGGATGGTGAAGGGTGTGGAAGGGATGACTTGTGAGGTCACTTGGATTATTCAGCTTGGAGAAGAGGAGGCTGAGGAGACCTCATTGCAGTCTGTGGCTTCCTCACGAGGGGAAGAGATGGGGCAGGTACCGATCTCTTCACTCCTGTGACCAATGACAGGACTCGGGGAAATGGCAGGAAGCTGAATCAGGGGAGGTTTAGGTTGGATATCAGGAAAAGGTTTTTCACCCAGAGGGTGGTTGAGCACTGGAACAATTTCCCCAGGACAGTGGTCACAGCACCAAGCCTGCCTGAGTTCAAGAAGCGTTTGGATGATGCTCTCAGGCACATGGTGTGATTCTTGGGGTGCCCTACACAGGGACAGGAGTTGGACTTGATGATCCTGATGGGTCCCTTCCAACTCAGCATATTCTATGATTCTATGAAATCAGGTGTAGGTGACCTCCTTCCTTTCTGTATGCTGAATTACACTAGAGGAAGAGAAACCAGCAAAGTTGAAGAAAATTTCTTTTACTGTCAGGTGAGTGGAAATAACCTGACAGACTCTTCTACTGGCATACAAGAAGTCTCAGCTTAATTTATGCATATTAGATGTAAAGGAGGTCTCCAAATGGGACATTAAGCTCCCTGATGGTAAACTAGGTATCTTTTACACTTATCTACCACATATTTTTAGGATCACTGAATAGCAGCTGGCATGAAAGTCTCAATGGTAACAGACATATGCTCCAGATAAACATTTAAAATCTGTCTGAAAGAGTAAGTCTCTCCTAAGATCAGAAAGGAAGAGTAGGCAACCCCTTGTAAAGTAAGTAGTAATATCCCAGGCATCTCAGCCCTTACGGAAGAAACATGAATAAACTTGGTTCTTAGGAAGCTAAATGTGACCTCTTATATGCCTGTGTAGTTACAGTCTCCTGGGGAAAGTACAGCAGACTGTGAAAGTCCTCCATTTAAGCTCACATTTCCAAGGACAAATTACATCTGTTTAAAAAACAAACACAAAACCAACCAAACAACAAACAAGCAAAACCTCCCCGCTAAAAAAAAAAAAATCAGAAAGATAAAACCCAACTAAATAAAATGAAAAGGGGACACACTCCAGTACTAAGAGTGCTCCAGCTGAGCAAAGTACCCCAAGGTAAAAAAATCGTTGAATTAGAGGACTGATTTTTTTGGCTTTGTATTAAGAACAAGAAAAAGGGCCAGAGACTTCAGTGAGGGCTCCAAGGGCTAGTGTCATTTCCAAGGCATTAATCCAGGCGGGCAGGCCAGGACTGATGAAGTATACTCCTGGAGTCCTTGACAATGGGATGCACAGAACCTCTCAGATGCCTTAGGATGGAAGTGGTCTTGGGAGAATGACCTCAAAGCTAGAGACTTCAGTTTTTGCCCCAGAGAATAAATCATCCAGCCCAGATTAGAAGGAATGGAGACTACAAAAAGTATGCTGCTGTAGCAAAGTCAGCGATGGCAGCAAGCTTTAAGATGGGCTTCAGATTTGAAAGATTCAAGAGTACTCTCCAGGCCTACCTTCCTCCACTAAGACATGGCAGGCATCCACATACATAGTGTCACCCATATCCCATAGGAAACATGCAAAATTAGGAAGAAATTATTTACTGCGAGAGTGGAAGAGACACTGGCAAAGGCTGCCCAGAGAAAGTGTGGATGCCCCCTTTCCAGAAGTGTTCAAGGCCAGGCTGGGTGAGGCTTTGAGCAACCTGGTCTAGCGGGAGGTGTCCCTGCCCATGGCAGGGGGTTGGAATTAGATGATCATTAATGTCTCTTCCAACCCCAACCATCCTATGATTTTATGAAAATCCAGCTCTCAGACAAGCTGTGATCAAGAGATGATCTTTCTTTTGCAGACCAAAAGTCAAGAAGTCAGCAGAAACTACTAACACACTACAGGCTCTACTCAGATCTGCAGTTAGAGGAATGGCGGGAGGTCTCAGAAAAGGTGAGGAAAAAAAAAGATGCACATACTAATAATACATGAAATAGATGAAAGGTTTAAAAAGCCTAAATGTTAAAACAGCAATAGAGCTCTCTTCATGTGATATTCAAGAAAAAACAAGGTTGTGGTGCTCTATTTCTTATTCCCTTGCTGAAAGATGGTGCAAAGTTGTCTGAGTACAGAGGGCATCTACAGTAAAACGAGTCTCAAAAGTACTCATTTTACACCTTATAATGTATAACTGTGTATGTTAACCTTAAAACATAACTAATTATTTAAAGGGATAGGTCATCTGATAATTGTGATTGCATATTTACTCCTTCTGTAGCCAGGTTAATCTCTTAGATTTTATTGTATTCAAAAATATGTGTTAGCAAGGACATCTCTTAGGATTTTTTTTTTTGTTTTGGGACATAAAACCGAGAGAACCCAATCAAAGCAACAAGATATGCTTGAGCTTCTCATTAAAAATACAACACTTCAAATTAAAAAAGCCTGTGAGCCTTAATATCCATGCTTGAAGCTTGTGAAAACAAGAGTACTAAGAAAACAATAAAACTTAATAGCCGTTCTCTAAAATAATCTAGTTTGGATACTATTTATAGTTTTCAAGGAGATACTATTCATAGTAAAGTTCTTGCTTTGGAAAGAGAGGAGGTTAGTAAAGGTAAAAAAATTAATCTGCCAAGACAAACCAATGCTGCTGAATAATACAAAGCTCCACAGTTAAAGAAACCAAACAAAACCAAACCAGAACTTTTTCCAGGAAGAATCTCAAAAATACTGAGAAATACTGTTTTCTCCATAAACCAGAAAAAACATGATATTTACCTTAACATGCCATTCAGGATGAGAATTCATATAATCAAACAGCTTCTGATAATTCTGGTACTGCTGATCCCATTCAGAGCTCTCAGCATAGCGAAAATCATCCCCTAGTGGAGCCAACAGAACTTTAGTACGGAAAAGCTTAGACTTCTTTCTGTATTGATCTAAAATCAGCCAAGCCCTTGAGGGGAGGGAAAAAAAAAGGCAATTTAGAGAATAGAAGAATTTGCCAAAACCAACCTTCCATTTAAATTATATTGACCTGCTTTACATTTAGATAACAATCCTAATCCTCTCCAGCCCTTATTTACAATAAAAAGCAAGCTCTTCTCATCGCCTCTGGTAAATCCCTTGGATACTTTGCTTTTATATCTTCATGTCCTTGACAGAAAAACTGCCCATAAATTAATATTTTTGGAACCTCAGCCTTGCAAAACACATATAAAAAAAAAATCTGTAGGAAATTCACTACTAACAATAACTGTTCCACCTTTAGCCAGCTTCTGACCTGTTGCAGAGCCAGCCCTCTTTAGCTGTAAGCACATGTCCTGAAAAATTAACCCCACTGCTTTTCTGCTTCTGGCCTTTAAAAAAACCCCAATCAAATAACCCACACATGCACTCACAAAAAAAAGGCAATAAATTATCCTTTGACACCTACTCACTCTTTGATGGTTAAAGTATCAGTTTTGTCGCAGCAATATATTGCAAGTTTCAAGTCTGATGTCTGGACTACTACAGAGGTCTATTTCCCTCCCTCCCCTCCCAACCACAATCACTATCAAAACCTTCAGATGCTGATCCTCTCTAATTAAAATTATGGAAATAATTTTATTAGGCAGTAGAAACTGTAGAAACATATTTAAGAAAACAGGAATACAATTGACAATTTTAAAGTGAAAATAGCAGTGAAATCCAGATTCCAGTCAGCCTTTTCTTTCTACAAGTCTTTTTAACTACTTTCAACTTATACTCTTGAAGATTTGTTACATAAACATTTATGTAGAGAATTTAATTTGGCTCAATATATTTGAAAGCCATATTTCTTTTAGCAGCAAGTCGAGGTTTATTTATCAGATAATAAAAATACTGTGTAAACACAAGGTCTGACTGTATTCTGGAGGGAGACAGTGGCACCACATCTTTAGCTAAGGATCTACACAGTCTTGCTAAGACTAGAACAGACACAATCAGTGGCTTCCTGCCCTCTCTACAGTTTGATTTATAGTTCCTACTACCAAGTATTTATGCCTGAAAAAGTATTTTCCATTACTTTCAACAGGTTGCCGATTTCAACATAAAGCCTTCCTCTCCACACAGTTAATAGAATAATTGGCACAAGACTTCATAATTCAGAGTCCAGCGCAGAGCCACAAAGATGATTAAGGGAGTGGAACATCTCCCTTATGAGGAAAGGCTGAGGGAGATGGGTCTCTTTAGCTTGGAAAAAAGGAGGCTGAGGGGTGACCTCATCAATGTTTACAAATATGTAAGGGGTGAGTGTCAGGGAGATGGAGTTAGGCTCTTCTCAGTGATGACCAATGACAGGACAAGGAGTAATGGGTGCAAATTGGAGCATAGGAGGTTCAAGGTGAATATCCGAAAAAATTTTTTTACTGTGAGAGTGACAGAGCACTGGAACAGGCTGCCCAGAGAGGTTGTGGAGTCTCCTTCACTGGAGACATTCAAAACCCGCCTGGACAAGTTCCTGTGTGATGTGCTCTAGGTGACCCTGCTCTGGCAGGGGGGGTTGGACTAGATGATCTTTCGAGGTCCCTTCCAACCCCTAGGATTCTATGATTCTATGATTCTACCTTCTAAGCCAGCCTAATTCACATTTTACACACAGCCTACAGCTGGAAACATGCTTCGAAAAATACAAAACTTAAGAAAAGGTTGCAATTAACAGGTTATTTGACTTTTAAGATCTCTCTTTGCCCAATTATCTCAAATGGAAAACAAAACCGTTTGGTGGAGTAGCAATCATCTATTTAGGTAATTTTGCGGAGCAGATGGCTATGCAAACAGTATAAGTACTTCCTAAGAGAGTGATCTCAGATTCTTGATGTTTGCAATCACAGACATTAACCATCAATGCCACATCAGCAGTGTAATTCTAAACGCCAGTTGCATGTTATGCAATGTGAAAAACCACAAACAGAAAAAAGCTGAAGGGTAAAACTGGGCTCTTGAACAGTGGAACATGAATGGGAAAGTCCATTTTCTTTTCCTTCTCTGAAGCACATGACTTGCAGTACAGATTCTTTCCTAGAAACATACACCAAAACAAGCTAGGCTTCTTCTCATTCCCATTCAAAGAAAAAAACCCAACAGATGTTTTTGTTTTTTCTTGCTAGTGTGAAAAGCTAGAACTTCGGCATTCAAACATATGCATAAGGATGCAGAGGCAGAAGAGGGCAAGTACAACAGCAATCTTTATAACTGAAGCTGTTACAAAGTGTAATTAAAGAAGTACAGGTTTTCAACTAGGCTGCTGTTTTAATCTTTCCTACCAAATCACTGAAGTGGCAAGAAAATGATAAATCTAACAGCTATTAGTCTTATGTTTTCACTTCACTATCTCTTCTGCACATATGTATGGCCATAATAGTACTGAAATCAGTAGCACCAGTCCCAGCTGAGTATTCAAGATCTCTGTCGCATTAAATTTGTTGCAGCTTTCGCATTGAAGAAAGATCAGTGATCTAACTTTGCCTCTAAATTAATCAAGTGTGTATCAAATCCTTATCTCAGATCCATGTGGGGTAGATCTACTGTACTTTTCCAGTCTTAAAAAACAAAGCAATCAGAGATGAAAGATACGTTAATTAGTGTGTTACATATCTTTCATCTTGGAAAGATTATGATGCAAAAGGATAGGTTTTCCAATTACTTCTGGATCTCATAAACTTCCTTATCATAACAACTGTAAAACTTGTTCTGTTACAGATTTCAGATCAGAGAAGTTTTTGGTTGCCTACAATACTCCCAACTTTTTCGTAAAATATGAGTAGTGTTTTTACCATTTTCCAGCAAAACACTACTTCTTATGCTTTAGTGGATGTTTTCAAAACTACATTCTCAAAGTATGGTTCCTGTGTTCCTTCCAGTGTTCCAAACATATATAAATCCAGTTTCCAAACTCAAAAATCATGTGTTAATTTTACTTTTGTCCGATGGTACAAAAGTACTATGGTACTATCTACCATATTACTGTTTCAATTGTTAGACAAAGACACGTTTTTTATCTACCAAAAGCTGACAGAAAAGAGAAAGTTTCAGAGATACACTGAGAGGAAGATCTCTTTAACTTGATTGTATGTTCACTATGTATATGCCCCATTTCTTTTATTCTTAGATATCATTCAACATGGTGAAAGAACGATTTCTTTTAAAAGGTCTAATTTGAATTGTTGTGCAAAGGTTGCATCTTCGAAGTCCAGGGATAAATTAAGACCTAATAAAAACACAAAAAAATTAAAAAGCATCCAGAGAAGGCTCTCTACGTCATATTTATAGCCTGTATATTCCCGGTATTTGTTAAACAAGCTGTTGCCCTTCTACCAATATTCGTCTAAGCTAACTGCGATACATATTCTTTTTACAGGGTTGATTTAAAGACACAGGAGTTTTCCTTCTGTGTCATAACAATTCTATGTAGCTTTACTGTTCTCCTGTCACCTTCAGCTTTCATTTTTCCACTTTTAAAGAAAATTACTTTTTCCTTTCATTATTCCAATTTCTACCTTAATATACAGCAATTTAAATGTATTCTGGTTTATTTTGGGTTTTTCTTCAATAAAATTTTGTAATCAAATTTTACTGACAAAGTGAAGTTTTCAAGAAGAGTGGCAAAATTCATATTGAGAAAAAGGACATGTAGACCTTACATGTTCAAAACCAGCACACCATCACACCACTATTTCAAAACTTCAGCATCAAAACTAGAAACAAAAAGTCACCCTGCTATCCTTAATCCATTTGTTATACTCGGCAATTTGCAACACATACCCAAATTTCTAACTCTTAAACTAGGGATGTTTTGAAGGCCTGAAGATGGTAACAGGACCATAAAACAAAGCCTTTTTCTGGAAGATGCTTTAGCAGTTCTGTGTGCCCTTTTTTTTTTTTTTATAATTTTTCTTGGCTTTTCCCCCCTTCCTCCCAAAATTGAAAAGTAGTTTTGTAAAAAATGGAAACTTTACTCTTATACATGGCAAAAGAACTCAGTGTTTCTGTATTAAAAATAAAGCTCGGATTAAGATGATTTCTATGCCCCCCGCCTGGACATATAACACATAGGACTGAGATTTAGTTTAAGTGTTCAATTAAGGAAACCTAGGCCACACATTTCTAAGTTTTGCATGGATGTCCCATGAAAAGTATCTCACAGTTTGCAGTTACAGCATACTACATCATGCTGTCCCTGAAGTCTCCCAGTAGCAGGAGACAGACAACTCTCCATTCATAAAATGCACAAAAACAACAGTAAACTAGTAACATGACTAAAACCAAACAGGTGGCTATGTTGTGCCTAGTATTCAAAGGTAGTAATAGACTCACGTATCCTGAATGAAAAAGAAAAAAATCTAATGTACCTTCCTTAATTATAACCTATCTTCAAATTTCACTGTCAATTATGTTCTGAAGCTATGAGCAAATACTGACTTCATTAATCAGTATTATTTTCATAGAATCATAGAATCACAGCATAGTAGGGGTTGGAAGGCACCTGGGAAGATCATCAAGTCCAACAACCCTGTTGCAGCAGGAACACCTAGGACAGATCACACAGGAATGCATCCAGACGATTCTTGAAAGTCTCCAGAAAAGGAGACTCTACACCTCTCTGGGCAGCCTGTTCCATTGCTCTGTCACCCTCACAAGTACAGAAGTTTTTCCTCATGTTGAGGTGGAACTTCCTGTTTTGTAACTTGGTGTCGTTTCCCCTCATCCTGTCACAGGGCACCACTGAAAAGAGACTGGCCCATTCTTGACATCACCCTTCACATATTTATAGATGTTAATAAGGTCGCCTCTCAGTCTTCTCAAGACTAAACAGCCCCAGTCTCTCAGCTTTTCCTCATATGACAGATGTTCCAGTCCCTTAATCATCCTTGTGGCCTTCCATTGGACTCTTTCCAGTATATCCCTATCCCTCTTGAACTGGGGAGCCCAGAACTGGACACAATACTCCAGATGTGGTCTTACGAGGGCAAAGTAGAGGGGGAGAAGGACCCTCCTTGACCTGCTGGCCACACTGTTCTTAATGTATCCTAGGATATTATTGGCTCTCTTGGCCACAAGGGCACATTGCTGTCCCATGGATAACTTGTTGTCCACCAGGACCCCAAGGTCCTTCTCCATGGGGCTGCTTTCTAGCAGGTCAACCCCTAATCTATATCGGTGCATGGTGTTTTTTCTCCCCAGGTGCAGGACTCTACACTTACTCTTGTTGAACTTCACGATGTTCCTCTTTGCCCAGTTCTCCAGTCTGTCTAGATCTCGCCGAATGGCTGCACAGCCTTCAGGTGTATCAGCCAATCCTCTCAGCTTCGTGTCATCAGCAAACTTGCTGAGGATACACTATATCCCCTCATCCAGGTCATTGATGAAGATGTTGAGTAAGACTGGGCCTAGTATTGACCCCTGGGGAACACTTCACTAGTCACAGGTCTCCAACTGGACTCTGCCCCGTTGATCACAAAACCCTCTGGGCTCTGTTGTTTAGCCAGTTCTTGTTCCATCTCACTGTCTGCTCTTCTAATTCACACTTCCTGAGCTTATCCACAAGGATGTTATGGGAGACAGTGTCCAAAGCCTTCCTAAAGTTGAGGAAGACAACATCCACTGTTCTCCCTGCATCTGTCCATTCTGTCACATCATTATAGAAGGCTATTGGATTACTCAGACATTATTTCCCCTTGGTCAATCCATGCTGGCTACTCCTGATAACCTTCTTTTTCTTCCATGTGTTTAGAGATGACCTCTAGAATAAGCTGCTTCATCATCTTTCCAGGGATGGAGGTGAGGCTGACCAGTCTGTAGTTACTTGGGTCCTTTCTTGTCCTTCTTGAAGACTGGAGTGACATTAGCTTCCCTCCAGTCCTCAGGCACCTCTCCCATTTTCCAGGTCTTTTCAAAGATGATGGAGAGTGGTCTAGTGATGACTTCTGCCAGCTCCCTCAGCAAACATGGTTGCATCCCATCAGGGCCCATGGATTAGTAGATGTCCAGTTTCCTTAACTCATCTTTAACCTGATCTTATTCAATCAAGGTAAAGTTTTCATCACTCCTGACTTCTTCTGTGGTCTTGAAGGTTTGGGAATCCTACGGGTCAGCTTTAGCAGCAAAGACTGAGGCAAAGAAGGCATTAAAGTAATTCCGCCTTCTCTGTATCCTCCATCACCAGGGCACCTGCTTCATTCAGCAGTGGGCCCGCATTTCATCTGGTCTTCCTTTTACCTCCAATGTACTTGAAGAAGCCTTTCTTGTTGTCCCTGACTTCCCTTGTTGTGTCCCTACACCCTCTGACTACATTCTTGTATTCATTCCAAATGGTCAACCCTTTCTTCCATGATCTATTAACTTCTTTCTTCCACTTAAGTTTGTTCAGAAGTTCCCTGCTCAACCATGCAAGTCTCCTGGTTCTCTTACTTGATTTCTTACTGTTTGGGACACTTCGACCTTGATGAGGTCATGCTTGAATACTGACCAACTCTCTTGGGCCCCCTTTCCTTCCAGTACCCTACCCCATTGGATTTCTCCAAGCAGTTTCTTGAAAAGGCCAAAGTTAGCTCTTCTGAAATCCAGAGTTTTGACTCTGCTAGATGCGCAGTACCTGCTTCACGTGATTCTGAACTCTACCATTTCTTGGTCACTACAACCAAGACTGCCCCCAACCTTAATGTCTTCTACTATTCCCTCCTTTTTGTCAATACTAGGTCTAGTAGTACACCTCTCCTTGTTGGTTCCTCCACCACCTGAGTCAAAAAGTTATCATCAATGCACTGGAGTAACCTCCTGAACTGTATTTGCGTGACTGTGTCGTCTCCCCAGCAGATATCAGGGTTGATTGAAATCCCCCATGAAGACCAAGGCCTGTGAATGTGAGGTGACTCTCAGATGTCTGTAGAAGGCCTCATCAACATCCCCATCCCGATTCAGTGGCCCGTAATAAACACTCACAATTGTGTCCCTTGTATTAGCCTGCCCCTTAATCTTCACCCATAGTCTCTCAAGCCTTCTCAGACCACAGAAGAAGTCAGGAATGATGAAAACTTTACCTTGATTGAGTAAGATCAGGTTAAAGATGAGTTAAGGAAGCTGGACATACCTATTCTTCATCTGCCCCCAGTGACAGCTCAATACATTCCAGTTGCTCTCTCACATAAAGAGCAATTCCACCACCTCGCCTTGCTGGTCTATCTTTCCTAAAATTGACAAGTTTATTTTAAGAGCTCTATAAATTCACCAAGCAAAGCTATATACCATCTTTGACCAGTAAAAAAAAAAAAAAAGTAAAGTTATTCCCTTGCAGAATATTTAAAGGCTGTACCTGTGTTGAACATTTCCAGCATGGATGGCTTCTGGTGGAACTCTCCATGGACAGCTTACTCTTCCTCCAGGAAGTCGTTTGAAATCAAACTGGCAGCAGATTTTTGGATCTGGACCACAGGTATGAGGAACATCATAGCTATAGAAAGGCATCATATGACAAAGGATATCTGTACTGGATCCCAAATCTGGAATTAAACAGAGTATACACAGAGCACAACTTTAAAATAAACACTTTCAGATTTGCCAAAACTAAGTCAGTTCCATAGCACAACATTTGAATTGCGTGGCTTTAGCAATAGCTGGATTTCTTGAACACTTAACTACAACACACTAACAGTACAATTCTACATACTTGTGGATATGATTCTGTGTGATAGAATTCTAAGCACTTACAAGACCACCTTTGTAATCCTTACTTTTCTATCAAGACAGTCCATTCCCTAAAGTTTAACCCATGAGAAGCAGAGATCTACACACATTTTGTCAAGTCTCAAAAGCAGATCTTTCAAAATTTAACTTTAAAGAGAACTTGAAGTTCTCATGGAACTTAAAGTTAAGTTTACTCATTTGGCAAACCTTCTAAATGTTGATTACCTATTTTTAGCAGTAACGACTGAAGTAATTTTATGCTGAAAAAAAGCCATGAATGCTGTAGTTGTGCCACATAACCTTGCTCCCAAGCATGTCAACATTACATATGAATATACTCTATAAAAACCTAACAGCATATGTCTTCACAGTTCCACTGCAGACCTTTCATTGAAAAACTCCTATTTTACTACTACTTACTTATTACTAAAAAGGTAATATTCCATAAATATACGCACTTACTTTTCAACTATAGGAGTTATCTTTATCTTAGGTACCATGTCTACATATTACGCCAAATAAGTGTACAGATGTGTGTGTCACATATCTTTGATATGTATCTATTTTGAAAAGCTTTCTTTTGAAGCCCAAACACTAGCTCATATAATACATATTATTTACGTATGTAACTATTTAGGAAAAAGGCCTGCCAATTAAGTAATCTGTACACTGACTGGCATACACCAATTCAAAGAGAAACCTCTGAAGTGTTAGTGTCTGACAATTCTTCCACAGTGGTATGTTTTTCTCAAGTCAAGTTTACCTGTGCAGCAGACTGCTTTCTCTGAACACTCCCCTTCCTACCATTTTCGACTAAGAACACAGTGGAACTAAAAATCTTCAACACCATCACCACCTTTCAGTATTAACTATTAAATATGTATTAAATACATTTGTTTGACCCTGTATTGTTAGAGCAGTGACAAGTTAGCTTACTTTTAAAAACAGAAGACAAAACCTCAACTTCATACATTAATCATAAAACTTATTGGTATGTTGACACAGTACAAAGCAAAACTAATATTCATACAGGAAGGTTCATTCAGTTACAAGGCACATGAGTTTGCTAAGTTATAATCACTACATTACCAAAGAAAGCTTTCACCCTCTGCATTGTATAAATAATAACAAAAAAGCAATTCTATTTATTCTAAGACTTTAGATGATCATGTAATTGTAAATTATAATATTTTTCATCTATTTTTCTAAGTAAAGATAACCTACAAACTTTAAATCCATGGAAAGCTATTGCAAGTAATATCACTAATTCACACCAGCTGAGGAAAATTGGTTGCTTGAAAGCTTTTCCTTACTAAGAACATAAACAAGACAGATCTCTCCATCTTCAAGTATTCACTTTTGGCATTTTTTTTAATATCTCCAAGAGAAATCCCTTAATTTCCACATAGTAGGAGGAAGAAAGTAACGACGTGAGAAAAGGAAAAAGAACGTTACACCCTATTTACTTTTTTGATATATGTCATAGTTTAGGCCAAGCCAGCAACTAAGCACCATGTGGCCACTCGCTCACTCCTCTCTCCCCTGGTGGGATAAAGGGAGGAGAATCAGAGGAAAAAAGTTAAACTCGCTGACTGAGACAAGGACAGTTTAATAGAACACTACAAGGAGAGAAGAAATAATATGAACAATAATGCCACTAGAAGAATATACAAAGCAAGTTATTCACAAGGCAGTTTGCTCACCACCTGCAGCCCAGTGCCCAGCCTATTCCTGAGCTGCAATCTCACACTCCCCCTACCGATTTTCCTGGTTTATATACTGAGCCTGACACTATATGGTATTGAATATTTCCTTGGCTATTTCATGTCAGCCATAGTGGCTGCATCCCTAGCTTTTTGTGAAAATCCAGGATAATACACTTATAATGAATGTGGAAGCACAAATTAAAGAAACAGGAAGATTAGAGAAACAATGGATATAACAGAGTGTTTATATTCAACCTCTTTCCTGACACACAGGTCCTTGCATTCCCTGTTATTAAAAGAAAAATTAAATCCCCCAAACCTTATCTAGATGACTTTTTAACAGAACTGCAAGCCCGAAATTTTCAAGTCTAGACTAACTTCTTTAAATAACCTGTTCTGTAAAGATTTCCATAGTATTTCAAGTTATTTCCATCTTTTACGTGTGTAAATTAACAAAATTAATTGACATAAAGGAAAAACACATACCCCAGCTCTGCCTCCAAAAAAATTCTAGTGTCTTCTGCATTGCAAACTGTTTTTTAACTGAGTAATGAACTCTCTGTATAAGCATATTGGAAAATCCTGTGCGTTTCAGAAGGTAGGCCATTGTTGGTGAATGCCCAAAAGGATCAATTGCCCAAGCAGACTTTGGTTTTACTCCTGTTGACAAAAGAAAAAAGAAGGGAAGAAACTTTTACTTATTAATTCAAAGAAAGCTACAACAATGTATAAAATCAGAGCACTACAGATAAAATTTCCAAGATAAATCATAAAAACACAGCTGAGTATTAAGCCTCCTGCAGAACGCACTCTGGAATTAACAAGCTAGAATTAAAACAGGCAAACAAATAACAAAAGCAAAAACAAAAAAACATCTTGGAGTCAAGGCATTCTGTCTAACTACATAAAAAAACTGGGATTACTACTCTACACTGGTACTCTATTTCAATTGTCTCAAATATCTTTACATGGAATCATAATGAAAAACATCTCCTTTTTCACTTGAACTAGTTTACAGATGTTACACTTGGAAAGGAAAGCTGAAAGGAAAGCTGGAAGAAAATGGAGTTGGATTGATATTCCAGCGTTTTGAATTTTCACTGTAATTTAAGTAACATTAACCTTTGTTGATTTTTGAACTTACTTTTTTTTCCTCTGATTTATTTGGTTGGCTATCATTAGAATAAGGTTAACTAATACTGTCTTTTCCCTGAAGTTCATACTAAGAAATAAACGTGCTATATCTAACTCTTTATAAACAGATTCTTCAACATGGTTCATTAGCCCCATTTTTACTGTCTTACCAAAAAAACAGTAAGGAATGTATTGCCCTTTTTTAAGCCTTCCCTCCCCTCCCATCTCTTAATTATGTCAAGCTGTGTTTATGGAAATTGCAATCTAAGAAAAACATAGTGAAAGAGCTTTTAAAAATAATTTCAGTTGATTGGATGAAGTAACGTTAAATTCTTATTAAAACCACTGTACAAATACTTTCTGTACTTTCTCGACTTACAGAACTAAACAAAAAAAACCCTCCCAAAGCCACGGAACCAGTTCAGACAATGCTACTGCAGTCAGTAATTTCTCAAAATTTCAAAAGCGAGTAAGACTTTTTTTTACTTCTTGTATTAACACAGTTAAATTTTAGATCAAGCTACATACCAAGGTTCTTTTCTAGCCATTGATGTCCTTCTATCAGTTGGTCAATTAAAGCAAAATAATGAGAAGAGGCTTCATCAGGCATGACCCATCCTCCAGTTACTATTTCAAATTGTCCATCTTTTATTAACCTGAAAAATATGTAAATTGTGTTCAAAATCTTGCATATGAAAAATACACTCTTAAAAATAATTTTCTTAACACCCACTAAGTATTTAACAGCGACATGATGCCAAAATCAAAACTGCTTGTGCTGCTTCCATCACTGGGCTATGTTTTTTCAACTGAACAGGGAAAGAATGAATAGATGAAAAGTGAAATTTTTAATGCCTCTATGCAACAGCTCTACTACATGTGCCATAACATTTGGTATTTTTAAATCAGGAAGAAGGTTATTTTCCGCATACATCACAAAAATAAAACTGTGTGTGCCACAGTACTGAAGGCCAATTGAGTGCGATGCCTAGACATTACACATTTCAAGCACTACTACTATCTCCCTGTCCTTGATCTAGTGTTGTTTTTATTGTTTTAGAGAGCTGACAGAAATTCAAAATTTTTTGTATCTATAAAGGCTTCAGACCATCTGACTCATTGAAATGCCTTCCCAAAACAGACCACAGGATGGATGATCCAGTCTCTCTATTAAGATGTCAGAGAACATGTTTCCAGCATCAGATGGACCCTGCAGTTAAATTATGTAATTTCAGCACTTACATTGTACACTAGTATATAAATGTTTAATGAATTCAAGAAAGAAATATTGTCAACTTATAAAACCTTAGTTGTATTATAGATAATACCCATAAAAGTAATGAAAAACATACAGAAAAAACAGTCTCCAATGCAGCTTGTCTCACATCTCTTTCCCCTGAAGAAAGGACTCTGTTCCCCAGTGACTATTATATACTGTTTATTGTTTACCATGGGATTTTTTTATGCCAAAAACCAACAGCAGTGCTATAATACAGATGCACTGTACATACGTTTTTAAATAGATAGTTTTCTATGTCATTCCCAAGATTTCCACCATTACCTAACCTTTGCAGCTGTGAAGCTCTCAAGACCTTAATTTATACTGTAACCCATGCATCTTGAAAGGGGCTTGAGAAAGTGGGCATCACGGAGATGAGCTAAGAATTGTCAGATTCTGTCTTAAACCAAAGTAAAAAAAAAAAAGCAACTTAAAATAAAACAAAAAAACTTTTTGAAAACTTTAAACTATAGGTCCTTACTTCAAGGTTAACCAAGCAGTATGCTTTTTGTCTCAATGTCTAGGCAAACCTTGTACTTCTGTATTACATTTTGACTTATGATTTTAAAAAGAACTTTGAAAACCAAAGGTGTAGAGTATGTACTACCTTCCAATTTAAGCAGCTGCGTATTTATAAAAAATACACAAAACATTTACAAACAAAAAAACCTCATTTCATAATTGTATTATAACTGAAGAAAAAATTACCATACATAAAATAGCTAATATGAAAGATTTTTTATTCCATTGCCAACACTTCAGTGTGACCTCAAATAAAGCTTATTCTCACAACTCCTTTACAATTTGAATGACACCTTCATGGTTGTACATGGAAATTTTTTGTCATTTTTTTCAGCACCTCAGTAATTTGGTTTCACTTCTCTACATAGATTTTCATTTTGTAGCTGGAAAAATACAAACCAAGGCCAGAAAATTGGAACTTGAATAGCTGGTTATTCTAGCAATTCTGCATTGTAACAAGTGAAATCTCAAGTTTACAGTGTAGTTAAATACACAAAGTTTCAGAATATGCCACAAGGAATGTAAGAAATAGTTCAGTGTTCAAACCTTTGAACGGTATCTTTTTTTTGGCTATCTATTCCATCCCACCATTTTGAAAAGTAAGACATTTCAGACCACATAAATTTCCTTTGGTTGTCTTCTTGCAGTTTTATAACCATATTATTTAAGATATGCTGTGTCTGATCTCTGAAGTAATCATCAAAAGTTTTCAGCCAACCTAAGAAAAAAAAAAAAAAGAAACTTAAGTTGCTTTCAACTGTCTTAAGAGACCTGCCTTCTTCTCACTACCCACAATACCCACCAAAGTGAAGTATTTTCTTAAGCTGAACTTTATACCCTGTGGACAGCTTGAAGTGCTAAAATCTCCAGAATTTTGTTCTTACAAAGTGTAGATGTTTTATTTCCTAAACATATACGGAATATTAGACTTTCTAAATCTATCCATAGCACTCACAGATTTAAAAAATTGTGGATTATTTTTTTAAGCACAAATTAAGTAGTTGAAAAGGAAGATGTACATATCTGCAAACTGAGCTTCCCCAAAAACTTTGATGGGGGTTCCTCATCTCTCATATCAGGAGGAATGTAGCATCTACTAATAAATCGTCTTCCCTGCCGAAGTCCTATTCCCAACACACACCCCCAACACGCCCTAATTCTTTCTGCAATGTCTTATCTCTTCTTTTGAGTCATAAAGCACTCCATCACCCTACTTTGTGTAAAAGAATAAAACCCAAATTCTTACTAGCAGCATCTTACACCTACAGCTTAAGCAGAAAATTAAGATCCATTAATGGTATCCCACAGACATTAAGGATAAAAAAATAAAATGGGGGCAAACAAAAAAGCAGTAAGCCCTGCAGCACATGTTCAGAATCATTTAAGAATGAGAGGTTTGTTAGCAATGACTGAGAAAATATATATGTTGTACCTGCATCCGTCATTAGAAAACATACCAGTGAGAAAGACAAGGTAACAGAAAAAACAACTTTAACCACGTATCCAGACCTCATAATGCAGAGCCTTCAGTGAAATTATTTAACCTCTTACTAAGACCTTACATGACAAAGTACATGCATTTTCCTTCCCTGAACCTGGAAGGGACATGTAATTTCTGTAACTGGAAAAAAGAAGCAGATAAGCTTCTGTCACATGTTGCTACTCTTCATATCTGCTCTTCTTATGTATGACCATTTTCATTCAAGAGCTTCCAAAGCGGACTCACTAGCTGAGTATATGGAAGTATCACATACAACAGAGTAACTACTGGAGAATGCAAGTGAGGTTTCACAATGGCCCTATAGCATCTATCCACATTTTAAGATTTTGTGAAAGCCTCTGCATGATGTGAGGATTGTATTCCACACAAATACGAACACAGTGATTCCACTCTGATTTGCCATTTCTGATCTGCAGAGGTACTGCCATTCTAGCACAATGCCATTCTGTTAGTAAGATACAGAATTAGGTGGTTCTGGAACGAGACGATACTGTTTCAAGGAAGTTACATAAATGCATAAAAAATTAGTATTAGAAAATAATTTTCAGTCTAATACAAGAAAATCATTATTATTGAATAGTCTGAATATTGATTCAGAAAGGATGTATTATACTTTATTTTAAGGAGAAAAAATAAATTATGTTAATCTTAGGTAGAAATACAGACCTAATATAATTTGACAATACGAACATTTTTTCCAGTTCACAGAAAATTGTTAATTACATTCAAATAAAGAAGCTTGTAATTAGGAATAATCACTAGACACTGTTGCACTCTTACTATAGTACTATTTTCAGGTTGCACTCTCACTTCATAATGGTCAAATTTTAATAAATTATTCAGAAACAAATAAAACCCTCCCTTTTTTACTGTGAAAATGAGGAAAGAAAACCGTAACGCTACAGAGGAAAAGTGCTACCTTAGAATCTTTTTTTTTTTTTTTAAACAGATATTTAGCGTCTAGAAGAATCACCACATCTCATATAAGTTTCTTTCTGAATAGAACACTAGGGTCTAATCCAATCTGTCCTTAGAGGGGAAAAATACATTTTGTCCAGTTAATATAAGAGCTTAAAATCTAAACTTAAAACATACTTTCTTTAGAGGCAAAGGAACATCTTAATACATAACTATTACACAAAAGTTTCATGAAGACTGAAAACAAAAATTGATGAAAAGGCTCAATTTATTTTTCTTTTGTGATCCTTTTAATAAAAATTTGTTGTGATCTCTGCCTATATTGGTGGGTTTTTTTGATAAACGCTTTAACTTAAACAACTGAGATCACATAACCAATTAATCTTTTTCAAAGCTCATTTATTTTTTGACAAATCAAATATATATTTTATTGATGTTTACATACAAAGATTAACATGTAGGAGACCAAAGATTTGTGGCTTTTTACCAGGAATTTCTTCTGCAAGAGACAATATCATGCTAGCACAACTGCAAGAGGATGAACTCATACAATCCCATGTTTTTCCTATACAGAAATGTAATAAATTATTTTAGAATTTTTATATTGCAGCAATAGAAGCAAACTTATACTGACTTACTACCCTTACATATTCTTGAAAAACTTAATAAACCAACCTAAACAAAGAAGCACAGAGCTAAATGAAAAAGCAGCTGGCATAAAAATACATATTGATGTAGGAATAGGAGTGTCCGGATTAGAGGCCCTTTGGTTTTAATAAATTCCATTTATTAACCTGTAGAGGAAAGGTATAAATGGTTAACTCACCAAACTTAACACACTTCAGAAAGTCCTAGAAAACACTTACATGTAATCACAGAATTAGTTGCAAGCCAACAGGAAGTCACCTGAAATTTAATTACCATACATCTGGCATCTGAACATAACTGAGTATTTTCAATTCAAAAAGACCTACAACAATTATAGAATCACAGAATGGTTTGGGTTGAGAAGTGGGGGTCCATGTCTCATCACCTTCACACTAAAATATCTCTTCCTAATGTCTAACATACATCTCCCCTCCTACAGTTTTAATCCATTACTTGTCCTCTTGCTACAAGCCCTTGTAAAAAGTCCCTCCCCAGCTTTCCTGCAGGCCTCTTTAGATACTGGAAGGCCACTATGAGGTCTCCTCAGAGCATTCTCTTCTGCAGGCTGAACAACCCCAACTCTCTCAGCCTGTCTTCAGAGGAGAGGTGCTCCAGCCCTTGGATCATCTTCATGGCCTTCCTCTGGACTACTCCAGGAGCTCCATGTCCTTCTTGTGCTGGGGACTCCAGACTGGACACAATACTCCAGCTGGGGTCTCACAAGAGCTGACCGGGAATCAACTTCCTTGACCTGCTGGCCATACTTCTTTTGATGCAGCCCAGGACATGGTTGGCTTTCTGGGCTGCAAGCACACATTGTCAGCTCATGTTGAGCTTCTCATTGACCAACATCCCCAAATCCTTCTCCTCAGGGCTGCTCTCTATCCATTCTCCACCCAACCTGTAATTGTACTTGAATTGCCCCACCTCAGCTGCAGAACCTTGCACTTGCCCTTATTAATTCAACTTCATTACTTTGGCATGGGCCCACCTCTCCAGCCTGTCACAGTCCCTCTGGATGGCCTCCCTTCCTTCCAGCATCTCAACCACACCACACAGCTTGGTGTTGTCAGCAAAATTGCTGAGGGTGCACTCAAGTGCACTTGGATATCAAGCTCTTTGAGTGTGACCTTCCAGCCAGTTCCTTAACCACCTAGTAGTCCATTCACTGAATCCATGTCTTTCGAGTTTAGAGATGAGGATGTCGTGCAGGACAATGCTGAACATTTTGCATATGTCCAGGTAGACAGTGTCAGTCGCTCTCCCTCTGTCCACTCACACTGTGAGCCCATTGTAAAAGGCCACATAAAAGGTATGATTTGCCCCTGGTAAAGCCATGCTGGTTGCCACCAACCATTTCATCATTTTCCATGTGCATTAGCAGAGCCTTCAGGAAGATCTGCTCCATGATTTTGCCAGGCACAGAGGTGTGACTGACCAGCCTGTAGTTCCCCAGGTCTTCATTTTTTCCTTTATGAAAATGGGAACTTCACCACCACCATTTTTCAAATATGATGCAAAGTGGCTTTGGAACTCCATCCACCAGTTCCCTCAGCAGCCATGGATGGATCTTGTCAGGTCCCATGAACTT
Source organism: Hemiprocne comata (assembly GCA_020745705.1). Classification (NCBI taxonomy): domain Eukaryota; kingdom Metazoa; phylum Chordata; class Aves; order Apodiformes; family Apodidae; genus Hemiprocne; species Hemiprocne comata. The sequence continues at coordinate 46,985,871 of CM036616.1, forward strand.
GTGCAGTTTCAGGTTCTTTAGATGTTCTTGAAACAGCTCTTCTACATTGGGTGAATGTTCCTTTTCCCAGTCCCTGCCTTTGCCTTCTGCAGCCTGGGTGGTGTGGCTGGAGCCCTTGGAGGTGAAGGCTGAGGCAAAGTGGTCACTGAATACCTTCTCCACATTCTGCATGACCAGGTCTCCTACCTCCTTCTGGAGAGGGACTACATTGTCCCTAGTCTTCCTTTTATCAATGATGTACCTGTAGAGGCTTTTCTTGTTGCCCTTGATGTCCCTGGACAGATTTAATTCTGTCAGGGCTTTTACTTTCCTAACCTGATCCCTGGGTGATTGGACAACTTATCTGTATTCCTCCCAGTCCTTGCTTCCAACCTCTAGACTTTACTCTTACACCTAAGTGTGTCCAGGAGCTCCGCATGTGTTCATGCAGGCCTCCTGGCATTCTTAGTCTGCCCTCCTCTTTGTTGGGATGCATTGCTCCTGAGCTTGGAAGAGGTGATCCTTGAGTATTAACCAGCTTTCTTGGGCTCATCTCTCCTCCAGGGCTTTATCCTATGGTACTCTACCAGGCCCTGAAGAGGCCTGTCTGCCTTCCTGAAGTCCAGGGTAGTGAGCTTGCTTTGCACCCTCCTTGTTGCCCTAAGGATCTTGAATTCCACAATTTCATGGTCATTGCAGCAAATGCTGCCCTTAAGCTTCATGCTGTCCACCAACCTATCCTTGTTGGTAAGAACAAGGTCCACCATAGCACCTTTTCTCATTGGCTTCTCTACCACTTGGAGAAGGAAATTGTCATCAGTGCATTCCAGGAACCTCCCGGATTGCTGGTGCCTTGCTGCCTTGTCCCTCCAATGGATATCGGTGTGGCTGAAGTCCCCTATGAGAACCAGGGCTTACGACACAAAGCTGCTCCTATGTGTCTATAGAGGGCCTCATTTACTCGATGTTCCTGGTCAGGTGGCCTGTAGCAGACACCCACTATGATATCAACTTCCCCTGTCTTCCCTTTAACCCTGACCCGTAAGCTCTCGGTCGGCTCTTCATCCATCTCCAGGCAGAGCTCCAATGAAGCCATCTTACTGGTTAGGATTACATTCTCCTGCATTTCAGGTGCTCTCCTGCTGCCCTGTGATTCTTCTCCAGGCCCAGGGCATCTATTACTGGCACTGGCCTCAAAGTTGTTGCAGTGGGATGGACTGAGAATGCAACTCTAGTTTAAAGCCCACTTTACTAAATTGGCAAGCCTATGGCCAAAGAGGCTGAAGGGGCACTTCCCACATTTTCTCCCTTTGATAGTTCTGTTTGGGTGGAGGTGCCAGTTACCACCAGGATGGATGGTACAGATCCCAGAGCCAGAGTGTGCAGGACTGGCCTCCACAAAAGCTATGTCTCTCACACAAATTGATTGCAATAGAGAGACCTAAAAGTCAAAGGAAAGAAAAAAACAAAACCAAAGTGGCAACAACCCGGGGGGGAGGGGGGGAGGTGGTGGGGCAGAGCAGCTGGGACTTACACAGGGAAGGGCAGAGACCCCTGCCCCTCTTGCTGTATGTGCAGCCAGGACCCAGCCTTTGGCTGGAACATGGCAAAATTGTCACAGGAGCCACAGGTAGGAGCTGAGGACTGAGCAGACAAAAGGCCAGACCAGCCTGAATGAGCATGTAAATAGGACAACCATTATGGATCATGATCGGTCATCAGCAGACATTGTTCTTCGCTGCTGGAAGAAAAGACAGAGAAGAAAAGAAGATAGAAGGAAAAGGAATAGGACAGAATCAAAAAAAGCCTCCGGTGGCTGGGGTGGAACTCCAGCTCCTGCACTCTGGGACTATTGCTATTCCCTGCTTCCTGCTTGCTCGCACTCCTGCCTCTGCTCTCGTGGAGCCTGCTTGCCGAGGAGCTGCGTGAAAGGAGCTGAAGAAACGGAAAAGAGAGCTAGAGCATACTAAAAAAGCTAAAAGAGATGGAATCACTGCTCGCTCCTCAAAACACTCCGTTATCAGTGCTCCCAGGCCACAGTGCAGCTGTGCAGCTCCAGCCACAGCCACTGCCTGCCCAGGCCAAGGCAGCCACCAGGGGCCATCATCGGCGCTGGAGCTCCAGTGTGTGGCTGCTCGTCGCCGTGTCCCGCTGCAGCTAAAGCCGCGCTCGCCGCCCAAGCCGCCTGCCCGAGCCACGGTCACTGAAAACTGCGCTCACCGAAAACCCGCTCTTAAAGCCACAGACGCCACCAAACCTGTCATTGCTTCTGAGTCTGCCAGAATCTTTCCTTTCTTTGTGTACTTTCCCCTGGGCAAAAGTAATCGGCCACATACACACAAGCACCTCGTCTGCCCTATACAAGAAACTCGCCGGGCACCCTACTCCCAACTATAACAGTGTTTCTTTCTTTCTCTTCACCTATCACAAGTCACACATCCGAAGTTTGTCTCCTGTAACTACATTTGCATATCCTCTCCCCCCCACACACTCCCTCTGCTCCAAAACTATTCTAGTGAAGTGGTATTTTAAACACAATCTCTGTGTTTGTGCTGGTGCACACGCACATCTGAGGTGGACCCACTGGGAAATTAAAACCAGCCAATTAGGGGCTATTCCTCCTCTAATTGAGGAGGAGAGAAGGTGCGATCTGTGTCTCAAGTTTTCCAGCCCGGGTCGAACTCAGACCACAACACAGAGCTGCAGTCTTGGCTCTCCATAAAGTGCTTCCCATACCTAGTCCAACTGCCTGACCAGAGCTTATACAAATTTTAAGCTGGTTAAAAAGGGCATTGTGCAAATGCCTCTTCAACACTGACATACCTGGGGCATTGGTCACCTCTCTAGGAAGCCTATTCCAGTGTTTGACCACCCTCTCAGTACAGAAACGCTTCCTAATGTTGTCTGAACCTCCCCTGACACAGCTTTGAGCCATTTCCGTATGTCCTGTCACTGGATGCCAGAGAGAAGAGATCAGCACCTGCCTCTCCAGTTATCCTCCTCAGCAAACTGGAGAGCAATGACTTCACTCCTCCGTCTCCTTTTATCCAAACTGAACAAACTCTATGTCCTCAGCACTTCTCACAGGACATGCCTTCCAGCCCTTCCACCAGCTTTTTTTCCCTCCTCCAGATGCATTTAAGGACCTTCACATCCTCCTTAAATTGTGGGGCCCAGAACTGCACACAGTCCTCAAGGTGAAGCCACACCAATGCTGGGACAATACCTTCTTTTTACCTGCAGATTATGCTGTGTTTAACTCACCCCAGGATGCAGGTTGCCCTCATGGCTGCCAGGGCATACTGCTGGCTCATATTGAATCTACTGTCGACCAGCAAGCTACCGCCAATCCCTCTCCACAGGGCTGCTCTCCAGACACTCCTCTCCCAAATTCATACTTGTGTCCAGAGTTACTCCATTGTAGGTGCAGAATCTGACACTTGCTCTCATTAAATTTCATGCCATTAATAGCTCTTAACCCCATGACTTAGAGAGGTTGTTCGATTTTGCCCAGAGCCATAAAGATTTTTTTTTTTACAAATTATCAAAAGCTGAACAGAACAATTAATACATTAATTTACAGTTGCTAGCTGTAAATCTATTACTACAGACTACCACATTAAATTTCTTTATTTTACATCTCAGTCCCAAGTATGACATAAGAATCTAATATAACTCAAGTTCATTCTTACGCTTAGCTACAAACTAGGAATTTGTTCCTAAGTTGAAAGAAATGGTTTACCAGTGTATTTGCTGTTTACAAAACGGAAAACAAGTCCCAGACAAACAACAAAGAAAACTAATAGAAAAACAGTAGTGACTGTGATTTGTTTTATCTTCCTATTAAAACAGAACATGAACATTAAACAGTAAACTTTCAATTTACAGTCCAAAACTTTTAAAAAGTAAAGTTTTCAGATGTCATTCAACTACCCTTTTTTTTTTTCTGTTTCAGCGTGTTCTCATATTTCGGAGGGTCAGACAACAGTCTAAATAAACTGTGTTCCAAATATACTCCACTCCATGGTGTATTAACAACACTAAACTTTTATGCTTAAATTTTCTTTTATCTTAACACTGCAGTTAACTTCACAAGGCTATACAGATTTCCTCCTGAGAAACACAGACTATTTTAAGTAATAAAAAAGGGTTAATGTGAGTGCTAGTAAGGTAAAGTTACCAATGTTATAATTAATGAAGTGTTAATAAAATAGTATATAAACCCGATATATGTGCATATGCACTTTCACACACATTTTTACTCAAGTGGAAATTGAGGGTGGGTGGAAGGGAGAGGGAAAATCTATTTTAGTCTCTTTTAATTCCACTTAAGAGCTGCTTGTACTAGATCTGTAGCAACCACTTTCAGCAATAAAAAACATCCATCTTTCAAGTCCATTTGTGCTGGTTGACAATACTGCTGTCCCTGAACAGGGTTGTCCCTTCTCGAGTTCAGCTGCCTAATCCACTTCAGGCAGGCACATGAAACTGCTGTTGAAGCACATGAGAGCTATCACAAGGGCTTTGCCAGCACAGAAGGTTATATGAACTGTTCATTAATCTGCTCCAGAAAGAAACACCACCCATCTGCAATGGCTAGAACCTCACACAACACAGCTATTTGTAAACTGAACATCTGTCTATGGCTTTAATCTGCACTGAGTGAGTCCCCCCCAAATCAGACACACTACTGAGGTGCTCAAATCTTCAAGTGCCAGCAACTAAAAGACAAATATGCCTGTCACTGATCAGAAGTGTGAAGGGGACCCATTCTCGCACCTGATTTCCCACTAACAGGTAAATATTTTAGCTACTGATAGGAGAAGTACAGAGACCCAAAGTCTGTAGGTCTTGGCTGATTTCATGTGGAAGCAGGTAACCCAGATTTAGAGGAACTTAGCAACCCATAAGTGATCAAAAAAAACAACAACTCTGAAACAAAGATCACTCACTTTCCCATGGATTCTATTTCAAGGCAGTTTCCTTGCCTTTTAGCTACAGATTCTTACTAGTATAACTTGTTATTTGCTGGAGATCATTTCCTTTGCACTATGCCTTTCAACCTTCTGGAGGAAATAAGTAATGTAACCATTACCTATACAAGAGATTCCAGCTCTTTCACATGCTTATTAATATGCAGTTTCATACTGCAGACGATTCCACAAAAATGTCTTCACCAAAAGTAGTACCAAAGTCAGGAGATTTCTATGCTATCATCCTTTGTAAAAGCAAACAGTAACCAGCGAAGCACAATCACCTTTGAAGATGAAACAGTTCATATTTACCAGGGTTAATTTTCAGTTTAAGCCTACTTGATACCAACTGAGCAGCCTGAAAAAGCTGGGAGATACCTGATTCTATGCATGAGGAGATGCAGATTTCTTGATTTTAGCTTCTGCTGCTGGAAGAACAGATACAATTTTATAGTAAAAGCATAAAGAACTTGGGTATTACGGAGGAAGGCTTTAGAAACTAAAACTAGTAAGAAAGGAAACTATCAAAGGTAAAAAACAATAGCAATTAATACTTCAGGCAAGTCCTTGGCAATAACCTATGTAGGAAAAAAGTTGAAACAGAAAGACGAGAAATGACTCTCATAACTTCACAAAATTCTTCAAACCTTATTATCGAAGGGGCAGCCACAGAGAGTACTTTTTTCTGAGAGCTGGAAGAACAAGTACCTTACTATAGATTGAATGAGTGACTCCTTCCAAGATAGGTATCTGAATGCTAGTAAAAAACCCATCTCTGAAGCTAAATTCATTATGGCCCACATCCTGTGCTTTGAAGAGGGCAAAATAGAAGCAGATTAAATTCCATTAAATGGAGTTCTCAAATGCACCAAAAGACAATTTAGATGTAAAATTACAGAATAGACAGTCATATCACAGACTCCAGGGTAAGTAGAAAAATTCTACAGGAAATTTCATGATTGGTAACATAAAAATTTAAACAGGAAAAGATGTTGGTGAGGCTACCTCTGCTTCTAGAGCAGTATCTATGCTTTATCTGTCTGGGAAGTTTAGTAATTCTGGTGACTCAAACTTTTTTTTGGAGAGGATGGAAGGGGGCAGGGTGTTCGTTTTTTCTGGTGGTAATGGTTTGTTTTTATTTGGGGTTTCTGGTTTGCTGTTTGGATTGTGGCTGGAGGGGTGTTTGGCTATGTTTTTTTACTTGTTTCTTTGGGGCTTTTTGGGGGAGGTTTTTTGGTTGGGTTTTTTGGTGTTTGGTTAGTTTTTTTAAACTCAGGCCAAGAACTGAAACCTGACAGAGAAGAATGCTATACACAGAAATTGTCTCTGGACCTGAATAAAACTCTTGCCATTCTCTGACCTTCCAAAAGAAAGTGTTAATTTCCAGCATCATTGCAAATACATAGTGAAGTTCAAGACATTCCTCACTGACTGAGGAGTGTCACTTAGTAACTTGCCATCTTAATTTCAAGTCTAATAAGAGATGTGTCAATCTTCCCAACATTTTCACTATTTTTGGGGCCCTTCTCATAGAAGCAATATAGAGCTATTCAGTCTGCTAGCCCCAAAAAAACCCATCCAAAAATCTAGAGGCTCTGATGAAGCCTCCTCCAGGATAATCTGGTATTGACAGCCTTTGCTATAGGACAGCTGAGCCAATAACAGCCTCAAGACTTGCTTGGCATACAGTGAGGGAGAATGTAAATTGTCGTGACAGGTGTTTGCATCTACCAAAATAATTTTGATGCAAAAAGGGTCCAGTAACTTCAATACCAAAATTTCTTGGAATATGAGTGCTCAGTGGACCATTTTTAGTAAGAAGAACTAGTAGCACAGGATGAATCAAACACTAGATTAAGGCACCGAACACCAAAGTTTGTCAGACATAAAAGGTATTGGCTATAAAAATTCACCACAGCTGCTTATAGGAGGCAAGACAAGAATACACATGTGAAGAAGAATGCAGAAGGTTAGAGATCAGAAAGCTAGAGGTTTGCTCCAAAGAGTCCTTCTAGGATGGCAACTGAAACTGGTTAACTCTGCATAGAGTTGTGACACAACAGGCCAGGCACCACAGAGTAAATAAGCCCAAACATACTCTGTTTTGGAAGACAGTCACAGAAGGACTATAAATGAAAGTAAAATAGGTTGGGTTTTTTTACAGGATAAAACCAAAATTACTAGAACCTGTAGGGGAAAAAAAAAACAAAACAACAATGCCAGAACACTGAGCTCCTACCCAGCCTCATTACTTGAATGGACACCAATGAAGTTTCTGCAGAGCTCTTCTCAGCTCCCCTCAGGACATTCCTATGCGGCTCCCAAGCCTTGTGCTCTTGTAGTGCAACCTCAACCTGCACTGTGCAGGCAGTCTATGTTCAATCCAGCTAAAATAATCTCAGGAGAACATATGCAACTCTAGACAACTGGCGTATAGTAGGATGCTAACTGCCTTCCCCCAACTAGGATAGCATCCTACTAGTTTAAGCAGAAAGAAGAGAGAGAGGTAAAATCCATAACCCTTATAATAAGAACTAAGAGAATAAGTTCTGTACATTCCTTTAAGGTAGTTTCATTAGATAACTGCAGAGACTGTGGTTTACTTCTAGGAAAGTTTTCAGAACAATCAGACAGGAAAAAAATGGACACAGGTTTAAACAGTTCTACAAGAAGGCAAATCAAGGTTTACACTGTCATTATTTTCTCTGAATATTTTTACTATACCCATAATTTAATATTTTAGCTGTCCTAACTGGACAATGCAGTCCCTCCATATTCCAGTGTCTATTTTCTTTGAAAATAATAATAATTATAATAAAATAAAAGCCACTTATATTGTAACTGCTGTTATCTTACCTCACTCAGAACCACAGTACTTAAAACAGCAAATTAAATTGTAAGAGATACAAAGTATAAAATTTAAAATTGCTGAAATTGTGGCTTTCCACAGTAATAAGAAGCTTCATCACCTTATGTTGAGTGCACATGTACCAGGAGTATAACATAGCAGTACAATTCACTGCTTTTTGGTGTATTTGGAAGAAGTTAAATTATGTAAGCATACTAGAGATTTCAGTTTAAATCCAGACTTTGTATTATTCCACTACAGATCAGGGTGCGCACAAAACAGTAAAGTCACACACAAAACTAAATAGAAATAGCAATATATTTCTTAACTCAAAAGCCTCTAGATACCCAAAATCAAGTTAAAATATTACCTGGGTCATTATGTGAGTGAGGCACAACAAAAACTTGAAGCGGTTCACTGTCCCATTCATTTTCACTGTATGTGATATCAAATCCTTGTTTCCACACGCCACCATCTGGATTATCGAAAGGAAGAATGTCATAGACATCTAACATCTAAAAAAAGAGGAAAAGGCATATAAAACATGAATTCACAAAGACAGTTCTACTATTAAAAACTAAAGCTGTCTTCATAAAAAATGGATCAAGCTTATTCATTGCATAGAGTGTCAAATGAATAGAAAACTGGCAAATGACAGCAAGTTTCAAGTCACACTAGAACACCCAAGACAGCTGGCAGGAAGAGCAGCAGTTGGCAGGCCATGTTCTGAGCAAAATGAAATTCAAGAGATAAACAGTAGGATTAAGAGCTTGAAGTCACAAAAATTATGACAGCTGACAATGGCATTGGGGCAGGGGGGCACAGGATTATACACAATAGCACAACATACTAAATACGGGAATGCAGAAGATTAAGACAAAATAAGCAAGTACTGAGAACGCATGACAACATGAGAAATTGTGGCAAAAGTCCAAAAGGGAACTGAAAGAAACTATGAAGGAAAAAATATCCAGAACTATAGAGCCAACACTATTCTGCATTGGTGAGGCCGCATCTGGAATATTGTGTTCAGTTGTGGGCCCCACAGTTCAAGAAGGACAGGGAACTGCTTGAAAGAGTCCAGTGCAGAGCCACCAAGATGATTAAGGGAGTGGAACATCTCCCTTATGAGGAAAGCCTGAGGAAGCTGGGTCTCTTTAGCTTGGAGAAGAGGAGAGTGGGGGGCGACCTCAAAGTTTACAATTACGTTAAGGGGGAGTGTCGGGATGATGGAGCCAGGCTTTTTTCAGTGACATCCAGTGATAGGACAAGGGGCAATGGGTGCAAACTGGAGCATAGGAGGTTCCATGTTAACGTGAGAAAGAACTCCTTTACTGTGAGAGTGACAGAGCACTGGAACAGGCTGCCCAGAGAGGTTGTGGAGTCTCCTTCGCTGGAGACATTCAAAACTCGCCTGGACAAGTTCCTGTGTGATGTGCTCTAGGTGACCCTGCTCTGGCAGGGGGGTTGGACTAGATGATCTTTCAAGGTCCCCTCCAACCCCTACGATTCTGTGATTCTGTGAACTGCTTTAACAAAACTCTTCATGTATTTACTGTTGCCCAGTACACTAATTACACAAAGAAGGACCTATTTCACACATCAATGCAAGTAAGAAAGTCACAGGTAAATAAAGCAACTCATTTAAGTAACTCTAAAGTTCCTATATGAACTGTAGATACCAGCAGATAGCTTCAAAGAGAATCTTCGAATGTGAATTCAGACCAAAGTTACCACATCCAACTTTTCTTCTTTTTTTTTTAGAAAAGAAGGCAGACTTTATAAGCATGAACTATCATCTGGACAAGCCTTTTATTTGGACTACAGTTTAATGTGAACTTTAGTTTAGTTCTAACCCCATGTTAATATACAACTGTACACGATAAACTTTCTTTCACAAGAACTGCCTACAGGAGTAATTTACCACATGAACACCACAACAGTGAAAACTTTGGAGTAGTACACTGGTTTCTGTCTTTCTACAAAACTTTAGAAAAATACAGACTTCTGAAACAAACATCTAACTAAAGAAGTTTACGTCTTGTGATGGATAGACCTTGGCTGGCTGCAAAACAGCCAAGCAGCTGCTCTCTCACTCCCCCTCCTGAACAGGACAGGGGGAGAAACAAGATTAAAAAGCTCATAGGTCAAGATAATGACAGGGTGATTACTTACCAATTACCATCACAGACAAAACAGACCCAAATTAGAGCACATTAAATTATTGCAAATTAAAACAGAGCTGGATAGCGAGAAACAAAGGCAAAATTAAAATACCTTCTCCCCATCCCTCTTCTAGCCCCGTTCAACTTCACTCCTTCATTCCCAACTTCTCTATGGCCCCCACCTGAAGTGGTGCAGGGGTATAGGGGCTACATGAGTGCATAATGGTTCTTCTCAACTGCTCCTTCCTCCTCACACTTTTTGGCAGTTCCAGCATGGGGTCCCTTTCACAAGCTGCAGTCCTTCATGAACTGCTTCAGCACAGGATCCTCTGCACAGGCTACACTCCTTCAGAAACTTCTCCAGTGTGTCTCCTCATGGGCCACAGTTCCTTCTGAAAATATCTAGCTGCTCTGGCATGGGCTCCTCCCTGGAAAATACTTGCTCCATGGTGATTTCCCCCACCTGTTTCAGTGGCTGAAGCATCTTCTCCCCTTCTTCCTTCAATAACTTTGGTGTTTACAGGGTTGTTTCTCCCACTTTTTTTTTTCCTTATACCTCACTCACATGCAGCACTTTCCCCCTTCTTAAACACGGTCCTCCAGAGATGCCACCACCCTTACTGATGGAGGGCTCAGCCATATCCTGCACTTGGTCTGTTTTGGAGCTGGCTGGAACAGCTGTGTCCAGCATGGGGCAGCACTGGCCTCTCCTCACAGACACCAGCCCTGCAGCCAACACCTGGGTACCTGCACTCAGTACATTCCAACCTTGCCTCTGTGAAACACATAGTTAAGAACAACAAATTTTAAAACACTCAATCAATAAAATATACATTTATCACACCCTCTTCACAAACTTCTATTATGTCTACAAAAAAAACTTCCCAAACCAAAATCAAAATTACACAACAATGAAAAAGTGGAAATTTTACACACACAAAAAACCTACATCCTTTCTCCCTGTTACAACAGCAAAAGAATTCCCACAGTTATTTCACTCTGGCAATACCACTACCATTCCAAATTACTGGTCCTTGCCTCACATTCCTCAAGCCCCAGGTTGGTTGCAAAAAAGGACTGCAGTGGGTTGACCTTGGCTCAGTTGGCATCTGGCCAAACACCAACCCAGCCACAGTCAACCCACCAGAGGCCTCTGGCTTAAGATAAAAGATGTAGTAAGTGATGTTAGATGGGAATGCAAACCACTGCAATCCTAGAACTAGCAGAGCCTCAGCTGGGCTTACAATGTCCATATGCCAGACAACTAAAGCTTGAGTGAGATCTCCTTGTCACGTCACTACTTCACCAGGATTGCTTCTACGTTTGGACAATACTGCTTAAAGGAAAGTAGAGGTGAAATACTCGTACATCTATGCATTCTGTATGGCCAGCTTGAAGGGATCAAATAAGGTTTACAATGAAAGTAACCTAATGACATTTTCATGCTTTTCTAAAATGTGATTTTGAGAAACTAGTATTTCTGTGAAATGCAACCTTCTGAAGAAAATCAAATGCAGTCTGTAAATTTGTCCGTTACCAATGAGTGATCTGAAGACTGATAAACTCTTAACGTTTCAAACATGAAAACATTTGTTTAAAAAACAACAATTCACGGAATAGCCCACATTCCTATGAGTTTCTCACAGCTGACGCCTGAATTGCACAAGCAGCTTTCTGCAGTCTGCAAGATACCAGCTTTTATAGTTCATAACATACATAATTTTTCCCTAACATCTATTACCTTAGAGTTACCTTAAGCCATGCTCCTGTGATTAGATACTTAAGAGCTGAAATCTGCAATTCAGGAAATAGATCTTGGCATCTTAATCAACAATTGTCTGAAATAACTGTCACAATGACCTGACCCATCATCTGGAGAGGTTTTTGCCTGCCAGGGGTCTGGATTCCAGATGTTTTGGAGAAACTGTCAAAGATTGTCCAACTTGCAGACTACTGCCCTTTACCAATGATAATGCCAGTGGCAATCCAGACTGCATGAAAAGTGACTGTAGAGCTCTGGGTTAGCAATCAAGGTCACAGACACTCAGACTGTATCTTCTTCAAATTCCATCAGCAAGGGATGGGGTGTGCTGCGAGGACAATGTGATAGTAAAAGTCAACAATTGGCCTCAGAGCTGGTGTTGGCAACAGGTTTTGGGTTTCTATGGCCACGGGACCCTGTTTGCAGATCAGTGTCTGCTTAAGAGAGAAGAGATCCAACTCACTAAGTGGGGCAAAGGTATCTTTGGCAGGAGGATTACTGACCTGTAAGGGAAAGCTTTTAGCTAGGAATAAAGGGGAAGGGAGAGAGTTATCAGCAGCCTTGCGAGGGAGAGATGAACAGAAGTAATGTGACACAAAAGGATTTTTTAAAAAAGTAAATAAATAAATCAACAAAACAAGGCTTAAGCAGGTTAACTGCCAGCATTTGCATGTAAACAAGAAGGTGACTACAAGACACAGAGAAATTCCCAAAATCCCTTCTGGGAAATCAGCATGCCGAGGTGTCTCTCAAAGTACACACACCATGGGGAATAAAAAGGATGAGTTAAGAGACCTGGATGCAGTTACAAGCCTACAATTTTGTCAGGATCATAGTGGGATGACTAATGACTGTAAAGTTCCAACAGAGGGATACGAGATCTTGATGAAAGACAGGTCAGGAAGACAAGAACACAGTTTGCCTCTATGTGAGAGTGCAACTGGTGTGCATGGAGCTCTGCTGGCAGACGGATGAGAAAACCACTGAGATGAAAGAGCAGATCAGTATGGTGACATTGTAGTGGATGTCTGCTATAGGTCACCTGACCAGAAAGAGCAAATGGATGAGGGTCTCCACAGACAGACAGGAGTAGCCTCACACTTTCTAGACTTGGTCCTCATGGGGAACTTCAACTACCCTGGTATCTGCTGGAGGGACAACACAGCAGGGCATAAACAATCCAGGAGATTCCTGGAGTGCATAATGATAACATCCTGACCCACATGATGGAGCAGCCAGTGAGGCTGCTGGACCTCATACCTGCTAGTGATGAGGTGCTTGTTGGGTCTGTGAAAGTGAAAGGCAGCCTTGCCTGCACTGACCATGAGATGGTGGAATTCAGGACTCTTCAGAGGAGGGAGAAGGGCAAAAAGCAAGATCACATCTCTGGACTTCAAAAGAACAGACTTTGGCCTCTTTGCTTGGCAGAGTCCCACAGGATAAGACCCTAGAGCGAAAATGGGCCCAAGAAAGCTGGTTAATATTCCAAGGATCACCTCATTAAAGCTCAAGAGAAGTCCACCCCCACAAGTAGGAAGTCAGGCAAAAATACCAGGAGGCCCGCATGGATGAACAAGGAACTCCTGGCCAAACTCAAACACAAAAAGGGGACATATGGAGGGTGGGAGCAGAGATAAGTAATGTGGCAGGAATACAGACGCATTGTGTGAGCATTCAGAGATAAAGTTAGGAAACCTAAAGCTCAATTGGAATTGAATCTGGCCACGGATGCCAAAGACAACAACAAGGGCTGCTGCAAGTAGACAGGTGACAAAAGCAAGGCTATGGCTTCTGATGATGATACAGGGGGCCTGATGGCACAGGACATGGAAAAGTCTGAGGTACTCAATATCTTCTTTGCCTCAGTCTTTACTAGCAAGACTGGTCCACGTGAATCGCAGGTTCCTGAGACCATGGGGAAAGTCCGGAGGAAGGAAGACAGGTCCTTGGTGGAAAAGTGACAGGTCAGCGAATACTTAAACTGGACATATATAAGTCCATGGGCCTTGGTGGGATGCACCAAGCACTGAGGGAGCTGGCTGATGCTAATGCAAGGTCACTTTCAAGAACCTTTGAATGATAATGGTGATAAGGAGAAGTGCCCAAGCACTGGAGGAAGGCAATATCCCTCCTACCTTTGAGAGCAGCAAGGAAGAGTACACAGGGAACTACAAGCTGGTCACCCTCACCTTGATCCCTGGGAAAAGGATGGAGCAAGCTAATCCTGCAGTAGTCAGCTTGGATTCACCAAGGGCAAGTTACGCTTGACCAACTTGAAAAAAACCTTTACAATGAAACAACTGGTCTAGTAGTGGAGGGGAGAGCAGCAGATATTATCTACCTGGCACTGTCTCCTTTAACATCTTCATACAGAAGCTGCTGATGTATTGGCTGGATGAGCAGACACTGAGAAGAACCAAAAATCAGCTGAACAACCAGGCCCAGAGGGTGGTGATCAGTAGCATGAAGTCTAGTTGGAGGCAAATAATCAGTGGTTTACTCAAAGGTCACTACTGATTCTGTTTAACAGCTCCATTAATGACCAGGATGATGGGGCAGAATGCTCCCTCAGCAAATTTGTAGACAATGCCGAACTAGGAGGAGGCACTGACACACCAGAGGGCCATGCTGCCATCCAGAAGGACCTGGACAGGCTGAAGACATAGACTGACAGGAACCTGATGCAGCTCAACTAGGGGAGGTGCAAAGTCCTGTACTTGGAGAGGAACAACCGCAGGTACCACTATGTGCTGCAGTTAGCGCAGCTGGAAAGCAGCTTTGCAGAAAATGACCTGAGAGTTCACTGGATGCCAAACTGATACAGAGACAGCAAAGAAGGCCAATTACATTCTGGACTGCATTAAGGACGACTGTTTCCAGAAGGTTAACTAAGGTGATCCTTCTCTTTTACTTAGCACTGGTTAGGCCACACCTCGAGTACTGTGTCTTCTGCAGCCATTCAGCGAGATCTAGACAGACTGGAGAACTGGGCAAAGAGGAACATCGTGAAGTTCAACAAGAGTAAGTGTAGAGTCCTGCACCTGGGGAGAAAAACAACCATGCACCGATATAGATTAGGGGTTGACCTGCTAGAAAGCAGCCCCATGGAGAATGACCTTGAGGTCCTGATGGACAACAAGTTATCCATGGGACAGCAATGTGCCCTTGTGGCCAAGAGAGCTAATAATATCCTGGGATACATTAAGAACAGTGTGGCCAGCAGGTCAGGGAGGGTCCTCCTCCCCCTCTACTCTGCCCTCGTAAGACCACATCTGGAGTATTGTGTCCAGTTCTAGACTCCCCAGTTCAAGCGGGATAGCAATTTACTTGAGAGAGCCCAACAGAGGGCCACAAGGATGATTAAGGGACTGGAACATCTGTCATATGAGGAAAGGCTAAGAGACCTGGGGCTGTTAATTCTTGAGAAGAGAGACTGAGAAGGGACCTTATTAATGTCTACAAGTATCTGAAGGGTGGATGTCAAGAATGGGCCAGTCTCTTTTCTGTCATGCCCTGTCATAGGACAAGGGGAAACGACACCAAGTTACAACACAGGAAGTTCCACCTCAACATGAGGAAAAACTTCTGTACTTGTGAGGGCGACAGAGCAATGGAACAGGCTGCCCAGAGAGGCTGTGCAGTCTCCTTCTCTGGAGACTTTCAAGATCTGTCTGGACACATTCCTGTGTGATCTGCCCTAGGTGTTCCTGCTGCAGCAGGGGGGTTGGACTCGATCTTCCCAGGTCCCTTACAACCCCTACGATTCTATGGACACACTGGAGAGAGTGCAGCAAAGGGTCACTAAGATTATGAGAAGACTGGAGCAACCTCCTATGAGGAAACCCTGAGACAGCTGTTACTGCTTAGCCTAGAGAAAGCTGGGGGTGGATCTTATCAATGTGTACAAATACCTAAAGGAAGACTGCAGGGAAGGAGGAGCCAGATTCTTTTCAGTGGTGCCTAGTGACAGCTCCAGGGCAGTGGGTACACACTGAAACACAGGAGGTTTGTCTTGAACATCAGGAAATACTTTTTCCATTGTAAGAGTGACTGAGGCACTGGCACAAGTTGCCCAGAGTCTGTACAATCTCCATCCTTGCAGATAATCAAAAGTCATGGTCCTGGGCAATCATGGGATTAGTAGACGGTTGTCTCAGATGACCTCCAGAGGTCCCTCCCAACCCCAACCATTAGGTCATTCCATGATTTAAATATTAATCAGACCAGGCTGAAATCACTGCACTTATGTCAAGACATCCAGAAGACACATACCAAGTCATTTTTATCTTTCAAATAACACCATACTCAGTAAGAATTGTGCAAAACATTAACTACAAATTACATCATTACTTGACCAGGTTACATGACTGCAAGTGAAAAATGGGTTCCAAGTACCTAGTCAGTAACAAGCAAAAAAGGCTAAAGACAAGTATTTCCCTGATATGTTTTAATTTCATTTCTGAGCATGAGATACTGATATAGTAAGCAAGGACTTTCTAAAAACAGTAGACGAATAGAAATTTAAAAACTATGCTGCCTTTCCGTTATGGCTGCTTCAGAAGACAGATTGTTACAAGCTTTTCAATTAAACGTTTGAAAACTTACCAGTGCTCTCTGTTTTCTATATAGGCTTATTCTTTCTCTGTATTGGTGAACTCAAACTGCTGAAATAATCTAAGTGTTTGGTAAACATCACAGCATTTACCCCAGTGAACACTGAAGTACTGCACAGAAGAAATAAAAGCATAGTTTGTGCCTCTTTAGGCCACCTTTTTAAATAGTAATTCATGTCTCATTTTTAAAAGGAGCAGCATTACTAAGTAAATGTTAGATGCTTCAGTAGTTGAAATGGATGAGAGGAGACACTTCACCATGTTAGTTAAAAGATATTCCAGCTCAGCATGATGGCTGTTGAGAATTCTCTTTTCTGAGCACAAATTCCAGATGCTTCTTGACCTACTGACCTAAAAAAGTGTCAGGTCATAACCATATTTAATGCAGAGTTCTTAATTTTGTTGGTTTTCTTACCTAGGCTCATTTTTATCTTTTCAAAAATGTACACTTTAGTCTATTTAATTTGCATTATATTAATTCTAAATTCAGTGTTATTTTTCAGTGGCCAGCTCTACTATAATTTCCTACCTACTTACAAACACTACAAGTAGCAAGGTGTAGAATTTCTTGATTTACAATTCCTCCAGGAAAAAGCCTTTAGCTATTCTATGCAATAATCTTTTGGGTCTCATACTATTAGTAACTTGTTTTGTCTGATTTATGCAAAGAAAATACATCTCTCTGAGTAGGAAGTCCTGATAATATTTTTCACTGAAATAACACAAGGTTTTTAATCCATATTTTAATGCATTCTCATGCTGGTTTCTCTATTATGGGAGAGTATAATGAACTCCCATAATTTATCCAGTGAAGCCTCTTTTGCCTTTATTCTCTACAGTGATTTTTATCCAAACACTATGTCTCAGCTACTTACTTCTTTCTAGTCTCTCACTTCATTCTCATATATCCACTCAAAAGACAAACACAGAAAAATAAGGTCCAAAATGGTGGGTTTAAGTTAACATTTATGAACAGCAGGCTAATTAACACTCTCAAAGTGTTTTAGAACTTAAAATACAATTAAAAAAACAATGCTCGAAATGATATACTCAGAATTTCTCAGTCTTTATAAATAGAAATCTGTAAGAAAATAAATTGAGCTTGTAGAGTGCGCCTCAGGCGTGGCAAAATATTAAATAGTAAAACGGTATCCAAACACAGTAATTTACATCAGCTTGTTAACATAGTATTACAAGAATTCTGCTGAAGGTCTTAGATTCCATAACTGAAATGGAGGTCAGGCGTGCAGGATAAGAAACTGCATACAGAAGTAGTATTAAAGTGACTTAATGATGATGGTAACTTGTTGAGCACAAGGTACAAATGCAATTAAACAAGGAACATAAAAGCCCTCTCTTCCTGTGCAAAGCAAGGAAAGAAAGTGTGCCCAGGGGAAGAGTATTAAGAATACTCCCTGCTATATTTGTTGCATAAGTATATGCATACAGCCTTGAAAGTCAAGCAGTTTAGCTACCACAGCCTACTGTTAGGTAGATAGGTACATTAGCTGAAAGTTGGTACATGTTCTGACAGTCTGCAACTGTGAAGCCAAACATGGGAACAGTTTAAGCAAACATGTTTTGCCTTCCATTCAGAAAAGGTTAACATGTCCAAGAATTTAAACCAACACATTTTGCCTCAAAACTCCCAATTCACATTTACTACAACTTATTTCTAATGCACCTAAAAAGAGCACATCGCTTAATATGGTAACAAAATCTACAAGGAATAATCCGTTAGCAATCCACTAACTTGGAAATCTGTAATCATAGGTTCACATTTACATTCTTGCCCACAAGTCCTAATGTACAATAGAAACATGAACATTCAGATATTGCCTTAAAAAAACACAAATATTCTTTCTCCGTAAAAGGCATATTAAGGTGCTACCTATTCCTGCAGAGCTTAAAGGCATTATGAATGATACATCAGAAGTTACAATTGTTCTAATATGTGTACTTACTCATCTTAAGTATACTGTCTTTCTCCTGCGTTAGAAATAATTTCAATTCTAAAAGGAGAAAGCTGGACTTCAAAATTCAATCTTTGCTTTAGAGCACTATGAATATTTATAGTAGTCCCCCAAGACTACCAAAAACAGTACAGATCACAAACTTCAGACAGTATTCTCAGTACTCATGAAACACTCCACTAAAACTGAATATATAAGAGGCCATGAACTCACAAGCATCACCAGAAAGCAAAATAAATTCAACTTGAAACGTTTGACTTTAAAAACTTAAACCTCCCTGGCCCATGCCAATCAGTCAACAAGGTATGTGTTTCTCCTTTCTGATCAAAGGGCCTATACAAACTGGAGACACAAGAATGCTGAAATAGAGAAGGGGCATTCAAAAGGGAACACAGTACCTGAGATTTTTTATTATTAGTTCTTGAACTTTATTTACCCCCCCATCAAGACCCATCTACACATGTCCCTAGAATGTAAAACCTATTTAAATCAAGACTATCCATTATTTCCAGTTTATTTTTCATCAATTTTAGAACAATTTGGGGAAACTGAAAAACTCTCAAATTCTTTCCAAAGAACTGATAGTTCTGGACAGTAATCTGAGTATAATCACTGTGTCTTGCTTTTGTTTTTTTGAAGAACTTTCAAGCTTTCTGAAATGTTGGCTCTTTATAATTGTCCTGGGTTGAGCCAGGATGAAGCTAATTTCCTTTTACTGATTTTTTTTTTTTTCCATCAGTAACCTTTTTTTTAACTAGTGGCAAGTGTTCCAGCTAGTGGACTGATAACACTGGAATGTTTATGTTTCTGCTAAGACACAAAGGTCAGTTTGTTCTACTCAGTGAATCTGCCACTGCAGATGCTACTGAAAGCAGGAGAATTGTATCTATGATGCCCCCGTAGGGGAGCTGGACTAGACAGACAGCAGAACTGACCAAAGGTATTCCATTCCATAGATCTACGAGCTCCGAGGAAGGTCAGAGATCACAGAAGAGAACTTCCTTCCTGCTTCTTTTTCCTTTCTCTTCCATCCATGGCCGGCGTCCGGGGAGGACTCCATCCATCCATCACTGTCGACCCCCAGGCTCAGGCACCTCATAACTCTACCCTTAGCCCCTGTCTGCTCTGCCTTATCTCCTGCCTGCGGGCTGAGACATTTCGGGACTGCTCACAGCTCAGGAGAGTGCCGGGGGAGCTGCTGGGGGTGGGGGGAGGCAAGAGGCTTTTGCACATTCCTGAACATACTTGTATATAATTGTACATATAATTAAAGCTGTCTAATTTAGTTTTCAATCCAGCTAAATCTCTCTCCTAATTGTCTCTCTCCTTCCCTACCTGGGTGGGAGGGGTAGGGGATCGAGAGCACTGTTGTCTCTGGTTTATTTTTCAATTCTGAGTCAAACCGTGACAATAATCACTATACAATTTCTAGGAAGTTTAAAAAGGGTAAAAAGGAACACAACAGTCACTTGAACAATTCTATTGCATCTTATATTAGAAGCCTAGTACAAAGCTTTTGCCAGTAATTAGGTGTTTTCAGAATTAAAAGGTAATGACAGCTAATTCTGACTCCTGCAGAGTAAGAGAGAAAGACGGACTGCTTACCTGTACACCCGAACCATGACTTCCACTTTTTGAAGCAAACAAACAATCCTCAGAATCAACTGCAAGCAAAACTGATGCGGAAGGGAAGAGCTCAGAGACATAGCCTTGACTGAAGTTCATAGCCTCTGGATTTTTTTGACCATCCTTTACTGATTCACTCAGATTGACCACAGAATCTCGAATGTTTGAAATAATCTCATTATTTTCTGCCAACAGGCGTTCTAAATGATCTATTTTTTCTTGCAATATTGAAAGCTGTCCCTGTAGAAAAAAAAAGTAAAGTTCAATTATTTCTCAGACCAATTCTTGACACAATTTTAAAAATCAATACCAATTTCACAATAGAACAAGATCACACAAAAAAAGCAAGTAAGATTTTATCCTGTATTTTATGTAAGCAAGCTAATAAAAAATTGAAATAACGTGAAACCTTGTCCTTTCATTATAAGAGATCAGAGCCAAAGTTACATTTTCCACTATAAGCTTGCATCTGCAGCACAAGATGTCATCAGTGATGGAAAGATCATCATTAAAGGGTCATAGTGTTCCAAGTACCAATTACACCAACTTCCTTTTTTTTCATGTCTTCCACAGATTTGGAAAATCTGACCATTTATTATCACATTAGTACAAAGCCATTTTTTAGAAGGCAGTCACATAATTATGATATTGACAGAATGTATACATTTGAGGTTTTTCTTGTACATGTAAAATAGTATTGCAATAAAAACTGAGTTGCTTCTTTCAAGTGAAATTTAGAGAGAAATGAACAAAAGCACTTAATGGAGATAAAAGATGCCTTAATAACTGATCATAGTAATAATTGGATCATTAAATGTATCAAGAAAATCCTGTAAAAGACAGCTGGAACTGACAGCCCTTTCATATTCCGTTGTCAAACAACAGGATTCCATAGATTACTCTAGCATGCACTGTAAGAGGAAAGATTTAGATTAACATCAATGTGAATTGAAAAAAGTCAACAGATCTCCTTAAGCAACCCTGATGAAGAGACAGATACCACAAAGCAATTTAATAGTATCTAATCACTGTATTGTTGGAATACAGGAGGGAGCACAGCAGAACAAGATACCTGGAAATGCTACTGCCCTCTCTGTACTGGCCACTCCTTCCAAATGATCTGAGGTCTGCTTTTTTTCAGGCATCAATGTGTTAGCTTTTACAGAATGACAAAAGACCAGATTATTCAACATTTTTTTAGGGGTATTATGGTCTTAATAGTAGTTTCTTTCTTACCTTAGACTGACTTCAACCTTCAACAATTATAAGAAAAGATAGAGAACGAAAAAGCCAGTCATTTCTCATTATTAAAGTTGTAGTCAGATGCGAAAATACAAAATGTTGTGGGGTTTTTTTCAGGAAGCTGTCATCACAACAAAACCCACTGCAGATTCAAGCATTTACACTTCCCCACTACATTCAACACAAATAACACTGACTCAGTAGACAGCTACTCTGTGACCTACAATTTTAATGACAAGTAAAACTTTTCCCAGCATCAATGTCTTATTTTCTAAGTAATACAGAATAATACTAGAAACAACTTCCGTACATGACACTTTTTTCACCTTTGACAATTACACACTTGAGGTCTGTGACTTCTTTTTAAGGAACCAACTGCTTTCCTCAATACTGGGTTAATTCCAGCTTCTCTAGTTAGGCTGTAGTATGCGAATTCTTAAGCCTCCTTTCTAAATTATTATGTGAACTTTCTTTTAAGTTCACTTTGAGACATCTGCAGGAATAAAAAAAAACACCTTTACAAAGAGATACCAATCAGCCTTTCAGATTCTACTAAATCATCATTCCTAGAACTCTATCTTTATGGAAGTTATTCATAATTCTGCAGAAGTTACGTTTTAGTATTTTTTAACCTCTTCATAAGTTTATACAGCCCAGAAAAAAGTGCTGACTCACTGCTTTGTGGTTTTTTTCTTAGATCGGTACATCCTGAAAACAGTAACAGGTTTTCAAATGCAACACAGGCAAGCAGTTATTGCTTCCCAGAAGACAAAAATATATTTTTACAACAGATTAAGCTAATTGAGATGTAGGGCAAACATCCTCAAATCTCAACAGTTTTAAGACAAAGACTAGAAACTTACGAAACAGATTAGCTGAGAACAATAGGAAATCAATATGCAGATACTGGGATACTGGAAAGAAAAAAACCTGTAGTCCCATGCCCCCTGGTGGCACAAATAACAAGACTGAAGTTTTCCAAATGCTACATTAAAGGCAGCGTGTACACATTGCAGTGTAAAATCAGTATTTTCCCTTTCAATTTCTGTGACATTTTAAAAGGTTTCTCTACTTAGAAAACTAATAGCCTATTACAGCATTTACTCTAAAAATAACAGATATGAAATAATACTGATTGGGGCTTTACAAGCTGTCCAACACAGGCTCTGATCTTTAGATGCGCAAGAAGCTGAAGTATAGCTGCATCTCAACTAATTATTACCTGCTTCGCTGCACATGACTATACTTCAAAGTCACATCATGTGCAAGCAGCAAAAATACTGTTCATAGCTATCCCACCACGATATATGCTGCATCTACAACTGCAAACTCAGACAACAGTTTAAAATTGATAGAATCACAGAATGGTTTGAGTTGGAAGGGACCTTAAAGATCATTTAGTACCAATGCCCCCATTTCTCCAGTTTCCTTCTGAAGTGGGCCCACCATTTCCCTTGTCTTCCTCTTATTGCTGACATACCTCTAGAAACCTTTCTTGTTGTTCTAGACATCTCTGGCCAGATCCAATTCTATCTGTGCTTCGCCCTTCCTTTCCCAATCCCTTGCTTCTCTGACAACTTGCCTATACTACCCCCAAGATACTTGTCCCTGCTTCCACTCTCTGTTAAATGTAAAAACAAGGAATACAGTGTCCAGAGGCTCTTTGCTCATCCATATAGACCTTCCGGCTTTCCTGCCTGCCTTCATCTTCATTGGGACACATTGCTCCCAGGCATGGAGGAAGTGATCATTAAATACAGACCAGCTTTCCTGGGCTCCTCTTCCCTCCAGGGTTTTGTCCCACAGAACCCTACGAAGCAGATCCTTGAATAGACAAAAATCTGCTCTCTTGAAGTTGAGGGTAGTGAGCTTGCTTCGCTCCCTCTTCCCTGCCCTAAGGATCCCGAATTTGACCATATCATGGCCACTACAGCCTAGTCTGCCATTAAGTCTTATATGATCAACCAGCCTGTCTCAGTTGGTGAGAACGAGGTCCAGCAAAGCACCTTTTCTTGTTGGTTTGCACAATCTTATCAACACATAAAAGAAGAGAGAAACAGAAGAAGTTTACACCAAAGTTATTACAAACTTGTTAACGAGTTGTATGGGCCAGGTGATCCACATGAATTTACACATTTCCTTACATTAAAACAAGTTTGTAGGCTCAACAGAGCATCCTTTACCAATGTTCACTTGGACTAAGACACACTTATCCAGACAGTAGACCTCTACCTCCAATTTTCTGAGCAGTTACATAGGGCTCAAAGTCTTGGATTAGGATTAGCTCTTTTCTGAGACTTGATGCTGTAAAGTCAGGGGAATTCTGCTGACAATGATGAATTGTGCAACTAGACAAATTTTGCTATTCAGTGCCTACAAGCCATGTAGATAATAAAATTTCAGGTGGAATTAATTAAGGTAAAATTGGTGCATCTCTGCTAAGATTAAAAAAATAAAAAATTATTAAAAAAATCATCCCCCACTCACCTCCAAATGTGTGGAAATTTTTCAAATTTATTTAAAAAAATACTGTCAGAGTACGTTATGTTAAGTGACAGTAACTGATTTATTTTTATAATTTTTTATAATTTATAAATAATAATTTAGAATTAGACATATTAAATGCTCTCCTGTAACATGCTTCTAATCCGTTTTACCAGTATATCAAGATCTGTTACTAGCAATGAGTAATATGAAACAATTAAGGTAACTTCACTGTTTTGTATTGTTTGGCCTTGACATTTAGAGTTGGGCAGTGAAAGTTCGCTGCCTTCCTCTAAATGCACTGAAACTGAATTTAACTTATTTTCATATGTTAATTTTATTGTCTTGAAGAGTTGCCGTATTTTCCATGTTCAGTTCATATTTTAAAATTATTTTACTATTGCCTACGTTCTAGGCATTGTCTACTCCTATCTATTTAAAATCAGTACAGAGAAAAGAAATTAGTTTACAAATAGAAGTATTTTGTCACATAATAAATAGTAAAATGGTAGAACCTAATATTGTAGATTTGACATTGAAGTTTTAAAATATAAAAAGTTAAATTTAAAGGTTTGTCTTAGAGATATGAAATATGACATGACCTCCAAATTGGAAGTTTATATCCGACTGCTAGAACTTGGCAGCATATGCCAATAGAAGGATCAGTTTAAACGTGTTTGGTAGTTTTCTTAAAATTGGTTGGGTTTGCTTTTTCATTTTTTGTTGTTTGGTTTTTGTTTGTTTGTTTGTTTTTTCCTTGTGTCTGTTATTGGCCAGTGCTGGAGAAACTGTAATTGGCTAGATGACATGAGGTAGGTTGGTGATGTAATCTATTACCAGGTAGTTGAGAGGCTATTGCTAAGCAATATGAAACTATTTTCTTGTAGGAAGAGGTAAAATATTTCTAGAACATACATGAATGAGAAGAATATGGACATGGAACTCCTGGTGAGAGTCCAGAGAAAGTCCATGAAGACGATCCGAGGGCTGGAGCACCTCCCCTATGAAGTCAGGCTGAGACAGATGCGGTTGTTCAGCCTGGAGAAGAGAAAGCTCCAGGAAGACCTCATAGTGGCCTTCCAGTATCTGAAGGGGCCTACAGGAAAGCTGGGAAGGGGCTTGTAGTGAGAGGACAAGAGGTAATGGATCAAAACTGGAAGAGGGGAGATTTGGCTTAGACATTAAGAAGAAGTTCTTTAGTGTGAGGGTGATGAGACATGGACCCAGGTTGCCCAAGGAAGTTGCGGAAGCCCCATCCCTGGAAGCGTTCAAGGGCAAGTTGGATGGGACTCTGAGCAACATAATCTAGTGGGAGGTGTCCCTGCCCATACAGGTGGGGTTGGTACCAGATGATCTTTACAGTCCTTTCCAACTCAAGCCATTCTATGATTCTATGAAATGAAACTTTTATTAGAAAACAAAAGAGGCAACCCTATTGTTACTTCACAGCAAAGCAACTAATTATACAAGATGTGCAAAGCATAAAAAAATCCAACAGTACTGAAAGTAGATTCAGCTGCACGAGTAGAAGAATGACATTACATGAGCCGCTCATATGTTCACCACCCCCGTGGTTACATAGGGTTGGACTTAACCAACAAAATCTGCCCATGCAAGGAAAGCACAGATCAACACAACCTCCTCCCATTTGGAACAAAAACTGTCCCTACCTACTGGCATCATTGAGCAACCTGTTGCTACCACAACATGAACCAGTTACATAAACAGTTCCTTCAGTCAGCCTGAACCCTTCACCAATTTTCATGCCGCAAATACTCCAAAGCACTCTGCTTTCCCACTGCCCTCTGCTTGTCCTTCTCTGCTTGCTTCTGACACCAGCCTGATCTGTAGCAAGAACTCTCTTTAGAAAGGAGCATCCTGCCACCCAGCACATGGAGGGAAGCCCAGTAACACAATGACAGATCAAGCTGCTTTATTCTGGCGAAGTGGAGAATGGACAGTTTCACCCACTTAAGCATGGTACATTGCAGAAAGGACATTAGTTGTGACTTTTACTTCCTCAATGTTCACTCCTTCTCTAAATGCAGTCACTTTCAACAGGCCTCTAACAATCATTTAATCAGGGAAAGGACAGCTAGCTTAAATAATTTACATGGGAGTATGACAGACCCACAGACAAGGAAAATTCATCAAAACAGGCAGGCAGGGGAGAAATCCACATTAGAGATTTCTGAGGTTAAGTCAGCTGGAACCTGATTTGTAGACAGACTCATCTAGTAACCACCAAGTGCTTGGTTCAAAACCAACCAGAGCCCATTCTCTGTCCCACAAGCAGGAGACCACAAAGGAGCTGGCAGTGTTCAGTACAAGCAGCTCTGGTGCACCAGTGAGCTGTGGTGAAGAAAGCAGAGTACCGCAATGAACAGAGTTCTCTGAGGGATGTGGAATTCAAATCAAGAACACTCCATATACAGATGTGCTGCAGTAAGCAGTGAGAAAACTGAATTCAAAGTCTCACTTCCTGGCTGCACTGAATGGTAGTCTTCTCAATTTTCTGCACCAGTCTTGTCAATAACTATTTCCAGGTACATCCTCACAAATAACTTTGTAAAAATATTAATATAAAGCTCTGATCTGATGCCAGCATACCAAGATGGTAAGCCCAGAAAGCATTCTCTCTTCACTATTAGAGCGCTGTACAGTGAAGAGAACATACTAAATGTAGAATTAAAGGAGGTCACCTCATGTACTGAAAAAGCAAGCGGGTAGAAGTTAAAATGCAACCTGATGCAGCATCAAAGCTTAATACACTGCTTCAGCATGTATTCGCATTGCAACAAAAAAACAAGCATACAATTCATAAGTGAAAATGGCAAGTCAAGGTTTAAAGCCTTTATTAATCTGAACAGAAGGCCTATGTCCATTTGTAATGATGAAAATTATGTAAGTAACCTTGTTATTAATTTACTAACTTTAAAGTACAACTCAAAACCATCTCACTTTATGAGGACACTGGAATTCTGAATTAACTGAACTACAAAACAAAAGTCTGTTCTCTTAAAAAATGAGAAAGTTCTACTTCAAACATGCCTGACAAACAAATTCCAAGAAGCTCACAGACTTCCACATTCTGTTTTACCAGAGGCAGGACTGTTACCATTAAACATGACTGTTTAATGTACTATCATCCTAGACTTAAGTTTAATGTAATTTATGGAGATAAAAATAAGGCATATTGTTCTAGACTAATTTGAAAACATCATCAGTGATCTGAAGGCAAGGAGAAAGCAAAGCGAGAAAGAGACAATGTAGAAATATTCCCTGTTTAAAGTAAATTAATCTGATAAATGTTCACTATTAATCTGGCTGATATGTTTCAGGTTAATCCCTTCCTGATTCCTCTCCCTGCCCTATGCTGAATCTTTCTTTATATGGATAGCAAGACAAAACTGAAGCACAGCTTACATGGCATTAAATGTATGAGCATTTGAATAATGTTTATTTTTATTTGAACAAATTGAAACTTAAAATAATAGAACCATGTGTCAGACAAAGAAAAGATCAAGTGAGGGAAACTCCGAAACTTTCTCCTTTCAGTATATACACTTCAAGTTAAGACATTGACTCTAGGTAGCAGAAGTAAGTGCTCATTTATAGGTAGTCTCACTACTTTTCTGTAAAATACATTTCGCTCAACATTTTCCACCAGATTTAAACTAAAGGAGGCTATTAGCTTTTGCTTGACTGCTGCTTAGCCAAAACAGAACATCTGCAAGCAATGAAGAGAAGCACACTCTGAACTTTAGGAAGTAGGAAGAATTGTTACCAACCTGTAATTATGTTCACAAAGACAACCCT
Organism: Hemiprocne comata; assembly: GCA_020745705.1. Classification (NCBI taxonomy): domain Eukaryota; kingdom Metazoa; phylum Chordata; class Aves; order Apodiformes; family Apodidae; genus Hemiprocne; species Hemiprocne comata. The sequence goes on from CM036616.1 coordinate 47,013,355, forward strand.
TCCTCTTTTACAATGCACTAGAAGCTCAGCAGAAGAACTCCTGAATTTTCATTATCTTACACTCAAGATAATCCCCGTGACACTCAAGGGCTTTTAGATTGTGAGCTTACTAAGTGTTGTTAATAGGGTTTGATTGGTTGTTTTTTAAATATGTTAACATGTTTCAAATCCAGGAAAATGCTGATTCCTTCTGTGGATTTCTTCACTCAACATTCAGTCTTCTCTGCTGTGAAACTTTAAAGAATGCTACTAGAAGTTACTATGCCCACTGTTTTTTTCAGTTCTCAGAAATCAGAAGATGACAACTTCAAAATTATGTACAACCTCAGTTGTCACTATTCACATTTTACAGTAAAACAACTATTTCCTAAATACCCAAGCATGCTGCTTCCAATACTTCTAAATACAGAAGTCCTATTCCTTGTTATACAACATAGGTCTGAAAGTTCCAAAATAAGCTCATAAAATACACCTATCAAACATGCAGCAACAAAACACGTGTATTCATAGTCCATGCAAACCACTGATTTCAACTACTTCACTATGGCAAGACATCTAGCAAACTCTACCTGCAAAAGGTGTTTCAAGTGTATCAGGAGCTATTCCAAATCAGGAAGCTGACAGATTCTGATTCCAAATCAGACTTGCTGACACTGGAGGGAGCTGAGTTTTGCACTGCACAGAACTGGGGCAAGGTGAACCAAATACAAACAGTTTTGCTGCAGTTACAGCCACCTATTGGAGACCCAGAGCTGACTGAAAGTAGCGCTTCCTTACCATAGGGGAAGTACTCTCTCAGCAGTTCACAAGGCATCTTTGTTCAACACACAGATTCAGAGAACTGCTGGAGTTTCTGCCAAGTATTCAGTCCTAATTTCCTACTATTGCTGCTCCACCCTACCACAATTCATATTTTGGCCAGATGGTACTATTATTAAATTATTGGCAAGCTCAGATGGAATAACACTCCATATTGCAACAATCACCACTTATGCCATTTGTGCAGAAGTACTTGATGCGTTGTATAGATGTCTTGAAAGCATGAATCCAGTAAAGAAGCTTTAACAGGACCACCAACAGTCAAGCTACTTTAATGGAAGACTGGAAACAAACGAGCAAGCCAGCTGCTTTTAAAGGAACTGTACTTGATCACATCTATTGAATGCAAGTAGTGAGCCCATAAAAGCAGTTAACACACATGAGAAGATCAAAGCAAGCTTCAAATAATGGTGATCAAAGGTGGAAGGAGGAAAGGGGGGAGGGGCTGAGGGCAGGAAGGGAAGAAAGCTAAAAAGGGCTAAAGACAGTCTTATTCAAATAACAATTACTTAGGAAAAAAAACAAGCAAATAAAGATGGAAGTTGCTGTATGTTTGTGCTTTGCCTTTTAATAAAGTTTAAGCAAAAGATAAAAGATACAAAGGAGAAACTGCTTGGTACTATTTCAGTTCCAGTCAGAATCACAGCAGATTTCAGTTTTAAAAATATATTTCCAGACACAACCTTGCACACGGTGGGAAGATATGTCCCATAAAAGCCAAAGCAAGCTGTGTGGAAGTGGCTAGAGGAAAAAGCTCATATCCAAAGCATCACCCATCAGACAGCAACACAGGATGCTGCGTTGCATTGCTGTTTTGCCTTGCCCAGGTCATAAAATTCACTTAAAAATGAACTTTCATGTGAAGACTATGCAAAGGACACATATCTGAAGCAAGATACTCTTACAAACAAATCCTCCACCTTTTTTCTTTTTTAATTGGATTTTTAATGTGGGCTATGCACACTTAGGTGTGAATCTAGCAAATTTCAGAATCAAAACAACAGATGAATACCAAATACTGGTAAGTCCCTATTAATCTATGCTGCACTTCAGACCCAAATAGAAAAAAAAAAATAATCCTTAGCTTAACATGGCTTGTTTTCCCAACTAGCTTTTACCTTGAATTTGGTATTCATTTGTGTAGAGTAACATAGGTTCTTCAAGATAAGCTACTTACGAGCCTATTCCACTGTAGACTTGATTTGAATGTAGTTTTCATTTAGTAGTTATCAATTTAGCTCACGGATCACTTGCACCTGACCCTCACTGCACAAGAGATAGCACGGGACTAACCACCACTCTGACCCTTCCTCCACTGTACAGTCACAAGGTTTCTCAGAGGGTTCTGTGCAATTAGACAAAAACAATATATTCAACCATTTTTCCACTATATTCCACTAAAAGACTCTTACACAATGATCTGTGTTGGGAATTTATACAATAACAATCTAGAAACATACCTAAAGCTATTCCTCCACCTTGAGTTCATCTCAGTGCAATGTTGTAACACTGTTCCTAGGCTGAGACAGGATACTGGGAAACCCTGTATCCTGAGACATGTACTGAGACAAAAGCATCCTATGGCTAGGAACAGGTTCAGAGAGAGAGACAGAGCTTGATACATCCATTGTAAGAATAATACATGCCTGACAGCCAGGCAGGATCCATAAAGATAAACACAGGAATTACAGAGGAGAGGCAAATAAGTATTGATCTCCATGTATTACAGGTACCTACCTAATCTTCCCAAAATTAACAGGGTCTTCAGTTCTATGGCAACATACAGATCTTTTGATATTATGATTTAAACCACCACCAATGATGACTGGGCTATAAATTACCTAAGCTGAAGTTCTATTATAGTTGCCCCAATGCCATCTTACCATGGATAGGTGTGGAAAACATTCACTGTAAAGCCAACTCCTGATGCCAACTTCTGCAAACCCAACACCTAAAAAGATAGAATGTCACCACTGCCTCCCAAGCCTGATCCCAGGTACTGTTTAGCATAGCAACAAAAAGCATTTACAAGTGTTTTGTTGAACAACTAACTGAACTCAAACTGGAAAACACGCTCTGGAAGGACAACTCTTGGCTACACTGGCAGATAAGGCAGGTTCACAAGACTGAGTCTGACGTAGACTGCTGCAAGACCATGCAAAGAGAGGTGCCCTGTCTGGAAGAAAAAGTGGAAATGAAAGTGAAGCAGCAATCCTAGTAATTTCTTTTAGCACTGGTATTAGGTACCATGACAATTAAGGTGAAGGCAGGCCAACAGGTACTGCCTGCCAACTGAAAACTTCCAATTCTAATCCTGGCAGTAACTAAATAAAAACCCTTGATACATGAACACTCGTAAGATAAACTTGAGATTGCTTCCAGAAGTAAATTCTGCTCTTTTCTGAGCTTAGTGTAAGCCACATAGGTCAGGAAGAAGAAACTAATCAATATGCAACTTCCAGGACACAAAAGGTGACATATATTGTTACCAGAACTGCACAGAGGAACAACAAAGCTGAAAAATTAGCACACTGTAAGAACAGAAAGAGGTATGAAGTGAATAAATCCAATAATTTCTGAAGAAAAGTCTCCATTCCTTTTTCTAAGAAAACAAAGTTCTGACCTTTGTCACAAGAAAACAGAATACCTTCTTACATCTACAGACTGGCTATCTACTACTGATGTAGCTTTTCACAACCAAAAACAGCTTGAAGTTTTAACATCTGTGGCTAGTTCCACTTACAGGATATCGAGTTCTGGAAACATGCACTGACATAAACAACTTTTTGTCATCTAAGGCAGAATTAAAGCTGTTCCTTTCAAATATTTTTGTGGTTTCTATTCTACTCTTCATCATTTGCATTTACTTTAAACTGATGAGTTACAGGGCTCTGAAAACATTTGCTAGGTGTCAGTTTCCAAATTGTAACAAAGTGAAAAATGTCTACCCTATGGCCAGGAAAAGGAAATTACAAAAAACACATCTGTTTCTGTAACTTCATCAACAGATAAATCAGTAAGAAAGGAAAAGGTAACTGATCACCCAAAGGAAGGGCAAAAACCGCAATAGGCAGAGATAGTCAGCAGCCTCAGAGACATTTAAACATGGAAAAGGCAAAAAGAGTAAACACTGACAGACTGTTCTAGAAGACAGAGGAGAGGGAGGAAGACAGGAGAAATGTTTGTCTGTAGCTGACTAGATCACGTGGAAGGAAGAGGTGTATGAACAGATTAAGCTACTAAACCTTTGGTCACAGGAGATAAGAATACGTCACACCACAGACCAGTGTTACACTGTAGGACACAGACAGTAATTTCAACTGCAAGACACTGACAATGGAAGACAAAACATGTCTAATGAATCTTCCCTGTTCACACAAATATTTCTAACAAATACAACATTAAAAAAGAAAAAGCCCACCCATGATCGAGCTTTCCCGTTCCAGTCTTTACCTGGATTAAACGCAACTGTTGATATAAAGACACATGACAGGATTTCCTAATATAAGATACTGACCATATCGCAAAAGCAGCACTTGTACTTAGCTGTTACAAGTGTCACACAAGGCATTACTCTCCTGTTGGAGCCATACATTGAGCAGACATAAAGGCTGTATCCAGCCTTGTCCTGCTTTCTTCTCCTAAGCTTCTTTCCCATTCTTTTGGTTCCTGCAAGAAAAACAGTGGCTGACCTCTGCTCTGAACTATAACTCAAAGGACTAATGGCAGAACAGATCTGCACACCCTCCTTACGTTTAAGTCAAGGTTTTTACTGTTAACAAAACACTATCAGCTATTATCTTTAGATTAAACAAAAAACCAGTGATTCTACCAGAGAGGTTATCTCTCTGCTACTTTCAAAATAAGCCTCTGAGTTCTTCTATTGACCTGAAGCCTCACTGCCGTCCTAAAAAACTTTCATTTGCCTTATTTAAAAAAAATATATATTTGTGCGGGCATAAATAAGCTACAACTTTACCTTTGAAAATTTTTGTCTACTACCTTAAGAAAACAAAGCTATTTATACACACCAGTATTCTGCCATTTCGCACAGCATACCATGTGCTCTCTGAAATAGTGTTTTCTTGTCATGGTTAAACATTCCTTATTAGAACACCACCACAATACACAGCTTTTAAACTTCTCTCCCACTCAGGCAACAGGGGAGTGAGAAACCAAATAACTGATTGGTATGACCATGCTGTGCAGTTAGGGCTCCAAAGCAAGGTTTGCGAAAAGGGAACCAGTAACATCACGTCAGCATTTCTCTAAACCTACCTGTTGATGCCGTAGCTAAGGTCCACCCTCGAGTTCTCATCTTTCTCTGCCAACTCCTACCCAAACTCAGCACTAGTTTCCACGGTGCAGAGTAAGCTCGCACACCCCCTTCCGCTGCCTGCCCGGCCCCGAAAAGGGCAGCCAGCCGGCGAAGCCGCAGTAAACCCCCCAGGCCGTCCCGCCCAGAAAAAGCCCCCGCACAGCCGCCCCCCGCACCGCCCCTCGCCGGGCTGCCGGGCCTCGCCCTTGCAGCCTCGCGCAGGGCCGGGCCGGGCCGGGCCGGCAGCAGCGCCGCGCAGAGGTGGCACGGGTCGTCCCCCACCACACCGGCCCGGCAGCCGCCGCACCTCACCGACGACGATGCCCTGGCTGGCCAAGAGGAGGCGAGCCGCAGCTGGGTGTTTCGACACCTCCAGCAGGAACAGGGCCCGGCAGCGGCACCGCCGCCTCCCTTCCACCCAGCGGCGCGGTCGCTCACCCAGTAGCCGCGTCCCGGCCGCCGCCCCGCTCACCTTGGGAAAGGTGCCCTCACGACGGGGGCTTTTCGGATGGTCGAAGTGGCCGCGATCCAGCATCAGGTAGAGGGAGAAGATCACGACGCAGAAGACCGCGCTGCCGAACACCGTGAACTGCCTGCTCAGCTTCATCGCCGCCGCTCCCGGGCCCGACTCGCCGCCCCGCGCTTGGAGGGTAAAGTTCTTCCGCCGCGGCGGAGGGCGGGGACTCCAGGCGCTGCCGCCCCCGGTGCGGGGCAGCCCCAAGTCTTCTGAGGGGAAGTGCGAGAAGTTGCCCCCCTCCGCACCCACTGCGCCGGACCGGAGAGCCTTGCCGAGATCCCGCCGCCGCGGTGAGAGCCGAGCCGAGAGTTTCCGGGAGCGGATCGCGTTCCCAAGCGCACTGGCGCCCAGCGGGAAAGTAGCGGCGGCAGCGCTGCAGGGCCAATAGAGCGCCGCTGCTTTCCCTCCCCTTCCTACTCTTCCGGCCGCCTCACCAGCCACTCCGCTCCTCCTCGTTGGCGGCAAGCGGCGCCGGAGTCTGACACATCCTTCCCCGCTCGGCGGCCAGAGAGCTACTGCCGCCGTTGCACCGCGGGCCGCCACGCACACGCTCCGCGCCGAAGGAGCCCCCACCCGCCAGCGCCTGCCACGGCCCCCGGAGCGCCGCGCCCCGCCCCTGCGCGCCGGGGCGGGTGGGTGGTGCCGCGCGCGTGTCACGGGCGTGGCACCGCCCCCACCGGTCCGCACCGCCCTGGTTCTGCGGGGGGGCGGGCGAGGCGGCCATTTGGGACGCCGGAGGCCTTGGGCGGCTGGCCGGAGTACGCTGTGGCCGGCGCCCCTATCTGTCACTCAGTGGGCCGCGGTGAGAAGGATCCCCATTCATCCCAGTTCACCGCGGCAGGGCCGCCCCGAGGTGCCTCCTACCGGGCGGCGCAACGACAGCTGCCCCGCGGCGGTGGCCTCTCAGAGGCGCTGCCTAACGGTGTCCCAGTGATTCGCCGCCGCCTCGTCGGCAGGCGGTGTGTAGGAAGTGCGGGAGGCTGTAGGAGAAGTGAGGGGACTGCCTTGGGCCTCCGCCGTCTTTCCCGACCTTGCCCTGCCCTGATCTGCTGTCGAGCGGAGAACGGCCGCTGGGGCGAGGAGGGAAGGGTGTGGGACCCAACGAGCCCCAGCATCCCAGCGTTGCTTAGCAAAGACCCATGACACCTTTCTGTAGAAGGCCTATTCCACCACTAACAGCATTGGACACATTTGTGTCCAATGTCAAGCTCCAGCATGGCTCAAGCTTTTCTAGGTCTAAGAAGGCTTCAGAAAAACCACTGCGTATGCCCATAGGAATGGGTCGCAGCCCTAACAGGCTGGTCGAGAGCCTGCTGTTTAGATTGTCCTCTACTGCAGCGAATAGCTTCTCCTAATTTTGACTGATTTCATCTGCTCGGGTTTGAAAATGTTGATGCCTTGTGTCTGCTTCCCTGCAATATTTTTGAGAAGTACTTAAGCTCAATTGGCTGCCATTGAGAGCTAGACACGTACTGAAAACATCTTTCACTGCTCCGTATGTGCTGCATTTGTATCGACTGGGATTGAGATACAGCCTTAGGACTTGAGGTCAGCATGTATGTGTTAGCATCACTACTTCATTTTCGTTTGGGTTTTTTCCCCAGGAAGATCACCCCAATGTTGTTAAAACTGTAACAACATACAAAATTTTGACCAATAATGCTCAGTAGTAGGCTTTTGCAGCAGCTGAGAAACTTAAATCTTTGCTAAGTTTTTCCGTGTTTAGAGCTTGTTGCAATATCCTATAGGACATACTTGAGGGCTCGATTTTTCATAACTTCTCCCTTCCCTTCTCCCACAGGACAAAAACTCAAAAATGTTTGATTCAGGCTTTGAAAGGCAGTATGGGATGGCTGCAGTTACTGGGTATAGACGTTATGAGCTGCTGTGTTGGGAATTGCTGAGAGCAGAGAAACTGCCTCGCTAGGATGTGCTGCACTATTGTGCATACTAACTGCATTTAAGTTCAGGAATACTGTTTTTTTATAGCAGGCATATGAGAAAGCGGTTGAAGAGAAAAGCAGCTGCACAGTGGGGACAATACAGAGCATGACCTGGGGACAGACAGAAAGATGGACACTAGTGTAGGGATGGAAAGGGACTGAAAATGAAGGAAAGCTAGGAGTAAGAGATTAAGCAGGTTAAGGGGGAAGAATGACAGCGGAAGGGCACAATGGCCAGTGTCAGGCAAAACACACAAAGTATGAGATGAGTCTCCTACAGAATCTGGAATAAACTCGAGGAGTTTTGAAACCTGACATTACTGTTCTGTTCAGCAAAAAAAGCTGTAAACACAAGGATATTACCATTTCACCTTTGCTCTATTCCCCCTCTAGTGGCAGATCCGCACAGAAAATGCAATGCTTCTTACTCTGTTTTGTTGGTGGAGTTCAGATATCTTTGTGAATCCAAAAATCTAGCTTTGCCATGATCTACGTAAGATGTCATTTCCAAATACCTTTTTTTAAGAGTGAAAGTATATTTAAATCTACTTTAAACTGATTGTAAGATTGCAAAAAAAAAAAAAAAAAAAGGCCTCAGGGTTTAGGATATGTATTACTACGGTTGACTCTTGAAGCCTTTGTTCATTTCATGCATGATGAGATAGATAATATTTTTCCTCTTTCTTTTTTCATGGAATATTTAATTGATTCATTGAACAGGGCAATGGGGTGCCTAGAAGGGAAAAACAGGCCTGTAAACAAATCAGTTCTCTGTAGACCTTTGGTTTTGCTTGTTAAAAAGGTCAGAAACTGATAAATGAGAAAAAAGTACTGGAGGGAGATGGTAGTGGTCAGGCAGCTAAGAGAACAAATGTTTCTACAGACAATCAGACCCTGTTCCTCTCTCTGTAAAGGGATTTCCTGGTGATATTAAGTCACATGAACTGAAGTACCTACAGAAAGCTGGTACGGATTTTTTTGTTTTCTGGGTTCCTACTCAATATATATGTGATATAAGTTGCAGAAATATGCAGAACTCACATTTGCAGCTGAGGCCAATGAAAGCAATGAGCTTAGACCTTTCCTTAAAGGATCTTTTACAGGTAAAACCATAATGTCTGTAATAAGGTATGATGTCTTAGACCATCATTAAACTGTAAGGAAATAAACCATTCTACTGCCAGTTCACTGTTTCAGTATATGGAGTAATATGTCACAACTCACAATTACAGTAAAACCACATTTTAAATCATAATAGTTTCAGTGAGACCAGTCTGTAAAAAGCAGGGCTCAAGTAGTATCTTTTACTTCAAAGCTGTGTCATAATGTATATTTGTTTGAGGGGGCAAATGCGGGTTACTTTAATACTGTGTAATAATATATGAATGGACTAATTCTGGTTTTCTAGGCAACACCGGGACATGTTGTCCTCTCTGTGTTTGATTTTGCAACTCCTCCTCTTCCTGTGGTCTGACATTTTTGTTAAATAACACTTAAGATTAGATATAATTACATTTAGATACATGCTCTGTTCTATTGTTTTAGATACACTGTAGTATTCTAATGTTTAGTAGCTGATAAATAAGAATATCTCTTCTGTAGAATAAGGGACTCTGCTAATGTGATCTAAGACTGAAACTTTTAGTCTAGCATCAATAAATCTGGTATGGGTAGTATCAAAGACAAGAACTACAACATTTCCAGTTCTGCTTTGGGGTTTTTTCTTTCACACATTATGTGAAATGGATATCAGTACTACACAGTATTAAAACCTATGCAGAGTTCTGATTCTCTTAGAACTGTAGTGCGAGGCCCAAATAATTCTTCTCAAGTATAATTCACGTTCCATTGTTAGATACTTGAATTATGACACAGAGGGGATAAGGAGATGTGTTAGCCATGAAATAAGGCTCAAAAACTTGGAAGTGGTCAAAGAACTCTCCCAGACAGTCACTAACAAGAAACACTGAAGACAGTAATTTGTGTAGAACCTAGCTCTTTCCCAGGATTTAGGCATATGAGTTAGAGACTGGAAATTTATATTTTCATCTATTCGGGCTTTGTAATTTTGAATATTCTTTTGAGTATAGATGTTGATAGTTTATTTTTCAAAGATACGCTCTTTCGACTTTGGAAGTGTGGATGGGAGAAAATGGTCATGCTGACCACTTTATTATAAACTAGCCATGTTTACTTAGAGTTTTACATACATTATCTGTGTGTATATTAAACAAGTACCTATTATAAGAATATTTTATAAGTGTGTGTAGTCCTTTTTATTTTGTCAGTATTATCTATGTGTACATACACACATGCCGTGTGTCAAAACATTTCAGTACTGGCAAGAATACACTGTTTGAACCTTGGTCTCGTTTTTCTCATGCCAGTAACGTGTGTGCTAGGCTACAATATAGAAGGTGGACATAGCAAGGTTTCCAATATTATTTATTTTTATGTTATGTATCAATAATTGTGTTTTGTGAAGGACACGGTCTTCTTGCTATGTCTTCAGAGGTATGCCTGTGATCTTTCTACCCATTTAGTATTAGATGAGAACCTAAGGTTGGGACAAAATTCTGTGGAAGTACAGGACCAGAGCTGTAGTTACATGAAGAAATGTAATCTTAAATACAGATACGTCTTAAGCTGTGGGCAGCTGCTGAGTGCATGTTTTTTTAGATTTCAGTTTTTAATCTGGGTACCTGAAGTTTTCTAATCCTTTCCTTATATGCCAAATTCTTTTTCAGGATCTAGCCTCTAGCAAACAGATGAAACTAGTTTTTCAATAGTTATTTTCATACTGACCAGGCTGACAGTAAATTACATTTTCCACTATGGAATGTATGGAAACTTTATCTCTGGTTGTTGAGAAACTGTGCAGTAAACTCCATACCTGAAGGGATCTACCATCCAGACAAGGAAGAAAATATAAAAATATTGTACAGGTATAACTTGTATAACTTTCTTAACTGCATGCTAACTCGTAAGAGTGGATAAAGATATAATTACTGTTGTTACTAGTATTGCAAAAAAAACCCTGAAATTATTTCCTGAAAAAAGTTTGTTTCCACACCAAGTCAATGAATATTAAACAATGAGATTTAGAGACTGCATGTCTATTTTAAAAGATATGTAACTTCTATAGCTAAAATGTAAATAGCTAGTTCTTAGGGACAAATTATTTTGGTCAGGGTATTGTAAGTGTATCATCATGATATAAAACCATTATAGCAGGGCTGGACAACAGGTAATCAATAGTTCTTTATTTGAAAACTGTAAGCAGCCTCAGAAATTTTGTAGGAACACTGGAATTTTGGCAAATTTTGTGTTTCATCTTCAAGAAACTTAATTTTTCTAATTTACTTCTTGAATTAAATGCTTATACATTTGTCATGGTTTGGCACCAAGTTGGAACACTCTCGATTCACCTTCCTCCCCCTCCTTCCCTAAGGTAGGGAAATAGGGAGAAAAATGAGAAAGAGAGGCTTTCTGGGTTGAAAAGTGAAACAGATTGATTTTAATTATTAGTGATAAGGGAAAATATATATGTATTTGCAAAGGGATGTGCAACACCTGATCCCGTCCCTCCTCCCCCAGCGACTCTCACAGCAACTCTTCTCCCTGGTGGCTCCCAGCTGAAGGGGGGAGTGTCCGGGCGCATGGACGGGGGCCTCGGGTGTCGGCTGGGAAGAAAAATGAAAAAAAAAAAAAAGAGAGCCAAAGAGAGGGTGATAGAAGCGACAGTAAGCAGAAAAGTGAGTGGAAAAGGAAAAAGGAAGGCTTGACTTCTGTGATGTCTTAAACCTATACTGAAAGCCTAATAGAGAAAATATGATGAGAAGGGAATATTCTGATTTGCTGATCCTGCCTTTGGTCTAATCTGCTCCCCTGTAGGGGGGGAGGCTGCAGGCAGTCAGAACTGACCTTGGTTATTATCGGTCCACTGGCACTGCTAAAAAGTTCACTGAAAGAAAAAAAAAATCAGCAAAGAGCTTCACCCTGGCTCAAACCAAAACAACATTAATGTCCATCATTTTTAGCAACCGTTGCATTATAAGAAGACTGTTTGTTAAAACCGTAACATACTGTGTTTGAAGGGTAGTTATATTTCTGAGTATGGTACAGAGGCTAGAACATTTTTAGTTTGCCTAAGTTATTTCTTCTTGGAAGTAGAACTCAGTGTTATTGTTACACATTTGAAAACAGTTGTGGTTGTTCAGAAATTTTTTATTTCCTCTGAAGATGCCTTATATACTAAGGTTTTTTTGAGTGTTTTTTAATAATACAAGAACAACTGAGGTAATGCCAGTGCATGCGTATATGCATGATACTATAATTGGGAGAACTTGCAATGTATAATAATTATGGATAGTACATTGTGATGTACAGATACAAGTGCATAAGTGTGAATTCACCTTTATCATGACCTGTCCTTGAGACTTGAGATCCTTCCTGCCCGTCTTTTTTTTTTTTCCACTAGTGTTAAGCATCTGTATTCTTAGGATTTGGTACAAATGAACACAGGGAGGGACAATTCTTAGTTTCGATTTCTTGAGAAACGTAGCTTGTCTGGACATACATTCCTTTTACCTTTCCAGCTTCAGTAACTTTTCAACCTGTGGATGTAGTAAATGGCATTTGATAAAGATGGGATCTTAAAAATACTTGATTTCACAGACACATATGTATGAGAAGTGGGATACAGTAGGTGATAAAGCCACACAGATACTGTCTAAGAACACATGTTGCTCATAACATGCACAGCATATACTTCCTTTTCCCATAAGGTCACTGGAAGGCATAGGGAGAAAATAAAGGCATCTTCAGAGTGAACATTCTGTGAAGGAAGGAAGGAAGGGAGTGACATGGAAATACTGTAGCAAAGAAATGCAGGAATAACAGAGGGAACATGGAGAGGGAGCAAAACTATTGTGAATGAAGATGTTTAGTATTTTAGATACAGCTACAGAGAACTGTAATCCATTATTCATTGAATAACTTGACTGAGTTAGAATTATTGCAAGCTTCCTTCTCCCTTTTCTACTTCTTTCCCCCTTCCTGTTCATTCTCCTTCCTCTTCCTCTTTTTAAACCAGCAAAGCCACACATTCCTGCCAGTCTGTTTTTATTTGATTTTTTTTTAATGTTAGATCAATAACTTTCATTTAATGAAAATGAAAAATCAACCAGGGAGCTGTTTTGCAGTGCCTCATTGCCTACTATTAGTATTGTGTAGAAGTACTTTCCAGTCTTTGCATTTATTGGAAGTGTAAGGCTCCAGACTGCAAAAATGCATTAATTTTCCAAGCAGTCTGGTTATTCTTCTCTAAAATATTAATAACTAGTGAAGGAAAATAAGGCATTGCTTTAACCTCCATTGAATTTCTTTGCTTGTTTTTGGTATGCAATTTTAAAACATTGTGTTTGATCACTTGATTGAATCAAGGACCAGAATCATGTAAATTTTAAGTAAATCATTATTGTGTGTATATATATGTTTATGTGTGTATGTGTACTTAAATGGTGATGGCTTTAGAATTAGACTGCATTTGCCTGGTATAGATCTTGAAATACTGTGTAACAGAGTGGAGCATCAGGCAGTTAACAAAACCTCTTGTATTTTCTGAAGTGTATTGTGGCAGAAATTTGTTTTTATAACATACTAGTATATCTCTGGGTTTTTTTATTCCCTTACTTACAGAAGTTGCCTCCAGCTGTTTTTAGAGTGCCAGACTTTAAATATACCTTTAAAGTTTCTGTCTTTATTTAACAATATATTGTTTAGAGAGGAAAAAAGAGGAAAAAATTGTGTGAGACTTCTGTGTTAAATCAGAATGTTGAAACTATATCTGTGTAGAAAGTTGAAGTAGGGGCTGACAATTGATAACGTCTGTTCTGTCATGCTGATAAGCTAAGCAACTCAATCATTATATAAAATGATCAGAGGACTGGAGCACCTTCCCTATGAAGATAGGCTGAGGAAGCTGGGGTTGTTCAGCCTGGAGAAGAGGAGGCTGCAAGGTGACCTTATAGCAGCTTTGCAATACCTGAAGGGAGCCTACAAGAAAGCTGGGGCAGGACTTTTTGCAGGGGTATGTAGTGAGAGGACAAGGGACAATGGTTTAAAACTTGAAGAGAGGAGATTTAGATTAGATATTAGGAGGAAATTCTTTACTATGAGGGTGGTGAGACACTGGCACAGGTTGCCCAGGGAGGTCATGGAAGCCCCATCCCTGGCAGTATTCAAGGCCAGGTTGGATGGGGCTCTAAGCAACCTGATCTAGTGGGAGGTGTCCTTGCCTGTGTAGGGGGTTTGGATCTAGATGATCTTTAAGATCCCTTCCAACCCTAACTTTTCTATGATTCTATGATAAGTCTATTATAGATTGCATAAGCTGCAAAACTATAGAATAAAATAACGCTAAATGCATGTCCATTAAGATCCACAACTGTCTTTCAAACTCATGGAAGACTGTTTGTATACCAACAACAGTATTGACCATTCTTACAGACCAAATTAGAACTATATGATGCTTCTCGCCAGGTGCTGACACTCTTCCCAGCTTTTTTGTGAGCCATATGTCTTAACCTGTGTAACATATGTTTGCCTTCACCACTGAATTAATTTTTTCTAATGAGCTTCACCAGGGGCAAATCCTGCCTGTCTAATTTGATAGCCTTCTTCAGTAAAGTCACTGCATTGGTGGACAAAGGAAGAGCAACCAACATCATCTCCCTGGGCCTGCGCAAAGCCTTCGACACTGTCCCGCACAACATCCATCGAAACTGGAATGATACAAATTCAATGGGTGGACCACTCATTGCGTAAGGAACTGGATGGTCGCACTCAAAGAGTGGTGATCAACGGCTCAATGTCCAGATGGAGACCAGTGATGAGTGGTGTTCCCCAAGGGTCAGTACTTGGACCGGTGCTGTTTAACATCTTTGTTGGTGACATGGACAGTGGCATTGAGTGAACACTCAGCAAGTTTGCTGACAACACCAAAGTGTGTGGTGTGGTCGACACACTGGAAGGAAGGGAGGCCATCCAGAGCGACCTTGACAGGCTTGTTAAGTTGGCTTGTGCAAGCTGCATGAAGTTCAACCAGGCCAAGTGCAAGGTTCTGCACCTGGGTCAGGTCACTCCCAAGAACAAATACAGGCTGCATGGAGAATGGATCAAAAACAGTCCAGAGGAGAAGGACTTGGGAGTGATGGTGAACGACAAGCTCAACATGAGCTGGCAATGTGCACTTGCAGCCCAGAAAGTCAGCCATGTCCTGGGCTCCATCAAAGTAAGTGTGGCCAGCAGGTCAAAGAGAGGTGATTCTCCCCCTTTACTCAGCTCTCATGAGACTTCACCCAGAGTACTGTGTCCAGTTCTGGAGCTACCAACGTAAGGACATGGAGGTACTGGAGAAAGTCCAGAGGAGGGCCATGAAGATGATCCGAAGACTGAAGCACCTGTCCTACGAAGACACACTGAGAGAGCTGGGATTGTTCAGCCTGCAGAAGAGAAGGCTCCAGGGAGACTGTATCTCCAGTATCTGAAGGGGCCTGCAGGAAAGCTGGGGAGGGGCTTTTTACAAGGGCTTGTAGCAAGAGGACAACAAATAATGGATTAAAACTGGAGAAGGGGAGATTTATGTTAGACATTAGGAAGAAATTTTTTTGTGTGAGGGTGGTGAGACACTGGCACAGGTTGTCTAGGGAAGTTGTGGAAGCCTCATCCCTGGAAGTATTCAAGGGCATGTTGGATGGGGGTCTGAGCAACCTGATCTAGTGGGAGGTGTCCCTGCCCCTGCAGGGGGTTTGGAACTAGATGATCTTCAAGGTCCCTTCCAGCTCAAACCATTCTGTGGTTCTATGGTTCTATGATAATGGATGGACACTTTACCCACTAACTGTAACAAAGACCTTTTCTACAGGAGAACCTTGAAATGAACAGTCTTGCCTTAATCTTAGATGGGCTGAGTCAAAATAGCTGTATTCTAGGAGGCATATAACTTCACAACAAATGTTAATTTAATGACCATGGCATGACAAAAATCAAAAGTTACCTTCAAAGTAAGCTGTGATAAGCCACATGTCTTTAAGTCTGGCTGAATGTGTGTAAGCTCATATGAAAGCTTACTGAAGTTCTTACAGAATAGTAATGTGCCATTCTATAACAAGGAACACTCAGTATCAGAAATGACAGAAAAATATTTAAAACAAAAAAAAAATTGTTTTAGGAGCATCCTCTTCATTTCTGATGGATTTAATAATTACAAAATGTACCAATGTATTTATACAAAGCAAAAGAACACCTTTCTTTCCTGAATGCTATTGGATATCCTGTTTCTATTTTTCTACTCAGTCATGTCTTTAATTATATGGACATTCTTTAAACAATAAAATAAAAACACAATAAAAAAATGAACAATGTATGTGCTATATTGTGGTGGGTTGACCTTGGCTGGATGCCAGATGCCCACCAGAGCTGCTCTGTCACTCTCCTCCTCAGCTGGACAGGGAAGAGAAAATATAATAAAAAGCTTGCGGGTCGAGTCAAGGACAGGGAGAAATCACTTAGCAATTACCATCACGGGCAAAACAGGCTTGACTTGGGGAAAGTAGTTTCATTTATTACCAATCAAATCAGAGTACTGTAATGAGAAATAAAACCAAATCTTAAAAACACCTTCCCCTACCCCTCCCTTCTTCCCAGGCTCAACTTTACTCCCAAATTCTCTACGTCCTCCCCCTTGAGTGGCACACAGGGACAGGGAATAGGGGTTGCAGATAATTCATCACATATTTTCTCTGCAGCTCCTTCTTCCTCAAGGGGAGGACTCCTCAAACTCCTAACCTGCTCCAGCATGGGGTCCCTTCCACAGCAGGCAGTCCTCCTGTCGCGGACCGAGATAGGTAAAGCCGCAACTCACACCCCCACCTCAGGGGATCGAGAGCTGAGGACCACTCCCCGTCACACTCACAAACAACGCTTAGGAATCAATAGATTTATTAAAGGCACTGAAGGTTTGGCAAGTCTGATATCAGCTAACACACAGGGTCTATCTCTATATCCACACCTCTATATCCATATACCAACAGCTATACAACACTACATCTATATACCAATAACAACACACACAGAAAACAAGAGAGAACCTCTCCCCTTCCCCCCTGTTCCCGTTCCCGGACAGGGATAAGAGGGAAAACCTGGAGAGAGCCTTTGGGAAATAGAAGAATATGGGAAAAGAGAAGTGAGTGTCTGGTATGTGTGAATATTATGTAGGAATGTTTGTAGGAATGTTTGTAGGAATGTCAGTAAGATGTCCGCAATTCTCACCACCGGGGTACGGCCGAAGCCAATCCCTGGTCGGGATCCACGTCCTTTCCCTTGAGACTCTGGGCAAACGGTCCGTTTGGCACGTCCACACGCCAACAACCACAGGGAGCAGCGCCGTAACTTCACGGCAGCCTCCGCAGCGGTACGCTCACCGCGGCGGCTGGATCCGTATGGTATTCACAGAGCGCGCGCCTTCTTGCTCCTCCCTTTTTCCGGTTCCGGCCCCGCCGTGCCTCCTGGGAGCTGCAGTCTGTGGTCCTGTGCGCATGCGCCTGGTACCTCTGTCCTCTCCCCACGAGTGCCGGGGGGGCGCATCGCCAGGAATGGTCAGTGAATGTCGCTGGATTAAAGGCCATTATAGAGTCCGTCTCTCACACCTCCATTAACTTTTCCAGTGTGAGTCCTTCCTGTGGGTTGCAGATCTTCATGAACTGCTCCAGTGTGGGTCCCTTCCACAGGGTACAGTCCTTTAGAAACAGACTGCTCCAGTGTGGGCTTCTCTCTCCACTGGCCCACAGGTCCTGCCAGAAGCCTGCTCCAGTGCAGGCTCTCCATGGGGTCACAGCCTCCTTTGGGCACATTCACCTGCTCCAGCTTGGGGTCCTCCATGAGCTGCAGGTAGATACCTGCTCCACCATGGACTTCCATGGGCTGCATGGGTACAGCCTGCCTCACCGTGGTCTTCACCATTGGCAGCAGTGGAATCTCTGCTTTGGTGCCCAAAGCACTTCCTCTGCCTCCTTCTTCACTGACCTTGGTGTCTGCAGCGTTGTTTCTGTAACATATTCTCACTCCTTTCCCCAGCTGCTCTTCCCACAGGATTTTTTCCCTTTCTTAGGTATGTTATCCCAGAGGTGCTACCACCGTTGCTTATGGGCTTGGCCTTGGCCAGCAGTGGGTCTGTCTTGGAGCCAGCTGGCATTGGCTTTATTGGACATGGGGGAAGTTTCCAGGAGCTCCCCACAGAAGCCACCTCTGTAGTGGCCCCTCTACCAAAATCTTGCCATGCAAACCCAATACATGTATGTATATTTTATTATCCTCCTAAAACCTGGTTATTTCAATATTTAACACACAGCAAAGATGGAGCACAAAGAGAGCAGCCTTTATGGTAAGCAATGCAGCAGTGGCTTTAAGAATAAAGCATAGGTTGAGCTAAGGAAAGAATATCTGAACATTGTAGAACAGAACTTCTGGAGGCCTCTTCCAGTGTCATTCATTTCTCCAAAAAAATAGTGATCATAGCTATTATGTAATACTAGGGTTACATCTCCAAAACAGGTATCGTCTGTTTTCTGCAACTCCAGATATCCTAAATGTACTAAAGGCTGTCTCCAGAAAGCGTAACAGGAAGGCAGTATTTAATGAAAGAGAAGGAATACAGTATTAACCTGATTATTCTCAGAATTTTCCACAACTGGGAAACCATTCTGGGAATTACAAATCTTTAAGTGCAAACATAGTTTAAAGTGAATAAAGCAGCAGCTAATGGGTGGATAAAAAGTTCTGCATTAGGAAGATCAAAGTAAAGAGCAATGTCTCAGATATGTTGTAAGATGCATACAGAATATCAGTTTAGATTTTTAATTAAATAATATTTTATTAATATTAAAAAAAGCAAACAAATAAAAATGTTCATCAGAGCAGCAAATTAAAGACCAGCGTAAAATTAGTACTCTCTGCTTCAGAAAGTCTGTTTTATCATTACAAATCTAGTAATAGAAATAAATGTAAACCAAGCTTAGCTTATGTTTTCCTGTGATGTATTTGCTTAAAATATCATCTTGACCATCTGACTTAACCTCTAAAGTACAAAAAATGAATCAAATATCAGAGTAATCTCTATTCAGGATTAAATTAGGGACATGTTTCATTCTTTTTGAACTTGTACCTGGGGCAAAAATCTAATTATTATGAAACCTCACTAATGCTCCTATGCATGTTTTGAATCCAAAAGTTTTAAGCCATGTACTATAAGAAAGAAGCTGAGCACGTCCACAACTCTCACATTAGGCAGTAATGGTCTAAGTAGCCAGGATGATCCAGAAGTACATTTGGCAGTGAACATTTTTCTATGGTTTGGAGCAATGCCTTGGAGTGTATGCATGTATATGGAAATGTGTTACTGCATGGCCCACTTTGATAGAAAATAACTTCATTTCTACAGAAGTTCTAGATCTTTAATTGAAGAGATGATTCATTGTAACTTCAAATGCAAACACCACTAAGGATATGTCAGATGTTTCTAACGTTTGACATGCAAACTAATTAAGTCACAGCATATACTTACAGATTTACTTTTCTGAAAATTATGTTGACAATATGAAGCATGATTTGCTAGTGTCTGTAGTTGCCTATTGAAAAAAAAGTTTCAAAATTTCAGGAACGAAGTATAGTCTATCTACTGTACATCTACCAATCCATGGGCCCTGATGGGATGCAACCATGTGTGCTGAGGGAGCTGGCAGAAGTCATCACTAGACCACTCTCCATCATCTTTGAAAAGACCTGGAAAATGGGAGAGGTGCCTGAGGACTGGAGGGAAGCTAATGTCACTCCAGTCTTCAAGAAGGACAAGAAAGGACCCAAGTAACTACAGACTGGTCAGCCTCACCTCCATCCCTGGAAAGATGATGAAGCAGCTTATTCTAGAGGTCATCTCTAAACACATGGAAGAAAAAGAAGGTTATCAGGAGTAGCCAGCATGGATTGACCAAGGGGAAATAATGTCTGAGTAATCCAATAGCCTTCTATAATGATGTGACAGAATGGACAGATGCAGGGAGAACAGTGGATGTTGTCTTCCTCAACTTTAGGAAGGCTTTGGACACTGTCTCCCATAACATCCTTGTGGATAAGCTCAGGAAGTGTGAATTAGAAGAGCAGACAGTGAGATGGAACAAGAACTGGCTAAACAACAGAGCCCAGAGGGTTTTGTGATCAACGGGGCAGAGTCCAGTTGGAGACCTGTGACTAGTGAAGTGTTCCCCAGGGGTCAATACTAGGCCCAGTCTTACTCAACATCTTCATCAATGACCTGGATAAGGGGATATAGTGTATCCTCAGCAAGTTTGCTGATGACACGAAGCTGAGAGGATTGGCTGATACACCTGAAGGCTGTGCAGCCATTCGGCGAGATCTAGACAGACTGGAGAACTGGGCAAAGAGGAACATCGTGAAGTTCAACAAGAGTAAGTGTAGAGTCCTGCACCTGGGGAGAAAAAACATCATGCACCGATATAGATTAGGGGTTGACCTGCTAGAAAGCAGCCCCATGGAGAAGGACCTTGGGGTCCTGGTGGACAACAAGTTATCCATGGGACAGCAATGTGCCCTTGTGGCCAAGAGAGCCAATAATATCCTAGGATACATTAAGAACAGTGTGGCCAGCAGGTCAAGGAGGGTCCTTCTCCCCCTCTACTTTGCCCTCATAAGACCACATCTGGAGTATTGTGTCCAGTTCTGGGCTCCCCAGTTCAAGAGAGACAGGGATATGCTGGGAAGAGTCCAATGGAGGGCTACAAGGATGATTAAGGGGCTGGAACATCTGTCATATGAGGAAAGGCTAAGAGACCTGGGGCTGTTTAGTCTTGAGAAGAGAAGACTGAGAGGGGGTCTTATTAACATCTATAAATATGTGAAGGGTGGATGTCAAGAATGGGCCAGTCTCTTTTCTGTCATGCCCTGTCATAGGACAAGGGGAAATGGCACCAATTTACAACATGGGAAGTTCCACGTCAACATGAGGAAAAACTTCTGTACTTGTGAGGGTGACAGAGCAATGGAACAGGCTGCCCAGAGAGGCTGTGCAGTCTCCTTCTCTGGAGACTTTCAAGAATCGTCTGGATGCATTCCTGTGTGATCTGTCCTAGGTGTTCCTGCTGCAACAAGGTTGTTGGACTTGATGATCTTCCCAGGTCCCTTCCAACCCCTATGATGCTGTGATTCTATGATGATTCTATGATATTCTGGTTCTTTTTTTTTTCCTTTGATCTCTTTTCAATTCAGCTGAAATGTACATCTTGAAAATAATATTACTAATTAACTTGACATTTTGAGAAATCCTTTTTTCTCTTGGTTGATGTGGTTGACTGTAGTCAAGAAGGTTGTGAAAAATTGTCCTTAATGTGTGAGGGTCTGTACAAAGCAACCTAAAAAATTGTGTAGGAGGCCCAAATCTAAAAAGCCCATGTATTTTTAAGAGGAGGAGACAAATAAAAATGGACAAAAATTAGCAAACATCACAGAGAGTACAGATTTGACTAGTTACATTTCTTTAGACCAAACTAATCTTTTTGCCTTCCTAAATTTCCCTTAAAAATCCTAAAATGTCTAGCTTTTGTGCTGCCCACATATGTCTTACAAATGTACTAAAGATGAATTCCAACTGACCAAACCTAACAATATTACACTAACCAAAGGGATGGACAGCATTTCTCCACCTGCCTCAGCACCCCTTACAGAAGGAAAGTGCTCTTCACAGTCCATGTCTGCTGCTCTGCGCTGTTTGGGTTCAAAGGAGGTAGTGGCAGCCATAATGTTACTTAGCTGGTTGAGATTTCCACAAAAACTTCTGTGGTAAATGTGTGTGTGCATTTGTGTGTGCAGTATAAAGCAGTAGACACTTAAAGAACAATAATGTAAAAAAAAATTAACAGGAGAACAATATTGTTATGTATTGGAAAACAGAAAGAATTACCATTACCTTGTCAAGTACCTTGCAGCTTCCTCCCACCAGCCCATTTTTTGGTTTAGATTGATTTGCCACATATCCAGCTCTGTCAGTAAGGTGATAGACAGGCTGCTATGGCCTAGTGGGCAGCAATAGCCCTGTGCAAGAACTCTGTAGAATGTTGAAAAGTTGAATGAATGAAGAAAAAAAAAGTTTTTTACATGCTACATGTTGTAAAAAGCTTGTATGACCCTTACAGACCTTACATATTGCAGACCTAAATTGCAGGGTGGCACAATACTTGGTTGCATTATTCCATTTTAGAAAGAAAACCAAAGAAAGTTGTAGTGAGGATTCTGTGGGAGATGCACAAAGGAAGAATTTTCTAATATGGTGTCCTAACGGTACATCATTTCAGAGTTTTAATTTGAAAGCAAGAAGGGAAAGGTAGTGGAAAAAGGCTATTTTGTTGGCAGCAGAACAAGTAAGACTTAGTTTCCTATAATTTTGCTCATTCTTCTTGGATTTGCTGTAATTTTAAAAAGGGCAAGCACCATTTTCCAGTGTGGTGGCATTTATTTGCCTATCTTTCCCTTAGGAAATCTTGCATGTTTAACTATGAATTAAGATAATGGTGAAACTTTTCCATCAGAAGGGCATTAATAATATGTCTGTCTTCTACCAGATTGCCCATTTCTGTTAATTCTGTAAGACCATAATATCTTTGTTATTGTTTTACTATAATATTTGATTGCTGTTTGCTAGTGCTTTTAAAATATATAGAAGAGAGAGGACACATGAGTCTTCTTATAACAGAATTTTATTTTTCCTCATTAAATAAGGAACAGTGCTAAGAGTTTTGAGAAAGTATTGTTCTCTATCATTTAAAGATTTAACCGTAAGTGTAGAGCCCTCCACCATCATAGTACAGGAGATTGGAAACAAGCATGCTATCAAGTACTGCAACTATTCTCAACTCCAGTGATCCTCAGTCCATTATCAAATGGCATTAAACAGGAATCACCAAGTAGTTATGATAACATCCTGACATCGTATCTTGGCTTTTCTCTTGGTGCTGTGGCATTTCTTCAGTTAGTGATTAATAAGCTCCTTAGCTTTTTCATCTCTTTCTGCTGTGAGAAAAAAGGTGTGAATGGTGGGTAGGAAATTATCTCCCAATCTCCTCTCTGATGAAGACTACTGGGAGAGGATTGGCTTCTACAGCTTTTTCTTCATGGCATGCTAACTGCATTGCAAGCAGTCATGTGCTTGTAACATGACTGTCTCTGCTCCATGACCACATTGCCAATGTCAGCAAGATACAAGACTCAATTGGCACTCTCTGTCCTGATGACAAGCACTACAGATTTCTGATCTGTGTACAGAAACTCACACTGTATTGTGTTTCTAAGACCTGGATTTAATTTGCCTGCTGATGCTTATCATCATAGAAGGAAACTGTTCAAGTCAACAAATGTCAATTCATCGAAATCATATGGTGCAGGTATGAATCTTTGCATTTCAGAAGGGAAATCAGTTTTGAGGCGTTTACATTGATTTTGGGTTTCATAACTTTGTTCATTTTTTTGCTAGAAGGCCATAGCAGAAAATGCAAAACTTGCTTAAGGGACAGAAAAAATGGAGACGCAAAAACTTCTCCTTTAGAGTAGGGTAAGAACTGAAAAGGAGCATATGAGCATGCATATAAAGGTCAGGTATGAGATCTCTATAAAAACAAGAGACCACAATAAGAGATGGGACCATTTAATGACAGAAATTTCATGTGATCAAGCATGGGCTCAGAACTTCTCCATGAAGAAAAATAAATTAAGACATTTTTATGAGGAGCTTGCTCAGTGCTTTAATGACAGTGTGCTTGTAAAAAAGGACCAGTAATGGTCTTGAAGATACTGCTTAGTGTATATTGGCAAACAAGACTTCAGATCAGAGAGGTGCTGGAAAATTCTAGTTGGCATAGTGGTTCTACTGGTTCATGCCTGCTGTGCTTCCAGGAAACCTAAAAAACCCTTGCTGCCCTTGTGATTAAGTTTTATTTTGATGTGTAACAACTGGATAAGAAGTAATTTAACTATATGCCAATAGTGAGAGAATGTACCTTCAGCAAGTTTTAATAACATTACAAGTTTGAATACAAATACTTCGGAAGGAATTGACAGCTTGTGGTCAATTGCAAATAACTATTAAGAGAATATTTACATGTATGCATTTAAATTGTACAGCAAAAACACTTAGGATTAATTACAGAGTTTCATGGAGTATTTTTCTGCTTTCAGTAACACACTGAGATCGTATGTATTATGAACTGTGGCTGTTGCTTTATATTTGATGTACAACTTACAGATGCTTTACAAACTAAAAACTCTTGTCTCTTCGCCATTAATGAAATTCTGCTGTGCCAAGAAAGTAGACATGTAATGTGAGGAAAATATGTGATAATCTAATTTTCTAAATAATAATGACAACATAAACCATTAACATAATTTTTCTCTTCTTAGCATGTTTTATAGATAAAAATTACACAGGAGATAATTTATTAATGTGAGTATTTTGTAGTACAGAGAATGTAGCAGTAATCTTGGAATTTAACTTTATTTTTAAATCAAGATCTTTATTAGAACTTAAAATAGATTTAAACTGTTACTTCAGCTACATAAACACTAAACTAAAGGTAAGCATTTGAAAACTGCTCTGTAGTTAGAAAATCAAGTGACATTAATTTCTGTGTTTAGAAATCATAAAAAATCTGCCACTATCATTTACTTAATAATATAGCAGTAGTCATCCAGGGGAGGAATTGTTGCTGAGTCTTTTTTAGATTTAAGATGAAGGAGAGTGGTGAATGTGAAATTAAAATGAATTAGAGGTTTTCAAGTTCTAGCAGAAGGACCTCTCTTTTTATTGTCATCACAAAAGAGTTATTAGGAATACTGCCTCAAAAAGGTTCATTAGATGAGAAAGTATAGCATTATTCCAGAACTGCTTTCATGGTTAAGCTGAGGCAGCAAATCTTCGGTTAGATGATATGTTTTTTGACAGAACAATTATCTTTCCCTGTTTTTTAAGACATCCTGCTTTCTTTTTGTGTATTTTATTTCTATCAGTGCTAATGCTAACCAAAATGTTAATTGATATTTAAGGGCTAGCCTTTCAATCTTTACATAATTTCAAAAAATAGATAATAAAAGTTTACTGAATCACAGCTCACACGGGGTCGGAAGTTAGGGGTTTAATGGTACAGTTTTAAGTTTAGGTAAGTTGTCACTAATACTAACTTAGTGACAGAGTCAGTCTTACTGTTTGCCCCATTCCTGAATTCACATGAACTATCTTGGGCTGTAGCATTAGAGATCATAATGATGCATGGTCAGTACAGTCAGACAACCAATGAAACTGATACCTAAAGAAACAAAAAATAATTTATTCTGAGCCAGATGGGTTCCTGAATCCAACTGTCCCTTTGCAGAAATATTTGTGCTGGAATAAACAAGAGAACACAGGTTTAAATTGGTTTAAGCTGAACATTAAGCAACACTTTATTGTAAAGCAGTTTAACTGGCAAACAAAGATAAATTTACTTACAGTTTTAAACCAGGGGTGCAGTGATCTGAATTTGAGGGGGGTCTGGATTGTGTGTAACAGTCAAACATGCAAGACTGAAATTGATTACTAGGTCCTGGACTTGTTTGGTTACCAGTGACTAATTAAAAGCTGTCAATAAATATATTCTGATGTATCTTGCCTCTGCAGAGCTGAGACACTTTCTAGGCAGCTTAAGCCTCTTGCGACAATTTTTAGAGGGCCAAAGAAGAAAACAATGTGAGTACTATTTCAAACTGTCATAATGGATAAATGTAGCATTGCATTTCTGGAGTCCTATTATTTCTTTGAAAGAAATACAATACATTGGAAAGCATCCAGAATGTATGAAATTGAAGGAAACTAAGTATAATGTTGAACAGCAAAATTGTCCTGATCACACAGGATTTTTGCATTTATGCAGTTCAGAAACTATCTTCTTGGCTATCCAAAAAGTATAGAACTTAGTGAAACTCAGTGAAACTGGGCAACCTATCTTGAAGCAGCTTGTATCCTGGAATGGAATAAATGTATCAAAACACGTTTGGAAACCACAAAATCCTGGTGGAAGAAATAGGAACAGATTATTTCTCTTTTCACCTAGCAATTGAAAGGGCAGTCCTTAACCTTGACCCTAGGCCAGGTGTGTCTGTAAAGATATGTACAATATTTGTTCTGAAGCTATCCAACTTGCAATAAAAAGAGACAAATCTGACAAATCTTACAAAATCTTTCCCTTTGTCACTGTTTTCAGAGTGATCCATCAATAAAAGAGTAAAATTCTGAAATTGTATTACTGCTACCTGTTTTCAGGCAGTAGGTAAAAACTCAGTGGAATCGCGTGCACAGAGTAGTCACCTTTAATTTGTTGAATGAAGTAAGCTATTAAACTCTTTCTAGTAAACAAACAAACAAACAAACAAACAAAACCACAAACCAAAACTGAGCAATAATAACAGGTCAAAACACAGCTGTAAGTAGCATCTACAAAACTGTGCAGTGCCTCATGAAGCCTTGCTTAGGCTTCTTTTCATACCTGTAAAATAAAACTATTACTCAGTTGCTGAAAAAATTTCACATGCATCTAGAAATATTTACATTTATTTGTAAGTGTTAGCAAATGTAAGATACAGTCAGCAAAAAAATGTATAGTGCAATACCAATGGGGCAATTAGAAAGCTATGCATTCAAATACAGCTTAGAATAGGTTTACAATTGCATTTTTTAATGTTGATAGTGGCAAGTGTAACAGAAGGGAGATATTTTAAGGAGTATCAACAAGTTGAAAGCCAAAGTCTGAATAGATAACAAGATTATAAACATTTTTTTCAAATTATTGTTCTATTATTACTGTTTGTTTGGTTTTTTTCATCACAGTTAGTCTGGACCTCTCTTTGCTTAGTAAGACTAAATGTCACAGTTATGTTACATTTCTGCAGTGACTTATTTTAAATGTGTAATCCTACAGCTTGTCTATGATTAGCACAAAGCAAACAAAAAAAAACCCCTATTTATCCCTCACAGATTATGGAATCCAAATTATATTTGCTGGTGTTACTATTCAGCTGGTCATTACTGCAAAGATTTATCAATGACACTTGGCTTATTTTAGCACAGTCTGTATACATACAGTTCTCTAAATAATTATAATGGATTTATGACTGAATAACCTGTTTCTCAAACAAAATAATAGAGTTGGGGCTATTCAGCCTTGGGAAGAGAAGGCTGTGGGGAGACCTTACAGCAGCCTTCCCGTACCTGAAGGAAGCCTATACAAAAGCTGGGGAGGGGCTTTTCACCAGAGAGGGCAGTGATAGGATGAAGGGTAATGGCTTTAAACTGAAAGAGGGGAGATTTAGGTTAGACATCAGGAAGAAATTCTTCCTCATGAGGGTAGTAAGGTGCTGGAATAGGTTGCCCAGGGAGGTTGTGGAAGCCCCCCTCCCTGGAGGTGTTTAAGGCCAGGCTGGATGAGGCTTTGTGCAGCCTGGTCTAGTGTGAGGTGTCCTTGCTCATAGCAGGGAGGTTGGAACCTGATGATCTTTAAGGTCCCTTCCAACCTTAACCATTCTATTATTTTATGATTCTATGATTCTGGGAATGATGTCTGCTCCACCTCACTTTAATGCTGTTACAAGCTTTGGGGAAAATCCTTAAAATATTAATACACATACTGGATCTGCAATAGTGTGGCTTTTTTGTTGGAATGGGAGGCAGGGAAACCCAGAGGTAAAGCAGAACAGGGTCTATGCCAGCTAAAGAGAAATGAAATGCAACAGATTTACCAAGATTATGGAGGAAAAATATAGGCCTGAATATTTCTATTGAGATATGCTTTTTTTAGGAATTAATCACTGATAATTTGAATTGGAGTCCTGGTACCTTCCTATTAGTAATAATGGACAGCAATCTGATCTGCACTGAGAGATGTCCTTAAAGTGCTGCCTGTGGGAAATAATGTTAAAGCAGTAAATGCAAATGATGTTGAGAACAAAAGTTAAATGCTTGGAAGCATCTCAGGATAAAGTATAAAAAGAATTTGAGTCAATGTGATGCAGAAGTTGCTGCTCTGTGAATATAGACAGTTTATTTTCTGCAAAATCCTTCCTCCATCTTCTTCTCAAAATGATAGCTCTATGTAATTTGTTGTTTGAACTTGGACATTTATTTTCATTGTAACATGGTGCTTGATAGCAGTCAAAAATGCGACATATTTTGCAGAGCTGTTTGCTGCGTAGTTATGTTCTGTTAAACTCTAAAACTGGGCAGGAAAGACTAATCTTTAGTACTCTAAGTGATCTTGCATCTTTCAGCGCAAAAGACTTAAGTGTCAAGAGTGATCAAAATATCAGCAGGCTTACAGTACAGCAGCCACTTGACAGTACAGAAAAAATTACTTCTGTCTAGGTAATGCAAAACCCTTCATTGGGTTTTCACTCTTCCTAGAAGTATACCTATCATCTAAATGTGGCAGACAATAATAAGAACTGCTATGAATAAACTTACTGTCATTCGCAATTTTGTTCTGTGTGGATTATTAAACAGCAGGCAGCATTCTGGCAGGAGCCAGTCTCCTACATCTTGATAATCTGACCAAACTGTGTAAGAAATAAAGGCTGGCCATTAAGCCTAAATGACTGATGGGTATCAATGCTAGTTCCACTGCTGCTGTATTACTCAGTGCACTACTTTGCACCAAAACCATAAATGTGGCAGCCCCTTTGCTTCAGCCCTGTTTGGGCTCCCAGCTGACTAGCTGTGACTGCTGCACAGTTTTACCTTCAGGTTTTTTTTGTGTTTGTCTGACAAGCTGTCTCAGGACCTGCCTTGTAGTATCAAACTGGGAGGATTACTGACAGCTAAACTGGTGCTCCTGCCTTGCCTTTGGTTTGACTTTTACTTCTTGCCCTTGGTCTTTCGTGATTACAGGCCTTACTTCCAGTCCTTGTACTAGCCTAGTCAGAGCAATTGCTGTGGCAGCCCATGCCTTGGTTATGACCTTTTAACATCTACTGCATACACTGAGAATCTTGCATATTAATAGTTCCATTTTTAAAGTAATATTTTCTAGACAATTCTAGTTCAATAAAAAAAATGATTGTATTTCCGTTATCCTGAGATGCACACAGATGCAACAATTTCCAAATTGAGTATTCCTTTTCACATTGTAAGTCTGCACATTCTGTCAAACCATCCTTTTAAAGCTTACCTTGGCCACATTGAAACATTGGCATATCTCAGATTGCTTGAAGTCAACAGGCAAATTGAGCATCTTACCATCAACCTTAGGTCCTCTGGACCTCACAAACGTCATGAAATGCAATCACGCTGCAATAGGGTGGGGAATCTTTTCTGTAATAATGGCTGTCTTAGGCATAAGGGATTTTTAACCTTCCTTCTGTCTTCCAAAGATACATGCCACCACCTGTGCTGAGTCAACTGATAGTTAAAATTCTCTGAACATGCTGATTGTCTTTCCTGCTGCTGTCATTCTGCAAATAGAAATGTACCTCTCACCCTCTGGATATGTATGAGTTTCTTCCATGTTCCTGCATCCATGTTACTGCAGCAAGAAATGTTAAGAAAGATAAATGGCACTAAAAAGAAAGGAACTAGGGATCTATTGGAATTTTGCCCAAGTACTGTCAAGTTCTGTGGAGCTCTGCTATACAGTATACTAATACTAGAAGGCATGGAAAAGAGAGCCCACAGGATACTATGTCAAATGCTCTCTTACAAGACACAAAGAGGCCCTTGGTCCAAAGCCTTATATCTTTGCTATAGTCTTTTTCCACCAGAGCTTGATGCATCTGGGAAAGGCAGCTTGCTCTTTAAGGGCATCACCAGCAAAGATAAAGTTATCATCCCACTCTACTCAACGCTTTTCAGACCACACCTGGAATACTATGTTCAGTTCTGTCCCCACTATACAAAAAAGATGTGGCCAGGCTTGAGACAGTGCAGGGAAGGGCCACAAAGATGATCCAAGGAGTGGGAAGAGCCTGCCATACAAGGAAAGGCTGACAGAACTAGGTTTGTTCAGCCTGGAGTAAAGAAAGCTTAGGGGAACAACTTCTTGCCATGTTCTAGTACTTAAAGGAGAAGTTGGATGCTCCCTTTTTACAAGGAGTCATATGGAAAAGATGAGGGGTAGTGGGTACAAGTTACTCCTGGGGAGATACTGATGGGACATGAGAAGAAATTTTTCACTATGAGAACTCTTGGACATAGGAATAATCTCCCCAGGAAAGGGGTGGATTCTCCAACACTGGACACTTTTAAAACTCAGCTCGACAAGGTGCTGGGCTGTCTCATCTAAACTATATTCCTACTTAGGAAGGTTGGACTAAATGATCCTTGAGGTCCTCTCCAACCTGGCATTCCATGATTACACCTTACCAGAAGAACTGTAGTGGTTTCACTGTGCCTGCTGGTGAAACCTTCTAGACAGTAGACAAACATTTCTTAGACTGAAGTTTATTATGCAAGCAGTACTGGAAAATGAACCCCTCTGGGAAACAGAATATGATTCTACAATATTCTTTCCACTTTTCACCAGCATTAGAAATCATTTGGCAAAATGGAAAAGGTGTAACTGTTAGGGTATTGATAAATTTCCTTCATTTTTTCATTTGTTTTGCAACATTCATTCTGGGAGCATGATGGTTAAATCATACTATCTGCTGAATCTGAAAAGGTGGTGAGTTTAGCTTGATAAAAGTCCTTTTGTGAAAAGCAAACTAATTTACTTATTTACTCAATGCCTAAAGAAGTTTCTAAGGAGGTAGGCATTGGCATTACTATCTTTCTAAGAGGTTAGTGTTTTGAATAAGCAAGAATGTCATTTGAGGAAATTGGTGAAGTAAGAAAGAAACATATCTGAGGTTTGGACAGGCTGTAGAAATAGAGAACTGTATTACATTTGTATGCAGAGACTAACCACAACCCACTATGCCTGTACCCACACTGCAGCAGAATAATTCATTATCGCTATTAAACTTTTGTACCCCTGAATTCTGAAATTTGCCTCTCCCTTATTTTTTCTCTCTATGTCTGCCACTACTGCAAATTCTTCCATCTCCACTGGCCCGGTGGATAGTACCAGGCTGCTCACTATCCCTGGACACTCCCCCTGGCTCAGGCAGTGAGCAGGGCAGGCCATAGGGACAGCTGGGGGCAGGCCCAGCCCAGGGCACCGGGCACCTCTGTGGGTGCAGATAATCCCAGAGTTTTAGGCAAACTGGGTGTACTATAAATGTTACACTCCACTCAGAGGATGAAAAGCAATTCTCATGAATTTTCTGCATGAAGCAACAGAGTTAAAAACTTTGTGTGCTCCTGTCCTACACAGTTACCACCAATTCCCTTAGGTCAGGTGTGCTAGGTCAGTTATTTTCAGGATTGGGTTAAAGAATGCACTTAGCAGTGTACACATTCACCAAAAGCCACTCACCTCCATTGTCAGGAACCTGACAGCTAAAATGGGGCAGTTACATTCTTACCTGTCTTTATGACTAAGTTTTGAAGTAGCCAAATACATGAATTAAATCTCTATGAGAATTTGAATGTTTCAGGTGTCATGTGAATTAGGAAATTGACTTTATATATTGGTTTGACATTATATATTTCATTTTAAAACATTTTTAAACTTATGTTGTTGATGCTACTCATTATATTTTACAGCAGGAAGGGAGCAATAGCTGAAAGTGAACTTTTTTGATCTTGGCCAAACAAACAGAAACTACCATGGAATGGCATAAAGGATGGAGCAGTCTGACCATGCTGTCACAAAGATACACAAAGAAGACACAAATATAACAAATAAATACTCTCATGGAGTTTTTTTTTTCTTTTAGAAAACATTCAGTTGGTTTTGCTCCTATATTTCTCCTAAGACTCATTCATTTTCTTTCTTGACTTTTTAAACACATTTCACTGCCTTTAAATAAACAAAAATATTCTTGAACATCTTCCATTAATATCAGAACCAAATAAAAATACTTATTTTCTTTATTAAATTGAAATATGGCAGGGGTGAATTCTGACTATTTAAAATAATTAATTACTTCTAATAAAGTTTTGGACCAGTTATAAACTAAAAGCAGAAAAAAATGAAGGCATTGTTTTAATAAAGCTAAGCTTGTATTTCTAATTGTTTAAATCCCTGCCACTCTTCCAATTAAATTAAGAAGTATTGACTAACCTAGAACATTTCTCATCCTTAAAAATATCCACGTTAGACATTATTAAAATATTCTCTTGGATTAGTAAGTAGGAGATACGAAGAATAGGCTGAGCTTTTCTTCCACAGATGGAAAGAAATGGATCAACTGCTTTGTTTTACTTGACTGTTTAAACATCAGGAACACTAAGAATGACCCCATTGTTCTAGAAGAGGTCTGTTTTTTTATTGGGAAGTGCAATATTGCTATGTATTCTTTGATGCTGTGCAATACCTGTTTTGTTTGGTGCACACAGACTGTTGCACAGGAAAGCTGGAGAAGATGCTGGGAGTGCAGTTATGGCTATGTGGCCTGGGGCAGTTGCATGAGTTTCTACAGGCAGCAGCGCCTCCCATACCCTGCTCCTGCCTGCAGGCTTCCTCCTCCACATCCACCTTCTGTCAGCTCTGGCACTTACCGGCTTTGTGCAATGCCAATTTGGTTAACTCAACTGAGGTAACTGAGAGAAAACAAACCTAAAATTTAGCTGAAGCCTTTCCTGTGGGCTTGTGAGTTGAAGCAGTCTGAGAGTGCGGCCAGAGTTCAAGCAAGGCAGAGAGGGAAAGCCTGTGGCTGAGAGAATGGATCTGGTATGCAAGGGCAGGAGGAGGCAGAGAAGCAGAATCTCCTCTTAAATCATCTCAGCTATCTTGTGTAACTTCAACCTGGGACACAGAATACTGGCTACATGGCAGCAGCAGTTGTTTATGTTTGTTAAACGAGTTATCCTAGAGCCTTCTTTGTCATTGAAAGGTACACATATAAATCAAATACTTTTTAGCAAGAAATTTGTAGTTGACACAGGTTCTTACCTTGTGAATAGCAAAGCAAGACCCAGTTGCATGCCTAGGACTTCTAAGAGTTACAATATAAAAACAATTCCTGAGCACCATGGATTTCTTTTACCTGGCTGGCAAACATACAGTTTGCAGAATCAGGAGTGTCTCAGAAATGATGATGAGCAAACTAAAAATATTCCTTCCTTCTGCTAGATCAAGCAATTTAATTATCTTTGAAGGATCAAGCCCTTTATGCTGGTTACCAATCTCTTAGTGCTGCTGGAAGATATCACATTTTCAAATTCATCTGGAAATTGCTTCAGTCGAAATGGGTAGCTAAGCTCTTACCCCTGATGTTTTGTCTTTAAACACACTCTTCAGTTTCATTTCTGAAGGATCATTTTGACCCATGTTCCTCATTTGTTTTCAGAAGAACTGAAGAGACTGGAAAGAAGCATGTAAAATTGCAGAAGTATAGTCTTAATCAACCTCTCCTGAATTGTCTATTTGTTCCAATTTCTGAACCTTGTATTATTTTAGCCCAAAGAAGCTGTGATTGTTTCTCATGTCCTGTTCCATTATCTTGCATTTCTCCGTGCTAATCTGAATGAACTACTTTATTAGTCTCTAAACCTAATCCAATCTGATAATTTTCAAATGGTTGGCTCTCTCCTCTGTTTACTGGTCCAGCCCAGTTTAGCATTATCAGCAAATTAATGTACATTTGAAATTGAAAACTCCCTTCAAGGTCTTTTATGTCCACCAAGAAACCTGCAATAAAAGAATATTAATGAGATAAAATAAAAGCAATGAAATTAACTTACAGCTGAAATGTGCCTTGTATGTCCTACAAAACAAAAGTGCAATACAGTACTTTCTATAACTGCTCAGGTAGCATCTGGTGGTGGTTAATTTAAAAAGTCATATGGTACTTTTAAGTCTTCCTGGTTGTTTTCCTTCCTCTTTTTCCTTTCTCTCATGACCTTTAACCTGTCCTTAGTAAAACAACAGTAAATTAATGTCCTTTCTTGTCTGATTTTGCAGGAAGAATGCCTCTGGAAAGACATCTTTTCATAACAGAACACAGCTGGAAGATCCTAATTATATAACTTTTGTATATTAACATCAAAAACTTCAATTTTTTTTAAAAAAAATACTGTATCCACCTCCTCAATACAGATCTTTTCTTTTTCCTGCGTGGTAGAAATGAAAGGGACAAGGAGTGGAAATTGGCCAAGCTGCAGGGAGAAAGGTCAAAAAGAAAGGACACTCAGGAGATAATGTTATTGAAGATGGATACCTTTGCCTACTCCATGGTGTGCCATGATGTGCAAGTAACATCTTGAATAATGGATCCCAAATTGAGCCATGTTTCTGTGGAAAATGGAGGTTTCTAGGCAGGGGACAAATGTTCAAAGAAACAGCTGCAACTTTTAACTCCTGAAGTGACTGGTCTGTTTGGGCTACAGATGTCTTATTCAGTGTAAGCTCTTTAGGAAAAAAACAAAAAAAAAAAAAGTGTTTGTATGTTGAAAAAGTCTTCACTGAGAATAAATTTTACCCCTAAATGTCTGCTTTTAAAAGCAGCCTTTTGAGTATTTCTTTTAGAACATGTAAAAAAACCCAACCCCCATGAATTTAGCTGTCCAGCTTTTACATAATTGAATTTTTAATATTATTTTTGATACAGTGAAAATGAACTTCTGAATGTATTGCTTCTTGTCCAGAGCATCTTTTTCCAGATTATTTCTGTGAAGCCTAACGTGCTTGCTGGGTGCTATATGTGACTGTATTCCCTGTCTTGGTTCTCTTACTGTCCTTGAGTGTCAGGTCCCTCACTCCCACACCCCAGCTGCAGTGCAGGTGGCCAGGCTGGGTGAAGGGGGTTTTCTGCAGTACTTTGCTGCTGTCCCACTTGGTGACTGTGGCCTTCAGCATCTTTTTCACTTCTTCTCAGTTGTGGTTTCCACTGAAGCCACTACAGGGGTAATTGTCCTCACTATAAAGTGTAGTGTCCTGAGATCATCCAGTGAGTTAAGGAGTGTTGGGTATTCTTGTCAGAAAGAACACATTGGAGCAAATGATTCATGCTTACGGTGTCTCTCAGTCCTGAACACCATATTTCACATAGCTGGCCAGCAGTGGGTGAACCCACAAGCACTCTGCTCCCCATTTCCCTCCCATGCACACAGCTATGCAGCCCCCATACAGCCTTGGGACAGGCTCTGTGCCCACTTGCATGTTGGGCAGTCCCTGCCCCATTCTCACCGTGGTGACAGTTCACTCTCTCTCGGAATTGCTTTTCAGACACACACAGGATAAATATCACAGCTCTGCCTCCTGCCTAAACTGTGCCTCCAGGCAGGTGGTGGTTGCTGTCCAGAGGTATTGTGGACCTCTCTTTCAGTGTGCGTCATCTCTTTATTTCAATGTGTTTTACCCTTCTTACAATTTTTCTTGAATATGATGCTGTTCTGAAGTACAGAATAAAATGCTTTAATGAAATATTGATAGACCATTTGTCACTAAATCACAGGTGAAGCAAATAAAACCAGGGTCACTGGCTTATCCCCAGGAGATAAGCCTTGGGGAGGCATGCCAATGTTTGAGGGACAGTGTACTAGCGAGATCCTTTGGTCTGCCATTTCATTGGAGGTAGGGGATGGAGATTCATGTGGCCACAAAGATGCAAGGTTATTGATATGTTAGAAACCATGGAAGCACCTGATAATGGTCACACAGGAATTATGGCTTTTCACCCAAAAAAGGTGGCCCAACTGAAGTGCATCTACAACAATGCATGCAACATGGGCAACAAACAAGAGGAGCTGGAAGGCATTATGCAGCAAGAAAACTATAGCTGCCATCATGGAAGCATGGTGGCATGACTCGCACAACTGGAGTGCTGCAATGGATGGCTATAAGCTCTTCAGAAGGGACAGGCAAGGAAGCAGAAGTAGTGGGGTGGTCCTGTATGTTAGGCAGTGTTTTGATTGCCTACAGCTTCATGATGGTGACAATAGGGTTGAGTGTTTATGTGTAAGAATCAGAGGTTAGGTCAATAAGGCAGAAATTATGATGGAGGTCTGTTATAAACCACCCAACCAGGATGAAAAGCCAGACAAAATATTCTATAAGTAGATGGGAGAAGTCTCATGATCGCTAACACTTGTTCCCATGGGATACTTCAGCTCACCGGGTTTCTGGTGGAAATAAAAATACAGCAGAGAGGAAAAAGGGTGGGAGGTTCCTGGAGTTTGTGGAAGGTAACTTCCTGACACAGCTGATGAGGGAGCCAACTAGGCAAGACACCCTGCTGGACCTGCTGCTTGCAAACAGATGAGGATTTTTGGGTGATGTGATGGTGTGAGGCTGTCTTGGGCATACCAATCATGAAATGACAGTTCTCAATTCTCTGAGAAGGAGGAGGGTCAGAAGAACTGCTACCTTGGACTTCTGGAGGGAAGACTTTGGCATGTTTAGAAGACTGTTCAACAGAGTCCCTTGGGAGGCAGTCCTGAAGGGCAAAGGAGTCCTGGAAAGCTGGACATTCTTCAAGAAGCAAATTGTAAAGGAGCAGGAGCAGGTCATCCCCATGTGCCAAAAGACAAGCCAGTGATGAAGCCTGGCTGAACAGAGACCCTTGGCGGGAGCTAAGGAAAAAAGGGAGAATTTATGAAGTTTGGAAGAAGAGACAGGCAACCCAGGGGGACTACAAAGTTGTTGTTAGATTATATAGGGAGAAAACTAGAGGAGCCATAACCCAACTACAATTTAATCTAGCTCCTGCCGTAAAAGACAGTTAAAAATGTTGCTATAAATACATTAATAACAAAAAGAGAGCTAAAGAGATTTTCCATCATTTATTGGATGGAGGGGGAATGATCAGGCTCAGTCAGCATGGGTTCATGAAAGGCAGATCCTGCTTAACA
Organism: Hemiprocne comata; assembly: GCA_020745705.1. Classification (NCBI taxonomy): domain Eukaryota; kingdom Metazoa; phylum Chordata; class Aves; order Apodiformes; family Apodidae; genus Hemiprocne; species Hemiprocne comata. The sequence continues at coordinate 47,049,987 of CM036616.1, forward strand.
AGGTTACCCACTTAGTGAATGAGGGGAAAGGCTGTGGATGTTGTTGATCCAGACTTTAATAAAGCCTTTAATGAAGTTTCCCACAGCATTCACCTGAAGAAACTGGATCCTCATGGTTTGGATGAGTGTACTCTTCACTGGGTAAAAAGCTGGCTGGGTGGCTGGACTCAAAGAGCTGTGGTGAATGGAGTTAAATCCACCTGGTGACCAGTCACAAGTGATGCTCCCCAGGGCTCAGTGTTGGGGGCAGTTCTGTTTAGTATGTTTATCAGTGATCTGGATGAGCGGATGGAGTGCATCCTTAGTAAATTTGCAGAAGACACCAAGATAGGAGGGAGTGTTGATCTGCTTGAGAGCAGAAAGGCTCTGCAGAGGGACCTTGATAGGCTGGATCAATGGACCAAGGCCAATTGCATGACGTTCAAGTGCTGGGCCCAGTACTTGGGTCACAACAACTCTGTGCAGTGCTACAGCTGGAAAGCTGAACAGAGGAAAAGGACCTGGAGGTGTTGATTGGCAGCCAGCTGAATATGAGCCAGCAGTGTGCCCAGGTGGCCAAGAAGGCCAACAGCATCCTGGCTGGTACCAGGAACAGTGTGGCCAGCATGACTAGGGAAGTGATTGTCGCCGTCTACTCAGCACTGGTGAGGCTGCACCTCAGATACTGTGTTCAGTTTGGGGGCCCTCACTACAATAAGGACATTGAGGTGCTGGAGCATGTTACCAACAACAAAGCTGATGAAGGGTCTGGGGAGCAAGCCTTAGGAGGAGTGGCTGCGGGAACTGGGGTTGTTTAGTTTGGAGAAAAGCAGGCTGAGGGGAGACCTTGTTGCTCTCTATAACTACCTGAAAGCAAGGTGGGTGAGGGTGTCCTGGATAACAAGCAGTAGGAGAAGAGGAAATTGCCTCAAGTTGTGCCAGGGGAGGTTTAGACTGGATATTAGGAAAAATTTCTTCACTGAAAGGGTTGTCAGACACTGGAATAAGCTGCTGAGGGAAGTAGTTGAATCACCATCCCTGGAGGTATTAAAAGATGTGTAGATGTGGTGCTTAGGGACATGGCTTAATGGTGAACTTTGCAGTGCTAGGTTAATGGTTGGACTTGATGATCTTAAAGCTCTTTTCCAATCAAAACAATTCTATGATTCTATCTTTTGCTTCAAGATAGTCACTAAATAAACATGCAATAAACATTAACCTTTGCAACACTTTCGTTCCGTGCTCTCCACTTACCCAAATTATTCATATTGATTTTTTAAATTATTCAGCTTGTTGTTATGTGCAGTAATTTGCTGAATCAATTTAGGTTTAATTTCCTATTACAGACCCATGAATCTTCTATGTGCTGCTTTGCCTTAGTGATATTGACACTGTGCAAGCTATTAAGGGTCTTTAGCCTTTTTTCAATATTCATCACTTTAAATATGATTAAAATTTTTCCCTTAGTTCTTTATTTCTGAGACCTGATATTTAGGCAATCATCTATTTAGGGTTCAGAATATTTATCTAATTTCAAAAATGGATGCTGCTCAGTCAGGCACCTCAAACAAGTGAGAGAACATGAAACTCACTGTTCTCAGTATATCGCATACCACGCTTCTGTTGGTTTTGCATACTCAGTTTCCTCTCTCTCACTAGAAAAATAATTAAAAAGTTAAAAGTTTTAAAATCCTTTTAATTGCACAATTGAATACTGTTAATTTTTGCTCTTGATGGATTACAAATAGAAGGGAGAGAACATTTTAATCCTCAAATACAATTTATTCCCGCATCACTCAAATTTCAGGTAGTTTGCAATTCCCTAGAAAGTCCACAGATTTCTCCTTTGGATGTCACTCCCCTGTGCAAAGTTCTGTGAGGACAGAAGTAGCATCCTTTGCAGATTGATAAAGTTATAAGAGCTGAAAGGATCAGATTTGTGGATTCTGCCTGTGGATAGCTGTCGTCCATAGATGCTGGCTGCATATATGCAAAAGAGAAAGGGGATTTCCATACCTTCTACTTTACAGGTAGAGGCATATGTGAGAATGCCTGGAGTTTGACCACATCACCATGTGCATGTACAGTAAGAGACATTAAACTCCCAGAGTAGACTCTGCTGTGTAAATCATCTTCTCTGAAAAGACCATGAGCTAGATGGCAGCATTTTGTAGGTGGAATCCATCCCATGATTTACAACAGTGAATGCCGCCTCCTTCCTGCACCAAGCCTGAGCTCTAACCCCTATATGCTTCAGTGTATAAAGTGGGAATGCAGGATTCAGTCTGACCAGGACTGATTCTGCTTGGCTACAACTTGCCAATCATCTGAACCTTTAACTGTTTTTTTTTTCATAAATTCTTACTTTTCCTCTACTTCCTTGAAGGACATGTAATACAGATGATCTTAAAAAGTAGTTGTGCATAAATTCTCAAGAAAATATGTATGATCCTTTGAAAAGTTGAATACCGCTTCTGACTTTAGAGGTATGAAAAAATCTAACTGGCTGTTTTGATAGCTCAAGGAAGATAAGACTTTCTTTAATTGTATTTTGAGTTTGACTGCTAGGTAAAGACAAGCAGAATTCAGAAGCCTATAAAGAATTCATAAACTTTTCATAAAATAATTTATGAAATAATTTCTTAAAATTTGATTGTAAAAGATCATTATAAGCTTCTTTTTTTTGGTTCTTCTTTTTCTAATTGAGCATTTAAAATCCCCTAAGTGATGTGTAAACAGTAGGTAAGTGATCTTCAAATACTGCACTTCTCAATTATATAACCCCACTTTTTGGATCTAGAAACTTAGAAGTCCATTCCACATGAAGACAGGAATTTTTTATGCCAGTTTCTTTCTTTGCATCTCTAAAAACAAGAAAGACTTAGTTCAAACCACAAATACATCTAAGTATTACAGATTTTTCTAATCCCTCTTGAACCCACAGAGAATTCAGTTCTGCAAAATATTCTATTGAAGTAAGTTTATTTTGTGTGAAGGAGGACTTCCAAACATTCATTCTGTATGTGTAAAAACTGAGCATATATTGTGACTGTTAGTTTTCTACCTTTCAACCGTGTGCAATCCCACCTTTTTTTATGATAAATTGCTTAATTTAAGTGTTCGTGGTGGCAGAACTTCGGCACCTCTATGAACTTCGGTTCCTTCAGAGAAGGCCACTGATGTGTGGAGTTGTGACTTCTCTTTAGAAAGCTGGGTTAACTGCATCATATACATCCATGTACCCATTAATTTTATCCTTTAAAAACATTTCTGCTCATATGTCCCATAAGGGTAACATGGTTCAGGTCTATGGCTCCCTAATTCTCTGCCAGAAACTTGTAAAAAGTAAGCATCACATTCACTACTTTCCAGTCCTCTGATACCTAAGCTGTTTTGAGTAAGATGCTATACTGCATGGCTGGCAATTGCTGATGTGGCTATGGGACCTGATGGGTCAATACTGTCTGGTCCTAGCAATCCGTTGTTGTTTGGTTTAGTCCATTTTACCAATATGCCTTGTAATGTCATTTACCAGCCTTTGGCCTATCACTAGTCTTGCATGTTTCTCAAGCTGGTTTTGACCGTCTTATGTTCCTGCCCTGAACTTAAAAGAACTAGTGACTCTATTTTGTGCATTTGAGGACATTGCTACCTCTGCTGTTAAGGCATGCAGAACTTCTTAGGGGGTTCCTAGAGGGTTATTTTGGGATTTTTTTTTTTTTTTTTTTTTTTTTTTTGTGAGAAGCGATAAATGTTTGCTCTTTACCTCCATTAGGATGGGTTTTAATTGTCTATGTCACAAAGATTTTTTTTCCCTATCCTCTCCTAACATATCTCATTTTTGTGCAACTTTGAAATAAGCATGAGATTTTTCACCTCTGTAGATTCTGCAAAGAATATCTAGTGCCAGTACCGCTGGATCACTGTGACTTTATACAGTAACATTATGAACAAGGTCTTATACTCAACACGAGCTGAGGTGTTGTTTCTGCTATTGCAGCTCTCTAACTGCTCCACAAAACAGCTGTTTGTGGTATCTAAGGTTTCAGTCTCAGCTTCATGACCTGATAGGACATCTGTTTAAACTGCATGTGGGTAGTTGAAATCTTCCATTACTGTTGTGTTTCTCAGCCTCTTTGCTGTCATTTAGGAGGTCAGTCACCTATCAAGCTTATTGTCATGTCCTTATTTCCACTCTAGGCAAGTTTATCAAGACCTATGAGATGGATTGATGCCATGTTGTTGGCTGCAGGGCCCAGCCCAGACACAGCCTAATAGGGGCTGTCAGTAGGTGTTTTCATAGTACTCCTTATTGTCAGAAATACAGCTCTGAGAAGAAAACAATCTGACAGAGGAGAGGGTATACAGCAAGGAACAGGAGTAACTTTTCTAGTCAGACTATCAAGTAGGTGCTGTTCTGCTGTCTGTGTGGTGTTTCAATTGACTGTATACTCTCAAGACTGTTATTTTTAAAAGCACAGCTGGTGACCCTCCCGGTTGTATACTGGTTTTGTTTTAGTAGTTTCATAGGACTACTTCACGACTAAATACATGCATGCAAATGTGTATTGCACTGTTCGAGAACTAACCCCATTTAAAAAAGTCCTTAAGAACCTCATGAGGACACAGTTTCCGAAGTGTTAGCACTACCCTACAGACACATGCACCTCCAGGACTGATATACAGTTGGTTAACCAAGCTTTATTTCACTGCAGCATGGTCAAGTCAGCCCATTTCAAAAAGGACCTCAATGTGTAGAGCTGAAGAATTAGCACACTCAGAACATTAATCACCAGATAGTACTGAATCATCAGGTACAGAACTGTACTTCAGATTTTGGCTGAATATACTGGCTGAAGTAATGACTGATCATAGAAAATAAAAAGGCTAAAAATAGGCCTAAATTAAAAATACTTTTTCACGGACACAAAATAAGCATGAAATAATTTCTCTAACTCAATTTTTTTTAATGCACTGAAATTCAGATATGCTGAATAGAAATTTGAATGAGAACTTAGTCTTCTGCCCTGTACCTGCTATATTTTGAAGGGTGAACAACAGCCTTAAAAAAAAAAATCTGATTAACAATATCGATCAAGTATATGGCTTACATTGGTAGGTAAAACAGATGTAGATAAGGAAATAGATTCTACAGATAGATACAGATACAGATAGATATATAAAAATAAATAAATAGCAAGTTTAGTATTTTTATTTATTTAAAAATTAATAATTAGACCATCAACTACTAAAAGAGAATTCAATGCAAAATTTGAGACAAAGCTGTTGAACCCTGTTACTTCTATGTAAAATCTGTTTTCTTTAAGCCAGAAATTTTTTTTTGCAGAAAATTGAAAAAGTGAAAACAAATAAAATCAAACAAGAGACTAAAATAAAACCTATAATGTTTGTGGACATGTTGTCTTATCTACTGTCTTTATAGGGAGAATATATTTTTTGTATTTTTTTCTGAATACAGAAAAAGGTGTTACACTGCAATATAAAGCAATCATCTTCTTTTCAGTTTTGATTTTGAAGGTATTACAGTATTGAAATTCAGTACAGAAATAAAGCAATAATCCTGTGAAATCAATGTCTCTTAAGTTTTATGTCATACTTGATATTGGATACAGCAATCTATTATTTCGGAAATCCTTTGTAAAACATAAGATCATATAAAGCATTATTTTGGAATTGAGACTGTAATCCCCACTGCTGTATTCCTCAATTGAATGTAGAGATTTAATGAAATTAAAGCACTTGTTCATCAGGTTGTCCATCTAAATAACCACTGTGTATTCAAACATTAATTTAAAGCTATGTTATGGGTAAATGGACTTGTGTCAGTATGATTTAAGGACTGCTGATACTGCTGTCTCAGCTGGAGGGTCTTATCTAAAAAAATGTGCTTTATTACAGCTTTTTTTTGTTGTACTAAGGGTTTACTGCACACTTAATTGCAACGCAAACAAACATTGAACATATTGATAATTAATATCTACAGCTAAGAGCATTGTATGGCTAAAACATCCTGACTAATCAGATACCCAAAAGACATGACACATTGGAGAACTAAGCACATAATGAAAATAACAAGAAGTCCTCTGGGCACTAAAAGAAATGTGCAAATAGAAACAAGTGCTTTTTTGATCTCTTTTGTAGCCAAACTAAGGTAATTGACATGGTTGGATGCAGGATCAGATGACAATTTTGGTGAGTCATGTATTTTTAATGTAACCAGAGTTTAAAATTTAAATCAGTTCTTGTCTTCCTCTCTAGTTTCTGACCTTTAACTTAAGAGAAAAAGAAAGTGTGTAAATATCTAAGAGTGTCAGTGACACAGAATTTGCACCAGGATCTTGAGCATGTTTAGAAAATGTAAAAATATTTTCCTGTCTGCTCTACAGAGGTCCTCTGTGGGAATATCTATAAAGAAATATTATTTAAATATTTTTAACTCTATACATGTGGTAGATGTAAGTTTGTTTCAAGTGGAAAGGTTAGGCAAAATGTAGGGGTGGACATGAAAATGAGAGGAAGGACAAGACAAATTGTTCTCATTGCTCATAACATGGTAGCACAGATGTAGGTTAAAACATCTGTACTTTGCTTCTGTTCAGTTATACATCAACCATTGTAAACCAGTGTACATGAAGTAAATGCTATGGGTTCACACCATACCTTAACTACAGTGAAGATTTTTAATGGGTCTTTAGTCCAGTAAAGAAATTGCTAGCTAAAGGCAAAGTACCCAAATAGCATACAGTCAATAATAGTGTACAGTACATTTACTCTGAGAAATTAAATGTATACTGCATCATATAGTTACTAAATCAATACGGGGGAAAAGTAAACTATCTCTGAAAAGTCATCTGAGATCAAATACCCACTGGTGTTTTCACATTACTGTGAAATGGAAGGGGAAGTTGGGAAGGGTCTTATGCCACACTGCCTGATGCCTGTGCTATAGGCATTTCAGATGGATTTTACTTCAGATTAGCACTGATAGGCATTGTACTACCAGAGCTGCTACCCTGGGCTGCCTTTGTGGTTTAGTGTAATTTGAAAGTAGCGTGTGGCCTCCAGGAATTGTGAACCAGAGCATGTGGGGACAAGCAGGTGATTCACTTCAAAAGTGCACTCCTGGCCTAAACCAAAATGCTCATTCAGGTAGATCTACTGGAACTGGACTTCAGAGGGTGTGCGCCAGACCAGCCCAGCATCTGTGTTTTCCAGAGCTCTTCTGGGAATTCATAGAATCATAGAATCATAGTATGGTTAGAATCGGAAGGAACCTTAAACATCATTGAGTTCCAACTCCCCAGCATGGGCAGGGACACCACTCACTAGATCAGGTTGCTCAGAGCCCCATCCAACCTGGCCTTGAACACTTCCAGGGATGGAGCTTCCACAACTTCTCTGAGCAACCTGTTCCAGTTCCTCCCTACCTTCACACTAAAGAATTCCCTTCTGATCTCTAACCTAAATCTCTCCTGTTTCAGTTTAAAACCATTGCGCCTTGTTGTCTCACTACAAGCCCTTGTAAAATGTCCCTCCCCAGCTTTCCTGTAGGCCCCTTCAGGTACTGGAAGGCTGCTAATGGGGGCCCCTGGAGCCTTCTCTTCTTCAGGCTGAACAACCCCAACTCCCTCAGCCTGTCTTCATAAGAGAGGTACTCCAGCCCTCTGATCATTTTCGTGGCCCTCCTCTGGACACAGTTCAACAGGTCCACATCTTTCCTATGTTGGGGGCTCCAGAGCTGGACACAGTATTCCAGGTGGGGTCTCACCAGGGCAGAGTAGAGCAGCAGAATCACCTCTCTCGATCTGCTGGTGACATTTCTTTTGATGCAGTCCAGGATGCAGCTGGCCTTCTGAGCTGCAATTGCACATTGGTGGTTCATGTTCAGCTTTTGATACACTAATACCCCCAGGTCTTTTTCCACATTGCTGCTCTCAAATGTGTCCTCCCTCAGCCTGTACTCTTATCTCTGGCTGCCCCGGCCCAGGTGCAGGACCCTGCACTTGGCCTTGTTGAACCTCATGAGGTTCACCTGGGCCTACTTCTCCAGCTTGTCCAGGTCCCTCTGGATGGCATCCCATCCCTCTGGCATATTGACTGCACCACCCAGCTTGGTATCATCAGCAAACTTGCTGAGGGTGCTCCCAATGCCACTGTCAATATTGTTAATGAAGATATTAAACAACACGGGTCCTGGTCCAAACCCCTGAGGGACATCATTTGTCACTGTTCTCCATCTGGATACCAAGCCATTGACCACTACCCTCGGGATGTGACCATCCAGCTGGTTCCTTATCCACTTAACAGTCCACCCATCAAACCCATATCTCTTGAACTTAGAGAGAAGGATGCTGTGGGAAGCCATGTCAAAGGCCTTGCAGAAATCCAGAGAGATGACATCCACTGCTCTTCCCTTGTCAACTGATCTAGTCACACCATTGTAGAAAGCCACTAGGTTGGGCACTGGAATTCCTATGTCTCCAAAGTTTCAACTTAACCAGAGGCTGCGGTATTTACAACACTTCCTTTCTCAGTCATTCCTTGGAAAATGTCTGCTTCTTTTTATTTCCATATCCAGCTCTTACCTCTGAGCATTACATGCCTGACATTCCTAATTCCTAGGGAGGCTGGTGGCCACCTGAGTGTCTGCACGAACAACTCCTATTAAAAAATCTGCACCTTGGTTTACTCTGTTCACATTCTTCTGTAAATCATTAGCCACTGCAATTTAACATAAATTTAATCTACATTTAAATGTTCTTGTTTTGTTATTAGAAAATTCTCCTCTACTTTCCTGACCACGAGTATTTCACTTTTCTTTGTTTATGACTGTATCTGTGTAAATAATAGAAATCTAAAGAAAGAGATGGAGTTTAAAAAAGAATACAGCAGTATTTTAAATTATTTGGCTAAGGATTGGAAATACATCTTTAAATAATCTAAATAACATAACATAGATAGCTAATGTCCTAATAGTTTTTACTTTGAAAATGAAAAGTATTACATACAGTTAGTGGACTGAAGGAATTAATATTCCCATGAAGTTTTTCAAAATTAGCAAGTCCTATCTTTTCACACCTTCATCGTGGAGGTGAGGAAAGTAAAAAAAAAGTCTATCTCCTTCTTAAATTTACTGCAGCTTTCATAATTATGGAACTAGTCTTTATGCTGAACTATATGAATGAATTAAAATGAGAAAAGTACTTTCTCAGCGTCATCAGAATAAGCTATTGATAACTGAAGACTCTGGGTCCATATATATTTTATGTGTCTCTCAGTTTAGGTACAGAGGAAAGAATGTTCAGCTGGTGTCTTGTTTGACTTCGTGTCTAATTTCAGAAATAGCTTTCTGTCATACCCTTTTCTGTTACAACAATCTATGTCAAATCCTGCAAACAGATTTAAGTATATTGGAAAACTGGACTATTCAACAGCATAGAGGTCTGATATCCCAGTTTTCTGAAAATGTAGAGATATTCTTATTGATGTTACAAAAAATGGTGGCTGGTATTCCATCAGGAGTGTTATATTATGAAGATTAATAGTGTTTCCTTCGTGCGCTTTTTTGCTCTTATGTTGTGTATCTACCTGAAAACCTGCAAGATATTGATACTGTAAAATGATTTCCTGTTCCCATATGTTTTACTTCACAAAGAACTGTAGTCCACGTGGTTTAACTAATGAATTTTAGAGACAACCAGGTAATATATAGCTGTGGCTATCACATATAGAAAGACTCATTTAAATGAATTGTGTGTTTTAAAGTTATAATAAATGAAGGAGCAAAGAAAATTATTCAAGAATTGACCAGTGGCCCAGATTCCAATCTGTACTGCAGTATTTGCACAAGATGCAGCTTTTGGAAATTGTCTCTCCAGCTGATTGCATTTTATTATTTGCAGTTTATTATTTTAAATGTGTAGTGATTCGATTACTTTGACTAGCACTTACTGTGCTACATTATTAATGTAATGTGTCCTCTACTATTTTAGTTTGATAATGACAAAAAAGTAATCAGAAAATTTTTACCAAAGGAAAATTGAGCTTGATCAGCCTGACTGCTTTCTAAACTGAAATGACTGGCTATGGGGGTGAGGGGAGGGTGGTGGATGTAAAATTGTTTGGATTTAGTAATGCTGCTTTCCATGGCATTCTCATTTGGAAGCTGAGTTGGGATAGACAGGAGAAAGAGACAGTTAGATGGACTGAAAATTGGCTGGACAACCAGAGTCATAGTCAAGTAATCAGTAGCTTGACAGCTGGAATACTACTTAGCCAGGGATCTGTACTGAGGTCTGTATTGTTCAATAGTTTCACAAGTGGTCTGGGTGACAAGACAGAATGCATCAGGAGCAAATCTGTGGACAATACTAAATTAGAGGGAGTGGCTGGCCCACCAAACTTCAGTCCAGAGGCACCCTAAGAAACTTAAGGATTGGACCAACAACGGACTGGTTATACCACAAGAAGGGCAAAGCTCTGTACCTGGGACTGAATAATCCCTTTCATCAACCAAGACTGGGAACCAATTTGCTGAGCACTAGCTCTCACAGAAAGGACATGTGGGGTTATAGTAGAGTCAACAGTACACCTCAATCACAAAAGCAGAAAAATGTAGCCACACCCTGGAAGAGCCTGATCCAGGAGATCAAGTTATCATCTTCCATGTGGTTAAGGTGAGGCTGCACCTAGAATATGGTGTCTAGTTTTGGGGCCCCTATTCAAGGTGGATATTGAGAAACTGTAAGAAATCCATTGGGGCTCCCAAGATGGCTAATGGCATACAGTATGTGACATAGGAGGAGGAGTAGAGAGAACTGGGCTTGCTTAGTCTGGTAAAGAGTAAGTTGAGAAGAAATGTAATACCTTCATACAACTTCCTAAACAGGTGTTTCCAAGGTAGCAGAACCAAGATTAACTTCTTCAGTAGGAGAGCAGTGCAGCACTGGAAGGGTTATTGGTTTCCAGAGAAATTGTGTGAAGCCTATCCTCAAATAAAAACTCAGCTGGACAAAGTCACAGCTGGCCCAGTTCCTGTGTTGCAATAGTCCTCCTCCAATCAGGAGAGGTTCCTTACAAGGTTCCTTACAACGTTTCTGTGAGTTTGTGATTCCTCCAAACTCTGTTTTCTGCACTAGGTTCATTTGATGACGCAGATGGATAGAGTCCTCTTTGTTTATCTTTCCTTCTTTTTATGTGCCAGGCTGGTGGACACCATTAAGGTTTGCAGTTTGGTTTCCGTGAAATACTTCAAAACAAAAATCTTAGATGGTTGAAGAAGAAACAACTGGGCATACCAGGCCAGTTAATATAGTCTTTAAGAATTAATTAAAAATTGCATAATCTCAGGCAAAATAAGGATAAATCTAAAAAAACCCCAGCAAACAAAAACCAAAACAACAAGCTTCCCCACAAACCAAACATTTGTAAACCTTGGCATAGGCATTTATTTGGAAGAACTAATGAATGCCTGGTAATATGCTTGTAAAATATACTCATAAAAATACAATTGGATAATGGGTTATCTAGCTGCACATGGAAACCCTTGGCTGCAGTGGTGGGAAGAAGGTTGTGTAACTTGTAATCAGCTAAACTAATCTGGAATTTATTTGAAATTCACAGATTTACTCACTGTACGGAAGAGAAATTCAGTCACTCTGGATTGATGGCATGACACCTGAAAGATATTACGTTGCTTTATTCATAATCCATAAAAAGCAAAGACTTCCTTCGGAAAACAAAATGGTATCTGAATATATAGTGATTATATATTGAAAAAAAGGACCCTTCAGATGATGTGTTTTCTAAAATGTTTTATACTGTTTGAGAGATTTTAATGTAAACTATTAAAAACCTAATGTATAATATTTGAAAAAAACCTGTGAAGTAACACAGTGTTCAGGGCCTCACATGACTTAATACATAAGTACTGTTCCAGTAAGTTCTTTTTTTCAGATCATAAAAAATCTGCAAAGGATATCCTGTTGAGGTGCTAAGAAAAAAAAAAAGCTCTCAGTTTCTAATTCTGACCTTATTAATCAGCTGTGCACTGGAGCTGCACAGTGCACTGGCATTCATACATAATGAGAAATGGGGAAATCATTCTCAGCAGACACATAGCATGGGGAATGCGAGACTATTTTAAAAGTTCATTAATGAGGATCAAGGACTTTCAAGTCCCCTTGTAGACTTTCTGTTTTGCGTTGTTTAAATATGCCATTTAGGAATATGGTGTACTTCCTTCCTCAGCTACCGTTTTACAAAGGTATGGATACGTCTAGTTGAAGCAGTTCCTAATTTGGCCCATCACAGTGTTGTGTGCTCTGGAACTGTGTGAGCAAGTGACAAGAATTCTGCTTTAGGTGGACTAGCATTTGTGCCTGTGTGTGAAGCATTCCATAAACCCGGAGGAATATGTGAGCATAAAGAGATTCACTCCTTTGCCAATATTTTCAGGAATAGATCTGGCCAGATTAGTGGATTTTTTTCTCATGGAATTGGCTGTCTCTGCATAAAGTCCTGTAATGTGTTGCGTGCTACTTTTATATGGGAAAATGTTAATTGCTACTATCAGTTAGAGAGATGGATATAGCTTAAGGGTAGATTGAATTGAAGCATAAAGATAAAAACTGCCTTTTTTTGTAGTGATAACCACTAGGTCACATGGGAAACTTGATGAGATGTACAGCGCATGACTGGGAACGCCTGGGGAGAATTACAGCCAAAGGAATTCAAGGGGTAGTGTTCCAGGTGGAGCCACAGCTGTTGCAAGTTCAAGCTGCTTAAAACTTGCATCAGTCTTGCAGGATGTCTTGACGTTATTCTAGATATCTTTAAATTATCAATAGAAAGATAAGCTCCCACCTAGAAATTACTTAAAATCGCCCTTTTTAGGAACATTGATCGCCTGAATGTGCATGAGCATGAGACAGGCAACAAAGGCATGAAAGAAAGATTGCAGAGATGGATTCTTTTCTGTATGCCTGTTTACCTGTTCTATTTTCATGGAAAGAACCAATTTCCTTCTAGGTTAATATTTAAAGAGAATCAAATAAATTAAACATACTAAAAGACAAACACATGCTAAACAAATATTTTCAAGTCAATAAAATAGATGTTTATAATACTAGTTAATTAGTTTTTAATAATGGTAGATCTCAGAGTTGATATTCTGCCCAGGTACACACCTCTCTTTAAAAAAAACCAAACTGCACACACTTAAGAGCATGTCTGCTATTCAATGGCCATGAATGCTATTACTTTGTTGCCTTACAAGTTATCAGTCATCAGTCTGACACGTTACACTTAGGGCCATTTTTAATATCTGCCTATCAGCACTTAGTATTTAGGTTTAAATTTCTCTAGAGTGCTACCTACTCACAATATTATTATTTAAAAGCCAGTATTCTAAAAATAGATATGATGTTAGCATTCAACAAAGGATAGGAATAACAGTAGCAACTAACAACCTATTTCCTAGTTATAGCTGAAATATATATATTTTTTTTGTAGACAGAAAAGCCTATCCTAATGGTGACTATCTGGCTCCACCTAAGTATTGTCATTTTTGAGATCATAGAATCATAGAATCGTCAAGGTTGGAAGAGACATTCAAGAGCATCAAGTCCAACCGTCCACCCTACAAACCCCAACCACTACACCATCTCCCGAAACACCATGTCTACCCATATTTTAAACAAATTCAGGGATGGTGCCTCCACGACCTCCCTGGGCAGCCTATTCCAATACCTCAACACTCTTTCTGTGAAGAATTTTTTCCTAATATCCATTCTGAAACTTCACTGATGAAACTTGGCGCCATTTTCTCTTGTCTTACTGCTGGTCACTAGGGAGAAGAGGCCAACAGCCACCTCACCACAACCTCCTCTCAGGTACTTGTAGAGAGCAATGAGGTCTCCCCTCAGCCTCCTCTTCTCCAGGCTGAACAGCCCCAGCTCCCTCAGCCTCTCCTCGTAAGACCTGCTCTCCAGACCCCTCATCAGCCCAGCTGCCCTTCTCTGCACCCTCCCCAGCACCTCAATGTCCTTCCTGTACTGCAGTGCCCAAAACTGGACACAGTACTCGAGGTGGAGCCCCACCAAGGCTGAGTAGAGGGGCGGGATCACCTCCCTGGTCCTGCTGGTCACACTATTCCTGATGCAGGTCAGGATGCTGTTGGCTTTCTTGGCCACCTGGGCAAACTGCTGGCTCATGTTAAGTTGGCTGTCAACCAGCACCCCCAAGTCCCTCTCTGCTGGGCAGCTCTCCAGCCACTCCTCCCCAAGCCTGTAGCGCTGCTGGGGGTTGTTGTGGCCAAACTGCAGGACCCAACATTTGGCCTTATTGAAGTCATGACATTAGCCTCAGCCCATCTGTCAAGCCTGTCCAGATCCCTCTGCAGAGCCTCCCTACCCTGAAGCAGATAGACACTCCCACCCAGCTTAGTGTCATCTGCAAACTTACTGAGGGTGCACTCTATGCCCTCATCTAAATCATCAATAAAGATGTTAAACAGGAGTGGCCCCAGCACTGAGCCCTAGGGAACACCACTTGTGACCACCTGCCAACTGCATTTAACTCAGTTTAACACAACCCTTTGGACCAGGCTGTCCCACCAGTTTTTGATCCAGCAAAGCATATGCTCATCCAAACCATGAGCAGCCAGCTTCTCTAGGAGGATGCTGTGGGAAACTCTGTCAAAGCCCTTGCTAAAGGCAGACAAATCCACAGCTCTTCCCTCATCCAATAAGTGGGTCACCTTGTTACAGAAGGAGATGAGGTTAGTCAACAGACCTGCCCTTCATGAACCCATGCTGAATGGGCCTGATCACCTGGTTGTTCTGCATGTACCACATAATGGTACTCAGGATGATCTGCTCCATCAGCTTCCCTGGTACTGAAGTCAGAGTAACAGGCCTGTAATTTCCCAGATCATCCTTTTGTCCCTTCTTGTATATGTGAATTACATGGGCTGATTTCCAATCTGCTGGTACGTCCCCCATCAGCCAGGACTGCTGATAAATGATGGAAAGAGCTTGGTGAGCGCCCCTGCCAGCTCTTTCAGCACTTGTGGGGCATCCCATCTGGCCCCATAGACTTGTGCCCATCTATATGGTGGAGCAGGTCACTGTGCATCTCCTCCTGGATGTAGCTAGTTTTGGTTAAATGAATGGGTGCAAAAATAGTAGATAAACACTTTGGCATTAAGTGTTACTTAAAATTTTGAGAAGTTTTACAGAAGAACTGGTTTTGTACATATAAATATATACATATACAATTGTATGTACATTTTACAGTCCAATCAAGTAACAGGACCGTGTCAAATTCTGACTACATAAATTATTGCAATATTATCTTCACAAATATTTGTAGCAGTAATGATCCACATTTTACACTTCCATAAAAGTATAGAAAATCTAAAATTTCAGAAAACCTGAAAGTATGTTTAAAATAAAATTAACACCTATGCCAGTACTTCCTCTGTGTTATTACCAATACTAGTGCAGTGGGTTGACCAGACATGGCACAGCTAGGCACAGAGGAACAAGCCATCCCAGCCCATTCCAGAGCATAATCTACATAAACCACTGATGCTCAAATGCATAGATTTATTATGGTCCCAAATAAGAGTTCCCAATAAAGGAACAGTGATGAGTTATTATTATCTCAGATAGATGCATAATGATGAAATAGTAATAGTAACAAAGTTATTATTTTGCTAAAGATATAAAAAATCATGCTTGTACCTACATACCTAGTATATAGGCAGCAGGTAAATAGCTTTTAAGTACTTTTAAAAAATAATATCAGAATGGCTGGAAGACTGTGTTATGAGCTCTAACTAACCTAATACCGGCAGATATTTTTCTGTAATCTATTAGAACCACAGGAATGTGTTAAAAATCAATAAAAAAGAAGCCAGGTAATGCAATTTTTTATTTTTTTTTATGTTTTTT
The DNA here is from genome assembly GCA_020745705.1 of Hemiprocne comata. Classification (NCBI taxonomy): domain Eukaryota; kingdom Metazoa; phylum Chordata; class Aves; order Apodiformes; family Apodidae; genus Hemiprocne; species Hemiprocne comata. Next base: position 47,065,943 of record CM036616.1, read on the forward strand.
TTTTTTTCCGAGGAAATTAACAGAGTGTCTCACAAGCAGATATTGAAGAAAGTCAGGAAATAAAAGACAAATTACTGCCTTGGGCAAAACTTAAGAAGGAAAAAGATAAGCAAAAAATACAAAATGGTACAGTTTATCATGACAGAAATACAAAAGCAGATCTATGTTAAGTCCTGGTTTTGTTTAGTGTATAGAGAGAAAGGTAACTATTTTGCTTAGCTATGTTAGAAAAAAACCCAGAAGGAATTTCACAGATACTGAGTGGACTGGAAATGACAGGAAATTCAGCGATGATAAATGCAGTAGTAATGCATACTGAAGGTGAAAAATTAGTTACTTGTACATATTAAGTCTAAATTAAGTGTACTAACTGGCAGGGACATGGGCATTACTCTGGGCAGCACTACAATAAGAAGCTGCAGATGATGAGATTAAAAGATACAAACAAATAGGAGAAGTGATAAGGAAATCTACAGAGAAATTATCCTCTGCTAAAAAGACTGGGGCAGATGCTTGCTTGGAGCACTGCTGGTAACTAAAAAAATTGAAATCATTTATTGTAAACAGATTGATAAAGGAAACAAGAAACTTTTATTTAATCAAGTTCTGCATGTATACTTTCAGTAATTTGCCTGTATAGTAGTTTGTTCTCATGGACTTATAAACGTTAAAACATGGAATCTTTAAACTTCTTTAGTTGCTCTCTTTGCTGAAAATTACACCTTGTATCCTTAATTATTTAATTAATAGATCTGTAGCTTCATAGGTATTTGTTGCTATTATTATTTTTTCTTTTCATTATTCTAGAAAGTGTTCAGCCATACATTTCTGTTTATTACATTTTCGTATTCTTCATAATTTTCTTTTTTTTAAATTGCATTCCAGGTTTGGGTCAAACTGTATTTGGATAGATACAGGAATTCAATTGCAATGTAACAAGAAGTATTTTAAATTAGTCTAAGCAAAGCCAGTGGAAATTGACACATTTTTTAAGAAGAAAATATTGAAAAAGGAGAAGTAACTGGAAAAAGGCCAGTGCTAAACACATCTTCAAAAAGGCATGTAGGAGAATCCAGAAACGTTCAGGATAGTCAAACTCACCTTAGTATGTGGGTGCCTTTATGTAGCAGTTCCTCTTGGAAAGCATCTTAAAGCATGGGAAGGACAGAGAGGTTTCTGGGCACAGCCAGTGTGGATTTATGAAAGGGGATTTATAATCTACCAGCCTGGTAGGCTGGTGGGCTCCTGTGATAAAACAGTCAGTGCTATGTACAGATGTAATTTATCTTGACTGTCTCTACAGTCTCCTATAGTATTTTGCTAGCCAAACTGTTGGCTGGGAAGGGCCAAGAGGAAACTCATAAATATCAACAAAGAAACATGCTAAGTTTTATACTTAGGATGTAACAGCCCCATGCAACAGTGATTTACAGGACTGCTTGGGAAGGGAGCAGATCTGCAGAAAAGGAGCTGGAGCTCCTGGTAGGCAAACTGAGCAGAAGTCAGCAGTGTGCCCTTGTGGCAAGAGCACAGCCACCCATCCTGTAGTCACTGTTTTTCATTCATCATCTGCAAGTAGAGAACCAGAATTCTGGCTTCTAAACCAAAAGTACTGGAAAAATATTTTTTACACATAAGGATTAAAAAAGATTTTATTTTTGTGTGAAACATATCCACATTTGCTGCACTGCAAATGCTGAAAATAAGTAAGCTAGCATATTAAACTAGGATATATTCATATACATATATGTATATATTGATAAGTATTTATTTATAAAGCTTGAGCTGGCTTAAAAAATTAAATGTTTCTCAACTTTCTGATTCTGTATATAGTTATGCAGCCTTTAATTTTCATTTCTGAGGAAGATCATAGATGAGCACATAGCTTGGTTTATTAAATTGTCAAGGTTATAGTAGTTTCAGCCCTTAAGATAGTCACATTTTTGCTTTTAATTTTAATTTTTTTCTTCTAAAAATGTATTAATTTAATTCAAATTAACATTATATAGGCTGTATGAACATTTAGGGATATTGTAAGGTCATGTAGGAACAGAATCAGAGATGCAAAAGCTCAACTAGAACTTAAACTAGCCATCTCTGTAAAGGATAATAAAAAATGCTTTTATAAATACATTAATAACAAAAGGAGGGTCAGGGAAAATCTTCATTCCTTATTGGATGAGGAGGGGAACTTAGTAACGGAGGACAAGGAAAAGGCTGAGGTGCTTAACACCTTCTTTGCCTCAGTCTTTAACAAAAAGACTAGCTACCCTCAGGACAGCTGGACTCCTGAGTTGGTAGACAGGGATAGGGAGCAGAATCCCCCTCCTGTAATCCAGGAGGAAGTAGTTAAGGACCTGCTGTGCCACTTAGATCCCAACAAGTCCATGGGTCTGGATGGGATTCATCCTAGGGTGCTGAGGGAGCTGGCAGAAGAACTGGCTAAGCCGCTCTCAATCATTTATCACCAGTCCTGGCTGACCAGGGAGGTCCCAGATGACTGGAGGTTGGCCAATGTGACACCCATCCACAAGAAGGGCTGGAAGGAGGATCCGGAGAACTATAGGCCTGTCAGCCTGACCTCGGTGCCTGGCAAGGTTATGGAACAGATCATCCTAAGTGCCATCAAGCGGCATGTGGAAGACAACCAGGGGATCAGGTTCAGCCAACATGGGTTTAGGAAAGGAAGGTCCTGCCTGACTAATCTCATCTCCTTCTATGACTGGGTGACCCGCCTAGTGGATGAGGGGAAGGCTGTGGATGTGGTCTACCTTGACTTCAGCAAGGCCTTTGACACAGTCTCCCACAGCATCCTCCTGGAGAAGCTAGCAATCCATGGCTTGGACAGGTACACACTTCACTGGGTCAAAAGCTGGTTGGATGACTGGGCCCAGAGAGTGATGGTGAATGGTGCTGCATCCATCTGGCATCCGGTGACCAGCAGTGTCCCCATGGATCAGTACTGGGCCCAGTCCTATTTAACATCTTTATTGACAACCTGGATGTGGGAATTGAGTCCACCCTCAGTAAATTTGCAGATGACACCAAGCCAGGGGGAAAGTGGTGATGTGCTGGAGGGTAGGAAGAAGCTGCAGGAGGACCTGGACAGGCTGGATTGATGGGCTGAGGCCAACGGCATGAAATTCAACAAGACCAGGTGCAGGGTCCTGCACTTTGGCCACAATAACCCCAGGCAGTGCTACAGGCTGGGGGAAGAGTGGCTGGAGAGCAGCCCAACAGACAGGGACCTGGGAGTGCTGGTGGACAGCCAATTGAACATCAGCCAGCAGTGTGCCCAGGTGGCCCGGAAGGCCAATGGCATCCTGGCTTGTATCAGGAATAGTGTGGCCAGCAGGAGTAGGGATGTCATTCTCCCCCTGTACACAGCACTGGTGAGGCCTCACCTCAAGTATTGTGTGCAGTTCTGGGCCCCTCACTTCAAGGAGGACTTTGAGGTTCTGGAGCAGGTCTGGAGGAGAGCAACAAGGCTGGTGAAAGGACTAGAGGGAAAGTCTTATAGGGAGAGGTTGAGGGTGCTGGGGTTGTTTAGCCTGGAGAAGAGGAGACTCAGGGGGGACCTCATCACTCTCTTCAACTACCTGAAGGGAGGTTGTAGTCAGGTGGGGGCTGGGCTCTTTTTCCAGGCAACCAGTGACAGGACAAGAGGGCACAGCCTGAAGCTGCTCCAAGGGAGGTTTAGGTTGGATATTAGGAAGTCCTTCCTCACAAAGAGGGTGATTAAATATTGGAATAGACTTCCCAGGGAAGTGGTGGAGGCACCATCCCTGGATGTGTTCAAGGAAAGGCTGGATGTGGCATTTAGTGCCATAGACTAGATGGTGTGGTGGTGTTGGTCATAGGCTGGATTTGATGATCTTGAAGGTCTTTTCCAGCCTTGGTGATTCTGTGATTCTGTGAAAATGTGAAAATGTTCAGGATTTGCTAGGGCATCTTGCTGTCAGTCAGCTAATATTTTTCTTTAAATCAGGAAGCTTTAAATTATATTAACTATACTTGTGATCTCTGCACGTATTTTTTCATCATCATCCAACTGGGAAGAAAAGAATGAGTGAGACAAGAAGTCATCAGTCATATTGTCTGTTCAGACTGCATTTTAAATTATATATAAATTAAATAAATCTTGTTAGCAATTATATAATTAATTACACTGCTTGTTCAATTCTTTTTCCTCTTAACAGTGTCATGGATGCACCATGATTGCATGTAGTTGGACTCAACCCCAATGATAAGCTGTTTTCCTAATAGCCATATAAGTGAGTTAAAAACTGCAGTTCAAACACGTAATACTGTCTCTAAGATTGTCAAGCACTAGGTATTTCACAGAATTAGAGAATCATTCTGGTTGGAAAAGACCTAACTCCATAGACCCCTGATATATATACCGAGATAACCTTCCCCGAGCCTTGGTCCTTCAATAAACCTCCGGTTGTGTGAGCGACATATTGGTCTTTGTGAGCGTGGGGGAGGGGGTGCGTTCCACTGCACCCTCTGGGGTGCGGTCCCATCCACGGACCTGTCTGCTCCCTGCCGAGGGCGGGGGGGGGATAGTCGCGGAAGCAACCTGACATCCGATAACCATTGCTATCGGTCCGCGACAAAGATCATTGAGTCCAACCATAACCTAACTCTACCAACCATTAATTTAACTCTACCAACCATTAACATAACTCTACCATATACCATCTTTCATAAATGGTTCATAAGCCATTAAATACTAAGATGTAATTAAAGCAGTCAGGAAACAATCACTGGAAAATAAACTAACCAACTGTTTAGCCCCAGTACAAAAGAGCCTTCTACTGAGCCAATGTGTGATTAAATTACCTCTTTGATTGTTTCATCCCAAGGTTTCACAGTCAGATGCAAGGGTTTGTTAGCAAGATGTTTATAACTGTGCTGAATACTTGATAGGTGTAGAAAAGTCCAAAAATTCTGTCTATCCTTCACATCTTATAGCAATGAGTCCTACCCCCTAATTACAGCAAGTTCTCTCAGCACTGTGCAGCACATCATAGTTGTATCAGTGCTGTTGACATATCTGCAACCTTATTCTGAGGCAAGGTCTACAGCCTGCAAAACCACACTGCATGAGTACTCTGAGTTATTTTAATGCGATTTACTGTTTTGTTCCTTTTGCTTCTACATACTGTAGATTCACATTTCCCACTATAGAATGGAGAAAGAGACTAATGCCAAGGAATAGAGGAAAATTAAGAATATTAAAAAGGTCACAACAGTATGGCATGCTATTATAATTCAAAAAATGTGAGACAGACAAAATGCTTCCTGACACCTCATTCTAATGACAAATACTGTAATAAGAAACGTAATTGCACAAATTATTCTATTCACTTGACAAATATTATGAAGGAAGAAAGAAGTGCAAAATGAATCAATTATTTTGTATAATTGTATTCATGTAATGGTCTTCAGACATATTATTTAGAATGACTGAATAACAGATCTAGCTTAGCCATTAACCATAATACAAGAGAATGAGGAGAGATTTTCTTTAAGTTAATTATTCCAATTTTAAAATAAAAATAATTAAGTAACCGGATTACTGTTAAATTATTTTCTGTTCATTTTAGTTTGACTTTTTTTCTGGCATACAGTGTTGTATTAAGTGCCTTCTTTCCAAGAAAGGCTCCACTGGAGTAAGAATCAGATTTAACTCAAGAGGACAAAATTGATCAGTTTATTAATAGGTTTCTTTATGTCCTGGCTAGTATGCTGCCAGGCTGTTCTTCAGTATCCTAAATATGCTAGAGAGCGTATTTGTACAAAATCATGTTTCATCTGTTTTTGAAGACTGCACAGAGCAAGATTTTTTGTTAATAACAACATTATTTTCGATGTAATCTGTCAGAATGGGAGCTTTGCTAGCACAGCATATAGCAAGCAGACAGTGCACGCTCTTTCAAGCAGCCCCACTAGAATTGCTGCTAGCACTGAATTAAGAGCTGTTTAAACAGTGCAGCTGAGGCTTACCAAAGGCTTATAATGGTCACCTCTTTGACTTTTCTAGCTCCTGGCTGCATGAATATTGCAAATGTTTTAAGATATTTTATCATGACCCTTGCTTGCAAGAAAAAACTCTGGTGGCTATATTCCTTGAAGAACATGCCAAGGTCTGGGTGTCCTTCCTTGGGCCTCCCTTCACACAGCATAAAAGAAGAAGATTACCTGTGCTTCGAAATACAGTATGCAAAAGTTTTGAGATGCATGTGCCTGCCCAATGAACTTTTAAAAGCCATGAGGCTGTTACCTTTCCAGAATTGCCAACAGTTGAGTGATAGGAGGATCTTGTAGAGTTCTGCAGAGGAGTACCTGCCTGGGCTCCATTTCTATGCAGTAATAATGGATGCCTCTGCTTGTGGACAGCAAATTTACATATGTCAGTTCTAGACACAAAGATGTAACTACTAAAAAAAGTTTACTTAACATTTGATTCCTAGAGTTAAGAAATATTTGGTAGGTTGAGTAAAACATTTTGCAACACTGAGAGGACTGATAAAGGAGACAGTTTACTGTCATCCTACCTGTGTCTTCACACTCTTCCCTGTGCACTATGCAAGGTAGTTGAGACCAAAATAAAAAAGAGCCATGAAAGAGTCAAACATCTTATCTGTTGTTGAGTATAACCAGGGTAAGAGGAAGAGGAGACAGAAAGCCCTTTCATATTGCTGGTCTGTTTTACAGGCATGGATACAGATTGCACATGGGTCCCAGGCTTATGATCTTTTGACCAGCCATATATTCCTTTTTTATATATTTCTCAGGCTGAGGAACAAGGTTCACTCTCCTTGATTCTTATACCAGTAAGCAGTTTTTAAAAAACAGTGTTCCACTATCTCATTTTACACTGTAAGGACATGGACACAGCTTTCCATCTTGACTGCTACAGTTTTTACTCATTTTGTGTTATAAGCCATAGCACAAGGCTGTGGTTATTAATGCATTGATGTCTCACACCAGGGCTATCACACACGATAAATAGTGGAGCGAATTTGTTGGGTATTCCACACAGTTCTTTACAGCAAAAAGTGAGCAAGGAAGAACTGCTAATATACCTCACAGAGATTCCCTGGGACACAGATACACATCCTGTGCAGCTACTCTCCTTTGTGGAGCAATGGCCACTTGGGAGCCATTAAAGATCACAGAATAACAAAATAATTCAGGATGCAAATTCAGGAGTTGTCCTGTTCAGCCCCATGCTCACAGCGCTGCCAGCTGTGAAGTCAGACCAGATTGCTCAGGACTTCATCCAACTGGGTCTTGAAAACCTTGGGTCTTGAAAACAAGCATAGAGACTGCACAACCTCTGTGGACAACCTGTACCACTGATTGACTGTCCTCATGAGGAAAAAGTTTTTTTCCATTTATCCATTCTGAACCTCTGTTGTTGCTGTTTGTATCCATTGTATTTTATCCTCCTGCCATACACTATTGTGAAGATCCTGGCTTCATCTTCTCAATAATCTAAGTATCAGTTGTTATTTGGTCACCCCCAAACTTTCTCTTCTTGAGGCTGAACAAGGCCTACTTCGCTGCAGTTGATCAATGTTTTTCTTGCATTTGGGGGCCCATCACTGTATGCAGTACCTGCTGGTCTCAACAGTGCTGAGTAGACGGGGATATTGCCCCCCTCTATCTACTGACTGTGCTCCTGTCAGTACAGCCCAATATGCCCATAGCCTGTATTGTTGCATGGGGTTCTTCCTTCCCAGGAGCAGGACTTTGTGTTGAATTGATGAATTTAATGAGACTCCTGTTGGACATTTCTTCTGGTTTGTACAGGTCTCCATCCAATGGCAGCTTTGCAGTTCTATCTGTCTCATCAGCTCTCCAAATTGTAGGTTACAAAACTCATATAGCTTGGGAAGCTGGCCATTTTTACAAGTGCTTTAAAGAGAAGCTTGTAATTCATATGCTTTTCCACTTGATGAGGACTCTCCAATTTGTTCAGAACACAGAATTCCAGCTACAGAATTGCATAAATTCTCCCTGCCCCTCTACACACAACATGGAACCCAGTAAGTCACATTATTATTAATCTGCATACATTGCAATTTGGTGAATAAAATCTGTCTCCTACATCTGTCAGTAAGGATTTAATATCAAGTACTTTGTACTACCAGAACCTTATAAAATTACAAGCTAGAATGTGAGCATGGGGAATAGATACACGTTGTTTAATGTTTATTTATATGAAGCATCTCATATAAATCAATGAAAATATTCACGTACTGAAAGATACTACAATCTAGTTCTGGAGTACAGTTATATGGGCAAAATACTGCACACAACTTTTAAGGGTATGTTACAAGTACTAAGGAAGTAATGAGATCTAAACTGCAATCATCCATTCCATTATAGTGTGAGAGTATTTTAATACAGAATGATTGGTTTTGTCTATTTTATGAATTCATGTAATTCCAATTTGACAAATTCAGCCTTTTGAAATGGGTAGGCTGGATTTCACTATCGTTTTCAAGTACCTTGAAAGCAAGCCCCAGGAGTTGCAGGAAAGACAATATAAATATATATATACACTTAAAAGATCCTTCTTCACCATAGTTGAGAAAACCCAAGCAAACTGTTTTGAAAAGAAAATGCACATACCAAAAAGCAAAGGCATATAAAAACTGTGATGCTCCAGTACCAATATTCTAGGTAGAAAAACTGAAATAAAAAAAACAGACGGTAAACACTTTTTGTTACAGTTTGAATGGGCCCAGCAAATTTGTTGGTACCAACAGGAGGAAATAGAAAGAGGGTCTTTAGGACCCCAAAGGACCTGGCAGGGTTGGAAGAGAGAGGGGCCAGTATTCCCTCCCACTTCCTGCCATACTCTATAAAAGCCAGGAGAACCAGAAGCCCAGCCTCTTTTTCTTGTGCTCCTTTCTTCCTCACTGCTGTGCTCAAAGGCTTCTGTTTTACCCTTAACTTGCCACGTGCTCTGCAGAATCCAACTCTAATGGGTGCTGTGAGGAGTCATGGACCTCTCTCTCGAGTTGGCCCTGCCACAAGGGACCCTCACCCACCTATTTCTGTGATCGTTGAGATCAGTTTTGTATGTATCTATATAGAAGTTTATATATCTATTCCTCACCCACGTGTTACCCCCCTTTCCATGTGACAGTAAACCTGTTCCAGTTTTAATTTCCAATCTTTAATTCTCACTCCCTTATTCCCCTTTTATCTTCCCTTGGGAGGGTGGAAAGGGGGGTAATAGAGAGCAATTCTGCCTTCTGGTTTGTGGTTCGCCCTGACCACTAAACCAAGACACCTTTCTTCAAGATTGGCACTATGCAAAATAAGGTATAAATCTTCCATCTCCACTCTTCCTCCTGTTCCTTCTGAACCTCCATTGTCAGGCCATCAGATCTTGCTGTAGCTCCTTCATCACTTTCTCTCCAGAGCAGAGGCCAGGTCAGCTCACTCAACTCTTAAAGTTCAGTTGTTTAACAGCTATAGCTCCCACCTTGATGGTGTTTCTCCTTCTTTTCTAACAGTGTTTTCTCCTGAGTTTTAAGGATTATTTTTTCATTACTTACCTTTGCAAGCTTTAAAAAATCTTTTTGCTATGCTGATGCCCATTTCTGCCTTTTTTCCCCCCTGTTATTACAGCAGTTTCATCACCACCTGGGCCCCTTAACACCTGGCCAACACTGACAATAATTCTGTGTGTTAAAGGTGATGTATTAGAGCAATCAGCTCAGACCCTGCAAAATCTGACTCTATAGTCAGCAGAGTCACTGGGCTGGTCACTAAAAACTCTGCATGCAGCTGGAGAAAGAGCTTTATGTTCACCTCTTGCTGTCTTTTCTTAGAGAAGCAGAGTACCACAGAAGTTAATGTAAGAATAATCAAGCTGATCTGGAGCTAAGGAGGAAGAGCAAGAGGAATGTCAGCATTTGCTGCCTGACCTTCAGCCAGGTCTGCAGCCAGAGCTTCTCTGGTATTATCAGTCAGCACCGAGGGAATATAGGAAAATTGTAAATATTGAGAATCTAGATGAAAAATAGCATTACTATCTCTGTTTTTCTAATTGACAAAAATTTGTCAGACTTCCTTTTGCAGATTACAGCAGTGATTGTGTCCCTCTTCTGCTTCCCCTTTCTTCATCCTCTGTCCTAAATGCTTGAACACAGTTGCTTTGAGAACAACGGTCCTTTGTTATCACAGGGTTACATTGGTAATTCAATAGTTTCTTTCTTAATCCAGCTAAGGCATTAATCCCTAAATTTAAAGAGTTCTTAATATTGAAGCCACATCCTGCTTCTTCAGAGAATAGTTGTGTACCACAAGGGATTTTGATTCTCTACCACAACAAATGCAAGTTCCTTTCTGCTTCTATTTTTCTCCATCCTGGCCCTGTCAGTTGAGAGCCATCTACTTCTACTTCCCTCATCTTGATTTCTTCTTGGTTCTCCCATGACTACGCAGAACTGCTCTTTCCTTCATGATTGAGCAAATAATGTGCACTCACAGTCAAGAAGGCCAATTGCATCCTGTGCTGCATCACAAAAAGTGTGGCCAGCAGGTCAGGGGAGGGGATTCTGCCCCTCTACTCTGCTCTTGTGAGACCTCACCTAGAGTGCTGTGTCCAGTGCTTGAGTCCTCAACACAAGAGGGACATGGACCTGTTAGAAAGAGTCCACAGAAGGGCCACAAAAATTATCAGAGGACGGGAGCCCATCTCCTATGAAGACAGGCTGAGAGAGCTAGGATTGTTCAGCCTGGAGAGGAGAAGGCTCTGGGTAGACCTTATAGCGGCCTTCCAACACATGAAGGGGGCTTACAGGAAAGCTGGGGAGGAACTGTGTCCTGGTTTGAGCCAGGATGAAGCCAATTTTCTTTTTACTGATTTTTTTTCCTTCAGTGAACTCTCTTTTAAGCAGCGAGTTTTCCAACTAGTGGACTGATAATGATTGAATGTTTATAGATACTGCCAAGAGACCAAGGACATTTTGCCCTACATGTCCAATTTGTTACTTCAGAAACAAGTAGAAGACTCATATCTGCAACACTCCCATAGGGAGGAGCGGACTAGACAGACAGCAAAATTGGCAAACCGAAGTATTACATCCATATATCTACATAAGACTCAGTATAAATCCAGGGATCACAAAAGTCAAGGTCTTCTTATTCTTCCCTTCTCTTCTGTCCATGGCTGGCATCCAGGGACGACTCCATCTATCCATCACCGTTGATCCCTAGGCTCATTGCATTCCTGACCCTCATCACTCTCCCCTCGGCTTCTGTCTGCTCTGCCGCTCTCTCTGGCAGAGCTCCAGGACATTTCAGGACTGCTCACAGCTCAGGAGATGCCAGGGGAGTTGCTGGGGGTGGGGGGAGGTGATAGGGGTTTGCATAGTCCTGAACATACTTGTATATATTTGTACATAGTTATTTTATCATTAGTATTTCATTAAAGCTGTCTAGTTTAGTTTTCAATCCGGAAGCCTCTCTCCTTATTCTCTCTCTCCTTTCCCTACCTGAGTGGGATGGGGAGGGGATCGAGAGCATTGTTCTCATTGGTTTAATTGCTGATCCTGAGTCAAACTGTGACAGACTGTTTAAAAGGGTTTCTAGTGATAGGACAAGGGGCAATGGTCTTAAACTAGAGCAGAGCAGATTTAGATTAGACATTATGAAGAAATTCTTTACAATGAGGATGGAGAAGCACTGGAACAGGTTACCCAGAGAGGTGGTGGAGGCTCCATCCCCAGAAACATTCAAAGTCAGGTTCGACCAGGCTCTGAGCAACCTGATCTCATCAAAAAGGTCCCTGTGCACTGCAGGGTGGGCAGGACTGGATGACCTTTAAAGGTCCCTTCTGACCCCACACATTCTGTGATTCTCTGATTCTAAGATTTCTTACATACTAGAAGTTGTGCCCTTTACCACTTTCCCTTATTTAATCTCTCCCTCATCTCTCCATATTCAAGTAATACAGACCATACAGGTTCCTATTTAAAGGTCCCTTTCAACCACACATGCTCTATGATTCTATGATTCTCCGTTTTTTTTTATTTCCTCCTCATGCAAGTATTACTCTATTGACTCAATTACAAAATACCTCTCTTTTACATTTTAACTTTTGTTTATTTCTAATTTGTTACTTTCTGCATGCATCAAAGAGACTGGTGTCAATTCTGCAAGGTTTTATCTTGCTATTACTCTTGTCTTTCAGAAGTGTTTTATGAAATGTTGTATGAATGTCATTACAAAAAATAACTTGAATTGTTACATTTTTATCCTTCATGCCTCGCTGAAAGTGTCTTATGAAAAAAAACCAACTCTATTTGAATTTCAAATTCCTCACAGGATTAGGATTTTCAGGGGTTTTAATGATATATTTTAAGCGTTGCTCGCAGTGGAGTAACTAAAAAATTCGGCTAAAGGAATTATGTATGCGTATGTAGTAACCCAGCACAATAAAATAACCAAAAATAAATTAGAGATGCTCCTCATTAGTGGGAATCATTATTATAGTGAATTAATGGGGTGAAAAAATTATGATACTGAGTTATACAAATCCTATTTTCTATCAATTGCTCCAGCGAACACTTAGCTGCACGGTAATATAAAACAGTACACAACAGCATTAAACAAATGCGTATGCTCATGACTCTCTTGGACTTACATTAAAAGAATGAAAGGTATGTACTGGATAGCAATGCATGTACATGCCCTGTTCTGAGCCAGGGCAGAACCAATTTTATATTTAGTAATTTTACTTTTCAGTGAAGTCTCTTCTAAGTGTCTACACTTGCTGCAATTAACATGTTGTTCAGTCAGTGTCTGCTCCTAGGACTGATCACGCTTGATGTTTAGTTATGACTTGAGAATGGTATACAGACGGGCTCTTGCTTGTACTGATTCCTACAGAACCAAGATCACTGCTTGGTTCTGCTCAACTTCTTGTGCACCAGAAACAAAAGAGGGGAAAAGGGGCCACACCTGCGACCCACCTGTGGGAAGGAGCGGATGGGACAGGTGACTCAAACTGACCAAATGCAGTATTACACCCCTTACACATCATGCTCAGTGTAAAGCTGAGGGATCAGGACGTCAAGCTTTCTTTGTCCATTGCTGGCATTTTGGGAGGACTCCATGTGTTCATCTGCCTTTGATCCTGATCCATGTGTTCCTGCATCAAGTTCCCATCTGCTGCTGACTCCAGGAGCCGAGTCCAGGACATTCCCAGGGCCTGTCCTCAGCATTACTGGGGGGAAGCATAGAAGTGGATCTATTTGTACATATTTCATTTTTCATCACTACTGTTTTCATTAAAGCTGGGTAATTAATCTCCAACCCTTATTCTCTTTCCTTTCCCTTTCTGGGAAGATAGAGGTGTTAATAGAGAGCATCTGTAAGTCATTTAATTGCCAGCCCAGCATTAAACCTTGACAAATATCATAGGCAAAGTTGGACGTCTAAAGAAAAACACATGTTCAGCACAATAACAGGAAAGGTGTAAGTTCAGATGTGTTGCATAAGGAGACCACAACTGCCACAAACAGGAAGTCAGATGAGGATGCAGAAATGGCATATTCATAAACAATAATAATAATTGAAAATTATTATTAATGTGAGAAAGATCTGTTTCTAAATGGGAAATTCTGTTATATTCAATTTTTTAAAATATTGTGATGCAGTGAACAAAACTACCAGAAGGTATTATGGTTCACAACTTTCTCTGCAGAGGTGGAAGAACAAATGAAGTGGCAACATACCTCTCCAGAGGCAGAATGATGGCGAGCTGAAATCTTGTGCTCTCTCACAGTTGCTCTCTCATTACATGGTACAGAGCGTGTGCCTCACAGGTTATGTCAGTTGAAAAGCTTGAAGCTTCCTCTGTAAATCGCCATGCCTTCTACAGCAAAGTTTACATGAAGATTTCCTTCACCTGTGGGAGATTCTTCTCTTGACTGTTTTAAGGCTCTCCGTATTGTATGTTACAGCTCCATAAACATTCTAATGAGCTGGAAGGAAAAGAAACACATGTATTAATTTGAAATAATCTGTAAAAAGCAAATATCATAGCTGTAGGCTCAGTGACAGTGGCATTCATGACTCACCATTTCTTTAGTTATTGTCTCTTTCTTTAGAAAGGGGCATTATAAATTAATACTTCACAATCCTATCCCCTCAGTACCCTGCCTCTCTCACCAGAAAGAGATATGGTTCTTCTTCTGTACTAAGGCCAAGCAGCTCAAAAAATACTGATTCACTGTGTCTTGTAATAATCAGAATGTAATTGTGTTGCATTGCTCTCAGAACATTTCCCATTGATGGCTACACCATATTATCTTATTTCTTCCTTTCTGTATCACCCCCACGACCAACAGAAACCTTAGCTGGGTAAGAGTTTCTAACTCTTTACTACGTAGTGTTGCAAGACAAGAACTCCCAAAGAAGAAAGACTTCTTCCCTAGCACAAAAGTCACTGGACTGGCTTATAAGAAGTGGAGTTTGCATTTTGTCATTTGCAAAGTTACAGCACACACTTTTTTTTTTTTTAAACAAAGCTTTGTGTCAAAGAAAGAATGACAAGGCCATACATGTAATATTATTTCAGTGTGGAGTCTATCATTATTCAATAAAGAGGAAATACAAACATAGTTTCAAATTAAAAAAAATATTCCCAAGACTGCTTGGAATTGCAGGGAAGCAGATGCCATAATTATTCTCAATTTTTTATTATGCCAACATGTTAATGGCGATCACCTCATCATAAGATATTTATCATCACCAGTTAGTGTGTTACGGAAATATCTGCATAGTATACTCCATATCAAGCCATGGATTCTAGGTAGCTGCTACAGCAAGGGGTTTGTGTATATGCCTAACTAGAGCTTACAGCTTATTTTTTTTTCAGAATGATTCAAACTGTGATGCTGGAGTCCAGGCTTTATACAACATACCTGTTAGGAAAGTGTAATCAGCTGCCTTTGAGATACACTTGAATAGCTTTTTTACTTTTAAACAGCTTCAGAACAGATTTCCTGAGTACTAAATGCTTCATCTAGTGGTGCAGAATGTACCCCTTGACTGAAATGACCAGTTGTTCAAATGTACTTTTCAACTGCAAAACAAACAAAACAACAGCAAGTGATCAAAAAGAAACATGTTTATGTGAGATATCCTTATATAATTTACCCATTTTCACTGTAATAGCAAGCCAAATACCACAGACTATCTGCATGCATAAAATATTTCCACCTACATGGCATAAGGCTTTGATAGTCCTTCACGGACTACTTTTTAATTTGAAATGTAAATATGATCTAACTGCTGTGCTTTCACTTCAATTTCAGTGGGTCTTTTGTCCTGAGCAATTTGAGTTGACTGCAATTTCTTCTAAGTAAATGTGTTGAAAGAAATTTGTTCTTTTCAGACAACAAATAACCCAAACATGGGAGTTCAAGGTTTTGTATGCTCTGGCTGTTTTATAGATTAATAATGAGAACACTTGAGCCTATTCTTAACATATTTCTTTTAAAACTGCACTAGAAAAGTACACCAGAAGGTAGTGTACCACTTGGAAATGAATTCCACACAGAAATATAACAGAGATGCTTCTCTTTATGTAGAAAATTCTTCTCAAACCTACCTTTAGCATTTGTGGGAGACAAACTTGCCATTACATGAGAGCAAGACAGAGATCACCTGATAAGAATCAACAGTCCTTGCAAGTTGCAAGGTCCAAATATTAAGTATTTTGTGTATGCTTGGTTTCTCTTAACTGGTTAATAAAATACTCAGTTAGTACACTAGCTACTATTTAAGTGTAGGAATGCATAACTTTTGAGAGTTAGAAGTCCTCAGACTTGCTTAGGAACAGTTCCACCATTTTCTTCAGTCTTCCACTCCGCCATGAAATTGACTGTGGAGTTTCTGTGTTAGCAGAAGTCCTTCATGTAGTGCATGTTTACTTTTCCTGAATATTAAGTACTTTTCTTGATCTAAACAAGGAAAGTAGTTATAACCACTGAGCTTACAGTTATTTTCTAAATGATAGTTTAATCAGATTTTTGTACACCAGTACATTACTACAGTAGCCCTGGTATGAATCTGCAAGTGGTCATGCTTGTAAGAATCTGTCCCAGGCTGACAAAATGAACATGGAAACATTTTCCTGATCTAAGTTTGTAAATATCTGGCTCACAAATCCTGTCTCTTAGCTATATTTTCTTTGCCATTATTTGAGTTCCAGCAGGAACACATGAAAGAAGTATATTAAGAAAAAGAATTTAACCCTATTCTTGAAGATGCTGTCATCTGTTACATCTGTGGTATGGAATTTACAGCCGTCATGCTTTCTCCATAGGACTGAAGGGTCAGTAGGAACATACTGGGCTGACATAACGTAAAGCCAGTTCCTCTGCCTCCAGCAGCATTTATTCCATTTCCTTTTTGGCAGAACTACAATGTTAATGTTGAAAAGCCACTGCACTGTACTCTGTAATAATGAGACATTTCCACAAAAAAGATGAGTAGAAAGCGGAGAGTTCAGCAACCTCTAAATATATGTTTCTAGGAGAAAAGATTTTTGCTTCTGAAAAAGTCCTAAAGAATCGATTTTCAGCAGGTAAACATGTGGATACATGTATCAAAATTGGACAAGAATTACAGCCCTGAACACACAAATCAATACTTACTTAACAGGCATATGAACACAATGCCTATCTAGTGTGTGACAACTTCAGTTATTTTGCAACAACTATTGTTCGTGTGCTTTTGTAGAGACATCTTCTGTTGACAGACTTCAAGAATGATTGACATTTTAAATCATAGTTCTAATCGATAGTTAGGAAGTTTCTTTCTGTTATCTGTGCAAGAATATAAAAAACAATCGCTCCCCCCATGATGTTCTTATCTTATCAAAAGCCAAAAAACATTATTTTAATTTGTGCTTACAATTTCTGCAACATTAGTATAATTTCAACTAATTTATAAAAGCAGATCAGAGAGTAAAATCTTTTTATAATTTTAATAATATTTTTATTATCTTAAAAAAAATCATTTACTTGCATTCTTATTTTTATCCAGAGTACACTTCGATCTGTGATTCTCTTCACAAGGAGCAGTACCTTAATGAACAAGCAGCTCTAGTGACTCTAGTGATGTTTCTCATCCAATGCCATTCAGTGCAGCAAAGCAAAAATGTCACAGGCTTGTACTATGTCTAGAGTAATGAATTCATGATGGAGGGCTTCAGAAAGTAATTGTACACAAATAAAAGTAATCACTCATAGTAGATAACATCAGGAAATATTTTCAAAAGTGTAATTACGTATGTACAAGTATGGAGTAAGGAAGTAGGGGTACATTTTGTCAGAGTTTCAGCAGTTACTGGCATACATCCAACTGGACACTTTGGGGTTTTAGATCCAGCCTTTTGAATGAGACTGAGGATAAATCAGCAATAGAAAGATTTCTCTAACAGCTGTCACTAAGCTTGTCAAAAGGAGACAGCCTCTAGGACATGTGACCACACACGCAATTTTGTGGAAGACTATGGATGTATGACAGTGCAACAGGGGATGGAGGTCTACTACTACCACTTCTTGCAGAGTCTTAAGTTTAAACAGTCTTCAGGAAGTCTAACTTTCCCCAGATGGAGATGAAATGGAGTATTTAACTGCAACCGTCTCCGTGAAGAGCTACGTGTAGTCTAGGCTGAGGTTAGTTCAAACAGACCATGAGAACATAAAATGAGCGAATCATAGAATCATAGATTGGCTAAGGTTGGAAGGGACCTTGAAGATCATCAGGTTACAACCTCCCTGCTATGAGTAAGGACAACTCACAGAAGACCAGGTTGCACAAAACCTCATCCAACCTGGCCTTGAACACCCCCAGGGAGGGGGCTTCCACAACTTCCCTAGGAAACCTATTCCAGCACCTTACTACCCTCATGAGGAAGAATTTCTTCCTGATGTCTAACCTAAATCTCCCCTTTTTCAGTTTAAAACCATTACCCCTTGTCCTATCACTGCCCTCTCTGGTGAAAAGCCCCTCCCCAGCTTTCCTATAGGCCCCCTTCAGGTACTGGAAGGCCGCTGTAAGGTCTCCTTGCAGCCTTCTCTTCTGCAGGCTGAACAGCCCCAAGTCTCTCAGCCTGTCTTCATAGCAGAGGTGCTCCAGCACTTTGATCATCTTTGTGGCCAGTCAGTCATAATGATTCAGATCAAGCATCCTGTCCATTTAGCTCAGTCTTCTGTCTCAGGCGTATAACCTAGACCCAGATGTCTAGGGATAAAACAAGAAAAGGTCAACCGTGCAGTGATAACACCCAAGAAGAGATAATTGCATCCAGTCCTTTGCAGGTTGGGAATGGAGGACCTTCCTGAGCATGAAGTGTTCTCATGCAGAATCAAGCTCTTGACATGTGGGAAGTAAAGGTAAAATTGTCCACATTTAATGTAATTAAACAGCACTCTTGAATTTACTTTTAATATTTGCTATAAAAAAAACATAAAAATTAATACATGGCACCTTCCTACCTATGAAGAAAAGTTTTTTATTTCCTGAAGATTTTCTCTTACAGAAAATGTATATCCCCAGGTAACCACCAGAAACACTGCTGAAATATTCTGAGCTTTAAAATTGTTGGGAAGAGTCTTAGATTCTAAGTTTAGGGTAATAGATACAAGAAACCATATTCACCTCCAGCATTATGTTCTTGAAATTCTGTGGATTAATTTAGCACAGACTTACGGTGATTTTTAGAAAAGTTCACCCAGAGAGCAATTGCTCCACACTGGATGATACATTTAAGTCCCTTACAGTTCTTGAAAAAGCACTTTGTTACCAAAGCATTTGAAAAGTTAACAGCTCTTGTGTCTCCAAGGTGCATTCTATTTATAGAATATGATCATATAATAATTTTTTTTGGAAAAGAGCTTTAAGATCATCAAGTCCAACCATTAACCTAGCACTGCAAAGTTCACCATTAAGCCATGTCCCTAAGCACCACATCTACACATCTTTTAATACCTCCAGGGATGGTGATTCAACTACTTCCCTCAGCAGCTTATTCCAGTGTCTGACAACCCTTTCAGTGAAGAAATTTTTCCTAATATCCAGTCTAAACCTCCCCTGGCACAACTTGAGGCAATTTCCTCTTCTCCTACTGCTTGTTATCCAGGACACCCTCACCCACCTTGCTTTCAGGTAGTTATAGAGAGCAACAAGGTCTCCCCTCAGCCTGCTTTTCTCCAAACTAAACAACCCCAGTTCCCGCAGCCACTCCTCCTAAGGCTTGCTCCCCAGACCCTTCATCAGCTTTGTTGTTGGTAACATGCTCCAGCACCTCAATGTCCTTATTGTAGTGAGGGCCCCCAAACTGAACACAGTATCTGAGGTGCAGCCTCACCAGTGCTGAGTAGACGGCGACAATCACTTCCCTAGTCATGCTGGCCACACTGTTCCTGGTACCAGCCAGGATGCTGTTGGCCTTCTTGGCCACCTGGGCACACTGCTGGCTCATATTCAGCTGGCTGCCAATCAACACCTCCAGGTCCTTTTCCTCTGTTCAGCTTTCCAGCTGTAGCACTGCACAGAGTTGTTGTGACCCAAGTACTGGGCCCAGCACTTGAACGTCATGCAATTGGCCTTGGTCCATTGATCCAGCCTATCAAGGTCCCTCTGCAGAGCCTTTCTGCTCTCAAGCAGATCAACACTCCCTCCTATCTTGGTGTCTTCTGCAAATTTACTGAGGATGCACTCCATCCGCTCATCCAGATCACTGATAAACATACTAAACAGAACTGCCCCCAACACTGAGCCCTGGGGAGCATCACTTGTGACTGGTCACCAGGTGGATTTAACTCCATTCACCACAGCTCTTTGAGTCCAGCCACCCAGCCAGCTTTTTACCCAGTGAAGAGTACACTCATCCAATAATTCAATCCTTCCCTACACTTCAAGATAGAAAAGTTTTTCCATATCATGTTCTAAAATATGAGTATAAAGTTATTCTGGTTCTAAAAAGCTTGTAAGATAATTTTTGAAGTTCTTTTTAAGTGTCATTTCCATAAAGTAGTAGTGAAAAAATTGATCAGGCCAGTATCTCAATCAAGACTCAGAAGTCTTATGCCACATTACTGTTGACAGAGCAGTCAAAATGTATGGGTGTGAATGGGTACTGCAGACCCCTATATACATCTGTGCATCTCAGTTACTCTTGGTATGCACACATATACATATGTGTGCACATATACACATTCATATACCTATATAAATGCGCATAGCTGTGCACCTACATGCATACATACATTAGTATTGGAAATACCTGCCAGCATTTTAGTAAAAACTTTTGTTTAAACTCTTTCTGTCATCAACTGACCTATTAAAAAAATTCCAAAAGCCCCTGGCTGATTATCACCTGAGATTCAAGCAGTCATATTTCTCTCAGTTTTTATGAGCTCTCAAGAGATATGTTCTATAGAATACGTAAGTATAAATATGCACACTCAGCTGGATGCTTCGTATCTTTTTTAAAATATTGTGTGATCTTTCCCTAAAGCAAGTTACTTTTCTACCAGCATATCAGAATCTAAGAAGGAAAAATGAAGCCATATTTTAACAATTTTTTAACTTCTGATATACTTGATTGTTTTGCCTTCTTTCCAATCATATTTGAAAATTGTTACAAGCAAAGTTAATTACGTCTGCAATAAAAGTGACTAATTTTCTTCAGAGAACTAACTGTAGTGATTCAAAATAACATTGTGAATCTATAGCATACAACAATCACTGACACTCATGCTGCAGTTGTTAGTAGGGCTGGCTATTCAAAGCATAGCCTAAATTAATTGCTGAATGACTGATGGAGAACAGTCTAACACTAAGTACTCTTCATCCTTACTTGAACATATTTCTAATATTATAGTCTACAAATATAATAGCAGAAAAGAATAAAAAGCACACTGCAGCATTTTTATTATACATGAGAAAAGATTATTTATGCAAACAGAAAACACCGAAATTATGAAATAACCTCTTCAGAAATAAGAAAATCAGGCATTTCAATGGTTTATTATATCCAGTATTCATGCATTGTTGGCTACTGTACTTTCCATAGCCTATACGAAAAACGTTGTGTTTTATAGAATTCAAAGATATGAGGATTTTCTTATGACCCAAAGAACCCTTGTAGACACAGTTACACACACATGTACACATGGACACACACACAGAGCATCACTTTCTTCCTCTCCTCTGTATACCCTCCCACACCACCAAGGAGCTCTTTCCATGGACATTGATGCTAACAAACTAGTGTATTGAGTAGTTATTATCCAATTGCCAAGAATTAATTACCCATATTGCAAGGTTTTCTATCTACCAGAAAGAAAACTGGTTATGTCACAGAGACTATCACTGGTAGGGAATTAGCCTTAAGGAAGTGTAGGATGTTAAAAACTGCAGGATGACTCCATACACAAAATATTATGTCACCCTTATCACCCATAATCTGTACTGTTGGTCTATTCAGACCACACAATGTCCGATAAGTCTTGCAGGTCCCACTGTTTTGGAATATGGCACTTTTCCACATGGTGCTTCAGAAGCTCCAGGATTTGTCTAATACGACTAACAGTAATTTTGGCTACAAGCCTGAGCAATGATGCACATTCATTCAGCCAGTCACCCCATGGCAGAAGAGGCAGGGGGGGTTGGTAGGGAGGAGAGAGCAGAGAAGGGAAGGGGAAGGAAGAGGAGTAAATATTTTAAGGAAAATGACAGGTGAGGTCCTGAACTTCTGCACTATTTCCTCTCTTCCCTTCTGTAAATCAGAGGAGAATCAAAAGCTTTCCACAGACAAGGCATATCCTGGGGAAAGAGAATGCGAGTGCAGGACAGGAAAGCTCAGGGCAGCTGGAGAAGAGGGACAGAGAGATCAGAGATGGGGATGGGAAAAGAGCAATGCTACATGCAGAGGTTCTGGAATGGGGCTGGGCAGCAGCAAGACTTTAATGTATCATTAACTCAAAATAATACAAATATATAATAAATAAATAATGCATTATAAAAGCATAATAAATATTAGAATGGCAAATACCTACAAATGACTACCTTTAAATAAGCATAAAGCACTGGGGTTTGGTTTTCATGGACTTCTAATATTTTGTCACATCAAGTTAGACCTTGAAGCATATTCTTACAGCATATGTTCTAAAAAAAAGCTTATGGGAAGTTTCAACAGTGTGCTCATGTTTCCTCAGGCACCTACTAGATTTACTAGATTTGCATGGGCAAATATTTGAGTTATGTGCACATTCATAGAATCATAGAATCATAGAATCATAGAATCCTAGGGGTTGGAAGGGACCTCGAAAGATCATCTAGTCCAACCCCCCCCCTGCCAGAGCAGGGTCACCTAGAGCACATCACATAGGAACGCATCCAGGCGGGTTTTGAATGTCTCCAGTGAAGGAGACTCCACAACCTCTCTGGGCAGCCTGTTCCAGTGCTCTGTCACTCTCACAGTAAAGAAGTTTTTTCTGATATTCACCTTGAACCTCCTATGCTCCAATTTGCACCCATTACCCCTTGTCCTATCACTGATCATCACTGAGAAGAGCCTAACTCCATCTCCCTGACACTCACCCCTTACATATTTGTAAACATTGATGAGGTCACCCCTCAGCCTCCTTTTTTCCAAGCTAAAGAGACCCAGCTCCCTCAGCCTTTCCTCATAAGGGAGATGTTCCACTCCCTTAATCATCTTTGTGGCTCTGCGCTGGACTCTTTCAAGCAGTTCCCTGTCCTTCTTGAACTGAGGGGCCCAGAACTGGACACAATACTCCAGATGCGGCCTCACCAATGCAGAATAGAGGGGCAGGAGAACCTCTCTTGACCTACTAACCACACCCTTTCTAATGCACCCCAGGATGCCATTGGCTTTCTTGGCCACAAGGGCACATTGCTGGCTCATGGTCATCCTCCTGTCTACCAGCACCCCCAGGTCTCTTTCACCTACACTACTCTCCAGCAGGTCAGCCCCCAACCTATACTGGGACATCGTGTTGTTCTTCCCCAAATGCAAAACTCTACACTTCCCCTTGTTGAATTTCATCATGTTTCTCCCCGCCCAACTCTCCAGCCTGTCTAAGTCTCTCTGAATGGCAGCACAGCCTTCTGGTGTGTCAGCCACTCCTCCCAGCTTAGTGTCATCACCAAACCCATACCTGATCAACTTATCTACAAGGATGCTGTGGGAGACGGTGTCAAATGCCTTACTGAAATCAAGATAAACCACATCTACCGCTCTACCATCATCTATCCACCTAGTAATTTCCTCATAGAAGGCTATGAGGTTAGTCAAACATGATTTACCCTTGATAAAACCATGCTGACTGCTCTTGATGACCCCCATGTCCTTGATATGCCTAGAGATAGAGACAAGAACAAGTTGTTCCATCACCTTTCCAGGGATGGAAGTGAGGCTGACCGGTCTATAGTTACCCGGGTCCTCCTTCTTGCCCTTCTTGTAGACTGGTGTGACATTTGCTGTCCTCCAGTCCTCAGGCACCTCTCCTGTTACCCATGACTTACCGAAGATGATGGAGAGTGGCCTAGCAATGACCTCCGCCAGCTCCCTCAGCACCCTTGGATGCATTCCATCTGGACCCATCGATTTATGGATGTCCAGATTACTCAACTGATCCCTAACCCAATCCTCATCTACTATGTCAAACTCCTCATCTATCTTGACTACTTCTGGGGCTATATGAGTCTGGAGCTCATGGGGAAATCCTGCAGGAGTAAAGACAGAGGCAAAGAAGGCGTTCAGCACCTCTGCCTTCTTTATATCCTCTGTCACCAGGGCTCCCACCTCATTCAACAGTGGGCCAATATTGCCTCTAGTGTTAGCTTTGTTAGCTATGTATTTGAAAAAGCCCTTTCTATTATCCTTAACCTGACTTGCAAGGTTAAGTTCCAAGGAGGCCTTAGCTTTCCTAATTGCCTCCCTACATCCTCTGACAACAGTCCTATATTCCTCCCAAGTGACCAGCCCCTCCTTCCATGATCTGTAGATTTTCCTTTTCCACTTAAGTTTGCCCAGCAGTTCCTTTTTTAACCATGCTGGTCTCCTAGCTCCCTTACTAGATTTCCTAACCATTGGGATGCTCTGATCCTGTGCTTGCAAGAAGTGGTCCTTGAATGTTGACCAGCTATCTTGAGCCCCTTTACCTTCTAGCACCCTGTCCCATGGGATTTCCCTTAACAGTTGATGGAGGAGGCCGAAGTTTGCCCTGTGGAAGTCCAGGGTTCTGGTCCTACTGGGTATTCTGTTCCTTCCACACAGGATCCTGAACTCCACCATCTCGTGATCACTGCAGCCAAGGCTGCCACTGACCACCACTGCTTCAACAAGGCCCTCCTTGTTGGTTAGTACAAGATCCAGCAGCGCTCCTCTTCTAGTTGGCTTGTCCACCATTTGCATTAAGAAGTTATCATCAATGCACTGGAGGAACCTCCTAGACTGTGAAAGGCTGGCTGTGTGAGTCTTCCAGCAGATATCGGGGTAGTTAAAATCTCCCATGAGGACTAGGGACTGCAGTTGTGAGGCTACTTTCAGCTGCCTGTAGAAAGCCTCATCAACTTCCTCGCCTTGATCAGGAGGTCTGTAGTAGACCCCCACCACTGTATCACCCACACCAGCCTGCCCCTTAATTCTTACCCACAGACTGTCCACTTGCCCCTCATCAGCCCCTGCACAAAACTCAATACATTCTAGTTGCTCTCTCACATAAAGAGCAACTCCACCACCTCGCTTCCCCGCTCTGTCTTTCCTAAAAAGCACATAACCATCCATGGCCACATTCCAGTCATGTGACCTGTCCCACCACGTCTCTGTTATTGCTACCAGATCATAACCCTTAGCCCGCACACTGACCTCTAACTCTTCCTGCTTATTCCCCATGCTGCGTGCATTAGCATACAGGCATTTCAGGAAACAAACAAATTCGTAGAAAAGTAGTCATGCAGACTGATATTAAAATAAAGTGTACAGCCTTCAGTGTGCCATTAAGCATACTATTTGGATTATGATTAAGAGAAGAAAATAAAAGAAATTTAGCTTTTAGCAGAAACCATTACCCTCAAATGAGGAATAGGAGAAACGAAGGGCATGGCACAAGGCATCTGATTTCCTTTCCATTACTATAGATTTAAAATGTGGAAAAAGTACTTCCAGGAATACATCAATAGAATAGGATTTTCCACTAAAAAGCAGAAGGAAAAAGCTGTGGCCATGACTTTCTGTAGTTTGTAACTGCAGCAATCACTCATGTCCTGAGCTACTCTAACAGAAAACAGTACACATACCTTGCTTGTTATTACATGCAAGAACCCTGGGGAGTTATAGAATGTATCTAGATACAATGGGGAGGCCACATTTAAATAAATTTTTCTTTTATGAATCTTCAGTTATTATATAACAGTAGAACTATATCAAGATGTTTATTACTGTGGTTGTTTATTTTTTTCACTTTAAAATATGTTTACATGATGTGAAGGCTTTGTAATATTGTATTTTTAAACAGGATGAAGTTACTAGCTTTTGCATCATACAGGACTCTTAAAAACATAAGCTAGGTACAAATAATACTGTATTGACCAACCACACATAAGACATCCATGTTTTATTATGCATGTGTAACTGATAAACACAAAAATCTGTTTACAGTGGTTTACATGGCCAAATGGCTTTATGATTCTCATGTTGACCAATTTTTATCCACGTGTCTCCAAACACAGTATGTTGACAGGCACTTGCTGCCCATGACAATATTAATGTCTCTATAACTTTTTAAAGTTTTTTCATCAGGCAGCCTAGATAATGTCTGCCCAGTGATGGACTGCTGGTAGATACAGCAAAAATTCTACAAACAAACAGTGCAGGTGTCCATCTGTTTCTCACAGGCACAGTACTCACAATTCAGCAAGTGCACTTGAATGAATTTTAAAGTCCCTGTGGACCAAAATGAGTAAAGGATTGCTGGGAGACGTTACATCCCATATTATACTAACTGATACTGTTGGAAGAAAGAAGGCTATCAAGACATCCAATCCATTTTTCAAGTCTAAAAGAGAAACAACAGGTTTCTCTTCAAGCTGGGAACAATTGCTCTGACTTAAAATATTTCAATCAATTATAAAACCAGATGAAAAAGAGGAAAAAGAAGAAGAGAGGGAAAAAAGGATTTTGGTTACATAAAAGAGCACAGGAGCTTATTATTAACAGCAGAAAAGGTGTAACCACCTTGCAGACAAGGGGAGAGAGAGGTCTTTGGTAGCTTGCCCCTGATAAGGGTGAGTGATTAGCTGGTGATGGCTTTTGGGAGAAATTCTAATGCATAACAAAACCATGGGCTAATTCTAATGCATAACAAAACCATGAGCTCTACTGAGTTGGTAATTTTCAGCCCAATAAAATTAGAATATTTTATTTTCTAGGCTATATTGACTCACTGGGTTCAGTGCACTATTATATCTCAGTGGCCCAGGATAAAAGTGTATTGCAGTACTATTTTCTTTCCAACTTGTGGCAAATAAATTACTGCTTAACTTTCCCTCATGAAGCAGATTATCTTCCACAATCACATTCAGTGACTAGTTTTTATAGGATAACAAGTAACCAGAGCTTTTCCTATACCTACCTCCTTCTTTTCTCTACACCCATGGTTTCAGTTCAGATGGAAACAAACAACCCCACTGTTTTCCTCTCAAGATCATCACCGAAATATGATCTACTTCTTATTCAGCAAAGACATGAGTAAGAGGACTGAAGACTTTACTTTGTGAAGTGACTCAGAGTAAATGTAGAACAGCTTGCCTATTTGCCCTCTCCCAGTCAAGTATTATCACCATTACCATCACCGTTTGTTCATATATTTTGGATTCACTGCCACTGACGTTTGTCCACACAGAACATGCCTAAATTCCATGGCAATTTCTCTTTTTTAATTTGACTTACACGATTTTCCAGCAAAGTTACAAAGTTTTCCAGATATTATTTAAGATCTTCAAGAGTGGGTGATATCTGTAGCTCTTGCTTTTTATTGTCCCCACAGCTCATCTCATTACTTGAACAACCATTTAAAGCAAGGAGGGCAGACAATAGAGTGAATAAATATAACTTCATGAATAAGTAAAAGAATCATGGAATCACGGAATCACGGAATCACAGAATCATCCTGGTTGGAAAAGACCTTGAAGATCATCAGGTCCAACCATAACCTAAATCCACCAACCATAACCTAATCTACCCATTCAGTGCTTAAATCGTGTCCCTAAGCACTACATCTATATTTCTTTTAAACACTTCCAAGGATGGTGACTCCAACACCTCCCTGGGCAGCCTTTTCCAGTGTCCAACCACTCTTTCAGTAAATAAATTCTTTCTAATATCCAGTCTAAACTTCCCCTGGTGCAACTTCAGGCCATTTCCTCTCATCCTGTCATTATTCACTGGAGAGAAGGGGCCAAGTCCCACTTCCCTACAACCTCAATTGGAATTAACTTCTTGACAACACTGTATATGAGTCCTATTTCTGCAAAGCTCCCTGCTTGGAATAGGCCTTAAAAACATTTAAATCCTACTGGCTTCAGTGACAACTGAGAACATGTTTAAGTATTTCATTGGTGGCTAGCCAACATATTGTGTACGTCACAGAATCTAGCTTTTAGACAGATCTACTGGGTGAGAGAGGGGATGGGGGTAGTTTAAAATACAGGATAACTCATAACTTTTTTCTTTCCAAATACACAGAAGAAAAATTAAAGAGCTATACTTCTGAAAGTGAATGCTAAACCTCAAAAGTTTATAGGAAGCCTTGAAAACTGCTTTCTCATATTACCACTAGGAGATAGCAGTAGTAGGAAAAAAATATTATTAATCTTTTAAAATGCTATATCACCAGATGTCCTTTCTCATCTATTCAATATCCATATGGCAGCCTTTGTAAAGTGTAATTTTTGTCCATATACAAAAGCAAACTCCTTAGATATTCTGGGCTATCAAAACATGACAGAAAAATGAACATGCCCTTCTGTGTACTCTCTTCCCTTTAAATCAAAATAGAAGATACTTCGAACTGTATATTCACGGACTGGCTTCACAAGTTAATTTCCAGTGTTCTGGATCATCGTAAATGAAACCTAAAGGCCAGGTCAATCTACCAAGCTGCAAGGGGAGAAATTTATTTTATAAGGTCTGACATATCTAAATATACTGTGTAATTTCAGAATGTTTTCTGATGCAATTTAGTTTCAGTTGGCTCTGTATTCAATGAAAAACTTCTATAATATAATTATGAAGCACATTAAGTACAATTATGTAATTTGCAAACCTTACAAGAAAGAAGTAATGTTTTGTATTAAGTTAATAATGCCCGGTACAATCATATTACACCCAGGAACAAGAAAAGAATACTAGATGAAAAATGGATTACCACATATGCATATATATTTCCTTGAATAGATAAAAGAGAAGAAAAGCAGTGCCAGCTTTTACATACATACTTGCTGTGGTGACTATTTACCTATAACTCAAATGAATCTGTATCTCTTTCCTTCAGATGACCTAGTCCACACTGTTCCTTGTACAGGCCACATTCTGCAGTCCACTGCAATTCTGAGTTTATTTATTTTCAGTTATGTTCACAGATGGAGGCAGAGGCTGATCCTCTGACTTTGGACAGTTTGATGTTCATTTGGAATGTCCGAAAAAGTTAGTGGCGTCAATTATAAGGCTGAGACAAGATTTTAAAATGCTGACAGACAGCTTTTCTGACTCACTGGGAAGTCTTCAGAGCCAGCACAGAGACTATGCAACCCGACACTTTATCCTCACTATGCTTTCACCTCAAGTTGGCAAGCCATGCAAGATCAAGCAGCGCAAGTGGCATCCAAATAAAAGAACACATAGGTAATTATGCAACAGCACATCTCACTCAGCAGTGGTAATACTGCTGTCCTCAAGAGACTGCTGCTTCACCATTGTGTACATAAGGGATTCAGATTAAACAGGCATTCTCCCGGAGCTTGCAGGCTGAAGACAGCACACAATGCATTGTACAAACCCACAACCAAGGAAAGTACTAATGTACCTACTCAAAACTATCTCCCCAAAACCGTCTGCTGAAATGGCTCTCACAAATACTCTGAAAAAGAGATATTCCAAAAGACAGCAGTGTTGAGTCAGTTATGACTGGCTTCTGCCACCTAATCACAATGTGCAGCTGCACAGAATAGTAGTGAAATAATTATGAAGTTTATCTGTGCAATAATGTTTCCTGGAAACTGTACACATATAGCTTCAGATCAAGTATGTGAACAACTGGTCTGTCTCCAAACAAGCCCATTTTACAGCAGCAGTAACAACTGTTTATACAAAGACAGTCTTAACCTCTGATAAAATACAATGTCTTCTTTGAAAGGAAAGGGTTACACTGATACATTCTGTTGAACAAGATAGAGACGCCACGGCAGCAGTGACTAAGGCTATAAAGATCAATGAAAGTGACAGTAGAATTCAGAAATTAGTGTGATTTTCTGGTAGAACAAAATGGTTTTCAATAGGCACTATAAAATACTAGAAGTTCTGTATGTGACCACATTAATTTCAGTATTGTTACTGTAAATGGTTTCATGTGTTCAATGTAAATGTAACTGG
The DNA here is from genome assembly GCA_020745705.1 of Hemiprocne comata. NCBI lineage: Eukaryota > Metazoa > Chordata > Aves > Apodiformes > Apodidae > Hemiprocne > Hemiprocne comata. The sequence goes on from CM036616.1 coordinate 47,095,677, forward strand.
TCTAACATGTTTCAAAGGTGCTTAAATTAATAATTGTTCAGTTCTGATTATATGAAAATTCATGCTGTATTTCAGAAGATTTAGGAAATAATGAGTGTTAGTTTAAGAGAAACAGAAAGTAACATAGTGTTGCGGAAATCCTCAGTATAGGTTAGCTTTTACACTGGCTTGAAAGTGTATGTCAGTACACACTCATTACATACAAGCTGATTTTTCTGTTGTTATTAAACATACCTACTTCTACAATGTTTACTCCTACTGCTCCACAACTGGTACTACCATTGATGACAATAATACAAGATGGAGAAGCACAGTTTCATTTAAGCAAAAAAAAATTCTGTTTTCTATCATTGTGCTTCTATCATTCTGACAATTTACCCAAAGGAATAGCATAGCAAATTGATCCCATCACAATCCCAAGACCTATCAGCCTCTAAGCTTAGTTGTATGTATTAGCACAGCAGAAATGCTTTCTTTGAACTGTTCACTTCTGAGACTCTGAAAGCAGAACAAGGGCTGACAAATAATGGAAATTGCTCAAAAATAATTATTTTGAATGGAAATCTATTCCATTGATTCCAATGAACTGGTCACATACAGCCTTATTTTAAATAAGATAATTGTCGCACAAACAGTGAATCCAGAAAGCGTGCTGTTTGTACTTTAACAAGTGGAAACTCAAAGTAAGAAAGGAGGTAATGAAAGCATTAGTTAAAATTATGTTATTTAAATAACGAATGAGGTTAGCTCTCTTGTGTACAGAGAAAGAGCAGGAGAACATAAAAACCATGTGCTAAGGGATCAAGCCACCCACCTGCCTGGACCTCTAATGGGGCCAGAAGCAGGCAGATGGAGCAGGGCATAAGAGCAGAGCCATGCAGAGGTATTCTGCTTCTGCCCAGGGTGGGTAGCAGCACCCCTCTGTTCAACAGCCTCTGGGGTACTTCATACCCTGAAGTGAGAGACATAAAGCCTTGCAGATAATGCCTTGAAGGATGGAAGTCTCAGCACAAATAAATTGTTTCTACATTATTTGCTTTATTTTAGTAGAAAGAGAAGATTAAAGACTAGGGCTTGGATTTCATCAATCTGATAAAAGCTTTATTATCAAATTGTGAACAGGCTCATGCACATTTTATAGAACACTTCCTCTCTTTCCTACGTAGTAGAAACAGACTTCTCATCAGTTTTGGTGAGGATGCTAAACATCGTATCTTGCTGAGATGCTCAGAGTCCTAGACAGCTTTACCAAGTGTCAGAAGACCAAGGGTCTGTTCATAGATTCTCACAGGTCTTATCATTTACCATTACGTAATGATACTAGCATAATGGTCCTAATCCTAGTTAATAGGGCACACCTGCTGAGATCACTAATGCAGCATCTAAAATAAATTCAATCTAAAAGGAAGCTTTTGTAGGGTGTCTGCAGTATGCAATTTAATTATATTAAGATCAGTTTACTGTCAGCCTCACTAATAGTACTGATAGTCTGGCTATGTCAGCCATACGTCTGAATATCTATTTCATTTAACTTGTAAGCCCAAGCCAAAAAAAAATCAGGAACTTTCTAGATAAATTTTATTGTTCCCAGCAGAAGAATGGTCAATATATCTGTCCTAGGTAGCACAGTCCAGGGGAAATGCAGGGAAATGCAGTTTATCTACTTTAAATCTGTAAGAGAATTTACCTAATTCTCATTTATACTAAGTCTGTGATTTACTCTTGTACTACTATTTTTTAACACAGCATTATAACCATGGTACTATGCTGGTAGCTTTACACTCTCTCTTCTTTCCTATTGGACAGCATTCTGCTCTAAAACACATGCCTCTGTGAGGGAGAAAAGCTTTGCAGGAGGGAAGAGGAAACATTCTTACTGCTAGTAATGCTGTCAAGTAAAAGCTGGGTGAGCTGCTTAGCCCAGGAATGAAGGACAGGATGCAGTTAACATTATGCCCGAAGGTATTGAATGGCACATGAGACAATATGGGACAAACAGACAATACACTGAACTATTCAGAGCTGGTCTACATAGTTTGCTGACATCATAAAAGTAAATGCAATCCTGTCCTTTGGAGCCAACATCTTCTGCAGGGATGTTTCCAAGGAAGCCAAAAGTCCTTTAAAAGCTCTTAGTAGTGCTCTCTTCTTTTCTAAGCACAGCCTCAGGAAGACTATGTGTCATTAAGGGTTTACCCTATGCATTCTCTCTGACAATATACAGAGTATAGTAAAAACCATGTTGGGAGAAAACACTTGAAGCCATGCTGCCATCTCAGTCCTCCAGCTACCTATTTCATGAGATAGTGTATGTCCTCTCCTGTTTTCTGCTCCACAATGACACAACTTCAGCAGCCTTCCCACCCACCTACTCTTCTAAACACAGTAGCTTATATACAGCAAGTTTTTAAGGAAGGCATAAAATGTGTGTTTATATCCTTTGAGGTGGAGAACAGAATTTAATATGAAAACAGAAGGAAACACTGTAGCTCATTTCAAAACAACGTGAGTGCTCTGAAATGTGCTCCAAGGATTTGCCCTGGATCAGTTTGTAAAGGGCAGAACCAAGTATGTCACCATTAGGTTCATCCAGAGTCAGATAACAAGTTAGGATAACCTTTCAAAATACTAGTTGGAGATCAAGATACATACAGCCACACACACCAAGTCCAACTTCAGGTATATAAATCTTCTAAAACAGGGCTCTGGTATCTCAGTTCACCAGCCAGTGCTGCAAAAGGGTTAAATGGATCAATGACTTTTATTGGTCACAGAGAACCTGCTCACAGTGTTCTTCTGTGGAAACCTTCAAGAATGAGTGATTCACCTTGGAGTTTCATCATGGGTCTTTGTTGGCCTGGGGGAAATATATACATTGTCAATGCTAGGACAAATTTTCTTAATGGCACAGGGGGATGTGCCTGTGACTTAGATAAAGCAACTGTTCAGCTGGAAAAGCTTATGAAAAGATATTACTCTGTAGGCTCAGGCAAATAATTTGAAGAAATCTACAACTGAGAAAGATGGAGACTTTGCTGAAGAGGCTCTGGAGAGACCTTATAGCAGCCTTCTGGTATCCAAAGGAAGCCTACAGAAAAGCTGGGGAGGGACTTTGTTCAAGGGCTTGTAGTGATAGGGCGAGGGGGAATGGTTTCAACCTGAAAGAGGGTAGATTTTGATTGGTTATGAGGAATAAATTCTTTCCTGTGAGGGTGGTGAGACATTGGCACAGGTTGTCCATGGGAGTTGTGGATGCCCCCTTCTTAGAAGTGTTCAAGGCCATGTTGGATGGGGCTTGAAGCAACCTGGTCTAGTGGGAAGTGTCCCTGCCTATGGCAGGGAACTTCTACTAGATGATCTTCAAGGTGCCTTCCAACCCAAATCATTCTATGCTTCTATGAAAAGCTGATCCTGGTCAAGGCTTCATTAAATCAGCCAGTGGGTAAGACAGAGAAAACAACCACTTTATTGAATAGGCTGTAGAACAAGAGAAAAAATTTCTGGTTTTGCAGGTGTGTGATGTGTAAATGTACGTAAATAAAATAACAAAGGTAAAGTAAAACATGGTTTTGAAACAATCATTGAGGTCTTGCAATATAGTACTGAGAAACAGATAAAACCCATGTTTTCAGTGGATGTTCAGATGCTTTTGTAAAATAAATGTTATATATACACACAAATCAGTGTTTAAGTGCCAGGTGGTTAATGAAGACCAGCACGTAACTTCCATAATTCACAATAATGGGTATGGTAATGACCTTGCATTATAAACTGAACAGCTGAATAATACATAGTCCCTCATTGAAGTAACAAAGTATTTCAAGTGTTTTATATTAACGAAAAATGTATTTCCACAAAAAAGACAGGGAATGCAAGTGATAGATTTGGTTAAGGTCAATGAAAGGATCATCAAAACCTGTTACAAATATTATAAATAAATTTCATCTATTAATAGCAAGAATCTAGAATTAAAATGAAGTCACAGAAATTTAAAAATTAAATTAGTTCCATTTATGCATCCACTAATGAACAGCTTTTTCATTCCAGCATCTTCTGTTTACATTGGCCTAGCTAGTGGCAACACAGACTCCTACTGCTTTTAGGGGCTTCATTGTTATGAAAGGTAGGTTTAGTACAGCCATGATAGCAGCACATCTAGTGTTTTCCCATGATAAGACTGATGTAATGATTCATTTGCACATGCAGTTACAAGATGATACATGCAAATTAGTCTCACAGTAGAAAAAAACCCCACATTCCTACTGTGACCTCTGAATAGTTACACTTTAAAAAAAAAAAAAAAAAAAAGGTTAAATTATTTTCTACATTACTGACAGGGACCAGTCTGGATCATAGATCATGTCTCAAATACTTACGGGATGGTTGGGTAAAAGGTGATGCTAAGACATAGTTAAGAGGTAAGAAAAGCCTGTGGTCCTACCTGAAAGCTGATGATTTGTGAAGGAGGTTCCACTTCTTCCATTCACAGGTGGTCTCTGCTGGGAACTCTATACTTTCCAGCTGTCAAAATGCTGTTTCCCTTCCTTAGACACAGGCTTTTGTCCTAAGACCATTCCTGAACAGCTGCTTTTGTCTTTGCAGCAGATGCCTTCACCTTGACCTTTTTTTTTTCAGACAGCCTTTTAGCCTTCTTAAATGCTAATATGATCTGACACATCTGTTTTGCTTATCCTTCAGCATAACCTTCGGAGCACCAAAACTGCAATAAAACATAGACTTCCTCCTTCTTCCCTCACTGACTTCAGGACTTCAATGTCTGTCTTATCAGTATGCACATCTTCATTTTCTGGCTAGCTCATGCAAGGTACCTCTCTAAGAAGAGAAAAATCACAATGTGCTGGCATTTTCATCAATCTACATCAATACATTAATACACATAAACTCAGCAAATCTATACTGCTACCAGTGCTACCATAATTATTTTTAGAGCATTTCATAAAATCATAGAATTTTATTTTAAAAATCTGGAGGTCTTCTATTTTAGCCATAGAAATTGGGACTTAAATGTAAAATTTTCAATGGATTCAGTAACACCTTTATCATTGATTGAAATCCTTACTTTTCCACCAAAATTCTTGCCCTACATCACCTTGATCTCTTAAAGCCATTAAAGTGTCTGTAATTAATCAGTTCATTGTTTTCATACCAACAACTTGTAAACTTTCAGAATCTATTTGGTAATTTCCTTACACCTTGTATAGCCATAATTCAGCTTGAGCCTGCTGATTATCCTGGAGTCTGCAGATTTTTATGCAGTCTGGGTTGGTCAGAAATATGCTTGACACCATTCTACTAGGAGTCAGTTTAGAAATGAAGTTGCTGTTAAGAACAGACTAGTGGCATGCTGCTTCTTCCAACAGCTCTGTCATCTGCCACTTTTTACTATTCTACATCCTCCTTAGTACCCTTCTGTCTTGTCAAGCAAGCATCATGTAATACATTGTCAATAGAAAGCAGTTTAAAAGATGCCTGTATAAAAATGCTACTCTTCTGCAAAGTGGGTACTCTCAGAATGACAGTTCAATATTCCCTTTGGGTTCCATTCATGGAAGCATATCAGGGTGCAACGATTTTACTTTCTTAGCCTTATACTTTACATTAGACCCCTAGACAAAACCCTACTTGTTTTAAGTAGTGTCAAAGTAAAAACAGTGGAATGATGGGCTTTGTGCAACACATTGCCTTTAGCCACACTGTTCTTCTATTTCCTTTTTCCCTTTCATTATTAGTATTAGGCACTTCAGAAGCCCATTTTTCTGTCTGTCTCATTAATCCTTTTCTTGTATTTCATATCCTATTTCAGTAATTTCTGTATATTTTTGTGTGGACTTTTTATTTCCTCATTCTTCACAGCATGCCTTCCATTACTCAGTTTGTTCTCCTCTTGCTTCAAGCCATGTGGTTTCCCTGGATTCCTTTCTAGATATTGGTTGCTTTGTTGTTTCTCAGTATTTCTATATGAGTAATTTCATTTTTGCTTTTGGTTTTGTTGTTCAGGTTTGGTATGTATTTTAAATGTATTCTATCACGAAATGCTCATAGTTTGACTTTAAAACTAGATATACTGAGGAAGTTTTAAATATTAATAATACGAATTCAAGCATTATTTGATGCGAAGAGGATATTATTGTGCCTGTGTTATTAACAGACTTCAAAAAATATTTTTCAACATCTTCTCTACACAAAATTTAAATAGGATAAATCAAATTTGATGACTGTAAGATTTTTATATAACCCAAAGAAAAATACTGTTCTTCTGTGGGAGGAATAATGATCTTCCTTTACTGTACATGTCATTCTAACTTTCTCTTTTGCTTTTTGTCACTCCTCCTTGTCTTCCCCTTTCCCTCCCCTTTTTCTCCTGAATGTTTCTCTTTTTTTCAGTTCACTTCTCCTATTGTTATCAAACTCGTGATACTCTTAACTCATTCTGGTTTTACTATAAGCAGAAACCAAGTGAATACATTTGACAAGTGTGGACATATGTCTTGTTCCACAAAGTGGGCATGGCTTCCCAGAGGTGGGGGCCCAATTTAAATATCATGTCCCACAAGGTGGGTACGGCAGTAAATCCCACAAAGTGGGCATGGGTAGAGTTCCCCAGAGGTGGGGGTTGATGCAGGGAGATTTGGACTGGACTCCCTTGCTTTCTAAACTCCTTCTCAGAAAGGAGCCTAGGTGCAGCTGGATCTAATCCTCCTCTCTTAAGTAATCTCTTTTACCAACCCACTTGGCGAGATTAACCTCTGGAATTCTCTGCACAGTATTCTAAGAGTAAGACCATTACCCAGGAGGCTTATACAAAACATTACTTTATTTAAAATTGAGTAAGATTATAAGGCTTGTCAAAAGGAAACACCCAACAACATCACCCTCAAAGCAACAGATTGCAAGTAGCAGAATTTAGCAAAATGGTCCTCTCAAAACAACAGGTTACAACAGGAAAAACTTAGCAAAATTAGAAATTATGGTACCCCTATGTGCCAAGAATAAGGTTAGAAAGAGAGAGAGAGATGAAGAGCGGGGCAGAGAGACAGAGATAAAGAGTGGATAGGAAAGACTCACCACCCGTGGATCCAGCAACGATCTCGGCAGGACGTTGTGGTCCTTGGATGCTGGGCACGTGCCCTGAGCATTTCGAGTCTGCCTCTTTGATGGCACCTGGCCCCGCCTCTCCTGGTGAGGCTCAGCCTACTTTGTGCAGACAGGAATGTTCTGGAAATCAGTCGGTGGGGCACAGGGGTTATGAGAGACGGACTCTATAATGGCCTTTAATCCGGCGACATTCCTGGTGATGCGCTCCTCGCACCCGTGAGAAGAAGAGAGAGGTACCAGGCGCATGCGCCCAGGACCACAGACTACAGCTCCCAGGAGGCACGGCGGGGCCGGAACCGGAAGGGGAGCCGAAAGGCACGCTCTGTGAACACTCAGTACGGAGGTGGCCGCCGCCGTGTGTGTCGCTGCGGAGGCTGCCGTGGAGCCAGAGGCGCCTTTTCCTGTGGTTGTTGGCGTGTGAACGTACCGAACGGACTGCTTGCCTGAAGTCGCTCGAGAAGGAGGAAGGTCCCAACTAGGGATCAGCTTCGGCCGCACCCCGGTGGTGAGACTTGCGAACTTGACTACACTCTGACATTTCCTATTAACACTTATAGACATTCATACATACCTATACCATACACTCGCTTCCTGTTAATCTTCCTAAAGGCTCTCTCCAAGTTTTTTCCCTCCTATCCCTGTCCAGGACTAAGAACGGGGGGTTGGGAGGGGGGTAGAATTATATTCCTATCGTTGTTTGTCTTCTGTTTTTGTTTGTTTGTTTGTTTATTCTTATGTATACATGTATTGTTCTTGTATATGGCCTGACATTTGATATTGTTCTGTAGAAACGACCTTGCCTGTACCTTCGTGCCTTTAATAAACCTATTGATTCTTGAGCACTGTTTGTGAGTGTGACAGGGAGTGGTCCTCAGCGCTCGATCCCCTTTTGAAGGGCAGTGGGTCGCGGCTTTACCCATCTCGGTTCGCGACAGGGGTCCAGGCGACCACTTGCACACACACACACACACCCCCCCCCAGTCTGGGTTGACTGAGCAAGGACCTTTATTTTCACACATGTGCTTGGTCCTTAAATAGGGAAGTAGTCTTGCACAAGATGGCACTGTACCTCCACAGGGCTCCTATTGCCGGCCACTGCTCCTTATCAAGTAAGACCAAGTGCAAGGTCCTGAACCTGGGTCAGCGCAACCCCAGGCACAAACACAGGCTGGGGGGAGAATGGCTAGAGATCAGTACTGAGAGCAGGAAAAGGACTTGGGGGTGGGGAGTAGATGAGAAGCTTGACATGAGCCACCAGTGTGCACTGGAGCCCAGAGGGCCAATCATGTCCTGGGCTGCATCAAAAGAAGTGTGGCCAGCAGGGTCAGGGAAGGGACTCTGCCCTTCTACTCTGCTCTTGTGAGACCCCACCTGGCATACTGTGTACAGCTCTGGAGCTCTCAGCACAGGAAAGACATGCAGCTGTTGGAGAGGGTCCAGAGGAGGGCCACAAAAACTATCAGAGGGCTGGAGCAGCTCTGATATAGAGACAGACTGAGAGAGTTGGGGCTGTTCAGCCTGCAGAAGAGAAGGCTGCAAAAAGACCTTATAGCAGCCTTCCAGTACCTGAAGGGGGCCTATAGGAAAGCTGGGGAGAGGGCAGTGATAGGACAAGGGGTAATGGTTTTAAACTGAAAGAGGGGAGATTTAGGTTCGACATCAGGAATAAATTCTTCCCCATCAGGGCAGTAAGGTGCTGGAATAGGTTGCCCAGGGAGGTTGTGGATGCCCCCTCCCTGGAGGTGTTTAAGGCCAGGTTGGATGAGGCTTTGTGGAGCCTGGTCTAGTGTGAGGTGTCCTTGCTTATAGCAGGGAGGTTGGAACCTGATGATCTTTAAGGTTCCTTCCAACCGTAACCATTCTATGATTCTGTGTTTCTATGAGTCTATCATTCTATGCTTCTATGATTAAGGACAGTGTCCCATTTATCAGGGTGTTTACCAAACAAGGAGTTCTCCTTGCAAGAACAGGGTCCAGGCGGTTATCGAATGAGGGCTCCACAATGTCCAGTTTGTCAGCATGGCTATTCTGAGACAATCATTCTTTTTGGGACTCTACAACATCTAAGACAAAACCTTGAATCAGTATCTTCAGAACAGGATCACTCAAATTCCAAATATTATAAACTAAGTTCAGCATAATTTTTCATCTGTTTTTTAAATTGCCAGAATTCAACTGTCTTGCTTTCTCGTTTATGTGCTTTTATCATTTAAAAGGGATGATAATCTGTTGCACTCTAATTCTAATACAGGAATATACACAACTACAACTACTGCTACTAAAGCCTTTGTCTAATACATTTGATATATACAGTTTATGATACTTTATAAAATATAAGATACAAAAATTTAAAGAAATACAATTTAACTCCTGAAATACAATATTAGTGGTGCTGCTACTGTTCTTACTGTGTGTAATGAGCCTGGGAGTCCTGGTAATCCTAAGGTCTGTAGAGATATAGAGTAAAGAAACTGTCCTTGTTTTAAAGAATTTGTAATATATTAATTTCATTCAGGTATACATATTCCACTATAAAGTTAAATGAAGTTTATATTCTCAAGATAATTTATAAATAAATAATGTCCACACTGAATTACTCCAAAAATATATCTTTTAAAGGCAAATTCAACAGGATTTAGTCTCTCTAAACAGGATTTTAGTCTCTCAATGGAATTTAGGCTCTCTTGAAATTCAAGCTCACGTTTTATTAAATGTCTCATGGTTATAAATCTAAAATGATTTGTCATTATTGCTCTTCAGTGTTATTTGTATAATCAACTTGCTTAATTTGAAGGAAGTCAGTGATTAGCTATTTTTTAATGCCTTCCCAAAGGCATTGAACACATTAAAGGCATTCACACTTCGATTAAATACATACGATTTTTCTTTACATTCCAGTGATTTTTGCGCAGACCTATGTCTGTGAGAATGTGACAGGATATCAGTACAGCTGTCTCCTAAAGACACTTATTTTTTTAAGAGCTGTAATTATTGTACATATAATTTAACACATTTAAAATTAATCATGAAGGACAAGGGAAAATTAAAAATGGATTCAGAATATGGGGATGTTCTTATGTGTGATTGGTGAAGGACAGAAGGAAAAAAGATTGGGTTTTGTCTCACAATGATTAGATAAAAAGCAAGAATAATCACCAGCTCAGTGAGGAGGCTGGTACAAAGGAAGAAGCACTCATCAATCAGTTGTTTTTTCAGCTTCAGCAGATTGCGCACATAAATACACACACACACCACCCCCTGGTGAATTTTGCTATCCTGTAAAATCTAACAAATTATCTGCATGGCACATTTTGATGCATATAGTTCTATATGAGCGGTTGGTGTTGTTTCCATTGTGGGTTGTTTTTTTTTGTCTAAAACTTAACTAATGGCCGCAATTCAAATTAAGGATAACAAGGTAGGTATGAAAATTATTACTGCATTTCCCAAGTATTTCCAGATTAAGCTTGTTCCCAGCCAGAAATACAATAATGACTTTATGAATAATTCTTAATAACCTTGAGTATAAAATGTAGACCAATCTGGGTAAACCCTATTGAAATAAAGCTTCTGTTTCCCTGCTTGGTGTTCTGCAATTTGTTCACATAAGAGATTATTCATTTTGTCAACTATTTATTCAAGTAAATGTCAGAGCAGACCTAGGTACCTTCTGTAAATCTGGTACACAGTAAATATATTAATATTAGTATGCTATTTTAGTATGCTATTTTATACAAAATTGCTTGATGTACTTTACATTCTTTGTCAAAATGCTCTGAAGGGTGTCATATGCATTGATTACAGGAAGAAGACCTTCAGAAAACCAGGTTACAAAAATCCTTTGTCTCCAAGACAGGAATTACCAGGCCAACACAGACCAAAATACCAAAACAGAAAAGACCGAATACAGAATTAGGCTTGTCAAGTCAGATAGTTCAATGGCTACAGTTCATTAATGTAGCTCTACTGGGAGTCAAATTCTCCAGTAATTGTTGCACGGAATTCCAAGTCTGAATCCACCAAAATGCTAAGTTTCCTGTCTCCTATAACAGAATAATTTTAGGTTTCAGCTAGCTATAATTCTTGTTTATGTAGTGGGTATCATTAGTTTTAAGATAAGGACAGGACATTTACAGTTAACAATGGAAATATATCAGCAAGTACTGGAGATGAGAAACAAGAAAATTTTAAAAGTACCCCTCATCTAATAATTTCCTCCCAGACATAGGCATGGGGCTGCAGATTCAAGAGTTAGTGTTGAGAGAGAAGAAAACGCTTACTGAAATTCATGGTTCACATCATTCTTATACCAAAGGATGCTTAGAAGATGTTTGCCCCTTTCCCTACCCCCACCCTCCCCCATTTCTATTCCCTGTCTCTGAAACCAATGCTTTTTTCTCCTCAGAGTACTGGGTGCAACAAAAACCAAAGGCTGCACATAATTTTCATGGTTTTTTAACCTTTTTTTTTTTTTTTTTTTTTTAGCTTCATGTAATCTTCCACGTCCTGTAATGATTTTAGGAACAACACTATTTGCTCACGAAACAGTATGGTGTAACACACAGTTAATAAAAATAAGAGGTCTGTGTAGGAGTCGGTACCACCTCAAGAGCAGCAAGATTGCCAGATTATCGCGCTTTGGAGAAGGGAAGCTGTTCCCAGATTTGTCGGCCATGGAGCATCTCCCCATTGCTGCATGTAAATCTAATAGTTGTGCAAGAAGGGGAAGCTGCCAGTGTGATTAACCAATCTCCAGATTGTCTCTGGGATAGTAAGGTGCTATACCCCATTCCCTTTTCCCAGTGCTCCTACCCCCCTTAAATCACACTGACACCATGACCCTTTGAGGGACTCTGGCGTTGGTCTCAAACTTCTCTCCCCTCTTCTCCTTCAGTCTTTCTACCCTAACTCATTATAGTACCCTATTACCCCCATTGTTTGTGGTTCCATTCCCCACTCCTCCTGATCCCTTGTCCCCAGGTTGTAACTGGCTCCCCTAAATAAAACGTTGAATTCAAAGACTTAAAAATTTAGTCTTGATTGTCGTCCTTGTGGGTGTGGTGAGAGGTGAGTCCTATGTATTCACTCCAAGATTTGGTGCTGCAGATGCACTGATCCTCTGAGAGAGGTGGATGCTGCATGCAACCCTTGGTCCCTCTAAATTTAAAACTTCCAGAAAGGAAGATGTGACATTTTTTTATATCCTGACTAAACAGTGAGGGGTGGTTCGACGTAGAGCCCCGCTCTGGTCACAACAGTCTGCTTGGTAGGGAAAAGCAAAATCCTTAATCAGATAAAGAAAGCAAAAGATTTTCCCAAGACATAAAGTTTTGTATCAACTCATCTAATCTATGGAAATCTATGATGTGTTAAGCAACCAGAAAATGTGTTCACAGTAAAGATGAATGTTCCATATAAGAGGAAGGCAATGTCTGTCCAGATGCTGCAAAGCTATCTTCATGTGTGGCTTCTTTAGACCAAGAACAAAGCAGATTGCCTGCAACCGTAGCTACTAGTTCAAATGTCAAAATTCTCTCTTAAATGTACTAGGGAGGTGGCAGCAGGTGACAGGCAATCCAGGTGTAGAGAGTAAGTGGATAATGGAAATTCCAAGAGAGATCCCTTGCAACAATTGAGGAAAGCCAAAGATGAAAAGAAATGCTACAGTCACTTGGTTGCAAGTGTTTGTGAATATTGCTGTTATTCTGCTGTGAGCAGTGCATATTTAGTATTGTCTTTGTCATCTTCCTGTTCTCTTGTCAGAGGGACTCATCTTCCCTTTATTACTGGAAATGCAAATTATAGCCACAACATCCAGTTAAAATCTGATCCACTCAGAAAAATGAGAAATGCAGCCAAGGATTTTCAGTTACTGCCTCACATTTAAATGCACTGAAATTCTGCTACTTACACAGGTAGAGTAAAAAGCTGTAAGGCTCCTTTACTGATAGTGATCCTGCATGAACATAGTCCTTCACAAGTTACCACCAGTGCCTAGTGGTTTTACTGGGCCACATGGCAAAACAAATTAATTTGAACAGGTTTAACTTTTGCTCTGTTTTATACTACTTTTGGATGGGATAATACTAATGGAAAGATCTGAACCTCCTATTACTTTGGAATTCCTATTTCTACAACTCACCTTTGAGGGAGCAACTGACCAGTTACTCACTTTTTCTTTTTACATAAGAGAAGCCAGCCAAGAGAGCAAAGGAAAATTCCAGAGTGAAGACCCACTCTGAAGCATAGAGGGAGGACAGAATAGCTCAACTAGAGAGCATAATTTTTTAGATCAGGTTCCTTGATTAATCTGAGTTTTAACCATTGTCACATTGACAGCTGGGGTGCTGATTAAGTTTCATATATGAGCTAGAATTTGCACGTGTATGTGCTCATGTGTAACTTACATAGGTTTTTTTTGAGATACATTACAATTTGCATCCCTTTTCTAGAGTACTTGCAATACACCAGATGGAATAATTGTGATTATTTTCTAAAAGGATTATTTTAAAACAAGATCCAGTGCAGTCCTTTATTTATAATGACAAAGAAAACTAAGAAGACATGAAGGAAATATAAGAAATACTACTTTATTTTGTCAGAGTGCTTAGATGACATTTGAGCTCTGTGAATAGTTCCTGCTTACCTTCTCTCTAGACTAAAAATCTGTTACCATATACTAGGTTGCATTATAACAAAGTCAAATGTCCTCTATATGAATTGAAATATGAAATGATCCTTTTTCATTGGAACTGCAATGCTCTGACGGTAGTATGAGTTGCTTCAAAAGAAAACACAAGTTTTGGAATATTTTTTTTTACACTATTTTTTTTTTACATTATTTTTTTTTACATTATTTTTTTTTACACTATTTTCTTTTTTACATTTACACTGCAGCAAATGGCTTAAGGACAAAAAATTCAACTTCAAGAAAAATCTCATTTAACTAAGACAATGGTTTACATAGTCCACTTCAAACAGTATTCTTGGAGGAAGGAAAGCTAACTACACAGAGCTTGGCTTTAGCCACCTTATTCCAGATACCCAAGCTGGCTCATACAAAGCTAGTCAGGGCACCTCTGTAACACATTACAGCAAAACTACACACTAGCTTTGCCTCAAAGTCCTTACAACCTTTCAAATATAGCAAGGTTATTAAGTCAGTTTGTTTACTGACATTTAATTTTTTTTTTAATCAACACATTCACTTTGGTTATATACCATAAACATTCAAAAAATGTACTTCACAACCTATCTAGAAGCTGATGGTTTTGACTAGATGGCATACCAAAAGAAATAACTTTTGAGAGACAAACCATTTAGTCTCCAAGTTTCATTGCTACAGATTTTTGGAGTATGCTGATTAGATGACAGACTGGTATGATGACACACATAAATAAAATTAACACAGAAATCTCTCACCTTAGGGCACCATCTTCTGTGCACAAGGAGTCAAAAGTCTAAATTCCAAGTGTTATTATTACCCTTCCCCCATATCTTCTGAAGATCTAAATAGTACATGCCCACCTACGTACACCTCTTTCATTCACTTAGCTAAAATGATGACAGTACTCCATGTTTTTTATATATATTTGCATAATATTTATGAAAACCAAAGGGAAATAATCCTTTTGAAACTATCTTGCAAGGCCATCCTGAGAAAAGAAATGGAATTACTCCAAATTGCTCTAAAAACTTTTTCGAAGCTAACCACCTTGTAAAGTATGGTATCACCCAGCTCTTTGTTTTATTAAACTTTTTCAAATATTTTTTCTATTATTAGAAATGTGACCTATGAATCTTCATAATTAAGATCTACAGTAGATCATGGACAAGGTAAAGGTTACACTTGTAGCAGGTTTTAAAAAATTACTGTCTTATTTCTGGCAAACACATCTGTTTCCCACATACTTATTAAAATTTTTACTTTAATTCCCTGCAGTGAAGTCAGTGAAAACAGTGCTGAGTCACAAGGACACCACTATTCACAGATATAAAGGCGAAAGCCAAGATAGTGCTTTCCAACAGCAAATTGTAGATAATGTTTTTTTCATCACTCCCCTCCCCTTAGTGTCTACCTTTAATGCAAGCACAACTTATTTAAGAAACCAAATATGAAGTCCTGAGCAAGCCCCATTAAAAACCCTTAAAATATTAATAGAGTTAATGTTCACTTTTCAGAAATTATGCCAACAGCAACAGCTGTAAAAATCTACCATTCCTCGCATTTTTGTGAAGATCAGAATATTATTATTATTAGCTTCAGTGTCGTGCCACAGTTCCTGAGTACAGCAGTATTACTCAGAGGGAATTAACTGTAACTATAGAAGTAGGAGAGTATTTGCATGATGAAAGGAGCACAGATGTAAGAAAAGACTTTTTAATGCTTTGGGAACTGCAAAATTTTTAGAACAAATCTGTAGCAAAACACGTGCAAGAACTGCTGCTGGTGTGCTTTCTTTCAAAGGCAGCGCTGTATCTCAGATAAGGAAATCATGTAGCACAAAATACCACCAAAATACAGGAAAAGCAAAAAGTTGCAGTGCTATTTTATTTTAAACAGTATTCTTGTAAAGTGTTTTTCCATTTTCCAGGAAGGTCATTCTGTTACATTTTGTTTCTCACTAAAATGTTCAGAAAATAGCTTACCATTGAAGAATCTCTGAAAAAAAACTTGCTGTGTTACCCCAAGCGGACAGAGTCCTAGTTGGGATATTTGGTCAAGAGAACAATTGGAGACTAAACACCAATGGGGAAATTAGGAACAAATCATTAAGCTCTTAAGAGAGCACCTTGCAGTCTTCTTGACTCTTCATAACTCCCACCCATTTGTCCCCTACTGATAGCAGTAATTGGCAGGGTCTGAAGTATGGCCTTTGGAATGGTGTAAGTGCTGGGAACCATAGCCATTATCTGATCCCTGCTCCCAGTAACAAGACCAGCCAACTTTTGGAAGATGTGGATGGTATGGAAGAGCTTTGATAACTATGAAATAAACAGAACATAGTGCAGAGCCGTCTTGTCAGCCACTTACGTAAACTGCTCCTCATCCACAAAGCCCTGTGATTGACATGATTTGCCTCTCTCTCTGTTTATCATCTGTAAGGAGAAAACACTGAGTATAGTAATGGAAGTCAGCATAAGTTATTTATTGCAGAAATTATATGAAAATATAATTTAGCAAATAAATTATATCATAATTGAAAAAGAAAGAGCAATTAGTGGCACTGACATGCAAAACAGAAATACAGCACACAATGCAGTTTAAAAGAAGGGGGAAGTTAGCAAGATACAGATGGCACGAAATACAGAGAAAAAATGTTGACGTTAACAGCTTGCATAGCCTGCAAAGGGAAAAAGAAAGAAAGCAGGTTAAAAAAGAAATTAAAAAAAAAAAAAAAAAGGAAGTGAAGGTGAAGAGAAAAATTAGGGGCTATATACGAGAGGTAAACTGCAGAAAATCTCTAGAAAGTTTTAAAAGAAACAGGTGGTTTTGAACTGGATACCTAAAGGTCTGAGGAGTCACTTCAGGGTGACAATTTTCTATTCTTAGTCTGAGTGGTAAGATTGGTTGCAGAGCTCTGCAGGTAAGAAAATGACAGAAGAGTTAAAAGGGCAACAAAAAGAAATTAAAGCGAACGTAAAGACAAACAGGCCAGAAGATTTCAACACTGTTGGACAGTGCACTCCAACAGAAACATATGCTGACAGTGGGAAAAGAAGCATAGTTTGGGATCCAGGATTCCATTGTTCTGAGAGATGTCAAAGACTAGTAGGCAGGCTAGCAGTCTCCTCAGAGTCTTCCTTACTGTTGTAACACAGCACCATTAGTATTTTCTGGTGTTACTTCCAAACAAAGCGAGCACACCAGCCAGCAGTAGAAACCAAATAAATTTTGCCAGCCACCCACACTACCTGTTAACTGCAAGTGGGGCCCGTAACTGCAAGAATGACCATTAATCAGATCCCAGTATTATTGAACAACCTCTGGGTTTAACAATCTATCTCTAGTTTAAAAATACATTTTGAGCATTGAAACAGTGTGGCAGAGCTAAAAATTTTCTGAAGTAATACCTAACACTGATGTGTATGTTCCTGTTTTACACAGTAGCCTCCACACTTCTAAATACAGATGTTTTCACCATGTGCTTGCATTCTGCTAAGTCAAGTGCTTTGGAGTATCCATAAGTCAGTAAGTTAGAAAGCTGGAAACTGCGTAAGTATTAATCTTGTCTAAGGAAGAATTCAAGTCCTACTGGCACACAAATGATTTCTAGCTCTCTCACTTTTTAGAAGACTGAAGTTGTGTTGTTGCTTTAATGACGTGTACTCAAGATGAAGAATTACATACCAACTTCACTCTGTGTTAAAAAAACACCAGACAAAAATATTTTTGAAATAAAGTTATCGTCAATCTTTCTAATAGAGCCTTTCCCCCTTCCTGGATACACCAGATACTTATTTCCAACTTCCTACTTTACAGGCAGGCTTCTCAGCATATAAACTTTCTGGCCTGTCAGCCATGTATCTGTTGACCTTATAGACAGTTGCCTTTATGGGTTTTAACCATGTGTCTCGCTCCCACAGGAACTGCAGCAATGGATTATCACAAAGGTCTTTAGAGATAAGAGTGACGTCATGGACTACTGTTCCTGCCTTTGCTAACTCAGCAATACACATATCTAGACAGCCAAACGCTTCACGGACTTCCTCTCTATATTGTGTTGCTGTTGTCACAGACATGACCCTTATAACAGTCACAGATGTACCCACTCACTTAGTTCTTCAACAGCAGTTCTGATATAAAATTCTTGTGTCAGATATTTGTGGTACACTAAGAGCTGTATTATATATGTGTAATCCTCTTTATGTTGTGACCTAGCACATGAGTTGGCTGCCTGATACAGGATTCCTATCCCCTCTAGACAAAAAAGGCAGCTAAATCACTGTAGCGTCATGAAGTTGCAGCATATTAAGCTGTTTGTATCATAATACTTTGGATACTTTCCACATTCTGAAAAATATGGGTTTAAACTGTATTTCCAGAATCCTACTCTTGAAGAAATCAAAGTGTAAATCAGCATATCAGAAATTATCATCATATTACAACACCACATTTACAGAAACACATTAACTGCTGCACAGCTGCTGGAGCCTCCCCACAATTTTCACTGGTTTTCTACTTGTGTAAAGTGTCGCTGGACATTGTGTCCTTTGAAATTTAAGCCTGGGAACAGAACCCTCTTCCTTAATAGCTTATTTTTCCAGGCATTGTATCAGAACCAGTACTTCCAAAAACACAACAGGGATTGTGTTACAGCAAGAGAAAATTTCACTACTCCAGGAATGAAGTGATACAGCTTACAAGTTAACGGCTCCTTATAAAAGCAAATTCGATTTTTTTTATTATTATTTTACTTATCCGAGTACTTCAGGGTTCCTGAATCTCACCCTTTTCCCCTTTTTCTTTCCTACTAAGAAGCGTTCTACATATTTTAGAAAGCCCTCCTCTTTCCACTAACGGGCACAAAGGTCTTCTGCCT
The DNA here is from genome assembly GCA_020745705.1 of Hemiprocne comata. Classification (NCBI taxonomy): domain Eukaryota; kingdom Metazoa; phylum Chordata; class Aves; order Apodiformes; family Apodidae; genus Hemiprocne; species Hemiprocne comata. The sequence goes on from CM036616.1 coordinate 47,114,336, forward strand.
GCTGGTGGAAGGGCGCACGTTCCGGCAGGGCCCCTCCCGGCATATGGCACCCCCGGCCCGATGCACGGGCCTGGCGCCCGCCGTGACCCCGGTGCTGGATACCGCTTCAGGGTTTTCCGGCGAAACCAGCTCCTCGTGGCTTCTTCCCGCCGCCCTTGCCGCAGTGATGAGCTTCTCCCCCATCTCAGGCAGGGGAGCGGCAGGCCGCAGCAGCTCCGCCCGCCACCACCGCCCCCCACGGCCTGCTCTGGTCGTCGCGCTCGCGCCGCACAGCAGCGGAGCGGCGCCACCTGCCGGCGGCCGGCGGGGCCCAGGCCGGGGCTTGCGGGAGCTGAGGAGAGGCTGAAGCCCGCCGGTACCTTCCATCAATTAAGTTACATTAACTACAGATGTAAAGCTGCTGTCAGCATTCCCAGGGAAGGCTTCTCTTTTCCTCACCGACTGTCCCTCGTGACGTGAAACACGTCCGTACCGCAGCCCGGGCCTGCGGCACCCGAGCCTGGCCACCTTGCCTGCCTAGGACAAAGGCTGCCCATTCCTGTTCGGTGCTCTGGCCGCCCTCTGGGGCCCGTGTTTCATGAGTAGTCGAAAGGACAAAGCTCGGAGGGTAAAATCACGCTTGAAAATGGCTGCAGCGCGAGGTTGAGGAACGAAAGCTGGTTGTAAATTTGCCCTCTCAGGTGCTGGCTCCAGGCATGGTGGCTGGGATCTCAGCAAGGGTGGGCACACCTGCTCGCATGACCTACAGCTCTACCTGCTGGTCAGTTTTATTAAGCTGGATCCATGTGAAGCTGCCAGATGCAGTGGTTTTCTTCTCGAGCTGAAAATGTCCACCGTTTCACATTGTCTACAGCTGGCTCCTCTGATAACTGATTTCAGGGGCAGCCAACTGATGTGGCAACCACACCTTTGCAGCTAAAGTCCTAAGACCTAGATCTGCTAAAGAGTGTATTCATCTTTGACCAAAAACTCGTAGTTTTGCCTCTTTTAGTAGCTGGAATCTTTGCAGCACTGTGGTAGCCCATGAAATACTTAGAGTTATCCTTTAATATTAGCTTTTCTTCTTGCAAATGGCAGAGGTAAAGTACATATGCAGACTCTGCTGGAAACAGGCCCGTTAGATAGGTTCGCTGAATCACAGAATTGTCAGAGTTGGAAGGCACCTCTAGAGATCATCTGTCTCCAATTCCCCCACTAAAGCAGGATCACCTACAGCACATCACTCAGGACAGTATCTAGGCACGTTTTGGATATGTCCAGAGATGGAGACTCCACAACCTCCCTGGGCAACCTGTTCCAGTGCTCTGTCACCCTCATAGTAAGTTTTTTTCTCATATTTAACTGGAACTTCCTATGTTCCAGCTTGTGCCTGTTGCCTCGCGTTACCCCTTGATCTACAAATCTACACTCTGAGCAAGCAGGAGTGTAGCCTTTCACCATAATAATTGGCTGCAATTTGGACTAAAGTCCGCAGAAGGCTATCTGACCATTAGTGACAAGTTGTAGGAATACATGGCACACTTACTTATTTGAAAAACCTCCTTCAATTTCTAAAAATTTATATTGAGAGTATATGGCCAGTTGCCAGCCAATGTTCTTCTCTTGTACTGTGAAAATTCTTTTCCCCAGGCTCAGTACCTTTATACCATGAGCTGTTCAGGGCTGGGACAAACATTTGTGTTTTGTTTTCTCTGAAAAAATAGAAAACATCAAACAGATAATAATTGACAATAATCTACAATAACACCACATTTTGCAATGATGTCTGTATACTCATACAGGTTAAGGAAGTGCTCCAGGTCTGTATACATTTGCAGTTCACAGCTGCTTGAAAATTATCTCTGTTTTTAAAAAATAATTTCTTTTCAGAATGAAAACCTCTGCAAAAATGTCTCAATTCAGGAAAGTCCATTTAGAAAATAATAGATAAGGTGATGGTTTCATAAGGTGAAACTGTCAAATTTCATTTTGGAAAACATTGTTTTACTTTTTTCTGTGTCAAAATATATAGTATAATTTTTAAATTTTGTATAAAAGAAAACCTAAAAGCTGGAAATACACTGTGGTTTGCAAACCATTCAGCATCTTTCTCCAGTCACTTTTTTTAGTTATATAAGATATTGCTGAAAGGACTTACAGAGAGTTTTTGCAAGCAAAGTAGATCACCAAGTTTTCTTTCAGGAACTTCTGTTCAAGTGAATGAAACTCCAAATTCAACTGTTGAGATCTGCAAATTTTGTGAGATACATAATTTTATTTTATTCTAACTCTCTTTGTAATAGTGAGGTTTATATTTTCTTATCTTATTTTTTCTTTTTATATGTTCACTTTGAACAATGATCTTCTAAATTATCTAAATTATCTACATGTAATAATATTGCAATATTTGCCATTATTTACATTAACATAAGATACAAGACGTGGGAAATGCTGCAAGCCAGCTTTCTATGTGATTTGTTGGTTAGCTTCTCCCTAAAGCCTTTTTCTGACGGCAGACAGCCAGACTAGTACCTCCATATTAATTTTTGATTCTGAGTTACATAGGGACACTAGTATTAGATCTCATTTGTTAATGTTACCTCTGGGGCACACAGCACTGAATGCTGTCTCTCCCAATATGTCCTATGGTGCAGCTTCTTGATCAGAACTGACTGGTAGCTTTTCCATTTCTATACACATGGTAGGAAGAAAACATCTGAACTTACTTGCTTATAAAGGTACAATTTTTGTTGGCAGAACTTTCTCCTTTGAAATTAGATGAGATGTTGCTGCAGTCAAAACATTCTTTCACTGTTTATTTCCTGGATGACACATTAAAATAGTGTTATTGGGAACATCAACGCTTTTTTTTTTTTTTTTTTTTTTTAGGTGTACAGAAACAGTAAAACAAAGATAAAGTTTTACATGTTACAGCAATTGCTTTAAGTGAGATAATTATGTTTTGTATCCTTATTATCTGGCTTAGTCTGAATAACTAACCTGACTGGCCAGGGAAGATTATGAACACAGTAAATAAAGAGAATGGAGACTTCATATATTCCACTTTCTTTGCCAGGGAACAAATTATCTTGAAGCATTTAAGAGAGTACACAAAATAGACATGGCTTTCACAGTATGATCTGTGAGGGCTTCACAAGTTTCACAGAACTTCCAGATTCTGACAACAATCTCCTGATGTTTTACACATAAAAGATATGAACACAGCCAGCAGTTTCTGGAGGATAGGGAGGTATTTAGCAATCAGTAGTACAGTAGATTATCAACAGACATAACAAGGTGGCTTGATTGGAAGTAGGTCAATATGTATATCCAGTTTAATATTTTCAATTTGTCCTACACAATGACTGTATAAAAATCAATCACTTTTTTTCTCCAAGATTTAGCAAAATTGCCATCTGGTTTGCTAGTTGCATCAATAAAATCTTACAGGTGCTGCTACTGAAACAGAATGAAGATAAGTAGGAAGATAATTCTTGTAACTCCTATACTGATTCTGGTCTGTGAAAAATCCATCTCTGGCTAATTAATTATGCCATCCTATTTATTTTTTAAAGTTTATATTCTGAATTTTCAGCCCCTCTATTAATTATATTGTTTGTATAATTTTAAGACCAGTGGTTCTGTGAAGAGAAGAACTGGTCTCCTGCACATGAAAGAACTGATGCTGAACAAACATGGGAGTTATACCACATGGGGTGCACTGTGCTGCTGTTTTTGAGGTGAAGTCTGTCCAGCTCACTACCTTTGAAACACTTAAGGGCTGAAAAAACTCCAAGGCAGACTGACAAATAATCAGATTAATTCAGAAACCAAGCTGCAGATAGGACATATTTAACCATGGAACTGGAATATTTTAACTTTCTAATAGGTAGACAGCATCAATTTCTGGATCAGTTAACTTTTTGATGAAGTAATATCTGAGAACTGTCAGATTTTACCCTCTTCATAATTAGTTTTCATTACAACAATATGTGCCTTTCTTAGACTTATTTTACTAAAAGGGATTAAAATTTCTGTTTCCAAAATAAGTGCAGACTTTGTAACTTCAGCCAGAGTATCCAGCACATTTCTGCTGTGCAGTGTTAAGGAGGGAGTACCATGTGGTATTTTCTGTGCAGCAATGTTAACTGTTAGGCAGTTTTCCTCTTTCCTATAGGGTGGTATAAGCAGAGGCTACATAATAACAGGATGGATATATATAGGGATATATCTAAATTCCTCCTTTAGCCATTCACATGAAGACTCGCTAAAGCACTACCTGCATAGAACAACTTGTAAAGGTTCAGACAGCCCTGAGTTTGAGAAAAACTGCACACTGAAAGGTATGAGAGACAAGAATCTATTAAATGTAAGCCACCTATTTTGGTAGTGAAGGAACTGGCATGCCTTCTTAGGCCTGTTTGAAAATCTTAACCACAATATCTACAGGTAATGTTGCCATCAATATAATTATCATTTAAACAGGCTTATTCCCCTTTGTTAAGCCAGGACCTGTTTTGGTATTGTGGACATACTTAAGAAGTTCGTTACAGTATCCAGATTCACTAGGGTAAAAATTGCAGAAGTAGTGAAAAACAGATTCAGAGCCCTACAGAGGTGTGTCACTGTACTGGCTATGGATCAAGGGCAACAAGAAAAGCTTCTGTAGGTATGTCGGTGATAAAAAGAAGACTAGGAAAAATGTGGGCCCTCTCTTAGAAGGAAAAGGGAGACCTGGTGATGTGAGATATGGAGAAAGCTGAGCTACTCAATGATTTTTGTCTCAGTCTTCACTGACAAGAGCACAGGCCACACTGCTCAAGTCACAAAAGGCAAAGGCAGGGGCTAGGAGAATGAAGAATCACCCACAGGAGGGGTAGATCAGGTTTGAGACCATCTGAAGAACCTGAAGGTGCACAAGTCCATGGGACCTGGTGAGATGCATCCACAGGTCATGAGGGAACTGGCAGATGAAATTGCTAAGCCTCTATCCATCTTATTTGAGAAGTCATGGCAGCTTCATGAAGTTCCCACTGACTAGAAAAGGGGAAACATAACCCCATTTTTAAAAAGGGAAAAAGGAAGACCCAAGGAAATACTACAGTGAGTCTGTCCCACATGGGGCAAGATAGCAGATGAGATGTATATGCACAAAACAAGATTTATGGTTAATAGTAAAAGGGTCTTGAAGTTTAAACTAAAAAGGCATAGAACAGATCATATGAATGTTAAGATATTGGGGTGGCAAAACAGAGTATTAGGGTAATAAAACAAGAAGGTACCTTACAGTAAAATACACAACTGATAGTGAGCTAGTTGGTAACTATTACATAAAGGTTAACCATTTGAATGCCAGCACTTACTTATTAATAAGCCTTGTACTCAATCTAATACAATGATTAATATAATACATAGATAAGGTGGTAATACAATGATTGCAATTTTTTGAAAGGATCCTGAAGTCTTAAAGCTCCAAAGCTTAAAAGTTAAAGCTTTTCTTAAGATTTAAAGCTAGATAATGAGGATTTGAACAAGAATTCAAAGATAGGGATTTGGTATTTCTTATAATTTATTTTATTTCAGTTGGTTATCCCTTTCTCTCAAGGATTAACCACTCATGCAGGTGTCCCTGCTGGAGCAGAGAAGGTCCAGCACACTTCCTAGGGAAAGTGTACAGGAGTATCCCCAAAGATGGGACCAGACTTTTATAGAATATAGTGTTGGACTGCTGTCATTTAATTACTTAGCCATACCTCCCAAATCCTCTATTGAAGAACAAAAGGGAAACAAAGGAAAAAACAAGAAAGCCTTTTCCCTTGTGAAAATTCCTTCATTTATCTATCCATTCTTATTTGGTTTCTGTTTGGTCTAGCTGGATCTAAGCTGGGCTCTGTGTTTTTCAACACAGGAGAGCAGCTGGTGCCACAGACATCAACTTAGCCTTCTACAGATACTTTCAAGGTTGTTACCAGTTCAGAGTTTACTATGCCTTTTCCTTTCTGTGGAAACTCTCCAGCTCCAGGGTGAGATTGAGAGACAAAGAGCAGTTGTGAGAGACGGACTCTATTATGGCCTTTAATCCAGCGACATCTACTGACCATTCCTGGTAATGTGCTCCCCGGCACAAGAAGAGGACAGAGGCACCAGGCGCATGCGCACAGGCCCACAGACTACAGCTCCCAGGGGGCCCGGCGAGGCCGGAACCGGAAGGGGAGCGAACGGGCGCGCTCTGTGAACACTTCTACGGTGTAGCTGCTGCGGTGTGGACATCGCTGTGGAGGCTGCCGTGAGACCGCGGCGCACCTTTCCTCTGTGGTTACTGGTGTATGAACACGCTGAACGGACTGCCCGCCTGAAATCGCTGAAGAACGAGGGTCCCGACTAGGGATCGGCTTCGGCCGCACCCCGGTGGTGAGATTTGCGAACTTGACTACACTCTGACGTTTTTTACTAACATTTACAGACATTTACCCATTCACACACACCTCTACTATACATTTGCTTCCTTTAATCTCCCCAAAGGCTCTCTCCAGGTTCTTTCCCTCATTATCTGTCCGGGACCGAGATTGGGGGGGGGGAGATTGGGAGGGGGATAGGATTGTTTGTATTGTATTGTCATTGTATTATATTGCATTATTCTTCCCTATGATTGCTGTTGTTCTGTAGTTCTGTAGCAATAACCCCGCCTAGACAGTAGTGCCTTTAATAAACCTATTGATTCTTAAACATTGTTTGTGAGTGTGACAGGGAGTGGTCCTCAGCCCTCGATTCCCTTTGTGTAGGGAAGTGAGTCGCAGTTTCCCATCTCGGTTTGCGACATTTTGGCGTAGTCGGCAGGATTCGAGGGTCTGTGGTAGCCCCTGCACATAGATAAAACAAAAATGGAGGACAAAACAAGCGAAACGCGGATTGATATCGATGTTCCTAAGGAGGAGGAGTCTGGCGCTGAGTCAGGCGGGCCCGAGGAACCAGAGCAGACGGTGGGAGACACTAGTCTAGTCTACTCCACTGTTCCCAGCAGTCCGATACATGCTGAGGTACGGGCAGAGCCTCCTCGCCCGTTGTATGCTGAGGTTTTGGCACAGCCACCTGAAATGTACTCCTGCCCTTTGCACACCCGCGTGTTTGAACAGCGGGAACAGCGGGACGAGATAAGGACCCTAAGGCAGGAGCTAGAGGCCCTGACGGAGCCCCTAAGACAGCTGTTGAAGCAGCAGGTCGAGGAGTTGAAGGAGTTAGAGCAACAGGTTGAGGAGTTGCCGATGTTGAAGCAGCAAGTCGAGGAGTTGAAGGAGTTAAAGCAACAGGTTGAGGAGTTGCCGCTGTTGAAGCAGCAGGTGGAGGAGTTGCCGATGTTAAGGCGGAAGGTTGAGGAGATGCAGCCGCTAGTGCAGGGGGTTGCAGAACTGACGAAAGAGCTTAAGGATATACAATTACAATATAGAGAATTACAGCAGGAGGTTGAGGCGTGGCAACAAAAGCAACCAAAAAAGAAAGATTTAGGGGCAAGACGAAAGGAGGAGCAGCACCCTGATTATGATAAGTTGCTACAGGAGTATACGCAGTATAAGCAGGAGTCTGAAAGGAAATATAGAGAGTTAAAGAAAGAACAAGCTGACTTGCAGACAGAGCATGAAAAAGAGTTACAGGTTATGCAGAAGATATTGGATGGCAGGGAAAGGGATGCTAGGTTCAGGAACCGAGACATCACAAGATTACAGGAGGAGCTTACGACCTTGCAAGGAACTCTTGAGCGGCTCCAACAGGGGATGTGTCTTACACCCCCTGATCTTCCTCAGGAGGAGGAGGAGGATGCCGATGCTTTAGTACAGACACTCAGCCGGATCCTCCAAAGGACTGATATGACTAGCAAAGAAAAGGGAACGATGGTTATGGAGTTATGTGCAAATTTGTCCTCCCAAACTGAGGAGCTGCAGGAGGTGAAGAAAGTACAGCAGGCCCCGAATACCAAAACATCTGACTTCGGGTTTCAGTATACAGAGACGGCAGAGGAGGAGCAGGAAGATAAGAAAGCCCTCCGACCTGTTAGGATAACCACTCGTACCCAGAGAGCAGGGGCTGCACAAGCAGATGTAGAGGTAAAGGAAAAATCCTATTTGTCTATAGAACTGGGTAGACTTAGGGAGAAATATAGCAGACTAAGGACAGAAACAGAAGCTGAATATGTCATGAGAGTGTCCCTCACAGGTGGAGATGATATTGCTTTAACTGAACGAGAAGCTGATGGCTATTGGGGACCTGGGATTACCTTACAAACTGGAGATACAACACACCCATGGTCCCTGACTCAGCGTGCAGCCCTGAGTGTAAATGGTACTGACCTGCTTGACAGAGGGGAACCGAGTATCCTGCGGGGAGGTTCCATTATGGAAAATGTTCGTAGGGCTGCAGCGCTCCAGATGATCCATGAAGGAGAACTGGTAGCAGAGAATGCAAGTCCCATGACTCTTAGGATAAGAGCACCAAGGATGAAGGTGTTAATAAAGGGGCTTACCGGGATACTTCAAGTGAAAGCTGTACATTATCAGGAGGAGATTGCAGCTAGACGGTCACAGATGACATGGGGTGACTTAGGCCGAACCTTGATGACTTGTGCTAAGAACTGTCAGGAATATGAGGGCCCTACTAAGCCCTCTGCCTCTGTGCCTAAAAAAGCTGCTCGGTTGTCATATGCAGAAGCCGCAGCCAAGCCACCCCGAGACCCCCCTTCTCCTAGGCCAGACAGATCACGGGGTGACTGGAATGTGGTAAATAGAGATAGAGTAAAACACAGCAGAGGTCACCCAGAAGACAGCGGTCTCCTACACAGCATTTCCCAACACAAGATAACAAGGGGCCCTATGCTAGGCTTAAGGAAGAAGGCAGGCAATTGGGAATGCCAGAGTCACTCCTAGCCAAGACCTGGTCTTATGAGGTACTAAAGGAATTGATTAATTTTTTCCGTAGAATGAGGGAGCAACCACGAGGTAGATCACGAACCAGGGTCCAAGACAGATCTCAAACCAGGGCCCAAAGCCGTTCACAGTCAAGAGCCCGAGTACAGGACAGGTCCAGTAACTCGGGAAACTAGAACTCCCTCCTCCGGCTGCGACCAGTAAGACAAAGAGGCGAAGGAGGGGGGGTAAAAAACAGAGTGAACAGTTGGTAAAAAACCAACATGACTCACAAACAGATCAGGACGCTTCTGTAATCCAGGAACTCCCTAGTCCCCCAAATGATTGGCAATATGTATTGCGACTCACCTATAACCAGGATGGTGATCTGGTACTCACTTGTGCTGTTGGTCCGAAACGTTATCCTGTTACTTTTATTATAGACACAGGGGCCCAAATATCTACGCTGAAAGCTGAGGAGGCGAGGCACTGTGGCATTACCACATCGTCAAAACCAATATGTGTAAGTGGAGCGTTTGGTAACTCTGTTTTACAGGAAACAGCCAAGGTCACCATACATCTTCCAGGAGATGACAAACCGATCCGGACCACGATGATCGTGGGCGATATTCCCTTTAATCTGTTAGGTTTGGATGTTTTGGCAGGTCGAGCCTGGAGAGATGAGCGAGGCTGCTACTGGACCTTTGGCACACCAACACTGGAAGTGAAGTTGTTGCAACGTGCCCCCCGTCTGCCACGTAGCAAAACAACGAGGGTAAAACAATATAACATTCCAGTTGCAGCCAAAGATGGTATCAGAGAGGTGATAGCTGATTTAAAACAGAAAGGTGTGATAGTGCCATGCCATTCACCATACAATGCCCCAGTTTGGCCTGTGAGAAAATCAGACGGTAAATGGAGACTGACTTTAGACTACAGGAAACTGAATGCCAACACAGAAGGACTCACTGCAGCTGTACCAAACATAGCTGACCTGGTGCTAGAGATCCAAGAAGCAGCACATCCTGTGCTGGCAGCACTGGATATTAAGGACATGTTTTTCCAGGTCCCTATTGATACGGAGGACCAAAAGTATTTTGCCTTCACTTGGGATGGAGTTCAATACACCTTCACGAGGTTGCCACAGGGATACAAACACTAACCCACACTGGCCCATCATGCACTTGCGTGTGAGCTGGAAAACATTCCAGAAATCAAAAAGAATCCTAAAGTGAAAGTCTATCAGTATATAGACGATATACTGATAGGGGGCCAGAGTGAGCGAGAAGTAAAAGCAGTTTATGATGCCATAATTAAGCACTTGACTGATATGCAGTTAGAGATCCCCGAAGGGAAAAGGCAACCACCATCCCAAGAGGTAAAATTTCTAGGAATACAGTGGAAGGGGGGGACCTGGAATATTCCATCTGACACGGTATCCCAGTTGACTCAGATGAAGGTACCATCTAGCAGGAAAGAATTGCAACAATTGCTGGGAACCCTTCAGTATTGAAGGAAACATATCCCTGATTTCTCTGTCATAGCACGGCCTCTTTACGATCTCTTGAAAAAGAATCGTCATTGGGAATGGAATAAATCTCATGATGAGGCCCTTGAACTGTTAACACTGGAAGCACAGACTTTCCAGACTTTGGGACCTCTTCACCCAGAAGACCCAATGATAATAGAATGGGGGTTTTCAGCTAACGCCTTATCATATCACTTTTGGCAAAGGGGACCTAATGGGAGTACAAGACCAATTGGCTTCTATTCACAATCCTTCAAGGACGCAGAGAAGCGATACTCCGCTCTGGAGAAGGGATTGCTGACAGTGTGCACAGCACTAACAGAAATCAGTAAAATCGTTAAGAAACAAAAGGTAATTCTACAGGGTCCTTTCAAAGTGGTTAACCATGTGCTGTCTGGGAAAGCCCCTCCAGAGGGAATATCTCAAAGAGGAACAGTCAGGAAGTGGTATAGCCACATCGAGTGCTACTCTAGCCTTTTCAAGCTAGAGGAGGGTCCGGACAAACAGCTAAAAATTCAAGAACACATTGAATCCATGGAAGAAAAAGAGTTAACAATGAAAACTCCCAGTCCTATTAAGGGAGCCCCAGAATACAAAAGTGAAATGACTAATGCCTGGTTCACAGATGCATCAGCCCGGAGAGAGGGTAAAACCTGGTTATTCAGATCTGCTGCAGTCAAACCCTCCATGGCTGAACGCATAATAAATCATGATAAGGGCAGTGCACAAGTGGGGGAGCTGGATGCTGTTCTCAATGTGTTTGTACGGGAAAAGGCCGCCAAGGACGCTGTGTACATCTACACAGATTCCTTTTCGGTCTTCAAGGGCTGTGTGGAATGGATAACTTTCTGGGAACAGAACAATTGGGAAATTAACCGGGTGCCAGTCTGGCAGAAGGAGAAATGGCAACAAATCCTAAAGATTGCTAAGAAAAATCCCAATTTCCATGTAGGGTGGATACCTTCTCATCAGACTAACCAGAAAGATGAAGCTAGTAGGTGGAACAACTACGTTGATGAACTGGCTAAAATCAATGTAGTGGAAATCAGGACAGTAGGAGAAAATCAGGAGTGGGAGCGATTGCTTGAATGGCTTCACTGTAAAAGGGGTCACTCAGGGGTTTTTGATTTGTATAAAGAGGCACAAACCCGGGGATGGCCTGTTACCCGTGAGCAGTGTAAAACAATCATTTCTGAATGTGATCTGTGTAAGATCAGATTGGGGGAGCATCCCCTGACAGGTGATACTTTGCACATCTGGGAAGGAAAGGCCTTGTGGTCCACCTGGCAGGTGGACTACATTGGTCCTCTCCGTAGGTCGGGTAACAAACAGTATATCATTGTAATGGTAGAAGTGGTATCAGGTCTGACATGTGCTGAAGCTGTTTCTAAAGCAGATGGAGAAAACACTGTTCGCTTTTTGGAAAGGGTATTTGGGGTATTACCTAAACCTACAAATATTCAATCTGATAATGGTACTCATTTCACCTCACATCTAGTGCAACGGTGGGCAAAGAGTGAAGGCATCCAATGGACATTTCACATGCCATACTATCCCCAAGCAAATGGGATAGTAGAGCGTACTAATGGATTGATAAAAAGCCTTATTCGCCCACAGGACTCCAGATGGGATGAAAGGTTGCGATATGCAGTCACCACTATCAATAACAGATGGGGGGTGAACGGGTGTCCTCGTTTAACCGCTTTCTTTCCCACATCACCCACACCAGAGAAGGGGAAATACAACAAACCCTGCGGAAAGCGAAAGGTCTCCCTACGTCCTGGACAATCCGTACTGGTACACCTGCCAAACATTGGGAAGGTTAAGATGATCCTGCAAACACCTGTGAACTCGAACACCTGGGTTGCATCTGATATGAATAACAGAAAACTCAAAATCAGTACAAATTGGATACTGCATGTGGAGTGAAGCAGGATATAAGAGTAGAGTGTAAATATGTATCTGTGTACTTGTGTATATAGTGATGTGTATATGCTACTTCAACAACCCAAAGAACCAGAGAGACATCCCAATCCAGGACAAGGTCTGATCAGCCTGACACTGGTTTGAGGAGGGGGTACCTTGTGCATTCTATGGACTTGATCACCCCATGGTTTGCGCAATGTCTCCCACTTTGCAGCATCATGTCTCCTATAACTGCTTTCCCTTTGGGTTGTTGTATGTAAATAAGATACTAATGGTGCACCAAAATATTAATTATGGGTTTCCTGTTTTTTATGGTATGTCTCTTATGTAGCATATAGATATATCTGTATAGATATATGTATATATGTTGCATTGCATATAGGGAATTGTTCCCTCAGAAAGTGCTATATGCATTGTTTGATATATGTTATAATTGTATATATATATTGAAAAAAACAGGAAAGGAGGTAAGAGTTTGGACAAGAGCCTACTAGGGTACAGATGTACATACATATACAGACACAAACATACACCGCACAGGAACCAAGTCGCTGTCATAAAAGCCACGGGGTGAGATGTGAGAGACGGACTCTATTATGGCCTTTAATCCAGCGACATCTACTGACCATTCCTGGTAATGTGCTCCCCGGCACAAGAAGAGGACAGAGGCACCAGGCGCATGCGCACAGGCCCACAGACTACAGCTCCCAGGGGGCCCGGCGAGGCCGGAACCGGAAGGGGAGCGAACGGGCGCGCTCTGCGAACACTTCTACGGTGTAGCTGCTGCGGTGTGGACATCGCTGTGGAGGCTGCCGTGAGACCGCGGCGCACCTTTCCTCTGTGGTTACTGGTGTGTGAGTACGCTGAACGGACTGCCCGCCTGAAATCGCTGAAGAACGAGGGTCCCGACTAGGGATCGGCTTCGGCCGCACCCCGGTGGTGAGATTTGCGAACTTGACTACACTCTGACGTTTCTTACTAACATTTACAGACATTTACCCATTCACACACACCTCTACTATACATTTGCTTCCTTTAATCTCCCCAAAGGCTCTCTCCAGGTTCTTTCCCTCATTATCTGTCCGGGACCGAGATTGGGGGGGGGGAGATTGGGAGGGGGATAGGATTGTTTGTATTGTATTGTCATTGTATTATATTGCATTATTCTTCCCTATGATTGCTGTTGTTCTGTAGTTCTGTAGCAATAACCCCGCCTAGACAGTAGTGCCTTTAATAAACCTATTGATTCTTAAACACTGTTTGTGAGTGTGACAGGGAGTGGTCCTCAGCCCTCGATTCCCTTTGTGTAGGGAAGTGAGTCGCAGTTTCCCATCTCGGTTTGCGACAGCAGTTGAATCACAAAGGGAAACTGAAGTAGGCCCACTGAGGCAAAGCATCCTGCTACACAGTCTCACCTCTGTGACCAGCAAGATAATAGAGCAGATGCTCCTGGAAACTATACTAAGGCATAAGGAAAATATGGCGGTGACTGGTGATAGTCAACATTACTTCACTATGGGCAAATCCTGCCTGACAAATTTGGTGGCTTTCTATGACAGTGTTTCAGAGTTGGTAGATAAGGCAGAGAAACTGATGTCATCTACCTGGACTTGTGCAAAGTGTTCGACACTGTCTTGCATGACATCCTTCTCTCTGAATTAGAGAGGCATGGACTTAACGGGTGGAATTAGAGATGCAAAAGCTCAGCTAGAACTTAAACTAGCCATCTCTGTAAAGGATAATAAAAAATGCTTTTATAAATCCATTAATAACAAAAGGAGGGTCAGGGAAAATCTTCATCGCTTATTGGATGACAGGGGGAACTTAGTAATGGAGGACAAGGAAAAGGCTGAGGTACTTAACACCTTCTTTGCCTCAGTCTTTAACAAAAAGACTAGCTACCCTCAGGACAACTGGGCTCCTGAGTTGGTAGACAGGGGTGGGGAGCAGAATCCCCCTCCTGTAATCCAGGAGGAAGTAGTTAGGGACCTGCTGTGCCACTTAGATCCCAACAAGTCCATGGGTCCAGATGGGATTCATCCTAGGGTGCTGAGGGAGCTGGCAGAAGAACTGACTAAGCCGCTCTCAATCATTTATCACCAGTCCTGGCTCACTGGGGAGGTCCTAGATGACTGGAGGTTGGCCAATGTGACACCCATCCACAAGAAGGGCCGGAAGGAGGATCCAGGGAACTATAGGCCTGTCAGCATGTCCTCAGTGCCTGGCAAGATTATGGAACCTGGATCCTGAGTGCCATCAAGCAGCATGTAGAAGACAACCAGAGGATCAGGTCCAGCCAACATGGGTTTAGGAAGGAAAGGTCCTGCCTCACTAATCTCATCTCCTTCTATGACTGGGTGACCCACCTAGTAGACGAGGGGAAGGCTGTGGATGTGGTCTACCTCGACTTCAGCAAGGCCTTTGACACAGTCTCCCACAGCATCCTCCTGGAGAAGCTAGCAATCCATGGCTTGGACAGGTACACACTTCACTGGGTCAAAAACTGATTCAATGACTGGGCCCAGAGAGTGATGGTGAATGGTGCTGCATCCATCTGGCATCTGGTGACCAGCAGTGTCCCCCAGGAAACAGTACTGGGCCCAGTCCTATTCAATATCTTTACTGATGACCTGGATGTGGGGATTGAGTCCACCCTTAGTAAGTTCACAGATGACATCAAGTTGGGGGGAAATGTCGATCTGCTGGAGGGTAGGAAGAAGCTGCAGGGGGACTTGGACATGCTGGTTGATGGGCTGAGGCCAATGGCATGAAATTCAACATGACCAAGTGCAGGGTCCTGCACTTTGGCCCCAATAACCCCATGCAATGCTACAGGCTGGGGGAAGAGTGGCTGGAGGGTGGCCCAACAGAGAGGGACCTGGGAGTACTGGTTGATAATGGGTTGGACGTGAGCCAGCAGTGTGCCCAGGTAGCCCGGAATCATAGAATCATAGAATCATAGAATCCTAGGGGTTGGAAGGGACCTCGAAAGATCATCTAGTCCAACCCCCCCTGCCAGAGCAGGGTCACCTAGAGCACATCACATAGGAACGCATCCAGGTGGGTTTTGAATGTCTCCAGTGAAGGAGACTCCACAACCTCTCTGGGCAGCCTGTTCCAGTGCTCTGTCACTCTCACAGTAAAGAAGTTTTTTCTGATATTCACCTTGAACCTCCTATGCTCCAATTTACACCCATTACCCCTTGTCCTATCACTGGTCATCACTGAGAAGAGCCTAACTCCATCTCCCTGACACTCACCCCTTACATATTTGTAAACATTGATGAGGTCACCCCTCAGCCTCCTTTTTTCCAAGCTAAAGAGACCCAGCTCCCTCAGCCTTTCCTCATAAGGGAGATGTTCCACTCCCTTAATCATCTTTGTGGCTCTGCGCTGGACTCTTTCAAGCAGTTCCCTGTCCTTCTTGAACTGAGGAATGGCCTCCTGGCTTGTATCAGGAATAGTGTGGCCAGCAGGAGTAGGGATGTAATTCTCCCCCTGTACTCAGCACTGGTGAGGCCTCACCTTGAGTCCTGTGTGCAGTTCTGGGCCCCTCACTTCAAGAAGGACATTGAGGTGCTGGAGCAGGTCCAGGAGAGAGCAACGAGGCTGGTGAACAGGACTAGAGGGAAAGTCTTATAGGGATAGGCTGAAGAAGCTGGGGTTGTTTAGGCTGGAGAAGAGGAGACTCAGGGGGGAACTTATCACTCAGGGCGGTTATAGTCGGGGGGGGGCTGGGCTCCTCTCCCAGGCAACTAGTGACAAGACAAGAGGGCAGGGCCTGAAGCTGCACCAGGGGAGGTTTATGTTGGATATTAAGAAGCACTTCCTCACAGAAAGGGTGATTAGACATTGGAATGGACTACTCAGGGAAGTGGTGGAGTCACTGTCCCTGGATGTGTTCAAGAAGAGGCTGCATGTGGCACTTAGTGCCATGGTCTAGCTGATGTGGTGTTCCTGTGAAATTTCATGCCATTGATGACTGCCCAATGCCCCAATCTATCTGGATCCCTCTGCAAGGTGTCTTGTCCCTCAATAGAGTCAACAACACCTCACAGCTGGGTGTTAGCAGCGAACTTGCAAATAGTGCATTCAATGCCTGCATCCAGATCATTAATAAAAATATTTAACAGAACTGGTCCCAGAACTGAGCGCTGAGGAGCACCACTACTGACTGGTCTCCAGCCAGATGTAGCCCCATTCATTACAACACTTCGAGCTCTGCCCTCAGGCAGTTCTTCACCCAGCGCACCATGAACCTGCTCATCTCACAGATGAACAACTTGTCCAGGAGGATGCTGGGAGGGACAGCATCAAAAGCCTTACTAAAATCCAGAAAAACTACATCCACTGCCTTCTCTTCATCCCCTAGGCAGGTGACTTTATCACAGAATTGTATTGAATTAGTTAAACGGGACTTTCTCTTTGTGAACCTGTGTTGACTATGCCTGATGGTGGCATTATTCTGTAAATGCCTTTCAGTAGTACCCTGTATGATCTTCTTCATAATTTTTCCATGAACTAAGGTGAGACTAACAGGTCTCAAGTTTCCTGGGTCTTCCCTCACATCCTTTTTGTAAACTGGAATAACATTGGCTAGCTTCCAATCAGTGGGAACCTTCCCAGACTCCCAAGACCTTTGGTAGATGATCAAGAGGGGTCCTGCCATTACATTCACTAGCTTCTTCAGTACCCTGGGATGAATCCCAGCAGGCCCCATGGTCTTTTGAATATTCAGCTGATACAGCTGGCCTTAAAATTTCAGTGTCCACAAATAGAAAGTCAACATTCCCCTACTCATGGTCCTCTTGATGTGGATTATTAATTGAAATAAGTAAAATTTGGGGGAAAAATCATATTAAAGAGAACAAAGACACACACAGAGTAAAAACAGAGCTCACATAAATAACACTGAAACAGCAAGAATTAGAGAAAAACACATCCCAAGCAGTCAACAGCCTGTCCTTGAGACATAAGCCTGCAAGACAGATGAAAGGGATGGAAAGGAATACTCCCCACTACTTATCTTGGTTATAGCCTTGAGCATACCATCAACATATCAGTGTACTACTAGCATACTAAAATACCCCCCCATAGGCTAGAGGGACCCCTACTAACACAAAGCCCCCTACTCTTTGAGCATGCATAGTGACATTTTTAAACACTGTCACTTCAAATTGAAGTTAAGAACTAGTTAACTAATCTTGTGTACAAGTGATAGAATATAGTTAGAAATCAAGTAATATTACATGTGTGCGTGTACAAAAATAACCCATATGTTTTGGGAAGCTGGGCTTGTTTTGTCCAGTATCACCTTGCTCTCTTTTCTGCTCATAACTGGATTTTAAAGCAAATATCTTGGCTCTGTGTGTGGATCAGCTTATTGCACACAGGGTGATGGACCCCGCTTTCAGGACAACATTGCTTCAGGGGACCAACAGCCCAACGTCTGTCAGTTTTATTAAAGATAGAGGGGAAAAAAACATTGAATGCCTCTGGTTTTTCTTCATCCCTATTAGCCAGGTGAACATCTTCAGCATAATTAGATTTCTGTAAGTTCTGCAAAACTTAGCCACTATGTAGAGGTGAAAGTAAACCAAGTCAGCACTTCTACTCAGTATGAATTTTACAGTTAGCTATTTATATGGTTTCCTGGTTAGCAGTCAGCATACTGCCAGAGCCTGTTTGGTGACCAGCAGGGGTATGTGAAACATCTCTTGTGTCTCAAACAACTCAGGATGGAGTCCTGTGTTAGGTAAGCATGAACAGTGCAGGCAGGATGGCATGCTATTCCCCTCCCCCCTACTCTTCTCCAGCTTGCCTCCCCTGGTACATTTTCAGCTGCTGCTCTGCACCTGTGCAGACCACCAGGGCTCACCTTGGAAGAAGCTCCCTCCCCAGTCCCATTCCAGAACTCTCTGGAATGTCTAAATGCTGTGGATTCCAGAACCTTTCAGCACAACAAAGTGCACAATTGCAGAAGCTCAGCTGTATGTTGGCTCCTTGAAGGTGGTCTCTGGAGGACATTATGTTATAAAAGGGGTGAAAGTGCACTACACACTTTATTAAATGCAGGGGGAAACATAATGATGAAGGATGAGGAAAAGGCTGAGGTGCTTAATGACTTCTTTGCCTCAGTCTTTGGTAATAGGACCAGTTATATAGAGGGAACCCAACTTCCTAAGATAGGGAACAGGGACCAGGAGCAGAGTGACTCACTCACAATCCAGGAGGAGATGGTCAGTGACCTGCTCCACCATATAGATGGGCACAAATCTATGGGGCCAGATGGGATGCTCCACAAGTGCTGAAAGAGCTGGCAGGGGTGCTCACCAAGCTCTTTCCATCATTTATCAGCAGTCCTGGCTGATGGGGGACGTACCAGCAGATTGGAAATCAGCCTATGTAACCCACATATTTGTGAAGGATTTTCTTGCAGAGCACGGGCATGTGAGCAATCCAGCCTTTGGTATAAAAGCTTAACTGTGTTATAGAGACTTTAGCTGGACTACTGTTATCTCAAGGCTGATGGAGGGATAATTATAGCTGGGAAAGAAGAAAGCTAGCAGAAGAGAAATAACTCCCACCTGCAGAAGAAGGAACGAGATACCAAAGGTGCTGAGATCATGCTATGTAAGGACTTTGTGTGCTTAGGGCTAGTAGCCAATCATGTATTAGAAGCAGGCATATGGACAGTAGCAGTGCATTAATCAGACTGAAGCACTATTTGTGTGGACAAAAGCATTTAACCAATAATGGGGGGGCTTACTGTGTGTGTACCGGGCAATGAGGTATATAGCAAGGCATTTGTTTACAATAAACAGCTTTCACTTGATCACATTGGTCGTGGTGTCTTAGTCCATGCTCCCACTGCACATATACAAGAAGGGACAAAAGGATGATCTGGGAAATTACAGGCCTGTTACTCTGACTTCAGTACCAGGGAAGCTGATGGAGCAGATCATCCTGAGTACCGTTATGTGGTACATGCAGAACAACCAGGTGATCAGGCCCATTCAGCATGGGTTCATGAAGGGCAGGTCTGTTGACTAACCTCATCTCCTTCTGTAACAAGGTGACCCACTTACTGGATGAGGGAAGAGCTGTGGATTTGTCTGCCTTTAGCAAGGGCTTTGACAAAGTTTCCCACAGCATCCTCCTAGAGAAGCTGGCTGCTCATGGTTTGGATGAGCATATGCTTTGCTGGATCAAAAACTGGTGGGACGGCCTGGTCCAAAGGGTTGTGTTAAACTGAGTTAAATGCAGTTGGCAGCTGGTCACAAGTGGTGTTCCCTAGGGCTCAGTGCTGGGGCCACTCCTGTTTAACATCTTTATTGATGATTTAGATGAGGGCATAGAGTGCACCCTCAGTAAGTTTGCAGATGACACTAAGCTGGGTGGGAGTGTCTATCTCCTTGAGTGTAGGGAAGCTCTGTAAGGGGAGTTGGACAGGCTTGACTGATGGGCTGAGGCCAAATGTATGTTTCAATAAGGCCAAATGTCTTTTTTTTTTTTTTTTTACAAGAGTGTTAAAAATGAAAGTGTATGGTAGTACAAATAGTCTATACAAACTTGGTAATGAGAGATTTCCCTGAGGAATAAACTAATCACAGTAATAAAAATCAATATTTAAACTTTATAAAAATAGACATTGAAAAGAAGTGAAGCTCATCACTGTGGACAATGTGCAGCATGTCTTCTCTGGCCTTTTGTACGGTGAAGTCTGTGTCCTGTCTTCAACCCAAATGCTGTGCACTTCTACAGCTTTCTGTATGAACAGAACATAACACAGCTCTTCTCACGACACCATTTTTCTTCTTGTCTCTTGCTCTTTGTTTGCTCTGTCAAGCATGTGTCTTTTTCCTTATCTCCCTCTTTAGTACTATGTTAGTATAATGTCTAATAGACTCTCTCAATGCTGTGGGTCAGTCTTTCTCCCTTGCTTTGGGCCACCCTTTCCCACTTCTCAGTACAAGGTGAAATTGCTTTCTGCCTGCCTCTGAATAGTAAAATCTCCTTGAAAACTCAGCTCAAGGGTGAACTCGCTCTGGGCGATTTAATGACTGATTAAAAGGCTGACAGAAATGTATTAAGTAACAGACAACAAATATGGGCCAAAACATGAAATCCGAGCAAACACAGAAACACCTTTTGAGGGTGGCAGCAGGCGATGCTGAGGCATTCCGACAAGGCCCTTTCATTTCAGAGGGCCCCCCCGTCCTCGCACCCATGGGGCTCAACTCAGTACCGCCACGGTACGCTGCCGGCTTCCGGAGGTGTTATCTACACAAACTCTTCCCCCCCGGGCACACCTGGAGCGGCAGCCGGGCCGTACAGCCCACAGGAGGCGTGGGGGAAGTAGGTCCCCCCTACAGAGGGCTGAATGGGCAGCCCCGGCCCCTGCTCCGACCCCGGTTCGCCGCCCCACTAAGGCTCGGCCCGGCCCTCTGTGTGAGGCAGGGGCCAACTCCTTGCCTCGGTTCCCGCCCCCCCGGCCGAGATTGGTCACTGCTCTTTCACTCTGGCCAAGTATTGGCCGCCGCTAGGGCTTTTAAGGCGGCAGGATTCGCTTCAGCAGTGAACGCGGGCTGGCAGGCGGTGTTTGCCGGTAGACGGGTAGAGGAGTGGTGAGTGCTGACTCTCGGGGGGCTGGTGTGTCCCGGCACGGCTGGGTGGCTGCGGTTCGAGCTCGGGCCAGCCTCGACTTAAGCCGAGGCTGCGTGCGGCCTCCGGCTGTGGAGGGAGGGCGGTAGTGGAGCCAAGCAGGGTTCGCAGCGCGGCTGTGTTAAGCCCCGGCGCCGTCCCTTGGACCGCGGAGCACCGGCTTACCTTCAGCGATAGACTTGCGGGGTGCGGCCCGGCGCGGGAGCGGGCCCGGTGGCCGAGGGCGCGCCCCGCAGCCAGTGGGCCGAGGGAGAGGCCGGGAGGGGATCGTGGCCGGCTCCGTCCGGTGCAACGGGCCGTGGTGGCCCGAAGTGTCCCCGTTCGTGAGGGGCTGAGGCCATCAATGGGCAGTGGGAAGACGCCGCGGTACGGAGCTACAGATCAGGCATGGGCAGGCCTTCAGTTCAAAGTTTGTTTTGGTGTTGTTTCAGTTTGGGGGTATTGTTTTCCCTACAACAATTTGACAGTGATTCAGTGTCCCGGAGCGAAAGGGGCAGACTGCTGCGTGTGTTGAGGCCGGAGAGCAGTCGGCAATGTTGGGCGTACGCTCACCGTCCTGCGTAGCAAGCCGCTGAGAGCAGCCTTGTCAGCTGGGCGGGCTGGGCTCTGGCGGTGCTTCTTCGGGCAAAATACAAATGGATGGGAGCAGGCTCGCTTCGAAAGTCAGCCACTTGGCCTTCTTTCAACGCAGTTACGAAGCACCTGCCGTACCTCTTCGCTAGAGGAGAGGTGGACTGAGCTGGCTGTGAGCAGAACCACCCCCAGATTCGTAGGCGAGGGGAATGTCTTGGGCCTCAGAGGAGGCTCAGAGGACGTTTGTTGAGGAGCATCAGTTGAAAGCATTCATTTTCTTACACGTTAGCAAACATGTTTTAACCTGTGCTTAGACTGCACAGGAAAGTTTTTGCATCTGGATGAGAGACTCTTTGAGGGTGTGTCGTGTGTTGCACCTTCAGTACGTTCATTTGAAGCTGAGCTGACGGGGTGGAACTGAGGTCTCTCAGAATAATGTGCACTAATAATGTGCACTAATAATTAGTACATAATATGTACTAATCTCCCTTGTGGTCCATAGTACTTGTTGTTTGTTTTGATGCTTGGTCTCTTAGGAGGGCTTGAATAAGACAAAGTATTGCTGTGTTCTACAGCAGTAGAGGCCAGAATTCCATTGTAGTGAGGAAAAAAGTACATTTGAAAAGTAGACAGTCCCGGGCTTAAATTTTACCCTACTTACATTGCAATCTATATAGTTCAATGAAGGTTTATCCTTGTATTTCTGATTAGTATTTTGAACAAGGAAAGTATAGGGAGCAAAATTGTTCTGATATGTTGATTTATTGATATGTTAATGATCCCCCTGCATTTTTATGGATAGGGCTGTAAGTCTGATAGTTACTCCACCTCAGAGTTAGACTGCAGAGTCCACTACTTCATCAGTCTTATCTATTTATTTGATAGTGTATTTGGATGAGTCCTAGAGTCTACTTTGCATTCATTTCAGTTGGCAAATGTTTTTAAATTCCGTTCATACCTAGAAACAAAGTTTGAGTTACAGAAACTGTTGGGATTTGTGGAAAATTAGCATGGGATTTGTGGAAAATTAGCATGGGATTTGTGGAAAATTAGCATGGGATTTGTGGAAAATTAGCATGGGATTTGTGGAAAATTAGCATGGGATTTGTGGAAAATTAGCATGGGATTTGTGGAAAATTAGCATGCCTGAATTAAAACAGCAGTGTTGCAGGTACTGCTGACCAAATTGTACCCTGAAGCAGTGGGATCAGTAAACAAGCTGGTGTTTCACAGCCTGGTACCTCACGGGACCAGCAAACAGCAGGTGTCCTATCTCACGGTTGTTATCTTGAGAAGTAGTGGGAAAAGAATGTAGCAAGAACTGAGAGGCACCGTCTGGGAAGCGAAACACCTTGGGTCATCATAACACGGACAGCAAGTGACAAGACACGTAGCCAATCATATATGAGTATGTAACCAACGAGGTCTGTACTGGGGTGGAACATCTGGAGTCAGGGGTGGATGCTAGTAGTCTTTTGTTTATATACATTTGTTTTTTACCATTCAGGCAATTCCAGGGGGTGTCTGTTATGTTCATACAGTCTAAAACATTTATTTGGCATTGAGCTAAGACAAATTGTGTTCATCAGTAAGGAGAGGAAGAAAAAGTCTGCTTCAAATTTATCTTTAGATGTCTTCTGTTGAAATAGTGTTTTTTTTTCTGAAGCAGCCTTTCAGAGTTTCTGTCCTCTAAATTGCTGATTACTAACAGTTTACATTTTAAGAACAAATAATACGCTTCATAAAATGTCACCAAGTGTCCTACATTAAAGTGCTACTAAATATCAGGGAGATGGCTCTGTTTTGTGGTCTTACTGTCTTCCAGAACAAGCTCTCACTACTCTTTGCTCTGATTTAATATTCCTTGGAGAGTATGAATTTGGCCTGTGAAAAAATTCCCGTGGGAGGGTGCACTGGAACTAAACCTCTTCCCTCCCTTTCAGCCCTGGGAATACACAGCTTTCCTCCTCTGTCCTGCTACTGGAGCTGACAGCCTGTGCGGACACCCTAGGGATAGGGCTGCAAGCCCTGTGGGGAGGGCTGTGGACGCATGAGGGCACTGCAGAGCAGAGTGTGTGTGAACTGTCTACTTGCACTTTGGTTAGGCCTTTGACAGCGTCTCCCACAACCTTCTGGAGAAACTGGCAAATCATGGCATAGACAAGTGTACTTTTGGGTGTACCAGGTGTACACTGGGTAAAAAAACTGGCTGGGTGGCTGGGTCCAGAGAACTGTGGTTAATGGGGTCAAACCTAGTTGGTGGCTGGTCACCAGTGTTGTCTCTCAGGGCTCAGTTTTGGGGCCAGTCTTGTTTGGTATCTTCATCAATGATCTGCATGAGGGGTTGAGTGCACCCTCAGTAAGTTTACAGACATCAAATTGTGTGGGAATGTTTATCTGCTCGAGGGTAGGAAGGTTCTACAGAGCAACCTAGACAGGCTGGATCGATGGGACAAGGTCAATTGTATGAAGTTCAATAAGGCCAAGTGTCCGGTTCTGCATTTTGGTCACAACAACCCCAGGCAACGCTACAAGCTTGGGGAGGAGTGGCTGGAAAGCTGTGCAGCAGAGAAGTACCTGGGGGTGCTGGTTGACAGCCGAATGAACATGAGCCAGCAGCGTGCCCATGTGGCCAAGAAGGCAAATAGCATCCTGGCCTGCATCAGGAATAGTGTGGTCAGCAGGAGAAGGGAAGTGATAATCCCCTGTACTCGGCACTGGTGAGGCCACACCTAGAATACTGTGTTCAGTTCTGGGCCCCTCACTACAGGAAGGGCATAGAGGTGCTGGAGCATGTCCAGAGGAGAGCTGCCAAGCTGGTGAAGAGTCTAGAGAACAAGTCATAAAAGGAGTGGCTGGGGGAACTGGGATTGTTTAGTTTGGAGAAGAGGAGGCTGAGGGGAGACTTTGTTGCCCTCTCACAGCTACCTGAAATGAGGTTGTAGTGAGATGGGTATTGGCGTCTTCTCCCAAGCGAATAATGACAGGACCAGAGGAAATGGTCTGAAGTTGCAGCAGCAGAGGTTTAGATTGGATATTAGGAAGAATTTCTATACTGAAAGAGGGGTCAGGCAGGAGCTGGTTGAGTCACCATCCCTGGAGGTGTTCAAGAAATGTGTAGATGTGGCACTTCAAGGCATGCTCTAATGGCTGAGGTGGGGGTTTTTTTGTCAGTGCTTTTTGGTGGAGTGTGTGGCTGGTTGTTTTTGTCTGGTTTTTTTTGGGTTGATGGTTGGGCTCGGTGATCTCAGAGGTCCTTTCCAACCATGATGATTCTCTGAAGTGTCAGTACTTAATTTTGGTACTGTATACACGAGTGTTTTAAGACTGCTTTGTAAGCTATTTTACTTTCAATGGCATTGATTTCTGGTAATACCAAAATTGATAGAATCAGGCTAGTAGTACTAAGTATAAACATGTTGACACCAAGTGTGTGTGTGTGTGCAATTTATTAGTTTAGTTTGGGGTGACTTTGCAAGTAAGTGTGTAAAGCCCAGCAGTGTTTTTATCAGTCACAGCATATTTATATTCTGTGAACCTTATTTTCATTAGCTCTTTAAATAGTGTTAAATGCAGAATTATTTTTTCATTAAGGTGGGCAAGTTGACAATAAGTATGTACCTTTTAATTGCCTATGCCAAATTTAAGCCCACAGTTGAAAAAAACATCTGATTCATGTTTACTGAAAGGATCCTTTGCAGTATTGAAATTCCAGACACCTAAACTGGTCAATCTTTTTGAAGGTGCAGCCAGTTACTGTTTCAGTCATTAACAAAATAGTTTCTGTTATGTCAGAGGTAAGAAAAAAGTTGGTACCACTTCTGGATTAAAATTTCTCTTCATTACAGCTTTTCCTCACTGTTTTTCCAATTTCCTAGTACTATTTATTCCATGTTTTCTTGGTAAAAGCATTAAGATCCATCAATATGGAATACTTCTGTAATAATAGGAGCAATATGTGGGCAATTGCCTTGTATGGCCATGGCTGAACATGCTACCTAGTGTAAAGAATAAAGCCTTCTCCCTGAGACTTGCAACTTTTGTTTTAGAAGGTGTAATTTGATTAATTGTGCTTTTTTGTCACAAAGAGAAACTAGCTAGGGTTAGCTGAACTGTGCTGCCTTACCTGAAGGTTTTTCCATTATAGCTTGCAAGAAAACATTTGCAAGCACCTATGTATGTGTTGTCAGAGCTTTGTGCAGAAGTGTATCACATAAAAAACCTCATGTGACATCTGGACTTGATTTTTATTTTTTTAATAAAGTCTGTTA
The DNA here is from genome assembly GCA_020745705.1 of Hemiprocne comata. Lineage (NCBI taxonomy): Eukaryota > Metazoa > Chordata > Aves > Apodiformes > Apodidae > Hemiprocne > Hemiprocne comata. The sequence continues at coordinate 47,140,171 of CM036616.1, forward strand.
CTTACTCCAGGTATGTTAAGATAGAAGCAAGATAGGTGTTTGTCAATATTATTTAATTATGTGCTTTCATAGCATATGTGCCCAGAACACTTCAGGTTCTTACTAATTCTATTGGGAAATTCCTTGCAAAAAATTACATCACAGTTGAGGAAGAGGGAAATTGGAAAGATATGCTGTTGTCTAACACAGTCTCCCTGTCTTTTTATTTTTTCTTAAATCTCATATAGCAGCGAGTCAAGAAGGTGGAAAACTTGCCTGGCCCAGACCAGCAGGAGGGCATCACACTATGAAAGGCAGAAGATACCAAAGAGGACCTGCTTATGTACCTTTTAGACTGTCTTTGAATAGCCAAGGCAGAGATGAACATCAACACAAGGAAGACTGTGAACAATTAGAATCTGACAACGTTCAGAAAGAGAATGCTTTCTGTATGTACATGTTTCTGTGTATGTCCTATTTAATTGCTAACTGGAATGCTTGGGGGTGGAGGCAGAAGGCACACAGAAATGCAAAGGGAAGAGTGTAACCACTTAAATAACATGTATAAAGTACATTTCATATGACTTTATAGAATGAGACTTAGCATGAAGGCAAGTTAAAGCGTAGTCTATCTTAGGCCGTTTAATTTTGCCAGAAGAAATACATTCCTGAATGAGTCAATGCATTCTAATCAATTATATAGCTGCAACATTATTTAATTAAAATATTTTGTCTTCAAATCAAATTACAAATCACATTTGGAAGAGAATACTGATTCTAACCTTCTCTTTGAAACTTGGCTGTGAAATATCTGATACACCATGTAACAGGCTGTTCTGTCTTTGTCAACCTTTGTGTAGTTACAGTGGAAAGTAGTTCAAGCCTATAACACATCTTCGAATGTTCTCATTTCAGTTGTTTATTCCAGTCAGACCACTTCCCTTTCTTGTTTAGTGAACATGGAACACTAGTATTTCAGAAAATGTCTTCTGTGACTTTAACATCTGAATAATAACAATTAATGCAAAACAGCTTGTTGGATTAGAAACATCATCCAGTCTCCTTGAATGTATGAGGTTTTCTCCTAAAAAATAAAAAATTGGGTATAGCCTCAGCTCTTCCAAAGTAACATTTTTTCTCTCCTTCATTTATAGACTTACCTTACCTAGGTTATATTTTTCCCAAGTGGATACTTAAGGGGAGATACTACCTAAAGTACATGTTGAGTTACGCTGTTGTCTCCTGCAAGCTAGACTCCTAGTGCTGAGAGGCACAGCTCTCACAGGAGTTCAGTCTTATGAATTCAGCAACCTAGGCATAGATGAGCTATTTAGATAAGATTTTTATTTCCTACCTCTACCTGCTTTTAAAATAAAGTACTAGGGAATATCTTCAGTTAACCATGCCTGTCTCACTTTTGGGGTCATAGTTAGATTTCCAAATCTCTTAATGTTGACTTAAAAATGAGTACTCAAGTTGCACAAGCCATTGTATGTTCAATAATAGTTTAGACTTGGTTAGGAGTATACAACTAACTTGAGCCAAGCATTAATTTTGTAGTATTAGCAGTATACATGTTTTTGCCTTCTTTAACTGTTGATGATGGGTTTAATATTTATTATCCCTGTATGCAAGAGATGTTCAAGTGTAAAATAACAAAACTGAATTTGCAATCATGGTGACTACTAACTGTAATTCCACATTCATCCTTGTTATTTTGTGGGGAGTTGCACTTACAGCTCTATGTACAAAATGCAGTGTTATTAATATGGAATTTATAGTTAGCAATAAATGGCTTTATTCAAGTGTGGCAGGAGGCACAATTTAGCCAGTTAAAGGGGTAGTTCAGTATTTAACTTAGGGAAAGGAATATTGCAGGTTTTTTAGTGTAGCGGGTTTTTTAAGATTTCCTGTTCTCATCATAAAAGTCCCTTTTTATATAAACAATGTAGAAATGAACATGTTCCTTTAATACTTTTTTTGCTATCACAAGCTGAGCTGGGATTGTATCATTAAAGTCTATTTCTATATGCTTAGTATAAATGAATGATAATTTAAATACATTAGTGAAGAATAACCTCATCTCTGGTAAATGTTTCTCTTTATCAAATTGCACTGCAGTCCTAGTGAACTGTCCTTTCTTTTTCATGAGCAGCTGTTGTAGATGAGAATATATCTATTGGTTTGATTATTCCAATGCATTCTTTCTTACAGCATGTCCTTGGGGTCAAATTTCCTCTCATTCATTGAATCAGCCTTTGTTAGAAAACATAAGAACTGAAACATCCACTTCCCAAAGTGTACCGTGCCAGACTTCTGAAGTGGACACGTTACCATTTTCTCTAGTTTCTAATGGTCTGGAAGGCAACACAGTCTCAAGGAACTTTATTAATCCTTATGAAGATTCTGAGGACCTTTCAGAATATGCATCTAGAGGACATAATGGTTTGAATGGTGAGAATGGAGTTTCTTCTGCAAGTGTTGACTCTAACAAGCCAGATAGCAGTGATGGAGAGGAAGATGATGCTCAAGACAAATTTTCTTTGGCAAGAGAAGAAGCAGGTGTAATTCCGAATATACTAGAAAGCATGTTTTCCACCTTAGAAAAAGGCAGAGAATCTTCTACTGACTTGCAGTTCCCATTGTCCAATCCCAACCACACTGTTTCTAGAGAATGTTGTGAAGCAGCAGGACCCATGCCTTTAATGAGTTATTTTAGCATAGATTCAGACTTGGCGTGTTCAAACAATAGGATGTTTACGTCTTTTGCTGAAGATCAAGCTATACAGGAAAGTAACCAGAGTGGTGCCAATTGTGAAACAAAGCAGATAGAAACAGCAGATGCTGGAATTAGAACCTCTACAGGAATTGCTAATGAATTCAATGTCTGTGATGGAAACGCTGCCCAAGGAAGTTTGCCTGAGCTAGTAGTGAGACCTAAAATCAGAAAACAAAATGCTGCAAACCAGTTGGAGGGAGTGAATCTTGTTACTAATAATGATGAAGAAGAAGGTGGTTCCTGGATGACAAGAGAAAGTGCTGAAGTCCAGCAAGGCTCTGCTGTGTGTGCCTTGCAAAATAGAAAAAAGGAAGTAAGTTCTAGTATGCTCTTTGAGTCAAGAGAGTACAGAGGGCATCGAAAGAACCCAGAAATAGACCTAGGGGAAAACGCAGCAGCTCAAGGACAAAAAGGTGTGCTAGTTGATAGCACTTCTTGGAATGAGTTTGAACACTACAGCAGACGCTTATCAAAATCTCACAAAGATGAAGACAGGTAACATCTAGTTTTTATATCTGCATTACTATTGAATCTTTTGTGTAAATAATTTGTAAATCTGAATAAGTTGTTAGCAAATGGGACATAAAAACTCAATTTTGGAATATGATCAGGTAACAAAATATGAACTTATTCTTCCAGTTTTTCTTCACCCTTCCTCAAGTCCACCTAAAGCAATGATAATGTATATTCTTCTGGTAATGTAAAAAGCCTTTCTGTATGTTTAGGGTCAAAGTGTCTTACCACTAAGGAAGATAGCTTTTTCAATTTTTATTTTATTTTTACTAAGTAGATAGAGGATAGAGAATGAAAACCTTGCTCAGCATTGGTTTTGGCAAATTACGGGTTTTTGAAACTTCCGTTCAACACTTACTATTTTCAGATTTTTTTTTGCCCTCAAATCTCAGTATTCTGCACGGTAGCCTATGTATGTTCTTGTCTCCATCCTTTTGAAAGAAATAATTTTTCCTTGTCATATCTGAAGAATAATTTGATATGATTGCTTATAATCCTTTTTTTAATGAAAGCTCTTTAGACTAGTTGGTGCTTTCAAAGTAACTATTAATGAATACAGATTCAGATCTCCAACCTAGGCACCAGGAGTAATATTCTTCTTTATTCTTGTAAAACTTGCACTGTATAATCTGCAGTTTTTCAAAAGTACTTTTAATTCAATAAATAGCAGGTTATAATGTAGTTATACCTAGAAAAAATAGTTTATGTTCAGAGCAATATTCATAGAAAAGCAGAAAATAGCAGCATGTTTGTTTTTCTTTTCCATAAAGTAGTGCTCAAATTCACACCCTATTACCCTGTTTAAATTGCAGCTCACAACGCAGTGATGGAGGATGGTCTACAGCTGTGCCTAGCTCTTCTACTGCTACAAAAGAAGACTTGTCCTTGAGTGGTAAGACTTTCTCGGGCAGGGAGGAACATGAGCCTGAAGTGCAGAGCAGCGGCAGTGGTGTAGAAGAGGAGAACGCTGTCGCCGACCGAGATAGGTAAAGCCGCAACTCACACCCCCACCTCGGGGGATCGAGGGCTGAGGACCACTCCCCGTCACACTCACAAACAACGCTTAGGAATCAATAGATTTATTAAAGGCACTGAGGGTTTGGCAAGTCTGATATCAACTAACACACAGGGTCTATCTCTATATCTATATCCACACCTATATATCCATATACCAACAGCTATACAACACTACATCTATATGCCAATAACAACACACACAGAAAACAAGAGAGAACCTCTCCCCTTCCCCCCTATTCCCGTTCCCGGACAGGGATAAGAGGGAAAGCCTGGAGAGAGCCTTTGGGAAATAGAAGAATATTGGAAAAGAGAAGTGAGTGTCTGGTATGTGTGAATATTATGTAGGAATGTTTGTAGGAATGTTAGTAAGATGTCCGCAATTCTCACCACCGGGGTACGGCCGAAGCCAATCCCTGGTCGGGATCCACGTCCTGTCCCTTGAGACTCTGGGCAAACGGTCCGTTTGGCACGTCCACACGCCAACAACCACAGGGAGCAGCGCCGTAACTTCACGGCAGCCTCCGCAGCGGTACGCTCACCGCGGCGGCTGGATCCGTATGGTATTCACAGAGCGCGCGCCTTCTTGCTCCTCCCTTTTTTCCCGGTTCCGGCCCCGCCGTGCCTCCTGGGAGCTGTAGTCTGTAGTCTGTGCGCATGCGCCTGGTACCTCTGTCCTCTCCCCACGAGTGCCGGGGGGGCGCATCGCCAGGAATGGTCAGTGAATGTCGCTGGACTAAAGGCCATTATAGAGTCCGTCTCTCACAAACGCAAATTTCACTTCCCAAGGAGTGTATGGTTTTATTTTATGACCTAACTTCCTCTAAGTTCAGACATAGACAGTAACACGGTCTTCATATGACACTACACAATTCTAAAAGTAGCTACTTTACTAGCAATAGTCATTTGCCTACATCAAAATCTGAGTAGTATGTATTTCAAATCAGGGAAAAAATGGCATGCAAATAAATCTGTTTTATGGAAGATACAGAAATGAGGGCATTGACATATAGTGTCAAAAAGGACAATAGGCTACAATAGTAGCAACTTTAAAAAGCCAAAGTAGGCAAGTACTGGCTTCTGCTAATGGTAAATTTTAAAAGTTAATCGTAAAGACATATGTTACATAAATATCTTCTTATAGTGCTTAGTACTCCTTGCAAAGCAGTTGTTTATCTCTTTGCTTTATTGATTCGCATATTTCACTGCTGCTTTTTATTTCTGCTGCCCTAGTAGTGATTAAAGTAAGCTTGAACTACTTGCTTACTGAGAACTTACTTATTTTTCCAGTCATTCAGTACTTTACATTATGAAATGCATCTGCCTTTGTTGCAAGGCAAATTTTGTAGCTATAAATAGCCAAGGAAAGTTTTTTCCTAAAAGTCTAATATTGACCTTACATTCTTTGTTTGGGTCTTTATAAAAGAACAAGCCATGCTTATGTGTTCTTTCAGCTTCTTCCACTTCTAGGTAAACAGTACCCATTATGAAGTAGTGCAAATCTCTTGTTACTGTGGTTTTTTTTGGTGCTTTTGTCTCTTGAGATTTGGAGAATTAGCATGGCATTATAAACTCATCTGTTCCAGAACAACAACAATGGAACTGTCCTCTTTCACTTTCTTTGATGTGAATGTATCTATTTCCAAGATTACAGGAATCATATTTCTTTGCCCTCTAACAAGGCAAGTGGGACTTGCAGCCTGGTGGTTCTAAACATCCAAGCTGATTTGTGCTCCTGTAGAAAATCTAGGGATGAGAGGAGTCTTTCTCCTTATTCACATAGCGTATCTTTCAAATAATATCTCTTTGAATTCAATCCAAGTTTCCCCATGAAGGCTATTCATAGGTGTCAAGGGAGACACTGTTTTTAGTGGCTTTAGGACCTTGTAGATTAATAAGAAAATCTTTAGTAGCAAATTTACTAGCCCTGGCAGCGATTATGCCTGTACATAGGGAAAATGAAAAGCATGCTACCTACTCTACCTCTGATCTTGAGCATTAGACAAACAATTTTGCCACAGAATCATGCATGTTACTAGATTCTGAGTCTAGAGCTGATACGACTGGGAGTATCTTTTTTTTCTACAGCAAATACTAAATTCTTAGTTGGGGACTCTGCAGGCTGGGAAACACGCAGCTGCAGCCCTTTCAGTGTTTAGCTGTTGTTGCTTTCATGTGGTTGCTAATTCTCCCAGACTTTTAGTTTTAACTTCATATTTATTTTTCAAAGCAAACAGACATTACTGGAGGAAGGAGGGATTGCTTCGTTACAGCATCAGGAGCAAGTAGGAAGTAGCAGTGATCAGGAAGATGATCCAGTTAGTGATCTTGTGCGTCCTGGATTCTTCCTTTTGGATGATAATAACAACCTCGAGGATGACTCCAATGTGAGTGAAGACCTGGACGCGGAGTGGAGGTATGCCTGTGATAACTTCCTGCATTAATTTCAGAGGGCTTGTAGTTACTGTTTTGCTTTTATTTTAGATGTCAAAAAATACTCATAGCTGTCAGTATGCACTTACTTCAAAAATAATCTGACTTTCAAGGCTTACGGTACTTCAAGTGCCGTTTCATCTAACAAGAGAAAAAGCATGTAGATTTGCTAAATCAGGCTGTGATATGGGAATATTCTGGGAATATACACCCCAAGGAGGGGTGTACTTTTCAATTAATTTTCAAGGTGCTAAGTATAGTGTAAATATAAAAATAAGGCAATATAAATGTAATCAGCATTCAAGTCAGTGCAATTTTATAATTGATCTTTTCTTCTTTTGAAGCTGGTGTAAGTTAGATGTTACAAGCCTATTTTATTGCTCTTTGAAATGCCATGTGCTTACCTAGTATTTCCATGATCTTCAATGCTTCACTCAATTTTCTGTCATAAGATTACTGAAGAATGTTGCAATATATTACAAAAATTCTGCAAATGCCTGGAAGAATGTGATCAGAGCCACTTACACAGCCTAATTCTAGAATAGTACAGTGGATTTGTTTTAAACACAACAGGGACCAATGCGTGAGAGTGGAAGCTAGAGATAAGGCACATGTTTTCACTGTGCCAGGCAGCAAGCTAGCAAAGGAGTTGCAGGATATGGACAAAACCTGTTTTTAAGTGTTGAAGGTTAGCCTTGTTAAGCTTCCTAATAACTCAAAATAAGAAGGAACATGCTTGTCTAATAGTCTAAGTTTTGTCTGGGCGTACACAGATCTGTACATAATTTTGCTTGGTCTCATTTAAAGATTTGACCTCTGAATGTTGAAAACAAAACTTGAAGCAGTGGCTAAGCTATGAACTGTGACACATGATGTAATAAAAATCTGAATGGTAGTTGTAAAATGAGCTTAATAGCATACATATTAAATACATTAGCTGAGCTTGTATAGAGTAGTCAACAGTAAAAGCTCCCATGAAGTTCTTACATCTATATTGTCTTGAATGTACCTCTTGCACTGAGAGCAGCCACTGGCAGTGGTGGGGCTGCAGGGCAGCTTCCTTGAGGAGCTGACAGGGCTGCCCTGTGTGGGGCACAGCTGGCTGCAATGCACCCACTGCAGATAGTGCCTGTAGTGTTTTTAAGAGTAAAAAATGCTGCACAGCAGAGTAAGAGTGAGGAATGAGGGTGATGTGGGAAACAATCCTGCAGACATTGAGGTCAGAGAAGAAGGGGGAGGATGTGCTCCATGTTTTGAAGGAGATAATCCCCACAGTGAAGCAGGTAGGTATTTGCTGAAGGAACCGTGCTTGTGGAGAATCCACACTTAAACAGTGAAGTACTGCAGCTAATGGGAAAGAACAACACAGGAGCAGGTTTATCCTGAAGGACTGTAGCCCATGGGAGGGACCCCACACTGGAGCTGGGAGACATTGGGAAGAGGAAGGAATGGCAGAGAGGAGCTGCAGTGATCTGACCACAGCACACATGCCTCATTTCCGCTACATTCCTTGGGGTAGTGGGACATAGAGGAGTCAGGAATGAAGGAGTAAAGCTGAGCCTGAAAGGACAGGGAGGGCTAAAAGGAAGATGTTACAGCTTTTGCTTTTGTTTCTCAACCTTCCAAATCCATTTTTGCTAGCTATAAATTCATAGAACTGTAGAACAGCCCAGATGGAAAGAACCTCAAAAGATAATCTGGTTCAACCTTTCAGTTAAATTAAGGTTCCTCCTTGACTTTGACTGTTTTGCCTGAGGTGGTTATTGGTGAGTGTCCCCATCTTTAACTCAACTCACAAGCTTTTAGTCTTAGTTCTGCCTGTGTCTGGTTGAAGTGAGGGAGTGAGAGAACAGCTGGGTGGGTATCTGGCAGCCAGCCAAGGTCAACCTAACACAAGCATCTCATGAGAGTATACACAGAGTTGTTAACAGGATGTGAGAAATGCTTATACTGCCAGTAACATAGGCTCAGACACTGATTCCTCAGTGAAGCACATTTTATTTGTGTTCTCGCAAGAGTGGGTGACCCCCCACAGACTAAGCACACTGGCTGTGCACTAAGCACACCTTTTTATTCCCTAATGCCAACTGACTTATCCCTCCCTTGTTTCCCCAGTGGCTAGGTACTTCAAGGTTTACAGCCTATCTGGTAAGCCTAAAGTTGCCCCTGTTTACCTGGTATTATACTCCACTTATAGGGCTGACTTAATTTTGTTTGTTTCTCCCCTTTTATGGCAGGGTTGTACAGCCTTCTTTTCTTGAATTGACTATTTGACCAACTTTCTAATGACTGCTCTCATATGAACCAGTTTTCTCTCACTCAAGTGTCTGAGCTACATAAGCCCTAGATTGTATTTTAATTTCTAAGAAATAATTTCCTCTACAGTTATCAGCTATAGCTTCTGCAAAACTAACCTTAACTCCTCTTGCAAGGTGATGTGCAGTAATTTGATGTGTCCAGCCCTCACATTATTACTATTTACTCTGAAATGAAAACTTCCCTAACTCATGTTTTTCAGTGCATTTGATGAGTTTGATGGCCTAGGACTTCCTCCAGAAGTTCCTTTTATGGATCCTCGGTTTTTGACATTTGTAGTAGTAGAGGGACGCATACAACAAGCTGTGGAGGTATTAAAATATTCTCAGTGGTATTATATCAGTGATGTTGTGACTTAAGTTTCTATTATTGAATCCTTTTTCAACATAATCTAAAAATCAGGAGAATCAGGGGAAAAAATACTTTCCTGTTTTATCTTGAACTTTCAGGTCTGCAGGCTTGAAAACTAATGTGCTGAGGTCTTTTATGTACTTGAAAAAGTCATTGATCAGTGCTGCTCCTTTTAGAATATGTATTTATTTTCTCCTAAAGGAAAAAAGGTACTGATTTCTACCAGTATAAACATGTGCTATTTGGAATAATTTAAAGAATGTTGCCAACATTCTTTAATGAATAATAAGCTCCCATGGAGCTCAGTTGCCCAGTTGGAGCTCTGTTGCCCAGCTGGAGCTCAACTTGGCCACTAACATAAGGAAAAGTTTTTATAAATGTATCAACAATAAAAAGAGAACCAGGGAGAATCTCCATCCCATACTGGGTATGGGGGCTACATTGCAACCAAGGATGAAGAAAAGGCTGAGATACTTAATTCCCTCTTTGCCTCCGTCTTTAATAGTCAGACCAATTACCTTCAGAGTGTTCAGCCTCTTGAGCTGGAAGATAAGGATGAAGAGCAGAAGAACTCCCCCATAAACCAGGAGAAGCAGTTAATGATCTGCTTCTGCACCTAGACTTGCATAAGTCTATGGGGCCTGATGGGATCCACCCTAGAGTACTGAGGGAGCTGTTGGGGGAGCTCACTGAGCCTCTCTCCATCGTATGTCAACAATTCTGGTCAACAGGGAGGTCCCAGATGACTAGAGGGTGGCTAATGTGATGCCCAACTACACGAAGGGCCGGAAGACCTCAGTGCTGGGAAAGACCATGGAGAGGCTCATCTTGAGTGAGCTCACAAAGCAAGTGCAGGGCAGCCAGGGGATCAGGGCCAGCCAGCATGGGTTTATGAAAGGGAGGTCTTGCTTGACCAACCTGATCTCTTTCTATGATCATGTGACCTGCCTTTTGGATGAGGGGAATGCTGTGGATGTTGTCTACCTGGACTTTAAGGCCTTTGACACAGTCTCCCATAGCATTCTCCTGGAGAAGCTGGCGAATCATGGCATAGATAAGTGTACTCTTCACTGGATAAAAAAACTGGCTGGATGGCTGGGCCCAGAGACTTCTGGTTAATGGGGCCAAATCTAGTTGGCAGCTGGTCACCTGTGGTGTCCCCCAGGGCTCAGTTTTGGGGCCAGTCTTGTTCAGTATCTTCATCAATGATCTGCATGAGGACCATTCTTGGACCATTGCAGCTGTAGCAAAATACCATTGCAAATACTAAAATGACCTTTAATGTTAGTAGGGCAGTGTTGTCTGCTATAGCAGATTTTAGTGTTTTTAAGCTGTTACATCAGAGGAGTTTACCTGTGTTGCAGGTGGACTTGCATGCTGCCCTAGGGATAGCTATCCCAGGACTTCCTTTAAATTAGCAGAGTCCTAGATGAGAATGTGTGATAGTAGAATCTGTAAATATTTTTCAGTTAGCTCATGCTGATCTCTCTGCTGCCACAAACATTTGACTGTAGGAGTAGTTTAAAAAACTACCTGCTTGCTTAGTTCTATGGTGTGATGGTTGCCTGAGATACATCGCTACTGTGACGAAAGTGCAGGTGTATTGTCAGGCTGCAGCTCTGCTAACTTTCTCTAAAGTTTGTTTCTACCTGAGTAACTCAATAGATGAAGCCAGGAAACAGATTAATGAAACTTTTATTTTCAGAAAGTAAAATGCAATCAGTTTTGTATTAAGCAAGGTTTATTTTATTTTTGACTTGCTGCCTTTTCTGAAACTATATAATGAACAAATGTTCATTAGACAGTAAATTGAGTCTTTAAGCAGTTTCAATAATGGTTAGTCTGACAGACATAACTTCCATTTAAGAAAATAATAGTATTAGAATTTGATTTCTTTCTCTTGCTTATTTGTTTTTATATGGAATGTCATGTTTTTAAGAACTTGGTCTCTGCTCACCCTTTTCAGAGTACTTTGGCAAGCTTGGAACACCTTGGATTAGTTGTTGAACAGACTCATCCACCAGCTACTAAAGCAGCCATAGACCGTCTGCCACAGATTATCGTCACAGATAAACATGATGGTATGGAAAAATAATTAAGAATTAATTTTCACAACGTTTATAAGAAAAAAATACAGCTTTCTGCAATACCTTAAATGCAGTATTTAGGCATACTTCCTGTGCAGCTGGTAATACTGTTCTAAGAGGCTTTGAATTGTGAATCAGACTGAATATAACTTTTGTTAGCTTGGAAAACTAATCATTAATGGAGTTAGTGTAATTGTATTTTGTAATCATTAGTGATACTGTTGTGATAATGTATTTTAATACAGCTCATTTTAAATACAAAACAAGATGATAATGCTTTTTCTTTATCATGGGCGTAGGTCAACAACATTGTTGTACTATCTGTTGGTGTGACTATGTGCAAGATGAAATTATAACAGAGCTACCCTGTCATCATTTGTTTCACAAATCTTGTGTAACTCTTTGGTTACAGAAAGTAAGTACTACAGAATTGGTGGGGGTTTTATGTGTTTTCTTGAGTATTTGCATTCTTCTGTGAAGAACAGTTTAACTTTTTGAAAATGTGGGATGAAATAATTGGCTGTTCATTTTATGTGTTATGCAACCATTATTCTAGTGCAAGTAAGGTTAGTATTTTATATCTGTACTCACCTGAAGGGCAACTTCTTGAATAGAGGGCCATTTTTGTGAGGGGGGGGAAAAAGTGGTCTGCTTTTAGCAAGAATGAAAGAGATGGGTATGTGTTTTGCTATGAGAAAAGCTTTCTTTACTGTACTCATACCTTGACGTAAAGAAGATGGCGTAGTTTTTCTAAGAGTGAAAGATCTGATCTTTCTTGGCAGAATATCAGGGCACCTAGCATCTAGTCAAGGTCGACCCACCACATGAGGTTAGACTAAAAGAACTGTAGTTAATGAGTTGTTTGGTTTTTTTTCCTTACATGTGTAATCTGCTTTATGCAGGGTATGAGCATGGACTCATCAATGAGCCTACAGGGTAACATAATTTTCTCAAGAGGTACAAGAGGACAATAATTTGTTCAGGCTAGGGAGGTCAGAACACCTCTAGCATGGGTTGTTGTTGGGTTTGTTATTTACCTTTATATTTTGGATTTCTGTGTTCATATTGCTTGTATTACGTGTCCTTTTTCTGCTGTCATAGTAAACTGCTCTTGCTGAAAAGTAGGACAAAATACTTACTATTAGGTTTGAGCTGTACCTAGCTTATATTTAATCCTTACCTCAAAAACAAATTCCCCCAGGTAAAATCAGTTCTTTGAAAAAGACCTTGCCTCTGCAAGCCTGATGGATCTGCTGTGTAACTTGTTCAAATTCAAAACAAAGCTTTCTCCTAAGATATTTAGCTGTCTCTTAGCTCCAGGTAGCCAATCCAGTCAGATTTTACTTTGAGACAGTTCTGTTGTGAAGACATTAAACATTTTGTAAACAACCTCTAGATTTTCAATAGAATTGAAGGCAAACTGTAAAAAACCTGTTTTCCTCTTTTTTTTTGTAGTCGGGAACATGCCCAGTGTGTCGTCACGTGCTTGATCCTGTGCTTCCTGAAGCAGCTGCTGGCCCAGTTCCCTTTCTATCTGATCATGATCCCACATACTCTTAACAGTGCTGCAGAAACTTCAAACTTGGGTCTGAAATTCTTTGCCACCAAAATAAAAATGTAAATTTTTCCTGTTTAATCAAAATGTGAAAACAGTTATGTATAAAATATTGTATGTGAAATACTACCTATATTATGTATTTTGGTTTAGAAAGAATGTGCAAGACTTTCTGAAGTCTTTAGATGTACAACATAGCTTAAATTTTCAAACTTGAGTTTGAAGAATGTGCAGACTCTTTTTCCTAGTGGGATTTTGCTGGTAACTAATGTCTAAAGCTTGTATTAAGATAAATTTTTCCATAATGTGGCACTTTGTTCAAGTTCTTGCAGCTGCAGCGCAGTTGTAGTTGATTAAAGTTACGCTTATAATCTATTTTACATAATATAACTGAACTACTTGGGTTTGTCAAAGTTAGTGCCACTTAGTGACTTTGTAGTTTATCTTTCTTCTTTGCATCAAAAGATGTTCTGTGATGCCCCCAGTGGTCCAGTTTGATTTCATGGGAAACAAATTGCATCACGGAACACTATTTCTAACAAGTCTATTTCCTAATAAAGTTTTTTCTGGAAGTCTGAAGTGCTATTAAATTGCTGCTGTCTTTTTTTTTATTTTGGAATAACATGAAAGGTCTACTCAAACTCTCAAAATAGTTACTGATTTTTCCAGTAACATTGAAATTAAGCTAAATTAAGCTGTTGGAAAAATGATTGATTAAAAATAATCCTACAGTAGCACTGAGGCTATTTTTTAGGGTTGTGGCTGCCATCATAGTATCTAATTTCTTTACAAATATTAATATATTCCTTTATTAGCAGTAGAAGGTAGTAATATTCATATTTGAGGGACATACTGAGTTGTGGGACATACTTTGCAGTGCAACTTGTGGACTGAAGCAGAACAAGGAATTGGTGGCAGTTGCCATGAGTTGGTTGGTGAGGTTTTCAATTATGTAATTCCAAAACTTGAAGTGCAAGGAAGCCGAAACAATAGGATACTCATGAAAAGTGGCATATGTATAGTTCCTTGCTGGCTTATTTTCTTGTATTAAAGCTTTGTCTTTGCTGAAGTAAGCATCAATAGGTTTTGGGGAAACACAACAAGGAACATACATTTCCAGGCATACTCACTAGCAGAATTCATCTGCATCTGTATTACAAGCTAGTGCTGTGGAGCTTTTTGTTTTTCAGTAGTTCCCTTGCAACAAATGTTACAGGCATTTTAACCAGCCTGTACTTTGTTCTCTCTGGAATGGCAAAAAATATGTTGGCCTCCATTTAATCAGGTAAGTGCAGTGTTTTGTAAAGAGAATTACATGAACTTTGTGTTCAAGATCTGGAAGTCCTCTTGCTAGAAGCGTTTGATTCTGACAAAACCAGGAGTCTGAAGACCTAAGCTAGAAGCTTTTTCCTTTCTTGGTTACCTGGCCTCAGCCCTGACTTCTGTTTCTCACAGCTGTCTCAAAGAAGAGTGATGCTTTCTTTTTTTCTTTAAACATAATGTAGAGGTCTTATTCACACATTTCCTTGCTTTTCATCTGCTAAAACAGCAGATTAAAGGTCTTTCTAATAAGGTGTCTGAAAAAGTGTATGATCAGTCATATTCAAAAGATTACTAATAGAAGTGTGTCACGTCCCACAAAGTGGTCACAGCTCCCCAGAGCTGGGGGCCCAAACTAAATATAAATATTTCTTTTAACAACCCATTTGGTGAGATTAAGCTCAGGAATACTCTGCATGGTACTCTAGGCGTAAGACCATTACCCAGGAGGCTTTCACCAAACACACCTTTACTTAAGACTGAGTAAGATTATAAAGCTTGTCAAAGGAAACACACAACACTATCACTCTCAAAGCAACAGATTACAACTAGCAGAACTTAGCAAAATGGTCCTCTCAAAACAACAGGTTACAACAGGAAAAACTTAGCAAAATTAGAAATTATGGTACCCCTATGTGCTGAGAATAAGGTTAGAGAGAGATGAATAGCAAGACAGAGGTAAAGAAAGAGTGGATAGGAAAGACTCACCACCCTTGGATCCAGCAATGATCTCGGCAGGACGTTGTGGTCCTTGGATGGTGGGTGCGTGCCCTGAGCATTTTGAGCCTGCCTCTTTGATGGCACCTGGCCCTGCCTCTCCTGCCTACTTTGCACAGACTCAGTGTTGGATTCAGGTATGTTCCAGAAATGAGTTGGTGGGGCACGGGGGTCCAGGTGATCACTTGGCCCCCCCCATCCAGGTTGACTGAGCAATGACCTTTATTGTCACGCATGCGCTCAGTCCTTAAACAGGAAAGTGGTCTTTTCAAGATGGCACTGTTCCTCCACGGGGCTCCTCTTACTGGCCACTGCTCCTTATCAAGTAAGGACAGTGTCCCATTCATCAGGGTGGCTGCCAGAGGTGGGGCTCCCCTTGAAAGGACTGTCCATTTTATCAGGGTGGTTACCAAACAAGGGGCTCTCCTTGCAAGAACAGGGTCCAGGTGGTTACCGAATGAGGTCCCCACCCCAGGACAATGTCCAGTTTGTCAGGGCAGCTGTTTTGAGGCAGTCATTCTTTTCAGGACTCTACGCCACCCCGTGGCTCAGACATCTTGATATCTTCAGGAAGATCATCTTCTAGGGTGGTGATCCTAGGGGACAGTGGGAGATAATAGGAGAGAGAGAGAGAGAGACAGGAAATGGCACAGGTGATCATGCACTGTACAATACCTATGTCAATTAACAAGAATATAAAACCTAACAACAAAGTTAGCTCTATTCCTATTAATCATGTTCCCCACCCCATAAGTCCTGAAGATTTTAAGACAGATGATATCCATGAGCTTGACTTCTTCACTCGAGGTTCTTCAATTGACACGGTGGCATTTTATAACATTCCACGGACCTGCTTTTGTCAATCAGTTTCATATTTAAAACCAAGTGATTCTGAAGCATCATCTTTGGGACTTGCTGTACCTGTAAATTTCATTTTTTAAAAGTACATCCAGTCCAATTACTCAAAAGGTGACTCTCACTGGACAGTGTCACCTCTTGGCATGATTGTTGGGAAGAGACTGTAAAGTTAAAAGGACAAGATGGGCGTAAAGAAGGGGTACCTATTTCACACCTTAAGCTGGTAGGATAGGAACGGGCTTGGTGTTAAAAGGTGCCCCTTGTAGGGGATAATGAGTATAAGGCACTCTACATTGTCCCATCAAAGAATTATTGGGGTGTTGCACACAATATCATTATTAAAAATCACGGTAGACCTTATGTTACTTATTGAACATTTCACTACTGCAAGGTTTACCATTAAAACAAGAATCTACACAATAACACGAGAGTGGTATTTACAAGCTATTTTTCATTCATTCAGTACAATCTTAAAAAATGTCACATTAAAATTAAAACAGCATCACAATACTAAATGAAAAAGGGTAATCTACACACAATAGCATCACAATTATATCAACTGAAATTCCCTATGATTATTCTAACTTTGAAGACCTATTTTAGGCTATTTTCACTTTCTTCCAGTTGATAATGGTGGCCACTGTTGATTACAATATTGTTTCATCTTTTCTTTTGTTAGGGTATCCCCTCTAAATTTGTCTCAATGCTTCAGGATGTATCTTAAGGGGGTACAAGGCATATGCTATTTCTTTTCCCTCAAGCACACGGGGCTTCAGCTTCCAAGAGCCTTTAAAAAAGGCTTTTACCCCAGGTCGAGCCTTTAGTGGGCAGCAAGTTGAAAAGCGGTGGCTGGTGAGGCGGCGCTTCCCGAAATGGCGGCAGTTGCGGCGGCCTCGTGCGGTGACTTACTGTCTTCCTCCACAGCGACTTCTTCTTCACCACAAGCAGCAGCTAGTGTGGTAGCTGTGCTTTCTTTATAGGAATTTGGGCACTGAACCTCCGTTTGTGATTGGTGTGCCTTTTGAATCCTCTCACTGATTGGTCCATTTGCACCAATCAAATGTCTAGTTTTTCAGGAGCTTTCCTGAGGTTGCAACAATGTGTCCCTTTTCCCGCCTTTGGGTAATGCCAGTCTTCACTTAGGTCCGCTTTTAGCTCTTCTTTATTAGTGTTGTTTTATTTCCTGATTTGGGGGTCCCTTTTTATCATGAGAATCATAAATTCTATGTTCATGTGGGGCACGTCCTCCACAGGAGGCTCGGCAGTTGGGATCGATAGCCAGAGATTCAGGCATCAATAAGATGACTGGGAGGAAAAACGGTACTCATAATCTCTGGCACTGCCTGTTAATGGCTGTCAAAAGCTGGTATCCCCATAGGGAGGACACTGAATGTCGACCCAGTAGGTGGAACACTGTAGATAGAGGGATTGCTTATCTGAGAGAGATGGCAGTCCAGGAGGTCATCTACGGTAATGGGGACACACCTGAAAGCCCTGATGAGCTGCCATGTAGTAAGCTTATGTTAAAGAAGCTTGCACAGTGTGCTCCTCCTATGTATTCTACCATTTTGGGAGGAAGGGTTTTTGCAGGGGACGGTAAAATACTACCAACTGTTTATGAATTTGTTAACCAGCTAAGGCAGTATGCAGACAATATCTCTAACCCCTTAAATGCCCGTGTCTCAGCTGTGGAAAAAACAGTTGAGGAGTGGAAGACATTAGGTGATAGGGTATCCAGACTGGAGAGGGAGAAAAACAACTATTTCTCTCCTGACTGGAAGCATGTATCAGCCATTAGAAACAGGGGCCCTCCTAGGAGACCAGTTCAGGTTGGGCAGAATCCAACACGAAGGTCTCTATGGTCTACTCTGCTCAACCATGGTGAGGACATGAGCAAATGGGATGGCAAACCCACCGCTGCTCTGCGTGCAAGAGTACGGCAGCTGCAGGGTGGTGCCTCTAGGGCTAATGGTCCCAGGAATGATGACTGCTCTGGTCTCCCAGGAAGCAACTGCTGGTCCAAGCAGGTGGGTGGCAGACTCAAATGTGAGCCCAGCACGCCACACAAACTCCTGTGTCACTTGTGGATGTCATGCTCAACATTAGAGGGGCCCTGCCTCCAGCCAGGTGGAGGAGAGGGATAACCGAGTTTATTGGACAGTGTGGATTCGGTGGCCTGGCACAACAGAACCACAGAGTTATAGAGCCCTGGTGGACACTGGTGCACAGTGCACTTTGACACCATCCAATCACAGAGGGGCAGACTCCATTACCATCTCTGGAGTCACTGGAATGTCTCAAGAATTGACTGTATTGGAGGCTGAAGTTAGCCTGACTGGGAATGATTGGGAGATCCATCGGATAGTAACTGGCCCAGATGCTCCATGCATCCTTCGTATAGACTTTCTCTGGAAAAGGTACTTTGAAGACCCAAAAGGGTATAAATGGGCCTTTGGGGTAGTGGCTGTAAAGACTGAGGGCATTAAACAGCTGTCAACCATGCCTGGTCTCTCCGATGACCCTTCTGTGGTGGGCCTGATGAAGGTGGAGGAACAACAGGTACCAACAGCTTCTACTACAGTACATCGTTGGCGGTACCGCACCAATAGAGACTCCCTGCTCCCCATACATAACCTGATTCATTGACTAGAGAGCCAAGGAGTGATAAGTAAGACTCATTCACCCTTTAACAGCCCTATATGGCCAGTGCAGAAGCCTGATGGGGAATGGAGATTAACTGTGGACTACCGTGGTCTGAATGAAGTCACACCGCCGATGAGCGCTGCAGTTCCAGACATGTTGGAACTTCAATATGAACTGGAATCCAAAGCAGCTAAATGGTATGCCACTATTGACATTGCTAATGCCTTTTTTCTCCATTCCCATAGCAGCAGAGTGCAGACCTCAATTTGCTTTCACCTGGAGAGTGTCCAGTATACCTGGAATCGACTGCCCCAGGGGTGGAAGCACAGCCCTAGCATCTGCCACAGGATGATCCATACTGCACTGGAGAAGGGTGGAGCTCCAGACCATCTGCAATACATTGATGACATCATTGTATGGGGTAATACAGCAGAGGAAGCCTTTGAGAAAGGTAGGGAAGTAATCCACATTTTGTTAGAAGCTGGCTTTGCTATAAAGAGATGCAAGGTCAAGGGGCCAGCCAGAGAGATCCAGTTCCTAGGGGTCAGATGGCAAGATGGGCGGCAACACATACCCATGGATGTGGTCAGTAAAATAGCAACTATGGCTTCACCCACTAACAAGAAAGAGACACAGACCTTCTTAGGCACCATGGGTTTTTGGAGAATGCACATTCCCGGGCATGCTTAGATTGTGAAACCCCTTGTTACGGTTTGGCACTGAGTTGGCAGTCAAACCAATAACAATAACACTCTCGATTCACCCCCGCATCCCTAAGGTAGGGGAAGAGGGAGAAAAATGAGAAAGAGAGGCTTTCTGGGTTGAAAAGTGAAACAGATTGATTTTAATTATTAGTGATAAGGGAATATATATATATTTGCAAAGGGATGTGCAACACCTGACCCCGTCCCTCCTCCCCCAGCGACTCTCACAGCAACTCTTCTCCCTGGTGGCTCCCAGCTGAAGGGGGGAGTGTCCGGGCGCACGGACGGGGCCCTCGGGTGTCGGCTGTGAAGAAAAAAAATGAAGAGAGAGAGCCAAAGAGAGAGCCATAGAAGAGACAGTAAGCAGAAAAGTGAGAGAAGAAAAAAGGAAAATGAAAGGCTTGTCTTCCATGATGTTTTAACCTATACTGAAAGCCAAATAGAGAAAATATTATGAGAAGGGAATATTCTGATTTGCTGATCCTGCCTTCACTCTAATCTGCTGCAGACAGTCAGAAGTGACCTTGGTTGTTATCAGTCCACTGATGCTGCTAAAAGAAGTTCACTGAGAAAAAAAAATAAAAAAAATCAGCACCCTGGCTCAGACTAGGACACCCCTCTATGAAGTCACCCGAAAGAAAAGGAATTTTGCATGGGGCCCTGAACAGCCACAGGCCTTTGAACAGATAAAGCGAGAGATAGTCCATGCAGTGGCTCTGGGACCTGTCCGAACCGGACAGGACATCAAAAACGTGCTCTACACTGCAGCCTCTGGCAAAAGGCACCTGATGAGACGAGAGGTCGCCCCCTAGGATTTTGGAGCCGGCAGTATAAAGGCTCGGAAGCCAATTACACCCCAAGTGGAAAAGAGATATTAGCTGCCTATGAGGGAGTCCGAGCTGCTTCTGAGGTAATTGGTACAGAAGCAACGCTCCTCCTAGCACCTCGACTGCCAGTCCTGGAATGGATGTATAAAGGGAGGGACTCATCCACACACCATGCCACCGATGCCACCTGGATCAAGTGGATGACCTGGGCCTCTTCAGCTTGGAGAAGAGGAGACTGAGGGGTGACCTCATCAAAGTTTACAAATATATTAAGGGGCAGTGTCAGGATGATGGAGCCAGGCTTTTTTCAGTGACGTCCAGTGATAGGACAAGGGGCAATGGGTGCAAATTGGAGCATAGGAGGTTCCATGTAAATATCAGAAAAAACTTCTTTACTGTGAGAGTGACAGAGCACTGGAACAGGCTGCCCAGAGAGGTTGTGGAGTCTCCTTCACTGGAGACATTCAAAACTCGCCTGGACAAGTTCCTGCGTGATGTGCTCTAGGTGACCCTGCTCTGGCAGGGGGGTTGGACTAGATGATCTTTCGAGGTCCCTTCCAGCCCCTAGGATTCTGTGATTCTGTGTCCCTGCCCATGCAGGAGGTTGGAACTAGATTATCTCTGAGGTCCCTTTCAAACCAAACCATTGTATGAATGTGTGTAGTTCTAACCTCAGTGGGAACATAGGCAGTGGTAGAACAAACAAGCTATTGAGGGTCCCAGGCAGAACACTGAATTGGGAGAAGTTAATGAAAAACAGTGCAAGAGAACACAAGTCACAAGTCATTTTCCATAACAAGGGAAAGCCTACCATTAACTTTGAAGTGCATCATTGCTGTTTACCAGGGGTGGAAAATATCTGCGAGCCCTCCTATGTCGTATCTAATAATGAACTTCAGATAATCCTTTAGAATTTCATCTACCGTTCCACAGGACTTGTTGGTCTCTCTCCTCAGTTACTCAGATATTTCTCAAAGACCTATTTGCTTGAAATGTTCTCTGTTCTCTCCCTGCCTAAAAATGTCTCACAGTCTTTCCTGTAAATCTGTAGCAATAAAACTGTTTAATTCCACAGTTCCTGCAGGAGTCTGTGAGCATCTGTGTCAGGTACTGGGCACGTTTGACTTTCAGTGGAGATGTTTGGTTCAGCAGTGACAAACTTTGCCTTGTGCTACTGTGGCTGGACTGCAGGTTTTACCTGTGTCAATCAGGTAACATAGTGCTAGATCAGTTACACTTGCATAACAGTGACTACAGAGCAGTTTTTCTCCCTCTTTTTCCATCTGAATTTGGGTGGTTATTTCCCTCTCCTTTTCTTTTCCTCCTTCCTTGAACTTTTTTTTTTCTTTTGCTCTCTCCCTTTTTCTTGCCTTGCCTTCCACCTTCCTCTTGATTTCTCCTTGACTTGACTTAATCTCTATAATAATGTTCACTTTTCTTCTCTGAAAAAGTAGGCAAGGGGATTTGATACTGTAGAGAAGGGGCTGTACATTGGTTTGCATGTGCTGCCTCGTTCTGCATATGCAGCATTCTCCACTTCCCAGCAGCAGGGAGCAGATCCAGAGCTGTGGTAGCTGCTCTTCTTGCTGCTGTGTGAGCATAAGATGACTGATAGGGGATCTGCCTTCTGCGACTTCCAAATCACATGGGAAGACTTTCTTCATCGTGCCTAGAATAAAACCATAAGAGCGATAGTGTCATTTACACTGCAGAGGCACATGACAGATCTCTTAGGATAGGCTCTTCTTTAGTTTCTGCTTACTTATCCCTCCCAATAGAAATGCAGAAATGCTAGCCCTTTTAACCCAACACAAAAAAAATAAAATTAAAAGGTGTGAATCTAATTATTGTCTTGAACAAATGTGAATTTCTGCAGGGGACAAAACTAACCTGGCAGGAACTGGAATGGTATGATTTACATAGAACAAAACCATTGTTACATTTAGTTTTGGAGAAGCCGATGGCAACATACCATTCTAGAGTACATGTATGTGTTTCTGCAGTTTTTGCATATTGACTTTTCAGATAAATCAACAGATACTTACGATACTTTGCACATTGAAAGGTGGCATTTTATGCTAGAAGACTTGAATGTGTAGACTTTCCTTTTTCTAAGTTACTTGTTAATTGTGGCCATAAATACAGATTGAGCAGAAGCTGGGTGAATAGAATCATGTAATACATTCCAGAAAATCCATATTTTAAAATGCAATAAACTGGAATTTCTCAGTTTTTTTCCCCTTTCTTTTTTGCTTATTTTGGGTGTTATATTGCCTCTTGCATGCTACAGAAAAAATCCAAGGAGAACCAGTGCTTCACATTTGCCACTCAGTCTTTCACAGTTAAATGGTCTGCAGACAATGCTGTTACAGGCAGTCTTTCAGATGGACCTTTAGATGTAGCTGGGAAAGATGATTGTTCAGTGCACTGGAGTTCAGAGGAGGTTTTGTTTGTCTCAGTACTTTTGACATGCTGCATACATTGACAGCAAATCTTCTTGAGGCTTCTGCGTGTTTAATAATTTTCTTCTTTCAAAAACTAAATGGTAGATGTTACCAAGTATGCATTTTGCAGTAGTGCAGTACCGTAAAATACACCCTCCTTTGCTGTAAGTTGTGTGTAATGAGGAGGAAGATGACTGGCTGATAAGGAAGAAATATGGCAGAGAAGAGAGTTGCTTTTTTTCTCTTTATTAAATAGCATGGCACCAGTTTTCTCACTGGGAAACAACTACCCTTGGGAATTACCTAGGTGTCTTGCCCTAAATCTTTAAAGATTCCATTTCAATGAGTCTGAAAAGGTATTTTGTGTATAAGGTCTGTTTTAATGTGTTGTTACATTATATGTCTGAAGTAATATAAAATAATTCTGTGCTCAAAAAAAAATATAATATACATAATGTATATAATGTGTATAAGGTTAGCTGTTGAAATGCAAATTAATTAAGCAAGGCTGCTGATCTGCTGCTTTCATTAGCTTACTACTCTGCATCCATTTAACTTGTAGAAGGGAGAGTTCAAGATGCTGTCACAGAAGGAGACACCTCAGTCTCACTGTGAAGGACAGCAGGGAAGGGTCTGCCCTCTATCCTGTCCCCCACTGTAGCTCCAATGCTACAGACCTGGCCTAGTCTTCAGAGAGCAGGTGTTATTACTACAGCCTGCACATACGTATAATGCAGAAATGTATAAGTGGGAGTTTTAGCTACTGTTCTCTACTGTTCCTTGTGGGCAGATTAATGATGCTGGACCAAACCATGATGAAGGAAACTGGCCAGGGTTGGAGGAGAGAAAGTTTTTTCACATGAAAGGCAATACTGGCACAAAAATAAAAGAGGATTAATTGGGGAAAAGCTAGGAAGCACTCCCTAATCAGAGCAGCAGATTCAGAAAAAATTTGCAAGATTAATGGTGAAGTGTTTTTAAGACAGATCTTGATCAGTTTATGAACCAAACTAATATTTCATGTATGTGGGAGCTGAAAGTCAGAGTTGGGAGGGCCCTGAATTATTTTTTTTCTTTGTGCTTTCAGTGCAAAGGTTTTAAGACTGAGGTGTCCTTTTAAAATTTCCAAACTGTGCACACATTATAAAATTTTGTTGGAGGGAATTGTTGCAATTTCTATTTGGATTTGATTACAGTGCAGGTGTATGGTTTATGATAGTGTTGATGGATATATACTAATTGTGCAGAACTTGAAACCATGAACATAAGGCCATGACAATTTTCATAATGAATACACGAAACACTATAACCAGTGTTTAAACAGAAACAATTTTAATATCTTATCCATGGTAGCACTATCATAAGAGGAGGAATGAAGGAGAGAACACACTGTGGTTTGGGTGTTGTTTTGTATTTTAACATAGTTTTCTCAGTAGACCCTCTCTAGCCTCAGAAGCGTAAATTTGCTTTTTCTATTTGGCTGTGTGGGATCTGAGAGCTTTTGAATAGTGCTGAAGCAAGGCATGGTTGTGAAAGTTAGCACTTGCTGATGGCATCTGTACCCATTTTTAAAAATTGTATTTAAAACTTCTTTGTCTTTTGGCTACATGTCTAAATGCAGCATGGATGTGGGAAGGAAGGGGTTTCCTATTTGCAAGAAAAATGGTTTCTGGTATCATTGGCAGATGATAGGGCATGTGGACAGGATGCATGTGGAGTTACAGGGGTAATGACAAATCAGCTGCCTTGAAGGGTCCTTGCCAAATCACAGCCCTGGTTTGCCTGGTCTCTAAGAGGAACCTGATTTGCCAGGCTTGAAACTTGAGCCTGAAATCAACGGAAGCATTGAAATAACTTGCAGTCAACAGCCAGACCAATTCCAGAGACAGCAAGGGACATTCAAAGGGACCTGGAGAGAGAAGACCATTCACTTACTTTATTCCTGAAGTCACCAGATATACTGTGTTTGAATGCTCTGCCTGAGTCAGAGCTGATTTCTAGTGTAAATGAGCCCTCTGCAATCCTCCTGACCTCAGCTGCTTCATTGGCACCAGTGACAGTGAGAGACACCACCTTTGATGGAAGAGTTGTGTATTTAGCTTGCACTATCAGGGAATAAACATTGCTCCAGGATGGGAACTAGTCCATATTTGAACCAGTCCATATGGATTTAATGATGACACAGAAGTGAAAACAGAGTAACACCTTCCCTCCCCTCTCCCTGACTGTTTTTTAATGCATCTCTGAATCAGAGGTGATTAAGAAACTCCAATGAAGTGCTTTCCTGAGATAAAACTTTGATCTACATTAACAGGAAATTAAATAAAAGACAAGACAGAGAGGACACTTACAGTAAAATTTCTTCCTAGTTAAGTTTGCTTTTCTGCAAAGATTTTGCTACACTTTGGAGCCTTATTCTACTGCAGCTGGAGTTGGACATGAGTAAAAGCTGTACCCACAAGTTCTACAAGTGCATGAGGTCTTGTTGGAGATGTGAAGGTTGGGGACAAGCTTGGCTATAGCAACCACAAAATGGTGGAGTTTATTGTTTTGCGTGGAAGAAGTAGAGGAATAGGTAAGATCACAACACTGGACTTCAGGAAAGAAAAATTTAGCTCTTCAAAGATCTACTTGGTGAATACTATGGATCAGGGCCCTGGAAAGTATAGATGTCCATGAGACCTGGGCAAATTTCAAACTCTGCTTCCTCCAAGCTCATTCCTTTGAGGAAGAAATCAAGCAGAGGAGGTAGGAGACATGCATGTATGAGTAAGGGTCTTCTGGAAAAAATTAAATGGAAGAAGGAAATTTACAGAATGTGGAAACAGGAATGGCCACTTGGGAGGAATATAAAAACATAGTCAGAGAATGCAGGAATGCAACAATGAAAGCTAAGGCCCACCTGGAATTAAATCTGGTGAGGGATATCAAGGACAGCAAGAAGGATTTATTTATTAGCACATCAATTAAAAAGGAAGACTAGGGGAAATGTAAGCCCACTGATGAATGAGGTGGATGCCTTAGTGGCTGAAGACAAGAGTATGCTCACAAGGGCATGCAACAATAGGGCAAGGTGTAATGGTTTTCAGCTAGAGAAGGGTAGATTTACGTTGGACATTAGCAAAAAGTTCTTTAATATGAGGGTGGTGGATCACTGGAACGGCTTGCCTAGAGAGGTGGTGGAAGCCCTGGAGACATTCAACATCAGGCTTGATGGGGCACTGAGCAATCTGTCTAGCTGGAGATGTCCCTGCATATTGTAGGGGGGTTGGATTAGGTGACCTTTAAAGGTCCCTTCAAACCCAGGACATTCTATGATTCTATGATTCTAAAATGCAGAGAACGGGGAGTTATTGGATACCTTCCTTGCTTGAGTCTTCACTGCTAAAGCTGACCCTCTTGAATCCTTGACCCTGGAGGTAGGAGATAAGGTCAGGAGAGAGGAAGACTTTCGCTCAGTAGAAGAGGACCAGGTTAAAGGCCACTTAGTCAAACTGGACATCCATAAATCCATAGGCCCTGATGGGATGCATCCACAAGTGCTGAGAAACCTGGCATATGTTATTGCTGGACCACTCTCCATCATCTTTGAGAGGTCATGGAGAACAGGAGAGGTGCCTGAGAACTGGAGAAGGGCCAATGTCACTCTAATCTTCAAAAAGGGCAGGAAGGAGGACGCAGAAAACTACAGGCCAGTTAGTCTCACCTCCATCCCTGGTAAAGTGTTGGAACAAATAATTCTGGACATAATCTAAAAACATATGAAAACAAAGAAAGTTATTGGGAGAAGTCGGCATGGATTCACCAAAGGGAAATAATGCTTGACCAACCTGATTAATAGAATCATAGAATCATAGAATGGTTAAGGTTGGAAGGGACCTTAAAGATCATCAGTTTCCAACCTCCCTGCTATAAGCAAGGACACCTCACACTAGACCAGGCTGAACAAAGCCTCATCCAACCTGGCCTTGAACACCTCCAGGGAGGGGGCTCCCACGACCTTCCTTGGCAACCTATTCCACCACCTTACTGCCCTAATGGGGACGAACTTCTTCATGCCTAACCTAAGTCTATCATCCTTCAGTTTAAAACCATTTCCCTTTGTCTTGTCACTACAATTTCTGGTGAAAAGCCCCTCCCCAGCTTTCCTATAGGCCCCCTTCAGGTACCAGAAGGCCGCTATAAGGTCTCCTTACAGCCTTCTCTTCTCCAGGCTGAAATAGCCCTAACTGCCTCAGCCTGTCTTCATAGCAGAGGTGCTCCAGCCCTTAGATCATCTTGATGGCCCTTCTCTGGACCCTCTCCAACAGCTGCATGTCTTTCCTGTGCTGAGGGCTCCAGAGCTGTACACAGTACTCCAGGTGGGGTCTCACAAGAGCAGAGTAGAAGGGCAGAATCCCCTCCCTGGCCTTGCTGGCCACACTGCTTTTGATGCAGTTGACACGGTCCAACAGCTGCAGTAGCGGGCCACTGACAGTCAGGATGCTTCCACGACTTCCTCTCTTATTGACAGGGATTCTCAGGGACCGAGGGCTGCGCGCAGCGTTCGCCTCGCACAGAGGAACAGCCACTTGGGGACTGTATTTTAGAGCGGAAAGAAAGATGCCGCCCTCACCACGCCCACAAATTGTTACTGACACCAAATTAAATTTACCAATTAACCGGTTTATTAAGGGAAAAGCCAAACTAAGGCACAAGGGTTCAGGAAAGGTAGACTGATGGATATACCAGGGAAAAGTAATTTGCCCTTTTTAAACGCACACTCCGAGGGAGGGGTGCAAGGATCAATGGAGTAAAAGGGAGGAGGACGAGCCCGACGAAAATACTCTTTCAGAGGTTGTGACATGTGTGTGAGTATGAGGACAGGGACCGCGGTGAGGCCAGGGATTTAAGGGATAGGGTGCACGGTTTTGTTACCCTCCCATGAGGACTCGGTGTGAGTTTGCAGCTCCTTTTCCAGCAAGCAGGCTCACGATGGGGGGGGCAGCTTCCCAGCAGCAGGCGCTCCGGTAGCGACGGCAGCCGTAGCAGCGGTGACCCCAGCAGAGTCCAGCCTCTCTGGCGGTGGCTTCCCCGGCAGTGGTGGCTTCCCGGTAGCGGGGCTTCCGATAGCGGCGGCGGTGTCCCGGCAGCGGGCAGGTCCTGGTCGGGCAGTAGCGGCGGCGGTGTCCCGGCAGCAGCAGGTGGCTTCTCCGGTGGCGGTATCCCAGCAGCAGAACGGCAGGCAGGCAGCTCCCCAGCGCGGGGCCAGGTAGGTCATTCGCGGGTGGCATCCAGAGTAGGCTGCGCAGGACCAGCAAAAGTTGTTGCCTTTTATATTCCAGGGACCCCTGTTTTACTTAGTGTCACTGTTCAAGTTTGTGCCGTGATGCATTCTTCTTATTAACAATAACGCCCAAAGCCAATGAGCATTCATGGGTCCAAAGCCAAGGCAGGCATTGTTAGGCCAGTCCACAACCTTTTGTTCATTTTACTGCCTTTGTATCACAACCTTTGTATTCCTTTTCTTGCCTTTGGCCCTATCAGTAGAACAGACAGGCCTTTTCTTGTCCATCCTTGAGTAATCAGCAAAAGTAACCTCTGCTGGCTTAAAAGGCATTTTATTTAATCTTATGTGGCGGGAGAAGATGGACTGTTCTCCACAAAAAGGATACAACTACGGCAATTTCAAGTTTTTACCCATATACAGCTTGTTTATAGTCAAAACTATATGAAAAGACTGAATTTTACTTGACATTGGGATTGAAACCAAACTGCTCCCTTTCTTAGAAAGCCTCAATGGTTGATTTCACATTTGAAGCAGAATTAAACTAGTTTTTTATATAAATAATAATTTTCAGATTTAGTTGTTGGATCTGATCTTGCCAAGTGTGCTGCATGCAGATTTTCCACCAGTGGAGGTACAGCAAGCCATCTAGGTTTTAATTTTCAGGCCCTCCCAGGTCCTCCCAATGCTTCCAAAATAAGACACATTCCTGTATCTCTCACCTTTAGGGCTCATCTCAGAGGTGTCTTCAGAGCACACCTCCTCAGTAAGCCTCATCCAAAGCACAGCCAGGGACACAACTTCTCTCATGTTGCCACAGCATGGCCCAGTGTCACCCACTAGCCAATGCCCTGGCATTTCCTTATGAAACCTACCCTGATTTCAGTCTGAGGGCTGGGTCTCCCACACTGTGGGGCAGCCAGCATCTCTCCCCAGCTGTGGACATTCGGAAACGAAGTCACCAAGGCTCAAAAATCACAGCCTGTTTCACACAGGAGTGTTCACTGGGCTTAAAATCAAGCCAGCACAAAGCCCAGGGTAAGAAGAGAGGAATATTTTCAGTGTGCTCCTTTCCAAAGTTAGTATTTAGAGCAGCTCTTTCATTTTAAGTCACAGCAAGTGCACTGTCCAAATGCCCTGTTGTGAACAGGGCAATATTTTCCTCCTCTCCAGAGTACAAAGCCCTCACTTGGTATTAACAATAAATGGAGAGGACAGCAAGAACTTCTATCACAGCAAGCTAGAAGCTATTTAGAGTACTTCCTCACAAACAGGTGACCCACACACTTCAAGCATACTTGGATCAGCAGCAACAGACCCAAACCCAAAACCTCTTTTTTGTTTTTCTAAATAGAACAGCTTCTCAGCTATTTCCCTGAGACACTGCTATCCCAGCAGGGTTTCTTACAGCACTGTACAGGACAGACAATTTTGCTTTCTTGCCATGATGTATATAGCAGAATTATCGTTTGATCACAGAATCACAGAATCATCAGGGCTGGAAAAGAGCTTCAAGATCATCAACTCCATCCATCCACCCTACAACCCCTAACCACTAAACCATCTCATGAAACACCACTTCTAGCTGTTCTTTGAACACCTTCAGGGATGGTGCCTCCACCACCTCCCTGGGCAGCCTGTTCTGATGCCTCACAACTCTTCTGTGGAAGATTTTCTTGCAGAGCATGGGCATGTGAGCAATCCAGACTTTGGTATAAAAGCTTAATTGTGCTATAGAGACTTTAGCTTGACTACTGTTATCTCAAGGCCGACGGAGGGATAATTATAGCTGGGAAAGAAGAAAGCTAGCAGAAGAGGAATAACTCCCACCTGCAGAAGAAGGAACGAGATACCAAAGGTGCTGAGATCATGCTATGTAAGGACTTTGTGTGCTTAGGGCTAGTAGCCACTCATGTATTAGAAGCAGGCATATGGACAGTAGCAGTGCACTAATCAGACTGAAGCATTATTCGTGTGGACAAAAGCATTTAACCAATAATGGGGGGGCTTACTGTGTGTGTACCGGGCAATGAGGTACATAGCAAGGCATTTGTTTACAATAAACGGCTTTCGCTTGATCACATTGGTCATGGTGCATTAGTCCGAGCTCTCGCCGCAACACTCTTTCTGTGAAGAAATTTTTCATAATATCCAATCTGAACCTCCCCTGTCACAACTTGACCCCATTTCCTCCTGTCCTATCACTAGTCACTAGGGAGAAGAGGCCAACACCCACCTCACTACAGCCTCCTCTCAGGTACTTGTAGAGAGCAATGAGGTCTCCTCTCAGCCTCCTCTTCTCCAGGCTGAACAGCCCCAGCTCCCTCAGCCTCTCCTCATAGGGTCAGTTCTCAAGACCCCTAATCAGCCTAGTTGCCCTTCTCTGCACCCTCTCCAGCACCTCGATGTCCTTCTTATACTGCAGTGCCCAAAACTGCACACAGTGCTCGTGGTGCTGCCTCACCAAGGGCGAGTATAAGGACAGGATCACCTCCCTGGTCCTGCTGGTCACAGTATTCCTGATGCAGGCCAAGATTCTGTTGGCCTTTGTGGCCACCTGGGCACACTGCTGACTCATATTCAGCTGGCTGTCAATCAAGACAGCCAGGTCCCTCTCTGCTGGGCAGCTCTCCAGCCACTCCTCCCCAAGCCTGCAGTGCTGCTGGGGGTTGTTGTGGCCAAAGTGCAGGACCTGAAGTTTGTCCTTATTGAAACTCATACAATTGGCCTTGGCCCCTTCGTCAATCCTGTCCAGATCCCTTTGCAGAGCCTCCCTGCCCTCGAGCAGATTGACACTCCCACCCAACTTAGTGTCATCTGCAAGCTTGCTGAGGGTGCACTCTATCCCCTCATCCAAATCATCAATGAAGATGTTAAATAGGAGCGGCCCCAGCACTGAGCTCTGGGGAACACCACTCATGACCGACCACCAACTGGATTTAACTCCACTGAACACAACTCTTTGGACTCAGCCATCCAACCAGTTTTTGATCTAGCAGGGATGGCCTGCTCTTGCACCTTCAAGACTTCCTTCTTGAAGAGTGTCCAGCCTTCCTGGACTCCTATACCCTTCAGAACAGATTCCCGAGGAATTCTGACAATCAGGGTGTTGAACAAGGTGAAGTTTGCCTTTCAGAAGTTCAGGGTGGCAGTTTTGCTGCCCCACCCTGGCATCTCTAAGAATAGAGAACTCTAACCATTTGTGGTTGCTGTGCCCAAGACGGCCTCCAGCTGTCACATTTCCTACCAGTCCTTCCCTGTTCACAAAGAGCAGGTCTAGCAGGGCACCTTGCCTGGTTGGTTCACTCACCAGTTGTGTCTTGGACACATTCCAGGAACCTCTGGGACTGTTCCCTCTCTGCTCTGTTGTAGCTCCAGCAGACATCAGGGAAGTTGAAGTCCCCCACAAGAGCAAGGTCGAACGATGGTGAAATTTCACCCAGGTAGTTACAGAACAGTTCATCCACCTCAGTGCCCTGGTTGGGAGGTCTGTAGCAGACTCTCACAGCAATATCAGCCTTGTTGGCCTTGCCCCTAATCCTGATCCAAATGCTGTCTACCTTGTCATCATTATAGTCCAGTTCTAGACATTCATAACAATTCCTAATATTCAAGGCCACCCCACTGCCTCTCCTTCCTTGTCTGCCTCTCCTGAAGAGCTGGTAGGCATCAACTGTGGCACTCCAGCCATGTGGTATCCCACCACGTTTCTGTGATAGCCGCTACGTCAGTTTCCTGCTGCATCATGGCTTCCAGCTCATCCTCCATGCGTTGGTATAGATGCACTTCAGATGGGTTAATGATCTTGACACCTTTTTGTGGGCACAGACCCTGCCTGACCCTTCTACAGGCTCAATTTTATCCCCTTCCCCCCCTTCAAATCTAGTTTAAAGCCCTGCAATGAGTTCCACTAACTCCTGCTCCAGGATCCTTTTCCCTCTCTGGATCAGCTGCATTCCATTTGTTGTCAGCAGGGCTGGTATCTTGTATAGATATCTACTTCTGCCAGCTCTCCCTCAGACTCAGCATCGCTGTAAATCTTAGGATGCCTTTTTTTTTTTTTCTTTCCTAATGGCAATAATATTTAAGGAGGAAAACTGAAAAATCCCTGCAGTTGGGAAGCAGTTGGGCAGCTTTAAAGAGGCTGTTGCCCATGGCTGCCTTTTCCTGCAGTAGATGAAATTTCAGATACAAGTGATGTTTTTAATAGTCCCAAACACAGAGTTTCAATTTTTACTTGTACAAGTTAGCATGTTTCTCATCTCTACTTTTCCTTTATAGGAAAGTAGGTTTACCTTGTATTCCAGGATAGAAAATAATTCCCATTGAACTTGGGTCTAAGCACTTGTCTTTTGATACCATCAGATTCACTCTTCATGCAGGCATTTAGATGAGACCCCTGGCATAACAAATTCATTTTTCTGACAATTGTTCAGCATATCATGGTAACCAAATATGAGGTTTCCTGGACAAGCTGACCAGTGGAGAGTTATCCACAGACACCCCTAAAACTCACCAGCTCCCATCCCCTCTAATAACACTTGTACATAAAGAGCCTGCAGAGTAGGGGCTGGATATGACACAATAACCTCCTCCTTGTAACCACCCAACAGACCTAAAACTATGTCCAGGGCAAGGAACCTTTGAAACTGTTTGATCTTCTAAAACATCCTGAGCTAATCCAGGCAGGAAAAGAGCTCCTGACATCTATGCTCCCTTTTTTTCATTTTTTGGAAAGTCAGTCCTTTCAAAAGAGTATGCCAGCCTCCGATTGCCAACCTTTCAATACAGGGCATACAAAGAAATTTTAAATACGAGGCAGTGCACACCAAGTGCCTTAGGGTGGAGCTCCCGACACTTCATACTCTGGCCCCAGGAATTCGAATTTTTTCTGTGTTGCAGGAGAGCTGCAGAGGCTGGTTGAAAGAAGCAGACAGGCAAGGCTGTTCCTTGGATAGGGGTAGAGAGATAAGGGCAGCCCCAGCTGCTCTCCCAGTATAAGCATCCCACAGGTGTTTACACTGAATGGTCCTTGGAGTAAAACACACTAATATTAAACATTCCTGGGGCACTCGGTAGGCCTCAAGGTGAATCAGTCCTCCAGCAATCACCAACATGCCTCTCTGGAGGCCTAGATACAAACACTTCCATTCTCATACCCTATGAAGCTTTTATTTTTACAATAGAGGGAGGGACATGGGAAGAAAAGTCCTTGCCAGGCAGCGGAGGACTTGGCTTTTTCAGCCACCTTGGCTGCATGGGAAGCTTCAGCAATGCCTTCTGAACAAAGTGAATCACAACTCCCTGCAGACCTGATTCCAGCTTTGGCTACTGAACTGGGGAGAGCACCAAGCCACATCCTGAGGCTCCCAAATCAAGACACATGTGCAAGACACTTGGCTACCATGGAGGCAGCACTGGCACCTCCTCCAGCAGGGCTCAACCTGCTCCTTCAACAATCCATGTCCATAGCCATGGTGCAGCAGCCAGCACATCACTGTCTTGGACCTTGGTGCCTCCAGCCCAGTATCCTGCATCCTTTCATACATCTGTCCCACTCTACTCTGAGCTGACAAGCATTACCTGAAAGCAGTTCATGAAAGATTACTTTGGAAAGCACAAACAATATATGCCACAATCTATTACTCAGGAGTTACTAGGTTTTTTGCTAGAACTCCTTTAATTACAAGATCACTGTGAAATACAAGACTTAATTTAAAACTAGGAAATGGGAAAATCCATTCAGCCTTTCAACTTCTCTGCAGTTTCTTCATGATCCACTTGTAAGCAGTACTTGCTTTGCAGTCTGATGTTGATCTACACTGTTTTACAGGAGCTTATAATGGGGGAGTGGAGAATAGTTCATTAAGGGTATGTTTCAGAAAAAAAAATTGTGCCATACAACTGCAGAAAAGCCAAAGTCTAGACAGTTTTACACTCAGCTATTCAATATCACAGAGGTAACACTAGACTTCTGGATCTTACCTTTTATACAGTGTTACCACTATGCATAATGCCCATGAAGCATTTTAAGCCCTGATGGTTATCTGCAAACACACCATACATCTCTTAAAGCCTGATTTCAACATCCAGTCCTGACTGGGAGGGGGGCTGGGAGTTCAGTCTGTGTCAGAGGTGCTCACAGCACTGCCTGATGGGCAGGAGCCTTTCTCCTCTCTTCTTCCTTTCAGCATCTTCTTGTCAGACGAAGGCAATGCAAACACCCAGCTCAAAAGCTTCAGTCACAGCTGGGTGGGGGAGGATGTCCCTGCACCCATTGTGAGACCCTGGCACCCCAAGACTGGCAGCTTGATGGCTTCTGACACACCTCAGGGTCAGGTGCTACCCACTGTCCTCAGCCCTGCCTGCAGCATCTCTACCTGCCCCTGGACTTCACCCCTAAAATGAAGAGCCTTATGGAGAGCAAAGTGAATGTTCCCCTCCATCTCCAGTTTACACTTCACAGGACAGATGGTGAAGCCAGACTTGAAGCAACAGAATCAAAGAGCCAATATTTTATTATTTGAACCAAGCACTTGATTTTTGTGGGGAAAAAAACCTTACAGTCTTGTAATTGCCTTCTTTCACAATAAAAGTAGTATTGACTCTCCAAGATATCTTGAAACACTCCTACTATGAAGTTAATGATAGCTTACATGCCAAAAACATACTTCCTAAAACTTTCTGAGGCAAGGAAATTTTGACAAACCTCAAAAATCAGAACATAGCCTGTCTTTGTTTTATTCTTGGTTATTATTAATATTCCTCAGCCACAGGGCTATCAAAGTCTTTGGCAGCAATAGGTGCAATTTAGCTGCTCCTTAGAGATGACTTCTGAGAATGTATAATCAATTTTATAAATGAGCAACAGGTCTGCACAGCAAGGTGCACTCTGCATTTCACCAAATGGATAATGAAGTGCATATACTCTGCATTAGAAGAAGATTGCCATTCTTCTTAGAAACTGTTTAGAGTTTATTTCACTAGGACCTCATTTTTTTCACATTAAAAGACAGACTAATGCCTGGTTGTTGCTTAATGTACCCAACTTCTACCCACAGTACTTGTGCCCAGGCACCAACAGACAGCATGTCTAGGAAGTGGCTCCTAGCTATGCGCCATGGTCAGGTGCTGGAGTCAGAAGCAGCTCATGTAAGTCTGCTCAGACCCTGTGGTCCTTTTACTGTCCCAAAAAATTAATAACCTTAGCAAAATGGCAAGTATTATTTTTATACTGAACAAAAGTATTTCACTGCGGGAGCAGAAAAACAAATCCCAATGCCATGTCTATTTCTCTCAAACTTAGTGATCTCTGTGATCCAGAATGAAAGTTTGCTTAGGCCCAAAGGCATTTTGTTCCCTTTCCACTGGTCTTCTAGTCTATAATGTGATTTCACAGGTCTCTGTGTGGAAATGATTTGTGACTCTCATATTCCCATTGAGAATAACCAATCTATTATATAGCCTCCATCAAAAGCTACTCTGTGGCTGGCCTTTTGAGGTCAGATAGGGTACTGTAATGCTTCAAATGGGTTGCATGTCATACCTACATTTCTTGTGGTTTCTCAAAATCACAGAAAGTGAGCAGAAAGGAAAAGAAGAAAATGTGGAAACTATGACATGGAACATCCACCTCCTTTACAGGAGCACATTCACACTCAGGTGTACATTTTCTTCTGACAACACAGTCTCTGAATAAATCTCACTTCAGCTGCCCTCCTTCTTGCCCTAGGACATATTGTACTTTCCCCACCAAATGCGAGGAAGCCTTTCCTGAGGTTCCTGGGTGTGCCTGAGGAGATTACACTGGCATTTACATTTCGATTTCTTATTACCAGATGTGTTCAGAAGAGAGGAAAGGAACAAGAGTGGCATCATTGCTCAGGTCTGCCACAATTATGTCTGTGGTTTTGTTTTTTATGATAATGTTGGTTTCATTTAGGAGAGAGTTGTGGCAAGAGTCATAGAGGCTGTGTAGACTATATTCAGCAACAGCATAAACTAGGAGAAAAAGTGCACCTGTGGGAGCATACAGAAATACTGCTAGGATTCACGCTCCGTGTGTGCTGCGGAAATTCAACACACAGCTGTAAGCCTCATGACATTGCTCTAGGTCTACTCTGTCCTCGCCCTTTTTAATGAGTTCAGCAAAACACCAATAATCCTCTCTGCAGAGGTTTTCACACACAGCTACCTTTTTTTTTTGTCATTTCAAGCCTCTGATGCTTGAGAGATGCAAAATTAAATGCAGCACTCAACAGTCGTATTAAATCATTGTTCATATTGTGACTTCCCTCTTTTCACTATGTGGGATGTGATGAAGTCAGTGAATACCTGGAGCATCCCATCTGTATTTAAGAAAAGACCATGCAGAGATCTTGGCACCTAGTTCTGTTTCCAGCACCAAGGCGACAGATTGCAACACCGAGTGGAATAACAATGTCTTTTTCAGCTGTCCCCAACACTTGAGCAGCCACCAAGTTATGCAGTTAAGGATTCTGGCTGTTGCCAAATGCCAGCAAGACTCTGCTGGAAACAGAGCTTTATGCTGCTGAGATACTTACAGCTGTAACCCTAAGCAAGCAATGGCAGCTGTCGTAGTGGCAGTTCACATACTGGCAATGACCATCACTGCAGCACTGCCCTCCAGCTGGCAGCCATCCCAGATGGCATAGCCAAACAGGGGTAAAAGTGCCTGCTTTTTATCTCTGTGCAACCCTTCTCTTCCTCTTGCCCTAGGTGTGAAGAAGACAAGGGACATGGAATCAGAACATGGGCTTTATCCGCTGCTCCTCTCATAAGGCACCAGAACTCAGTTCTAGATGTTCACGGCAATGCTTGGATCTCTTTTGCCTTCTTGTACTGAAAGCAAAACACAGAGGTCGTGATCAGTGCAGTGGGTAGCCTCTTCACTTCTTCATTCTGCTTCTCAATTATTCAGCTGTACTTGCCTTCTGTTCTCAGATCACCTACCAATAGCTGCTCATTTATCGTTCTCGCTGACAGCAGTTGATGTCATGAACAGAAGAGTTTGTAGCCCCCCATATTTTTCTCCAACTGTGTAAATGCAGCTACTCACACACAAAAAAAAAAATATCTGAAAATACGTTAAATATTCAGACATTTGAGATGTTTACTGTTTTCACTTGTTCTGAAGAAGGACCCATTAAATGCCTACAGTTGTTTATTTGTCCATCAATGCAAATTCTGAAAAGGAAAATACAGCCACCAACTTTCAGAGGTTTGGAGAGTTTTAAAGTGTAACTTTATTTTTACAAGTGAATGAAGAAGCCTATAGACAGGCAGCCTTGGCACAAAGACAGCTTTAAAGAAAAAGGTCTGGTAGTGTAAGAAATCTGCAGTGCATGGCCAAGCTGTGCACCATGCAGGACTGTGAGCCATGGGTTGTCTTTTAAGAGCTGCTGCTCAAAGCCATTTTCCATCTGCACAGCTGGTCTGTGTTGTAGAGATGGCAGGGCAGAGGAGAGGAAAACACATGTGGCATCTTCCTCCCTAAGGCAAGCCCTTAAGCCCTGTGACAGCTTATTATTTCTGTTTGAGATAAATCCTACTTACACAGAGCATGGCTGTCATCTTGCTTCATGTCCAGTTTCTTAAAAAGGCATAGAGCAAGTTATTAATAGATGTGAGCAAGAGGACACAGAGGTTCTCTAATACTTTTCTGTCCAAAATCTAACATTTTAAATCAAGCTCAGATGATTGAAACATACTTCAGTGACACTGAGCATGGATGTGGGGAAAAAAGTGTAACAATATGATTATTTTTTTTTAAATTCAATAATAGTATCTTGTACTTCCTGCCTTAATTAAGTTAATCCTGAACGGCACTGTTACTAGCAGTATCCAACCAAATGGTGATGCCACTGGACCAGCAGTGCACATCAAATCAAGGTAACTGATGGCAGAGGCTTTACCTTGGCTTGCCCCAAGCAGGATGGCCCAGGCTCTTGCTAGCCAGACCTCTGCCTGAGGGCTGCTCAGGGCCCTGGGAGGAAAGACCAGCCTGCAGGGCAGGGGTGGGGTTTGCAGGCAGACAGCTACAGCCCATAACGGCCACCCTGGCTCAGAGCTATGAGGTGGCCACCTGCTCTCCAGACAGTCTGGCTTTGTCCATTGAGCTCCATCACAGAGTCACAGAATTGAATCACAGAACTGTCAGAGATGGAAGGGACCTCTAAAGATCCTCTAGTCCAACTCCCCTGCTAAAGCAGGATCCTCGAGAGCACATTACTTGGGACTGCATCCAGGCGGGTCTTTAGTATCTCCAGAGAAGGGGAGTCCACAATCTCCCTGGGCAGCCTGTTCCAGTGCCTTGTCACCTTCACACTAAAGTTTTTCCTCATATTTAAATGCAACCTCCTATGTTCCAGCTTGTGCCTGTTGCCCCTCGTCCTATCACTGGGAACTACTGAAAAGTGTCTGGCTCCATCCTCTTTGCACCCACACTTTAGATACTTATAGGCATTAGTAATAATACATGGACTTCTCCAAGGCTTTTGATACGGTTCCCCACAGCTTCCTCCTGGAGAAACTGACTCGTTATGGCCTTGATAAGTGGTCTGTGCAGTGGATGGGGAACTGGCTGACAGACTGTATGCAGAGGGTAACAGTAAATAGTTCCTCCTCAAACTGGCGAGTGGTCAAAAGTGGGATCCCCCAGGGATCAATATTGGGCCCTATGTTGTTTAACATCTTCATAACTGACCTGGATGTTGGGATCAAGAGCACCCTGACAGTTTGCTGATGACACCAAGACGAGTGGAGAGGTTGACACTCCAGAAGTGAGAGCCACCCTCCAGGATGTCCTAGACAGGCTGGAGGACTGGGCTAGCGGGAACCTTATGAAGTTCAATGAGGAGAAGTGTAAGGTCTTGCACCTGGGAACACATAACGCAGGAGTGCAGTTCAGTCTGGGATCCACCTGGATAGCAGCTCTGTGGAAAGGGACCTGGGTGTCTTGTTGGATAACAGGCTCAACATGAGTGCACAGTGTGCTGCAGTGGCAAAGAAAGCCAACAGGATGCTGGGATGCATCAACAAGGGCATCACCAGCAGAGATAAAGAAGTCATCACCCAGGTCTACTTGGGTGCTGCTTGTCAGACCTCACCTGGAGTATTGTGTTCAGTTTTGGTCCCCGCTCTACAAAAATTATGCAGACAGGCTGGAGAGGGTCCAGAGAAGGGCCACAAGGATGATCAGAGGGCTGGAGAACCTGCCATATAAAGAGAGGCTGAGAAAACTGGGTTTGTTCAGCCTTGAGAGAAGAACACTTTGGGGACACCTTATAACAATGTTCCAGTACTTAAAGGGTGGCTACAAAGAAGATGGTGACTCCATATTTACAAGTAGTTACATGATAAAAACAAGGGGTAATGGGCACAAGTTGCTTCTGGGTAGATTCTGATTGGACACAAGAGGTAAATTTTTCACCATGAGGACAATCAAACGTTGGAATCCCCCAAGGGAAGTGACAGATTCCTCCACATTGGACAGTTTTAAGTCTCAGCTTGACAGGGTGCTGAGCCACCTCATACAAACTATAGTAGTACCTAGAAAGGTTGGACCAGGTGATCCTTGAGGTCGCTTCCAACCTGGCATCCTATTATTCTATGATTCAGTGATTCTATGATAAGGTCTCCTCTCAGCCTTCTCTTTTCCAAGCTAAACAGTCTCAGCTCTCTCAGGCTTTCCTCACAGGAGAGATGTTTCAATCCCCCAGTCATCTTTGTTGCCCTCCGCTGGACTCTCTCTAGTAGTTCCCTGTCTCTCTTGGACGGGGGAACCCAGAAATGGATGCAGTATTCCAGATGTGGCCTCACCAGGGCAGAGTGGAGAGAGAGAATGACCTTCCTCGACCTTGTGGCCACACTTTTCCTTATGAACCCCAGGATTCCATTGGCCCTCTTGGCAGCAAGGGCATGTTGCTGGCTCATGGATAATACACTATCTACCAGGACTCCCAGATCCTTCTTCTCAGAACTACAGGTCTACTCCTAATCAATATTGGTGCATGGGGTCCTTCATCCCCAGGTGCAGGACCCTACACTTGCCCTTGTTGAACTTCATTAGGTTTTTTAGGTTTTTCTCTGCCCAGCTCTCCAGCCTGTCCAGGTCACTCTGGATGGCAGCACAGCCCTCTGGAGTGTTAGCCACCCCTCCCAGTTTGGTATTGTCAGCAAACTTGCTGAGGATAGGATACACTCTGTCCCCTCATCCATGTCATTAATTAAGATATTGAACAAGACTGGACCAAGTATTGACCCTGGGGGGCACTGCTGGCTACAGGCCTCAACCCTGCTCCATCGATCACAACCATCTGAGTTCCATTACACAGTGAGATCTCCATCCACCTCACTGTTCACTCATCTAGCCCACACTTCCTGAGTTTCCTAATAAGGACATTATGGGAGACAGTGGCAAAAGCTGAAGTTGCTGAAGTCAAGGTGACACCCGGGTCTCCAAACTGACAAGACTTGGACCACTTGGTGGATAAATAATTGGCTGGATGGCTGCACCCAGAGCGTTGTGGTCAATGGTAGTCCAAGTGGAGGCAAGTGATAAGTGCTGTTCCTGAGGGGTCAGTACTGGGACCAGTGCTGTTTAACATCTTTGTTGGAGATACGGACAGTAGGATTGAGAGTATCCTCAGTAAGTTTGCTGACAATACCAAGCTGTGTTGGAGTAGCCGACACACTAGAGGGGAGGGATGCCATGCAGAGGAACCTTGACAGGCTGTACAGGTGGGCCAATGCCAACCTCATGAAGTTCAATAAGGCCAAGTGCAAAATCCTGCACCTGGGTTGGCACAACCCCTGGCACTAATACAGGCTGGAGGGAGAATGGCTAGAGAGCAGTCCTGAGGAAAAGGACTTGGGGTGGTAGGAGATTAGAAGCTCAACATGAGCCACCAGTGTGCACTGGTGTCCAGAGGGCCAATAGTGTCCTGGGCTGCTGTGGAGAACGGTCCATCTTCTCCCCCCAAGTAAAACTAAATAAAATGCCTTTTAAGGCAGCAAAGGTTACTTTTGCTGATTACTCAAGGATGGACAAGAAAAGGCCTGTCTGTTCTACTGATAGGGCCAAAGGCAAGAAAAGGAATACAAAGGTTGTGATACAAAGGCAGTAAAATGAACAAAAGGTTATGGACTGCCCCTAAAAATGCCTGCCTTGGCTTTGGATCCACGAATGCTAATTGGCTTTGGGCCTGGAATGGTGTTACTAACCGGAAATACAAACCACCCATATTAAGACTCGTGTATAATAAGGATGGAGATCTGGTACTCACTTGTGCTGTTGGTCCAAAACGTTATCCTGTTACTTTTGTTGTAGACACAGGGGCCCAGATGTCCACATTGAATGCTGAGGAGGCAAGGTACTGTGGTATTACCACCTCTGCAAAATCAGTGTGTGTAAGTGGAGCATTTGGCAATTCTACTTTACAGAAAACAGCCATGGTCACCATGCACCTTCCAGGAGATGACAAACCGATCCGAACTAAAATGATTGTAGGTGATGTTCCTAACTTGTTAGGTTTGGATATTTTGGCAAGTCGTGCCTGGAGAGATGAGCGAGGCCGCTACTGGACATTTGGCACACCAACACTGGAAGTAAAGTTGTTACAACGTGCCCCACATCTGCCACAGAGCAAAACAACAAAAGTAAAACAATATTCTATTCCAGTTGCTGCCAAGGATGGCATCAGGGAGGTAATAGCTTATTTAAAACAAAAAGGTATAATAGTGCCATGCCATTCACCATACAATGCCCCAGTCTGGCCTGTGAGGAAACCAGATGGGAGATGGAGACTGACTTTAGACTACAGAAAATTGAATGCCAATACAGAAGGCCTCACTGCAGCCGTACCAAACATAGCTGAACTGGTGCTAGAAATCCAGGAAGCAGCACATCCTGTGCTGGCAGCACTGGATATTAAGGACATGTTTTTCCAGGTCCCTATTGATATTGAGGACCAAAAGTATTTTGCCTTCACTTGGGATGGAGTCCAATACACTTTCACGAGGTTGCCACAGGGATATAAACACTCACCCACGCTGGCCCATCACGCACTTGCGTGTGAACTGGAAAACGTTCCAGAAATCAAAAACAATTCCAAAGTGAAAGTTTATCAGTATATAGATGATATACTGATAGGGGGCCAGAGTGAGGGAGAAGTGAAAGTTGTGTATGATGCTATAATTAAGCATCTGACTGATATTCAGCTAGAGATCCCTGAAGGGAAAAGGCAACCACCATCCCAAGAGGTAAAATTCCTGGGAATAAGGTGGAAAGGGGGAACCTGGAATATTCCGTCCGATACTGTGTCCCAATTGACTCAGATGAAGGTACCAGCTAATAGAAAAGAATTGCAACAATTGCTGGGAACCCTTCAGTATTGGAGAAAACATATCCCTGATTTCTCTGTTACAGCACGGCCTCTTTATGATCTCTTGAAAAAGAATCATCACTGGGAATGGAACAAATTTCATGATGAGGCCCTTGAACTGCTAATACTGGAAGCACAGACCTTCCAGACTCTGGGACCTCTTCACCCAGAGGATCCAATAACAATAGAATGGGGATTCTCAGCTAGTGCCTTATCATATCACTTTTGGCAAAAGGGACCTAGTGGGAGT
Source organism: Hemiprocne comata (assembly GCA_020745705.1). NCBI lineage: Eukaryota > Metazoa > Chordata > Aves > Apodiformes > Apodidae > Hemiprocne > Hemiprocne comata. Next base: position 47,182,632 of record CM036616.1, read on the forward strand.
ACACGACCCATTGGCTTCTATTCACAATCCCTTAAGGACTCAGAAAAACGATACTCCACTCTGGAGAAGGGATTGCTAACAGTGTGCACAGCACTAACAGAGGTCAGTAAAATTGTTAAAAAACAAAAGGTGATACTACAGGGTCCTTTCAAAGTAGTTAATCATGTGCTGTCTGGGAAAGCCCCTCCAGAGGGTATATCCCAAAAGGGGACAATCAGGAAATGGTATAGCCAGATTGAGTGCTACTCTGGTCTTTTCAAGCTAGAGGAAGGCCCGGACAAACAGCTAAAAATCCAGGAACACATTGAGTCCATGGAGGAAAAAGAGTTAACAATGAAAACTCCCAGTCCTATTAAGGAGGCCCCCGAATACAAAAGTGAAATGATTAATGCCTGGTTCACAGACGCGTCAGCCAGAAGAGAGGGTAAAACCTGGTTCTTCAAATCTGCTGCAGTCAAACCCTCCATGGCTGAACGCATAATAAATCATGATAAGGGCAGTGCACAAGTGGGGGAGCTGGATGCTGTTCTCAATGTGTTTGTACGGGAAAAGGCCGCCAAGGACGCTGTGTACATCTACACAGATTCCTTTTCGGTCTTCAAGGGCTGTGTGGAATGGATAACTTTCTGGGAACAGAACAATTGGGAGATTAACAGGGTGCCAGTGTGGCAGAAAGAAAAATGGCAACAGATCCTAAAAATTGCCAAGAAAAATCCTAACTTTCATGTGGGGTGGATTTCTGCTCACCAGACCAGTCTGAAAAATGATGCTAGCAGGTGGAACAACTATGTTGATGAACTGGCCAAAATCAATGTAGTGGAAATCAGAACAGCAGAAGAAAATCAGGAGTGGGAGCGCTTGCTTGAATGGCTTCATTGTAAAAGGGGTCACTCAGGGATCTTTGATTTGTACAAGGAGGCACAAACCAGGGGATGGCCTGTTACCCGTGAACAGTGTAAAACAATCATTTCTTAATGTGATCTGTGTAAGATCCGGTTGGGGAAGCATCCCCTGACAACTGACACTCTGCATATTCGAGAGGGAAAGTCCTTGTGGTCTACTTGGCAAGTGGACTACATAGGTCCTTTCCGCAAATCAGGTAACAAACAGTATATCATTGTGATGGTAGAAGTGGTATCAGGTCTAACTTGTGCTGAAGCTGTTTCTAAAGCAAATGGTGAAAATACAGTTCGCTTCCTGGAAAGGGTATTTGGGGTATTACCTAAACCTACACATATTCAGTCTGATAATGGCACTCACTTCACTTCACATCTGGTACAACAGTGGGCGAGAAGTGAAGGCATCCAATGGACATTCCACATGGCATACTATCCCCAAGCAAATGGGATAGTAGAACGTACTAACGGGTTAATCAAAAGCCTTATCCGCCCACAGGACTCCAAATGGGATGAAAGGTTGCGATATGCAGTCACCACCATAAATAACAGATGGGGGGTGAACGGGTGTCCTCGTCTAACTGCTTTCTTTCCTACATCACCCACTCAAGAAAAGGAGACACAAAGAAAGCCTTGCAACAAGAAAAAAATTTCCCTACACCCAGGACAGACTGTACTGGTTCACCTGCCAAATATTGGGAAAGTCAAAATGACCCTGCAAACGCCTGTGAATTCAAACACCTGGGTTGCATCTGACATGAATAACAAACAACTTAAAATCAGTACAAATTGGATACTTCGTGTTGAATGAAGCAAGACAGATTGTAGAGATAGGTTGTAACTGTGTATCTGTATACTTGTATATAGCAATGTGTATATGCTAAACCAACAACCCAAAGAACCAGAGACATCCCAAGCCAGAATAGGGTCTGATCAGCCCAACACTGGTTTTGAGGGGTGAGGTACCTTGTGCGTACTATGGACTTGATCACCCCATGGTTTGCACAACGCCTCCCACTACACAGCATCATGTCTCCTATACCTATTTCCCCTTTGGGTTTTGGTCTGTAAATAAGATACTAATGGTGCACCAATATATTCATTATGGGTTTTCTATTTATATTTTTCTTATGTATTATATATATGTATGAGTTTATAAGTATATATGTTGTATAGGGAATTGTTCCCTCAGAAACATGCATAAAACGTTATATACGTTGTTTTAGATGTGTAGATATGAAATATGTGAGATTGTATATATGTTTGTCTCAAACAGGGAAAGAGGTAAGAGTTTGGACAAGAGCCTACTAGGGTACAGATGTACATACATATACAGATACAAACATACACCACACAGGAACCAAGTCGCTGTCATAAAAGCCACGGGGTGAGATGTGAGAGACGGACTCTATAATGGCCTTTAATCCAGTGACATTCACTGACTGGCGATGCGCCCCCCCGGCACTCGTGGGGAGAGGACAGAGGTACCAGGCGCATGCGCACAGGACCACAGACTACAGCTCCCAGGAGGCACGGCGGGGCCGGAACCGGAAAAAAAGGGAGGAGCAAGAAGGCGCGCGCTCTGTGAACACACACGGATCCAGCCGCCGCGGTGAGCGTACCGCTGCGGAGGCTGCCGTGCCGTTACGGCGCTGCTCCCTGTGGTTGTTGGCGTGTGGACGTACCGAACGGACCATTTGCCTGGAGTCTCAGGGGACAGGACGTGGATCCCGACCAGGGATTGGCTTCGGCCGTAAGCCCCGGTGGTGAGAATTGCGGACATCTTACTAACATTCCTACAAACATTCCTACATAATATTCACACATACCAGACACTCACTTCTCTTTTCCAATATTCTTCTATTTCCCAAAGGCTCTCTCCAGGCTTTCCCTCTTATCCCTGTCCGGGAACGGGAGTAGGGGGGGAAGGGGAGGGATTCTCTCTTGTTTTCTGTGTGTGTTGTTATTGGCATATAGATGTAGTGTTGTATAGCTGTTGGTATATGGATATATAGGTGTGAATACAGATATAGAGGTAGACCCTGTGTGTGTTAGGTGATACTTAATAAATCTATTGATTCCTAAGCGTTATTTGTGAGTGTGACGGGGCGTGGTCTTCAGCCCTCGGTTTCCCCGAGGTGGGGGTGTGGGTCGCGGCTTTACCTAATGCCTTATTAATATGTTAATAAGAAGAATGCATCACGGCACAAACTTGAACAGTGACACTAAGTAAAACAGGGGTCCCTGGAATATAAAAGGCAACAACTTTTGCTGGTCCTGCGCAGCCTACTCTGGATGCCACCCGCGAATGACCTACCTGGCCCCGCGCTGGGGAGCTGCCTGCCTGCCGTTCTGCTGCTGGGATACCGCCACCGGAGAAGCCACCTGCTGCTGCCGGGACACCGCCGCCGCTACTGCCCGACCAGGACCTGCCCGCTGCCGGGACACCGCCGCCGCTATCGGAAGCCCCGCTACCGGGAAGCCACCACTGCCGGGGAAGCCACCGCCAGAGAGGCTGGACTCTGCTGGGGTCACCGCTGCTACGGCTGCCGTCGCTACCGGAGCGCCTGCTGCTGGGAAGCTGCCCCCCCATCGTGAGCCTGCTTGCTGGAAAAGGAGCTGCAAACTCACACCGAGTCCTCATGGGAGGGTAACAAAACCGTGCACCCTATCCCTTAAATCCCTGGCCTCACCGCGGTCCTTGTCCTCATACTCACACACATGTCACAACCTCTGAAAGAGTATTTTCGTCGGGCTCGTCCTCCTCCCTTTTACTCCATTGATCCTTGCACCCCTCCCTCGGAGTGTGCGTTTAAAAAGGGCAAATTACTTTTCCCTGGTATATCCATCAGTCTACCTTTCCTGAACCCTTGTGCCTTAGTTTGGCTTTTCCCTTAATAAACCGGTTAATTGGTAAATTTAATTTGGTGTCAGTAACAATTTGTGGGCGTGGTGAGGGCGGCATCTTTCTTTCCGCTCTAAAATACAGTCCCCAAGTGGCTGTTCCTCTGTGCGAGGCGAACGCTGCGCGCAGCCCTCGGTCCCTGAGAATCCCTGTCAATAAGAGAGGAAGTCGTGGAAGCATCCTGACTGTCAGTGGCCCGCTACTGCAGCCGTCGGACTGTGACACTTCCTGTTTGATTTTTTTGCACCTGCTTTTCTGTGAATAGCCTTATTTTTTGTGCTATGAAGGTTATCAAGACTTACTTTCAAGGTGATGTTCACCAATCCTGGTCCACCAGCTCACACTCCCGGGAGTCCAGGTAGTCAGATCCACCTGAAGTCTAGGGAAAGTCAGTATATCTCCCAAAAAATCAGCTGCATAGCACAAATCATCCCTAGTCAGCCCCAGACATTTCAGACCTGAACTTCTGGGTCCATAACTATGAGTGGAATGGAAACTACCTACCTAGCTTCATTATATTAGAGGATAATTATATCTAGCTAGATCTAGGTAAATGCATTTTTTCCATTTCAAACTCATGTTTATAGCATATCAGAAAGAAATTTATTCAACCCACAGGTGGGTAAGTTTGGATAAGCATGGGTTTTCAGGAGTCAGAATTTTAATGTAAGGACTCATTGGTCTCATTTACAGTGGCTGTGACTTCTATGTGTTAGTGTTAATGAAATAGGCTTTCATTGCTACTGATTGCACAGACTATATTTCAGCAATTGGGATGATCCCACTTACCCTTCTCTCTACCTTCCCTTTAGTGAATTACACTTGGTAAGGAAAGCTTTTAAGAGAGGAAGTAGAAAAATATTTCACTATAGTCCAACTGCTGCTAATGCAGTCTCATTTTTGCTTTAGCTATCAGAGAACATAATCAGTCAAAAATGTGAGTAAAAAATGTATGCTTCTTTACTTTACATCATGGTCAAATGCCAGCCTCTTCTTTTGAGGATTTGAAGCTAGCTAGTAGTTTGAGTTTACTCTTCCTTGACTTCTGTTTGCAGAATATTAGGACATTGAAAGCTGCAGGAGCTTGGTTATTCAACAATTAGAGCACAGCATCTCATTATTCTGTTTTCTGGACAAAGAGCTATTTCTTTAGTCCAGATGCTTTTTGAAGACTATTTAGCATCAGTGTAGTGGACTTGCAAGGAACTGAGTGGGATGGAGGAGGAGATTTGAAGCTGATGAAACTGCGTGAAATAAGAGCTGTGTGCATTGCAGTGTTAGTGGCATCTGCATACCTGTTTGTAACATTTGCACATGTAACTTCTGTTTTCTCTGTGGTTATCTTGGGGAGTGTGAGCGACCAAGAGGCAGTTCATGTGGGCAGGGTGCTGAGGAGCTGCAAACTAGGGAGGGGAGAGAAGAGCCGAGGGTGGAAGAGAGAATCATCAGGGAAGTTAGCAGTTAGAAACTGGCACCAACAATAGGTATGGTGTCCACCAGGCAGAGAGCCATGGCAGACCATATCTCTGCACCAAGAATAATGTGGCTACCCAGACAGAGCCTCAGTGTGAGCATGCTGCCACCCAGGTTTCAGCATGCAGCCTGTGCCCTGCTCTTGCACCAATGCAGGATGGCAGCAGTGAGTGCAGCAGTGAGTACAGCTGTGGGAGGTGTGCCCAGGTAGAGGAGCTCCTTAGACTAGTAATGGAGCTTCAGGAAGAGGTAAGTAGATTGAGAATTATCAGGGAGTGTGAGAGGGAGATAGATGAGTGGAATCACAACCTACCCTCCGTAAAAATGGCGCCACAATCAACTGTGGCACAGGAGACAAAGGACTCCTCACCCTCCTCTCACCATCAGGTAGGTGGTGGAAGCCCTGGTGATGAAGGAGGATGGAAAAAGGTTACTTCTAAGGGTGGTAGGCGAATCTGCTCTCAGCCTGCCTCAGCTTCTCAGGTGCCTGTCCACAACAGGTATGAGGCCCTGCAATTGGATGAGCAAACAGCTGATGATACAGGTGAAGGTCCTTCAAGAATGAAGGGGTTAAGTAGGCAGCCTCCCCCACTCATCACCACCACTCGTGTAAGGGCAAAAAGAAGGGTAGTGGTCATTGGTGATTCCTTTCTGAGTGGAACAGAGGGTCTGATATGCTGACCAGACCCAACTCACAGGGAAGTCTGCTGTCTCCCTGGGGCTAATGAAAGGGACATCACCAGAAAACTTCCTAGGTTGATAAAGTCTCCACACTATTACCCACTAGTGGTTTTTCATGTTGGTGATGATGAGACAGCAAGAAGAAATCCTAAAGCAATCAAAAGGGATTTCTGAGCCTTGGGACGGTGGTTAAAGAGTCAGGTGCACAGGTGGTATTTTCTTCAATACTTTCTGTAGTGGGGAAGAATAACGAATGGAGTGGGTGGTCCCAGCTGATGAACATGTGGCTCCAAGACTGGTCTTATAGGTGGAACTTCAGGTTTTTGGACCATGGGATGGTCTATTCTTCACCAGGTCTAATGATGCCTGATGGCATGCTCCTCCCACAGAAAGGGAGAATAATTTTTGCTTAAGAGCTAGCTGGACTGATTGGTAGGGCTTTAAACTTGATTTGAAGGAGGAAGGGGGCAACAGCATTCCAGTCAGGGTAGAGCAGAGGGAGGGCTCATCAGAATCTGAGGAACTGTGTCCTAGTGTGATTCTTCATTCTGCTCCACAAAGAAGAAGGCACAAGGAACCACACTTGAAGTGCTTCTATACGAATGCACGCAGCATGAGGAACAAGCAGGAGGAGCTAGAAGCCTTGACCCATTCCCAGGGATCTGACATAATTGGTATTACTGAAACCTGGTGGGATGAGTCCTGTGACTGGTGTGCCACAATGGATGGTTACAGGCTTTTCAGCAGGGATAGAGAGGGTAGGAGAGGTGGGGGGGTGGCACTGTATATAGTGGATGGGCTGGAGTGTGTGGAGCTTGCAGTGGGTGATGGCACAGTTGAGAACCTTTGGGTAAGAATTAAGGGGCAAACAATTAAAACAGATGTCATTGTGGGAGTTTGCTATAGGCCACCCAATCAGGATGAGGTAACTAATGAGTCATTCTTTAGGGATACATGCAGGATACATCCAAGTCATCTGCACTTGTCCTCATGGGGGATTTCAATCTGCCAGATATCAACTGGGAGCACCACACAGCTGGTACAAACAGGTCCAGAAGACTCCTAAACTATCTAGATGATAACTTTATGGTACAGGCGTTGAGAGAACCAACCAGGAAAGGAGCCTTCCTTGATTTGTTACTTGTAAACACAGAAGGTCTTGTGGACGAAGTGGTGATTGGAGGCTGCCTTGGCCACAGTGACTGTGAAGCAGTCAAGTTTAACATCTATGGTACTAGGAGGAAAACTAACAGTAAGACCTCAACTCTGGACTTCAGGTTGCTTGGGGAAGTGCTTGGTAAGGTCTCCTGGGAAAAAGAGTTTCAGGGTACTGGGGTCCAACAGCACTGGTCACTCTTTAAGCACCACCTCCTAAGAGCACAAGAGCAGGCAATTCCAAAATGCTGGAAGTCAAGCAGGCAAGGTAGAAGGCCACCCTGGCTGAGTAGGGACCTCCTACTAAAAATAATGCACAAAAGGAAGGTGTATGGACAATGGAAGGAAGGTCAGACAACATGGGAGAACTATAGGTATGCTGTTTGCCACTGTAGGGCAGAAATCCATGCAGCTAAAGCTCAACTAGAGTTGAAGCTGGCCTGTACTGTGAAGGATAATAAAAAGGGCTTTTTAAAACATGTTAATAGCAAAAAGCATCCAGCTGGATCCTTACAAGTCAATGGGACCTGATGAGATTCATCCAAGGATGCTTGAAGAGCTAGCAGAGGTCATAGTGATACCTCTCTCAGTGATTTTTCAACGCTCTTGGGAATCTGGAGAGGTACCAGTTGACTGGAAGCTGGCAAATGTTGTCCCAATCTTCAAGAAGGGCAGGAGGGATGACCCCGGTAATTACAGGCCTGTTAGTGTCACTTCAGTGCCTGGTAAGATTATGGAGAAGATTATTCTGGGAGCTACTGAAAAACACCTAAAAGACAACACAGTCATTGGTTCCAGCCAACATGGGTTCCTTAGAGGAAGGTCCTGCTTGACCAACTTGATTTCTTTCTATGACAAGGTTACCCACCTAGTTGACCAAAGGAAGCGAGTTGATGTAATCTTCCTGGATTTCAGAAAAGCCTTTGATACTGTCTCTCCCAGTATCCTTCTAAACAAAATGCCCAGCATCCAGCTGGACAAGCACATAATACATTGGGTGAGTAATTGGCTGATGGGTCAAAGCTCAAAGAGTCATAGTAAATGGGGCCACATCAGGCTGGTGACCAGTCACTAGCGGGGCTCCACAGGGATCCATCTTAGGGCAATATGTTCAATATGTTCATAAATGACTTAGATGCAGGACTTGAAGGCCTACTTATTAAGTTTGCAGACGACACTAAATTGGGAGGAGCAGTTGACACTCTCGAGGGCAGAGAGGCCCTGCAGAGGGATCTGGACAAATTAGAGAGCTGGGCAATCACCAATCGCATGAAGTTTAACAAGCAGAAGTGCTGGATTTTGCACCTGGGACACGGTAACCCTGGATATACAGACAGTCTGGGGAGGGAGAGGCTGGAGAGCAGCCCTGCAGAGAGGGACCTGGGGGTTCTGATTGACCACAAGTTGAACATGAGCCAGCAGTGTGCCCTGGCAGCCAGGAGGGCCAACTGAGTCCTGGGGTGCATCAAGCACGGCAGAGCCAGCCAGTCAAGGGAGGTGATTGTCCCACTTTACTCTGCACTGGTGCGGCCCCATCTTGAGTACTGTGTGCAGTTCTGGGTGCCACAGTACAAAAGGGATATGAAGCTTCTGGAGAGTGTCCAGAGGAGGGCCACAAGGTTGTTGAAGGGCTTGGAGGGGATGCCGTATGAGGAGCAGCAAAAGGCACTTGGTCTGTTCAGCCTGGAGAAGAGGAGACTGAGAGGAGACCTCATTGCAGCTTACTGCTTCCTCACTAGGGAAGGTGGAGGAGCAGGCACTGACCTCTTCTCTCTGGTGACCAATGATAGGACCCGAGGGAAAGGTAGGAAGATGTGCAGGGGGAGGTTTAAGTTGGACATTAGGAAGGGATTCTTCACTCAGAGGGTGGTGGAGCACTGGAATAGGCTCCCCAGGGAAGCAGTAATGGCATCAAGCCTGACAATATTCAAGAAACATTTGGACAATGCTCTCAGGGACATGGTATGAACCTTGGGGTTGTCCTATTCTGGGACGGGAGTTGGACTTGGTGATCCAGGCTGTCCGAGGAGGTGGTTAAGCCACTATCCCTGGAGACATCTAGAAAGACAGATGTGGTACCAGGGGACAGGGTTTAGTGGTAGACGTGGCATAGCTAAGGTAGTGGTTGGACTTGATGATCTTGAAGGTCTTTTCCAACCAGAATGATGATACTATGATACTATCTGGATCATGTCCTTTGAGGTAGAAAGTGTACAGCTGCAATTCAGACCATGTAATTGATGTTACTGTACTTTTACATTTTTTAAGACTAGAACATGACTTGAAGGAGGACTGAAATCTAGCTGCAGAGTAGTTTCAGCAGGTATGATGAAGACCACACTGTCCTTCAAATCATTTTCATATCAGAAACTTGTAATTCTGGCACTGTTGGAACTTCAAACTCAGTGACCTGTGATGGTCCTCAGGCTTCACACTAAGTAAGTGCAACTCATCACAGGTTTCCTCAGACATATTTGGTTTTGGGGGGCTAGATCCACCAAACATCTTAAATATGGGAACACTTGACTTTTGATCCCTCTGTGGTCCTTGGCCTGAATTAAGCTCCCAGACTGTGGGAGACAACATTCATGGCAGTCAGCACACTAAGTGGGCCACTACATTGAAAACACTGCAATGGAAAAAGTCCACTCCCAAAACAACTCTTCTTCCCTCAGCTCTTCAACTAACCCCTAAATCCCTTACATCAGGCTGAAGGCAGGCACATACTTTTGCTTGGAGTCCTCAGCTGTGAGCCTCTTCTCTGGCTCTGAGCAAGATTAATGTCTCTCCCTCATTTAACATAAACAGTATTTCTGCCAAACTTGAAGGGAAGTTTTGTACCAGACTATCAAAACCACTTTGCACATGCAGTATTTTAATCCAAGAGGGAGGAACATGTGTCTGTCATATGCAGAGGAAAAGAACTGATGTAGCTTTGACATGCAAATGTTGGGCGATTAGAAAAATTGGATGAATGCAAGGACTGCTATCCAGTATCAATACTTCTATGCCCAAATGTATTCTGTGTGGAGTTTAGCCAGCTGTGGAGTACCTGCAGTTAGGTCTCACAAGTCAGCCAAGCAGGAAAAGTCCTAAGTGAAAAACTTGAATAGAAATATGAAATGAGGTGTTACAGTCATGTTAGAATTGAGGTGTATGTTCTCTTGCATGGGACCATTTTGCTACTGCAGCATATTGGGTTTGTTAGGGGAATATCATAGGATCATAGAATGGTTTGGGTTGGAAGGGATCTTGAAGATCATCCACTTCCAACCCCTTGCATGGGCAGGGACATCTCCCTCTAGGCCAGGTTGCTCCAAGCCCCATCCAACCTGGCCTTGAACACTTCCAGGGAAGAGGCATCCACAAATTCCCTGGGCAACCTGTGCCAGTGTCTTACCACCCTCACAGTAAAGAATTTCTTCCTAATGTCTAACCTAAATATCTCCTCTCCCAGTTTAAAGCCATTACCCCTTGTCCTAGCACACGCTCTTGTTACAAGTCCCTCCCTAGCCTTCTTGCATGTCCCCTGCAGGTACTGGAAGACCTCTATAAGGTCTCCCCAGAGCCCTCTCTTCAGCCCTCCCCAGGCTGAACAGCCCAACTCTCTCAGCCTGTCTTCATAGAAGAGGTGCTCCAGCCCTCTGATTATCTTTGTGACCCTCCTCTGGACTTGCTCCAAAAGCTCCATGTCCTTTCTGTGTTGTGGGCTCCAGGGCTGGACACAGTACTCCAGGTGGGGTTTCATTAGAGCCAAGTAGAGGGGAAGAGCCCTCTCCCTTGACCTGCTGGCCATGCTACTTTTGATGCAGCCTGGGATACAGTTGGCTTTCTGGGCTGTGAGTGCACATTGCCAGCTCATGTTGAGCTTCTCATCAATCAGCACCTCTAAGTCCTTTTTGTTGGGACTGCTGTTAATCCATTCTCTGCCCAACCTCTAATTGTGCTTGGGATCGCACTGCCCTATGTTCAGAAACTTGCACTTGGCCTTGTTGAACTTCATGAAGCTGGCATGGACCAATCTCTCCAGTCTTTCATAGCCCCTCTTGATGGCCTCCCTTCCCTTCAGCATGTTGACTTCACCACACGGCTTGGTGTCGTTAGCAAACTTGCTGAGGCTGCACTCACGTCCACTGTCCATGTGGCTGACAAAGATGTTAAGCAGCACCTGTCCCAGTATCAACCCCTGAGGAACACCACTTGTCACTGGTCTCCACTTGGACATCAAGCCTTTGACCATTATTCTTTGAGTGTGACCATCCAGCCAATTCCTTATCCACCAAGTGGTCCATCCATGGAATCCGTGTTTTTCCAATTCATACACCAGAATGTCATGCAGGAGGACAGTGTCAAATGCTTTGCACAAGTCCAAACAGATGATGTCAGTTGCCCTTCCCTTATCCATCAACATTGACCCCATCATAAAAGGCCACTTAAAAGGCACAGTTTGCCCTTGGTGAAGCTATGTTGGTTGCCACCAACCAACTCACTTTCCATGTGCCTTAGCAGAGCATTCAGAAGCACCTGCTCCATGAGCTTGTCAGGCACAGAGGTGAGACTGACTGGCCTGTAATTCCCTGCGTCTTCCTTTTTTTCCCCTTTTTGAAAATGGGGGTTATGTTTCCCCTTTTCCAGTTAATCAGACCTTGCCAGACTGCCATGACTTTTGAAATAGGATGGAAAGCAGCTTTGCAACTTCATCTGCTGGTTGTCTCAGGAGCCATGGATGGATCTCATCAGGTTTTATCAACTTGTGCACTTCCAGGTACTTTAGATGGTCTTGAACTGCGGCGAGAGCTCGGACTAAGACACCACGACCAATGTGATCAAGCGAAAGCCGTTTATTGTAAACAAATGCCTTGCTATATACCTCATTGCCCGGTACACACACAGTAAGCCCCCCCATTATTGGTTAAATGCTTTTGTCCACACGAATAATGCTTCAGTCTGATTAGTGCACTGCTACTGTCCATATGCCTGCTTCTAATACATGATTGGCTACTAGCCCTAAGCACACAAAGTCCTTACATAGCATGATCTCAGCGCCTTTGGTATCTCATTCCTTCTTCTGCAGGTGGGAGTTATTCCTCTTCTGCTAGCTTTCTTCTTTCACAATTATCCCTCCATCAGCCTTCAGATAACAGTAGTCCAGCTAAAGTCTCTATAGCACAGTTAAGCTTTTATACCAAAGGCTGGATTGCTCACATGCCCATGCTCTGCAAGAAAATCCTCCACATGGAACCTGCTCTTCTCTTAAATTTGGGGGATCTTCCTTCCTCCAGTCCCTGCCTTGGCTGTCTACAGCTTGGGTGATGTACCTAGAGCTCTTGCCAGTGAAGACTGAAGCAAAAACGTCATTGAGTACTTCAGCTTTCTCCATATCCCGTGTGACCAGGTCTCCTGTTTTCTTCTGGAGAGGGCCCACATTGTCCCTAGTCTTCCTTGTATCACTGACATATCTGTAGAAGCTTTTCTTGTTACCCTTGATGTCCCTGCCCATATTTAATTCTACTAGGGCTTTAGCTTTCCTAATTGGATCCCTGGGTGCTCAGACAACTTCTTTGTATACCTCTCAGGTTGCCTGTCCTTGCTTCTACCCTTGCCTCTACCTTGGGCTTGGAGGAGGTGATCCTTCAATATTAACCAGTTTTCTTGGGCTACTCTCCCTTCCAGGTCTTTATCACTTGGTACCCTACCAAGCAGATCCCTGAAGAGGTCGAAGTCTGCTCTCCTGAAGTCCAGGGTAGTGAGCTTGCTGTGCACCCTCCTTGTTACTGTAAGGATCCTGAATTCAACCATTTTGTGGTCACTGCAACCAAGGCTGCCCTTAAGCTTCATGCTGTCCACCAGCCCATCCTGGTTGGTAAGAATTAGGTCCACCCTAGCACCTTTTCTCATTGGTTCTTCTACCACTTTGAGAAGGAAATTGCCTTCAATGCATTTCTGGATTGCTGGTGCCTTGTTGTGTTGATTCTCCAACAATTATTGGGGTGGTTGAAATCCCCCATGAGGACTGTGAATGCAAAGCTACTCCTATCTGTCTATAGAGGGCCTCGTCTGCTTCAGGTTCCTGGTCAGGTGGACTGTAGCAGACCCCCACTATGATATCACCTGCCCCTGTCTTCCCTTTAACCCTAGCCCTTAAGCTCTCAGCTGCTCATCCATCCCAAAGCAGAGCTCCATTGCCTCCCGCTGGTCATTGGTGCAGTGGGCAACACCTCCTCCTTGTCTTCCTTGCCTATCCTTCTTAAAGAGTTTATATCCATCCATTCACATGCTCCAGTCATAGCACCCACCCCACCTTGTAGCAGGCATACATGCATCTGCACAGAGGCATTTAAGCTGGGCCCCCATTGAAGCTGTCTTACTGGTTGCGATTACATTCTCCTGAATTTCAGGTTTTGTCCTCCTGGCCTGTGATCAGGAACTTCTAGAATATGGAAATGCTGCAATCTGCCATTCACAATAATCCTTAGGTGCCTAATGTTCTTTGGAATCTTCTGAGGTCTTATCAACTTAATCTTTAAACTCCAAGTCCCTTCAATCTACTTCTAAACTGTAAAAAATGTAGGACTGTACAAAGGGCCTGATCACCTTGAAGGCTCTTGTCTTTAGCCTCATTGCTAATTAACTGCTGTGACACTTCAAATGAGGAAATTTGATGACGCTGTGATGCTCAATGTTTGGCAGTAGCAGGTTTTCAAAAAACATGTTATTTATTATTTGGAGGCCAGGCATCACTGAACAGAACAGATTTAATTGCAGTAACCTTTTGTAAAATTATCTTGATAATAAGTTATTCTATCAGCAGCGTTGTAGCACAGCTATGTGCAATACTGGGCTGTGTTGATTCCTGTTTCAACACATACTGGTAAATTCAGGGGATGAGCTTTGGACTGACTTGTCTCCTATTCATGATTATTGGGAGATGGTAGAGAAAACTACGTCAGTGTCACTTACGAACTACTGCCATAAATTTGCTTCCTTGTTTAACTCCTTTTGTCAGGCACCAAGTCTTGCAAACTGCAGCGCTGTGTCAGCACACAGTGTGCTTAACAACACTGTATAAGGGTGAAGTACACAAAAAACCGTCTTTCTAACTGTTGTTGGGTGTTTAAACAAAGTCCATTTACTGGGAGCATAGGGCCATGTAAGTAATTCTTTCAATTGCATATTAATACTTCAAATTAGCCACGAGACCTCAAAAGTTTCACTTAGAATTTTTTAGGCATAATAATACTGATTTTTTTACGTCAGTCCTGCTTTTGGTATGACAGTCAGTAAAAAGGGATTATGATGCAAGAAATTGCATCAAAATGTCTTGAAAATGTCTATTACAGAGATTGGTTTCACTCAAAGTAAAGAATAAAGTAGCTTTAAACAATGTGCTTTAAAATGAAACTTGCATTTAGAATGTGAGTAATATGATTTTTTCAAATACAAAGGGAACATAGCACTAGATCACGTAAAAGAAAAAGTATAAAGCTTGGATATGCCTTTAGATTGCTGCATAGCTTGTAACTGCAAATGCTTTTAGATTTTGCTTTGCTGTTGGGGTGCACAATACACGTATTTGCTTTTCAATGCCTAGCTTTATAACAGTGCCTGGCTTGAAGAGAAAAGCATGACCTAACATCGTCAAAACTGCAGAGCTTCAGGCCTGAATTTCTCAGCCTGTTTCAACATACCATTTCCTTTCTGCCCACTAGGTTACTTTTTCTTTCAAGACCTTCTGATACACAAAAGGTAAACAAAAGTGACTGCTAAACTGCAAGTGAGGATCACACAGACATTAATTCCAGAAATTGCAAAAACAATTCAAATACAATTGATTTTTTTTTCTTTGTGAAATAAGAGTATTTTGAAATGTAACTATTCCCACGAGCAATGTTACTAGAGTTTATCTTCCACTTGATTACAGAAGCAAGTAAATACAACCTGTAAATACCAAATAAAATGAGACAGCTTGATACAAATATTTTACATTTATTGGAAGAGTACAGTAAAAAGGGAACTGCCGACACATTAGTGCTAACTGGTCCATGGGAAAAGACAATGGACTATTCAAAAATGGTCTGCAGTTTATAAGAATACTGTAATTTTGTTTTGTAACAGCCTAGGAAAACAAAAAGTTAGCTTGAATACAAATGTGTAACTTTAAAGTATATAAAAAATTGGCAAATAAATAAAGTTAAAATGCAGATATATTTAAAATTATATAGGTCAGACAACTGGTAACTGTATTACATAGTTATCATTTTCAGAATTGCTTAAAAGCCAGATAGAATCACAAATGTTTCCTTCTTTTTTACATAGGTACTTCTGGGAAGAAGCACCCATTTCCAGTGGTATGTATTATCAATCTGTTTCACAAATATATTATTTTTAAAGAACAAAGAGTATAAAAGGTGCTTTACCTGACATTGAACTTGCTGGTGCATACTTTGGCACAAAATTTAATAGAAATCTAAACAGGTTTGCAAACGGTACCTATGCCTGACTCAAGGTTACTGGTGTCAAAAGTCTTGCATGTGCTAGCAGGTCAGTGAATCAGCCTTCCCTCCTCCCCAACACCCCTCCTCCATTTCCAGATGTCTACAAGTCTCCAAAGGAAAACTAACACATGCAACTGAAAAAACAGCAGTCCTACCAATCTTAGGCCAAGTTTCATCTCTGGAACTAATTTGAACACATTTATAACTACACACACTTTTAACAGAAAGGACAATACAAGCATTTGTTGTTGACATTCAATCCTCAAAATTTCTTTGTAGGACTCTGCCTACCTTTTGTGTTCTGTGTGATAAGCCTACGTTGTGAGTTTTTTCCTATTAGATGCTTTTAACATTTTGTGTTCTGTGTGATAAGCCTGTATTGTGAGTTTTTTTCCTATTACACGTTTTTAGCACTTTGGTGAAAATTAGGTGGGAAGTTTGGTGGAAAAATGAGTTAGCTTCTCAATTACAGGTAATGGTAAAGTTAACAGTGGAAACATATCTTTATTTAGTTATTCTGTCTATTGAAGACTTTGAATCTGTGACATGTCCAAGCAGGAGGTGGAAGGAAGGAAAATAATGCAGAGACTCCTCATTGTATACCTCCCTCCTTACTGCAGAGGGATTGGACTACATGACTTTTAAAGGTCTATTCCAACACAAACCATTCTTTGACTCTGATTCTGTATCACATTTCTGAATTTTGTGATAAAGAAAAAAATGTCACTATTTCTACCTACTACAACTTCAGGTGATTTAAATAATTATCCATCCTCAGAGATAGAGCAAACTTCAAGACTCCTCTGGATTTATTAATAGCTTGTAGCAAACAGAGGTGTATCATAAGTAGGGACTATGCAGACTGCAAGACCTTCTCTATGGCATCCTGGCTGCACCCACACTATGTATCAGAACTGCTGACAGCATCTGAAATGGCTACTTGAATTCAGCAGTTCCCTCTAATAAACTTGAGATGAAGGAAGGTACAGCCCTACCTTCCTCTTGACTTAGTCAAATACAAATACTACTTTTGCAGAGATACCTTGACCAAGGGATACTGCTGCTCTAGCTGTACAAAATGTTTTTTATTTGAGACAATTACTTTACTGATATTTACAATGCAGTAGGCCATATCAAATCAGATGCCTAGTGCCTGTAGACTTTTACTGACTTAGCAATGCTTATCTTCTGAAGTTTAAGCCCTAGCACTTCATGGTGGTGGGTGGGGGTGTAGTTACGAGTGTAAGTAAATGTTATATGATATGCAGAAGTCAAATTTCTAAAAGCAAACTGGATTAATATAATGAAAATCAACACTATTTGGAAAGAAGAAGTTTACAACAAGGCTTAGTTGGAATTAAGTTGCTGCTATTAATTTTAAAGATATTGTTTGGGTCTGGTCTGACAAAATAATTCCGTTTCCAAGGAGCATATTTAGCTTTATATTGTTCCCTAGTAGGAGCAGAATGCTCTGCATTGTAAACTAGGCAGTCAGGAATGTTGTTTTTCTGATGTCTTTTATGATGTGGACAATTCACAATATATTTAGGCTTTATAACTGGCTTAAAAATGTGATATGAACCATGTGCTTCACTTCGATTCACAGTTACTTCAATTTTCATACAAACGCATTGCCACAGGTATCAAGGTATAGCATCACTACAATATTTTTGAGTCACACAAAAGCAGGAATATATTTTAACTTTTCTGTCACAGGAGTAACTTTTTGAATTAAGTGAAAGGGCACCATAACTGGTAAACGGAGCCAATCAGAATTACAAAATGTTTGGGACATAAAACAGGCCAGAGTATTACAGCAGAGCTCAGCTAGAAATGCAGTCCTTTTTAAAAGAGTGAAAACTCTTTAATAATTAAAGCAGAAGATCACAGTGAAGTAGTTTAAATATAAGTAATCAAAGGATTTTGTATTACTACCGCACTTAACAATTATGGAATCATTTGTATGTTGAGAAAGACTGAGCTGACCGTACATAAAGACAGTAGTGTGGATCTTTTTTTAGTGGTGGGAATTTCTGGCTCATACTTTCAACGTGTGTAATCTAGAAGAAATCACTGATCAATCTGATTTTTCTTTCAAAAAGCAAAAATAAATTGATGAAGGATTTCAATGGAGCAACATGTGCTCTCTCGCTTACTGTACTCACAAAACTTAAGCTATGCACTTATCTATAGATAGTTGTAGTTCTAAAACTAGGTAACAGTTCCAAATAGTAGCAATTTAGGAACACTTTTCCCAAGTCATCTTTGCTAGTAACAATGTGAGTCTGAGGCTACCATACTGATCTACAACTCATATTTACCTATAAACACCAAGCCAATTATTGCAAGCTTTATTTACAAAGTATTCCATCCTGGGAGGACAGAGAAGAAAGAATGTAGTTCATGGCTCTTCCATGCTTTCACTTTATGAACTCAGCCAACTATATTTCAGGGCTTTATTTATCCAGTATGTGTAAGTATGGCTAACAGTTTTTGATTTAGAGAAGGCATACATAATCTGAGATCTAGAAATTAACTACTCTCTCATAGCTACAATCTGAAACAGCTACAAAATAACAATGCATGTAGCTAGTACTCTCAATTAGTCATTGTTCTCACAAAAAAACCCCAATAAAAACTAACCAACCAACCAACCAACACAACCAAAAAACAAACCCAAACCATCTGAAAATTCTAATTTAAGTCTTGTCTAGATGTCTGAGAAAATGGTGTTATAAGAGAGTTAATAATAAACAACATCCTGAAAATGAAACACCTCATAGTTAATAACCAAGTTCTACACCTGGTCATAAATTCCAGTCAAAATTTTATGTGAAAGAGATAGAGGGACATAACAGGGACATAAGGGTAACTTAGGGTTATTGGTAGAGGTAACATTCCCTTGGAGAGAACAAAAAATGTATTTTTGAACCTTCCTGTTTTATAGATTAGTAGTAGGCTGAAATACAAAACCTGCTTTTGCTAATTTGACAGAGAGCCAAAACCAAGTTGGCTCCTAGAGTCAAAGCTGTGAAATTTTAGGGGATTAGCTGCTCATTTAAAGATAATGTCTAGTTTCCAGCTGCTATTCCATGCAGTGCTTATCATAATGAACACAATAAGTATGATAAGTGAATGTGGAAGTGAAGGGAAATGTGGGAGCTACCCAGGCAAAACTAGATGCAGTTTTCAATGAGAGAGTCTCTTCCCTTCCTTGGTCTGAAAGTAAAGTTGGATGTTAATAATATACTAATAAGCAATGCTGAAAAGTAAGTAAGAGCTGGAAATCACAGGTGCATTATCAGTTTCACGAAAGAAACTGTGGTGATACTTGAAAGACTGTTCAAAATGCGACAAATGATTAATCTGTTTCAACTTGGAGCTTTTTAAGAAAACATTTTTAATGGAGTTTCAGATTTACCAAATCACTCCCAAAAACTCTGGGCTGTTTGGAATTTGCCCTGTACTTTCTAATTACTAATTAAGGTCCTGTATTGCTGAAAGTGGATGACTGCATGAGTATGATTCTAAGAAGAAAAATCTAAGTACCTTGGTTGGTAGTAGAGATATTCTCCCTCTGTAGTCTTCCCTCAATTACTGTCTTTCTTTTAATTCCATCTTTATAATGAGTTATAATGATTGGTGACAACCAGCCATTTTCAGAACTACTGCTCTTGAATACCATGTTTGATGACACTATTTACACACTAACTCATATCTTTCAATATTTCACTGTTTCAAGTGCATCAGTAGCAGTGCCATTTAGAGGACATGACAGCAAGAGTAATGGTCAACAATGCTCGTGGTTAATCACTACTGTTAATATCTGTGCAGCAGCACATCTGGAAAAATTTGGGGAGGGGGAGACATCTTTAAGTGATTCTGAGGGTTGCTTACTCTGTAACCTCAGGGAAGTGTTTATTTTTTTACTATCTTTACAATGGGTGCAAAAGGAATAATTAAATAGTTATAAGAGATAACTTCATAGTAAGTTTTAGTGATGCAATGGTAGGAATTGAGTGAGCATAACAGGTCATCAAAGACATGAAAAAAAATACTTAAATATGAATACATAGTATTTCCTTAACCAGTTTTCTGTTTCTCATCAACAAAATAAGGCTTACATTACAAACTGCAGTTCTTACTGATAGTCTTCGGGTGATGCATGTTCCATTAACAATTCCCAATTAAAATATTAGGTAACTCTGCAAAATGGCAGGTTTTTGTTAAAAATAAATGAAATGTAACTGTAGTTGCTAAATGAAAAAATGGTTCAGTGGATTCACTATAAACTAATTAAAATGTACATTTCAAAGAGACTATCTTGGTGGGATGCTGACTCTACAAGGTCACACTTGAAGCAAGATTTGTATTCAGACAAGACACTTTTCACTATTTTACCTGTCAGAAAATTGAAAATTTAGGAATTCTCATGATTTCACTGATGACTGAACTCTGAAGCTAACATGTGTGCTTAAAATAAAGGTGACTTTTTTGCCCTCAGAACAACGTTTCTTAAGATGATGAATGCAATTCCTTGGAAAAAGATGAAAATACCAGGCAACCTGTTGAATTCTATCTCATGTAATAGCCTGAGGTATTTCTACCTGACCCTTAAAAGTATTCAGTTTCTCCTGTTTAACAGCATAAAAAATTCAGATTCCCTCAGGCTTCCCTGGTTGGGACAGTGCTGGTGTAAGAACCTACCTGAAACACTTCATTTGCAAAAGAGATGGAGTCTTAAATTTTTTGTAAGTTCTGTAGGATAAACATAGTACATGAGACAAATGATCAGTATCTGGCTAAGCTATGAATAAAGCAAGACTAAGTAATCAAAAGTCCACAGAAAGCAGATATGGCAGCTTTGGTTCTTGAATACCACATCTTTCTTTTAAATTTTGTTGTATATCAGTTTTGTTTGTGAATCCCTGTTTGAAAAGTTTGCAAAAATGTTAAAAATTTTCTATTGGTATGGATTCCACTTCCTAAGTTGTATAACTGCAATAATTACAAGTGAGATATGATGAACAAGCTCTGCCAAAACCTGCCAAATTAATGATAAGAAAACAGTTTAACGAACTGAAGAGACATGTACCTGTACTTAGATTTATTCTTTTATTATTCTTATTATGCTTTTTGGTCTTCTCCCAAAGACTTATTATTTTTGAACTGAATTGATGCCCACTTCAGGAATAATAAAAAAATATTCTTGCTGCTGTAGAAATCCTCTGTTTTAAAAAGTTTTTAAACAGAAGTGTGATATGAAACACAAATGTTAACTATTTCAGTATAAAATATGAGTACAATTTTTATCCTTATGTGAGAGTCAGGATGGTGACTGGTTAATTTAAGCCAAATAAAACAGCACCTTATTTTATAAAAATAAAACTGTCAAGATGTCGTATAGCAAAGAAACAGTTCTTCTCTTTCATAGAAGAAGAATGTTAACTCTCCAGAGAAGCTATGAATGCTGAAAAAGGAGACACCATTATCCTGACTTGCAGACTTTAGTGATGCATACATAAGGATCTGCTATTGGATGAACCTTGGATTTTTTCAAATGATTGTGGAACATTCCTTAAATCTTAGTACACTTGCATTTGCATTTGCATAATAGCAAATTAAGGCACAAACTCTGTGTACTACTTTAAAGCATGTGAACTAAAAAAATGTTTCCTATTGCTCTCGAAAAATATCTTTGGGCTACTTGGAAGCACGGAACTAAGTAAATATATCCAGTATGCTCATAAGGAAGTTGAAATTTATGCCACCAAGTTTTTCAAGCACTATACCTTCATGGGAATGTATATGCTTCCTTAGCTTCAAGAAAAGAAAATCACTTAAGAAATGCAAGAAATACTCACTATTTCTTATACTTGGATGCTCACAGTTCCACTTCAAATGCAGGTTATGTGCTCCAGCATAATCATTTATTTTTTTATTTGGACACTAACTCCAATCTAACAGACAAACTCTTCTAGACTACACATATTTTGGTTACACATATTCCTTAAACATTACCACTTGGTATTACCTTAAAAACATTAGAGAGCAAAACTGTTGTGGACAATAGAAAAGACACCTTAAAAGAAATAAAAAATGTAAGGTAGCTACTGACTTCACTACATCTCAATCCCACTGTAACAATAAAATACAGGGCTAGTTAACCTTTTAGATGCTGTGTTACTTACAGTCCCTGTTTCTTACTTGCATTGCAGCAACTGACATCTCTTGATCTGAAAAGTTTTATTTAATTCTTAGAAAAATTTGAAGCACTTTAACTCTGGAACTCAGACCAGGATGGTGTAAGTTGTTCCTAATTCTGTGTAGGGCCCTAGAAGATAACTCCAGCTGCAAAATGGACCCAGAGCCAGGGTAACACACTCTGTCTTTCCTCTCTCCCCTATCTAGCAAGTTTTTATTCTGGTGGATTATTTTATATATATATATATACACACACACACACACACACACACACACACAAAGTTTTTATTCCTGATGGCATTTTGGCATTTAAAACCTGCCTATCCCCAGTCTTTTGAAATCTCATTGCAATGATTTTTAAAAGTTAGAAGGTTAGTATTTCTACTTTGCCTTGCTCAGCTTGTCAGAGGCTTTAAACATACTTCATTATTGTGGTTTCTTGAAAAAAGCCATTCAGCAGCAGCATTTTCCTTTGGACACTATGCATGGAATGTACTTTTGCTTAGCATTAACTTTTGTAGGCCCCAGCTGCATCTTGAGAATTATTACCAATGTAAGGAAAAAAAAAACAGGATCAAAAGCAAATATAGCAATTAGTATATTTTAACTCCTCTAAGATCAATGAAATTTGTTATCTGCTGCTATCATTAGTAAATCTTTTTCTGTTAGCCTACTACTTTTACATATCCTTCGGAAGGCAGATCATTTGCAGTATTTCTTAACGTGTAGTCAAGACCTGATACTGGGCTTTTCATTTCTTAAATAAACGTAGGTAATTTTTAAGGAGACAAATTACTGAATTCTGATGGTTTTGTAGGAAGAAAAGGCATGGCTTAAGTATATCACATCAGAAGTATTTACTACAGTATGGTAAGAAATGCACAAGTAAGTCAATTCTCTACAAAAGAATATTCTGGATTTCGCTGTTCAGTAAGCACATTTGCATCCAGATCCAATTGATCTTCATCCTTAAAACAAAGTATCACTTTAAAATATCAGTTGCAGAAAGAATTTAAAAAATAGAACATTTTCTAGTTGAAATTCTTGTCAAAACTGTCTTCAGTTTTAAGGCCAACATGTATGACTGTCACCACATTAGAGTGCTGTGGTGTTGACATACAGTACAGTGATAGCAGAGTGAGAACACAGCTTGAAGTAGAAAACCCCTGAAAAATGTCACTAGCAGTTAGTTGCTGCAAAACAGATAAAAGCCACAGTCCCTTCAATCTACAGTATGTGCCTTCCTATTTACACGTAACCTAAACGACAATATTACTGTGACTGGATATATAGCATTTTGCAATATATGTCTTTAATGCAGGTGTAGACATCATTCAAGATGGTACACATGTATATAAAACACCAGTTAATTTCAAAGTAATCCTAGAAGAATATTGCAAATAATGTTGTATAAATGCATAGTGTTTGAGGGAAAAGATTACTTCACTGGAAAATAAAGTCCCACACACTGAGTCTGGCACTTCGTTATCACTATGTCACTTTCTTTTTGATTGAAGACAGCTCTTTCTGAATCTCACTGAATTTTGGCCGGTTTTCTGGTCTGTAGTCCCAGCACCTCTGCATTATTTTATACATTTCTTCTGGACATTTTTGTGGAGCTGACATTCGGTAGCCTGGTACACAAAACAAAAAAGGAAGAAAATGTTTAGGACTGAAAACAGATGCATATAGACAAATCTAAAAGGAAACAAGAACAGTTCATCATTGCATTAAAATAAATCTTCAGGGTAACACAAGGAAAGTCTTCAATATATAACCTATACAAGGTAGATAATTAGTGAACTAATCAAAGCTCAGATACCAATATCAGTTAAGTCTGGCATGGTAAATTGTCAGTATGCTTCTCGTACATATGGGCAGCAACCTGCATACATTTGTTTCCTGTATCTGAGAAAAAAGCTACCCTCTAGGTTTTAAATATGATCCCTTTTCTTGCCTCCACAGAGGAAATAAATAATAACATTAAGATGGGAATAAATTTCTTTGAACTTTATCAAAATGCATGAACTTTTATTCTTATGCCTGTTCTCTTTCTGTCTCTTTAAGAAGTTCCCTTCCCACCTGTACTTTATCCAGTTAGTTTTTTCTCCCTCCTGTTTTCTTTTTTTAGCTTACTTTTATACATTCCCATCATCTTAACTCTTTTAACTCTTCTGGTTTGCTTAGATAGGCAGTAGCCTTCCACACCTCTCTGCTGCCATCAACTGAAGGAGGTCTCTGAATTGGTGATGAGTAGGAAGTAAATTAGCAACTAATCATTCAGAAGCCACAGATGAGTGGCCCTTCCAAGCACACCATCCGCACCCTGGACCAAAGAGATGTTTTCACAGCAATTAAGACAACTTCCCAGTGAGTAAGAAGTAGGGCAAAAATGCCAGGAGGACTGCATGGATGAACAGGGGGTTCCTGTACAAATTCAAAGACAAAAACAGCTAATGTGGGAGGAATACAGAACATTGTCTGAGCATCCAGGGATAAACTTAGGAAAGCTAATGCCCTAACAGGACTGATTCTGGCCAGGGATGTCAAAGACAACACGAAGAGCTTATTTAGTAACAACAATGATGAAAGGAAAGCTAAGAAAAATGTGTGCCCACTGCTGAATGAGGTAAAGCACCTGGTGACACAGGACATGGAAACAGCTGAGTTATTGAATGCCTTCTCTGCCTCAGTCTTAATGAGTAAGGAATTCCAGGCCTCAGACACCAGGGAGGAAGTCTGGAACAAGGCAGACATACCCTTGGTGGAAAAGGATCTGGACAGGGAATACTAAAGCAAAATTAACAAACATAAGTCCATGGGCCCTGATAAGATGCACCCTCAAGTGCTGAAGGAGATGGCTGATGTCACTGCAAGGCCCCTCTCAAGAACCTTTCATCCATCATAGTGACTGGGAGAAGTGCCTGAAGAGTGGAACAAAGCAAATGTCACTCCTGTCTTCAAGAAGGAGGACCCATGGAACTGCAGGCTGGTCAGCCTCACCTCAATCCCCTGGAAGGGGATAGAAAAGCTACTCCTGAAAACCATTTCCCGGCACATGAAGGATAAGAAAGTAATCAGGAGTAGTCAGCCTGGACTGACTAATGGGCAAGTCATTCTTGACAAACCTGACCACCTTCTGTGATGAAATTACAGGCTTGATAGATTAGGAAACTTCAGGAAGGCTTTCAACACTGCCTCCTGTAAAGTCCTCATTAAGAAGTTGAAATATGGGCTGGATGAATAGACAGTAAGGTGGATTGAAAACTGGCTGAACGGCAAGTCCCAGAGGGAGGTGACAAAGTTTCACAAAGCATCTCCAGAGAGAAATAACTATCCCTGTACCCCAGGAGTCGATAGTGGGTTGAGTCCTGTTGAACATCTTCATTAACAATCTGGATAATGGGGCAGAGTGCACCTGGGAACAAACCCAGGCACCCGTACATGCTGGGGGCTGCCCAGCTGGAGAGCAGCTTGGAAGGAAAGGGACCTGGGGGTCCTGGTGGACCAAGGGTTGAACACGCACACCTGTCCTTGCAGAAAATAAGGCTAATGGTATCCTGGGCAACATTTAAAGAAGTGTTGCCAGCAGGTCCAGGGAGATGATCCTGCCCCTCTACTCAGCACCAGTGAGGCTACACCTGGAGTGCGGGGTCCAGTGCTGAGCTCCCCAGTGCAAGAGAGACATGGACACGACACACTTGGAGAGAGACCAACTGGGGTCACCAAGATGATGAAGGGACTGGAACATGTCTCACATAAGGAAAGGCTGAGAGAGCTGGGATTGTTCAGCCTGGAGAAGGCTTGGGGGGATCTCATCAATCTATGTAAACATGTGGAGGAAGAGTGCGAAGAGGAGGGAGCCAGGCTCTTTTTAGTGGTGCCCAGTGACAGGACCAGAGGCAGCAGGTGCAGGAGGTTCTTCCTGAACATCCAGACACACTTTTTCTCTGTGAGGATGACTGAGCACTGGCACAGGTTGCCCAGAGAGGTGGAGGAGATATGCAAAAGCCATCTGGACATGGTCCTGGGCACTTGGTGTTAAGATGGCCCTGCTTGACCACATGGGTTGAACCAGATAATAGCCAGCAGTCCCTGCAGACCTCAGCCATTCTGTGACTCTGGGATGCCATGAACCGTTTACCACATGTAGCTCTCTGAGCAAACCGCAGACAGTGGACAGCAAAGTGAGTAGGCACATAGGACTCTAAACCTTAATGCAGCTCTATGACTCCAGACTTACAGGTCTCTGCACCTCTCTTTCTAAAGCAGAGTATAGAAGACATTGTCCTCATACAACAAATAAATCTGAAAAATATTTTTACTATGTTATATTGCATGTATCTGCTCTAGGTGCTGGATTAATGCATGTAACTTTGTAGGAGAACGGCTGGGCTCTGAGACATTTACAGACAAGGTAATAGGAAACTATGTAAAAATCTTTTCCTTCACAGTTTGCCCTAGAAACTAGTTCTTCAAAACAGTGAAACAGCAACTGATTTTGTCCTTTAAAGGAAGTGATTCTGTATAATTATTTAGAAGTGAAATTATCCTGGTTTAAAGCAAGCATTCAAGTGACTATATTAACTGAAGGTTCTTACTGATTGAGTAATGGAGATGGATAAGATCAGGAAGAGAATCTGGAGCACCTGGCTGACTATCCTAACAGAAGAACTATTACATACTGAAAACCTGATAAAATAAATTACAATTTCATTTAAAAAATAAGAAAAAGAATTGCTAAGAATGGACTATTTCCCCCAAAGTATAAATAGGTAAAAAAGCATGCACTTGCTTCTTAACCTTAGAATTTTATAAATTTTAAGAAATTATTATTCTCAGTGGATCAAAACAGAATCTCAGTACTTGGGTAGTAAGACTTGCTTTTACAAACACTCCTATGGGAGTGTAGTACTATGTAGAGAAGGAAAAGCACTCGGCAGCGCAGAGCAGAGAGCGGCAGCGGTGTGAGCTGTTCCTTTAAATTGCTGAGGATTTGAGAGAGAGCCGGGCTTCCCGGAGACGGTGAAGCCGGGGCAGAGCCAGGAGACCCGAGTCTGAGCGGGAAGCCTGCGAGGGAGAGGAAGGCTGACGTGGCAGGGGGAGTGGCTGTGAACGGCGGCAAGGTTTAAAAAGCGGCCATTTGGCAGCCTCCTCTGAGCACGCGGCAGCGCAGAGCAGAGAGCGGCAGCTGCCTTCACAGGGCAGGCGCGTGGGAGGCGCGAGGGCGGGCAGGGAGGGAGCAGCGGGTGCCTTCTCACGAGAAAAGCAAACTAGTAGCTGGATAGATCATGGTCACAACGCGGCCAAAAACCGTAGTGAAAAAGAATGTGGGGACTCAGACAGAGCTCCCGAGGAGGCATGCAGCAGTGCAGGTCTCTGGCTGCAGTGAATGCCTGAGCCTGGCACTGGTACCAGAGGGAACCAGTGACACCGCATGTGTGCGGTGTGAGCAAGTAAATGATCTCCTCAGGCAGGTGGTTAATCTGACAGAGGAGGTTGCAAGACTGAGAGCCATTAGAGATTGTGAAAGTGAAATAGATTGGTGGAGTCATACCCTGACGCAGGGGCAGATCGAGGAGGTTGAGAAAGTGACGGATCCCCTCCCCTCCTGTCACCAGACAGATGGAGAGGACTTAGGAGATATGAAGGAATGGAAGGAAGTCCGACCTCGGAAAGGCAAGAAAAAATCCTCCCAACCCCTTCCACCCTCCCAATTGCCCTTGAAGAACAGATATGAAGCCTTGGAAATTCAGGAACAGGAAAATGAAGTTGGAGGGGTAGACTTATCTAGTGAAGCACCTAGGACTCGTCAGTCACCCCGAGTCCTTAGGACTTCTTCAATCAAGAAGGAAAGGAGAGTAATTGTGGTGGGTGACTCCCTTCTGAGGGGGACAGAAGGGCCCATCTGTCGACCGGACCCATCCCACAGGGAGGTCTGTTGCCTCCCTGGGGCTCAGATTAGAGATGTTAAAAGGAAACTCCCTAATCTTGTGGGTTCCTCTGATTACTATCCACTGCTGATTTTTCAGGTTGGCAGTGATGAAATTATCACAAGAAATGTAAGGGCAATGAAGAGTGACTTCAGGGCCCTAGGACGGCTAGTTAGGGGGTCTGGAGCGCAAGTAGTGTTTGCCTCCATCCCTCCTGCAAGAATGGGTGGGGAGGTATATAGGAAGAGTCTACAGATCAATGAATGGCTAAGAGATTGGTGTCAAAGACAGGGTTTTGGTTTTTTTGATCATGGGATGCTATATGAGACACCTGGCCTGGTGGTGGCAGGAGGGATGCACCTGTCCCAGAGGGGGAAGAGGCTTTTGGGGCAGGACTTAGCAGGGCTCATTGAGAGAGCTTTAAACTAGATGTGAAGGGGGAAGGGGAGAAAACTGGGTCTGTTAGGGACAAGTACAAGAGGAACGTACCAGGGCCTGAAAGCAGGTGGTCTAAGGAGGATTTAGTCCCACCAGTGGGCTCTGTTTGTTTCCTGAAATGCCTGTATGCTAATGCACGCAGCATGGGGAATAAGCAGGAAGAGTTAGAGGTCAGTGTGCGGGCTAAGGGTTATGATCTGGTAGCAATAACAGAGACGTGGTGGGACAGGTCACATGACTGGAATGTGGCCATGGATGGTTATGTGCTTTTTAGGAAAGATAGAGTGGGGAAGCGAGGTGGTGGAGTTGCTCTTTATGTGAGAGAGCAACTAGAATGTATTGAGTTTTGTGCAGGGGCTGATGAGGGGCAAGTTGACAGTCTGTGGGTAAGAATTAAGGGGCAGGCTGGTGTGGGTGATACAGTCGTGGGGGTCTACTACAGACCTCCTGATCAAGGCGAGGAAGTTGATGAGGCTTTCTACAGGCAGCTGAAAGTAGCCTCACAACTGCAGTCCCTAGTCCTCATGGGAGATTTTAACTACCCCGATATCTGCTGGAAGACTCACACAGCCAGCCTTTCACAGTCTAGGAGGTTCCTCCAGTGCATTGATGATAACTTCTTAATGCAAATGGTGGACAAGCCAACTAGAAGAGGAGCGCTGCTGGATCTTGTACTAACCAACAAGGAGGGCCTTGTTGAAGCAGTGGTGGTCAGTGGCAGCCTTGGCTGCAGTGATCACGAGATGGTGGAGTTCAGGATCCTGTGTGGAAGGCACAGAATACCCAGTAGGACCAGAACCCTGGACTTCCACAGGGCAAACTTTGGCCTCCTCAATCAACTGTTAAGGGAAATCCCATGGGACAGGGTGCTAGAAGGTAAAGGGGCTCAAGATAGCTGGTCAACATTCAAGGACCACTTCTTGCAAGCACAGGATCAGAGCATCCCAATGGTTAGGAAATCTAGTAAGGGAGCTAGGAGACCAGCATGGTTAAAAAAGGAACTGCTGGGCAAACTTAAGTGGAAAAGGAAAATCTACAGATCATGGAAGGAGGGGCTGGTCACTTGGGAGGAATATAGGGCTGTTGTCAGAGGATGTAGGGAGGCAATTAGGAAAGCTAAGGCTTCCTTGGAACTTAACCTTGCAAGTCAGGTTAAGGATAATAGAAAGGGCTTTTTCAAATACATAGCTAACAAAGCTAACACTAGAGGCAATATTGGCCCACTGTTGAATGAGGTGGGAGCCCTGGTGACAGAGGATATAAAGAAGGGAGAGGTGCTGAATGCCTTCTTTGCCTCTGTCTTTACTCCTGCAGGATTTCCCCATGAGCTCCAGACTCATATAGCCACAGAAGTAGTCAAGATAGATGAGGAGTTTGACATAGTAGATGAAGATTGGGTTAGGGATCAGTTGAGTAATCTGGACATCCATAAATCGATGGGTCCAGATGGAATGCATCCAAGGGTGCTGAGGGAGCTGGCGGAGGTCATTGCTAGGCCACTCTCCATCATCTTCGGTAAGTCATGGGTAACAGGAGAGGTGCCTGAGGACTGGAGGACAGCAAATGTCACACCAGTCTACAAGAAGGGCAAGAAGGAGGACCCAGGTAACTATAGACCGGTCAGCCTCACCTCCATCCCTGGAAAGGTGATGGAACAACTTGTTCTTATCTCTATCTCTAGGCATATCAAGGACATGGGGGTCATCAAGAGCAGTCAGCATGGTTTTATCAAGGGTAAATCATGTTTGACTAACCTCATAGCCTTCTATGAGGAAATTACTAGGTGGATAGATGATGGTAGAGCGGTAGATGTGGTTTATCTGGATTTCAGTAAGGCATTTGACACCGTCTCCCACAGCATCCTTGTAGACAAGTTGATCAGGTATGGGTTTGGTGATCAGGTAGTGAGGTGGATCAGGAACTGGTTGATGGGAAGGAGTCAGAGAGTTGTAGTCAATGGGGCAGAATCTGTTTGGAGGTCTGTGACTAGTGGAGTCCCTCAGGGGTCGGTACTGGGACCGATGTTGTTCAACATCTTCATCAACGACCTGGATGAGGGTATAGAATGTACCCTCAGCAAGTTTGCTGATGACACTAAGCTGGGAGGAGTGGCTGACACACCAGAAGGCTGTGCTGCCATTCAGAGAGACTTAGACAGGCTGGAGAGTTGGGCGGGGAGAAACATGATGAAATTCAACAAGGGGAAGTGTAGAGTTTTGCATTTGGGGAAGAACAACACGATGTCCCAGTATAGGTTGGGGGCTGACCTGCTGGAGAGTAGTGTAGGTGAAAGAGACCTGGGGGTCCTGGTAGACAGGAGGATGACCATGAGCCAGCAATGTGCCCTTGTGGCCAAGAAGGCCAATGGCATCCTGGGGTGCATTAGAAAGGGTGTGGTTAGTAGGTCAAGAGAGGTTCTCCTCCCCCTCTATTCTGCATTGGTGAGGCCGCATCTGGAGTATTGTGTCCAGTTCTGGGCCCCTCAGTTCAAGAAGGACAGGGAACTGCTTGAAAGAGTCCAGCGCAGAGCCACAAAGATGATTAAGGAGTGGAACATCTCCCTTATGAGGAAAGGCTGAGGGAGCTGGGTCTCTTTAGCTTGGAAAAAAGGAGGCTGAGGGGTGACCTCATCAATGTTTACAAATATGTAAGGGGTGAGTGTCAGGGAGATGGAGTTAGGCTCTTCTCAGTGATGACCAGTGATAGGACAAGGGGTAATGGGTGTAAATTGGAGCATAGGAGGTTCAAGGTGAATATCAGAAAAAACTTCTTTACTGTAAGGGTGACAGAGCACTGGAACAGGCTGCCCAGGGAGGTTGTGGAGTCTCCTTCACTGGAGACATTCAAAACCCGCCTGGACAAGTTCCTATGTGATGTGCTCTAGGTGACCCTGCTCTGGCAGGGGGGGTTGGACTAGATGATCTTTCGAGGTCCCTTCCAACCCCTAGGATTCTATGATTCTGTGATTCTATGAAAAGTTGTGAAATGCCACCAAAGACGATGAAAATAAATCAAAGTCCTGAAACCCTGTTCACAGTTACTTGCTACTTTAAATAAAAGACTTTTGATGATTTTGTAAAAGAGACATGTGGCTTTAAACTCTTAACTAGCTTACCATTCTCCACCATAATTGCTAAATTTTTGTCTGAAATGCTTTCATAGACAAGATTAAATGATACAGTTTTTTTGTTCTGGTAGGTTAGAAAATTCATACCTGCATTAGCATAATCTTAAATAATTAATTCTGGTCAAGCCTCTGCTTTGCACAGCAGTAAATCCTGCCTCTCCATCTCACCTTTCAGTCCTTTAAGTCACTGGTCAGTATATTTCTTTTATCAAGAAGCCCAAGTATCACACAACTCCTCTCAGAAAGCTAGATTCAGCAATTAAAATATCTCCTAATATTTTTACTAAAGTTCCTGGATTATCTCTGTATTATTTTTTTTGCTATTTTATGCAGTATGTACTACATTCTTAGGTATTTATACAGCATTTCTTTCAATCCCTATGAATCACTACCTACCTTTTTCAACTTGTTCTCGTGCTTGTTGGTTGGTCATTCCAGGGTACGGACATACTCCTAAACTGAAGGTCTCCCACAAAAGGATTCCAAAGCTCCATACATCACTCTCAGATGTGTATCTCCCTAAGAAAAGGAGAAAAAAACAGCAGCTTAATGTACAGAGCAATTAATGTTTCAGATAATTATGGCCCCAAATCTTCCGTAAAGGTGAAGTGTTACATCGGAAAGCTTTAAGCAAAAAAACCCTGTAGCTACTAATAACACATTCTGCAGATATCATAGCCTCCTCTATTTCAAATGATAAACTAATTGTCTTGAGGTTAATATCTAGGAATAATATAAGCTAAATTGAAGTTCTACAATTTGTCAGACCTTACTATGTCAGTTATTCTTCATACAAGTTAAGAATTTATTTCCTTATTAATGTAAAAAAAGTAAATGTACAGTCACTGAAGTAATTTTAATTGCAACTTTGCGCAAGTTTTTATATATCACTTCCAGCTGTGCTACATTAGCTTGTGTCAATCACAGATGGAAATTACAGACATTCATGATGCTCTTTGTAGTAAGATTTAGTTTCCTTGTCTATGTATCAACTCTCTTCAGAGTTTGGCATCCAGTAATTTAACACTTTTCATTGAAATAATTCAGTAGATACAAGATAGGTGATTAGGTTTTTTTTTTAAAGAAAGTAAAAGTTCTGCCCAGTTAATTACCTTTTGCACTATGGTATTATCTGGACAAATAAAAGGCCTGTTCATTCACAAAAAAAACCTCAACCCTCCACACAGTAATTTATTAACATGACAAACAACTCAAAGTGTTGTACTGGAAAAACATTAATATTTAATGTGTATTTTAATTTTGAGATAATGTGAAGCAAAAATACCCTCCACGTGGCCTAAGTATGTAATTTTATTTGGATATTTTCAAACTTTTGTTTTTGCACTTGCTGGAAGTGATGGAAATCCTATAGCTCCAACTAAAAAAAATAACGGTATGGAATGGCACAGAACAGCACCCACTGAACCAAAGGTTCAGTCTCCCACAAGCCCCAGCAGCAAGATTTTGCTTGTGATTTCAGGCACAACTCCTTAACCACTCCATTTGCCTTAATCTGGTTTCTACACTTTGCAACTTGTGTTTTTTTCATTTAAAATCTTTTTGTGGCTGCTACTAATATGTCATGTCAAATTAATCCAGAAGTGACTAAAAAATGAATTTTTATGTAGTTTCTACTGTGTCATTCATGTAATGACCAAATTTTCCCTCATTTTCTTTCAAGCCTTAAATCTTGCCATTAAGAACCGACTTGGATAGTGGCTGCCAAGTGGTTTTGAAATATAATGGATTTATTGCTATTTCACTCTGATATCTTTAAATATCTTCAGCCTTACCTACAAAAATTAATGCAATACTTATGACCATACTATTAGGATGGTAAATAGTAAAACACAAACCAATTACTTTAACTCACATCTTTCAAGGGAGTGAAAAAAATGATCCTTCAAAACCACACAGAAACCTTCTATTAGCTTTTGAAAGTTCAATATTAGACTGCTGAACATATGAACAAATGTTTGAAAGAGCTTATTTTCCAAACATTACAGAAAATCACTTAAAACTGCTTGAACATGTATGTATTTTAGGAAACACAAAATAAGTAGATGTTAATTAACTGTGGTCTCCTGTACTATGCAGAAAAAAGACTCAAGCGTATGAAGTGAAGCTACTGTCACAAGAGCCTCTTTCCTGCTTAATGTAGTCTGCTGGACTGCATATGGCTATGAAGGATAGGTTTCCGTTAGAGATCAATAAACAGTATAGATTTCTGATATAACAAAAAAAAAAAAAAAAAAAAAATTCAAAACACCTTTTATAGTGGAGCAAACACCCACAGTAGAAACATGTGTTCCCCAGTGAATGCTAGCAATACTAACACTTAGAATAATCATACAGGATCAATTACTCTAACTAAACTTATTATTAACCTTCCAAAGGCAAGATCAGCTTTATTTTGTTATGGCATTAATTCCTGCAAAAGTGCTAATAAGAAGAAGCATTTTGCTACCCATCAGATGTCACACACTTATGATTTCCAATGCATGATTAAAAAAATAAAGCTTTGTGAAATGGCAGAATTATTTATAGACACTTCAAAAGAAGAAGTGCTCAACTAAAGAACTGGTTGAGAGAACCACATCCAAAACATGGCATCCTTCATTTAATACACTGCTTCTTCACAGCACACTTTACTCAGAAGTTATTTTTCTAGTTTCATATAAGCTAAAAAGCCAAATACAGCAGCTTCTGTTTCTGGTCTGAAACTATTACCAATATATGGACCACTTCCCTCAATCAGAAATAACAGATTTGTGTTCCCTAAGGTAACAGCCTAGCGATATATAAAAACTTAAGTAAAGAAAAGATGCAATTAAAATTACTTCAGTGACTGTACTTTTCTCCAATGCAATGATTTTTGTAACAGAATGTTCTAGTACATTAACACTTTCTATCATTTTCAAAGAAGTGCTAGAAGAATCACTGCCATAAATATGCAGAACTTGCTATTCATTTTGCTAATGATTACAATTTTGATGACTGACTAGATAGTCAACTAGAATGAGTCAGTAACACAACAAAGTATTATTTTATTCCTGTATAACAGCAGTTTTGATGTTGCTGCCTTATTCTTTTTGAAGGTAAACCAATATTTTATATATAACTTAAATGAGACTGAAATATTAAAATTCCTTTAAACATTATAGTTTTGAACTGGGCACTAGGAATATGTATATTTACTAAAATATTGCCCATGGTGTAGTTCTTGGTGTTCTTTACACTATTTTTTTCTTTTTTTTTTTTTTTTTTTCACCCCCCAAGAAGATGCACGTATATCCTTACCATAGTTAAGAGCTTCTGGAGCAGTCCACTTGATAGGAATTTGCTTTAGGCCTGACGATGAGTACACGCCATCATCCTCTTGCCGGGACATTCCAAAATCGCTTATTTTCAAAATGTTGCTTTCACCTACCAAGCAGTTCCTTGCAGCCAGGTCTCTAAGTTAGAACAAGAAATAAGCCCCCATATTTTTACACATTTGAAAGTACTTGAAGCCATTTAAAATGGGTTGAACTACTCAGCCAAGATGGCAGCACCTCCCAGAAAACGTTTCCCAACCCCTTGCATCCCTTGGAGGGGGAAAAGGTGGAGGAGTCAGGAATGAGGGAGTGAAGGTGAGCCTCAGAAGAAGGGAAGGATAGGGGAAAGGTCTTTCAGTTTTTGCCTCTATTTCTCACCATCCAACTCTTTTAACTGGCAACAAACTACACTAATTTTTCCCCAAGCTCAGTCTGATTTGCTGTGATGGTAATTCATGAGTGATGTCCCTGTCTTTATCTTGACCCATGAGCTTTTCTGTCTTAATTTCTCCCCTGTCCTGTTGAGGAAGGAGGAGCTGGGTGGGTGTCTGGCAGCCAGCCAAAGTCAACCTGCCCTCTGAAGTCACAGAAACAAGCCTACAGATTAATGAATCAGATTTTATGGAGAACAGAATTTGAAGCAGCAAAGTGATACACGTTCCCTTAATTATGAAAGACAGAGAAATGAGAACTGTCTCCTTCTCTCTGCCCTTCTTCTCTTAGCATTAGTTTCCATCAAAAAAAAAACAACTACTCAGTATTACAAGAAAAGCAATTCTGCCTCAAAGATGGATGAGCTCAGAAAATCAACAGCCTTCCTCTCCCTCCCTCCATCTCAACCATGTTTTTTTTTAGATTAGTAGGCAGCTTGTATTAATACCTGACAAAAGACCTATTGTGGCTTCTCTACAGAGTACATTTGGAATAATACATGCTAATAATAGGTTTTTAACATACTTAACATATATTACATTTGATAGTTTCACAAGGTATTAAAATACTACATAATAAAATACATATCATTATTCTCATCTTAATGTAATAAAATACAGAAAATGTTTGAAGGATGAAAAATGTTAAGCAACAGAATTAGATCTGTAACATTAGGAACATCATGGGCAAAGTATGTTTAAAATAAATTTACGTTTGCTTTCAGCCTAGATAGCTAATACGCTCACAAACAGCTTCTCTTATGTAAATGTGAATGTCTTCTGTGAAAGATAGGGAGAAACTTTTCACCAGAGAGGGTACTGATAGGACAAGGGGGAATGGTTTTAAACTGAAAGAGGGTAGTTTTGGTTAGGTTAGGTATCAGGAAGAAATTCTTCACCATTAGGACAGTAAGGTGCTGGAATAGGTTGCCCAGAGAGGCTGTGGAGGTCCGCTCCCTGGAGGTGTTTAAGGCCATGTTGGATGAGGCCTTGTGCAGCCTGGTCTAGCATGAGGTGTCCCTGCTCATAGCAGGGAGGTAGTAACCTGATGATCTTCCAACCTTAACTGTCCTGTGATTGTATGATTGTATGAATATTCCAGCTTTAATGTTTTACATTGCAACTGTAGCAAAGTTTTGCAATGAATCTTCTGAGCAATTAATGCACATTCATTGCATTATTTTGAATTATTTTGGTGCATACCAACTAGATTGATTACTCTTGGAAGAAACTAACCTAGAACTCTGCATACACTCAGTACTTACAATGCCGAAGTTGTGAGTTTGAGCCTCACCTGGAGCGCCAAATATTTACAAAACCAACAACACGACTCTTTGTCCCCACCCTGGCATCACCTCCCAACAATGCTCAGGCCACCACTGAGGCTGCAGGGCGGGCCCTGGAAAAGTCCCCATACTGAACTCCTGGACTCAGCAGGAGATGGAAACCAGATTCAGGAATGCACAAATTCAGGAACACATGGATCAGGACCGAAGGCAGAAGAATCGCCAAACTCCTCATAGGATGCCAGCCACAGACAAAGAGAGCGTGACACTCATGATCCCTTTATATCAAGTAGGATATGTAAGGCATGGAATACTTTGTTTGGTCAATCTGGGTCACCTGTCTAGTCTGCTCTTCTCTGCTGGAGCATCGAAGGTGTGGCCCCTTTCTACAGAGTTAATTAGAATCATGGACATCTTCCTACCAGAGGCTGACCTAGCATTTAAACATGTTCTGAGTCAGATTAAGAAACAGCTGTATACTGAGATACCTTAGGTTTATTCCTCATAGATAAGTCTGATTATTAGGGAAAATATATCATAAATAGTACACAGTATCAGACTTGTACACAAAGATTACACTTGGTTCACGTACTTTTGACTGTTTTGTAAGTGACAGTTTTTTTGTTCAGAGTCATCTAGAGGAAGTGTTTTTCATCATTACTGAAAATTCACAAAATTACTTCCATGAAAATCAAATGGTATTTGAGAAAGTTGGTAAAGATTGAGATACTATGTTCAGGATATATGTAAATTAACACTAGATCTTCTGAAAGACCAAAGGCACACAAAGTCATGGAACAGTGGTTTCCAATCTGTCAATTAGCTGGCAGTGGGTCACAGAATGATAGTACTCAAGCTGTCATGCTGCACACAAGTGCCAAGGGAGGAATCATGTGCCAGTGGTTAGCTAATGGCCCATAAGGTGCGCAGGTGGACACAACTTTCACATCCACCATCAAACTTTCCAGGCAAATTCCTTTTTTCTTTTTGTATTGAATAGAGAAGCATTTTCATTGCCACCTTAACACAGAACATCAATAAAATTTTATGAAATAGTGAGTGCCAAGCTATTAACAATATGATAGAAAAGGATGCATTATGACAAAACTTATGAATAAAGCTACAAATAGCCAAGTAAATTAAGTAGTGCTGGTAATGACTCTCACAGGATTAATACCTCTTTCTGCTTTTAGATAAAACTCTCACATTTTGAAGCTACTTTACTATGTACTACTCTAATATATCATTTGTGTTAATAAAGCCTTTTGAGCACTTAATGTGTTTACTTAATTAAATTTGCATTTTTTCCGTTCTCATATGTAAGGTAGGTTCTTTCATTTATTTAGAAAATACTTTAGATGTGAACTTTTCTTTCCCTTTTACCTCCATTTTAGTCATTCTAAAAGTCTTTAGTCTTTCTAAAAGACTTTTGTATACCCCTCTCAAGCACTTAAGCGTTCTTTTCACAGTTCTTGTGAGGAGCTGGTCCTTGCAGTACATAGAAACCGACAGTATTTAGCAGATTCAGTGATACTGAAAAACTCTCTAGGCTCCACCAAAAGTCCTGTTACTTTGCACTTTTTCGTAACTTGCTATTCTGGGGGACAAAACAGTATAATTTCATTCTGAGTGCTTCACCACCAGCTTCTACAGATCCTGCAGTTAGATCCACTGTAGACATATTTTTCATGTTCTTTCTTCCCTGTTCTCTTACTTGAAATTTCTTCATAATGTCTATTTGAATAACATTCATGATATAATTCATCTTATAAATGTCCTGAAAGTTAAGAGTATCTTGTTAGCATTTCTGCTGCCACTTTACATCTCTTTCATATCAGTGATTTGTTGCTCAATTTTCCAGATTTTCTTAGAATTACTGGCATGCTTAAAAGCATTTTTAAAAACATTGTTACAGTAGAAGATACAGCACTTTCAAGTTGCAATTATTTTAATTTATTTTGAGCATTTGATTAACAATTTTTTGTATTTTTCAAATAATTTATTGACGGTTTCTCCTCATGTCTGACAGCCTCCTTTAAAAGAGTGTTCATATTTTTCAGTCTAGGTACAAAAAAAATTACCAAAAATGCAATTTGGTTAGTGTGATTTATTACAGAATTTATAACCAGAATCTGAACAACAACAAAAAAAAAGGCATAAAAATGTATTACTTCCGTTGTTTTTAAATTAATAACTAACAGCTTTAATTTTCTTCTAGGTTCCAGCATTCTAATTGATTTCCATTTGCTATAGATAAAAGGAAAGAGCTTTGGTGCAAGAGTGTAAGGGGCTTTTAAAAAAACCTTTAGATCTTAAACTGCCCTAGGAAATACACACAAGAGGGTTTCATTAAAGTATGTATGACAGATTACATGAGTAAGGGAAAACAAGAAAATGTAAATATATAGGGCTGAAAAGAACTATGTATTACAGATTAGAGTATTACAGGTAACTTCTGTGTTAAGTATTTGTTGCGAATCATGAAACTTTCTTGATGGGCTTTAAAAAATCCCCAAAAAACCACACACCTACACCAACTGTGTTCTATTTGTTTTTTGTTTGTTTTTTTCCCCCTAAAAACCCAAATGTGTTCTATTTGTTTTTTCTTCATTCTTCTTACTATTCCTAAAGTCAACATCCAGAAGAAGTGCCGATATAATTGCATGCAATTAGGTGTCTCGCTCTGCTTGTAGCATTGGCTTTTTTTCCTCATACAGCATTTGCTACTTGCTGCAGTACTTGCTCAAAATCAGTATTTATCTTTAACCAAGAATGCTGTACAAATTTGGCACAAATTACGATGAGCTGCTACAGAGCAAGTGAACGAGTAAAAGAAAAGTTGTCTCTCTCTAATACCAAGATTATCTAAGTTCCCAGTGCTATTAAAAACAAAGAGACTTCCCCCCAACTACTAAGGAATAAAAATCAATATGACAATTGGAAATTTTGTTTTTAAGCACTGCTGTGCATTCCCTAGAAACCCAAAAAGAACATTGACTTGGAAACGCTAATATGGGTTAAATATGCTGAAACTGCAAGAAACAGCTTGTTAATACTTTTGCTAAAAATCCAATAGCCTGTTAAAGAGAAAGCAGAGGCAATTTCTCTGGGCTGGGAGTCGTTACCACCTGGATTCATGTATGTCAGTACAGACATAAACCTTCTAAGTTTTTCTCCTATACCCCCTCCCCCTTCCTTCTACCACCCCTAAAGAACTACATAGCAAATACTAAGCAAATACCTATTATTTCAATTGAATCCTATCAATTAAAGCAAATGAAAACAAGAGAGTAAACTCATTACTAAACCAGCAGGGCAGACTGCCTCACTGAACTAATGAGTCATTTTATATCCCCTCCCTGGATCAAGCAGTTAAAAAAGCAAGTACTTAGTGAACAGGATTAGGTTAGCTCCCCTGCACATTTAGTTCAATGAAAATAGTCTATTACTTGATTAAAAAGAAGAGGTGGAGGGTCTAACAGTGAAACTATTGGTTTTTTTTCATGGACTATAAGACACTAGCTCTCCTTCAAACACCTGAGGTAATTTCCAGTGGTGTCTAAATCAAAACACACCTATTTCAGAGCTTGCTTGATACACATATGCTGCTACTTTTGCTATTTGTGGAGAGCACAGTATGTGCCTAATAAAAGACTGGGAAAACATTTGAGGGTCGGAAGCACATCCTTCCATGCATTCTATGTTGTCTTTTCCCTTTATACTTTACTTCTTTCTTCATATTATTCTAGCTATCACATTATTAATACTAACAAAGCAACATTAACTACAATGCTAATATTTTCTCACAGTTCCTTACATAACGCAAGTCCATCCTCATCTTCACAGATGAACACTGCTAGGAAACCAAAGAAAGGCAAGTTCGATGCAGCAGTCAATAATGTCAGGTGTTCTATTAGGTTTGGATATTGCTCAGTTGTTCTCAACTATGAAATGTGTAAATTTTTATACCTCATGGCATTAGTGACATTTAACTAGTCCCTCCAAAGCACTATGAAATTTTCAGATGAAGGACTTAAAAATTTTGCAAATACAACTCAAAAGAAGTAACGAAACAAATCCCAAATAGCTGTGTTCAGTAGCTGAAGAGAAGCACAAAACCTAGCTTGTATACAAAAAATGCCTTTTTCCACAGAACCTTTACTCCCTCCACCTGTAAGAGTACAATGTATCCTACCTTCCAGAAATAGTTTGCATTGCACTGCTCACTCTCATTATCAGGATAGCAAGAGCTATCATATAAAATTATTTATAGCAACTTGGTGAACATATTCCTGTGAACTAAACTTAGTAAGATCACATTAGTCAAAAGGCAAACTTTAGCTAATAAGGCCAAAGAGAACAGAAGAAAATACAGAAGTCTAAGAAAGCTTAAGCATCTAAATTACTTTAATGCACTATAACATGGTCTAGCTAAAATTGGTTGGTAAGCTGGTAAACAAAGAATTTATTCAAACATGTCAGACTTCTCCAAAAAAATTAAATATATATCAAATACGGAACAAGCTCCTTAGATACTAGGAGTTAAATATTTTAAAAAATCCTGTAAGGATAAACACACTGTGGAGGATCACAGAGTTTCTTCTTTAAAATTCCAAACATTTACGCATTATTTTTGTCATCCCCACCTTCAAACCACGTACTTGGTATGTGTTATGTTCCTGTTTTTCTCTAAGTGCTTTTTGATAGTTGGTGGCATAGGTCACTTTCCTGGTTTGAGCCGGGATGAAGCCAATTTTCTTTTTACTTTTTTTTTTTTTTTTTCCCCCCTTCAGTAAGCTCTCTTTTAAATAGCAGCAAGTTTTCCAGCTAGTAATTGGTAATGCTGGAATGTTTATGTTACTGCTGAGACGCCAAGATCACTTTGCTCTACTTGTTGAATCTGCGGCCTCAGATGCTACAGAAGCAGAAGTCGTATCTGCAGCCCTTCCGTAGGGAGGAGTGGACTAGACGGACAGTAAAATTGGCCAGAGATGTTCCATACATATAAATACATGTAAGACAAGGTATAAGGTCAGAGATCACAGAAGACATCTTCCTTCCTCCTTCTTCTTCCCTTCTCTTCTGTCCATGGCTAGTGTCAGGGGAAGACTCCATCTATCCATCACCATTGATCCCCAGGCCCGGGCACTCCTGCCCCTCATCACTCTCCCCTCAGCTCCTGTCTGCTCTGCCGCTCTCTCCAGTGCTCCAGGACATTTCAGGACTGCTCACAGCTCAGGAGAGGGCCCTCAGAGTTGCTGGGGGTGCGGGGAGGTGATAGGGTTTTGCACATTCCTGAACACATTTGTGTATAATTGTACATATTTTCTTTTATCATTAGTATTTACTTAAAGCTGTCTAGTTTTCAATCTGGGAAGTCTCTGTCCTTCATTATCTCTCTCCTGCCTTACCTGGGAGGGAGGGGGAGGGGATCGAGGGCATTAGTGTCGCTGGTTCAATTGCCGATCCTGAGTCAAACCGTGACAGTCACAGTAGCAGATGATAGAAAGCTCCAGCATGCCGTTAAGAACTGCAGAATGAGATGCATTTGGTTCAAGAGGACAAAGCATGTTGCTTCATTGGTTGAGGACTGCACAGGTCAGGAAGGAAATCACTGTTTGCAGTGAACTTACTACTCATCCCCACCTACAAACTTCCATGCTATTTATCCTTCTATGGCTACATTATCTGAACAAGTGACAGCTGTCCTGGACCGTACAAACACAGCAAGAAACTTTTTAATGAACTGCTGTACAGAAAGAAAATATTCACATTTTTGTTACTGCACATGCCTTCACATACACATACTTGCAAATAAAATTAAGACATAAAGTCAGATTAAGAGTGTACAGTAATTTCTGATGAACAAGTATTGTATGAGAATCAGCAGATTATATTAATTTCTATAGTCTGCAAAATGTTAGTTATTAATGAACAAACACATTATAACAGTAAAATATACCTTGAGGTAGGTACAAATATTGGGCATATCTAGTTAGATTAATGATTTAATTGTTTTTGTAGAGGAGTAACAGTACTGACTTTCGGTCTTCAAACACAGTATTTTCCTGAATATGTTTATTTTTCAGAGTTAAACTTCCTGTTTCACTTCTTGACCATGACAGAGATCACTCATACCTCAAAGGGCTTAAAGTGTCCCTGTGGAGGCACGTAAGTGAAGCACAAATGATATATAATGTTACCACTTCTCACAATTTTATTTCTGGTCTCCTAATACTTGGTGTTTGATATAAAGAACACTAATTCTTGGAGTTGAATTACTGCATTAAGTGTGAATGGCAATTTTGATTACAAAAAATGTACATTAAAGATGGATGATTGAGAAGAACAGACTGGAAATTAGTTTGCAGATGAAAAAGGAACAAAAAAACGAAAACCACCCAGGCTTCCTATTTTCTGAATGTTTTTAAGTTATGAAGTATTTTTTTAAAAAAAAAACAAGATTGATAATACTATATGGAAGAATGTTGTACTGATGCAGACTCGTGCTCTGAACACTGGCAAGGTCACTCCTACATCTTGTAGTCTTCTCACTTGCCTGCTCTGGTACATTTTTACTAGAAAGACACCCCAGTTGCTGTCACACATTACATGCCACTTGTGACCTACAGAGGTAATAACGGAAGAAAACTGAGCAATTGTAAACTTATTGTTTGCAGCCCAGAGATGGCCCAAGGGACTATACAGATCTACTGACAGTTTACAGAACTTCTATCTTGAGTATTATTCAGGTAAGTTACTATATGTCCTTAATTTTCCTAGTAGGACAAGGTTTCTGTAACAGCTACTTTAAAAGAGATAAAGATGGGGATAGTAGAAAATGAGAAGTTTTGAAGTGAATCAGCGCAGTAGACTATGAAGACAGAAATGAAGCAATACATTTATACACCACCTTCTTTAAATTTTTACTCCCACCTTCTTTCTATTTCTGTAGGTATTCTATTTTCTATTTCTTTCTGTAACCATTGCTGGATCCCATGCAACTACAGAATCACAGAATCATCATGGTTTGAAAGGATGTCTAAGATCCAACCATCAACAAAAAAAAACCCCACAACCTTGGCCACTAGAGCATGTCCTATGCTCCTGCAGTTTTTGCTAGAAACATTAAAGATCAGAAGCCCAAATATGGATATATTTATGATATAATTTAAACATATATTTATTTGATATTAACTGAATTACAGGGAAAATTAAGTGTCCAAAAAGTCATTATCCAAGATGGTAATTATTCTAGATGAACTAGAACTTAAGTTTACATTTTGCCCTTGAGAAAGCTGCAACTGATTCAATTCACAATCACACATGGCTTCCATTTCCAAAATCAGTCATACAAGTAGAATGTACTCTTCGTACTAAAGCAAATATAATTTTTGAGGAAAAATTTCCACAAGTACTAAATTGAAACAAATAGAAAGGAAACAAAATAGAGCATATCATTGTACTAACAAGCATAAATTTTGTGATAATATCATGGGTGTATTCAACCTTTGGTGATGACACAAAACTTGCTACAATAACTCTCTTTGCCCTTTTAAACTGGGAGGATGCCTCCATTTAGTTCTTATCTCTGAACTTAGTTATACATTAATCTAATTCTATTCTACAGCATCATGTCAAAAGATTATTGATTTCTCAATGCATTAAATATTGGTTTGACTTGTTTACAAACTTGGTAACATCTGAAGAGACAGACCAGATACAGTCAGAGATCAAATTCACTGTCCATTATGTATCAGTGAGATCAAAGATTGCATGTTGATTTTAAAGAAAATATGTAAAGAGTAGCTTCTAGCACTGATGTTCTGCTTTTAAAATTTAAAAAAAATGTATTTTATTAAACAAAGCCATTTTTGAACGTCAATATTATGTGTATTATTTGAGTTTAAAAAACAGTTGAAGACTAATAATGCAAAGTAGAGCATGAGAGGTAGATAAAAAACAGTGCAAGTGCCCAAGGAAACAAGAGATTTTTAGGCATAATTATAATACAGGTTAGTTTTTTCCACCATTTCATTTGAATAAAATGAAGCAGCACAATAATTTAGTATTTGCAGGGCTTTTCAGGTCTCACTGAAAAATGAAGTATTTGAAAATCTTTGTATCTTTTCTCAGGCTAGAATTAAGTACCTAAAGCTGATGTATATAAAAGTTCAGCTGAAACAGGCAGTAAGTTTAGCCACTACTGCTTCTTCAACAGCTAACACCTACAATGTTGTACTCTGGAATATTTCAAATTAGCTCAGGTCTGACTAGAACTGGGGAGGAAAAGACAGGGAGGGAGGGAATCTGTTCAATGTCTGTTAAAAAAAAACAAACTTAACCTGTAAAACAGAAATTAATAATAAGTAATA
Source organism: Hemiprocne comata (assembly GCA_020745705.1). Classification (NCBI taxonomy): domain Eukaryota; kingdom Metazoa; phylum Chordata; class Aves; order Apodiformes; family Apodidae; genus Hemiprocne; species Hemiprocne comata. The sequence continues at coordinate 47,227,348 of CM036616.1, forward strand.
TGTTTTGAAAAATTGAGCCTAAACACAGACATTCAGTAAAATGTGAATACTTATACTCAATCAGGTGGAAAGAAAAACAAAACAGGGATGGACTCTGAGTAAATACATTAGTGGAACTAAATCAAGCATAGAAAAATAAAAGCCCATTATCCACTATATTGTGAGAAAGCCGCCTAGGAAAATTAAGAAATTCTATTTTATTAATGCAGTTATTAAAAACCAAAACCAGTTAAACAGGTGTACAGACCAATATCAGTTTCAAAGAGATGGACTACATAAGCTAATACATCTTATTATTAATTTAAAATAAACATTTGAATTGTCAAATGCCCTAGGATTGTTATTGTACTATCACAGCAAGTCCCAGGGGAAGGTGATCAGTGGCACAAAGTCTAGTCGGAGGCCAGTAACTATCAGTGTACCCCAAGGGGTCAATACTGGCTTGAATTCTGTTTACAATCTTCATTAATCATCTTGATAATTGGGCAGAATGCACCCTCAGCAAATTTGCTGTGGCTCCTTTCACCAAGCAAAGCAACAACTTCTTACGAGTTCTTACTTGGAGCAAATGTTCCTTTCCTCCATATGGCTTAGCTCTGCTGACTTCTTTTCCAATGTAAAAGGTTTACATACTCCTGAATGGAGGACTTACAGAAGGAGGTAAGAAATAATTTGCCCATTGTAACTAAGCATGTCTGCAATCTTAAACATACCAAAGTAGCAAGTGTAGTAATACAGTATCATCAAAGGTAATCATAATTATTTATAGCTTTGACTTGGGAACATGTCTTTCTCCTGCTCGTTAACACCATTTCATACAATTATTCCATATATAAACAGGAGAGGTGTCTGGTCTTTCATAGTAAGAGAAAGCAAAACAAAAATGGAAAAAAACTTACAGAAGATAAAAGGAAAGGCAGACCCACCAGTAGAAATCAAGTATGTAAACACAGTTTAAAAGCAGGAATTATAGAGCATTATTATTATAATATTTATAAGGCAATAAATACAAGAAATAACAAATTAAATTATTCACAACCGTTAGATTACAGCCATGAACTGGAAATGACAATATATGCCTTCAATATATCTCCATAGGCTTTAAAAGTATGTCAGGGACACTGTGGAATCGCAGATAAAGAAGTAACATTCACTACAGTTTCTTAAGAAGAATAAAACCCAGTACATAGAGAATCATAGAATCATTACGGTTGGGAAAGACCTCTAAGATCACCTAGTCCTAGCATCCACATATGATATGCATATTAAACTAAAAGGAAAGATAGGTTAGGTAATTTGGAAGGGATTTTAGGTAATTTCATGATGCATAATTTTTAAATGCTTATCTCCTTTGTCACGGCAAATATGTCAACTAGGAGAGCAGTTTAACATTGTATGTACATATGGACAAAATGTCTAAACTTCACCTACTGAAATGGATTAGAAATGAAACATAAACTAAGGAAGCCATAGGAATTCTTGTTTTCATTCATTCCAGCACCATTTTTTATGTACAAAAGCATAAATCCTTCCAAAACAATTATCTAATGTGTTAAATGCTTGTGACATCTATAAGGACAACAACACTTTTAATAGGAAACAGAGATAAAATTTTAGACTATTAAACCTTGCAAGGTAGAAGATAGTAATTCACTCACTCAAAATGCTTTTTACTTACTTTTTCCTCTATAAAAATGTGGGGGTTTAATTTGTAATTAATTGATAATTGATACATTATGAGAGTTTGGTTGATCCTACAATTTTATGTGTGGATGAAGCACTTTGATTTTCTCAGAGATGGTTCTCACTGCAGAAACTAGGCATTTGTCACAGTGACCAAAGGTAACTTCTGGAGTACTGAGGGTTCCTTTCCACAGTACACCTTACAATCTTTTACTTATCTGCTCTTTCATGGTTTTTAAAACTTATAATCCCATGGTGGTGCTGGCGTGTCCAGCTGGAAAGCCTGAGATCCCTACCACTATCTAATGACATTAAAGGAAGCCTTCCCTGGTTGCAGATATCATGCTTCAAATCAAAAATCTGGAGACACATTTCTTGCATTCCTACTCTTTAATTTTACCCTTCTACCCTTTTTTTGACTTTATAATCACATCACTGATGAAAAGATTTGCCTGCTTCTCCTGGATCCTTGTTTCTTTGAAAAATGTTTACATGAAATTATTAGGGGAAAGGGTAAACAGCAGCTGTGGCTGCTGCACTGTAAAGAGTGTCGAATAGTCTTTCCAATATACAGTTTCCCCAGGACTAAAGTTCTATGTAATTTCAATATGCAAGTCAACTGTAAGTTGGATTGCTCAAACCATCATTAAAGCTGGATTTAATGATGAAAACAAATCCCCAAGAAAAAACTGACCAGTCTCTAGCCCACTACAGAGAAGAAAGTCTGAAAGAGATAAGGTTGGAGTATGAACAGATAATGAAGTTGGCATTGTGAGCCAAATCTTCCTACGTATAAATAAAAATAAAAAAATTACTTTGTGTACACTTAAAAACAGTCAATGCTTGCTTCTTAACTAGCTGTTTCCGGTATACATGAGCCACAGTGTGAGATCTTGTTTCTGCTAAAGTTAATTAACTTCATGGAGTTAGGATTTCAGCCATTTGTTTGTAAGCTGAACTTGTTCAAAAATATTTTTTCCAACTTTATTTAGTTTTTCTTAAAGCACATAGCATCTTGAGAGAAATTCAGCAAAACTGATCTGCATATGTATTAACACAGGGGAGTGACATATAGAAAAATGGGACCAAATAACTGTATTGGTTACAGGACAAAGTAAATTATCAGCTTCCTTCAGAAGCACACAGTTGTTAAGTGTTTGTCAGGTGCAACCATATGCACTATGGCAACTTGCATCGTAAGAAGATAAATACATTCTCCAAATTTAAATGCTAATTTTCCCTAACTTGGCTCATGTATACTTTATGTGGTAACCCCATATATAAGCAGACTTCAAGTGATAGAATTTTCAGCTTCTGTTTGCAAAATATTTCTATGAGATCAACCAATAATCAGTCTTTTTTACCCTTTTCACTTTTACTCACAATGCAATCTGTTGCCTTTACTGGATAATTAAATCAAGCACTTTTTATAACTTGCATTTTTAGTATTCAGCTTTCTCTGTCCACCAGTTTTGCCTATACTTTCATTTTTTTTGAGTTACTACTTTACCACTTTCTGATACCAGTATCCAGAGCTGTATGTACTGTTCCATTCAACATCTCTGCTTCCTTACAAACTGGTATTTATTTTCTTTTCCCTACCTACTTCTAATATGTGGGTAACTATTGCACCTCTTTAAGTATGTCTGCAAAAAAAATATAAATTATACAATATACTAGATATGAAATGAATTTGTCTTGAACATAAAGGAAGCATATGATTTATTACCAGTGAAATGGAAGTTGAGTCGATAGTCCAGGACCTTAGGGGAAATACTTGAACAATATTTCAATGTATTTTTAAAAATATTAAGTCAGTAGCTGCTGAACTTAGTAACCTAGTCCATGGGGATTTGAAGTGTGTCCGACAGGTTCCACTACATTAGCACATAATTCAGTGCAAGAGAAGCAGATAAGCAGACTTAAAGTTGCTCGTGCTGAGGCTCCTCAGATTTCTATTACATGCAGCTACACAGGTTTTTACTTGTGATTAGAGGTAGTCTGGGTTTGTGTCCCAAATATAATCCCACACTGTGTAGCAAAGCTATCATATAAATTATGGCTTCCTCAACTGCAGTCTTCTTTGGGGAGCTCCATTTTGTCCTTTCTGCTATCCCATGTAGATTTCAGCAGCACATCAGTGGCGCATCAGAGCCCCTGCCATTACTGCTCAAAGAAGACCCCCACATTATTTCTACTCCTTCTCATAGCATTTTTGAGTTGTCATTGCGCCTCATGACTCTCTACCTTCAGGTTTAGACAACATCTACTGCAAGGTGCTCAAAACTCCAGTAGCATGTAGTACCAGTAACTGTGTAGTTATAAGATTAGACTAAAACTATCTCAGAAAAAATACAGGCTCACTGTCAAATCTAAAAGATTACCAAACACTGTATCAGTTGATATAAAAACACTCCCAAAAAGGACTACTTCAATTTATTAGCTATTTAATAGTTAAAAAACCCAAAAACTGTCCATGTAAGAAAAAAAAATGTTTTTATATTTGATGTAGAGAAATCTTCTATGACTTTTACATTCTTCTAAGAGTTTAGTCTGCCTGACTCTCTCTGAAGGATACAATGCTCTCTCTTGTGTTAGGAAAGTTGGTTATGTACTTAAAAAATTATGAACAACATGTTTCAATTTGCAACTGAAGTCCAGTTGTGTCATAGAAAAATAATTATATATACAGAAGTTAAACAGACCCTTTGAAATTAACATACATTAATAAATAACTAAGATAAAGTAATATATCTGTAACCACAGTAAAATTATTTTCCACTTGAGTTTGGCTAAAATAAGACAATAGCAGCATGGGAGATTCTGTCATCTCAATTTTGCCATCTGTTTATGATACTTAGAACTTCCATTCAGGAACATGATAATCCCTGATCATTTCAAGTAGGAGTGATATTAAACTCATATCTATGACTAGTTTTTTTCCCTAAGCAGTTACACTAACTTCCATAAGGATTATTTGTAATATGAAAGGGAGGTAAGGGTCGTCTCAGTAAAAGAAAATGAGAGAGCGGGACTTCATTATTCCATCCGTGACTCTGCAAGGAGAATAAGAAACTAGTGCAGATAATCATGTGCAAGAGAGAAGGGTTTGCACAGCAATAATGAGAAGAAAGGGTGGCTTCCTAGAAGTGAATAAGAAGTATGGAAGGTCTATGATACAAAACAGAAAGGACAGTCAATTTGTTACTAAATGGAAACAGTAACAACCACCTAAATATTAAGCAATATTCATAGTAGGAAAGTTTAAAAACTCTTCGTTTAAGCATGTGTAAGCTTGCTTTACTCAACTAGGGAGGGACTTTTTAAAAGGGCATGTAGTGACAGGACAAGGAGTAACAGGTTTAAAGTGGAAGAGGGGAGATTTAGATTAGACATTAGGAAGAAATTCTTTAGTGTCAGGATGGTGAGACACTGGAACAGGTTGCCCAGACAACTGGTGGAATCCCCATCCTTGGTCTGGATGGCCTCAAGGCCAGGTTGGATGGGGCTCTGAGCAACCTGATCTAGTGGAGGGTGTCCCTTCTGCAAGCAGGGGGATTGGATTTAAATGATCTCTGAGGTCCCTTCCAACCCTAGTCATTCTGTGATTCTATGATTCATCATATGGATCTCCAAAATCCTTTCCAGAAATTACTCCAACAGCAGGAACCTTTTTGAATAAAGTATTTTTTCTTATTCTGCCACCCTCACTCCTATATATAGTTTTTCAAGACTGGGACTTGGCCCTTATTTCACTGATCTGTTTTTGTTTCCCAGAACCTATGGGACTTAATGTATCTGACATCAAGCTTTGCCAGGAGCTTTTTCTGTCAGGCTTGAGTGAATTCAGCTTAAATCTGTGAACAACAAAATACTGTAACATTGATGGAACACTTACAGCTCCATGTACACCTTGATGGTTTTCATCAATCTTCCAAATCAGTTAACATGCTGACAAGGTTTTCTTCACTGCCTACTGTCTTGCATAAGGGATTTTAAAATAGCCTTCGACAAAGAGTATGTCCCTATTTCAATCAATACTCAGAGTGATAAAAAATGTTTCATAAAAGCATTTTCCTGTGCTATAATTCTGCCAAATCAGATAGAAAGAGGCTGAGAACTACAGAGGAATGACAAAAAAGTGAGAGAACGTAACATGCACTTAGTTAATGGATGTTTTATTTTACTCATTCTCAGCAACTGTGATTCCCTTAAATTGCAATAAATTTGTTCAGAATCTTTTTGTGAGCAGTATCTAATGAAACTGAATTTACCTTTGATCTGAGCTACACACACATCACTTCACCCAAGTTTCTCTCAGCTTTATGAGAATAATGTCACAATTCTCAAAGATGGATCAACAATAAGCTGGAAAACAGCATTTTCTTCATTATTTTATATGTAGAACAATATGCAATCTCAGATCATGCAGAAATAATATATTCTGTGAAACATAAGGTTTTTCAGTTGCATAAACTTTAGAACTAACTTTATTCATGAAGGCACACTAAAACTCATTTTACCTTCCTTCCATCTGTTTTTCACACAGCCACACACTTAGGCTGAATGTAGTCTTTCAGTGTTAAAACTACAGCAATGTAAAGCTCAGAAGCACTTCTGAAAAGCCTTCTGAGACACTGGGAAGAACTACATTGGGGTAAGGTGTCTCATCACTAGTACTATCTGAAAAAAACAGGTGTAACGTAGTATGCATATATAAATATATATATGTGTGTGTGTGAGTGTATAGCAATTAGAAAAGGGAAATATGTTTATTTTCCCCAGGAATGCAATTTGTGAATTTATTATTCATTACCATTGACATACAGCTTAAAATTTTTCTTTATTAAAATCAAAGTTGTTTACTGTCTGAGACAACTGGAATACATTCCTTTGAATGTCAAGATTCAGTATCAGGAAATCAATAAAATACTGAACTAATACTTTCTATCATAGTGCAACGTATATTTCCTTTACTAGAAACACTAAGTAGAATTTTCTGCTATAGGAAATTAAACATGAAAAATTCTATACCCGAAATAAAAGAAAATAGTGTACAAAAAAACATGCTCTGGCTTTACTAAACAAACACTGACACACATGCTTAGCCTCTGGTGAACGATCTATGCTCAAAGAAGAACCCAATACTTCATTTCTGAGGTGACTGGCATTCAGTTGACTGCATTCTTCCTCTCCTCCCCAATCCATCTTCTTCTGCTTCAGTCTAATCCTATAATTTAATTCATTGTTTATCATCTACCACTAACACCTCCTTTACTCACTGCAAAAATAAAATCCTACAGTCCATCTTTCTTTTTGGTACACATGGTCAGAGACATAGTATAAACATTCTGTTGAATCACCAGCAGTGATATAATCAGCCACAAACATGGTTTGCATCTCCCAGTCGTGAACTACTTGGTATCCGATGGTATTTGACAAGGGGGTGTCTGAACCTTCTGAGTCTTTTTGAACCCCAAAATACAGTAAATGGAGAATTACTGCTGTAGCTTCATGGTGATGTCTACAGCAACTTGTTAAACAATGTGCTGAAGTATAGCAAAAGCAGTCATTATCATCCAAGGCCCTACTTCTTTTCTAGTTGAATTTAATGCCAATTTTTCAGCATGGCAAATTATATCTAATGCACTTAGGTGCATTTCAGTTTGAAACCATTGCCTCATGTCCTGTCACTACAGGTAAAAAATTGTCTTGGTCTTACTTATAAAGCCCCTTTGTTTGGTGAAAGGCTGCAAGAAGGTTTCCCTAGAGCTTAACAACCCCAACTCTCTCAGCCTGACTTCAGACGAGAGGTGCTACAGCCCTCTGATGACTTTTGTGACCCTTCTCTGGACTTACTCCCAACAGCTCCATGTCCTTCCTGTGTTGGGGGCTCCAGAACTGGACACAGTACTCCAGGTGGGGTCTCACCAAAGCAGAGTAAAGGGTGAGAATCAATTCCTTTGATTTGCTGGTCACACTTATTTTTATGCAGCCCAGGCTCTCTAGGCTGTGAGCGCACATTGCTGGCTCATCCAATTTTTCATTCACCAACACTACCAAGTCCTTCTTCTTGGGACTGCTCTCAATCCCTTCATCCCACAGCCTGTATTTATACTGGGCATTGCCCCAACCCAGGTGCAGGATCTTGCACTTGGCCTTGTTGAACCTCATGAGGTTCATATTAAATTATTTAGAAAAATAAAGTGGTTCTTAATGTATCTGTAAAAGCTCTTAAACAAGGTAAAAATCAATCTACTTCCCAAATAAAGCAATGAAACTGTGTGCAGAACACTATAAAGGAGCACAGTAGCTATGTGAAAGAAAGAAAAATATTTATGCTAGTTCCAATTAGAATTATGTACGTTTTAGCTATAACACAATCTTCCACAGAAATATTATAATGATCTAGCTCTTTGACTTTGAATGGTTGTAAAGACTTTCAAACTAAAAAAGCAGAGGAAATTCTTCAAATAATTGGTTCTCTTGATATTAAAACATTTTTTCAATTGAGTTCTACCATAATTTGAATTACACGCATTACAAAATGATGGCAATAAAGACGGGGAAATAAAACAAACAATAGGTATGTCCAAATTCTCTGAATTGGGTAGTTGCAGCTTCTCTCCTATAGTTCCACAGGATTAGTTTGGAAACTAAAAATAACAATTATGGACAAATGCATTCACCACATGCAAATAAAATACTGGAAAAGACCACACATAAATGCTTATTGAACCAACTGAAATTATCACATCTCCATCCTTATCTTATGTTTCTCACTAACTGAAAAAAACGGAATAATCTAAACAACAGCATATTGTAAAAAGGAAAAGCAAGAAACTAGTCTTCAACCTCATTAAATAGAGATGAAATTACTACATTCTTCTGTATATGTTCAACCAGTCTTTTTTATTTCTTGTAAGAACATCTTTTCATGCAGTTTTATTTTTCCTTTAAGCCCATTCATTTCTGCACTTTAAACAGAACAAAGAGAGAGCAAAGAACAAGTGATATCTGGATGCTAGAGCAGATGAAAATGCAGATCAATAATCACTCACATGCATTAAGCCTTCTAAGTCTGACAGATTTTAACTTCATGTTTGTACCTACTGAAACACCACAGCACATTAAAAAAATATAATAAAAGTTGTGGGGCACTGGCCCCAGTACTGAAAGGCTAAATAAAAGTACGATTCAAACAGCTATTTCAGAAAGCCAGTACAGATTTAGGTAATATTTTAAAATATAAAGGCTAAGTATAGCTATTGCCACTATAAAGTGCCACTAAAAAATGGTATTAAAATTATTTCAATAAACTTCTGAGGAGCCTTTAGCTTCACATGAACAAAGTCAAATGCACACGGTACCGAATTATGGTCAGCTAAACTACTGAGAAAACATTTGAGGATTCTGAACACATCTTTAAAACAAAAAAATAGAATACTGCAGAAAAACAATAGCATGAAGCAAAACAATCTTGTTTTACTGCAACCTACATAACACAAACTACTTCTAATTACATATTACTGATCCCTCTTAAGTATTAGTAATCAAAGCCTACGGGCTTTTAAACAAAGTAAAAAACATTTAGCTGCTTAGTACATTTTCTCTCTAGTTAATTTTCTTACCACTTTTTTTTACCTGATAACCACTTCTAGTTGATGAATTTTCTGACAAAAAAAGCAAGTTTATTGTTCCTTCAAAAAATCGCTGTTCTCTATACACAATGCTAGATCTTATTCCTACTATGAAGGATGTTGTTCCCTTCTAAACTATATTCTCTCAACACCAAATTTACATGATTGTTTCATCTTACCTGACCTAAAAAGGAGGAAAGAAAGGCTTCTAAATTCCTTGTACAGATCATGAAGTCACATAGCTGCACCTTCAATGCTCAGGTAAGGAGGGATGAAACTCCAGTGGGGTTCTGAGTCCTGAACACCTAAGAGCTTGTTTACAAAGCACTATACATTTTGACTTTTCCCTGCTATCCTGTCATTCACTTGTTTAGTGTCTTTGCAGCACAGCACCAAGAGCGTTGCACCCACTAGTGTGGAACAGGTTCAAAGCACCCAGCAAGCAACAGTTGCTCTGTGCTTCTGTGGCAGAAAGGGTTTCTAGTTTCTAGACAAATGCATCTCCAGCCAAATCCTAATCTTACTGAAATGCAGTATTGTCTTTGGTAAAATACATTTTAAAACTTTATGAGGTACCATCCTAGAGTAAGTATTTGCCGATTATCCTGTATTAGTAGCTCAAAAACCCCCCACCCAGAAGTACCTCTGTTATTACTGCTAAAATCACTGAACTCGGTTGGCTGTTGTCCTGATTGAGAAATTTTCATTACATTTAGCTATCAAATTCAGAAGAACTAGCTCATAAATATAATAAGTACATATTATGGCCAACCACATTAAACAAAAAATCACCCTGAATATCCCAGAAAATAAGATTGGTAAAATAATCCCGGAAAAGCATATTTTGATTTATTATCCTATGAGTTTCATAAAAGTAAGCAGTTTCCCTGAATATTGCTTGCTTGTTTGCTTGCACTTTAAAACTAGTTTTCTTCAGGATAGGTTTAGTAAAAATTTTGTTTCTGTCTTTAAGGAAAGTTGTAGCTCTCTCTGATAACCTCATGTGACAATTTGTGGTTGTAATAAACAAATTTTGTGAAGATTTTGAAACTCAAAATTACAGTACTTGTACCATAGTATATGTAACCCAGGCTATGTGTATTGGCAAGTCTATGGCACTAACAAAACAGATTAGATTATAGCTCTTTTTCCTCTCTTGAGACCTTTATGACCTATTTGTATCCAGCTTTCTGACTGAAAACAATGAAACAGTGAAATCTTCATACAGTAAGACATTGCTGCATATATGTTGTCTCTGAAATATATTATCTGAATCCCTATTAGCTTTGTAAACACACCTTTACAAAAGCTCTTTCTATTCCGTCGTAATGACTGGTGCACCTGTCAGAGATTCCCTGAAGCCACGTTGCCATCTATAGTAGTTAGAACAGTACTAATCCACAGAGATAAGCAGGGAAACCCTTTCTCTAGAGTTAAAAAAAAGAGGAGGTGGGAGGTGGGGATAGTACTTCTCCAAAAAATAATTGTTTCTGAAGTGATTTATATTTTACAGGCATAAAAAAGACATCTACCTATTGGAGAGTGTCCAAAGGAGAGCCACAAAGATGGTGAAGGGTGTGGAAGGGATGACTTATGAGGAGCAGCTGAGGTCACTTGGATTATTCAGCTTGGAGAAGAGGAGGCTGAGGGGTGACCTCATTGCAGTCTATGGCTTCCTCACCAGGGGAAGAGATGGGGCAGGTACTGATCTCTTCACTCCTGTGACCAATGACAGGACTTGGGGAAATGGCAGGAAGCTGAATCAGGGGAGGTTTAGGTTGGATATCAGGAAAAGGTTTTTCACCCAGAGGGTGGCTGAGCACTGGAACAAGCTCCCCAGGGAAGAGGTCACAGCACCAAGCCTGCCTGATGATGCCCTCAGGCACATGGTGTGATTCTTGGGGTGCCCTACACAGAGACAGGAGTTGGACTCAGTGATCCTGATGGGTCCCTTCCAATTCAGCATATTCTATGACTCTATGATTCTATGATTTAATGAATAAATACTGTACTTTTTTCAGTAACTGCAATTACAAACTAAGACATTACACAATACAGTTTTAATAAATTTTAGTTATTCAGTTATTACTTTTCCTCTGTTTTATTTTCTAAGAACACAGGAGTTCTGAACAGCCACTTCTGATTTGACATTGATTGAAGTTACAGAAATTATTAAGCACGAGGCCATTTATATGGGTAATGTAAACTACTAATGTTGTTACTTGCTCGGATTTTTATGCCACCATTTTCATTGCAAACAGAGCCAGGCTGAAACACATTCTATCATGACAGAACCCTGGGTCTTTAATCCTGTTCTTCCGCATGGTGCTTACACTTCTTTTCCGGGATTTCCTAAACGGAATATTCCATAGTTTGATAAAGCGAGTTAGGTTTCTTTCTTTCAGTATTTCTTATATATTATAACCTTGCCAAAGTTTCAATTAACTTCAGAATAATTTTCCAAGTTTGGAAATGGCATAAGATTACTATTCTATTCAAGGTTTGTTAAATCAAGTCAAAGAAAAAAAGAGAAAAAAATATAGAAATGAAACAATACTGTAAGGTTTTACAAATAAATTTTGAGCTTACTTTCATTGGAACAATGTTTTTAAAGGTAAACCTACTTCTTGACCTGCACAATTGCAACTGAACAATTCAGTGTTGATAAAAATTTAAGAGAAATGCCATCAATAACAGCATTCACTAGAATGGTGTTAAATATGAAATGGGCTGATTATGGAAGTGAAGTGGCACAGTTCATCTGTAAATACTCTACAATGCAAAGCAAAAGTGATGAGTATTACAAATGAAAATGTATTCTTCATACTTTTTCTGTAAGTTGGATTATCATGTCCATAATTACTATGAGACATTATAATGTCTCGTATTTCAGATGTATCATTGTAGCAGGGTATACTTTGATATTCTGAGGGAAAAAGAGGTGGGAATTAAGTATATTCCCTCTGATACACGCTGAGTATGAGCAGCTCCATGGCAGAGTCAAACTGGAGAAGAAACAACAAAAATGGCAGGAACAGAAATAAGGTACCCCAAGAGCATAACGCCTGATAATCTTCCATATTTTAGAGAAATCAGTACAGGAAATTAATATTTTAATACACAGAACTCCTTTTATTAGCTGAGAAACCTGTGGAATTTTTTAAAACACAATTCAAAGGCAACAACTTCTTTGTTGGTCATGCAAACATTGGTAAATTTCAGACAGTACATAAACCTCACAGATTGCTTTTTGCCATGATTCATTGTCACTGTATGAATTATGCTCCTTATAATACAAATTATTATGGTGAAAAATCATTATTAACTTATTTTAGGACCAACAAAATGTAGTACTTAATTCTTATCCAAATGAACAGAACAGTTTTGAATTAGAAAAGCAATAATTACTTCCTTTCAGAAAATCGGTGGTCTTTCTTTTTTTTTCTTTTTTTAATTGTAGGGACCACTCCTGTTGATAATAAACACCACATGCACTTAAACAGCTAGCATTTCCAATGATCAGAATTAAAATAGTGAGAAAAAATAAGTTCCTTACCTATGTATACAATTTTTAGATTCAAGATATGCCATACCAGAAGCAGCATCTAATGAAAATTTCACCAACTGTTTGGTTTTTAGCTCATCCTTCTTTTTTCTTAAAAAAGACAGGAAATCACCTCCTAGAAAAACAGACAGATGGACAGTGAGACATGACAAGATATGATACTCACATTTACCTCTTATTAGGGGTGTAAGACCAAAAAAAAATGAAGCTATTAGCTTCCCCCCTCAACCCATCAGTTTGAGATTAGCCTAAGAAAAAGGAAGGAACTCACCTTTCAAAATATAGTTTCCCTGACATTCCTTCAACACTAAGTGCTTAAAACTGAAAACTGCACAGGATGTTTTTGATACACCCAAAATCTTCAATACTACACATTAAAAACATATTTATATGAAAATTGTTAATACTGATAAATATACCTAAATGCAGAATGGTTGCTGTAAGGTTTTATAAAAATTATTAATAAAGAGGTTAGTTCCTAGTAGTTACATAAGAGTAACTGATTTTTAATGATCATTTGCAGTGGCATTTTCCGAATTCTAAACTGATGTGTTTAGAGGGGTAACAAAGTGTTTTCTTAGGTAATATTAACTACATATTTGATGCAGGCAACTGAAGGTAAAAATCTATTACTGCAATTTCTCTAGGCTGAACAATCCCATCTCTCTCAGCCTTTCCTTATGTCAGAGATGCTTCAGTCCCTTCATTATCTTGGTGGCCCTTTGTGGGACTCTCTGCAGTATGTCCATGTTTCTTGCACTGGTGAGATCAGCACTGGACTCAGCACTCTAGGTGTGGCCTCACCAGTGCTGAGTAGAGGGGAAGGATCATCTCCTTCAATCTGCTGGTGGTGTTTTGTTTAATGCAGCCCAGGATTCTGCCTTCTTTGCAGCACAGGCATGTTGCTGGTGCACGTTCAACATTGTGTTCAGCAGGAGGCCCACAGCCTTTCCTGCCAAGCTGCTTACAGCTGGGCATCCCCAGCCTGTTCTGGTGCCTGGGGTTGTTCCTCCCCAGGTGCAGGACTTCGCATTTCCCCTTGTTGAACTTCATGAGGTTCCTGTCAGCCCATTTCTCCTTCCTGTCCAGGTCCCTCTGGACAGTAGCACAACCCTCAGGTGTATCAGACCCTCTTCCCAGTATGGTGTCAAGCTTGTTGAGGAGGCACTCTACTGCTCATTAGTAAAGATGTGAAGCAGTACTGCACCCAGTATTGACTCCTAGTGTACACTGCTAGTTCCTGACTTCCAATTTTCTTAATGCTCCAATTCAAATTAAACAGGTGAATAAAATTATCTGATACATTCTTTCTTCAGTGAGAAATTTCTTGCAATTTTTAAAAGCAGTGCACGTAACAGCAAAATTCAGTCTGTTTACAGCATATTAAAGTATTTTTTCGATTTGTAAGAATAAAAAAGGGTTTGCATAAATCACATAATCCAAAACTGTGGATCATCTAGGTATTTAAAATTAGACTGCCAGAACACATTGTTAAAGTGCAAGGATGAAAGCAAAGGTGAATCATCTTTTTTACTCACAACGCAACAAATGCTCTCATGTTGGGCCCACCAGCACCCCTCAGGTGAGCAAGCAAATATTGCATCCTGAGCACACCAATAGCACTGTTGGCATGCATGGAACCCAGGATGACCTTTACTCCCAAGCTGGGTAACAAACAGATGGAAAATCAATAGTTGACTGGATGCCTTTGATTCTAAAACTGATCTGAAATATCCCCTTTTACAAAAGATGGTAAAACACAGAACATCTCCAAAGTCTGACAGTGAATCTTGGGATACTGAATTTTAAACTCCAATGAAATCTTACAAGGAGAGAATACTGTTGCAAACTGGACTGGGTAATGATCCCGCTTCCTTTAATCTGAGAGGTTACTGGCTTAGTCTGGTAGGCTGCAAAAAGTAAGCATTGCCAGAGAGAAAGAAGATAAACACTCAATTGAAATGTCTGTCATTTCTTACACATGTAAACAGAATTATTCTAGTTGCAGCAGACAGTGAACGATAATTTTTCAGCAGTTCTCCCCTCTAACACATAAAAAAATCTGCTAAAAATAATTTTGTTTATATACTGAGAATTCACTACTATGTACATAGGAACCATCTTTTAATTAGTATGATTATATGCCTTCATGAATGTAGAAGTCTTCCAAACTGGACAAATTGCAGCATTACTTGAATGAGAACAGAAAATCAAGGAAGCTTACAGAAAGAAACATGTAAGACCATCCTAATAAAACCCAACCCTCAATCAACCGATATTCCAGGATTGAAGATGGATAATTTCTAACAACTTTCTTCAGGAAGAACTGAAAAGACAGATAAACTCAGTTTGAAATACTAAAAAAAAACAACCCCCAAAACACCTTCTCAAGCAGCCATACTAACACTGAAGGAACATTCTTAAGTGAGAAAGGTCTATTTATAAACAGTGTTATAAAAACATCAGTGAGAGTCTAAATTCATATTCTTCAAAATTCATATAAAATCTGTGTGCAAATTAGATACTGTTCTCCACAATCAACAGCAAAAAACCTGTTCTGAAACAACAAGCGACTAAAGATAGCAAGGTATAAAAATAAAAGCTAAACATAGTAATTACAAATTTAGAAATAATACATGTTATAAATTTGTTTCTAATTTGTGCAGGCAATCAGATTAATATCCTCATTTTTTATCAGTTCACTTTTGAACAGTTCCTTGTATCAGGATATGCCAAGCTTGAAGAGCACAAGCCTGTAACTTCCTAATGTTATCACACCATATGGAAGTGATTTAGACTTGCTAATTTTTAGTGTTTGCACTGGATGAACTTCTAGACTTTTGAACAAAGCCAGCACAATACAACTCATGCCTTAAACAGTATATTTTATACCTATCATCAAACCACAGTTTTAATAAAATTATCTTGATTTGTCTCAGAGTCTCAATACTGAAAAAAGTCAGCAAAGGTATGTTTTCACTACCAGTTCTGTTTTCTTGTTATGTGTCTTTGCATAGAGATGACAAAAATGTCTTTTATACTCAATATTTTTATTCAGTATTGATTTGAAAGCACTGTTAGTTGCAGACAAAGCAAAAGAGCAAAGTGATAGACATCTCATTCTGTACAAGATAGGTCATTTTAGGTTAAATCTGATTATCCTCATCATTATGATACCAACACAAGCTTAAGTTTTTGTCCTGTAAGTAACAGAACTACTCTTACTAGTAAAATCTGTCTTTTAAGATTCACTGTGGGCAATGTTCCAGCTACTGACCTTCACAGGAAAGCATCCACATGAATACCTTCAAAACCGAGTTAAGAGGATTTCACTACAAAACATTAAATGTAGAACTGCAGCTACAGAATCTTTACATATCTTTCCAGAGAAAAAAAAAAAAAAGAAGTAAATGGAAAATAAAGCCAGACAGTCAGTATCACAGTTAAAAATTTGCACCTTATTTCTAATTTGAATTTCTCTAGAATTTGATTGACCTTTGGGGTTTTTTGTTGTTGCAATTATTATTGACAGCATGAAGTAAAGATTCAGGATGTGACTGCAAGACAGGACATAAACCTGAAATTTACTGACAAAAATCAGCTACTGAGGATGCACAATACAACCAAAGGGGCAGATCATGCAAAACTAGTAAGGTTTTAAGAGATTTCTGAAGAGAAGCAATAACAAAAAAGCTCAAATTATCTCTATAGAGATCTCACTGCCTCCAGAAACATGAAATAGAACACAAACACATACCATACATTCTACCATACAATGTAGAAAACACAGCAGCTGAATTACACAACATCAACCTAAAAGTTAACATTTTTTTTTGCATCGATCAGCATTCCAGGCTTGCGTATGAAATCAGCTGCAACTCAGAGACAGCAGGGCTAACTTTAGGCTCAGATATGCCGTAACATACAGGTACTTCAGCTACTCTTAGCATCAGCTCTCCTTTACTCAAGGTGCTATTTCATGTAGCAGAAAAGCTCAGATTATATGGATATTATACATCACATCAACAAATAAATTATACATAACTCAGTCTCAGCATTGAGAGCGAGACTTTGGTTATCAATGGGCATGTTTGCTTCAGTGTAGCTAACAGCAGAAATACGTGGAGTTGGCTGAGAGTTGGTGCTATAGCTTAAAGTATCCTACATACAGAAAATGTGAGTAATTCCGTAAAAGTCACAGTTAAGATTTAGAAGGTTGTACCAGATCTACCTGAGCACTTCCTACACTGGATGTTTAGGTATTTCTCCACTTTATGTCATGTAGCCTTCTTTTCCAACAAAGGCCAAAAAAGAGGGCTTGCTAGGTCAGGCACATTACTGTGCTTTATTTGCAAAAGCTTCTGACCTAACAAGCCCTGTGGAAGTAAAAAGTGCTGTAACGTACGGAAAGTAGCAATGCAGGCACCGTCATTTCAGATGAGACAGAGTGAGTAAACCAAGCTAGACCAAAGCCAACTGCAGGTAGGATACCCTGAAAAGGGTGTAGAAGTAATCCCAGAGTTTAGATTAAGAATGGTTTATCAGATGCTGTTACAGGCTCTAAAGAAATGGCTATGCTCTTTCTGAACTTATCTAGGAGCCAGTGTAGCTGAAATCAAGCAGTGCTGCACCTGAACTAATAAAATCTGTCACCACTCAATTGTTTCTGAATCAATGGCACAGGCAATTTGCATCCCAAATGATTCTGAACAGATTCCTTTATCTAATTGCAGAGATGGATGTTGTGACCTTGCTGAACTCCACCTTGAAGACTAGCTATGTATGCCTAGATATAAGCTGAACACACACAGTTGAAACCTAAAGCAGACAACCTTCCCATACTATTAGATTACTGGATGTTTTCATAGCTGTTTATATGTACAAGCACAGCTCAAACTGTTTCCAGCTGCAAGTGTTCAGCAAATCTACTCTCATGTATGTCAGCATGAACCTAAATAAAACAAGGAACACAAACTCCATGGTCATTAAGTAGGTGGTTGCTTTCTTTGCAATGACTTATCCATTATCAAATAGGGATTTGCTGGTGGTATCACGAATGCACACTAGTATTCCAAAGAAATGTCGACGATTCATTTAATATTAGAGTGAAAAATGTCTAGAAATTCCTCCTGGAGAAGGGCTGTAGGAATCACACTCTGAGCACGTCACTGACAGAACAGACTAAGTAAGACATGTAGCCACAGAATGGATTTGGAGACAAGAAACACCTCCTGAAAAACTGTTTGGAACTGCATGAGGAAACTATTGTATCTTCTTGCTCAGAGAGAGCAGATCTATTTTTCATAATATTGTAATATAATGCAACATATAATATACTCATAATGCATTATATTATAATAATATTTACAAACAGTTCACAGACACAAAAGTTCCTAGTACTAGATATAATTATCCTTTTTTTCCCCACATATATGTCTCTTTAAAGGAATTTATACAATATACACATATATTAAGGTATTTACTCATTTATTCACAGGACTGTGAAACAGATCATAGAATCACAGAATGGTTTGGGTTGGAAGAAATCTTAAAGATCAGGTACTTCCAACCCCCATGCATGGACAGAGACACCTCCAACTAGATCAGGTTGCTCAAAGCTCCATCCAGCCTGATCTCGAACACTTCCAGGGATGGGACATCCACAACTTACCTGGGCAACCTGTTTCAGTGACTCACCACCCACAAAGTAAAGAATTTCTTCCTAATGTCTACCCTAAATCTCCCTTCTTCAAGTTTAAAGCCATTACTCCTTGTCCTATCACTACTTGTAAACAGTCCTTTCCCAGCTTTCCTGTAGGCTGCTTCCGGTACTGGAAGGCCACTATGAGGTCTCCATGAAGCCTTCTCCAGGCTGAACAACCCCAACTCTCTCAGCTTGTCTTCAGAGGAGAGGTGCTCCAGCTCTCCGATCATCTTCATGACCCTCCTCTGGACTCTCTCCAGGAGCTCCATGTCCTTCCTGTGTTGGGGGCTCCAGAACTGGAGACAGTACTCCAGGTGGGGTTTCATGAGAGCCAAATAGAGGGGGAGGAGAATCACATCCCTTGACCTGCTGGCCACAGTTCTTTTGATGTAGCCCAGGACACGGCTTTCTGAGCTGCAAGCACACATTGCTGGCCTATATGGAGCTTCTCATCCACCATCACCCCCAAGTCCTTTTCTTCAGGACTGTTCTTAATCCATTCTCCACACAGCCTGTAATTGCGCTTGGGATTGCCCCAACCCAGGTGCAGGACCTTGCACTTAACCTTGTTGAACTTCATGCAGTTTGCATGAGCTCACCTCTCAAGCCTGTCAAGGTCCTTCTGGATGGCCTCCCTTCCCTCCAGCGTGTCAACCTCACCACACAGTTTGGTGTCATCAGCAAAGCTGCTGAGGATGCACTCAAGTCCACTGTCCTGGTCACTGACAAAGATGCTAAATAGCACTGGTCCAAGTACTGACCCCTGATGAATACCCCTTGTTACTGGTCTCTACTTGGGCATCAACTGATGAACTACCTTTTCATTTTGGCTATGTATCTGCAACGTGCTCTGCTACCTTATTTATTATTTCAGCCAATCTGTGCTACATCATCCATCTTGAAATTTCTTTATCAATGTAACTCTTATTTTAGGAGACATGTCACTTGTTTTGTTAACACACAAAGTAAAGGCATCTACCTAAAAAGGATAACTGTCTTTGACAACTTAATTTATTTCTCTGTTATCTGTTGGCAACATCTGGGTTATTTTTGCATGTAACAATGGATGCACAGATGCTTAAATATGTATCTGCCACATTTTCTATTGTTTTCTCTGATGACTTTATCCAGATGCATAGTTTTAAATCTCATTTACATTTGCAACAAACAAAGAAGCTTTCTTTGCAGACAGCTTAAGACAGCATCACTAACAGAGTAGCACCTCTCTACATAAAGTGCTAAGTTTCAAAATAATCTTTTTAATACCTAAAAAAATCAAGACTCTGAATTGAGATATGCCTCTGTAATTAAAGCAGAATTAGCTGCTACTGAGCTACACCATTTGTTTTAAAACACAGTGTATAGGTACCTATATTTTGGATATAAATACATTAGAAAAACATTAAACAGAACTCAGAAAACACAGGAGAAATTCCACATTTTATGGAAGGGTTTCTACTTTTTTTCCTCAGGGGAAAAAACCTGTCATTTATTAATAACATGCCTTCTCAGCCATACATTTACGGAATACAATTCTAAGTTAAAACATGCCATTTTTACATATTAAAAAGAATGTCAAACTGCTTAAACATCTTCAAGCAGAAACACATTTAAGACAACACAAAGACAAAGCAGACACAGAGAAAGTTGAGTGTTCAGTGCTAGTCAGCAAGCCTACCACTATTCTTCAAAGAGCAACATTAAATAGTAGGTCAGAGCGCTATCAACTATTATTTTAGGTAATCTCATCCGAACTTGCCATAAGAAAACAGAAAATCAGTAACATCAGAATCACCGCTTCTCTTAACTGATCTAAATAACTGTTCTGTCTTTCCTCTGACAGCTTCTTCTGAGTTGGCATCCTTATAATTTCTAGCTGATTTGGTTAGTTCCATGGTGTGCTAGCCAAGGTTTAAAAGAATGTGGAAAAGTGATGGCTTGAACATAGCACACTGTTTATGAGAGCAGGCAAGCATAAAAGCTAGCCAGAGGAGTTAGAAATCAGCAAAATGTGGTAAGAATTATTTTTCTTGCAAATTCAAAGCCAGGAGAATTTTTGCGTAGACTTGGACTACAAAATAGGCATAAGAATCAGAGAAAGATTTTCCCTAATTCTTCCTCGAATTGTATTAGCATGTTTCAACAGTTTCTCCAAGGCTTTGAAAACTCTGAACCAGAACAATAAAGATCAGGGTTTATTTTTATCTTCAGAGATATCTGGAGAAGCTTATTACCAAAGTATGCCTTAAAAGCCAGGACACTGCTTTTAGCCTCCATTTTAATAAAGTTTATCACATGTACAAATATCATCATCTAATATAATCTAATTTAATAAAGGCAGAAAATTCCAATAGGTCAGAGATTTCATCACTGCTCTTGTACTAAAGCCGGTATTCAATAATTATAAACAATCAAAGTCTTAATGGATGAAATGGTTCTTGGAACAGCTTGTATAATTTTAAGACAAATCCAGTGACATATAAAACAAATACAGTGTTGCATATTAAGCAACACTAGAGGCTACAAAACCCCCACATTTTCCAGCTGTTGAGAAAATGAACAAAGAGATAAAATGGCCCAAATGCTGTTATCTTCCCAACAATTTGAAATTCTCTCCAGCAACTGAGGAGTTAACATGAACTCAAGATTCCAAAAATAAACCAAGAACAACCAGCAACCCATAAAGTGAACAATATATTTTGGTGAACAAAAAAATCCTGTATTAGCAAAGATACTCCAAATCAGAGTTATCAGTATTGAAACATTACCCAGCTATGAAGTTTCTTTAAATACAAGCATCTTAACATTCACTGTATAACTCTATTGTTAAAGGAAGTATAATCTTTCAGGAGGAAAAGGAAGATAGAGTTGAGATACCTTTCAGCAAATTATGTTGTCTTGAATGGCTACAGAAAGACTCACAACAGATTTGTGGAGCACACTCCACTCTGAAGCGAGTAGAAGCGAGATTTCCGAAGAGTTGCAACACAAATTACTTCTGAGATTAGTCATAAGAATGCAGAAGAAGACAAATAGAAAACAATATATTTCACATTATGGAAACAATTCCTATGAAAATATGTTGGGGGGGGAAAGAAAAAAATTACCTGGAACAAGTTCCATAACAATATAAATAGGTTGCCGTTGTGTGCAAACTCCTATGAGTTTTACAATATTAGGATGATCATACTGTTTGAGTATTCTGCAAAACACACAGTAAGTTTATAATATTAATGAACTTTATTGTACATACTGATTAAATGTTATAGGAAAATATGTTAAGCTCTTAATGTTATTTTAATGGAACATGTTATTACTGTTATAATAAGGAAAAAGATCAATGTAACAGATCAATCCCCATCCTGTTTGATATGAGGGCATACTGATTCACTGACAAATGAAGATCAAACACTATAGAGTTCTTACTGTAATTTTACCATTTGTCAACATAACATCTGTCTATATAACTGAAAAACGACTTGACATGTTTGCATTTTCTCAAGAACCCGTGTAATTAAACAGCATTTCAGGGGTGGACAAGAAGAAGAGCTACATCAAAAAAGCATCCACAGCATGCCTCTACACCTTCACATTGCTTTTTTCAAATGCACACTCATTGCAATTTTAGTTTAGGGATTAATTAATATGATAAGTTTTAAAATAATATAAGGACAGCAACTTTAGTTTTGGGAATTAAACAAAAACATTTACACCTTCTTACACAATAATTTATTAAGAACATTTTCAGCCTAAACCAGCATGCTATGGTTTATAAATTAAATGAAGGGCAAGAGAGAATTCTACAGAGAACTTTGTCTTCGTTTGAGCCGGAATGAACCCAGTTTTCCTTTTACTGACTTTTTTTCCTCAGTGAACTCTCTTCTAAGCAGCACACTTAGTAAAACTAGCAGCAAGTTTTCCAGGTAGTGGACTGATAATGTCTGAATGTTTATAGTTACTGCCGAGAGACCAAGGACACTTTGCTCTGCTTGTTGAATCTACTACTTTGGATACTAAAAGAGCAGAAGAGGGACATCTACAACCCTCCTGTAGGGAGGAGCAGACTAGGCAGACGGCAAAATCAGTGAACCAAAGTATTCCATCCCACATATATAATTCAGGGATCATGGAAGTCAAGTCTTTCTTCCTCTTTTTCTTCCATCCATGGCCAGCATCCAGGGAGGACTCAGTCTATCCATCACTGTTGATCCCTAGGCTCATGTGTCCCTGACCTCATAACTCAACCCTCAGCTCCTGCCTTCTCTGCTGCTATCTCCGGAAGCCGTCTGAGTAATTTTGGAACTGCTCACAGCTAAGCAGAGTGCTATGGGAGTTGCCAGGGATGGGGGTAGGCAATAGGGGTTTTGCACATTCCTGCACATACTTGTATATATTTCTACATATTTCTTTTATCATTAGTATTTAATTAAAGCTGTCTAATTTAGTTTTCAATCCGGAAAGTTTCTCTCCTTATTCTCTCTCTCCTTTCCCTACCTGGATGGAAGGGGGAGGGGATTGGGAGCATTACTGTTACTTAACTGTTGATCCTGAGCCAAACTGTGACAATAATTTATTGGTGCCCAACATTAGGTTGTATCTTAAGCCCAGGCTATAAATTCTGACTAATTGGTGAATGTTTAAAATACCACTTCTGATGGGAGAATTCCCTGAGATAGCTATGGGCAATGCTTCTGCTGAATACGTTGATAGGTTGAAAACTGAATAGGTACTTTCTGCAATGTTTTTGCTGGACTCTTTTCCCCAATATGCAGTCATACATGTGGTATGCAGCCGGGATCATACTGCTCTGTGTAGCTGCTCTTGTTACTGTTTTATGGTTTATCGACAGGACTATAGACATAATCAACCATGTAATAACCTATCTAGTGAGCACAGGGGTTTTGATACTGATCTGTATGGTGGCACTGTGTGTGTACAGTAGAGATCCTCATGTGAACAGAAAGGTTTATGTTGGTAACAGCAGTAGCAGGTTCAGTTTTACCTCTCTGTTTTCTCTTGGGCTGGGTCTCCCAGCTCTTGATCTAAATACCATTGTTTCACTAGGGATGCTTCTGCTGAATGTTATAATGTATTGTGGATACGTAGAGTGAGATGTTGTTCCACTCACTGCCACTCCCACACAGGAAAGGCTACTGCCACAACTGCTGCTGCTGCAATGACTAAGACCACTTCTACTCAATCCAAACGAGTAAAAGTTAATCCTATGACCAAGGGGAAAGCAAAGACAAAAGGTCCCAGACCTTACAGCCATCTGAAATCTCCAGTTTTCATAAGACCAGGAAGAGAGTGAAGGATAAGATTCTTCTCCAGCAGATGGAAGAACAGACCCTTCTCAAGCAGATAAAGGAGTAGGCCCTTCTCAAGCAGATAGAAGAGAAGGCCCCTCTCAAGCAGATGATGACGAGGACCTCATCCAACCTTTCTCTCTAAAGGACTTGGATCTCATCAGAAATGACTATATCCGCATTAGAGGTGAGCCACTTCTTTGTTGGTTGCTCTGATGCTTTGATAGTGAGGCTGATACCTATGACATGGACGAAAGAAAAGCCAGGCAGTTGGGATCCCTGGTCAGAGATGCTGGCATTGATAGAGCACTTGGTAGTAAGACAGGAACTACCACCCTATGGAGCCAACTTCCTTCAGCTGGATGGAAGAGATACCCCCATAAGGGTGACATCGACTGGCACCAAAGCAGAATGCCCACTCTTGAAAAAGCCATCACGTAGTTGAGAGAATTAGTTGTGCAAGAGGTGATCTATAACCATAGGATTACAAATCCTGATGACATCCTGTGCAACACACCCATGACCCATGTTCTGGAGGTTTGTGCAGGCTGTACCAGCAGCACATGCCCATATATTCTTCTCCATGCGATGCTGGGTTCAAAAGATGAACTGTGCATTAATTGGCTTTGAAAGCACAACAGTACAGAGGTATGTTCTCTGATTCCTGTCAGTCCCACACCTCAGCCATTAAATAAATGACTGACTGAAGGAATAAGATGCCAAACAGATGGGAAGGTAAACCCCAGTATCTCCCTAGAGACAACTGGGATTGCGTTACACCCATTAAGAGGAGATGTCCTGCTATGAGACAGTAGTGAGAGATGGAGCCAACTTTGACATCACCTGTGGGATCTCTTG
This sequence comes from Hemiprocne comata, assembly GCA_020745705.1. Taxonomy (NCBI): domain Eukaryota; kingdom Metazoa; phylum Chordata; class Aves; order Apodiformes; family Apodidae; genus Hemiprocne; species Hemiprocne comata. Next base: position 47,252,104 of record CM036616.1, read on the forward strand.
CATGATCATTATAAAGAGGACATGAGAACCTGGGACAATAAACCCACTGCTATTTTCCAGATACGGGTACAAGAGCTGCTAAATAGGACAAATGCAGGAGGCAGTCCTTCCAGGAAGAAGGCTGCTCCAGTCTCCAGCAACTGGTCCTCCAACCAGGATGGTGCTTCAACCTCAAATGCTCAATATTAGAGGTGCCCTGCCTCCAGCCAGGAGGAGGAGAGGAACAATCAAGTTTATTGGACTGTGTGGATTTGGTGGCCTGGCTCCTTAGAACCACAAAAGTGTAATGCCTTGGTGGACACTGATGCATACTAGTGCCACCAAATCACAAAAGGACAGAATCCATCACTATCTCTGGAGTGATGGGAAGATCTCAAGAACTGACTGTTGTGGAGGCCAATGTGAGACTCACTGGTAAAAAGTGGCAAATGCACCCTATAGTGACTGGCCCAGATGTTCTGTGCATCCTTGGCATAGACTATCTCAAAAAATGATATTTCTGGGATCCCAAAGTGTACCAGTGGGCCTTCGGTATAGCAGCTGTAGAGACTGAGGACACTCAACAGCTGCATACTTTGCCTGGCCTTTCAGATGACCCTTCTCTAGGGCTGAAGGTCAAAGACCAGCAGGTGGCAATTGCCACTTTAATGGTGCATAAACAATATCGCACCAACAGAGGCTCTGTGATCCCCATTCATAAGCTGATCCAGCAATTGGAGAGCCAAGGAGTGATCAGCAGGACTCACTCACCCTTCAACAGTCCTATCTGGCCAGTGTGAAAGCCTGATGGCCAGTGGAGGCTGACAGTGGACTACTGTGGCCTGAATGAGGTTGCACCACCACCCACTGCTGCTGTGCTGGACATGCTAGAACTTCAGTACGAGCTGGAGTCGAAAGCAGCAAAGTGGTATGCCACTATTGGCATTGCTCATGCCTTTTTCTCTATTCCTCTTGCACCAGAGTGCAGGCCACAGTTTGCTTTCACCTAGAGGGGAGGCCAGTACACCTGGAATCGACTGCCAAGGGGTGGAAACACAGCTCAACCATTTGCCATGGACTGATCCACGCTGCACTGGAGAAGGGCAGAACTCCAGAACACCTGCAGTACATCAATGACATCATTGTGTGGGGTGACACAACAAAAGAAGTCTTTGAGAAAGGTAAAAACATAATCCAGATTCTTTTGGAAGCCAGTTTTACTGTGAAAAGAAGCAAGGTCAAGGGATCTACACAAGAGATCCAGTTCCTCAGAATTACATGGCAAGATGGATGTCACCAGATTCCAATGATGTGATTAAACAGCTGTGGTCCCACCAACTAACAAAAAGAACACTCAAACCTTTTTAGGGACTGTTGGTTTCTCGAGAATGCATATTCCTGATTATAGTCAAATTGTGAAACCTCTCTATGAGATGGCCTGAAAGACGAGTCACTTTAAATGGGGTTCTGAACAACTGAAAGCTTTCAAGCACATTTAAAAAGGAGATTGTGCAGGCAATGGCCCTGGGAGGTCCTGCACTTTGGCCACAATAACCCCAGGCAGCGCTACAGGCTGGGGGAAGAGTGGCTGGAGAGAGGCCTGCCAGAGAGAGGGACCTGGGAGTACTGGTTGACAACTGGTTGAACATGAGCCAGCAGTGTGCCCAGGTGGCCCAGAAGGCCAATGGCCTCCTGGCTTGTATCAGGAATAGTGTGGCCAGCAGGAGTAGGGATGTAATTCTCCCCCTCTACACAGCACTGGTGAGGCCTCACCTCGAGTACTGTGTACAGTTCTGGGCCCCTCACTTCAAGAAGGACGTTGAGGTGCTGGAGCGGGTCCAGAGGAGAGCAACAAGGCTGGTGAAAGGACTAGAGGGAAAGTCTTATAGGTAGAGGTTGAGGATGCTGGGGTTGTTTAGCCTGGAGAAGAGGAGACTCAGGGGGGACCTTATCACTCTCTTCAACTACCTGAAGGGAGGTTGCAGTCAGATGGAGGCTGGGCTCTTTTTCCAGGCAACCAGTGACAGGACAAGAGGGCATAGCCTGAAGCTGCTCCAAGGGAGGTTTAGGTTGGATATTAGGAAGTACGGCCTCACGGAGAGGGTGATTAGACATTGGAATAGACTTCCCAGGGAAGTGGTGGAGGCACCGTCCCTGGATGTGTTCAAGGAAAGGCTGGATGTGGCACTTAGTGCCATAGTCTAAATGGTGTGGTGGTGTTGGTCATAGGCTGGACTTGATAATCTTAAAGGTCTTTTCCAGCCTTGGTAATTCTGTGATTCTGTGATTGGACCAGTTCAAATAGGGCCAGACACCACAATGTGCTCTACACCACAGCTGGGTACAATGGTCCTGCCTGGAGCCTCTGGCAGAAAGCACCAGGGGAGACTCGAGGTCAAACAGTGGGATTCTGGAGATGGAGCTACAGAGGTTACGAGGCCAAATACACGTCAACTGAAAAGGAGATACTTGCAGCATATGAAGGAGTTAGAGCCACTTTGGAAGTGATCAGCACTGAAGTGCAGCTTCTCCTGGTGCCCTGATTGCCAGTACTGGGCTGGATGTTAATGAGTAATGTTTCTCCCACACATCATGCCACCAATGCTACATGGAGTAAGTGGGCTGCTTAATTACCATGGGGGCTTGAATACGAAGCCGTAATCATCTGGGAATCATGGAAGTAACTAGAAACCACCCAGAAGGCACACACTATGGAATGCCACCACAAGAAGTGGTGAGATGTGCTCAAGAAGCTCCACCATATGATCACCTATGAGAAACTGAGAAATTATGTGCTCTGTTCACTGACGGCTCCTGTCATCTTGTAGGACGCCACCGAAAGCGGAAAGCTGCTGTGTGGAGTCCTACGCGACTAGTTGCAGAGACAGCTGAAGGAGAAGGTGAATGGAGTCAATTTGCAGCCATAAAAGCCATCCAGCTGGCTTTGGACATTGCTCAACAAGAAAGGTGGCCGAGACTCTATCTCTACACTGACTCATGGATGGCAGCAAATGCCTTGAGGGGTTGGCTAAAGCACTGGCAGTAGAACACCTGGCAGCAAAAATGTAAATCTATTTGGGTGGCTGAGCTGTGGAAAGACATTGCAGCTCAGATAGAGAAACTGGTTGTACAAGCACCAGGGATCCATCAGTCGGGGGCTGGTCCTGCTCAGTCAGACCTTCTACATACAGTAGATGGGGATAAAGTTCCTGTGGTATGTCAAAGGAATGTGTTGGGTAGAAGTGTTTGGGTTTTTCCTGCTTTAGGCAAAGGTAAACCTGTCTGAGGTGTTGTGTTTGCTCAGGGACCTGGTGTGTGATGATGAAGATGGTGAAGTGCAATATGTACCTCAAGGTAATCTAACTCTGGGGGAGAATCCCTAATTTGACAGTAAAATATAGAGCCTATGTGTAATATATATCGTATGGAATAAGCAGTGGTATATCCTCTCTCTCCTTTCCCTTCCTGGTTGCATTATTGTCGTTGGTTTATTTGCCAATCCTGAGTAAAATCGTGACAATGTTTCAATTTAAATGTTTTTCTATTATTTGGTGACTTAAAGTACTTCCTCTTTTTCCTTTTTTTCTAGAATCAAGAGTAAAATATTAAATTACCTGATACATACATATTTAGTAAGAAATAGCCTTTTTTTTTTTTTTTTTCAGACTAACACTGCTGTATTGGTGGCAAGCTGCTTAACAAACGAAACTACTCCACAGTTCTCAAGTTACAAGCTGTTAAAAATAATTCAATAGATACTGTGGCTGATCTTCATTCTTTAAATGTAGATAGTACCTTTATACTTTTCAATATTGCTCAGACTAGGAGTAAAAATGAAAACACATGAAGCTTCACAGCAAGAGGAAGCAAGTTAATTTAAACAATTGTGAAATTATCTTAATACACTCCTCTACCCTGAGGTCTCAGAACCTACCTATCTACATCAGCATATACTCAGAATACTTAGCATATTGTGGCATGACTGTAATTTGAAAAATAAGTATTGAATCACATGCTGCCTGACACAGCATAAAATACCTCTACTGGAATGAACTCTACTTACAAAGACAAAATTACTAAATGGGGTCTATACTGTAACCTGGCTACATTTGATTAGATCTGTTAGTCACATATGTAAGGTAGGATTTCTGACTGGTATAATGACATTTAAATTATCTTCCAGGCTTCTTATCCCAGTCCTTATGGTACATCTCAGAACAAGTTTTGTAGTGGAAGCACTTACAGTAACAAAAATGTGTTTTACAGGCCTATACAGCTTGCTTTGCCAAAGATGTAGTTTCAGCAAGTGCAGATCCTGCCACATTCACATGTTAAAAATGGCTATGTTTAGTTAGCAGGGCACGACTTGTGTAATGTATTGATGGAGAGAAAAAAGGGAAAAGTTTGACTACTGCTTCTTTGATTTTTTTCTGATGGTCAGATTTTGTAATCAGGTAATTCCATCAGGAATAAAACTTGGAAAAAAGCCACAAGTATATCTTTCAATTCAATTTAGAGAACCTACCTGGCTTCTGACAGAAATTTGATTTTCAATTCCTGAGGAAGATCTTCTTTACAAGTTTTTACAGCAACTGGAGTTTTATCCTTTAGTGTTCCCTTGTACACCTCACCAAAATTACCCTGAAAACAGTAAAAAAAAAATAATAAAAATTATTCTAACACTATCTTCACAAATCTCCAGAAGAATAATGCAGACAAGTAATGTAACTGGTATAGAACTTTGAAATGTGTTTATGAAGCCAAATGAGGTTTTCTTTCAACATGCAAGGGAGTTGGAACTACATCATCTCTAAGGTCCCTTCCAACCCCAACCATTCTGATGCTACAATTTGCCCCTAATACAGCTCACATAGATACAGTACATCTATTATATGGACATAATGTATGACTTCTACTTTCACCTTGCTGGAAAGAGGAGAAAATATACTACTTGTGTAATTTTCTCATAAAACCTCTTAGTAACTTTTAAAGTCAACACTGACAGTAGTACTTCCTGAATCTTAGTCCTCCACTCTTTCATTTTCCCACAACTGTATTTTATTAATAGTTTTTAACTTCCAGTCTGTAAGAGACCAAAAGATGATCTATGAAACAAGGACAAAACACATCAAAATAACATAAAAATTCTCACATGTATAAGAAAGAAAAAAATGCTAAGTAAGAAAAGTGAAAACACGGTATATTCATTTCGAACGTAAATTAAAAATACTGCAAAAAAAATAGTCATGTTTGCCCTGAAAAAGTTACATGATTCACATTTTTTTAAAAGCTTAGCTCAGCACTGCCTCATAAAGGCAAGTAAGTAAGGCCTCACACTTGGACCAGATTTAAGAAAGTAGATCTTTTTATAATCAGATTTTTTTTTGTCTTCAACAACATATCCCCAGAGTAAGTTGTTGATTTTTTTTAGCTTTCATAGAATAAATCTGAATAAATAAAGACCATAGAATAATCTGCATCACAAGAAGGAAACTGTGTGATACATAACAAAATACTGGTATCAATGAAAAAACGCACGAGAAGAAAAACAAAACAAAACAAAAATGAAGGTCTCATACTTTTTAGTTCAATTTTGTATTTCTCAAAGAAATATAACTCAATTTTAAATCTAGATCTGATAAATTTCCACAATTCCATTTCTGTGTCCTGGTATCTGGAGCTTGATGTGATGTCAACTTCAGCAAAGCTCTGATGAAAATGTCTTCCTTTATTTCCTGAGTGATGAAGATTTCCTTACATGATGTATTTGAATCTTGCATTGCCAAAGGAAGAAGACAGGAAAAGTAAAAAAAACCCTCACAGATGGAAAATGGCAATGTGCTGCTAGTAACAAGGGAAGAAATTTATGCCCAATCACAGGTGTCCTGTATTATTTTATATATCCCAATATTAACTAAGATATAGCTGGCAAGCAAGTCAGAGACTCTATGACAGCAATCTGCTCTTCTAAAATAGCATTTGTAGACACCAGGACACTACCTCTGGTATCTAAAAAGGTACAAGATGCCCAAAGGCAAGAATCTGAGTTACTCTCAACTCATTTTTCCCCTAGCCTTCTCATCAGATGTACTTAACATTGAAAGCTGAACACACCTTGACTACTTAAGTATTGAAAAAGGTTTTTTATTTAAAATATTTAATTATCATTACATATATAATTTTAACATCACATGTTCCTTTCATGTAACTTTCATTTTGTGGGGTATTATAGACTTAATTCGGAGTAAATAGACCATTCACTCCTGAAATGAAGAAAAATCTTTGTCTTTTCTGAAGTCTGGGTCTTCTTAGGCATTAAGCTTTCATTATTTTCATCCTTATATTTTCCAAGCTATTTAAGACTTTACAGACCCTCAGATTTCTCAGTTTCGTTGGCAAACAGCTGTAGTATATCTAACATTTTCTCATCTAGATGCTGCGGTCCTGTCATTCTTACCCTTTCTAGTCTGACTACATCTTTTTAGAGATGGATACATAAGAGATTTATACTGTGTTCCAAGAAAGTTTTTATCCTTTTCTGCATTTTGTAAAACACATATTCTTCTGTAATCACTTTTAAACACTGAGTTGTCTTTACTGAACATTAAAAATGCTTTCTGCCAAAAACATGCAATGCTCATGTAAATTAAGATTACTAAATAACCAATTTTCATATTGCTCTGTCTTTACTCATCAAGACTGATTTGTATTTATTTTTTAGCATGACAAACCTTTTTTAATGCCTGTAATATATTTACTTTTCTCCCTTGATACTATTCAGTTTCAGAACTTGAAGCTGTCAGAGTAACTGCATTTTATGCAGACCCAGCTCTGTCTACCAGAAGATAATACTCTTTGTCATCTTACATTGCCAGAGAGATTTTATCCTAGGTAACAGAATTTTCTGACAGCATTTAATTCGCCCATTTCTTGAACAGTTTACAAGTTATTTTAGTGTATATCACAGTAAGAAAGCAGTTATTGCTTTTAATTGTCTCCTCCTTATTTAAGCCTGTTTCTCAGTTTTGGGGAAATCTTTTGGAACACTGTGTCTTGAGTGGCACTCACAATAGTCCTTGTAGGTGCAAAGGTGCTAAAACTCTAAGTGAGACACGGGGCTTACCTAATTTTAAAGACTTAGAGCTCCTAAACAGAATTTGTGATATAAACTACCTTATATTCAATACACCATCCAAAAGCAATGAACATTTGTTTTAACAAATACTGATTTATTAATCTTATATCCAGTTTTATACATATAATCATAGAAGGGTTTGGGTTGGAAGGGACATTAAAGATCATCTAATTCCAACCTCACTGCATGGGCAGAGACATTTCACACTAGATCAAGTTGCTCAGAGCCCCATCCAACCTGGCCTTTAACACTTCCAGGGATGGGGCTTTCAGAACTTCACTGGGCAACCTGTTCCAGTGTCTCAGCACCTTCACACTGAAGAATTTCTTTCTAATGTCTAACCTAAATCTACCCTCTTCCAGTTTCAAGCCACTATCCCTTGTTCTATCGCTACATGCTCATATTATAAGTCCCTCCCCAGACTTCCTTTAGGCCCCTTCAGGTACTGGAAGGCCACTGTAAGCTCTCCTTGCAGCCTTCTCTTCTCCAGGCTGAAAAACCCCAACCCTCTCAGTGTGTCTTCATAGCAGATATGCTCCAGCTCTCTGATCATCTTTGTGGCGCTCCTCTTGACTCACTCCAACAGCTCTATGTCCTTTCAAAACTTGACACAGTACTCCAGGTGAGGTCTCACAAGAGCAGAGGAGAGGGCAAGAATCACATCCCTTGACCTGTTTGCCACACTTCTTTTGATGCAGTCCAGGGTACGGTTGGCTTTCTGGGCTGCAGGTGCACACTGCTGACTCATGTTGAGCTTCCATGTCACTGACAAAGATGTTAAACAGCTGCAGTCTCAGTACTGACCCCTGAGAAACACCACTCATCACTAATCTCACTTTGGACATCAAGCCGTTGACCTGCTGAGTGTGACCACCTAGCCAATTCCTTGTCCACCAAGTGGTCCATCCAGTGAATCCATACCTCTCCACTTTAGAGACGAGGATGTCATGCAGTACAATGTTGAACACTTAGCACAGGTCCAGACAGGTGACATCAGTTCCTCTCCCCTTGTCCATGGACACTGTGATCCCACCATAAAAGGCCACCAAATTTGTCAGGCATGATTTGCTCTTGTTGAAGCCATTGTAGTTCCCATCAACCACCTCCTCATTTTCCACGTGCCTGTAGTTCCTCAGGTCTTCCTTTTTTCCCCTTTTTGAAAATGGAGGTTATGTTTCCCCTTTTCCAGTTAGTGGGACCTTTGCCAGACTGCCACAAATTTTCAAACAGTATGGAAAGCAACTTTGCAACTTCATCTGCCAGCCTACTCAGACCCATGGATAGATCTCGTCAGGTCCCATAAACTTGTGCCCTTTCTTTAGGTGGTCTTTAATCTGCTCTTCTCCTACAGTGGGAGAATCTGCTCTTCTTCCTCCAGTCCCTGCCTTTGCCTTCTGCAGCTTGGGTGGAGTGGCCCGAGCCCTTGCCAGTGAAGACTGATGCAAAAAAGTCATTGAGTACCTCAGCTTTCTCCATATCCCGTGTGACCAGGTCTCCTGTTTCCTTCTGGAGAGGGCCCACATTGTCCCTAGTCTTCCTTGTATCACTGACATATCTGTAGAAGCTTTTCTTGTTACCCTTGATGTCCCTGCCCATATTTAATTCTACTAGGGCTTTAGCTTTCCTAACCTGATCCCTGGATGCCCAGACAACTTCTTTGTAGTCCTCCCAGGCTACTTATCCTGGCTTCCACCCTCTCTATACTTTCTTTTTATATCTAAGTGTGTCCAGGAGCTCCTTTTTCATCCATGTATGTCAGCTGGCATTCTTGTCTGCCTTCCTCAATAAATGCATAACTTTTATACATAAATACATAAACACAAATACGCTTACAGATGTCTTATTTGTACCATGCAACAACATATTTTTTAAGACTACACAAAGTAAAACAGCCACATCATGTTTTATGGAAATCTAGTTAGCTTAAAAGCCTTCTAAAAGAGAAAAATATGTATGTTAGTTAAACACTTTTAGCACACGTTATATTATTTACCAATAAATGTGACTTATATTTATTTGAAGCACAATGCTGTCTTGTGTATAAAATAATTTATATACATATTTTATACCACAGTAATTTAAAGTTAAAGCAGATAGGGACTGTATAGGCTTGACAATTAATATATAATTAATTAAACATTGTTTAGCTCACTTGATTACTTACTTTGCCCAGTAATTCTCCTAGTGTGACATCTTCATGACTGAGAACCCATTTCTTATCCTGTGAAAAGAAAAGAAAGCAAAATTTTTATTCTGTATAAATACGTAAGATACAGTTCCAGTAAGATGTAATTCAGTAGAAATGGAGATAAAGAAGCATTATATTCAGGCCACTCAATCAAAAGTATACTAGGAAGTTACAAATGTAAGTGTTCATAAAACAGTTTAGAAACTTCGCTGTGTCAAAAAATATTGAAATACACCATATAGCAAACCTGTATCAGAAGATTAAGCCTTCAACATGACAGTAGGTATGTATAGCACTACGCAAGTTCTCACACAAGCCCTAGAAATTATATCTAGCACTCTGTTTTTACCCTGAGTAAAAATCACATTAAAAAACTTTATTTTAGTATAACTTGTTGCTACATCAAAAATACGTAGTTATCCTCAGTGTATATGAAAAAGAAATTGTTTTTCTACATATTAGCAAGACATATTTGCATCTCTTATGTCTTCTGTGGTAGTTTGAAATATTACAGGCAATTACTTGAAAAAATAACAACAAATGCCAGTTAAAGTTTCTGTTCAGTGTTGATGACCCACACTGCAAATACTCTGCAACAGCCTAAAGATGTATCAAAACAATTATAAGCTCATTGCTACACATTTAGTAAAAACTTAATGTTATAGTAGGATATTTTAAGTCTAACCCATAGTTACTATTTTTGCATTTTATTTCTCTGTTAGCACCTCATCTGCTTATCACCTCATCAACACTATTATTGCTCTTCATGCCCTAAACATTCTTCATTACTAATGAAAAAGGCAAATACATAAGCAAGCATATGCCAACTCATTAATTCACCTCTCATTTAACGCTCACATAAAACCAGGCCAAACATGCTGGCTTTGAAGTATATCTAATATAAGAGATTGCCAGGATTTCTGGACCATGCAGGACCTTTAGTGATTCTGACTGGAAGCCTGTCGTAGATCAAAGGGTTAGCAATCCACACAACAGGTAACCAGAGTGAGCCCAGGTCTGTGCTGTGCTGCGCTGCACAACTCCCTTGTCAACAGGATGAAACGCAGCCAGCACACAGCAACAGAGCCTGCAGTCAGCTCCCACTGGGTACCACCTGCCAGGCCTTGCCTTTATCTACATATGCTCCAAGATGTTCTCACATGGATGTCCTTTGTTTGCCAGTAGAAATAATTAACAGAGTTGTTTCCTTGTTATAGTTTGAATGATCAAAATGTGAGAATCTCTGCTTAGTCAGGGACTGCCCACCATGCTGTAACACAGATCAGCAGCCACGTAAATGCTACTACCATTTAAAGGGATGCAAGATTGTCTATACCATTCTCCCCTTACAGTGTTAGCTCTAATAGACAGTATTTCAAATTACAACTTTCAGACTGTAAGTGTCCTTATTAATGGGATTGTAAAAGCATCTCCTGGTGCAAAATGGGATCTTTCCAATGTGCATAAATGCCTGATGGCAGGGATGAAGAAAAGAGAGACAGTGTCTTTTCAGTGGTGCTCACTAACAGGACAAGTGATAGGCAATGGGCACCAACTTGAAAACAGGAAATTCATTCTGAACATGAGGAAACATTTTTGGTGCAAGGGTGGTAAAACACCTGAACAGGTTATCCAGAGAGATTTCAGAGTCATCATCTGTGGAGACATTCAAAACCAAACTGTACACAATCCTGGGAAACCTGCAGTAGTTGAACCTGCCTAAATAGGAGGGTAGCACTAGAAAATCTCAAGAACACCCTTCCAACCTAAATGAGCCTGTGATTCCAATACAGAGAAAAACCTTCTGTATATAAGCAGATGATAAAGCAATAAAATTGTTTGGGTTGGAAGGGACCTTTAAGGATTGGTGGTGTTGTTGCTCTTTATGTATGAGAGCAACCAGAATGTATTGAGTTCTATCCAGGGAGGGAGGGAGGATGAAAGCTTGTGGGTAAGAATTAAGGGACATGCAATTGAAAGTGAAACTGTTGTGGGTGTCTACTATAGACCACCAACCCAAGAAGATGTTGATGAGGTCTTCTACAGTCAACTGGAAGTAGCCTCTAGATCACAATTCTTGGTACTTATGGGTGACTTCAATCACCCTGATATTTGCTGGAAAACCCACACAGCAAAGCAGGCTCAGTCCAAAAGGTTCTTGCAGTGCATCGATGATCATTTTCTAAAGCAGGTAGTGGAGGAACCAACGAGAAGAGGTGCACTGCTGGACCTTGTATTAACAAATAAAGAAGGTTGGGGGTGTTAAGGCTGGGAATAGCCTTGGCAATAGTGACCATGATATGGTGGAGTTTAGTATTTTACAAGGAAGAAGCAGGGCAATAAGTAGGATTACAACCCTGGACTTCTGTAGGGCTAACTTTGTGCTCTTTAAAGATCTACTTGAGGGAATCCCATGGGCTAGGACTCTGGAAGGAAGGGGAGCCCAGGAAAGCTGGTCAATTTTTAAATACCACTTCCTTCAAGCCCAAGATAGATGCATTCCTTCAAGTAAAAAACCGGCAAAGGTGATAAACGACCTGCATGGATAAGCAAGGATCTTGTGAAGGAATTCTCATGGAACAAAGAAACTTACAGTTGGTGGAAGAAGGGACTTGTCACTTGGGAGAACTATAGGAACGTTGTCAGGATATGCAGGAAGGCAATGAGAAAGAACTTAAAATGGCAAAGGAAGTAAAAGAGAACAAAAAGAGTTTCTTCAAATATATCAGCAGTAAAAGAAAGAACAGGGTAAATGTGGGCCCACTGCTGAATGATGAGGGAGTCCTGGTAACAGAGGATGCAGAGAAAGCACAGCTGCTGAATTCCTTCTTTGCTTCAGTCTATACTAAGACCAACCCTTGGGAATTTCAGACCTGAGATATAGGAGAAGAAGCCTAGAAGAGGGAAAACTCTCCACTAGTCAATGTACAGTGGGTCAGAGATCAGTTATGTAAATTGAGCGTGCACAAGTCCATGGGCCCTGATGGGATGCACCCAAGACTGCTGAAAGAGCTGGCTGATGTTATTGCCCTACCACTCTCCATCATTTTCAAAAAATCATGCCAAACAGGAGAGGTGCCTGAGGACTGGAGGAAAGCCAACGTCATTCCTGACTTCAAAAGGGCAAGAAGGAAGATCCAGGTAACTATAGACCAATCAGCCTCACCTCCATTCCTGGAAAAATGATGGAGCGGTTCATCTTGGAGGTCATCTCTAAGCACATGGAAGAGGAGAAGGTTATCAGGAGTAGTCAGCATAGATTTATCAAGGGGAAGTCATGCTTGACTAATCTGATAGCCTTCTATGATGTTATCACTAAATAGATAGGCGAAGGGAGACCACTGGATGTAGTCTACTTTGACCTTAGCGAGGCATTTGCCAGAGTCTCCCATAACACCCTTATGAGCAAGCTCAGGATATGTGGAATAGAAGAATGGACAGTGAGATGGATTAAGAACTGGCTACACAATAGAGCTCAAAGAGTGGCGATCAATGGTGCAGAGTCCAGCTGGAGACCTATAACTGGTAGAGTCAACAGGGATCAGTGCTGGGTCCAGTCCTGTTCAACATCTTTATCAACGACCTTGATGACATGACAGAGTGTCTTCTCAGCAAGTTTGCTGATGACACGAAGCTGGGAGCATTGGCTGATCCACCTGAAGGCTGTGTGGCCATTCAACAAGATTTGGGCAGGCTGGAAAGCTGGGCAAGGAGAAATAAAATGAGGTTCAACAAGAGCAAATGCAGAGTCCTGCACCTGGGAAGAAACAACAAAATGTATCAGTACAGGCCGGGAGGTGATCTGCTAGAGAGCAGCTCCGTGGAGGAGGATCTTGGAGTCCTAGTAGACAACAAGTTTTCCATGGGATAGCAATGTGCCCTTGTGGCCAAGAAGGCCAACGGTATCTTGGGGTGCATTAAGAGGAGTGTCTCCAGCATATCACGGGAGGTTCTCCTCCCCCTCTACTTGACACTGGTGAGACCCCACTTGGAGTACTGTGTCCAGTTCTGGGGTCCCCAGTTCAAGAGGGACAGGAATTTACTTGAGAGAGTCCAACGAAGGGCTATGAGGATGATTAAGGGACTGGAAAACTTACCTTATGAGGAAAGGCTGAGAGAAGGGCTGTTTAGTCTAGAGAAGAGAAGACTGAGAGGGGATCTAATTAATGTCTATAAATACATGAGGGCTGGGTGTCAAGAAGGCAGAGATGACCTCTTTTCACTTGTGCCTTGTGATAGGACAAGGGGCAACGGACTCAAACTCAAACAGGAAGTTTCATCTCAACATGAGGAAGAACTTCTTTACTGTGAGGGTTACAGAGCACTGGAACAGGCTCCCTAGAGAGGCTGTGGAGTCTTCTTCTTTGGAGACTTTCAAGACCCATCTGGATGCCTTTCTGAGCAATCTGCCCTAGTTTGTGATCTGCCCTTGTTTCTGTGGTGTGTGTGGTGGTGGTTTTTTTGTCTTTTTTAATTGTCTCAGTCCTGCTCTGGCAGGGGGGTTGGACTCGACAATCTTTAGAGGTCCCTTCCAGCCCTAACATTCTGTGATTATCTAGTCCAACTCACCTGCCATGGGCAGGAATATCTTTCACATAATCAACCTGCTCAAAGGCCCATCCAGCGTGACCCAGAAAACTTCTGTGATGAGGCACCCACAACTTCTTTTGGCAACCTATTTTAGGGTCTCACCACCATTATCATTAAAAAAAAAATTGTCCTTGTATGCAATCTTAACCTACTCTAATTCAGTTTAAAACCTTTTCCCCTTGTCCTTTAACTACAGGCTCCGGCATGAAGTCTCTGTCTTAATTTAAGTCCTCTCTGAATATTAAAACCAGAGCCTTTACTTCTCCAGGCTGAACAACGCCAACTCTCACAGCCTTTTTTCATGGGCCTACTCCTCAAGCCTGTCTGGGTGGCATCCTGTCACTCAGGTATTTCATCTGCACTACTGAGCTTGGTGTTATCTGCAAACTTGCTGAGGGTGAACTTGATCCCACTGTCTATGTCATTAATAATGTTACAGAACAGTACTTATCCCAAAGCAGCCCCCTAAGAGACATCACTTGTTACTGATGTCCACTCAAAGGACATGAACCTTTGCCTCTAACTGTTTGAATTCAGTCATCCAGCCTATTCCTTATTGATTGAATAGTCCATTCATCAAACCAATCTCCAATATAGCGACGAAGCTGTTGGGCAGGGAATTTGCTTTCTTGTTATAGAAGCAACTTGCCGGTATTGTGCTAGATAAAGCCATGTTATTACAGAATCACAGAATGTTAGGACTGGAAGGGACCTCTAAAGATCATCGAGTTCAACCCCCCTGCCAGAGCAGGACAAAAACTAGGGCAGATTACTCAGAAAGGCATCCAGACAGGTCTTGAAAGTCTCCAGAGAAGGAGATTCCACCACCTCTCTGGGGAGCCTGTTCCAGAGCTCTGTAACCCTCACAGTAAAGAAGTTCTTCCTCATGTGCTCGAGTTTGAATCCATTGTCCCTCATCCTATCATAGGGCACAAGTGAAAAGAGGTTGCCTTCTTGATGCTCAGCCCTCATGTATTTATAGACATTAATTAGATCCCCTCTCAGTCTTCTCCTCTCTAGACTGAAAAGCCCCAGGTCTCTTAGCCTTTCCTCGTAAGGCAGGTGTTCCAGTCCCTCAGTCCCTTAATCATCCTCATAGCCTCCGTTGGACTCTCTCAAATAGACCCCTGCCCCTCTTGAACTGGGGAGCCTAGAACTTGAGGCAATACTCCAAGTGAGGTCTCACTAGGGGTGAGGGGGAGGAGAACCTCCCATCATGTGCTGGACATACTTCTCCTAATACACCCCAGGATACCATTTGCCTTCCTGGCCATAAGGGCACACTGTTGTCCCATGAAGACTTGTTGTCTACTAGGACTCCAAGATCCTCCTCCACGGAGCTGATCTCTAGAAGATCATCTCCTAACCTATACTGGTGCATCTGTTGTTCCTTCCCAGGTGCAGGACTCTGCATTTGCTCTTGTTGAACCTCATTTTATTTCTCCTTGCCCAGCTTTCCAGCCTGCCCAAATCTTGTTGAATGGCCACACAGCCTTCAGGTGAATCAGCCAATGCTCCCAGCTTCGTGTCATCAGCAAACTTGCTGAGAAGACACTCTGTCATGTCATCAAGGTCGTTGATAAAGATGTTGAACAGGACTGGACCCAGCACTGATCCCTGGGGGACTTCACTAGTTACAGTTCTCCAGCTGGACTCTGCACCACTGATCACCAGTCTTCGAGCTCTGCTGGGAACCAGGCAGTATATGAAAAAAAATTCTGCCAAAGACTGAATCCTAACAGAATGCATTGCAACAGTCATAACTGCCTTTAACACATTTTCAGATTTAAGAGAAAATGCGGAATGTGTAATTATTTTTTTATTTATTAGTGAAACAAGGAAATTCTGTCTCCCTACTTAAGTAAGCCGTTTTAAAGGTCACATACACACACACATATGTATCCCTTGCCAGGGCTGAATTCCAGGTTGCTAGTACAGAAGACCGAGTACAGCCTGAGTACAGAGCTTCATGAAAGACCTTTTTGTAACATAAAGTTAAAGATAATCTTAAAAGAAGGTGAATTTTATTTTTTTTTAAACTGTGAAAATTCATCTTACCTTTCAGATGGGGGCTACACCTTTAACAAAACATTCCCCTTGGGAAGCACTGTCAATCAGCACTACTTTCTTTGACCTACACAATGAGTAAAGTCTGCTGTCAACTCCTTAGGAATGTGGAAGCTTGTACTGACTTATGTCTCCCTCTTTTTGCAAAAAGAAAACCATACAGCAGGTAATCCAGAGATATTCTGGGTAACTGAAAGAATGAAAAGAGTACAGAAGAATTATGTTGCTCAGTGCATCTTTCTGGGAAGGTGGCTATTTACTACTATCCTCCACATCAAAAGCAGGGGGAGGTATAGTTGCTATTGAGATTTCTATGCTTTTTTTTTTTCCTTTTCTTATGTATAACGTCACAAAATCAGACTGAAATCCTGTCCTGTAAGCTGTGCTCAGTGCATATTCCAGAGACTCTCTGGGTGCTTCCATTCACCCAAACTTCCAGTATGCAACTCCTGTCAGCACTGTCACATGAGTTCCTGTACCTCATCACCATATTATGTGATGGGATCCATGCTTTGCCATTCCTCTTCTGTAGGTGGCACATCAGGAGACTTGTGAGAAAATTCCCAATAACTATCAATTCATTTTCCTCCTATACACAAGATTCTTTATTAAAACTACTGCCTCACTGCTCACACCATAAGCAATGTATTTTCTTCATCCTCTCCTTTTGATCTTGCTAAAAATCATAGAAGTTTTGTTCACTGAGGATTTTCTATATAATTTTTGCTGATTGGATGCCTTATTCAGAAGCTCTTAAACTCTAAACAGACAGAAGTGCCATCAAATGACACAGTAAAACTCAATTTCAAGAAAATTTACGAAGAAAGCTGGAAAGAAAAGCCCCACAAAAATGCCTACTTGGAGGTATTCATGTATGGTTTTCACCTTGAAATAAGTACTATAAAAGCATAATGTTATAGAAGTAATAGATTATTTAGCACTTAATTAAAAGGATTCATCACTTTAGTTAATGACTTTCTGAAAATATTGACTACTGTCATGGTTTGACTCAGGATCAGCAATTAAACCAATGACAACAATGCTCTCAATCCCCTCTCCTTCCAACCCAGGTAGGGAAAGGAGAGACAGAACAAGCAGAGAGGTTTTCCAGATTGAGAACTAAACTAGACAGCTTTAATTAAATACTACTAATAAGAAAATATGTGCAATCATATATAAGTATGTGCAAGAACGTGCAAAACCCCACCCCAGCAACTCCCATGGCACTCTCCTAAGCTGTGAGCAGTTCCAAAATGTCCCAGAGCACTGCCAGAAAGAGCGGCAGAGCAGACAGGAGCCGAGGGGAGAGACAGGAGGCTCATGAATGCAAGAAGGAAGGAAGGGGATTGACTTCCGTGATCCCTGAATTATATAGGGTATGGAATACTTTGGTTCACCAAATCTGCCATCTGTCTGGTCCGACCCTTCTTACGGGAGGGTCATACATACAACTCTTGTGCTCTTTTAGTGTCCAAAGCAGTAAATTCAACATGCAGTTCAAAGTGTCCTTGGTGTCTTGGCATATCTATTAACATCTCAGCGTTATCAGTCCACTAGCTGGAAAACTTGCTACTAAAAATAGAGCTCACTGAAGAAAAAAAAAAATCAGTAAAAGGAAAATTGGCTTAATCCTAGCTCAAACGAGGTCAACTACAGGGCATTTCAAAGGCTTCATTATGAAGAAAAAAACCTGATTCATAATCCTTCAGAGGACTAATTAAAGAAAATGGCATCAAATGATCTGTTGAAGGATTTGTTACGACTTTATCAGTACATTAATTGCTACCTGTACTTTTAATTAAACTTTTCAGTCATTTGTTATACCAGTGTAACCTATTCATTATGTTGTCATGGTTCTGTTGGAGTTTTTCACACAGGATAATTCAAACTTTTATCACCTTTGTCACTGAAGCTCATGTTGTTGGTTTAGAAGATAAATATTTATTGATAAGTATACGCAAATTATGGTGCCCTGCTAGTATCAGTTTCCTAAGGTATCAATAATTGAATATTCTTCTCAATTATACATATATTGAGAGTTTGCTGCTTATGAGAGCTTTCTATGAATGGACATCTTTAATTACTTCTGTAGCTATACATACTACATCTTAAATTTAGGAAACTCATAATTTGTGTCACTCCTGTGGCTATGTGGCTAAGCCAGCAGACTGGAAAAGAGGTAGGTGCTGCTTCAGCAATCCTTCATGTTTCTAGCTGTAATCTCTTCAGAACTTCTCTTCCACTAGCATCAGGCATTACCTGCACAGACCTCAAAAGCATACTGCTAAAGAAAATTATGCAACCCTTGGCATATTGTACTTTTTCTGATAACACTTCTCTTAATTTAGTCTTTTACCTTGTGTATCTACAATGTATTCTAACACCAGGAATATCTGCCAGACCACTCAGTTGATATTAGCAGAAGATACATGTGGTAACACAATTAACAGAACAGACACTGTAACCCAGAATGTCTTTTCTCCCTTCATCCATACCTGTTCTGTTATGCTCCTCCTTCCTGATTTCTCTCAGGTTTAGTGAAAGCCTTACAGACAATGAAAAGAGCAAATTTTTTCCCACTAGGAAGCATCAAAATAAAACTCTTCTCCCCTCATTCCTCTGCCTCTTTGTATGAGTGTTATCATTGAGCTTCAGAACAAAAAGATGGTAGCTTTCATAATACATCCTATTCCTCCATTTGAAAAGCAAGTAAATTCATTTGAGACTACTTTTGAAAAGAGCAGAAGAAATTCAGGTGCTGCAGGACATGTGTAACACTGTAAACCCTATGCAGAAAGAAGCTCCTAAACTCTAGTGCAAGTTAAGGCTGCCATTTTCTCCTATGATTGTAATTTCATTTTAAGGTACATGACTCTACATGCATTAAACAGAGAGGCTGGAAACGTAATCCACTGTTTTGTATTCTGTGACGGTAGTGAAGCACTTTCAACTACAGTCCCTAAGTCCCTCTGTGAATTGAACTCTGAAGCTGCAGCTGGTCTCTCTGTCCCACAGCACTAGTCAAGTCGAATAAAGCATTTAAATTAGAAACATTAAGTTAAAAGGCTGGAGTTTTATAGCATTACAGTTTTATCTACTATCTTAAGTCACTTGTGGAGCAAGTTAACAACCTGTGTTGAATTGCACCAAAGCAGTTTATTCAGCAGAGAGTAAGGAAGAATCTAAAAGAAGAGATACTGCCATGTACAGCGTATCAGAGTACAATCCTGGCATCAAGAAAACCACACATCCCATTTTCTAATTTGTAATATCTTAGATACTAATGTAAATACTGTTTTGAAATAATGTGTCATGGGTTCAGATAATTACCTTTAATTAATAAACTAAAAAATAAACAGCACTGCAAGGTGGGCAGTAACAAGGACAAGACTTCTTGCCACAAGTATTTTGTCTCATTAATTCTGTTCAAATTGCAGAGTTGACTAATAAATATATTTGATAGTTGCCAATAATAAATCAATTAAACACACAAAGAATTAATGCATATTAGCGTATCATAAATGAAAGTTAGAAATAGAGTCATGTGGTTTTTCTGTCTTATCATAAATTTCACAATCTTCTTTTAGTGCTTAATTCTGATTTTGAATAGAATGTAAATACTTCTCCAGTCATTCAACGCTATTATTCTACAGATTAATCATGTGTGCAAAAGATACTGACAGTTGTAAGAAACAGGAAATAAAATAATCTTTAGTGTAGGTATAGGTAAAAAGACCAGAGGTAAACTTTAATGCCCATAAGCCTAAGTCACAGAAATTTTAATTTCAGGAGAATTCCTTCTAAATAAAATAGAAGAAATCTACATTTGTTTCTAACCAGAAACGAGTCTGAATGAGAGAGGAGGACAGATTTTTGAGAATATTAATGCCATTACTATTTCCCCTAGAAGAAACCTGCTTACGGTGTAGTCCTCTTCTTGTAACAACACTATAAATCTCTATTCATCTCATGCTTGCTTAGATTTTTTTTTTATTGTTAATCTTAGACCACAGAATATAAAAGCACTTCAGAGTAATTGTTACAGAAATTAGCACTTGAGCACACTTGTTTGTTGTCTTCATTATACACCTTGTTTCCCAATGGGATTAAGAAACCCAGAAACTTTACTATGTTCTGCTTCTTTTATGACATACTTCCTAGCCAAGCACAGTAACTGACTTGGCTCAGCTCAGATAGAACTGAGAGGTAACCCTTTATCAGATATGAGGAACCACCTGGAAAAAGCATGGTTTTCAGATTGTCTAATGGAATATACCAGGGAACTGACAAGATAACTAAAGGATACGAAGGAACGACCTCAAAGTGGACACTTCTTGGGAGTAAGGGGAAAGAGAAGCAACAACCCTACTGAGAATACTCTGTTTAGTACATGATTGCTTTCACCACAGGCAACAGGATTCTTTGCTCCCTGGCTGGGACAGGCATTACTGTCTTCTGAAGTCACATCCTCCCGTTTTCATAAAATCATAGAATCATAAAATGTATGGGGCTGGAAGGCACCTTTAAAGGTCACCTAGTCCAGCCCACCCTGCAGTGCACAGGGATGTTTTTGACTAGATCAGTTCGCTCCAAGCCTGGTTGAGCCTGACCTTGAATGTTTCCAGGGATAGGGCCTCCAGCACTTCTCTGGGCAACCTGTTCCAATGCTTCTCCACCCTCACTGTAAAGAACTTCTTCATATTGTCCAATCTAAATCTACTCTGCTCTAGTTTAAGACCATTGACCCTTGTCCTATTGCTACATGCCCTTGTAAACAGTCCCTCCCCAGCTTTCCTGTAGGACCCCTTCAGATACTGAAAGGCTGCTATAAGGTCTCTCTGCAGCCTCCTCCTCTCCAGTCTGAACAATACCAGCTCCCTCAGTCTGTCTTCGAAGGAGAAGGTCCAGTCAGCACGGGCTTATGAAAGGTTCTGCTTGACGAACCTGATCTCTTTCTATGACAAGATGGCCTGCCTAGTCAATGAGGGAAAGGCTGTGAATGTTGTCTACCAGGACTTCCCTAAGGCCTTTGACACTGTTTCCCATAGCATTCTAATAAAAAAACTGGCTGCTCAAGGCTTGGACTGGCATACATTCTGATGGGTAAAACACTGGCGGCCAGTCACAAGTAAGGTTTCTCAGAGCTCAGTATTGGGATCACTTCCTTTTAACATCTTTATCAATGATCTTGATGAGGAGATAGAATGCACCCTCAGAAAGTTTGCAGATTACACCAAATTGGGAGGGAGTGTTGATCTGCCTAAGGGAAGAGAGGCTCTACAGAGAGACTTGAACAGACTAAATCAATGGGCCAAGGTCAATTGTTTGATGTTCAACAAGGCCAAGTGCTGGGTCCTGCCCTTGGGCCTCAACAACCCCATGCAACGCTACAGGCTTGGGGAAGAGTGGCTGGAAAGCTGTCCAGCAGAAAGGGACCTGTGGGTTCTGATTGATAGGCAGCTGAATATGAGCCAGCAGTGTGCACAGGTGGCCAAGAAGGCCAAAGGCATCCTGGCCTGTATTAGAAATAGTGTGGCAAGTAGGACCAGGGAGGTGATCGAACTCAGTGTTGGTGAATCCACACCTTGAATACTGTGTCCAATTTTGGGCACCTCAATACAGGAAGGACATTGAGGTGTTTGAGCATGTCCAAAGAGGGGCAATGAAGCTGGTGAAGGGCCTTGAGAACAAGTTTTATGAGGAGCAGCTGAGGGAACTGGGGCTACTTAGTCTGAAGAAAAGGAGGCTGACAGGAGACCTCATCACCCTCTACAACTACCTGAAGGATGTTGTAAAGAGGTCTGGTCTCTTCTCACAAGTAACTGGTGATAGAACAAGAGGAAATGGCCTCAAGCTGCAGCAGGGGAGGTTTAGATTAGACATTATGAAGAACTTTTTCACTGAAAGATTTCATAAATTTAAAAAATGTATTTCAGAAAACTTAAAAACCTCCACAACATGAAGTCAGAGATGTAAGAAAGCTAAAGTACTTTAAATACAGTGACATGATTTCTACTAATAAAAGTCCTTGGGTATGCTTTGAGGTTACTCAGGTGCTTTACATATCAGTTATTCCATCGGTAATAAACTGAAGAACGTAACATGCATTTTTTCTGAAAGATTATAAATAAATATGAGAGATTTTTCCATTAAAGGAATCACTTGCAGATATCTTTTTAATGCCTTCAGTTATTCTAATTTAAATTCTATAATTACAGTACCATTAAAATTCCAAGCAGGCAGATTTGGTCTACATTCAATGGGATGTGGGACAGGCTGTTTGCGACACAATTAAGAGTATTCCTTTCAAGGGCAATGTCACAGAAAGTGAATGCTAATTTTACTAGTATGATAAAGGAGGATGAATAACTGTGGGAAGGAAGGAAAGCAAAAACAGACCAGATAGCTTTTTTTTTTTTCTGTGAAGTTCTGCCATATTTATCTTCCACTTTCTAAATAGGCTATTACAGGGAGAGCATTTTGCATAAAAAGATTAAAGATTGCATGGAACACTGAAGACTGCTTTGCAGCTAAAATATGAACAAAGGAAAAAACATCTTTGCAAGATGTAGAAGGATTTTAAAGGAAATTATCAAAGATATTCTGCTAATAGCATATGATGCGTAACATACCCTCAACACTAGGTGTTAGAATGCATTTATTATTTCTGCAAGTAACTTAAAATCGTATCATAGAATGGTTTGGGTTGAAAGTGACCTTAAAGATCATCTTGTTCCAACCCCCCTGCATGGACAGAGACATCTCCCACTAGATCAAGTTGCTCAGAGCCCTGTCCAACCTGGCCTTTAACACTTCAGGAAGAGGGCTTCCACAACTTCCCTAGACAACCTGTTTCAGTGTCTCAGCACCCTCACACTAAAGAATTTCTTTCTAATGTCTAACCTAAATCTACCCTCTTCCAGTTTCAAGCCACTATCCTTTGTTCTGTTGCTACATGCTCATATTATAAGTCCCTCCCCAGATTTCCTTTAGGCCCCTTCAGGTACTGGAAGGCTGCTGTAAGGTCTCCAAGGAGCCTTCTCTTCTCCAGGCTGAACAGGCCCAACTCTCTCACTGTGTTGTCAGGGGAGAGGTGCTCCAGCCCTCTGATCATCTTTTGGCCCTCCTCTGGACTCTCTCCAGGAGTTTCATGTCCTTCTTATGCTAAGGGCTCCAGAACTCGACACAGTATACCAGGTGGAGTACTCATGGGTGCTGAGAGAATCACCTCCCTTTACCAGCTGGCCACACTTCTTTTGATGCAGCCCAGGACACAGTTGGCTTTCTTGGCTGCAAGCACACAATGTTAGTTCATGTTGAGCTTCTCATCCATCATGACCCCCAAGTCCTTCTCCTCTGGACTGTTTTTGATCCATTCTCCACCGAGCCTGTATTTGTGCTTGGGATTGCTCCAACCCAGGTGCAGGACCTTGCGCTTGGCCTTGTTGAACTTCATGAAGTTTGCATAAGCCCACCTCTCAAGCTTATCAAGGTCCCTCTGGATGGCATCCCTCCCTTCCAGCGTGTCAACCTCACTACCCAGCTTGGTGTCATCAGCCAACTTGCTGAGGGTGCACTCAATGCCACTGTCCATGTCGCTGATTAAGATGTTAAATATCACTGGTCCCAGTACTGGTCTCCATCTGGACATTGAGCTATTGATTACCACTCTATGAGTGCGACCATACAGCCAGTTCCTAACCCAACGAGTGGTCCATTCATTGAATCGGTATCTCTCCATTTTTGATACCAGGATGTCGTGTGGGACAGTGTCAAAAGCTTTGCACCGGTCCAGGTCAATGACACTGGTTGCTCTTTCTTTGTCCACCAATGGGGTTAGACTGATTGGTCTATGGTTTCCTGGGTCTTCCTTTTTTCCATTCTTGAAAATGGGGGTTATGTTTCCCTTTTTCCAGTCAGTGGGAATTTCTCCAGACTGCCAAGACTTTTCAAATATGATGGATAGAGGCTTTGTAACTCCATTGGCCAGTTCCTTCAGGAATCATACGTGAATCCCGTCAGGTCCCACGGACTTGTGCACTTTTAGGTTCTTCAGATGGTCATGAACCTGCTCTTCTCCTACAGTGGGGAGATCTTCCTTTTCACAGTCCATGCCTTTGCCTTCTCTAACTTGGATGGTGTGACCACAGCCTTTGGTAGCCTGAGGCAAAGTAGTCATTGAGTACCTCAGCCTTCTCTAGGTTCTGCATGGCCAGGTCTCCAGTTAGTTTCCTGCTGAAGTGGGCCCACATTATGCCTCCGCTTCCCCTTCTGAAAGCCAGAGCTCCATGCAAATTACAAAGGAAAGCTCACAACAGTTTTTTTCTTAGTTCAGAAATACTTTTTTCCAACAATTTTTTATCAGATGGAAGAATTAAAATAATTATAAAATCATAGCTCAGACCAAAAGCTATTACAAAACAAAAATATATATTTTTAAACAGCTGCGCCAAAACAATTTCAATCATCTAGGCAACACCCTTTTCAATACTCTTACTGGGTCCAAATTGCTGTCTGTGAAGCACTAAGTACACTGCAGAGTGGTTTTACTTTACACAAAGAGTAAGCAGGTATCAGACGCAGACCATATTTTGTAAATTCTTGAAAACCTCCATACAATATATGTAACAAATATATTTAGAAAAACCTATATGATAAAGTTTCTTGTCACTCAATCCTCTTCTTAGCACTAACAGTCAGTATTACCATGGACATGCTTTCCATTACTTCACATAACCTATCGGAATAGAAGTTGAAGAGTTCATCAGTCCTAAGGGAAATACTCTTGGAAGACCGAAGCAAACCAGCACAAAATAAGTCATTTACAAAATGACAAAATAAATGGAGTCTGTGTGGTTACAATTATGGATAAATGCCGATTCCTTGCAGCACTGTGGGAAACCTGAGTAGTTGAAGTGTTTTTTCATGACACCTCAAATCAACTACCAACTGAGCCATACAACTAGACTGATTCCAGAGGAAATACTAATATTTTTACTAACTTTAGTTTATACTAACTCAGGTCAACCAGTGCAGAGAGGAGTGGGCCCACTTCATTTTCCCCCTGAAAAGAAGAAAAACAAAAAACTGACTTTGTACCCAGTGATTCTAGAAAAGTTAAAACGTCTGTCTTTGTCCTCCATCACTTCGTAAGGAGGTTTGACACATTTGAATGTGCTGCTAGTTGTATGCATTCAGGTCCTGGGAAGACTCAGTGCATAGTCATACATGTCTGCAGTTATCATCAAGGAATTTTAGACTATCTTTATGTGTATTTACACCTCAAAGGCTAGGAGATCAGGTACAATATTGGAGAAATGGTCAGGAAAGTAATTTGGGACTATATTTCTTCCATACTATAGGTACTAGAAAAATTCTTTGACTATACATAGTTACACAAAACTATGCATAAATTAAAAACAACTGTATTAAAGAAATGGTAGCAAAATGAAACAAAAATGTTAGGAACATAGCAACTCCTTGTCTTCAAAATAAACAACACAGAACAAATTTTCTATACTGCTGTCACAGTATATACATTATACAAAGGTAGAAAAAACCCCAGGAAATAGAGCGTTAAACTTCCAATACAAATACACTATTATAAAAGCCAAAAAAATTGCAGATATAAAAAAGTTTCATTAAACTTTCAGTTTGAAAGCCCTTTATTTTTAGCTTAAACAGCTTATACCAAAATAAAGTTATTCACCCTTCAAAATTAATGTCCTACATTTTTTCGTAAGTTTGTAAGCAATACTACATCCAATAATGTGTCAATTTAGTAATCAGCAAGATATAAACCTGAAATGTGCATTGACAAAGTCCCATCAAAAAAAATATATATGCATATAATAGGTAAGTACAGATAAGAGTAAAAAATCACATTAATTTTGAGAAAGGGAATATGTTTTAATTTCTTAGGATTGTTAGCAGGAAAGGTCTAGGACCCCGGAACAGGAAACTAACAAATATAAATTGCTATGTGTCCTAAAATTTTTACTGAAGCACAGAGAAGGTGCTTTATACATGCTTGAAACTTGCCTTTAAAAAAAAAAGAAGATCAAGAACAAATGGGTTACTCCTAGTTAAAATGCAAATATTTAAGTGGAAAAGAGTTGGCTTATGAACGAAATATCCACTAAGTAGATGCTAAGTGCAAAACTACTGGAAGGAGCCTAGTTTTCTGATGAGTGAGATAGTTTAGCAATTCCACCCCTTCTTGCTTCCCTCCTGAAGGATTTTCTACAATAGCTTATGGCTTTAAAAAGGAATTTTTATTTCAAACTTGCAATGACGCTAGAATGACAGTACCTTTTCTGTGTCTGAGTTATAAATATGTAAGATATCTGAGATATAAAAGAGACAAAATGGAGTTGTCATAACTCTTCCAGATTTCATGAGAACTTTACCACTTAAAGAATACCATTTTATAAAAAATTTCTTCATCACAACTTTATGAGCAATGAGTTACTGTTTTCAACTACTTAATAGCAAAGTGCAAATGGAAAACCAAAAAGAAAAGCAGGATATTTTGGGAGATGCTGAATGCCACTCCTTCAAACAGTAAAGATTTATTTTAAGAATCAGGACAGAGCATTATTTTAAAGATATGTGTTGCCAAGAACACAGAAGGTAGAAAAGGTTCAGAAAAAGAGAGTCACAAAACATGCAAGAATAAAAAATCTTGTGAGGATTTGCATAGGAATATATTTTAAATAATTATACAACCTCGACCAAATTATTTTCAATTAAATAGAGTTCTTGGAATATATGCATTACCTTAACA
Source organism: Hemiprocne comata (assembly GCA_020745705.1). NCBI lineage: Eukaryota > Metazoa > Chordata > Aves > Apodiformes > Apodidae > Hemiprocne > Hemiprocne comata. The sequence continues at coordinate 47,278,849 of CM036616.1, forward strand.
ACGGGATTCAGCAGAACAACACCTGATTTCTTTGTAATAACTTGTTTTGTTGTGTAATGATGTTCTATGAGCTGAGGAATAGTTGGAAACCCAGTTCCTTCAAAACGATACTGATTCTGTATGGAGGTAAAAGGAAATAATTGTTTCTCTAGAGTCAGTATTTCAAAAAAGAAACCGCAAAAGTGCATCACCAAGCTTCCCTCTTTAGTAACACAACAAAGAAATGTCCATTTCTACTGAATTAAATGTTAGGAAGATGATAAATTAATAAATGCAAAATTACTGCATCACTCACTTTAAGCAACATGTTAAAATGACTATTGAAACTCTCAATTTAAAGAGATAAGACAGTTAACTTACAACTCTGACAGAGTGAAATAAAAATATCAGAAACCAGAAAAAACAACGCTAACTTCATAATTACCTAGAAATTCTAAGAGATATAATACAGAAAAAAAACTAAAAAATAAACATCTGACAATAAAATAAATAGGATATAGGTGACCTGTCTTACTCAGATCTTACTGCATTTATAATGTTTGATAAAATTAATAAATGCCTGGCACAGAGTATAAGATGCACGATTGGTCTATAATAAGGAGTATATAGCAGAAGAGTCCACAGCAGCTAAAACAAAGGCAGGTCATTAGTATAATTTACTTATAAATTCCTCCTCCCTTTGCTTAATGAATTTATTTCTTTTATATACATAATTGTACACAATGGAAACAATTAAATCTCTAATATTTTCTTAGAAGCATGCAACATTTCCTTAGCAAAATCCTTTCAGGTGTTAAAGGAAAAAATATATTTTTGTTCCTTATCTTTGCCCATACACTTGATGGAGGAAAAAAAAAAATCCAGTAAAGAAGTGTTTATTTCATCCTCTGGAATGTCTTCAATTATACACTGCTGCTGACTGAGAAACAGAATAAAGTCTTGGGCCTATGCAAGACTCAGAATCTACAGTTAATGAACTCTTCCCCGAAGAGAGGAAATGCCACACGCCAGCCTGGCAATGGTAACAATAAACAAGTACTGCAATTAAAAAAAAAAAAGCACACAAAGTGATTCACGTTTCTTTAAACAACTGGGCAAGTAGACTTTCTCCTTCTAGTCCCCAGGGCTAAATTCCTTGCAGAATGCATTTTAAGTTTATCTTCCTTTAAGATTAAAGCATAAACGGTCATCTCTGCTAGTAAAGACAGCCTGGTCATGTCACCTATTTTTCACATTCCTGGTTCTCTGTCATAAAAATGTTTTCATACTCTGAATACTTGTGTTGTTTAACTTCATTCATTTATTAAATAGTGACACAGCTTTGACTGACAAGCAACACGAGCTCCCATTCCTTTCAAATAAGCTCTTTCATATTTCTGTGCTGAGGATCTGAAAAACCCGGTCTCCTAAAAGTCTCCTTAGCACAATAACCAGTACTGCCTACTATTTCCTCATCTCAGATGCAGCCATACCCGTCTGCTGGCATGTCTGTAAACCCTTCAGGGCAGACTGAGTTCTTTGATTCTATGTATTTACACAGGATCCTGACAGTTACTAAGATCACAGTTAAACAAGAATTTCAAAACACTGCAGCCTCAAATAGCAGCAGTGAAAAACAACAGTAGTGTTGAATGACAGCAGTGAATTTTGATACTTAAAGCTGAACAATGAATAATTTATCACATTCATAGTTTTATTAAGATTAGACTTTAAAATTATGGTAAAATTACAGAAAGAACACTTATGCAATTAGAGGACCACTGTTAAAACAAGCATATGTCCCACTATGCCATTCAGTATTCAATTCAGAAGAAAATTTGTATAGAGACCTAAGTCTGGTCTCCATATGGGGACCTGCCAATGATCCAAACATGAGATTTGACCAGTCACAGTGACCTGATTCCACACTGTTCATACCACTGTAAACAAACACAACCCTAGCACTAAATCCCTCAAACTTCCCTACCAAAATGTTCATTAATACAGTCCTTCTTTTTATATGACCATAACAGTCCCACCATCTACTAACTCCTTTTTAGAGCTTAATAAGATTTTTCTCTTTTTACAGTTGTTTTTTTTTCACAATAAATGCAGAAAATCCACCCCATAAAAGTGCATATGGAGTCCTGCATTAAATTCCATGACTGCCAAGAAAATATGCCACAAGTTAACCCCAAGAGCAGATGAACTTAATGCCCTATTACTAAATGTGCAACCAGAGAGATCTAGTGACCCGATTATGCTTGGACTGTCCAAGCTATGCAATATTAAACAGTATTAATCTTACATTTCAAATGTAATTCCACTGAGAAAGTAGTGAAATTATGTGAACAAAGATAGCTTGCATTTATTTATTTATTTATTTTGGAAAAAAACAATCCTAAAGAGTCCACTTACAGGCAGGTGAGGCCTCAAAGTTTTACTTATTAAAAACCCCCCTATTTTAAATGACTTAAAAGTCCCAGCTATGTTTTTTTAAGATCTATTTGCCACATACAATGATTTACACGGAATTATTTCAGCCACACCAAGTGTATGATGTGCATTTCTTTTTGCTAGGTTAGGATCAGAGAGTTCCAAGCATCTTGTAAGACTCTGTGTGTCAAGTACAGATAATTTTATTGATCTTATTTTCTCATTCAGCACTTTGACACATCAAAATACTTCAAGGTCATAAAATAAAAATAAAATAGACACTGATTTCATTTAAAGGCTCACTTCAAGGAAAACTCTAGAATGAAAACTCCAGCTGGACAAGTGTCCATAATCATTAAACCTACAGCAGCCTTGCAACTTCTGTTTAAAAAGTATCACAGCCTCTCATCAAAAAGAAATAAAGTAGGTAAACGACATTGACTTCTCCCAGGCATGCTGCACCAGCTGGGGATTCAGATGAGGAAATTCCCTCTGTGTAAACATTGTTCTGTGATTAAATCTGTGTATTTGTGTGCATATGGCAGATTTTATTACAAGAGAGTGAAATATTTTTGGCAGCATTACTGAATCATAACTGAGAATTATTTCCTGCTATGTCATACTTCAAGAAGAGTTTCTAGTAATGTTATGAGAACTGTCATATTTTGAATGAGTCTGAAATTCTGAAAGGTAAAAAAAAAATACATACATTAAAAAAACCCAAGTAATGCATTACGAACAAAAAGAAATACACTGGGTAAGGGCACACAAAATCAACATACTGTTTAAAAGGACCACTTTTTCTCAAGTTAGAGCAACAAGGGAATCATATATGATCACATATGCTGTGCAACATCCACAAGAGTTTGTGTCATACTGAACAAAACAATATCCATAGAGCTAAGAAGATTATAAGCATCTCCATCACAGTGGGCACTTCACGGAATCACAGAATGTTAGGGCTGGAAGGGACCGCTGAAGATCAAGTCCAACCCCCCTGCCAGAGCAGGGCTGAGACAAAAAAAAAACCAAAAAAACCAAAAACCAAACCAAACAAAAAAACACAACAAAAAACAAAACACACACACATCACAGAAACAAGGGCAGATCACAAACTAGGGCCAACTTCAATTCCCAACTTTACAGAAGCCTGCACAGATTATTTTCTTCTCTATTAATATTTCCATTTTTCAGGAAGATGCATTGGAATCTTTACAGTCTGAATTAAAAGTAGCCTAATTAGCACCGAATATGAAAATGGGTTTAAAAATGAGTTTAAAACATACATGCATAAATCAGTAGTGACAAGTTCTGAATTTAAAAACATTTACAGAAATATCTTTTACATGTAAGATAAAAATGTTGAATAACTTCTTACTTCATTTTTTTGTATTGTTCCCCAAAATTACATTTTCCCTTGATTACAGCACTGATGCATATATTTCCCACAGCTTTCATATTTTCACATAAAGCCTAGAGCCATTTGCCATAGTAAATTATGTAGATCCTAAATTGTTTAGCTGAATTTATAAACTTCCTAACATTTGAATATTCAGTACTATATCAAAGACGTACATCAGCATATTGTATGATAAAGTGCCTCCGTTGTCCATCTGAAAACACAGAAAGGACATATTCACCAGGTTTCCCGTGGCTCTCTCGCACCAAGAAGTCTCCTTGCTGTTTTAACAGCTCCTGGGCTTCTATTCTTGGAATTGCGCCATGATACCAGTCTTGCTCAGCCAGTGGTTTCTCAGTGGTTGATATTACATCAAAGAACTTGGGAAAAGCATTGAAGAAAAATGTTATTATAACAGTACATTGTTAGAGTTTACTTTTAAATCAAATGCATGGTAGACAATAATTTCTATTACTGTTATCTAAACTATGTATTTCTACTAACAAACAAAACCAAGGCTGTTGCATTTACAAAAAAGGCATACTGATCACCTTATTTTCTATTACTTAAAGAATGAATATATAGAAAGCAGAAGTTTATGGAAACATCCATAAACTTAATTTTTTCCATTTGGCCTGTTGGTTTTGATAAGCCATACCAAACAACTATTTCTCATGCATTCTGATGTGCTGTTAACATGAATTAAAAATGAGCCATATTTATTAAGACAAAAACTTCTCAGACATAAAAACGTAAGAAATTGATTTATACAAAGCATTTGAATTGGATAAATTGTTTTCACAGAATTTACCAGTTGCATCCTAGATCAACTAATAACTCTATGAGACATTTTTCCTAGCATTTACACTGTAGCATAGAACATACACTGTGGTGTACTGTGCTTATGAACTTTAGAGTTTATGAAAGCACAAAAACTGCAAGAAACTATTTTCATTGGCTATAAATGGAAGGCAATGAGTTTTAACTTACAAATTCACATATTATTTTTATAAAGCTTACATTCTTTAAGAAAACACCAAGGAAAACGTTCTATTTTGTTCAATGAACACTTCAGATTTATTTGTAATGGCTAGATAGACAAGCCCCTAGGTAAGCTGCATGTCATTCAAAATCGTTAGTGCCAGAGGTCAGAGAAATCCTCACTGCCAGAGTGGTAAAGCTCTGAAGAAACTATTGCAGCACGTACCATATTGTGAGTTGAACAGGTATGTCAATGCGTCCCAGTCAAGCATACTGAACTGCACTTTAGATAACAACACGAAGACCCACACCTCAATGAAGAATGATCAAACAGATTCTAAATTAACCTCTCCTACTGCTCCACCCCGATGAAAAAAAAGGTTTTTCTTCATATTATCAAGGATGATATTTCCCCTATGGGCATAGGGAAAGAGAACAGAAACGCTCCATTGGTGTGTACAAGGGAAAAAAATTGACATGGTACAGCTATGGCCATGGTGCCATCTGCACATACAAGGGTTTTCTGGGGAGATATTTCAATTGAGATGACTTACCTAGCCTAAAATACTTGGAATAACTCAGACTCTCAGAGTGGGAATGAGTAGACCGAATAATAGGAATCTACTCAGAACTTCTCATTTCCAAATATTTGTAGTTCTTTAGCACTTCCATAGTAAAGTTTCTGGTATAAAAAACACCCTTGTCTGTGGATTCCTGACTGCCTAAGTTATACCTCAAAAGGTCCAGTTTAGTCTGATCACAGAAATCACAGGAATTGTCAGAGTTGGAAGGGACCTCTAAGACATCATCTAGTCTAACTCCCCTGCTAAAGCAGGATCCCCTAGAGCATGTTACTCAGGACTGCATCCAAGCAGGTTTTGAGTATCTCCAGAGAAGGCGACTCCACATCCTCCCTGGGCAGCCTGTTTCAATGCTCTGTCACTCTCACACTAAAGAAGTTTTTTCTCATATTTAAATGGAACTTCCTATGTTCCAGCTTGTGCCTGTTGCCCCTTGTCCTGTCACAGGGAACTACTGAAAGGATTAGGACTATTAAGACCCATTAGCTGTTTTACAGCATGATGTCATAATTATTATAGAGTTACTCATTGCTAATTGAATGTTTAAGACCTCTGCAATTCACATGGAGTAAATTTGTATAACATATGAAGATTCTGTTGATAATTTTCCTTACTTGTTATTTTTATAGTACATGTTGTAATTTGGAGAACATATTTAAGAGTCTGACAGAGCCTCATATTCTCAGACATCAGCACTGGGATCTAGAGCCCTGGGATCTAGAGCCCATAATTTCAGACATGGGATTTGAGTCCAGCACTTGAACCAACAGATTCATCACTTGAAAGAGAGAGTAGGCTTTATCACAGATTTTGGTCTGTTACAGGCAGATTCAGTGCTAGGAAAGACTGTGTAAGAGGAAAAGATGTACTCCCAGGTACTGTGTTTATCAGCATACTGAACTACTATAAGCACAAGATATTGTTTGGCCAGGAAGGCAGTAATTTATTTCAACTTCATCAACAGTTAAATACACCTCAGATCAGAGCTGTCTACTACTGTTAAATCACACTAAGTCACTCTTTTTCAGAAATTCCCAAAGAAAAAAATAACATGTTAAAATGCTATAGAATGTTATTTACTTGAATATTTATTTTCAAAGACACCAAGTTTGACTTGCCAGAAACCCCAAACTTCTGCCAACCTATCAAAAAATGATAAGGGTAAAGCATTTGCCATAGAAACACATTTCTACTTGAGCAGAAGTGTTTCTAAGGATAGAAGGACAGTTCAGGGTCAATAAACTAGTTCTTGGTCATCACAAAGGAATGTTAAAAAAAATCCAACAATCTGACATGCAACTCATTTTATAGCTTACTAAAGAGGAAGCTACCAGATAATAACACCTGCTTATGTTTGAACTGGGTCAAGTCTGAGTCACTGTTCAGACAGTCATGACCACATTCCCAAAATAAAACATCTTAGAAGCCTTTATGACAGACAAAAGTCTTATGGAAGAAAAAAAGAGCATTTTAGACATTGCAAATTATGGCATTGTTCATGACAATAATGTCAATCTTCCCTCTTCTTTTAAATTTGGTTAACTAGTTTTAATTACTTTAGAAGGAAACAAGAAAAATTCCACAAGGTACCTTCTCCTGATTGTCTCATTCTTTACATTACCTTTACTTTTTGTCATATAATATGTGACAATCATAAATAAGGAGGTTTCTCTTATTAAAGAAGTGGTATGCATTATACAAGTTATTAAAATTGCATTATTTTTATGAACAATTACTCTGACTCAAACGTATTTTCTGTATGACACAATATTCACCCTGACTAGGTATGCAAGAAAGCATAGCTGAAAGCCCAGAAAGAACAGCACAAATGAAAGATATATAATAATTTTTATTATTTGTTTCAACTCAGTTTGCACCACTTAGTGCTAATGTTTCTATTGCATTTTACAGCTAGAATTAAATGGCTCAAATACAAGAAAGGCTAGTCTTTAAAGAAGATAGATGAAGTAAAGCTACTCCCACAAAATTAAATTCACATTTATTTTCTTTAAACTGTTTAAATTGTACTGAGTTTAAATATCAGTAAGCAACTTAATATGACTAGTTAGATATCTGAAAGAACAAGTTTGCATTCTAGGCCTCAATATTTAACAATTTCACTTGAGGGATGGGATCTCTTTCTTTCCTGTATGCACATACTTACAGAATCACTTAATGATTCAACTGTTTAAATGAAGAAATATTTTTCTAAGATTTCTGTTTACTTCAAGATAAAAATAAACAAAATCATACAGAAGGAAAGGAATTCAGTGTCAAATTTCTACTCTCCCTCCCACCTCTCTCCTTTTTTATGTCTTTTCTTTTTCCTTCAAGATATCAATTTCTTACCATATTTAGCCCATGGTTATTTCGGGGGGGGGGGGGGGGGGGGTGAGGGGGGGTAAAAGGCAGGGGGACAATGGGGGGGACAGGGACAGTTGGGCAGTGTGTGCCCTTACATAGTTTAACTCTCTTTTCCTTCTGCAAGGAGATAAATGCTCTCATATACTTTACCATGCTTCTCATTGACCTATTACTGTCCTCTTATTTTAATCCCCCTTCGCTCTCCCTATTTATCAATCCACTGAAATAGGAGGTTTTCTCCAACAGTAAAAGGAAGCAGTCGTCATCTGCTGGCTTTATTCAAGAGAAAAAGTGAGCATTATTATTTCTAATTCCAAAAAATGAGATATTATTCCTGTACTTAGTACACTGTCAATAAAAAGAAAATAATATTTGGCATAATATTTGATTAAACTAATAGCATACTCGGTATTACATGTTCACATATTTTCTGAGCTTGGACTTTGAGTACTTAGTTATTTTTCATCTTTAAGCAAACAAAACATTTTGTCAAGATGCTTTTTCTCTCCCAGTGTAAAAGAAGGGCATAGACATAGACAAGAAAGTAAAGCAATACATTTAGGTTAATAATTTGATACAATTCCCTATGGAATATCCTGTCTTAAGCCTCAGTGGACCTGGCTCATTCTCACATGCTAATACCTCATATGAAAGCAATATTAATTCTACCTATTATCCTATAAAAAGTAGGAAAGTTATCCTATAAACAATAACAGATGTTTGTGCCAAGGTCAATTGCCTCAGTGACAAAAAAACAGGCAGAAGGGAAGAAGCTGGCATTCATGCTGCAATTCATTCAGACTCTTTAGTTTATTCATTGCACATATTATATGTACATGAAAATTGTCCAGTGTCCTGTGTTTTCTCTCCTCATTTAACTGAACTTCTGTCTCTTGCTATTACAGAAAACTGGCCTGCTGAATCCCTAACCTTGCTGTTTTCTGTTCAACTTTACTTTCTCGCTATACTACCCTTTACCTTCTCATTCTGAATAAATACGTATAAATAATTTAAGTGCCAACATGTAAGTAACAGTTAAACTCCTGAGTGCTTTTGCAAGTATACGGTTTCTCTATGACTTGCTTCAGATGACAGAGAAAAAAATATTTTCTCTCACTACACACAAAATTCAACTCCTTCCACAAACTAAATACAGACAGCGTTTTTAGAAAGCACTACATCTAAATCAAGATATCGCTCCACTTTTAAAGTTTCAATACACTTAAAGCATATAATATAAAGACAGGTAGTTAACATTTTTCGCCTATGTAAGTCGATCAGTACTGGTCCTTTTCCTACTGTGCTTAGAGATCCTTTTTTACATTGGCATATTTTTAAAAAACCCAAAATATTTAATGTATGTTTTTATTATTATATAATGCACCTTCAATAATCACCTTGTATCCTTTGTTGATGGATAATCAAAGTTCCAGTTTATACCTTTAGAAATAAGCATATTTATGTAATTGTCAGCAGAGAAAATAGAGCAGCTGACCACTGTACACGCATAGTTATTTCTTTTAACACACAAGAATTCACTACATAAAAACACAATGTAAACTGAAAATTGATTTGTTTATAGATTCTAATTTGAAGCTCATTTAAGTGATAGGTAATCAAGAGTACACTTGTTACTCAGATTTTACTTTCTACCCCAAATCACCTGATTTCAATCTTACTTCTCCCGAACATATTCCAAGGCTTCAATAATCCTACTTACCATATATCTACATCCAGGTTTACACCAGCTTCCATGGAATTAAGAGTGATACAGGTCAGAATGAAAATCGAAATGAGGCACACAGGTTATTTAAAATTACACTTAATTAAAGCCAATGAAAATTTTGACATTGACTTACTCTGACTTAATCTTAAATGTTTTATCTTGATCCTCTTCTTAAAATTTTTTCTCTTCCAATTTTTCTCTGAAGCAGTTTTACACAGTATTCTTATTTTTTAAAAAATCCTAACAAATTGTTTAACATATACAAATAAACAAAGTTGAAAGCTATGTCTCATCTACACAAAGAACAGAGGTCACAGCAACACATATTTTAATATGCTTCTATTATGAAATGTGGCATTTTCACATCAATTAGAAGTTTATAAGCCAAATATAATGAAAATGTGGAGATTTGCTCATTGCTGAGGATATTTTAATATTTTAGCAGGGTTTTTCCTATTACTTTTCAAATACTTAGTGCAACTGTAACATTTTTCATAGCAAATGTGTTCCTGTTTAATTTTATCTCATTATCTTATTTAATACTTCATTCCTTTATCACTATGTAGTTTTCCTATGTGTATATATATTTGTATATATGCAACCATAATGTCTTCCACACATTCTGAACATTGCTTAACTTAAATAAAGTTTACTGCGTCCTTTAATGGGTCCTTGGACGCAATTCTGCAGCATAAAATAGAAGGCTCAGTCATTCTAAAGTTTTCTCAAAAATGCTATTTTAAGCTTATTTCAGGTGACAAGTCCACAATTAAGGGGCAGTTTTAAAAAGTTTTTACAATTCTGCCCACCTTTTTTGGGGGTTGTTTGGGGTTTTTTTTGTTTTGGTTTGGGTTTTGTATTTTTAAGTTTTGATTGTTATGCTTTGGGTTTTTCTATTGGGGCGGTTGGGATGGTCACCTGTTCCACTTCAAGAAAACACAGGAGGAAGGTTTTAAAGTAAAATCTGACACCTCCTTAATTAGGTACTCAAGTATTCTAAGTAGTCTTGCAAGCTTCTATATGAAAACGAACAGAGGTAATACAAAAGCAGAAGAAACAAGAAAGTGTATCCACCCATTAGGGGATCTGAGCAAAAGCCAACTAGTAGAAAGAGATACTGAACAACCATTTCTAGCTGGGATTGAAGCAGATGTATAAATAAGAATTATTTAAATAGTACCAGTTGTCGAGGAAGTAGCAGCAGTAATGGTGCTACTACTAACAATAGTAAGAAGAAGAACAGTATGCTTATACATTGGTGCCTTTGTAACAAATATGGGGAATATAATTATTGAAATAATGAGTAATATATGCCTGATCATCTGACCTACTACAGAATATAACAACACATTGCATTTCCAGTAAATCAGACTCATTGGGAAGAGTAATCTTAAAAGCACAGCACTAGTCTGGGAGCTGCAAGGAACATACAAATTCTTTTTTTTTTTCATATTGAACAAGTTGTTTTAGCAGACTCTTCTGTCACGATACTGTGATGTGTGCTGATCAATCAGAGCAGTGTTTTTGTAACATTATCTTCACGTAATTTTTGTCTATGGAGATGGAAATGCATGATGCTTCAGAAAAAAAACAACCAAAAACAAACTTAAGCTGTAAAAATAGCAGAATGAAGCACAACACTGCATTATTGATACTACTTACTGATGATGAGCCCAACATGGATTTTGGAGACCTTATAATTCCAGCTATGGAATGACGTATAGTGTCAAATCTTGAGACTTTGTCCTTCTTGTCCTAGTGAAAACAAGCAAATCATTATGATAACTGAATTATTAGAGAATGTGGATCATAGACTCATGGATTTTATTTAAATAAAATAAAGGCTGAGCCTCTACTCGTACAAATGAGTAAGTGTCAACGTGGGTAGGTTTAAGTCAACTCATAACAACGTAACTGCTGAAAAATTCTGTAATTCCTTAAGCGCTTTGTGCAATGATTTTAATGTTCATTATTGGTATTTCAGTTCTCCTGAAATACCCATTTTTTAAAAAAATACATTGATTTGAACCCATAAAATAAAAAAGAAGTCCACCTAGTAAAACTCAAAAAACCATAATGTACATTATCCTTACTTAATATATCGGAGGTTTTTCCCCTTTTATTAACATGTTCTCCTCTAATGATACACTACTTGTAAATACTAGCACTAATCAGTACAAGTTGTAAGATGTGTCTGTTTTTTTGGCCCTACCATAAACCACAAGAGCAGCTACTATCAGGATTTTAAATTCTGTAGAGGGCTGTAACTGGAATACTGAAACAGCCTTCAAACATGTCTAGTTCAGCAAAAGTCAGTGTAAATTCCAAGGTATTAATATTTTGACAGTCCAAAGACATATTTCTTAATCTCTGACTTAACCATCATCTCTCAAAATCAATCTTTCAAAATCTATTAAAGAATCTTTAAAAAAATACAAAAATATATTTTTAACACTGACACGCTGATGTTATTTCTTGTAAATCACTGTCAGAAACATGCAAGATATTTCAATTAGTATTTGTGAAGTATTTAAACCTGAATCACACATTAATAACCTCATTCTAATTAGCGATAGGTTACCTCAACTGTAAGAAACTGATAATGGAGAAAGACTACAACTGTTCTGTAGTGTTACGAAGACAATTGCTTCCAAGTTGAGGATACACACCCTTGACTGAAGAAAATAAAAATCTGATAATGTAATAAATGCAGCTTCAGTTTTATTCTAGGACTTCTGAATAAGCAACAAAATCTATTCATTCTGTACACAAAATATACCAGTGTTTGAAAATTGCTCCCAAATGCACTTTTGTTTACAGGATGTAGGTTAAACATCAAACATTAGTAAAATAAATTTATTTATTTGGTATGAAAATTCTGCAATGTGCCTTAACCTGTATGCTGTGAAAAAAAGAGTGCAAAAACCAGTCAAATAGTCAAAATGCTAACAGGGAGTTTATTACTGAAATACTCATTAACTATGTGGCCACTTACCCATCAATAACATTTTTATTCCTTTTTATCAGAATGTAGTAATATTGTATGCTAGCTAATTTTCTTACAATAAAAACTCTGTGCTGAGTCCTATTATTTTTATAATATTGATGAGTTCAACTGGCTACACACAAAAAAAAATAATCTCATGAAAATAGGAGGATACAGAGTCTATTTTTTGCTTGCATGCTTGCTGAGCTTGGAATGATCTGCTCATTTCACACCTTTCCAGAAGTGAGCCATGAGATTTAACTGCAATTAAATGTTTACTTCTTATATGACAGGAAAAATAAGTTACCAAAAATATGTGAATTCTGCTGCACTTACCCTAAACAAACTCAGACATTTTATTTCTGTGTTTACTCTAATAGCATGCTTATCTAATGACAACATCAAATTCCAAGTAAGGTTCTACGTTCATCAGCTTCTCCTTATGGAAAAATGTATTTAAGAAGTTTTTTTACTCAAAGTACCAGAGTGAGTCATGGACTGCAGCCCATCGGATGACTTTGATAAGTACCACCGAATGGTATATAGAAGCTAACAGTCACATCAAATAGAGTGAGCATTAAAATGCAGATTTGAGAGACAAACTCTGGCTCTATAAAAAATGTAGCACATGCCCTATTGAAACTGCAATACATTTATAAACAGCGTTCAGTATTTTCATGCACTTTCTTGCTGACATACTGAAACTACTCTGTATCTTACTGCAATGACATTATTTGTCTGCACTGGAGACATTATCAAACACACAACAAACACAAATGAAGGCTGTACTGAGTTTATTTATTTTGTTTAAGTATTTTTAGGACAACCTGAATAGAACTGAAGAGCAGCAACCGTCATCTTTTACTGACTTATTTTTTGACACTGCCCAGCTACAGACCACCTTAGAAGGACCCAATAGATCTTGTGGGAAACCAGTTTCCACTAAGAGTAGCATATTCACCAGTGTGAAGAGACTTTTTAATACATATTAGTTATAATTTTTTTCCTAGTGTAGCATAGGAATACAATGCAGAACAGCCTAACGTCTTTATATATATATATATATATATATATAAAAATATGTGTGTTTGTACAGTCAAAGTAAAATAAAATACACTTCAGAGCTGTCTGTCAGTGATCTCCACTCTAGCTACATTAAATGTTGCATCTCTCAGCCAGGACCCTCACAATTTAGCAAGGGATTTGGTAGAATAAAGGATTATCTCAGGATATTAAGATATTTGAAATTTCTGAAGAATGCAGAGACTCTGTGTCCTCAGGAAGAAAAAATCATTGTAACTCCACACAATACTCATTCCAACAAACACCAGACATCTGCCTAATCACCACAATCATGCTGGCTATACATAGCCACCACATATGCTTCAGACAAACTTGTAAGTCACATTACTATTCGACTAACAAAATTGAGAAGGACAGTGGAAAGGAATGAAGAGTTATGCACCAGGGATTTTGTATAAAACATCATGTAGTATGCTTGCTAACATACACAATGTAGCTACTAAAACATATTAGCTGATTCAGTTTAACTTTAGTTTAAATTAATTACTTGCAGGGATATCCATTGACTGATACTTCCCCTTTAGGACTAGTCATATTTCTAATCACTCTCTAGAATGAATTAAAATTAATCTCCACCAGACTTGGGATTTCCACTTAGAACATGTAATGGATTTTCTATCCATTGGACAAGCACACCTAGCAAAATGCTAAAAATCCAACTACTTACTCTGGAATTATGCAGGACTGATGAACTTCTATATGGAACACAAACAGATGTTTTATGGATGCAACTTCTTGTCATTATCCCCTTTGGTAAATAATGCAAAGCACTACTGTTTTAATTTCCAAACAATATAGAAAGGATTTACTATGACAACTCCTTTATTGAAAAACTCATTGACTGCAACTACTTGTAACCATCAGATTAGAGTGCTCTATGATATTTTACAAGCACCTGGTTTCAGACCCAGCAGTGTTATAATTCTTCTGGCACAAAACAAGGAATACTGAAACTCTGTTCCAAATTGTACACACTTCAGTAAGTCTGTTCTTGTCCATTTTAGTGGAATTTCCACTGCAATTTAGCTTCTGTAGTCATGTACTACACCTGTTAGGGTCCTGTGGAGAAAAAACTCCATTTTGCCAGATGTACAGTTCTGTCATTAGGCAAACTCACCACAGAACTTAGATTGCATGAAAAGTAATACAATACACCCAGAAATCTGACATAATCGAAATTACTGGGCATACGAATCATATTCACAACAGTTGTTTTTGAATGAACAGGAGCGAGACAAAGCAATATAGCAAAAGATTTTTCTTACACTGAACTGCATAACATAAAAGCCCAAAAAAGCTCTTTAGCTGTATAAATCCAGGAAAACAGTTGTATCTTACATATTATAAAAGAAAAACAATCCATACTCTTCAGAAAAGCAAGGAAGTAAGGAGCTGGAGAGAGATCCAATATCAAGATAAAACATAATTAATGCTTCTGAGGGACAGGCAGATAGGAACTCTCTCTCTACTGATTTAAAGGTAGAAGATCAGCAGTCAAGAGGCACAACAGACAATGCAGCATACGTTGAATATTGCTAAAAAAACTAGCCAGACATGTACATGTAAGTGATATAAACACACCAATACTTTAATATTATTCCGGTCAAAGAAAGAAGACTTAATGAGTCAGATAGGAACCATCAGCATGGATACAGAAGTTGAATGTGGGCTTGCATAGGAAATTACAGAACCTTTAAAGGAAATAAGAAGAGGACTCTCCAACTGAAAGAGCAGAAAATCTCAGAAGAAAAGGAGATTTCTATTAGAACAATACAATCAGTGGTATCTAAAAGATGAACATGACAGTTCTGTTTCTGAGATTTGGCTAGGGAACTGGTCCCCAGTGATTTTGATGAAAACTATTTCAGTGCAGTACAAGAGCTTGAAGATAAAACTAGAAGAGAGAAATTACTGGAAGGTATTGCAAACAATATGTTCAATGAACTTACAGATAAAAAAGACATACAATACGGTATCTGCCAGAGAAATTAAGGTGCTCTCCTTTTCGTAAAGTGAATGCTAGCTTCATTTCTGGTTTGAAGATAGAATTTCCCTGATGAAAAAGGTCTCAGAACAAAATTCATCTTAAGGCTTCAAATTTAGATAATGGGGAGAACAAAATATAACAGCTCTCAGAAGGCTATAGATGTCTGTTATGAGAATGGAGTTTTGTGATTTATAAGCAAGAGTTCTTCAAAGAAGCTTTGGAGAAAATAATGAAAATGATCCTCTGCATTAGTCACTTCAGCAGCTGAGATTAGAAGTTATTGTGGAGAGGCCCCCAAAACATGTAATAAACTTAGACAATGTCAGTAACTCACACCTGCCTATTGATATGGGGATATATTAACCACAGAATCTTGGTGTATCTGTTTTATAGATATTAGCACATACTTAAAGGAGATGGAAATGCTGATGCATATTAAAAACTGAACATACAGTAGAACATGCCTGAAGTCACTCCCCAGCTGTCCTCTAGGCCACCTTCAGGTCCTGGAAGGCCACTATGAGGTCTCCATGGAGCCTTCTCTTCTCCAGGCTGAACACCCAACTCTTTCAGCCTGTCTTCTCAGGAGAGGTGCTCCAGCCCTCTGATCATCCTCATGGCACTTCTCTCGACTCTCTCCAGGAGCTCCATGTCCTTCTTATGTCGGGGGCTCCAGAACTAGACACAGTACTCCAGGTGGGGTCTCACGAGAGCCAAGTAAGGGAGAGAATCACCTCCCTCACCCTGCTGGCCACAATTCTTCTGATGCAGCCCAGGACACGGTTGGCTTTCTGGGCTGCAAGTGCACATTGCTGGCTCATGTTGAGCTTCTTGTCCATCATCACCACCAAGTCCTTCTCCTCCGGGCTGTTTTTGATCCATTCTCTGCTCAACCTGTAATTGTGCTTGGGATTGCTCCGACCCAGGCGCAGGACCTTGCACTTGGCCTTGCTGAACTTCATGCAGTTTTCATGAGCCTGCCTATCGAGTCTGTCAAGGTCCCTCTGGATGGCATCCCTACCTTCAGCAAACTTGCTGAGGGTGCATTCAATGCCACTGTTCATATTACCAACAAACATGTTAAACGGCACCGAAAAACCACTCATCACAGGCATCCCCATCTGGACATCAAGCTGTTGATCACTACTGTTTGAGTGAAACCATCCAGCCAGTTCCTTACACAACAAGTGGTCCATCCATTGAGTCCGTAACGTTCCAGTTTCAATACCAGGATGTGGCACAGGACAGCGTCAAAACCTATGCACAGGTCCAGGTTGATGACATCAGTTGCTCTTCCTTTGTCCACCAATACCATGACCCCATTACAAAAGACCACAATGTTAGGCAGGAAGGATTTGCCCTTGGTGAAGCTGTGTTGGCTGTCACCAATCACTCCTTTGTTTTCCACGTTCCTTAGCAGAGCCTTCAGGAGGATCTGCTCCATGATCTTGCTGGGCAGAGGTGAGACTGACTGGTCTATAGTTCCCTGGGTCTTCCTTTTTTACCTTTTTGAAAAGGGAGGTTATGTATCCCCTCTTCCAGTTAGTGGCGATTTCTCCAGACTGCCAAGATTTAAATATGATGGACAGAGAGACTTCGCAACTTCATCAGCTACTTCCTTCAGGTGCTGTGGATTAATTTTGTAATGTCCCGTGGATTTATACACCTTCAAGTCGTTCAGATGGCCAAGAACCTGCTCTTCTCCTACAGTGGGGAGATCTTCATTTTCACAGCCCATGCCTTTGCCTTCTCTAACTTGGATGGTGTGACCACAGCCTTTGCCAGTGAAGACTGAGGCAAAGTAGTCACTGAGTACTTCAGCCTTCTCTATGTCCTACATGGCCAGGTCTCCAGTTTCATTCTGAAATGGGCCCATACCTTTTCTCATCTTCCTCTTATTGCTGACATACCTGTAGAAACTTTTCTTATTGTTCTTAACATCCCTGACCAGGTCCAACCTGATCTGTGCTTTGCCCTTCCTTACCCAATCCCTTGCTTCTTTGACAACTTGCCTGTACTCCCCCCAGGATACCTGTCCCTGCTTCCATTTTCTGTATACTTTGTTTTTACATTTAACTGTGTCCAGAAGCTCCTTGCTCATCCATACAGGCCTCCTGGCTCTCCTGCCTGCCTTCCTCTTCAATGGGACACATTGCTCCTGGGCATGGAGGAAGTGATCCTTGAATATGGACCAGTTTTCCTGGGCTCCCATTCCCTCCAGGGTTTTGTCCCATGGTACCCTACCAAGCAGACTCCTCCTCCATCCCCAGGTGGAGCTCCATGGTCTCCAGCTGGTTACTGATGTAGAGGGCGACAGCCCCTCCTCTTCTGCCCTGCCTGTCCTTCCTAAAGAGCTTACACCCAACCATCCCCACACTCCAGTCATAGGAGACATCCAATGAGAATCTAAGTATCAAGTGTGAAGATGACCAAACCACATCCACAGACATACAGAAGATGTTGCAAGTTATCGCAAATTAAAAA
Organism: Hemiprocne comata; assembly: GCA_020745705.1. NCBI lineage: Eukaryota > Metazoa > Chordata > Aves > Apodiformes > Apodidae > Hemiprocne > Hemiprocne comata. Next base: position 47,296,855 of record CM036616.1, read on the forward strand.
AAAAAACTGCTGTACAGATGAACTGTTTTTCTAAACAAGTCTCCACAAACGTAAAGTGAAGCTTACTCACTTCAGTGATCTGAATATCTTGAAAGTCTGATCCCACGACTAAAGTACAAAAGCCACACTGCACAGTTCAGTAAAACAGATGTATAACTTACCATAGAAGTGACTGATCTGGCATCTTCTTCATAATTCACTACAGGTGGTGGCTCTTTCCCATCATTCTCTTGAACCTTTTGTTCCAGTAGTTCTTTCTGGGCTGCAAATTTTGCCTCAGAACATCTTAATTGCTGAACTGTTTGCTTAAGTTCTTCGAGTGCTTGCTTTTGGCTCAGCAAGAGTACAATACTGCAGAGAAAAACAACAAAAAAATTAAAAAATACACATAATTTAAAATACTTTGTTTTATAAAAGCTAAAATAAATAAATGAAACATTTTCTATACTAGAACCTGTGTTTTTTTCTCACTTTATCCATTCATTTAACAAAAGAAATTTTACTAAATTTTAAAAGTAATAGCATTAAAATTCCTCAACTGAATTACTTGTTCAAAGGCATGAACACATGAAGCAATTCTAGAAAATGTTCAAAGCTACAAGACAAAGCAAGCAAACACCTACTTTGCCATTCTCTTTTCTTAATCTATCACAAAAATAATGTTGTAATAAATATAAATGAAACTATTTTCATCCTCTTTTGAATGAATTTATAAACACTAGGGTTCCTCATCCTTAGAGACGAAATACATCTTTAGGTTATTATTTCCAACTATGAGAAATCCACTGCAATCCATATAGTTGTTGCAAAAATAATATGCCCTATTACCTTACATCCAGTATAAATCTATCTGACTTGAAGGTAGAGATTTCTGTTTTCTCTTCTGGACTGAAAGGTCCTCTACTGAGTAAGTATTTCTAGACTACAGTATAACATGCTTCTTATGAATCTAAATTGAATTCCATGAGGAGCTAAAGCATTTTTTTTGTCTTCTGCATGCTTTTATGGCTCTTCTTAGAATACCTCCAATATCCCTCATACTCCTGAATACTCAAAGACAGACATAATTCCAGCATTGTTGAAGGATAAGGATACCATTTAGAACATATACAGGTACTTAGATTATTATCCCCAGGAACTGCCAAAATCAAAGATGGACAAAAGCTGCCTAACAGACAGAACCAATCACAGTACAATACAGGCACCCTTAAAAGTACTGAACTGAAGCCCAGTGATGTGGTCTATAAAGAGATACAGAGTTTTCACAGTCTGCAAGAACAGATGAAGAAGGTAGAGGGACCGGAACTATGAAGACTAAGAACACTATAAAGGAAAAAAACCAGTATTCTGTCACTCTGTATCTTCAGGACAATCCCTGGAAGACTGACCCTCATGCAAGCTCTACCCTTGGAGAAAAAAAAAAGACATTTAAAAGCCATTGATATTGAGATTTTTCCTTCACAAAACTGATGATGAGTCAAACAACTACTCAGACAGGTTTCAAAGTCATAAAGGAACCACCTGTCATAAAACTCTCACTGGCAGGAAAATATAAAAATCATACCCCTATAGATGAGCATTGTACTAACTCACCAAAGAACAGAACTCCTTACAATCAGCTGGAATGTAAAAAGGGTAAGTACGATGTATGAAGGAATTGAGGTTTGGCATGAGACTGCACACATTTAAGAGCATGACACAAAGAAATGAACAATTATCCTGGCATTATCCTCAAGGTAACGTTCTTTCATCTGGTCCTCATTACAAGAGAAAAAAGAGATCACCCTGTGAAAGTTACGGCCCTCCACCATCAACAGGGCTTTGGTGAATATACAGTGGCTAGAATGACGATATCCCAAACACTGAATGGTTTCAATGCAACATGATCCAGAGAGAACAAGACATACACTAAAAATTGAAAGTCATGAGCTATCCTCTTTCCTGAACTGTGGCAAGGTGTATTATTCTGTAATTGGTTTACACAAATGCAACACAGAATACTCCCCATTCCATCTATGCACAAGGAATTAGAACATATAAAATTATTTCCCTATGGCTTGCATGAGTGCAAACTTTACAGCCTGTGTAATTAGCAAGAGCTACTAGCAACCTCACAGAGTGAGATCTTGTATGAAGAATCCTTGCAAGACCATAAGAGTGTAACAGGTTGGGAAGGGGTAAAAAGGTGAACTGAATCAAAAACCTAACATTCCACATGTTATCACATCAAGAGGGTAGATAGTATGCTTGACATACACACATACATATAAAATATAATCAGAGCACTCTCGGTGTTGCAGGTGATACTGTAATTTGAAGGTGGAAAGGAATACTAGTGCCAGGATAATAGCACCAATACAGCTAAATATTGAGGAGGAACAAAAAATCAGGGGCCTGAAGATAAACTGCTGCGAAGTCAGTAAATGACCCAGAATTTGTGGTACTGAAGCAGTGTCAAAAGAAGTGTAGAGACAGCTGATGTCCAAACTGATTCAAATAAAGAGACAGAAAACATAATTTTGCAGACTTTTACCATCATTCTGCCCATATAAAGCAGACAAGGAGATTTCCTGAGGACTGAAGGGCGAAGCTGAGCACCTTCGGTGAGGTTCAAAAATATAGACTCTAGAGCTCTTGGATTTGTAACTGACCTCCTCACTTTCCTTCTTGATGATAATCTTGCACTGCACCAACAGTGTGACGTCTAGCTCAAGGGGAAAGCTTTCATTTATTTCTCAAATACCTCTACCTTTCACCTCGACTTGCAGCACTGAGGCAATTGCCATATGCTATGACAGCAGTCGAGAACATGCAACAGTTGGACAAGATCTTCTAGGGACCATAAGCATTTGCAAAAACATCCTGATCAACCTGCATTGCAGTTAAAAGGTGAAAACAGGGTCTGATGGAGGAAGGCATGACCAACAAGAAATCAGAACCAAGGTGAGTTCAAGAAAACATTTACCTTACAACTAGAAATTTAAGACAGATGATAAAACCAGCTTTTTAATAAGTATTGGTGCAGTCTGAAATGAAATCTTCTCAGCACCACAAACATCTGCTACAGGATGAGTTGAGGCAGCCTACCCACAGCAAGAAACACAGAGATGGTCTGAACTACTTTCAGAGAGAGATAACTGACAAGAAAACAATACTGAAAGGAAAAAAAAACACCAAAACCAAAAACCACCACAAAATACATCTAGTTCAAATACAGCTTAACCTTTCATTAACATGCAGCAAGATAGGTAGGTCAAGAACTAAATCAGAAAATATACTATGACTACATGTGAACTTCACCGAAGAAAGAACAATAAAGTATCTAATCAAAACACTAGCACCATATACATACACACATAAATTTTTGGATATTAATTAAATACTATCCAATGTATCAAGTGACAATATGCCTTCAACAAAGAGCTTCAAGACTTCTTTGGTGAATGAAGACAGGATTACCTGAGGATTTGCATTCCAATTCACTGCTATTATAAACTAACATTTATGACCAAGTTAGTAAGGTTATGACTGATAGCAACAAGAATCAGAAAAATAACACTAGGACAGAAGGTTTCTTTATCTGTTGTATTAACTTCAGTTTAGACTGGGATGTGAGTATTTTTTCTAACTAGAGGTAGAAAAAAACCTAAAGATCTTGCTCAAGAATGATTCTTTATAATAATGTTTTATTTATGGAACAGTGAAACACTCATCAATTCCTCATCTTCATTCTTTACTATGCAGTACAACAGGGTATCAGATCGCCATTCAGTTTTATAAGGAAAATGCAACAAAGAATGAACTTAACCTGATTAATTCTGAACACATTATTGCATAACAAAGAGTATGTCTTGCACATGACTCTGCAAAAGTCCTTCACAATGAACTCTGTCAAACAGAGAGGCAATCTGAATAGACTCCTCACATCAAGTGGAAGTTGCAATGCTAATCAAAGGTTCATTTCTACTGCCTTCCCAACACTATGAAAATTCCATTGAACTAACAGAGCTGCTCAGCTCTCCAATGAATTAGCAATTGCAGTACGTAAGAGTTATTTTAGAGATGGGAAACTAACTTACTGTTGTTTTTGAAAATAATCACTTCTCACAAAAGCAGAATAAGATTAGTAGAGATTATTTCTTATTTAAGTCTTGGAATTGCATTATAGATGCTTTTGCATCAACTTATTGTATGAAATTTCATTTTGACTTACTCAGACTTCTTTTCACAAGTCTTAGAGGACTCTTCTATTTTTTTCTCCAGTTCCAACACAAGTTCCTCTTTGCTCAAAAGCGTTTGCTGTGTTTGGATCAGTTCTTCTATTACTGTTTTTAACCTGTAAGACATGGATTTCAGAAACCCACACTGTAAATGCATGAACTGTATACATTTGGGAACATTGTGGGTTTTTTTCCTAAAGATGAAAAAGAGCGTTGCTTTTTAAATCACCTTACTTAGTACCTGGTGATCTCTCTTTGTGGACATAGCTTAATATCATGTTATTAACCTGTAATATTACAGAACCCATACTAGTCTCTGTATAATACAAGGTTACAGCCTGCAGACTCTATTATTAATTTTTTTTTCCAGAATGTGTGATGAGTTCTATGAATTAATGACTTCTTAATATATTGAAAATTTTTGAAATATTTTGTGAAAGATGAAAGCCTTCCAACTCCTCAAGTACATGTTAAATAAATACACCAAATCAGTAGTTGGGCTGTATTCATCTGTAAAATTAGCAAAACCACAAACTGACACTTTCTGTTATAAGAGCAATCTGTATATTTTTCTCTATAATTAACTTTTTTAAAGCCACACAATGTTTGGAAATGTTTAAATCAAAGGAAAGATAAGACTTGTACAAGAACACACAATACTAACAGAAAGTGGCTTACTGCACATTAAAACCATTATCAACGCTTTACAACTATGCTGACAAACACTACAATAATCAAGAAATCAACAGATGTATAGCAACGCGCGCACTGAACAATGCTGATAAATGGGTCATATAACGTTGACTTCTAAAATGCATAACTGTTTACTTGAAGAAATTGTTAAGCCAGGAAAACATAAATAAATAAATAAATTAAATAAAATAAAGTAATTAATTAATAAATAAATAGACGTGTGCACTTAATTTCCTTCTTGGTATTCATCTATCCATCTATAACTATCCTACTCTGCTTCCCCTGTGTTTTCAGTCCTGGATCTTATCTTGGAAGACATAAACTACCAAAAAAAAGCCTTATAGTGAAAGATAGAATTTTATTTCCCAAAGGAAAAAGCATCTGCTAGTGTTTATTCTGAGATAATGGAATTGCTTAAAAATTCTTTAGTCCTGGTGGACAAGAATTTATCCATGAGGCAGCAGAGTGCCCTTGTGGCCAAGAAGGACAATGATATCCTGGAGTGCATTAAGAAGAGTGTGTCCAGCAGGTCAAGGGAGGTTCTCCTCCCCCTCTAGTGAAACCACATCTGGAGTATTGTGTCCAATTCTGGTCTCCTCAGTTCAGGAGGGATAGGGACTTAAGAGGTCCAGCGAGGGCTACAATGATGATTAAGAGACTGGAACACCTGTCTTATGAGAAAAGGCTGAGAGACCTTGGGCTGTTTAGTCTAGAAAAGAGATGACTGAAAGGGGATCTTATTAATATATATATATATATCTGAAGGGTAGGTGTCAAGAAGGAGGGGCCAATCTCTTTTCAGTCATGCCCTGTGATAGGACATGGGGCAATGGATGCAAACTAGAGCAAAGGAAGTTCCACCTCAACATGAGAAAGAACTTCTTTGCTGTAAGGGTGATGGAGCACTGGAACAGGTTCCCCAGAGAGGCTGTGGAGTCTTTGTCTCTGGAGACTTTCAAGACCCATTGGGATGTGTTTCTGAGTAACCTGCTCTAGATTCTGTGGTGGTCTTACTCTGGCAGGGGGGTTGGACTTGAGGATCTCCAGAGGTCCCCTCCAACCCCCAACATTCTGTAATTCTATGATTTCTCTCTAAGTAATATCCCCACAGCTCACTTTTAAATAAACTTTTTTTTTCTTTTTGGCTATCACAATCTGAACGCTGAACTCAGAAATGAAAATTTTCTTGCACTAGGTCTCCAATTTAATATCAACTTACCTTTTTTCTTCTAATACTTTGCCAAAGAAGTAATCACCAATTTTGTAACTGCAGATACTCTTTTTCATCAGCTTTCTAAGCAAAATTTTTATGAACATTGTATTGACTTAGCAATTGATTTACATGAAGCAGATGTTACATCTAATGATCAAGCACCAATTTTCAAAAAATTAAGACCAAATTAAAAAGACTGTTTGTCACTGGAAAGTGTGACTGTATAGATGCAGAAACAACATATAAAAATTTTTACCATTTCAAAAATATCAGATTTTATATTGCAGTGTCAGATTGAAATAGAAAGTTGATGTAGTTCTCCCTAAACTCCTGAGATCCTTTGGGATGTCTGTATTTATCTCAGAGGAAACAATACAAAGCAACCATATACACACTAAACTAACTTGTCTCCTTACATTAAACCTCTGCTTTTTGTTACAAACAGTAATTTTCATTCAAACTGGCTAGAACTAACATCTCTGCATCTGCCTTGTATGAACTTGGTTATGGTTTGTCAAAGGAAGTTTCTTGAGGTCTTGTATTTGCCTCCTAAACCAAATCAGTTTACAAAAGGGTTTTTATTACTAACCACTTAGTCACTATAATCCTTACTAGGTTTAACAAACATGCAATCCCAAACTGATTCATGCTCCAAGTACTTGCAAATTTCTAGTCAAAAAGCAGTAAGCTGCAGGTAATACCTGTGGGGGTATTTTGGCTGTAGCAGCTTTTAAAGCAAGACTGTAACAAAATATATCCAAAATGCACTTAATAGGGTATATGAGCAAAGGCAGTTAGAGGTAACTAAGCAGTTCTAAAAGGGACACTTTCTCACCTGCACTAAAAAGCAACTTTTAAAAAAGGACAAAGAGGAGAAGAATAAACAGTTTTTACATTGCCAGGAGCTAGCGGAGCTTCACAAAAATCTGCAGGGGTTTATGTATTTGTAATAATCCAAATAAAAGGACAAGTGTTTGAGGTAACAGAAAGGGGTTGAGTGTGAAGAATACAAAAGTATTATTCTGGAACTTCTGATACACAATAACTGGACTGTCATGTTTATTAATTTAAATGCGTATTGAAATTAGCAAATATACTGGAAGGGGAACAATCCAAAGCTTTATTTATGCAGTGAATGACTCTAAGCTGCCTAGTAACACTCAGAAATGAGACCATGGAACTACAGTATATGATTCCATGAAAACACTGGCTTGATATATTGCAGTTGTCAGAAAACCAAACAGAATGATTCTCTAGAGTTTTTTAAAAACAAAGTAGAACAAGAGTACAGAAAGCCTCATTATGCCTCTCTAAACTATGCATCTGCATTACTTGCACAATTCTGGTCGTTCATCTGAAAAACAAAACAGTAACCTTGAAAACATTAAAATAAAGATTACAAGCTTGATAAAAGAATGATATGACTAAAGAATTACTGAACTTTGAAAAAGGATGGCTCTGAAAGAGAGAAAACAGAGTAGGAATATGACAGAAGCTTACAAGCAGACTGGGAAGGAGTAGACTGTTTCTATTCAATTCCAAAACAAGAGCTTAATAGCCATAAAACGAAAGCAAGAAGTAGCAGGTTCACATAATATGAAGTTAATCTCTGGAATTCCCTGACCAAAAATTCTGTGGACACCAGGTACCTGTGCATATTGAAAGTGACTGGACAAAAGAAAAACACCTCTAAGGCTATTATAAACTAACTCTAAGGCTATTATAAACAAATACTACTTCTGTCTCAAAACATTTCTGAGCTGAAAATTATGGGAGGCTGAGGAAATAACATTGCACCATCATCCTGTTCTTGTTCTTCTCTCTAGAGTCTTCCCAGTTGGCTCATGTAAGAGGTAAGAAAGTTGGTTAGATCAGTCATTGGTCTGACCTCTTACAGTTAAAACTTTTTTGCTCAGAGTCCTAGTATGATCTATACCAGAAAGTGAACACCTTAAAGACAGCAAAAGTTACTATTTCATTCCCACTCCAAAAATAATATCACATGATAAAATTTATTTCTCAGACTCACAAAAGAACTTAAAGTGGATGAATACACGATTTGTAACAGAACACACTGGAAACTGTATTGAAATAGACAAATGTGTAGACACATTTATAAACACAAATATGTATTCCATCAGAATAATTTACTAGAAAAGAAGCATTTTATCTCTTTCATTTAGACATGGTGATGTCTTACTTGTAAACAACAGGATACAGAAGACAAGTCAAAAAGTCAAACAATAGGTTATTTCTCTTTTTGAGCTATAGAAGGCAGAATCTTTGAAAAACTGTAATACTTCAATTGAAAAGGGAGATTTAGTATATATTTTTCCTGCTACTGTGCTGAAGTACATCTAGACACACAACATTAACATTGTTTAAGCAGGAATAATTTCAATTTAGTAATCATGCAGAATATATTATAAACAGGAACATGTTTAAAGGGAAGGAAGAGGCTTTAATTATCAAGGGATCCTTTCATAAGAAAGATGAAGCTGCTTCAGGACTAAGAAGGAGTCTTGGCAAAGGACTTCATATTAAAAAGGGTATTTCAATACCTATTAAGGAACAAGTTTACAAAGAGTAATCAGATTGCATGGGAGAAAAAAAAAAGATGATTAATGACCTTGAAAGAGACTTAATAAAATCCAAACATTCTACCTGTTAAGAAAACACAGGGATTATTATAATGTGCAGAAGACACTGTGATGTGTTTACTTTTGAAATACCTCATTGCTATTAGGATTGACTATGATTTCACTTTCCAGAAAAACCTAAAAGAAAGAAGGTCATAGTTTGATTAGGCAGATGAAAACTTTTTAAAAACTTAAACCCACAACACACTATTGATGTCTTACTTAGATCAGTTGTGCGTTCTAAAGGAAAACCTTCAAATAAGTAAAACATGGATGGAAACACAGTAAAGACAACAAAAATATCATCAAATAATTGCTAGTTTTACTTAATACAATTAATAGTTGCAATCTCAACAGTGACTGCATTGGACCATTTTATGTCAAAAGTTGAGGCTGATAATATAAGAACATAACAAATTCAGCAGGAGATTTGTTTCTGTAAAAAATGACTAAAGGTAAAATTAGTAAAATTAATTATAAGATTTAACTAGGCAATACATCTAGAAAATACATACAGACGTAGTTTATCACCCCAAATAGCTGAAAGCTCCATGAAATGCAATACAACACCCACATCTCTGTTAGTAAGCTAATGTATTTTAAAGGTTATAATAATGAGTAAGAATTGACTTTTGGAAAATGAAAGCAAAACGCAAAACAAGTAAAATAAACATTCATGAAATTTTCTGCATGGCAAGTTATATCACTGTACTTGGTGGTTTCCTCAACAGTGTTTTTCCCAGAGTACTGAACCTGGAAAGACTTTTGGGAAGATGAATTGGTACATTCCCAAGAAGGATTCCTTATGGATTTGGGGCATTGTATAAAATAACTGGTAAGGAGAGGAATATACATTGAAACTGCTACAAAGTTTTTGGTGAAACTGGGAGGGAGCAATTTGTGCAAAGGAACAATAAAAGCAGCATGGGAAAGCATGAAAAGATCATTTTTAGAAAATGGAAGTTAAAAATGAGGACACAGCTATGCAATGAGTGAGTCTAGATATAATCTATAGCACCATTTCCAAAGGATGAAAGGTTTGTAAAGAAAGACTTACGTGACTTGTAAACTTTCTGCTGTTAGATTATTCCACATGATCTCATTAGCTTGAAGGTTTTCATTTTCTTCTAGTAAAGACATATCAAACTCTATTTCTTGTTCAACAATCTCTGATGACCTAATTTAGTAAATAAATATTACATTTTCAAAATTAACATGTATCTTTGAGTAGATTATAAAGCAAATTATCATGTCGTGAATTATTTTTACTAGAATATAGTTAAAATTATGTATGAAATTGAAGAAAAGGTAGCAATAAAAAACATAGGCCTAAAATCATACCAGATAACAAAATGGCATACAATTATTTGAATCAAGATCACAGCATATGCAAGCTGATACTGCTATAAGCTTGCACGTGACAATTATCAATTCGCACATAACAATAAAACAAAAAAAGCAAGATGTCTTAGGACTATTTGTGCATATACTAATACAGAGAAACACTTCAATAAATGGCAAATACAGATAATTTTTAAAGTGAAAGTAGTCTCAGACACTGCTCAGCCAGCAATAGCTGTGGAGCACATGGAGGTACCTAAACTAGATTTTGGACAATAAGAGACATTAAGCAGAAGAACTTAGTTTAGCCCAGAATGCAAACTGTATCCAAACACAGTTAGCTCACACTGAATCTGGACTGTGATGTATAGTCTACTGTCGGTACCAAAGTTAAGACTCTTCACATGTAATAACAGTAGTTGGAATTTTGTTTTGCTAGAGAGAGCCAAAGAGATGGATGGTTAAAGAAAGTCAGGTTAAATACCTGACGTTCAGCCAGCTTTCTGTACATACAAGTAGAACAATTTTCAAACTAGGACAAAGTTTTACAATAATGTAAAACGAATGAAATAGAAAGAAATGAAATTCTGATCACTTAAGCACTGTTGCAGTTTAATGCAGGGTTTTCTCAAGAAGAAACATGAACATGCACACTAAGATGAAACTTTATACCTGTGAGTATCTATGAAGTCATCATATTCAGAGTTAGGATCTATCTGTTCAACCGAGATCTGGATCTCCTTATGGACATTAACAATCTCTTCTGTTACAAGACTGGTGATCTGGCTATACTCATCCAAGATTCCTTTTCTAGAGAGGAAAAAAAATTCGAATGTGTAATATAGCCCTGAAGGCATAGATGGCATTGAAGATGCTTCAAATTTTCAATTTGCTCTTTATACAAATTCTTCTTGCAACTGGCTAAAAAGGGAAAAAACAAGACGATATATTACTCAAAGATGAACTCAATAGATGAACTGTGGCCTTTTATTTATGGATTCACTAGAGTAAGAAGTCTCTAAGACGATGCTCCTAGTATTGATTTCACTGCATTTACACACAGAGTAGATGAGTTAAAAACCACAGAGATTACAATTAAAAGGAATGTATACAGCTCATTGATGACATTGCTCTTCACAAAGGACTTAGCACACTTGTTATAACCCAAACTGAAGCTTTTCATGTTCTGTCACAATATCTTCTGGCATAAGTCAAAACAAGTCATGAAATAGTGCGTATTTCCTTTCAAAACTGGTTCTCTTATAATTTTAACTATATTTTTTCATCTATTTACTTTATGATTTGGCCATTCAGAGAAAAATAAACATAATCACAAGTTAGCAAGAAGAAACAAAATCAATCAAGAATTTCGTGTAACACAGTACAAGCCACACAGCTTTGTCTCTACGAGCTTAGGAGAGTGTAAAAAAACACGTGAAGAGCGAAGGTTAGAAAAACAGGTGACACTGTGCCATTACAGAATCAGAGAATCACAGAATCATTCCGGTTGGAAAGGACCACTAAGATCACCGAGTTGAATCATCAACACAAAAAAAAACCCACACACAAATACAAACAACCACACACGCTTCACCAAAAAACACCCACCTCGCTACAATCTCCCTTCATGTAGTTGTAGAGGGTGATGAGGTCTCACCTCAGCCTTCTTTTCTTCAAACTAAATAACCACAGTTCCCTCCACCGGTCCTCATATGACTTGTTCTCAAGACCGTTTACCAGCTTGGTTGCTCTCCTCTGGACCCACACCAGCACCTCAATGTTCTTCTTATAGTGAGGGGCCCAGAACTGAACACAGTACTTGAGGTGCAGCCTCACCGGTGCTGAGTACAGGGGCATGATAACTTACCTATTCCTGCTGGCCACACTACACCTGATGCAGGCCAGGATGCTGGACTTATTGGCCACCTGGGCACATGGCTGGATCATGTTAAACCAGCTGTCAAACAGCACCCCAGGTCCTTTTCTGCTGTGCAGCTTTTCAGCCACATTTCCCCAAGCCTGTAGCATTGCATGGGGGTGTTGTGACCAAAATGCACGACACAGCACTTAGCCTTACTGAACCTCATACAATTGGCCTCGGCCCATCAATCCAGCCTGTCCAGGTCCCTCTGCAAAGCTTTCCTACCCTTGAGCAGATCAACACTCCTGGCTAATTTGGTGTCATCTGCCAACTTACTGAGGGTGCACTCAATCCCCTCATCCAGATCATTGGTAAAGATATTGAACAAGACTGTCCTCAAAACCGAGCCCTGAGGGACACCACTGGTGACTGGGGTTGACCCCATTTACCACAACTCACTCAACCACAACTGGGCCTGGCCATCCAGCCAGTTTTTTACCCAGTGAAGAGTACACTTGTCTATGCCATGATTCACCAGCTTCTCAAGGAGATTGCTGAGGGAGACAGTGTCAAAGGCCTTACCAAAGTCCAGGTAGACAACATCCACAGCCTTCCCGTCATCCAATAGGCAGGTCACATGGTCATAGAATGAGATCAGGTTGCTCAAGCAAGACCTCCCTTTCATAAATCCATGCTGGCTGGCCCTGATCCCCTGGCTGCTCTGCACTTGCTGTCTGAGCTCTCTCAAGATGAGCCTCTCCATGATCTTTCCCAGTACCCAGGTGAGGCTGACAGACCTGTAGTTCCCCAGATCCTCCTTCTGGCCCTTCTTGTAGATGGGCGTCACATAAGCCACCCTCCAGACATCTGGGACCTTCCCATTCATCCTTACCTATAAACACTCAACTTTATCTTCACTATAATCAAGCTCTATACAGTCAAAAAACTCCCTAATGTATAGAGCCATCCCACTGCCTCTCCTACCTTGCCTATCCCTTCTGAAGAGCTTATATCCATTCATTGCAGCATTCCAGTCATGAGAGTCATCCCACCATGTTTCTGTGATGGCAAATACATCATAGCTGTTCTGCTGCACAATGGCCTCTTTTCCTACTTTATTTTTATCTTCTTGAACTCACCGGCTTGTCAGGTTCTGACGCATCGTAAGCTTTCTTAAAATCCTGATTAATTTTGGCTAGCCCAGAGGAACAAGCAGAGAAAAAAGTATCAACAGATTTTTCCTTGATAAGATCTCAAGTTATGTCTACTTTGTAAAAAAAGTTATGTGATTGGATTTCTTCAACACCTTCAAAATCAGTGAATTATCATAACTCATAATTCTGAAAAATCACCTTAATTACAGCACACAAATTTAACAGTGGCTTTTTGCTGCAGTTTTACATACAAAATTAAGATAAAAGGACAGATTACGATTAGTACAGAGACTAATTCAACTGTCTATTTCATTTCAATATCTGCATCAGAATCAAAGGAACGAATACGATACTGCACGAGACAGTTAAAGGTGTCTGCACCACATAAGCATGTAATGTGTGAAATCCCCAATCCTCCTTCACTTCCCATTTGCTGAAGTAAAGATGAATGTAGACTTCAGAGAAGGTAAGAAAATGAGTTAAAGAATGGTGCCTCACATCTAAATTAATATTACATACAAAAAAAACCCCAAACAACCCTGCCGTTTCTCTTAGACTGTGACAGAAATAACACCCCAGAATAAGACCTACAGAACAGACTCCCTAACCAACTTCCATCCTTCTGGAAAGAAAAGGCAGCATGGTGGTTACAAAGCAGAAAAGAGGCCTTAAAATCCTCATTGCTTGTTCTCCAAGATCATCAGTTTGCACATCTTCTGTAATGATGTAAAAAATGACCTCTGAGGAAAAAGGTAATTGTATTTGTAAGGTTGGATTCCTTACAGTGAGATCAGTTTTATATGACCCCATTACTTCTCCTGCACAAGAGGATTATCTGCCAGGCCATCCTCCACAATGACTTTCAAGACAGTTGGACAGTTCAAAGTAAATTTGTTGCTGGTGGAACTTACTAAAAGTAAGACTACCAGAGAGGCAACAAATTTGCCACAGTATACCAGCTGAAGGACAAACAATGAGCTCAGCTATGAACACTGCAGTTAAGCTGTAAATTTTATGATAAGACTGTGTCACGCTAGAATGCTTAAGTAACCACTCAAAACTACTGTCTGCATTACTTGGATAGACTTTCCTATGCGCAATTATTGTTAATTGAAAGATTAAAACATCTTTTTTCATTATTCCCTGATAGACAGTTGAATATTTCCAAATAATCCTATAATTTAATTATATACCAAACATACAAATTTTGTAAGTCAAAAATATATAAGAATACATCTTACAGGGCTTTAATCATTTCCTCTTGCATCTTCTGTAGTGAATCAAGTAACAGAGGAAGTGTAGTATCATAATACTGGTGCTGATGTAACTGTGCTCCTTTCAGTGCCAACACATACTGATTATGCAACATATGAAGCTTCATAGTGGCTTTATCACACCGGTCTTTGGCTTTCTCAGTCTCCTTTCCTAAGAGAAAAAAAATGAAAAATGTACATGCTGATTAAAAAGCATACAAACTTGCAGATTACATAAATCTAGATTTACTATAACTTTGCATGTTTTTCTAAAGTAGTCTTTTCAAGGTAATTCTCTGAGGAAGATAAAATCTGACCATTTTCAGGTCATTAGTAAAACCAAATGTCTTGGTTTTCCAAGTAAAAGAGTAAGTAAGAAAAAAATGCTTTTATATGAGCCGAAACATGAGAATTCTTTATCTAGAAGTTAATAAAAAACACTATCTACAGAGGTATAAAAATAACAATAAAGAATAAAAATACAACTACAAAGAATAAATTAATACACATGACTATCACAAAGCTCATATTTTATTTACATCAGAGCAAATAAACTCTTTTAATAAAGAAACTAAGAGATGTCCTACTAGGTCAGATACACAATTCATTAAAAATCTGTCACCACATATCATCTCAATAAAGCAATGGTGCAGTCTTACATAGAAGTAGTTGAACTCTCACATAACTACTCCTGTACAAAACACACAGCTTCTCCACTACAACGTAACATTTCCTTACCACTGTCAGTATCCTGACCAGGATGTTGCCTCTACAATGTTAACTCTATGCTATTAGAGACCAGAAGTCCTCAAGTTCATGATGACAAGACCAGTTTGGTACTGTATCTGAGAGCTGGAAGGTACTTCAAGAGGTCACCTATTCTATTATTTGCCACAGTAACTGCTCAATTATTTGGCATATATTTTTATTGTTTTCCTAAGATCTCCAATGACAGATAACCTGCAGCTTCCTAGTACCTTTCAGATCTACTGCTGTGCAAGCTGAAAGTATTCCCCCACCTCCTTGCCCCTTCACTCTCCAATGTAAATCATTATTGCTTTAATCTAAACCCTTACTTACTTCATATTTGGCATTGGTATGAAAAATAGATTCTACCAACCCCTGCAACCCTTCTTTTATATATTGTATGAAAACTCACCTCTTCCACCCTGTCTTCTACTCTGCATGCTAACTGACCTAAACATCTTCCCTTGTAAGTCCTCTTGTCTTTTCGTAGTTGACTAGTTCACAATCTTACACAATGCAACTTAACTCAAGGTTCAAAACCAAAGAATAACTTTGCATTGCAGATATTTCTAGCTCATAGAAAATTATAATTTTTTTTTTAATTGTTTCTTTTTTCTAATACCATATAATACCAAATAATACCAAACATGGCATCACTGACTACTTGTGCTTTGGTATCTGATCCTGCCAAGTAACACTATTGTTTCAGACTCATCTCCTGATTAACCAATTTATGGTCCTGCCTGACATCCTTGTCGCTAAATTGGCGAGACATGGACTTGGTGGATGGACCACACAGTGGGTAAGGAATTGGCTGGATGGTCACAGTCAAGGAGTCCCAGCCAACATATCTATGTCTAAATGGGGACCATGATGAGTGGCATTCCTCAGAGGTCTGTACACGGACTAGCGCTGTTTTACATCTTTGTTTGCGACATGGACAGTGGGATCAACAGAACCCCCTGCAGGTTTGCCAAGAACACCAAGCTCTGTAGTGTGGTTGACAGGCTGGAGGAAAAAAGGCTATCCAGAGTGACGTTGACAGGCTTGAGAAGTGGGCCCACATGACATTCAACAAGGTCAAGTGCAAAGATTTGTACCTGGATCAGCGCTATCCCAAGCACAAATACAGGCCTGGGGGAGAATGGATTGAGAGCATCCCTGACGAGAAGGACTTGAGGGTCTTGGCTGATGAGAAGCTCCACAAGAACTGGCAATGTGTACCTGTAGCCCACAAAGCCAACCGTGTCCTGGGTTCATCAAAAGAAGTGTGGCCAGCAGGTAAAGGGAGGTGATTCTTTCCCTCTACTCCACTCTTGTGAGACCCCACCTGGTGTACTGTGTCCAGTTCTGGAGCCCTCAACATAACAAGGACATGGAGCTCCTGGAGAGAGTCCAGAGGAGGGCCATGAAGACTATCCAAGGGCTGATGCACCTCTCGTGTGAAGACAGGCTGAGAGAGTTGGGTGTTCAGCCTGGAGAAGAGAAGGCTCCATGGAGACCTCATAGTGGCCTTCCAGGACCTGAAGGTGGCCTAGAGGACAGCTGGGGAGTTACTTCAGGCATGTTCTACTGTATTGTACTGTATTCTATACTGTATGTTCCAGTACCAGAAAGAAGCCTACAGGAAAGCTGGGGAGAGGTTTTACAAGGGGTAATTGCTTTAAACTGTAGGAGGGGAGATTTAGGTAAGACGTTAGGAAGAAATTCCTTAGTGTGAGGGTGGTAAGACACTGGAACAGGTTGCCCAGGGAAGCTGTGGATGCCCCCTCCCTGAAAGTTTTCAAGGCCAGGATGTATGGACATTCGAGCAACCCAGTCTAGTGGAAGATGTCACTGACCATGGCAGGAGCATTGGAACCAGATGATCTTTAATGTTCCTTCCAACCCAAACCATTACATGATTTTAAGAAAAACAAAGGACATTCTTCCCCTAGCATGTAGCTAGGACTCTGCAATCTTTTGGTCAAGTTTACTGTGATTATAAAACACTTAAGTGGTTTAATAGTGAATGGACAATTGCAGACAAAAAAATACCTTGAAGAGCTACTAAAAGGTAAGAGAGACAGCACTTCTGACTCAGAAACTAGCTGGATAACAAATAACCATGAAGGTTGACATACCTGTCTATCTATTTGTGTCCTCATATGGCTCTCTAGAAACTTCCTAGCTTGCCAGTGTGAGCTACATTTTCAACACAGTAATAAAAATTACTTTAAAAGGACACTATCTCTGTTGTTCAGTTGAAAACAATGTAACAGCTGACCTAATTTTATATGTGGAAGGAACAGATTTCTAACACTATAGTTCAGTTAAATGAACAAAGGTAATCTACACAAAGATAAAACACATCTCCAGAGTTGTCAGAGAAGTATTTTTCACTAAGGTATGAATGAAACAATCAACTTAAAAATCTCTGTAAAACCCTTTTGGAGAGAAAAAATCTCAACTCTCTCTAAAACTTTTGCCGGAGTTAAAAAGTTTTGTCTTTGCAAATGATCAAAACTCATGTTTCATGCAAAGACTGTAATTTTTTTATTTCCCCAAAACATAAAAACATTGCACTATTTAGTTCTAAGCTACCTACAGATCACTTAGAGGGATGTCCTGGTTTGAGCCAGGGTGAAGTGAACTTTCTCTTTGCTGATTTTTTTTCTTTCAGTGAATTTTTGTTTAGCAGCACCAGTGGACTGATAATAACCAAGGTCAGTTCTGACTGTCTGCAGCCTCCCCCCCTATGGGGGAGCAGATTAGACCGAAGGCAGCATCAGCAAATCAGAATATTCCCTTCTCATAATATTTTCTCTATTTGGCTTTCAGTATAGGTTAAGACATCACTGAAGTCAAGCCTTTCGTTTCCTTTTTCTCTCACTTTTCTGCTTACTGTCGCTTCTATCACCCTCTCTTTGGTTCTTTCTTTTTTTTTCATTTTTTTTCTTTACAGCTGACATCTGAGGACCCCGTCCATGCGCCCAGACACTCCCCCCTTCAGCTGGGAGCCACCAGGGAGAAGAGTTGCTCTAAGAGTTGCTGGGGGAGGAGGAAAGGGATCAGGTATTGCACTTCCCTTTACAAATATATATATATTCCGTTATCACTAATAACTAAAATCAATCAGTTTCACTTTTCAACCCAGAAAGCCTCTCTTTCTCGTTTTTTCTCCCTCTTTCCCTACCCTGGGGGAGGAAGGTGGGACTGAGAGCATTATTGTTATTGGTTTTACTACCAACCCAGAGCCAAACCGTGACAAGGGAAAAAAAAAAATCCAACACATCACATAGAGAATAACATCCCAGAACTTAGATACCACCAAACATGTGCATGTTTGATACCAGTGTACCAACATAATGGGATGATATACAATCCCGTTTTTGCATCTGCCTTGAGGACAAAATTCCTTCTCTATATACATTATTCCTCAGCAGAACACCTCAATTAATTTCAGAATAAATCTAAGTATCACACACACTCTGTTTCTAAATACGGTAGGTTACAGTGTCAACCTGTCAAGAAGTGTGGATTGAATGATACAGCAATGAGGTGGATTGGGAACTGGCTGAAGGACAGAGCTCAGAGAGCTGTGGTAAGTGGGGAAGAGTCTAGTTGGAGACCTGTGTCTAGTGGAGTCCCCCAGGCATCAGCCCTTTTCAATATATTCCTCAATGAGCTGGATGAAGGGATATCGCGTAGCATACTCAAGTTCACTGATGATACAAAGCTGGGAGGGGTGGCTGACACACCAGAAGGCTGTGCTCCTATCCAGCGTGACCTGGACAGGCTGGAGAGTTGGGTAGAGAGAAATCTTTTTAAATTCAACAAGGGCAAGTATAGGTTACTGCATCTGGGGAGGAACAAGCCCATGTAACAGTACAGGCTGGGGGCTGATCTGCTGGAGAGCAGCTTTGTGGAAAAAGACTTGGGAGTCCTGGTGGACAACAGGCTGACTATAAGCCAGCAATGTGCTCTTGTAGTCAAGAAGGCCAATGCTATCCTGGGGTGCATTAAGAATAGTGTCTCCAGCAGGTGGAGGGAGGTTCTCCTCCCCCCCTACTCTGCCCTGGTGAGACTGCATCTGGAGTGCTGTGTCCAGTTCTGGGTTCCCCAGTTCATAAAGGATAAGGAACTACTGGAAAGAGTCCAGCATAGGGCCACAAAGATTACTAGAGGAATGGAGCATCTGCCCTATGGGGAAAGGCTGAGAGAGCTGGGTCTGTTTAGCCTGGAGAAGGGAAGACTGAGGGGGGATCTTATCAGTGCTTATAATATCTAAAGGGTGGGTGTCAGGAGGATGGGTCCAGTCTCTTTTCCACAGTGTCCAATGTCAGGACAAAAGACACTGGGTCCAAGCTGAAGCATAGGAGGTTCAAGTTAAACATAACGAAAACTTTTTTACTGTGAGAGTAAAAGAGTACAGGCTGCCCAGAGAGATTGTGGAGTCTCCTTCTCTGGAGACATTCAAAACCTGTCTGGATGTGGTCCTGTGTGCTCTGCTGTAGGTAATCCTGCTCTAGCAGGAGGGTTGGACTAGATCATCTTCAGAGGTCCCTTCCAACCCCAAACACTGTCACTTTGCAACCTGGTCATTTGCAGACCAAGACATATACACTATAAGATCTTTCATAAGAATGAGCAGCATGTGAAGCCACTCTGAGCCACACGCAGCTCTGAGGAGAAGGATCTTTGAGCCCTGGTAGACATTAAGTTAACAATGAGCTAGTAATGTGCCCTTGTCGCCAAGAAGGCCAATGGTATCTTGGGATGCATTAGGAAGAGTGTGGTCAGTAGGTCAAGGGAGGTCATCCTCCCACTCTACTCTGCCCTGATGAGGCCACATCTGGAATACTGTATTCAATTCTGGGCTTCTCCATTCAAGAGAGACAGGGAACTGCTAGAGAGAGTCCAGTGGAGGCCAACAAAGATGACTGGGGGATTGAAGCATCTCTATTATGAGGAAAGGTTGAAAGAGCCTCTCTTTAGCCTGGAGAGGAGAAAGCCGAGAGGAGACCTTAATAATGCCTATAAATATCTGAAAGATGAGTGTAAGGAGGATGGAGTCAGGCTCTTTTCAGTAGTGCCCAGCAACAGGACACGGGGCAATGGGCATAAACTGGAACACAGGAAGTTCCATCTGAACATGAGGGAAAAACTTATTTACAGTGAGGGTGACAAGGCACTGGAACAGGGTGCCCAGAGGGGCTGTGGAGTCTCCTTCTCTGGAGATGTTCAAGACCTGCCTGGATGCAGTCCTGAGTAATGTGCTCTAGGCATTTATCCTTTAGGAGGGGAGTTGGACTAGATGATCTCTAGAAGTCCCTTCCAACTCTGATGATACTGCGGTTGTGTGATTCTGTGAATGTGAGGCAATAATGCAAGGTGACTAAAGAGGGTTTGGAGGAGAAGAGATCAAGCAGTAGTTACAGTATAGGACTGGATGAAAGAGGAGAGCACAAGACACTGGAGGTGAGAGCTTGAAGCACCATGTTTTGCTTACCCTGGCCCATTCCCTTGGGAGGTTCACTGGCCCATGTAAACAGGAAGAGATGGACAAGGTGGGAGAGGGAGAAATGCTCTTTATTATATGTTTGGCCACTCCTACTCAAGCATGCCCTAGATTACATAATTCAAAATTATCTCCACATGTCACAGTTTAAGAGCTTAAAACCTACAACTTGTCCATGCATGTCATTAAAATACATCCTGTCAGCCTTCAGCTTACCAAAAAACAAGGCAAGTCAAATTATATCATATATAATTGCATCAGTACAGGTTTCTGACCTGTGAACCACAACAGCCTTCAACAGTTAAACTAAACCGAAAATTTACACTAAAAATTATCACAACCACATAACTAGAGATGTATGAATACTATCTCTCTTTCAGAAACCTCACTGATGGCTAAACTATCCCATTTTCCCATCTGCCTTGAATAGTCAACTTCTCTGCTATATTTCCTCAGCAGAAGTCCCCAACTAATTGCAAAATAAATCAAATCATCAAATCCACTGAAGTTTTAAATATAGTCCTTGGACCCATAACTAATACAAGAAACACAGTTGCAGTATTATTTCCATATTGTAACTTGTTTTTTAAAGCAGCAAAATGAAATGAGGCAGAGTACACAGTTGTTTTATATGTCAATTAGCTCAGAGGAAAACATCAGCTTTCCTTCATCTGTATAATGAATTTCATAAATAGATCTAATTATAATTCCATTGCCATCAGGTGTTAAACAAAACTGTTTAATGTTTATAGAAACTATGTATACAATATGTCACACCATAAACAGTATTATGAAGTTAGCATAATTCAACTACAAAAGTTTGACTTCTGCAAAGAAAAGGCTGGCATTGTTTCTAAAACAGTGTGAAGTATTTAAATTTCTAATAAAATATCTTTTAAGATTTTACTACACACAGTACAACAGCGCTATCCAGAAAAAAATGTTTTGGGGTATTGTCTATGAAAAAGGCAGATTTGTTATTCCAAAG
The DNA here is from genome assembly GCA_020745705.1 of Hemiprocne comata. Classification (NCBI taxonomy): domain Eukaryota; kingdom Metazoa; phylum Chordata; class Aves; order Apodiformes; family Apodidae; genus Hemiprocne; species Hemiprocne comata. The sequence continues at coordinate 47,318,464 of CM036616.1, forward strand.
TTCTTACAATCATGAGTATTAATTCTTGTAACCTAATAGTCACAGAATCACAGAATCACAGAATCCTAGGGGTTGGAAGGGACCTCGAAAGATCATCTAGTCCAACCCCCCTGCCAGAGCAGGGTCACCTAGAGCACATCACACAGGAACGCATCCAGGCAGGTTTTGAATGTCTCCAGTGAAGGAGACTCCACAACCTCTCTGGGCAGCCTGTTCCAGTGCTCTGTCACTCTCACAGTAAAAAAATTTTTTCAGATATTTACATGGAACCACCTATGCTCCAGTTTGCACCCATTGCCCCCTTGTCCTATCGCTGGACGTCACTGAAAAAAGCCTGGCTCCATCATCCTGACACTCCCCCTTAACGTAATTGTAAACTTTGATGAGGTCGCCCCCCCACTCTCCTCTTCTCCAAGCTATAGAGGCCCAGCTCCCTCAGCCTTTCCTCATAAGGGAGATGTTCCATTCCCTCAACCATCTTTGTGGCTCTGCGCCAGACTCTTTCAAGCAGTTCCCTGTCCTTCTTGAACTGTGGGGCCCAGAACTGGACACAATACTCCAGATGCGGCCTCAACAAGGCAGAATAGAGGGGGAGGAGAACCTCTCTTGACCTACTAACCACACCCTTTCTAATTCACCCCAGAATGCCATTGGCCTTCTTGGCCACAAGGGCACACTGCTGGCTCATGGTCATCCTCCTGTCCACCAGGACCCCCAGGTCCCTTTCTCCTACACTGCTATCCAGCAGGTCAGCCCCCAACCTCTACTGGTACATGGGGTTGTTCTTCCCCAGATGCAAGACTCTACACTTGCCCTTGTTGAATTTCATCAAGTTTCTCCCCGCCCAACTCTCCACCCTGTCCAGGTCTCACTGAAAGGCAGCACAGCCTTCTGGTGTGTCAGCCACTCCTCCCAGTTTAGTGTCATCAGGGAACTTGCTGAGGGTTCACTCTGTTCCCTCATCCAGGTCGTTGATGAAAATATTGAACAGTACCGGTCCCAGTACCGACCCCTGAGGGACTCCACTAGTCACAGACCTCCAACTAGATTCTGTCCCATTGACCACAACTCTCTGACTTCTTCCTTTCAACCAGTTCACGATCCATCTCACTATCTGATCATCAAGACCACACTTCCTTAGCTTATCTACGAGGATGCTGTGGGAGACAGTGTCAAATCCACATCTACCACTCTACTATGATCTATCCCCCTAGTTAATTCCTCACAGAAGGTTGGCCAAGCATGACTTCCCCTTGGTAAAACCATGTTGACTGCTCTTAATGACCCCCTCATCCTTGATATGCCTAGAGATAGTGCCAAGAATAAGTTGTTCCATCACCTTTCCAGGGATGGAGGTGAGGCTGACCGGTCTATAGTTACCCGGGTCCTCCTTCTTGCCCTTTTTGTAGACTGGCGTGACATTTGCTATCCTCCAGTCCTCAGGCACCTCTCTTGTTCCCCACGACTTACCAAAGATGGAGAATGCCCTAGCAATGACCTCCGCCAGCTCCCTCAGCACCCGCGGGTGCATTCCCTCCAGACCCATCGATTTATGGATGTCCAGATTGCTTAACTGATCTGTAACCCAATCCTCATCTACCAAAGCAAACTCCTCCTTTATCCTGACTCCTTCTGGGGCTTTAGGGATCTGGGGCTCCTGGGGAGAGTCTGCAGGATTAAAGACAGAGGCAAAGAAGGCATTCAGTACCTCTGCCTTCTTTATATCCTCTGTCACCAGGGCACCCACCTCATTCAGCAGTGGGCCTATATTGCCTCTAGTGTTAGTTTTATCTGCAATGTATTTGAAGAAGCCCTTTCTATTGTTTTTGACCTCACTTGCAAGATTAAGTTCCAAGGAAGCCTTAGCTTTTCTAATTGCCTCCCCACATCCTCTGACAACAGTTCTATATTCCTCCCAAGTGGTCAGCCCCTCCTTCCATGATCCATAGATTCTCTTTTTCCACTTGAGTTTGCCCAGCAGTTCCTTGTTTAACCATGCAGGTCTCCTGGCTCCCTTACTTGATTTCCTACCCATTGGGATGCTCTGATCCTGAGCTTGGGAGAAGTGGTCCTTGAATGCTGACCAACTATCTTGAGCCCCTTTACCACCTAGTACTCTTTCCCATGAGACCTCCCTTAACAATTGTTTGAAGAGGCCAAAGTTGGTCCTGCAGAAGTCCAGGGTTGTGGTCTTGCTAGGTATTCTATTCCTCCCACACAAGATCCTGAATTCCACCATCTCGTGATCACTGCAGCCAAGGCTGCCACTGCCCATCACCGCTTCAACCAGACCCTTCTTGTTGGAGAGTACGTGATCCAGCAGAGCTGCTCTCCTAGTTGGTTTGTCCACCATCTGCAATATATTTAGCTAGAATAATTCAGCTAGAATGGAAGAACAGAAACTGGATAGAACAAACTGAGACCAAATGAGAAAAAATTCAGCTCATAATTTTCACTTAATCTTTTTCTAAATAAGAACCAATATACAGTGCGAATACCCTAAAGAAACTGACTTTCAGGAAATAAATTTTGCAAATACAGAAAAACTGCATATGTATTTTGAACTAAAAAGAAATAATTATACTGAAGACCTCAGGTTTTTATCCCCTAACAACTTTTTCTGGTTTGTCGAAAATGGTAAGTCAAGGCTGACGTTGCTTTGTATGTTCACTACATTAACTATCCCTGATTTCAATAAAATTTAACACTTGTGAGATCTTCAAATTTGCATTATAGATTTTGACATTTTATTTAAACAGCAAAGTTCTAACTCTATGGAATACAGCATTAATTTGCGTAAGACAAGTATCCACTTCCTGATGGCTACCCTCTAGTGTGACATGTAAGACTCAAGTCCAGACTTGGTAGATGCTTAGCAGTTCAGATTTCAAATACAGCTTTATCATAACACAGGTTAAACTAATGACTGAGACTTAGAACTACTGCTGCTGTTTCTGCAACAGAAAATTCCAGTTTAGCTGCTTTAGTGACAGCCCTTCAGCTAAATCTTATGGGCAAGTAAATGCCCAAAAGTGAAGATTGATTATTTTCAAAGAGAAACAGCACACAATGAAAATCTCACATTTGACTAACATGAAATACAAAGCTTTCCCCTCAAAATCAAGTTCAACTAGAAATATTTTGGATTCATTAACCACAGAAAGATGCCACATAGAATTCCAAACCTGAATGCAGTAAGAAGTTATTTCCTTATGTATATATTGCAGATCAGCTGCTAGCAAAAAAAGCTCAACTCTGTACTACAATGGATATATGCTGCCATAAGCTCTGAATTTCTGTTTCAATGCAAATGTAAAAAATTCAGCCTTTCTGCTTGCATAAAACCCGTTACTAATGTCATCCCTCTCTACAGAAAGATTGTGTATTTACCTCTTAGTGTTGCTTTGCATCAATGGTAAGAAAAACTGTCTACAAGATCACTTGCAAGTATCAATTATTAAGCTAATTGTTCTTAAGTTTGCATTGGTTTTATTTAATTTGTTTCTTCAGGACCTCAGAGGACAGAAAAGACAAAAGTATTTTAAATAATAGAAGTTGAGAAGACACAGAAAGTTAAAAACTCGACAACATCTGCTTGTGATGCTGTACCAAATTTTTACATCTTTAAAGTGTTTGTTCTTAAAAGATGGTAAATATCATACCTGCTTTTTGAGAAGACATAATTGAAATACTAAGTAGTTTGTGAAAAAAAAAAACAAACCAAACACAAATCTGTCAGAGTGAGGCACATTTTGGAATCTCTACAATAAGAAATAATTTCTTGTTCAGTTTTCATAAATCTCAGAAAAAGTTTGCTTCCAGTCCCTTGCCTCTCACTTTCAGGAACTTTAGTGAAACTCATAGGTATGACCTTCAGCCATTAAGAAGTGATGACAAAGTGTTCATAAATGAAGCAATAAAGATTACTGTAGAGGCTTAGCTCTCAATACATGAATTAATTTACTGAATTTTACGCTCCTGGCGTTTAAACATGATCCTTGGCCTCAGTAAATAGTGAACGCTGTCCCATGAAGAAACACTAATGAAGATTACATCCATCTGACAAAAGTTAATATAATTTTATTACACTAGTACAGTTTTTTACAATTAATTAAATTTAATATGCTAGAGCTGTGGAGACAGAAAAGCAGCAGAAATACAGGACAAAATGAAAATTTGAAAAGCAATCTAAAGATCTACAGATGAGTAATAAGGGGGAGGAAAATCTTTGTACAAAAATAAAACTGACTAAAAATCCCAGTGAAACTTGAAGAACTAGAACGTATGTCAATAATTCATATAACTGCTTCTGTAGTTCAAAAGCACAAAAAGCAAATCCATCTAAATTTCTGGGTATGGATAAATATGAGAAACAGCAAAAACAATGTTATATAAATGTGGACACCAATGATACTGTCATGGAAAACCTAGACAGTATCAAAAATTACTACAGAGCTCTGGGGAGAGCAAACAAAGGCACTGGGGCCAATGTGGTGTTCTCCTAAACCCTGCCACTGAAGAGAAAGGGTGTGAGGAGGGCAGTGATAATACAGCTCAATAAGCAGCTGCCGAGCTGGTATTAGCAACAGGGTTTTGGGTTCTACGACCATGGGACACTCTTTGCAGACCACTGTCTGCCTGGGAGATGGGAAACATCTTACTCAACAGGGCAAAACTGTATTTGCTAAGAGGCTGGCTGACTTCATTAGAAGGGCTTCAAGTTAGGAATGATGGGTGAGAGAGAAGGTGACTTGCAGTCCTGAGGAACAATGGACAATATTGCTGAGCAAAGGGCATGGGGTGGTATAATGGGAATGGATCACAAAATCAACAAAATGGGGCTTGGGTGGGGTAACCTCCAGCACCTGCATGTGGGCAAGGGGGTTCCTACAAGGCACCACTGTGGAAAAATCCCCCCAAATCCTCTCCAGACACTCAATATGCTTGGGTGCCATACTTAGGTGCCTGTATATTACTGCATGTAGCATGGGGACTAAACACGGTGAGCTTTAGACCTGTGTGCAGTTCCAAGGCTGTGATTTGTCAGGATCACAGAGGCACAGTGGAATGCCTCCCATGACTGGTGTGTTGCAATAGAGAGAAACAGGTTATTGGGGAAAGACAGGTCAGGCAGACAAGGAGACAGAATTTCTCTTTATGGGAGAGCACAGCTGGAGTACATGGAGCTCTGCCAAAGAATGGAAGAGAAGACAACAAAGAGCTTATAGGTTAGGATTAAAGAGAGGACAGGGAAGATCCCAAGAAAAACAAGAAGCTTGACTTCAGAGTTGTAGTGATTTTTTCTGTATTATAATCTCACCAAGGTATTACAGCATTTAATTTCAGAAAAATTTTAAATGGAAAAAAGAGAGGCGTATGAGTGTTTTTGCTTTTTTTTTTTTCAACAAAGCAACAATCCACCTCTGAGAAAATAAGTCAATCTCCCATGTACAGTAACGTTTCAGACAGATGAAACACTTCTTCCTTGGTTCACTTTAGAATCTTTTATTTTTGTAAATATCAGCACTAAAGTATAAAGCTGTCAATGCATATAGTGATCTATTAGGCATTTCCCAATGTTTATGATAGCAGTTTTTCAAATAATTTCCCAGAACTGCATTTATCTTTTCATCTATGTATTTGTCAGCATCTTCAGTAACAGAGGAAATTTCTAAATATTTCGCTGTTTCCACATTTTTTAGCAGAAACAAACCACCCATGTAGTCACTTCCTTATTTATTTCAAATCTGGAGGCACATTTTCACAGAACATCATTTAACTGTGCCTAGAAAATGATATTACTTTGTATTATTTGTTTGCACTATTCTACTGAAAACATTCTTTATACACATTAATTAGATGATCAAGGCTTTCAAACAGGTCTTTTTCAAATGACATTTTTTTAAAAAGCAATAAAATATTTTTATATTAAAAAATCCTAAAACTTTACTTAAATCTGCTTCCACAGACTGCTAACTGCAGGGATTACTAGTGGGACCCCAACATGACTTTTCTTTTAAGTCAATTTTATAAGGACTGAGCACTTCTTCAATTAAAGCAAATAATTTTAAAATCTAGGTATGACAGAAAAAGAGACCAACCTTATAGTGATATATCAAGCAATTGTAACTACTTACATTCAGGGCTACCGATTCCCAACCTTGAAGAATATGCTCAGAATTTACAGTGAATTCTTAAGAAAAACTTGTCGCCCTCTGCCTTCTGAGGCATCACTTCCATTTCACCATTTCTGCTATTACACATTTCCTCATAGTTTGGTTTCCCAAGTCTTCATCAGTGAATAGGGAAGAATCAGCTTCTACAGCTTGCTTTATAATTCATTATTCTTTATTACCCACTTGACTGATTTCAGGACTTCCCTGACCCAAGTTATATGCTTAAACTCAGTATTTCATATAATGCTAGGCAAATCTAAATACCATAGGTAATTACAAAAATTATTTCCTTAGATGAAAGTTGTTACTGATCCCATGAAAACCACAAGTGACATGACTTTCGAAACATTCTGTTTCCCATGCTGAGCTTGGCTTCACTTCCCTAAGACTAGACTAGAATACAATATTTCAGTTAGAACGGAGCCACAGCAATCATCTTGTCCAACTGCCAGACCAATTCAGGGCTAAGCAAAGTTAAAGCTGGTTATTAAGGGCATTGTCCAAATGCCTCTTCAACACTGACAGACTTGGGGCATTGGCCACCCCTCTAGGAAGCCTGTTCCAGTGTTTGACCACCCTCTCAGTACAGAAATGCTTCCCAATGTCAAGTCTGAACCTCCCCTGGCACAGCTCTGAACCATTTCCATGTGTCCTGTCACTGAATCCCAGGGAGAAGAGATCAGCATCTCCCTCTCCACTTCCCCTCCTCAGGAAGCTGGAGAGAACAATGAAGTCATTCATCAGCCTCCTTTGCTCCTAACTAAACAAACTCCATGTCCTCAGCACTCCTCACAGGACATATCTTCCAGCTCTTCCACAAGCTTTGTTGCCCTCCTCTGGATGCATTCAAGGACCTTCACAACCTTCTTAAATTGTGGGACCCAGAACTGCACACCACACTCAAGGTGAGAACTGCACCAACACTGAGTACAGCAGGACAATCCTCTCTTTTGTCTGGCTGGTTGTGCTGTCTTTGATGTCCCCCAGGACGCGGGTTGCCCTCATGGCTGTCAGAGCACACTACTGGCTCATATTGAGCCTGCTGCCCACCAGCGCTCTCAGATCCAGGGTTGCTTTCCAGCACTCCCCTCCCAATCTATATTTGTTCTCATAAGTCAGGAGATTTTTAAAATAATTTGTCTACAAAGTATTTTTATGCAAACTGCTGCAACTAAACTAGGATGGTTTTGACTGCTAGCTCTATCTCAGGAACTAAACTCTGAAATTTCATGAGTGACCAGCCTTACCAACACTCTCCCAATAAAGAGATGCAAATGCAGTGCTCCTAGTTAGTATCATAGAAAGTCTTGGGTTGGAAGGGACCTCTAAAGGTCGTCTAGTCCAACCCGTATATGGGTTTCACAAAACCAAAATCACAAAGACTGACAAAAAGAAGATAGGATCTTGACTTTAAATCTCCAAGGTCTTTTCTTCCTTTAGGTCTTGCAAAAAGGCTTATATAAATGTGATTCTTCAACAAATAACATTGCCCATTCCCTTCTCTTCTCAATTTATTTCTGAGAAGGTAAGTTTTACCCAAATCTCATATAATAAATTGACTGCAAATTTTCTGATGTATATAAGCTATTTGTATATACTTCAGATTCCAAATTTACAGAATACCAAAGACCAAAACTTCTGAGTTCAGAGTTCAATAAAGTTACCTGCTTCATGTTAAGATACAAAAATAACAGTACAAAATCAGCAAAAATTAAAGAGCAATCTTTTGAACTGCTACCAGATGTTTGAGATATAGTAAGTACCAGCAGTAAATTATCTCAGACCTATGACCGTGTAGCAGAACACTCCACCCCTCAAGATGCCTGCCTCAGTTTTCCTCAATGATTCAACTGTTTTTTTCCCTCTCTCAATTTTACAGGACCAGGCCTGGAGTGGAAAGATTCCCATGGAAAAGAAAAGGGCCTAACAAGCTCTGAGCTGGTAACCACCATGAAAGTACAAACAGAAGGCCAAGTTGATGTTCATAACACCAGCTGTTCTCTGGTGTTGAAGAACAGGGAGCCCACCCTAACCACAACTAGACCTGAAGTGGAGACAAAATAAGAACAGAAAACCAAAAGTTTGCTTGGTGAGAATAGGGCCTTCTTGTTTTTTTCCCCAATGTTTTCCAATGATTTTGGAGGTACAGCTAAATAGTTAAACGACATAAGTCAATCCACTTTATTCTATAAAAGCAGGGTCCCATCTTTGATCAGGGGGACTCCCGTACACCTTTCCAGAGGTGTGCTGGACCTTCTCCTCTCCAGCAGGAACACCTGCCAGAGAGATTAGTTCTCAAGAATTAAGAACTGGTCAAAGCAACACCCAGCTGCGGCCAGACAAGGGTGAGAGATACTAACTCCCTTATTTTCTCTACTAGTTAATTTGACATGAAGCAATCTTTCATAGTTAAGTTTTAAACATTAAGATTTCAGGATCCTTTTAAAATCAGTAATTAATGTTCTAGTATAAGACTTGTTAATGAGTAAGCTGCTAGCATTTAAATGGCTAACCTTTATTGATTGATTTGACTATTAGCAGTACATTTTATTGCTAAGATACCTTTTGCATTACGGCTTCAATATTCTGTTCTGATCTCTCAATTTCCCCACAATTTGATTGTGCTTGTGCCTTTTACTTTAAAACAGTCTAGACCCCAGTGCTGTCTGCAATAAATCTTGTTCTGTGCATATACATCTGGTCTGCTGTCTCACTCCATTTGAGAAACAGTGGTGGTCTGTCAGAAATGAGGAGAGGGAGTCCAGGGGCTTCACATCCATGTTGAGTGGAAATACTATGCCAGAGGTGGTCCCAAAATCAACAAGAAGTCATGAAGATCTCCTAGCTCTGCACTCCCCAGGGTTTCCTGCTCTGGAAGTTTTAGTTTACACAAAAGAAACAACCATAGCCCTTGGAAGCCCTGGTAGTGTCTTTGAGTTGAAACTCTTAAAATCGTGTATTAATTTTAAATCCATGAAGCCTGCTGAGGTCTGTGAATAAGACAGACCAGTTCAACCAGTGTCACTTGTTTTATTTTAACAATGTGAGAGTTTCAGTCAAAAATAACCTCAAAAAATACCCCATCAGGAGTTTCCCTGACCTCAGCAACAACTAAAGGCAACACATGTGACCAGGAAATGTAGTAGTATAATCACAATTCTACAGTCCTCTTGAACTGAATGCACCAGCCACCTAATAAAAATATTTTCTGGCCACTCAACTACTAAAAAGAATAATGGGATAATAACTAATTTAATGAAGCTTTTTCAACAGCTTCCTTATTTGTCAAAGGTATAGCGTATGTTGTCGTGCAACTTCAGTATGTACTGGACAAGTCACATCAATTCTGAACTCATATGAGTTGCAGGGATCAGAAAACACTCTTCCAGCATATGCAATGTTGTATAATGCACTAGGTGTTCTGTCAATATTTCTCCTCTGAATCATGTTGTCAGTGAACACAAGCCAACCTAGGGAAATCTGGTACAAAATGTTAAGCTACTGTAGCTGCTTAAAACTAAAAGATGAAGCTAAATACTTGGAAACAATTATCTTTTTCTATTTATTTCAGGTATTTATTTTTTTCACATAACAGTGTTGCAACATAGTTTCTACATTCAATTAGTAAATAGCTAGTAACGAGAACACAATAAACACCTGTAATGGGTGTATTTAAATGAAGCCTGTGCATTTTATTCATAGAATGTCTTGGGTTGAAAAGGGACCACAAAAGGTCATCTAGTCCAATGACCCTACAATAAGCAGGGACATCTCACACTAGAACAGATTACTCAGAGCCCCACCAAGCCTGACCTTGAATGTCTCTAGAGATGGTGCCTTCACCACCCCACTAGGCAATCTGTTCCAGTGATCCACCACCCTCATATTACAGAACTTTTTCCTAATTTCCAACGTAAATCTACCCTTCTCTAGCTTGAAAGCTTTAATCCTTGTCCTGTTCTTACATGCTCTTGTGAACAGGTCTTCCCCAGCCTTCTTACAGGCCCCTTTCAGGTACTGGAAAGTGTCATGGTTTGGTCCTAACACGACAACAAAGAAACAGCCCCATGGCCACTCACTCAACTCTCTGTCCCCCCCCACACACACACTGTGGGATGGAGAGGACAAAGGCCAACTAGAAGCTCATGGGTCGAGACAATGGACAAGGAGGGTTCTTTACTGATTAAGGTCACGGGCAAAACAGACTGAATTTGGGGAAAAACTAATTTAATTTCACACTAAACAAATGCACACAGGACACAGACAACACACAGAACAGGGGGATGGGGTTTAGTCAGTTCACAGTGTGGTGGTTCCTGCTGCTCCTTCCTCCTGAGGAGGAAGGATTCCTTACAGTCCTCCTGTTTGCTCATGGGGTCCCACCCATGGGAGAGAGTCATCCATGAACCTCTCTTTCATGAGTCACTCCCACGAGGTCAGGAGCAAGCTGCTCCAATGTGGGCTTCCCGCAGTCAGAGGCTGCTTTGGGAACAGTCACCTCCCCTGGTGCCGGGATTTTTCACAGCTGGACAATCCAAGTCCACCGGCAGCAAATCCAAGTCCACTGGCCAAGTTCATTCCTCCTGGCACCCCCAGGGAATGCTCCACCATGTTCCTCCATGAATGCAGGGGGACAGCCTGCCATCTTGCCATGAGTTGCAGGGAAACTTCTGCTTGGGTACCTTCTTCCCCTTCTTGCTCACCAACCACCAGCACCCCTCTGCCTCTCCAGCTCAGCTCTTCTTCTTTAAGTGCTTGCTCTGCTCAGGTCTTATATCAGTTCTTTTGTATGTTAATCGCAGAGGCACATCGATTGTCTCTCTAATGGCTCCTTGGCTGGTTCTGGAGCACGGAGAGCTTCTCAGCTTCTTACAGAAGCCACCCCTTGGGCCCTTCCCCCACTACCAAAAATCCCACCAAACCAGGACAGAAGGTCACTATAAGGTCCCCTCAGAGCCTTCTCTTCTTCAGGCTGAACAACCCCAACTCTCTCAGCCTGTCTTCATAACAGAGGCGCTCCAGCCCTCTGATCATTTTTGTTGCCATCCTCTGGACCCACACCAACAGATCCACATCCTTCTTGTGTTGGGGGCTCCAGAGCTGGACACAGGTGAGGTCTCACCAGGGCAGAGTAGAGGGGAAGAATCACCTCTTTTGATCTGCTGGCCACACTTCTTTTGATGCAGCTGGCCTTCTGGGCTGCAATTGTACATTGGTGGCTCATGTCCAGCTTTTGATCCACTGGTACCTGCAGGTCTTTTTCCACAGGGCTGCTCTCTAGCATGTCTTCCCCCAGCCTGTATTCATATCTCTGGTTCCCCTGGCCCAGGTGCAAGACCCTGCACTTGGCCTTGTTGATCTGCATGAGGTTCACTTGGGCCCACTTCTCCAGCTTGTCCAAGTCTCTCTGGATAGCATCCAGTCTCTCTGGCATATCAACTGCACCACCCAGCTCAGTGTCGTTGGCAAACTTGCTGAAGGTGCTGTCATTGCCACTGTCAATATCATTAATGAAGATATTAAACAGCACTGGTCCCAGTTTGGACCCCTGAGGGACACCACTTGTCAACGTTTTCCATCTGGACATCGAGCCATTGACCACCACCCTCTGGATGTGACCATCCAGCAAATCCTTATCCATTGAACAGTCCACCCATCAAACCCGTATCTTTTCAACTTAGAGAGAAGGATGTTGTGGGCGACCATGTCAAAGGCTTTGCAGAAGTCCAGATAGATAGGTCTTCCCCTGTCCACTGATACAGTCACTCCATTGTAGAAAGCCACTAGGTTGGTCAGGCAGGATTTGCCCCTAGTAAAGCCATGCTGGCTGTCCTGAATCACCTCCCTGTCCTCCGTATGCCTTGTCAGAGCTCCCAGGAGCATCTGTTCTGTGATCTTCCCAGGCACAGAGGTAAGGCTGAAGGGTCAGTAGTTCCCAGAGTCCTCCTTTCTACCCTTTTTTAAAATGGGCATTATGTTTCCTTTCTTCCAGTCACTGGGGACTTCCTGACTGCCATGAGTTTTCAAGTATCATGGAGAGTGGCTTGGCAACTACATCAGACAATTCCTTCAGGACTCTTGGATGCATCTTATCAGGTCCCATGGACTTGTGTATGTTCAGGTTCCAGAATGAATTTCCCAAAGTGGAAATTGGCTCTATTCCAATTCCAGTATTAACTGATATAAGAGCAACCATTTCACATTTAAATATCTAACACTAAGATCAGTTATACAAATAGATGCTAAATTGTTATGAATTTAGGCTTTTCAATTTTTTTAAAATATAAGGAAAAGAGTACATTATTTATTATTTCATGTTCCCATTTCCTTGTTTACATTTTTTACATAGCAGTAAGTAGTGTTTAATCAAAAAAATCAAGGATAAGAACATTAGAAATACCCACAGACACGCTCTGAACAACACTTAATAAAAATGCACCTTTCTGCAGAAACAAAAACAATTGTGGAAATAGCAATCTTAAGTGGAAGCAGTTACTGACCCAATCAGACAAGACCCCAACTCTAATGAAATATCACACATGATACGTACAACTGTTCTACAGTTTCCATTTTGTGTTCTTTACCAATTATTTGTGAAACATTTTTAGAAGTGTTGTGACTCCTTCTTTAGCCAATGTCTTTATCATTTGGCATAAATTTTGTTTTTATGTGTTTTTCTGCAGTAGCAACATCAACATGCTACACTATATCTGCTTTGTTACTCAGCGTCACTGATGTCAGCCCAGCATTATAGGCTGAGTTGTACACATTCTGTGAGTGTTATTTTGGACCATTGTTCTAACAAGTTTACACCTTCTTTTCTCAATATCACATATCCAGAAGATTTCAGAGTACTGTCCATTTCATTATGGAAAACCTATCTAATAAGTTTTTGTCTTACATTTTGCTCCAACGACACCACAATGCTCTATGAACTGAGCATGCCCTATGACCCCAATTCTGCAAAGGAACATGCTGAGCATTCCCAGTATGTAATTTTTTTTTTAAATAAAGCTTTCCAAGAAGAGTCTATTGGAATCCATGTGTCCATAGTAACAGTTGCTGAAGTATGGTACTTGTTCCTTCATTAGAGAGGCACTGGACTAGTTCAGCTTGCTGAATTTATCCCCTCCCATCTTGCTTTCTCACCATACAACAAAAAAACCAAAACAAACAGAACAAAACCCCCCCCACAAAAAAAAAAAGACAAAAAAAAGGGCAAAAAACTATCAATCAACTGAGTAAACCAACCAGACTGCCTGACACCTGCCGTCTCCAGGACCAAGAACAACCAAACAGTCTGCATTTGTGATTCCCATGGTAATCACTGGTCCAGAAAGGAGCAGCAAACTCTTACATGGGGTAAGAGCTAGAACAAACAGGATAAATCAGTCACTTCTGATTACGGCAGTATGCAGACACTGGTGACCACAACAGGACAGTGCAATCCAGCCTAAGGGCCAAGTGGCAGCTAAAGCTCAATCATGCACCCTCTGCAACACAACTTGTCCCACTGCCTCCCTGATGGCCAAGCAGAAGCAATACTAGCAAAGGGTTCCACAGAACAGCTCCTGAGCCAGCATCTCAGACAGCTTCATCTTACTTCATATTTGGATAGCACAAAGACTTCCATAATGAAGTTCCTGCATCCTTCAGAAAGCAGTTCCTTTGTACTGACTACAAAACTATCCAAGAATTTCCACCAGCTGCCTTCCCATTGTCTTAGTACAAACAAAACCTGTAATTAACCAATATCATTAATTCAGTGCTTAACCCTTATACTTTTTTCACAGGCCTCTTCATGTTTTTAGCAAAAAGGGAAAATATATGTAACCCTGCGTCAGAGCATCAACATGTTGATTCTAAGTGACTGTCTTCTTAGCTGGTGGAAAATATGACACACAGTAATTCAAGATTACCGGAGAATACTTTGTAACTGCAGAAAAACATAAAAATAACTACTACTGCAGAAGATCCAATGTTAATAACTTTGCCAGGCTTTACCCTTTTCAGTTAATATCTTCTGCTCTGTGTGTTTAGCCCAGAATTCAGTATCACTATTAACAACTCAATCAGAAAACAAGGAAACAATTCTCCTCCCAAACTAGAGAACCACTTGTATGTGTTTCTCTAGCAGCTCTAGTAAAATTAATCTCTCACTAGAAGATAGCTTTGCTATTCTAAAACAAAACAAAGGTAATTAAATTTTAAAATCAATACATTTGCAAAACAGCAAAATTTCTAAGTCATTCTTTTGTGTGTCTCATGCGCTTTGCATGATGACTAGCTTGTGCAGGCACTGCACAAATTCATAGGTAATTCAGCATGCACAAGCCCTGGGGAAAAAACAAAGTAATATGTCCTAAGGAGCAGTTGGCCTCTTCTGCTCTGAACAGGTGGGGCAGGCACTATGATGAAGATTTTCCTTTATCTTTCTTAACAAAATGTTTTACAGCTTATTTCCAATACTTGTTTAAATCCTCCCACTGTTCTGGCAGTTACTGTTCCTACCCCTGTTTTCAGTAATCTTTGAAATCCTGAAAAGCTGAATTGACAGAAAAATCTTATTTTCTAATGGTACGTAGTTTGAATAAACTAGTTACTGAACTAATACCAGGAGTAATGAAACATTAGAATTTTAAGACTTCCCTAATGTGCTCACTTCACAAACAAATTTGACAACTTGAGGGCTAAGAAACCCTATGAAAATACCATGGCTCAAAAAAATTCAAACAGCTCAGCTGACCTGCAGCTGATATAAAACTGCAGTGGTTCACCAACTACACAAATAGTTGTACACAAGAATACAGCCTGCAGTGCAAAAGAGGAGAAGAAATTATGTAAATTTTGGGAGAAAAACCTGGAAATTAAGTATGAGTTGGAGTAAGACAAATATTAAACAGAAACCTGAAAGAGGTCAAGAAAAACCACAGGAGAACTGTCTTAAAAACATCTTGTATTTCCTATCTATCTAAAGAAACATTAATTCATTTAATCAGAACCACATCAAAACATCACAGCTGTTGACAGCCAAAAGATTCTTCCATCTCAGTGGAAAAGTTTGGTTTTTCAGGAATAGAGAATGATGAGAGTTATAACAGGAAGATGAGAGAAAAAGAATATACTAAGGTCACAGTACCCTATTATATTTTCCACATTGCATACTGTTTCTTTCTATGTTAAGTAGTTACATGGGAATAAACAAAGTAACCAAATTAAATTTGTATGTAGAAAGCAGATATGGAATTGGACAAGAAAGAACAACTGAGCAAGCGTTTATATTTTTAAGTTACAAAACAACAGTAAAAGAGAAAAAAAAAGCTGAAGTTAAACAGTGCTAAATATAAATTCTCTTACCCCATGCTGTCTTGTCATTATATTCACATATTGGCTACCACTACAAATTTTAGACAAATTGGGAAAGACACAATCTTTCTTGCAGCACTGATAGCTTCTGTATTGCACTGCGAATTACAGCACCACAGAACCAAGGACAGAAAGTGTAATTTTAGGCAGTCATACAAAAACTTTAAAAAAATTTTGGAATTATATTTATATACTCCTATCTGATTAATTTTCTCTAAAGAAAAGAAAAGAAATTTAAAAAGGCAAATAAGAACAATTATTAACAAGATATTTCAATACATCATAGAACAAATGCTTTTTTGGCACAATTCAACAGGAATCAAAATCCATGCAGTTCAGATAAATCATTGCCCAAAAATCTTTATAAGTCTCAGTGTGCAAATGAATTATTTTCCCCTTTTGCTTCAGGTTATACTGACAAGAACTGATGTTGATTCCACTGCAGCTACCATAATAAATCACTGGATGCAAGTAGGCTGCAGCTACAGTGTAGGTGAGAAGGAACTGCAAACCACTTAAGAGAATTAACAGTTCAATTGAGCAATGTTACATTTCACATACATCCACTGAAGGAAGAATGGAGTAACTCAGCAGGTTTACCATTGGTATCAAACGAAGCACTATCCTTGATTTTATTATTTTTAAGACAAGTACCACCAAATACACACAATGACAGTTATCCTGTCTTATATAAGATACTAAATGAGCTTTTATATTGCAATCAAACTGCTAAAAATAAAAACATTTTACCCTGTTTCACCGTGAGAGTTTTAGCACATTTGAATAGCTGAAAGTAACGCAAGTCAATCATACCTTTAGCCACAGCTTCTTTATACTTTTCTTTGGCAGAATTTACTTCTTTTATTAGTTGTCTATAGCTAGATTTTAGTTTCTCTAGTTCTGTCTTTGTGACCTTTAAGAAAACAGAAATATAAAAAGTATTAAAAATACTTATCCTCAACATATAAAGAAACTTCATAGCATTAGTTAAAGAGAATTAACAGGATTTAGTTTCCAAAATAAGGATTTTACTACCTCCCATTGGCTTGAGATAATCTTATAAGGGTACTGCAAAGTGTAACAAAATGAAAATAAATAAATGTATGGAACAAAATAGAAGGCCTGAAAAAGAGATCCCCATCCACATCAGCGTAATGAAAAATATGTTTAGGAAATCCACCTTATCATAAACACCATTCCATCTCAATGACAAGGGAAAAAAAAAAATCACCAAAGAGATGCTTATTTAACCATACTAAATGAAAAACTTCTATGCATACGATGGAATTACTTTAGAAGCTTAAAAAAAAAACAATTCATACATCACAGTCCATACAACTGGCTTAGAAACAGCAACTGTGCATGAACCAATCTGTTGCAAGACTTAAATCCCTGAAAACAAGTAACGAAATAAAAAACACAACAAAAAACCCAAACACACCACAAAAACCAAAACTACAGTGGAACAGAGCACTGCAGAATCCTTTTGCCGTGGAAACATCTCCACTGAACATTACATTTTTGGTCAAAAAAGTAAAGTTTTCTCTTCTATCCCCAATTTTCATTCACTGTGTGACAAAATCAGTACACTGCTGATAAATCATAAACTTGACAAGAAAAGCTAATAACAAAGCAGCTAGTACAATACCAAAAAGGTGGCATATATAGTAAAGGACAGTAAAAACTAACAAAAAGAAAAATATGTTTGCAACAGGAAATTGTCTACGAGGAACTTAATCTAACGGAAGTGCTCCCCTCACTGGAAGTGCAGAAAAGGAAGTTCATCCTACAGAAAAACTAGGGCCAACTGTGCACAGACTTAATTTAAAGGCAGGAACTTTTCTCCACATCAATCCCATGTTCTCATTTCATATTTCTACACACTGTAAATTGCACTCACAACTGTTTTTATTAAGGACTAACAGAGGTGGTACTGAAAAAATACACTTTATAACAAACATATAAAGATACTTCAGAAAATTGAGAAAAAGATGAAATTAGGAAGTAGTGAACACAATTAAAGACATAAATAACATGGAAATGCTGTCTCTTACAGAAAACTGAAAAATAAAAGGTGGGCCACTAGTTTTAAGAAACCTTTGTAATAACTGCAAGATAGATGTTACTGACCCCTAAACTGTGTTCTTCCAACAAACAAAAACAAAACCAGAAGCACCTCTGTCCCAAAATAACACATAAGGGACTAAGATGGTCAAGGATTATACAAAAAAATTGTGCCCACCTAACTAGCAAAACACTCTAGTTTTTTTCCTCCAATCTGATAAAGAAATTAAAAATATCCAATATCTTAATGGCAATTGGAATAAATCTACAAGATACGAGTTTTACTATATTTCTGTAAAAGGTAGTTTTACTATAAAAGTTTTACTGTATTTGTGTTATTTCACTGTCCTTAACAATTTTATCAAAAAGATTCCTCTTGACAGAGATGTCTAGAATAAGAAAAGATGAGAAAGGTCCATTTCATCTAAAGTAAAACACATTTTTGGGACAACATATCCTGAAGATTATGAACTGCACAGATGCTGATCTTCACAAGGGAAGACCCTAGCATCTTCCTGGTAAATAGTAAGTATTTTGCTTCTGTGTGTAACAATAGCAGAAATAATACTAGAGATCATGAGAAGTATTTCAAATTTCTGGGAACCATTCTGTAAGTGCTCCAGTGACACAAAAACTTTGAACACAATGTCAGCCAACAATGAAAGCACATATCTTATCTAGTCAGAATGGTATTCAAATGGTTCTTAGGAAAATCAGGAGGGCGAAAAAAAATAGAGAAAAAAACCAAAAAAAACCCCACAACAACAACAATGCAATTATTCATTCAGTATGCAAAACATTTGCATGGCCATGCAGCCCAGAACTCAATAAAATTAATATGGTTTGAAAATTATTATTTGGGGAGTGCTAAATGTGCACTATATTTTGTTAGAAAAGCCTTATTTTAAAATTTTTTTAGAGATTTTATTAAGCTAACTAACAGAAAAACACCATGTTTTGCTCAGTCATTTTTTATAGAAAGCCTGAACTTCCAGCAGTTGTTTCATCTAGCCTGCATTTCTCTCTCACGTCCGTCTCCGTCTCCCTCTCTCACGTCTCCCACGTCTCCTTCACATCTCTCTCACATCTCTCTCCCACGTCTCCTTCACATCTCTCTCACATCTCTCTCTCACGTCTCCTTCACATCTCTCTCACATCTCACTCTCACGTCTCCTTCACATCTCTCTCACATCTCACGCCCACGTCTCCTTCGCTCTCTCTCACATCTCACTCTCTCGTCTCCTTCACTCCCTCGTCCCTCCCTCCCCGTCTCCCTCCCGTCTCTCTCGTCTCTCTCGCCTCTGTCCCTCTCCCTCTCGCGTCTCACCTCCCTCCGCCTCTCCCCGCCTCTCTCCCGTGTCTCTCCCCCTCGTCTCTCCCGTGTCTCCCCATCTCCCTCTCTTGTCCCTCCCCCTCACACGCCTCTCTCCCTCATGTCTCTTTATTTCTTTTTCCATTTCTCCAATTCTCTATCCAACATCTGTTCTTTCTCAAGTATGCTACCATTTTTTTACTCTTCTTCAATCCTCACTATTTCCAGATGCAACAATCCAAAAGTGGCTGTGAGCAATTACTTGGCTTAGAGGTTTCATAAGGTAAGACAGCCTACTGACCATACATCAAAAGGAATTACTCTCCATAGTCAACACCTGGGAAAGATGTCAAGATCCCAGCACATTATGGAAGTAGTCCTATTAGAGTCAACATATTCAGCTTAATATATGTTTAGTACTAGTTTAAAGTTCTCACAACTGGCCCAAGAATCTTTTACTCATTATATTTTTACTGTACTACTCAGATGTTACATTTTAATTCTACTACTCCAAATCTCAAATTCTCTCCTGGAAAACACAAGAAACAGTGCTGTTTCTTCTCACAGTAGACCTTTCAGACCATCAATCTGAGTTTTGACATTTGCAGTTTGATTTCCCCCAGAGTATCTGAATGAAACTCTGATTTATGTCAGCTTCACTGTGATACAGTGCTCTTTCAACATAAGCAGAACAACTGACATGTATTAGAAGAGGCCCTGAAGAGCTCTATCTACAGCCTTAATGTTTGGTTTACACTAGATTTATATTTTAGAATAGGGACTAGAATCCTGTCCCCACCCAGAACAGTCTGGACTGTCAAAAGCATTCATTAACAACAGTTTTCAGTTGCCCTGGTTCCAGGGATGTCTATAGTGAAACAGGAACAGGAAACTAGATGGAATAGACAAGCTTTGCACAAATTCATCCTGTACTGGAACAAAAGCATTTCCAATGCTATCTGTCCAAATCAATTCATACAGAAACAAGTTTTCCATCTCTGTCTGGGAAGCTAGCAGGGGAGAGAAAATGTGAAAGAAATTACTAGAATTTAAACTATGCATTCTACATACCACGAATCACAACTTTTACACAAATTCAGAAGAACTTAAAAAATTCACTCTCAACATACTACTTTTTAAACATACAAAACTTTAATAAATTTATATTTATATAAAAAATTATATAAATTACTAAAATACCTTGTACATTTCTGCTTCAATTTGTTGATGAACACCTATGTAACTCTTCTTAACTTGCTGCTTATCTTTGATCATCATTGTAAGCCTATGCAAAGGCCCAGAATTAAGATCCTCTGCGTGTGTCTTCATTATTTTGCTCAGCTGTTCTGTTTGCTGTACCACGAGCAACCAAGACTATTAAAATAAGAGTCAGAACAGAAAAGCACTTACTTATTCTGGCTTAAAAATAACCAAACGATGAACTGTGGGAAAAGATGCATCACTTTTTAATAAAATTCAGTAAAAAAATAATTTAAAACTTACCCAAATCCACCTAAAATCTTCTAAAATTATATTCTTCCTGCTGCAGCAAAATGATGCCTCAAACTTACTCATAAAATAATAGAAAAGCAACAGAGATAAATACACAATCTTGTAAGGTCACACTTCAGCACTGCCCTGGTACTTCTGAAGACCAATGACAGTTTTGCAGGCTTTTTTGGAATATATGGCTGACAAGCATGCTCCCATGTTCTTTGTTTTTCCATTTCCCAGTCACAGTTGTTCTGTTCAAGCTGACTTCTCTGACCTTGTCCAAATACCTCACAGTAGTATGCATTTGAGTGGTTATTGTTGAAGAGGATATCATTTGTCAGCTGCTTCATATAACTGACAGCATCAGAGTCAGGCCACCAGTATCAAAATACAAGATGCTAACAGGTGAAGAGACACAAATGGTCACTTGTCTGTCCGTGCAACCCAACATCTTTCCGTATCCTTACTTTAATGATGTCCTTGGCCATTCTAACAGCCAGCTTTTGGGACTACTTAAAGTGCTGGGGCTTTGAATTTTGATTAAGAACTGTAAAGTAAACAGAGAGATGTCCAAGGCACCACAGACACAAACACAAAATTAAAGTTCAGTTTAAATAAAAGCATCTGTTATCTGAAAGATCCTTGACACACTTTACAGTATTGGATTCCTTAGAGATAACTCCGATACTGAACACTATGCTATATTTAAAACTTCAGAATGGCTACATGTCATACAATGATCAAGTTTTGAAGGCAGCTAGTAGGCTAGTTTTACTAGCATTTATCTTACTCTTACTAAATACAGAAATCCACCTTAGATTGTCAAAACTTAGAATATTAATTTGCTTGGTAGCTTTGGGGTTTCCTTACATATCATATATAAACATACAGTATTTCCATCTCTACATGACAACGCTGCAACACAAACTGGATTCTAGAAAAATAAACAAAAGATAGGCAACTCCTGTAGACATTAAGCCATCTTTAACATTTCCTTTAGCTTGTCAACAGACAGGCACAGAGCTATGTCAGACTGCTTAAAGTGTGGTGTAGTAAAAGAACCATGGAATCGTTCAAGTCCAACCAGCGCTGCCAAGTCCACCATTAATTAACCATGTCCCTAAGCACCATGTCTTTTAAATACCTGCAGGGAGGGTGACTCAACCACCTCCCTGGGCAGCCTGTTCCAGTGCCTGACAACTCTTTCAGTGAAAATAATTTTCCTAGTACCCAATCAAAACCTCCCCCAGTGCAACTTGAGGCCAGTTTCCTCTCATCCTTGTTATCTGGGAGAAGAGATTGACATCCACCTCATTACAACCTCCTTTCAGGTCTCCTGAGGTCTCCCCTCAGCCTCATTTTGTTCAGGCTAAACAACCCCAGTTCCCTCAGCCATTCCCTCAGCCAGTCCTCCAAGTCCAGAGACTTGTTCTCCAGACCCTTCACCAGCTTTGTTGCCCTTCTTTGGACACACTGTGAGGGACCATCCATCAGGATATGCACTTGTGCCATTGTAACCCCTCAAACAAAGTCTCATTTGCATCCCAAAAGGCCTTCCTGAGAGGATGGAGAAAACAATTATGGTTTGCATATGGCCTACAGCCCGCATGTGCAACAACCGAGGTAACAACGCTCTGGGGTGGACAGGGCAGAGGTCCACTCCACCTGCTCAGTCTTATGACTCAATCGTGCTTACTCATCCTTGCAAAACAAGGAAACTAAGCCTATAAAACAGGCGGCTGCGAGGGTGGGCTTCTGTGATCTAAATAATAAGCCTTTTTGGTTGTGTAGCCTGGATAATAATTCAAGTATCACTATTCCTTCTGTAGTTTTAATTGAACCTAATATTCAAATACAGACCTTGAGTGTCATTTCACCTTTATCTAATAAGGAGTATCTGACAGTCGAACATGTCCTCAGACCATGACATTGAATCACTCTCCCTGGAAGGGCCAGGTGTGAGACTAAGGTTTGATCCAGCTGCACTTAAGCTCCTCTTTGAGATGGAGTTTAGAAAGCATACCCAGGTCATGACACACACGAGGTCACGGCCCAAGCTTCCTGGATATGGTTGAAAACTGTTTGACCTCTCCATTACAGACACTTCCCAAGTGACAGCAAAAGCCATACTGGAAAGCTGCACAGCTTAAAAAAAAATCACTAAACATCTGTCTGAAAGAAGTGGGTCTTGTGGTTATAGCATAGTTTGTAAGAGTGCTCTCAGAGGTGAAAATTATGCCAGTTCTCAGTTTTCTTTAAGGTTAATTTATTATTGATGAGACAAGTATACTGTTTCAATCAACCCTGACAATCACACCAAAAACTTTTCAACAGAACAAGTACTCCAAAGAAATACTTAGCTTAGAATTCACCAAATGAACCTAAATAAGTTAAAAACATAGCAAAAACTTCCCTTTCCACTTAAAAAAATAATTTGCACATTTTCCTGTTCTTTACATCCCTCTTCCCATTCTGAGAAACCATAGGCTAAAGAGGATTCTGTGTGTTGTATTACTATATTTTATTATCATAAATTAGGAAAACCTAAAGTGAAAAGGTTTACTTGAGGAAAGGCTTCAAAAATTGAGATTTATACGGGACAGAAAAGCAGCTGGGTGGGGATAGCAGAAAAGGTAGAGCATTTTCTTTCACTGAAAATAACCACAATCCCTCAAAAGCAATAAACTGTAACATTGTTTGGTTTCACAGTATTTTTTAGACATATCAGCACACAAAAGAGCTGCTGGGAAGCACATAAAACTACTGGTTTCCTAGCATTAGCAGCTGCTACCACTATGCCTTTCAGCAACTTAGCTGCCTCTCCATGAAAAAAGCATAGGACAGATTTTCCCAAACACGGTTTATCTTGAAATGCTCACTCTTGCTTCACACTTAACAACACAACAAAAAAAGCGCCATAAAAGATTAGACAGCCTGGTATTTGGTTTTGATGCCATGTGATATGAAAAATCTAATATACAGGTATTTTAAATCCTAGGAGATGGAAGATACTAGATTTGTTCTTCATAATATTTTGGTCATACTTTGATTCTGTAAAATGACAGAAAGAGAGGAAAAGTATCCTGAAACAGTAAATTAGAATGATGTGAGTATAGTAATCAAACAGTAATGCAGACGTTTTACCTGCCAAAACCAAGATGAAAATGTGTCACCACACAACTTTAAAATGCGCAGTAACAGTGAAATTTCAAGGCAAGCCCATACAAAAGATCTGTCAATAGCATGTGAGTATTTTTGCTTTATATAAAGATGTAGAGATCAGGGATGGGACTTGAGAGGAAAATGGCAACTCCTTAAGAAGGAAAAAAAAAAAAGGAACAAAAATAATCCTGACGGAAGAAATTCAGTGTCTATGTCCAAAGCAAGATTTTAAAATGTAACACTTCCCTCTCTCCAACCCAAAAAAAACATGGCTTAAGTCAGATCCTCAGCTTTTTTAAATTTATTTGCTCACAGGAAGTGCCCACATGACTGACATGAACCAGCCTGAACTGAGTTTGCTACCTTAAGGGTTGCTTACACCTGATAATGCTATATATTATGATGCCAATGCTCCTTTACTTTTCTAGTCCTAATCTGGTCTGTTTCATTGCCTGAAAGAATTGCAAGACAGTTTAGTTAGTTTATAAGAGCAATTCTAGTGGGGAAAGAATTATGAGCTTTATCACCAATAATTCTACACAAAATTTTGGGATCCAACAGGAGAAAACTTGAAGGAAATACCTGATTTCTGCCAGACTTAGGCTAGTGACAATGCTTTAACATTTATTTACCAAAGTCATCGCAACTTAAATAGCAAAATCTATAACAATCTGTGTATAAGAAACATAATAAGGTGAAAAACATTTCAAATACACCACCAAAACAAACGGTTGAACAAAAATGCATCATGCCAATTTACAAGTAAAAAATTATTGCAGGGGAGGGAAGCAACAACAGAATTTATTACAGATAAATACTGTGCAGTACTACTTTTGGGGCCACTGAAGCAGGATAGTTATAACAGCACAGCTTTCAAGTCACACACATCACCATTTTATCTAGTAAAAAACAGATGTAAAAACTAGTATAGAA
The DNA here is from genome assembly GCA_020745705.1 of Hemiprocne comata. NCBI lineage: Eukaryota > Metazoa > Chordata > Aves > Apodiformes > Apodidae > Hemiprocne > Hemiprocne comata. The sequence continues at coordinate 47,342,971 of CM036616.1, forward strand.
ACTGTACAAGGAGCAGTCACATTCCTATTGCTATGCGATAGCTAGTATTCATGCAGCCACCCCTTAGCCCACTACACAAAAACGGCTTTGTCTAAAATTTAATGTGACCCTAAAAGGGTGTTTTCCTACAGAGACGAGGTCAGGATTCATGCCAGACTGAAAGGATTGTGTAAACACCACAACAGCAGAAGGGCAAAGAATTTAATAAGCCATTAAAACAGAATAGATTTTTCTAGACAAGAAAGAATTTAAGTCAGAAGTGAAACTTAGAAACAGGTGAAACAGGCAAGTTTGCTTCACCAGTACCTTTACTGAATTTGCTCTAAACCTGAAGATCAGTAATTTGGGGAAAGGACAGTCTTACCTTTATAAAAAGTCAAGACAGTTATTTTAAATTGAATACAAAATAACTTCATAATTATGAGAAACATCCTGAATTAATGTTTTGTTTTTACAACACACTTTGTGGTGTGAATAACAGCTGGAATTACAGGCTTTGCCTGGGTTTCCTGGCATGTTTTTTCTATTTCTGTCATAAATTCTGTATAACATAAACAATAGTTCCTATTTAACCGCCTTGAAAGAAAAATTACTATGGCATACTCTACTTCCAAAACACTGAACAAAGTAGCAGGCTCAACTCAGGAACCTAAAATACTGAATTTCAGAATTCAGGATTGATTCTAGTTCAGCTATTATTTCCAAAGCAAGACTGGAGCTCCACTCGGGCATATCACACTGAGGAACTAGAAGATTTTGGCAGCATTAACTCTCAAGACCCTGAATGAACAGGGATACAACTCAAACTAAAATATAAATCCAGCACTGTTATTTCCAAGGACATTCCAGTTTCAAAATACTTGTCTTCTTACCTTGGACACATTGCTGATATAATCCACTTGGCAAGTGCTCTCTTTATCTACTTGATTACAAAGATTCTGTAAAGTGGAGGCATACTCTTTATCACTTTTAACTCGCATGACCATAAATTTCTTCACCGTTTCCAGCAGTCGTAGTTCCCAGTCTTGTAGTTTTAATAAAGCATCATGAGAATACTTCAGATCACCTCCAAACCCCATCTTTTAAGGCACTCTATACCGCTCAGGGGAAAATACAGGCTCTTCACCACATCTGAAAGCAGAAAAAGATTCATGACACACATATCAAAAGAACAACTTTTAGTGTGACAAAGAGCGACTATTTGATGTCAACCCTGAAATAACTTAATCATAAGATTAACCACATACATAAATCTCCTTAAAATAAACTGAAATGAGGGTCAGAGCAGTGTTTCAAATGCCATCTATCACTGGAAGAGATTTCAGTCCCAGAACTGTCCAGTTTCCACCAGCAAAATGTACCTCCCTAATTTAATGTGGAGTTACAAGGAAATGCATAAAAGCATCTAAGACAGATACTAAAGACCAATCTATATATTTAATCAAATAAGTATAGCCAACAGTATCTCCACACAAGAACTGCCAACTACACTGTTCCACACCTGGTGATTTAAAACAGTTTTTCTGGTGTTTACTGTCCTAAAAGCACAGAAAAATCCAAACAAGACATTAACTCTCAGGCTCTACATCTGTGAGAAATGGGTAACTACTTAGAAGCTACTTTGCTCCTAAACACTGTTTTAGCAGGCCATTCAACTTGCTAATTCAACATCTCAAAAATCAGGAAATATACCAAAACAGATTCCACATGCAACCATCCAGTACTTCCCTGAAACACACAACAGGGCAGAGTCCTTAAGTTCAGGCATTCCAGTCTTACTGCACCAAATGGACATCATTTGATGAACACATAAGAAATGTTGCCTTATGAAATCCTGTAACAAAACTGCAGGTCAAAGACACGTTTGAGCTAGCTCCAAAACACCTGCATCTGATACTGATAAAAATTCAGCCACATCATGAAAGACCTGAACCCACACATATGAGTAATTTGCACAGACTTGCTCAGATTTTGTAATGTGGGCTGAATCCTCTTTCCTGTGTATACACCAAAAACCTGTTGCTGTATCAATCCAGCTTCAAACTAGGTACGACAAACTTACATAAACTGTAATTACAGCTCTGGACTGCAGTGCAGGCACAGCCTGTATACTGCTTATTCACTAATTCCTGCAGTCCAGCAAAGTTTTAGGTCTTTTGAACACAGAAGTATCAATCTCTTCAAAGGCTTTAAATTGCCACTTAAATTAAAGGAGTGTTTTAGAAACACTAATAGATTCGTAACTTCTTGACAGCCCATGGGGTGAAGAAAGACTAAAAATCTTATTTTAAACCAAGAACTGAGACACAAAAACTAATGTCAACATTGTACCACCTAATACTGGTATTTACAAGGCTTAAAGACAGACTTTTCAGAGTGCCTAGCATTTTTAGCATATTAAATATCCAGAAAAAAAAAGTTCTTGACTTTGGTTGCAACAAAATTTCAGAAGATTTTGCAAATCAGAACCTAGAGCAATCTCCAGGGTTGCCTGACACCCAAGACCATTCACGTCTTTCTGCAGTTCCCTGCATCCATTAAGTCTTCCACTAAGTCACAGAAATAAGCCTCATCCACTACCTGTTTATTCTCAGAACACAAAACCCACTACATAATGAAAGAAACAAAGATCCTATAAAGAAAGTAAGAATAGTGCTGTGTTACTATGCATCTGCACACAAAGACAAGTCAAGGTTGCATGAGTATCCTTTAATCAATCTCAAGCTTTTCTATGCTCTTTAATTTGAAGCTGTATATTTCAGTAAGAATTCTTGCTGATGGTTAGAAGCTCAGTCTTAAAGACCAACAGTAAATAATTCACACTGGCTGTGTGAATCCATAGGATGGACTATGATGCTACTATTAGTTGTACTAATTATATTATTTTCACAGTTAAACCACTAATATTTTTGTAATGCAAGTGAAAGAAAAAACTTAAAAGCAACTATTTGTTTTATTAACATTGGTGGAGCTGCACTTGTGATTTTTTGACACCCTTTAGACCTATACCCACTCTTGTGACGAAGCTCACTTTTTTCCTAGCACACTTTAGCACATTACTTAAATATCCTAGCACACTAGCTACAAGAAAAGCTAGTATCTTTCTTTTCTTACACTCCAGATTCAGATGAGATGGGAACTGAATCTCAGGGGGAAGTCTGGCCTTCTGCTATGAGAAAAGGCTTGCTTGCCTGCTTCTACTCTAACCTGTCTTTTACTGAGAAGCAGGAAGGCAAGGGAGGGAGAAAATATTCTCAGCATAATATATTTGAGTCTGCTTCTACTGACTCACTGTGGAGTCAGAACATCACAAAAATCAATAGAAGAGAAGATCCAACAACATCTCACTCCAGCCTGATAAACCTCGCGATTACACTATTCAATGTCTGGGTATATAGACAAAAATTGTACACCTCCTGGACTCTGGGCTTTGTTTTAAACTATACCATTCAGTGTGACAGAAGCAGTACAGAAAAATTCATTTTGCAAAAGTGATAAAGTTCTGAGTTGGTCAGACTAGCAAGCATAAAATCTCAAAGCTGATGACTGTCAACTGGGTAAACCAGGCTCTGTATGCCTTCCTTGTAAATTATGAAAATGTTTGATCAAGATATTCAGCACAACTCAAATGCTCCAATATTGTGGAGGTAAAGAAGCGGTGAAAAAGTACCCACGATAAAAGCCACTTAACTGTCAACAAGCTAAAACCCAACACTTTTAATTAAAACTTCTTTTTTTTTAGGACTTGTTAATACTGTTAAACAACTGAAAACAGTACAGATCACACAATCACTTACTTGAAGTCAAAACTGTAAGAATTACCAAACACATTGATACCTTCTATGCAATCTGTATTTCAAATGCTCAAAAGTACAAGCACATTTCAAAAAGCCAGCTGAATACTGAGGCAATATCTGGCACCAGTAACACAAACAGGTATTTTTTCCAAGTTTGGTATGCCCCTGCTTAGTATGCACAGATGAGCTGACAGCTACTCTACAGGGTCAGACCAAATGACTATTTCAGTTGGAAGGGTCCTACAACGATCACCTGGGCCCCAGGATCCATTTAGATCAGCACGTTGTCTCCAACCATGGCACCAGGAGATGCTGTTTTAACAGGGAATATGTTGTGCTATTTGTGGTGTGATCCTCCCTGTGCTTCCCCATGTTCACAGACATTGGGTTACATAAGAAATACTAACAATCGCATTTTTTGGCTTTGCCACACAACATTAGAAGGTTCACACTTAACATGTAAGACAAAGACAGATTCCCACAAATTTTGCAGCCACAGACTACTGGCAAAATTGAGTAGTGCAACAAAATCTGAACCTAGAAAAGATTTACTGGGGAACCAGTAGGAGATAGAGGGACTTTGAGACACAAACATACTTTCTACTCCCATGGTGAACAGATGAAAATACTTTGTGAGAGATATTCTGGGGGAAAAAAAAATTCTCAAAAAAACATGGCAGAATATTTTATCTTATAGGAAAAAAACAGAGATGGCACCATGTTTTAAAGTAGCTAGATGGAGCATTGATGATAATGAACACTTTATATGTTAAATTCATACAGAAAAGAACTCCTTCTGGAATTGCATACTCTTACTGTGAAGAGACCTTTTCCATTTCTGGCAGATACCCATGAGGCTTATCTCTTTTTCCAAACATGAACAGTGCTTGCACAATTTGACACACCAATGTAGTCTCAAACTGAACTGTAGCAAGTTTAGTAAAAGCAAAAAAATTCCAGTGGCATCAAAAAGGACAAATTAGTTCCAGTTACTTTATTTTTTTATTTTGAAATGTGAGATATATATAATAGAATCAAAGAATGGTTTGGAAGGGACCCTGAAGATCATCTAGTTCCAAAACCCTGCATGGACAGGGACGCCTCTCACTAGACCAGATTTTCAAATGCATTTTGCATCCACTAGAAAAAAACTGATATGCAAATTAGCTAATCAACATTTCATAAGCTTTAACAGTTAAAATATGTCTTAGAAAGTAAGAATTAGTTTCTTTCTAGAGTCACTCTGAAAACACCAAACTAATCGCTGTCAGAAAGGAAACATTCAATGTACGTATAGTATACTGTGAATGAGCAACCAGACCTTTAACAGTCCTAAATTTAAGCAGTTACCAAAGACATTTTGTGACTTGCCTCAACCACCACCACAGCAGGGCAGTCAGATGCCAAATGAAGCAACATTAAACTTCGCCACTATGACAGTGGGAAACTTTAATGACTGTCACATAATCCTTCAATAACACTTCCCTCAGCAAATAAAGTCATTCTAGTTATTAGTAGTCCTGGATTTCAGCAACAACTCTGGAGGAACTAGTTTTCATAGCAAATCTACACTTAATAGAAAGACTGCAGTCTGTCTCTGACACATGAGAATGGCCATGCCATGTTAGATCAAAGGTCTTGTGCATCTGACAATGATCAAAATCAAATGAGTGAGGAAGAACAGGGCACGTATATAGCAGTACTTTCCCAGGATGCTCTCCTACCCTTACAACAACCAGTGCCTTCTGTTATACATTTCCATTAAATATATCCACAACTGTGCTAATCATAAAATAATGATGGATCAACATGAATCACTTGGAACTTATGTATTCATAATATCAATGACAAGGTAAGCAACTGATCAACAACAAATCGGAAGCACACCTGGCCCCCAGTCAAATCTGGAACAGGAAAGAACAGCACACATCTGGCCCCTTCAGAAAGAGCATTGCACTCACTCTTGATCTGCAGTGAACTTCCTTGTTCCTAAATCTGCATGGGCTCCAAATCACTTAGCATGGCTTATATTTTGCAGATCCTTTCTAGAAACATTAAGAATACTGCAAAATCAGAAAAGGAACAGGACTTGGATTCAGGAGACAAACCCTCAAATTTGTTAGACAGTTTGTTAGACAAAGTCCATCTCAGTTTCTGAATGTGACCCTTATAGTATTTATTTTTCATTAAAACAAATAATTCTTAGTCCTGCATCCACACCTTAAATAAAAAAGTAGACTGTTAAACAACTGACATTTCTGTTAGTGTAGGATCTACTCCTCTAATGTACAAAACCATGAAAGATAGAACACATGCTTTACCTACCATTTGTTTATACTAACCACATGAACTAGGTGAACTAATGCTTCAGTAGAGCTACTGCCATCCATAAACATCCAAAGTGATAATCTAAAGCTAGCCTGATCATTTCAAAACTGGTCTGAAATATTAGTCCACTCAAGGCAAAACAGACAGCTTATTTTCAGGAAGGCTTTTCTGCAAAACATAGATCACATACCTTAAAAAGTTTTCCGCAAGAAACAATCCTTAGTACACTTTACTATGTCAGCAGCTACTTCTTCTGATTTTCACTTTCTGAAATACACTTTTATTTTCTGAGGACTCTGTGAAAGAAAAACACATGAAACTTGTTTCTTATTTGAGCACTTAAAAACACATTATAAAATTTAAACTACAGTAAATTGCTTTGCATTTTCAGATTATCAGAAGATAGTTGTCTTTCAAAAAGAAGCAGAGTTTATGAAAATCGAAACAGCATACTTCTCAAATGACTGCAAGTAGTAGTATCAAAATGGAAGTCCATAACTAAGGAAAAGGAAAGCATTTAAGACCAAAATTTGTTGTATGAAAGACAAAATTTGTAGCAGTATTTTCACTAGACTGTAAGAAAACAAGTGGAAAGATGAGAAAGAGACCAACCAAGACACAGAAATTTCTTATATGGCTCTAATTACTCAAAAATCTAGAAAAGCAGGAGGTCAAAAAGTTAAGACAATTGCAGCACTAAAATATCAAGCTGTAACTCTGAACTGCAATATAAGTGAAGCAAATTGCAACAGAAGGCAGAATCTTTGAGGTTCTATATTAAGAAAAAAGTATCTAAAGTATATAAAATATACTCTGTATATAATTTAGAAGTGCAAGGTATCTTGCATAAGCTACATCTGGATCAATGTTAAGTGTTCACTCACAATCTCATACCAGAATGTCTCATTTAAAGTTAAACCCTTAGAGGAAACAAAGATACATTAAACAAAATTGAGAGACAGACACAGTGTTTAGGCAAACGAAAAGAGAATAATTTTGCACATTTCCATTATTTAAAACAAAGCACTAATCATGGACACATTTATAAAATCCTACAAAGGGAGGCATAGTTTTAGTTCATATTCAAGCAAATGTTATGTAGTATTCCTTTCTGGTTACTTAGTTACATTCTAGAAGTGCTGCCTAATATAAATTTTAAAAGTTCATTTTCCTATTTTTGGTCACAGAGAGACTAAGTGACGCTTACATTCAGTCACTGCAAAGAGAAAAAAGCCATGGAAGTAGACACAAAAGGATTAAAAAAAACCAAAACACCACAGCAGGCTAGAAGCATTACAAAATTCACTACATTTTTAATAATAGATACAAAAATACTTGTTGCAAAGTTGCAAAGCTCAAGAAAAAGTCTTCACCTGCAAAAACTTATAAGCAAGAGCAAAACTATAGTAAATTTGGCTCCAGTCCTCCCACCACAAATACAAACCAGTTGGAAACACCAGAATACCATTGGACAGGAGCACTATTTTAAAACCCCTTCCTGGTTTACATGGGACTCAAGAAAGTAAAACATATGCTACTACCAGCACCTGGGCACATTGAGATTTCAAGCAGATGTTAATATTAAATGAAACAACAGATTGGAGCCACTTAGACACAAACAAGCTGTACCTTCTGCTCTCTTCACACAGACAAAAAGCACTTTTTTTTTTTAAGGAACTACTCTATCACCTATGCTAGAATTAAGAATTTTCTTTGTCAACATAAAAATAAAATACAAACCAAACCCTCTTCAGAATTCCAATTACTACTGACTGTTTATCTATATGCACATTTTCAACTCCACACACGTCATTAGTAGAATTTAAAACTCATAATTTGAGTCCAACACTGTTCCAATTCATAGGTGCATACCAGCTAGTACACGAAGTACAATAAAACACAGGCATCAGTAAGAGAGCAATGACATGTTAAAAAATTCCTGTTGCTATTTCTCCACTCAACCAGTAGAATCTGATAGTTACAGACAGCTTGCTGTATCAATGCCATAAACCTCTAGATAATGAAGGTACAAAAGTAATAATTAAAATAAGATAGGGACAGATAAACTAGATAATCTGTTGTTTTCTAAAATTACTGCTGAGACAGTTAAAGCCAATTCCACACCAGATTCTCTTTATAGTGGAGATATATAAGGGATTCTCTAAAAATAAAGCATCAGAGGAGCATTTAAAAATGCCAAATTAATAGTAAGAATTCACCAGAGCCAGATACTATTCAGATGAAGTGTTAAAGCATCGAATTGCCAAACTATTAATTTTGCACAAACTTAGGCTTAAGGTAACCTAAGTAGAGAGGAATGGAGAGTGGAAAATATATCCCATTTTTTCAAAGCTTAACAATCAGGAGAAGCACTATAAAGACAGTCCGACTTCCATACTGGAAAAGGTGGTTAATAATAGGAGAGAAAAGAACACAGCTTTCACAGAAGAAAGTCATCCTTTGCAAACTGAAGTTATTTGAAGCAATCAAAGGTGTTGGAAGAGGTAGTGATCAAAAGACAAAAAAATGTTCTGCTGATGTCTTTCATAGGGAGCTGTTACAGAAGGGAAGACCTTGCAAGTTAAGATTTAACAGACAAAGATTCACAGGCTAGTCAGAAGTCTTACCATAACCTGTGCCAGGCCTTGGGCTGCTGTTCAGTATAGTTACCTGCATATCTATCATTTCACATATAATCTGTGCTAAAGTTCGCAAATTATACAAAATTATTGTGAGCAATCAAAACTGACATCATTAAAAAATTTGCAGAAGAACCCCAAAATACTGTGCAACAAGCATGTAAAACTGTAGATGTAGTCACATGTCAGTAAATGCAATGTAACACACCTGGACAAAGAACTCTAGATTATTTAATGCCACCACCAGAAAAAGATCTGGCAGTCTCTAAACATACTTCTTCAAAAACATTTGTTCAGTGCTTTGAAGTGGTCAGGTTAGGAACTATCCAGAATGTTAGACTTTTTTTTTTTTAATGAAGGTAAGATAGAACATAAGATACTCTTACACTGCTGATACATTAATGGTGTTTCTACAACTGCAAATTGTTCCATATCATGAAGAATGTAAAGCACCAGAGAACTATAGGTAATATTGATCTGAGTATGGAGCAGCTTCTATGCAGTGAAAGAAAAGAGAATTTTTAGCTCACAAAACAGGTAAGTGTGACCAGACCAAAGTACCCAAAAAAATAATCAGGATATCACAAAGTGACATGGTATGTCAGATGCTTGAAGTGCTTCCCAGAAGAACATGGGAACATCAAATTAAATTTTTAAAGGTTGCTCTTAAGTACTTCTTTACCTAGTAAATAATTAAATAATTTGGTGCTTAAAGAAATTTTTTGATACCAAGAAACAAACAGGTTCAAAAATTATTAAAATTCACTTTAAAAAACAGGTCTGATGAACAGAAGAACTTCTATCTCAAGATGTCTCTAAATTGCAAAAGCAGGACAGGAACTAGTATTTGTGCCAACAGCCCCTTCTTATTTGACAGTTGCAAGTACTGAGCTAGATGGACTTACTTGATCACATACAAACACCCTCACAGTGCACTCACTCTCTTAACCCCTGAAGTTGTTTGAAACCACAGTTTTCCATAGCAGCATTTGCAGCTGTGATCTTATTAAAAACATACGCAAATAAGATGAGGTCCATTAAGGAATAAGATGAATGCTGAAGATAGAAGCAAGTGCTAGGAAAAGTGGCAGCTAGAGTCAACACTGAAATTAAAATGTAGCTGTAGTAACCTTGTTGACTGATGAGTTAGTTTATGCAAGGTTAACTTATTTCTTGGCTGATTTCTCCAGTTCAAAGGTAGGAAGCAGTCTTCCTTATTTGGAAAAAAACCCCAAATCTCTGAAGGTGGCATTTTGTATCTTGATAACCATCTGCCTTGAGATAAACACATGGCAAATTGAAATAAATTCACACACTCAAAAATCCAAGCATAATCCCTCAATCCTGAAGATGCGTACTGAAGTATCTCTTCAGGGAAGACAGAGAAGGGAAGACTACTGAAACAGTACTGGGGGTCTCTTATAATCACAAAACACCATGTAAGACTCCTCCTTGGAAAAATTTCATGTCTCAAAACTCTTCTAGTGGCTGCTGTTGCCAATTTTTACTTAGAAATCCAGAATATTTCTAGAATCTTCTTCCGGAAGCACTGTATCACCTCTTGAGATTTAACGACAGCCACAGAAAAACAGAATCCACAGGATGTGAAACACTTTTAAAAGTCTAGAGGCAGTTTAATTTCTTCCTATGGTTCAACAACAGCCAGAATTTCTTGCTGCAACCAAAACAATTAGATTAAAAATCTGCCTGTAACATATGACAGTACTGGTCTCAGGAGAAACATAATCTAGTGTGAAGTATTTATTGCTCTTTGAAAATAAATTCAAAGAGCAATCAGGGTCTTCCTGCTTCTTTCCTCCTTCATTAAACTATTTATATCCTTTTGGTTCATTAAACCCTCTACTTAGTTAACTCAAGTGTTCATTCAGTCTTCTTCACGTCACTTAATTCCTTGGCACCACTGTATCACATTTAATATAGTTTGATTACACAATATTCTGTACAGAAAATGAGCCCACAAGGAACATGGAAATTTATTTGAATACTAAGATCCAGCCTGACTGATCTCTCTTCCAACAATTTTGTTTTGTTTTGTTTTATCCTCAGTCTTTCTTACTGCTTAACCGAAGTATTCTTTCCAGAAATTATAACAAGCATCTAACTTTTAATTTACAAGGTCTGAGTTCTTCAGGACATAGCACCATTCATGGATATTCTTCAGAAAAAAAAAATGCAGGGATGATAATGTTTGTATGGTAGGCAAGGATTATTTGGGTCCCTGAGAATTCTTGCCTTACTGTACTCTGAGACAGGTGAAAGGAGTTTGACTGAGTGCATCTTTAAACCCATAACCTCAACTTTATCTGCGAAAAATTCTGTAGAGGGACACATACCATCCTATTGTAATAGTCACATGTAAACCATCATTTGCTTAATCACTGCTTTGGAAATGGCATCTCCCATCCACTGAAAGCAGACTAACCACACTGCAAATCCCTGTATCTCCACCAGGCTCTCCAAGTCTGGCTGGGAAGACTTCAGTGATACTAGAGAACAGTAAAAGATCACTGTGTCACAGTCCATCCGAATGATGTTTTACCAGCATGATACGCACAGCATGCACTCCCTGCTTTGTGGAAACACAAAACCTTAGGTTTGAGAGCACAAGGCATATAGGGATAGGATACCCCTGAAAGACAGTTGTGCATAGGACACAAATCTGCTGCACTGTGCATCCATTTTGCGCCTGGAGCAGAGCCCGGAGAAAATCCCATCAGCTGTGGGGTTTCTTTTCAGATGGTACCAGCTGGCTCCAGAAAAGCAGAATTAGAAAGCATGCAGCATGCAAAACTAAGAGGCCACGGAGTAAGATGAGGATTGAATCAAACTGAGATTTTGACTTCAATAAGGATGTCTGTAATTACCTCCTCATAAAAAAGCATAACTTAGATAAATTACATTATTTAGATGTCAATTAAATCTGTTAAAGCAGAAGCACCAGATTTACTCAACACATCCACTGATGACACCTTTCCAACTCAATTTCATCTAATCCAAAAGGCAGACTTGGGTATTAAAAGGCCTCTATCTTTGCTACAGACCTTTAACTCAAACTGAACCATTTTTTGCTTTTTCTCCTGTGCACTTCAACTGCTAACATTTTTTGTACTTGGCAAATCAGGCATTTCCTTTTATCAGCAAACTTCAGTTATGACATCTGCTGAACTGGTAAACAACGACATTACTGAACTTAAGGAAAACATTCTCCTTGGGAGAAAACACACCATTCATCGCATCAACATAGAACAAATACACCAATAATGCAGGAGCGTGTGTTTTTCTGATTCCATGCTTTGTGTCTCCTAACCAGTAAAAAGATGCTCCAGTGTTGTTTGATTTTCCTTAAAATTGGCTACAAAACCATTTGTCACAACATTTTGCTGAAAGGATGTAACATTTTTTTAAAACACCATTATTTACAGTGCTTAAGCTGTCACACTTTTTAAACTTAACCACTTCACTTGACTGCATCCCTTATATTGCAATTCCTAAACTTACCTGGGACATAGATACTGTGAGGTGCTATTTTACATTCAGGGACAGACATGTCAAAGCAGAAACCACAACAAGGAAGTCAGATGCTATCTGAAAGAAACCCAAAATATGAGAGCTTTTGCATAATTCACAAAAGCTGTATTTTAGTAGACACTGAGACAGTATGTTATCCTAAACTGATTTTAACATACTTATGTAATTGAATAGCAGGCAGGACAAGCTTTAAGTGTTCAAAGATTAAGAAATTTTATCCTAATATCCTGCTCTTATTTGTTTATACATTCACCAATGGTGAATTTTTGATTTACTAACCCAGTGGCTAACAACCTCCACCAGCTGAGCCATTATTAATGTTATTTCTCTGAGCATCACAGAACCAAATATTAAACAAAATTATTCCTGCCTTTAATTAAATACCCATTAAATCTATGTCCTTTCCCACTCCTGTCTGTTTTGTACTATGAAAAACAACTTATCAGTGCCATTCTCAGTTCAAACAGCAAACATTATAAATGTGATGATGATCAATCATGTGAATTACAATATGCTGTCAACGTACAGAGTAAGATTTTACAGTTTTTCTAAAAAAAAAGTTAAGCATAAACAGAGCTGGAAAAAAGCAGCAAAGCTGACAAATCAAGTACTGAAATTAAGATATTCACAAAACGGAGGGTGAAAACCTAAATTCCACCCTCTTTGGAATATGCATTATGTTAACATCTAATTACTTCCACAATGCTTTTCTCCATAAATGCCTGACTCATTTATTACAGGGATGGCGTACTCTGAGCCTGATTCAGCACTCCATCAGAGCTCCCAGTTTCTAAACTGGCAATTTCATGAAACAAAGGGCTCATGATTAATGGACTTCAACACTGTCCTGGATTCTATTTCTGCCTCTAGCAAAGAGTGCTTACATCAAATGCAACAAGTCACAAACTTTTCACAGGTTGCCCCTACTTAAAAGGCAATTGATTTTTCATTAGGTCTTAATTATCGTAATTCATCTTGATGCTAAAGCTTAACTTCTTAATGTCGCAGCTCCTCATGTTAAAATAAATCGCTTACAAAACCATACTATGAAAAAAAGGCTGTAAGAATCTAAGATCAAATGATAACAATTACAAGACAGCTTAGTCTTCAGACCAGGATTTTAATACCATATAGAAAAGTGCCTAATACATCATAAATTAATACATAGCTATTTGTTAAATATTTCCATTACTAGAACTTAGACAGGGTTCCAAATGGACTAAAGTACTGTACAAGCAATGTTGTAAAGCATACCCAAAGGACAGATCCAGAGTACATATGCAATGTTTTTATTTCTCCCTTAACAGTTGAAAGTTTCACATGGGCGTCTTAATAGAGAGCTACATCACAGAAGTGTCTCAGTACACAACTACTGCTGTTACTCCATGTTCATCCTATCAATAACACAAAGACAGGATGTGGCCCAAGTAGTAACTCTCCCCTCAGCAGAAAGAAAGAGCAATCATATCAGAAAGCCTAACAAAATATCCTTGCTGCTGAAGGTGCAAATTCACAATAAAGATAAGATTAAGCAGCCAGAGCTGTGTTCTAACAAGCTGACTAATACACTTCAAAGATCAGGAATGCTGACAAACCTCAAGTGGCCAGACAGCAGTCACTGAACTACAATACAGTTATGAGTACGGGCAACACTCATCTGTCTGTCATGAGCTAGTTAGTAACATGCTCAGATGTGGGAAAGAAAGTTTAATATTGTATGTGGTTAAACAATTTGGCACTTCCCTCTATGTAGAAAGCCAGTAACGTAAAGAAGCTGGTGACTATAGAGCAAATTGCAATCTGAGATCCTAAGTACAATCATGCTATGAAATACAATTCACTCACCTAGACTAATAGCAGCATTAAGTCTTAATTTATTGGGACTTTATTTTTATAATAGAGAAACACACAGGACTGAAAAAAATACCTATTTCTTCAGAATCATTACACTCCAAACCAACCTGAACTCCGCATTTAAACTTGCAGGAGGAATTAGAAAGTATTACAGTAATGTTCTCAAATATGATTTCATGCCATTAGGTGAAAGGAATAAAAATCCCCCATCCCATTAATTTGTCCTTAAAAAAAAAAAAAGCCATTTTAGAAGCACCCTTGCTAGGAACCATTTCCAAAACCTTACATGCATGGTACATGACCACACACATAGCTCTTAAAAAGGAAGGTAACTATCTTCCTGCAAACCCTAGAAACAAAGCTACAAATTGCTCTGATTCACTACTAAAAACAGTTTCCAAACTAAATCTTTCTGAAGAAATGCTAGGTACCTAACACAAACGTTACACAGAAGAAATTTGCTGTGAATTTACATGCACAGTATTTTACACCCTTTAACTCCCTAATAAAATGGTAAATACTCAACAATTCCAAGACTATCTCATTGTATAATAAACTCCTCCACTAAGTTTTAAAAATCCATTTTTATAAGGCAAATACATCAACACTGTAAGTGGGCAGTTTTATCTTAGACAGGAGCATTTACAGAGTTTACTTCCTGCTGGAATGAATTTAGGCTTTCCTTTCTTCTCTTGCTGCTCCTCCTCCCCCCCAAGCAAAAGAATCCACTTTCCTTTTCCTAGACCCACTTACCACACACTGCAAAAACATTCCTCCCTGTGAAGTGATGACCTCATGCCGCTAGCTCCTTGTATGGAGCAACTCCGGGCTTGCTGCCAGCTTTCTCCGCCTTCAGGCTGACACGGCAACATACCTTCCTTCACCCCGCTGCTTTCCAGGTGAAAGACCACCGAGAAGCAGCAGCAAGCGGACGCGCAAAGCCGGGCAGGACGACGGGGTCTCCACACGGACAAAGAACAGACTGCCAGATGCCGGCCCCTGACTCAAATGTAGCACAAACCTGCTTCGTATCAGCAAAGCACCACTTCTCTCCAGTCCACAATGAACTTAACTGAACGTTTTTAAATATGAAAATACATCCCATGTTACCTAACTGCAGGGCGAATCCAGAAGCTGAATCTTGCCTCATCTTAAATTTCTTTACTCCAGTGAAGCAAATGTTACCTCTCTCCCTAACGAATACCTGTCTTATCTTCATTCATATCACTCTGTTTTAAAATCCTGCCACACCATCTTCAGCCTGTTTCTCCTCAGAATGACTTCTACGTGATTATTTTTTACAGTGGCAATCCAAATACCACCTGACAGTCTTTGAAATACTTCCTCTGAAAGACTCAGTGACAATACGAAGTTGTATTTGTAAGAAAGCAGAAAAGCACATTGGTGATGGTTAACAGAGCTTTTGCTCAGCTAAAATGTAATCCTGTACATACAGGATTTGGTCTTCTTCAAAGAAATATCCCCAAGCCCAGCTCTTCTAGAGTTACCATTCCATGTGTGTGCATTTTACAGTTCTAACAGTACTGATTATTTGCTTCAACACATTAAAAAGGAATTTATAAAAGGAGAGAATATAGAGTTGTCTCACCAGCAGTAATCATTACTGTTACTCAAACTATAATATAGCCATCATTTGGAATTTGTTTTGACTGCGAGATTAGAATAACATACTACTTCCTTGAGTCATTAAAAAACCAGTACATTATACATGTAGTACACTGTAACAGTCAACTCTTTAATATGTATTATTTAGTAGCTACAATTAACTGAAAATAACACCCACTAAATTCTGTTGGTCAGAACGTTTCAAATGGCGCCCAGGTTATTCTTGCATTGCAACTTGTTAAAATAAGCATTAAAATACAACAGAGTATCACAGTCACTTTGTGCAGGTTTGCTACAATGGTGAAAAGAACCATCAAGTCCTTGGAAAGCACCTCTTCTTTCTTGCAAACAGAAGACCAAACAGACTCAGCCGCGCGAGTCAGCCCTTTTCAGCCCTTTTCGCCCCTTCGCCCCCTAGCCAGGACCGCCGGACCGGTGGCGTCCCGACCCCATGCAGGGCCCCGAGCCCCGGACTAACGACGGCCCCGGGGGCGGGTATCTGCACCCTCCGAGCTGCCTGCCCCGCCAGGGCGGAGCCGCCGCCGGGCGAGAGGCGCCCCTAACGTCTCCCCGCGCTACCGCCGCGGGAAGCCACCGGATGCCGCCGCCGCCACCCTCTCAGAGGAAAGCGCGAATGGCGCCGGTGCTCGCCCCGCCCCGCTCGCCCGCAGGTAAATCCCCGCGCAGGGCCTACCCGCGCCCCCGCACCGGCTGCCTGCTGGGCGGACGGGCAGGCAGGCAGGACACGACACGGGATGGGATGGGGGCGGCCGCGCCCCCAGCCCTGGTGCTGCTTCTGGGACGCGGGGAGCCTCAGCAGCAGCGGCGCCACTGCGCCGCACACTGGACCTACCTACCTGACAAGCCGAGCCCCTCCGCCACCGCAGGCGTCACTGCCCTACCAGAACCACGTGAGCGGGGTGACCCAATCAGCGCCAGGCTCACCTCTCCATCCCAGCCAATCCGGGCGCTCCCCGCCTCCTAGTGACGCGCTGCAGCTGGCGGCCAGTCAGCGACGGAAAATGCGCCACTGCTGCCGCCTCCCGGCACAGAGAGACGGCGCGATTGGCGGGCGCGGCGTGCGGCCAGGAAAGGGAGCCGTGGCGAGCGTTGGGGGCGGGGCTACGCCTTCCTGCCCCGCCTCCAGCGCGTGGGGCGTCCCTTTACCAGCAGCGGCTAGCCTCAGGACGCGGGTACGAGTGCCTTAAGGCTTGTGGAGAACGGAGGCACATGGCTAGGTTCAAAGTTTAATAACTGGAAAGGAATATTTACATAATTACAACACTACAGTACAATGTGGACCGGGTTTCAAGTATTTGTATAATTTGTTGGTTTTGACTTGATCATGGAAGTGAAGGCAGGGACATGAAAGAAACAGACTAGAAGTTGGCAAATCCTGTCAAAGTAACTCCCAGACATCACACCTTATGGACAGATAGACGAAGTTTTATTACCTCGGCAAGTCAGCATTAGGAACAGTTAAGAAGTAGAAAAGAAGAAAGAAAAAAAAAAAGGAAAACAGAAAACAAGGGGAAAAAAGAGCTAATATTGTGACACTAACTTAACAGGTTTGGGAAAACTTCATTGATATTAAAGTTTCTTACATTGTCGCAGATTCTGTTAAAAGCACATGAAAACTTTAGTTACATAGTAATAAGTAATAGCAGTAGTAATAAGTTTGATAACCATGATGCATTTCATCCATGCAGAAGAACCTAAGAACCTCATAAGAGGTTAGATTAGAGCTACAGACAAATACCCTTTCTCAACTCAAGGCATTGTCAGTTGCTGCTATTTAGGTAGGAGTCTGAAAACAGGAAGTGGGCAGGATAATCATATTCCAATCCAATTCTCAAGCTAGAATTTACTTTTAGACCAGGGTGTTTAAAAAGCACTAGCAGAACTTTGCTGTCTATAGTTTCCTGCCACTGTTTAAGCATCTTACGACTTCTTAAAAAAAAATAATAATAATCCTTTTTTGCCTGTTCATTATTAATGAGAAAGAATTTGTTTTGTACCTCATACATAAGCACTTCGAGGCAAGTTGCGACTATATGCAGTTACAAGCAAGTTTGCATAATACATGTGCACAACATAGAAAAAATTCAAAAGCTATTTAATTTTAATAGTAAGGGGCTAGTGTGATTTATATTTCAATACTTTTCAACAATGTTAATGATAAAAATCTTAATTTAGATGTAAATACTGAATTCAGTATAAGAAATAATAAATTACAGAGTTTAATAATAAAATGCAGGTGCAAATGGCCTCATTCAGTCTTGGTTCAGCTATATTCAAACATTACCTATATTACTGGCCAGATACCTTATCAGTCAAGACGCCCACTTCCCTAAAGAAGATATTCAATTATTGTGTCTAGGGGTTCATAATGTAGCTAAAAACTGTCCTTGACAGTTTTCTGTTTAGAATTTTTTTAAATTTACAGTAGACCCTGCTTGACTTTTGAGGAAGGAAGGATTATTTTTTTTTTGGTAGCATGGTTGTATGCAACATCCTGAAAATTTTTTTCCAAACCTTTCAGATATTTGTTAAACGAGGATAAAGAAAAGGTAGGCCTGCACTGTAGTCACTGTAATGTAGACATATGCAAGCTATTTTGAAAAGAAAATTGTTCATTTTATTTAGAAAGTGCAATTATTAATCAAATATTTAAAGCTTTAAAAATCTATTAGCACTTGCAATTAAAAAACAAATTAACAATTTTATTTCCAGCAGGCTGCAGATGCTAATACTTTTTTTCTCTCCTCTATCCCAGTCTTCCAGTTCCGCACTCATTCCTACACTCAGCTCCATACATTATTTCCTCTGCCCCCAATTCCTACCTGGCCTAAGCCAGAGCTCACTGTATAGCTCCAGAAGTGGAGAGACCGAGTCTTAAAGGAAACAAAAAGGAACAGGAAAATTAACATACTTTTGCTTCAACCCTTGCTCTCAGTTCCTGGACAAACTTTCTTCCATTCTCTCCCCTTTGCTCCTACATGTTAAATCTATAGATTCATGCTAAACCAAAGCTGATCTATGTCAGTACTTCAAATCTGCTGGTTTGGACAACAGTACCATTGAAGCATTGTTTCAGACCTTGTTGCAAAATTGCCTCCTTGTCCTTGGCAAATACCTGGACACATGTTGAGTTCTGTGGTGCAACAGCTCAACACCTACCAGGCAGAATACTTCACAGCTCAACTAGTTGAAACAATAGCATAAGTATAGTAAAAATACCCAAAAAATTCAGATCAGTACCCTGGGTCTGTCTTCTCCTTTCACATGATTCATCTTTTGTAAGATCATGCTTTAATATCTGCTGGCTTCCCATCTACCAGAGAATTTAAAATACTACTTGCCCACTGCTGTGACTCTAGAAATGCCAGAGGAATTTCTCCTTAAATAGTACAACTCTTGTCCTATTTGGTTAAGCTCTAGATGTCAAGAATCCTTTTCTTTTTGTTCTTTTGTTTGCTGCAATTCTTCTGGTACACTGCCAGCCTGTAATTCAGTAAGAACAATGTCATAATTTTGAGTGCTTCTTTTCTATCTTTACCTGATTTCTTCATTTATGGCTCATGACCTAAAATTCCTAGATGTGACATGCAAGTTGTCTGCTTCATACTGCTGATAGTCATGATGAAAAACCATAAAGTTGTTCTTAGGGGACAGATATTGTTGCATTATATTACTTCCAGAATGGTAACAACTTCAAATTTAATTACATACCTGGAGGGGAAATAAAATTGTAAGGAAGCAAGAGACACAAACTTTCTTATTATCACTCCTTCAAAATGCTTAAGTAAAATGAGAGTTATTGCAAAATCCAATATAAAAAAGAAGTATCCTGGATATACTGAAGAGTTATATTATACACAAGTCGGTAATACAGAGAAGTTATAGTAGAGGTATTATGGAGGTATATATTAGGGAGGCAAATAGTTGTTTGTGAGGGATAAAAACAGTAAATTGAGAAAAAATTCCCAAGTAATCTCAGGGTTTTGCCCAGCAATATGTTTTCTTGATCCTCAGACAAGAGCATGTTAATTCCTTCCTGTTCAGTTAGATTTGCTGCAGTTCCTTGATGAGTTATGCCTGAGTAAGTATTTTTTTCTAAAATATTGTACATCTTTGGAAAAAAGTTACAGTTTACTACTTTATTCATTATTTCCCTATTTACTATCACTATTATTTTAAATAAATACAGTGAAAAGTTTAAATAACTATAAAAACTCTGTATTAAAACACGGGAGCTCTTATGTCAGAAACTGAATAGTTACTACCCCTACTATTAAAATTACTCTGGTTCTTCTATGACGTATTAGATTGTAATATAATAAAACCCAGGCGTGTCAAAGCAATGAAACAAGGAGCATTTGAGTGCAAAGGTGAGCAACAGGCTGTTTTTTTTTTCACCCTTGCCATAGACATTCTACTTACAGAAAGGTCTCTCTGCCCCACAATTTCTATCTATAAATGGCACCATCAATACTTTTCTTGAAGGATGTTAGAAGATGTATATTGTGACTATTTATAAAACATTTTCAAATTGTTGTATGGAAAAGGTAAAAAAAAATGCAAATCTATTATGCAGAACAAGGATATTTTAGTTATTCTGTCACTGGTTAAGAAGTCTAATTTTCTTAACCTTTTCACAGATTTTCATTATGACTTGTTATTTTTCTCTTCTCTACCCTTCTTACACCCTCCCCCCCCTCAATTTTTTATTCATATTTTGAATTTCAATGTCTGTTGCTATGACAACACCACTATGTGGCTAATGCTGCCTTCAGACCCCTTTCAAATCTAAGCTGTGCTTTTTAAAACTACATATTTGTGTTTAAGGTGCCTGGAGATTTCCTTAGAATAACCTGACAGGGTTTTTCTAACTGTAAGCTATGGTGCAGATATGCATTCCTAAATTGCATTATCTGCCATCGGTTTTCTATCCCTGTTCACATTGCTTTGAGTAATGATGGCTAAATAGAAGACAATAGGATTAACAGAAGGAAGCATATTTGTCAGACTTTCCATATATATATATGTATATTTGCACACATATATATGTATATACATATACAAATATGCAGGCACATGTATATGTGGACATACACAATTAGTTTTTCAGCTGGGTGCTAGCTTCAATGTGCCACAAAACTTCTTAGAGAAGTAAAAGAAGTCAGTAAGTTCTATTTATTTTTCAAATAATGCATTAAAACTCAGTAGACAAAAGGAAAGCTTAATGTGAGAGAATTCAAGTCATGGTTTCATTCTTAGAAGGAGATACTGATCCTTGCTGATGCTTGAATACAAAAAATAGGCATGTAATGGAGAAGCCACTCATAATCCAAAGCTAAAGACAAGCATTTAAATATCTGATTTCCTAAGGCTGTTTAAATTCCTGACAAATTTACTGCTGTTATTATTAATTAGTGTCATAGGCTGCAGCCTAATAGGTGGTCACAGACATGCTGCTCAAGTACTGAAACAGGCAGACTGTAATCTGTATGTGGGATCTAAATGACACAGTGCATAAACCGGCGATAATGGAAGGGACAGAAGTTCCATAGGTATGTTCCTGAGCACTTAGACCAACTAAAAATAATTAGAGTTTATGCAAAGTCATTACAAACACTGGGCCTCCATTCCTACTATGAAAAACACCAGTTTTGTCCTGTGCATCAGATGGCACTCCAGACTGACACACTGTTTTCAGTTTTTCTTGTCTCTAGCTCTATAGAGCTAGCATTGTTAATCCATAATATTATGCTCCTGACTAGTGGGGAAAAACAAAAACAAACAAATAAGCAAAAAAGCAGTCTGCTATGTGAATTGGTTTCAAATTCACCTTCTGTTCCTGACTGAAGAGCAACTTTGAAGCTTGAGGAATAATAAAGCTAAATGTCTCTCCTTCAGAGTCACAAGGTTTGTATCTTGCTGCTCACTTACCTGAACTGGAGAAAGGTGTGAATATTTACGATTCCCATGGTACAGAAGCTACCTTAAAAGAGTTAGCAATGTCAAGGAAAAGTATTTTTCCAACTGCAAGAAAGCATGACAGCCATATGTTTGTCTACATAAGGAAAAGCACACTGAGGTTTCTGTTGATAGTTTCTCTCAGTCTGTGATTCATGATGTGAAATCTTTGGATACAATCTTAAGTCAGTATTGCTACCTCTGCTGCCTTTCCAATTCCATTTCCCTCCTTGGTCTTCAACATGCAGTTCTCTCACTTCTGCCTCCAGAAATGTTCATACAACTGTTCTACAAAATAGGTAAGGCAGATGACTAAGCTTAAAAAATAGTCTTGCTATTATTTTTAATTACATAATTTACATAATTTCTTTATATAAGTCTTGTTATGCCTTTTTTAAACCAGATGCATACCCTACCTGGTTAACACCACAGCCAGCTAACCAGCCGGGCCAGCACAACTCAGCCACACAAGACCAGGTATGATCATTCAGGGGAGTGGGATGAGTGTGGCAATACCTCTGTCTACTGTTGCCACTTAAGAGTACAATTCCTGAAGCAGCAGGCTGAGGTGTGAAGTTTGAAGCTCTTCAGTGGCTTCATACTAGCCCTCCAAGCCTGGAATAGGAAATCCACCTCTTTTTCAGTGTATTTGGTCACAGTCTGGTTTACTCTGAGGAGGAAACAGTACCATAATGCATATGCTAAACTACTCTATATGTTTAAATAAATCGTGGCCTTCACTGTGCATACACTTGTATGAAATAGCTGCCAGTGTATTAAAAAAAAACACCTTGAGGACAAATCCCAGTTTAAGGTATTCCTGCCCCTCTGCCACAATATACATTTCTTCTCCTGTGCTGCAATATGTTGCTGCTCTAGGTTGTCCTGAGACAATTTGGTAGGATTACATTGTGAACAAAACTGATACACTTAAATAAAATCCTGTAAACAAACAGAAAATCTTTAAGACAGGATTTGTTAATCCATAATCTAGAAGTTGAGTCTTTGCCTTGAGACATCAGCATGTTTTTTCAGAACAGGCTGATGATTTAATTCATCTGAACAGGTTATGATTATACCTACTATGGTGAAGGACAGTAGTCTTTCTAAAAAGTAAGCAGCAGCAGAAGACAAAGGTCAACATCTTAATTGACTTGAAAATCCTGAAGAATGCAGACAGGAACCAACAGGGAGAGTTTAAAAGGTTACACATTTTGAAGATACTCTTCATTTAAATAAAATCTTTTAGGATGAAGAATTTGTATAAAGTGGGATCCATATCACCATGGCTGTTTATGTGACTTGACATCTTTATAGGTGAATGATAAAGGGAGATGTTTCTCTGAGTTAGTGTACCAGTAGATTTAACTCTTGCTCTACATGTCTCCCTAGGCCTATCAAACAAGTTGCACACATTTGGTTTGTGGAATTAAATAACTTTTATTTTAACGTTTGTCTGATACCAAGAGTGATTTCATTATGAAAACCTGTATAAATCTTTTCTTCACTTTCTCATTTCTATACTTGAGAGGGTTTTTTTTCTGATTGTGGTAGAAGTTGCCCCATAGTTTAAAATTTTGATTTTGCTACCTAGATAGAGCTCAAGCAAAAGGCCAAAGTATTACTGTTGCACTGACGTCAGACACATCTTATTAAAATCCTATGTATTTTCATAACATAACTGTCCTGTGTGGCAATATTTTTTGGTACCTATTAGTAAGAGTATCTGGAGGGACACCATGTAATTCCAAACTACAGAGAGGAGAATTTAGGAAAAGACAACACGGGAGCTCCCAGGGCTAGAAATGTAGCTTCATCATTATTACATAAAGTAACACATAGATTTTCTCAAAAAGTTAACTGGGAAAAAAAAGAAAAAGAGAGAGAGAGAGAAAGGGGATCAATAGCTCTCAGTTTTTAATACAAACTCTTCTACTGCTACATGCTATTGGTAAAATTATACCAAGTTGGATAGCTTTATAGTCCTGGAAGTTAAGCTAGTGCTTCCTAGCATATCTAACATGTTGTGCCAGTGGATATTAAATAAATATTCATCAGATTGTACCATATTTATATAGTTCAGATAGGCCCTGGTAGGCCTACACAATCTTTTAAGGATGAGTGAGTATAAGCACACATTTTCATTAGCCCTGTAGTAAGTGAATCACAATTAAACCTGCAGTACTATTTACAAACAGGAGTTTTATGCAACAGCAATCATGATTCCACATAGTAGGAAGCTTTTCCTGTAAAATCCTGATACCCTGCATATTGAAGTGAATGTATAGTGACATCAATGGAGTGGGAGCACATCCAACAGCCAAAACTGTGAATTCAACAGCTTGCAGCAATGTACACAAAATGAAAAACAGGCTGATGTTCGTCTTCCAGCTTTGAACACCTGGAGGCCAATCTGTAGCACACTGATTCATGGTTTTTACTTTTTTGCCCTTGTCTAATCAGCTATAGTAAATGAATTGGGCCCTGTAGAATTCAAAGCGGGTAAGACAAGCTTCTGTCTTGATACAATTTCATTATTTAAATATGAAAGTCAGCAAAAGATATTTTAAAGGAAAAGTTTATCCACATAGTTTTCTTTGTTTCACAAATGTTAGCTTCATCTCTATATTATTCATATGGTATGTAATTATCCATAGTGTTTCTTGTAAAACAAAATATTTTTCCCTGCTCTAATAGACATTCTAGGATTATGTTGCTACAATTTTAGTAGAAACTGCACTAAAACTGTTGATGTAAGCACAGGGAATAAAATATCTGCAGCTTATCAGCATTCCTCACTTACACTTAAATGTCAGCTGACAGAAATTGCTTGGCTAGTTTATGTTAAATATCTGGAACAGTGTTTGCACTTAGCTAATATGTAGTCTTTTTCAACTATAAGAAGTACTGTCTTGACCTTATTTGTTACTACCCTTTTAGATAATTGGCAGGCACATTTAAAGGTACAATCTATTTGTTTCATTTGAGTCTCTTATTATAGAATTCATAAATGCAACATGTCTAACCTTGAAAAGGGTGAATGTAAGCTTGACTGGGCTTGCTTCATTACAGTGAGTTTACTTATTGCAGAAGACTAAAATGATCTTCAAATCAAGTATATAATCCAAGATTTCCATTGGCACTTTTTCTATAGATTACCCAAATAAACGTTTGTAAGTGTCATTGTCTCACATTATTATTCTGTCTCCGTTCAAGTAAGATATATGGCAGCATTATTATTTTTAACTCCCTCTAGGATACTTAGGAGAACTGTGAATCCCACAAGTATTTGTCACCATGTGATGAGGTTAGATGCCTTGTTCCCAGGCACCTATATTCGAGCATTTGAGTAGTGAGTGAGTGCAGAGAACTTGCCACCTCAAAATGTAATCAAGACTAGCCTTGTGCCAGGGCATAATGAGGGTCAGCTGCTTCAACAGAGCCGGTATCTCCCTGGGCTCAGGGAATTAAGGGGAGCCCTAGGGTTGGCAAGACAGGGACCTCACCAGCCATCTCACCCCCCCAGGAAGGGAGCAGGGCAGATGGAGGGGGGGCAGGGTGGAGGGCAGGGGATGGTGTGTATGTGTGTGAAGGAAGGGCAGCGCCAAGTCCAAGGCATCTCAAAAATCTATAGGATGAGGCAGGTCCAAGATGAAGCCAGGAAATCAGCCTACAGGTCAGCATTGATATGGTCTATGGGCAAATGTGGCTGGAGACCAGCTCTCGTAGATAGGAGCCAAAGGCTTAAGGCTGAACTTAAATGTAGCAAGCCCCTTTGCCCATGAGAAAGGGTGACAGTCCATCACATGGCTGAGGGTCCCACATAAGGCTGATCAGAGACACTAAGGTTGGTTAGTGCCCTACCAGAACATTAAAAAGAAGGGATATTTGAGGTAGATGGAATACCCACCCTCTCAGTGGCCTTCTACTTGACTTGCTCCAGTTCATCAACATTTCTTGTACTTGGTGTCCAAAACTGGATGTGGACAACTCTAGATGTGCTCTAACAAGTAATGCATGAAGCAGGATAATCAATTCCCTCAATCTGTACTTATATTAGTATAGACCAGGATGCTTCTGGCCTTCTTTGCTGTCAGTGCACAGAACTGGCTCATGTTCAGCTTGCTATACACTGGGACCTCGAGCTCTTTTCAAGCAGAACTGCTCCCTGGTTCATTAGTTGTTTCACCCATAACATCCTAATCTGGATACAAGAATATAGCAGGACAGAGTGTTCAAAGCCTTGCCAGACTGCAATATACTCAGTGAATGAAGCTGCAAACCTCAAAGGAAAAAAGTAGTTAAAAAACTTAAAGGTTAAGATAAATTAGCATTGATCATGGGAGGTGAATTCTGTCTCTGCTTTTGTTGTGCAGACCTTATTTTGTGTTTGCATGTTAGTAGCAATTCTGAGAATCACAAACTTGGTATTTCATAGAATCACAGAATCATAGAATGGTTTGGGTTGGAGGAAACCTTTAAAGTTCATCTAGTTCAACCCTCTTGCAATGAGCAGGGACATCTTCAACTAGATCAGTTTGCTGACTTTAAATGTTTCCAGGGATGAGCATCTACAACTTCTCTAGGCAACTTGTTCCAGTGTTTAACCGCCCTCATTACAAAAATATTCTGCCTTCTATCTAGCCTGAGTCTACCCTCTTTCAGTTTAAAACCATTACCCCTTTTCCTATTGCTACAGGCCCTCCTAAAAAGTCGGTTCCCATCTTTCTTATCAGCTCCCTTTAAGTACTGAAAGGCTGCAACAAGGTCTTCCTGAAGCCTTCTGTTGTCCAGTCCGAACAACCCCAACTCTCATTTTTGTGGCCCTCTTCTGGTCCCATTCCGAAAGGTCCATATCTCTCCTGTACAGATGACTTCAAAGCTGGACACAGTGCTCCAGATGGGGTCACTACATGAGTAGAGGAGGAGAATCACCTCCCTGGACCTGCTGACCACACTTCTTTTGATGCAGCTCAAGATACAGTTGGTTTTCTGGGCTGTGAGAACACATTGTTGGCTCATGTCCAGCTTTTCATCAACAAACACCCCCAAGTCCTTCTCCTTAGGGCTGGTCTCTATCACTTCATCCTCCACCATATATTGATACTGGATTGCCCTGACCCATGTGCAGGACATAGCACTTTGCCTTGTTGAACCTCATGAGGTTCACATGGGCTCACTTCTCAAGCTTGTCCAGGTCCTTCTGGATGACCTTTCTTCCCTCTAGCATGTCAACTGCACCACTCATCTTGGTATCATCTGCAAAACTGCTGAGAGTGCACTTGATCCCATCTATGTCACTGACTAAGATATTAAACACTACTGGCCCAGTACTGGTTGCATATCTTAGAGTATTTGATATGGCAACTTTAATCGGTTTAAAACAGGGCTTTATATACAATTAAACAAAATTTCACTAAGGTCACCAAAGTTCTTCTCTTTCCTGCAGTTATGGTTTTCTTGCAGTACAGAAATAATTTGTGTAACTTTAAATATAAACAGTAATAGCTGTGTCTCTTCTATTGGATTCCCACTCTTCAGCTTTCTTAAAAAACTGCAGTAACTAAAAACATTTCTCATATTCATCTTGAAATGCTGTATGAATATTTAATAGGCCAGTTTCAGATCTGCACATGGCCAGCTGTCATAGGATGACACTATAGAGAATCCAGTAAAGCTTTGGTGTAAGCTACAGAGTCATATCCATCACTAAATCTAAATTCACTTGATAGCTTAGAGATGTAGCTATCATCAAATCCAAGAATAAATCCTTTGTTGTTTTCATCTTAAATCTAATTTCTTACTTGGCACAATTTGGCTTCCATAAGTAATGGATGTTGAGTCTCACCAGTGAGCAAGCTGAAAAGTTAGTTCTCTGTTGTGAAAGTCTGGAACGTTTATTCAGAAGATCTGCAAAGGTTTGTGGTGTATTTATCTGTTTTTTTAATCTCTCTTATTCTATATCCTGAAGAAACTGGTAGACAGCTATAATTGAAAATTATTATGGGGTGAACTGCATTAAAAATAAACAGATTTATAAGTGTTTTTCATAACTGGAACTTAACATTACTTAAATTGAGAGTAAGTATAGATTTAAAGGGAAATAAGTTCATGAAACTGTAAAATAGTCATCAATTCAGGTGAGTATCAAAATCCAGCTGTTGACCTACTAAATTACTTCTTTTAATTTAGCTGGTAGCCATTCTCTCAATTTTCACATAAGATCACCCACCCTTTTACTGAGAAAAGGGAAGATGAAATTTAGCTTAGAATCCACCTCTTATTTTAGTAGGATAAATGCCCCACGTTCCAGCTATGTATTAAACTTTCTTTTTGAGATCCTAGGTGATAGTTATGCATTCTGGCCTAGGTCTCTGATTAAGACTGCATAAATAATGAAATGCTTTCTAGAATACTTTTAAGATTGGAACACCTGCTAATAAAATCTCCCAAATTTATGTAGCACTGATCAGTCCCCTGAAACAAAAAACTATAAAAACTGTGTACTCAGTCTTCTATTCCTGACTCACACTAATAGCAAGGTAATCTAGATCTGTGGGTGAAGTAACTTGTGATCAGCCACGAAGATTTCTTTCATAGCTTTTAAATCCTAAGGCTACTAAACTCTTTGGAGTTAAGTATCCTAATATATTTCCCAACATATTTTTGTCCTGTGCTGAACATTGCCCAAAAATTATCTTTGGGCATGGTTTGGTAGGCCTTCCTACCCCTGACAATTTTCTTGCAGCCCTTCTTTTTGAGACCTGCTTAGAGACTTTACTAGAATAGCTGCAGTCATTTTGTACCAGTTGGCCTCAATTTTCTGGAACACTTCCCTTGCATATTTAATTTACTGGTGTGGATGAAGCCTCTGGGTATACTTAGCTGAGTAGCCCTCCACAGTGTTTCAGGGTGCATTCACATCTGTAGCACAGGAGAAAGGGAAGAAAGTTTCTCATTCACGTTTCTTCTAAAAGGGGCACTGATTTGTGCATGCTGAAGTAACCTAAAAATTAACTCTTGTCAGAATTATCTCTGCAGAGTAGAATGAAAGCACATGCCAACTTTGATTTCCTAAACATGTCCCAGGCAGTGGGTGCCTTAAGACTTACCTACTTTTCTCTCTGTCATTATTTGATGACATTGCAGCCAGCTGAAGAACAGCATGTCAGTATCACTCAGCAGAAATAACCTTGTTCAGTGTTGACTACGTACTCATATATTAAACATTACATAAAACATTAATTATGCACAAATTGTATGATGCGCAGATCTCTGATGTGTTACAGGATTTCTACTGGGGGAAGGTAGTACTAACAGTAATGACAGAGTTGATAATAAACTGTTTTGCTTGAACAAAACTGAGTCACCAGGGTTTATCCTCTCTCCTTTATAGATGACCACAGTCCCAATCAACTGCTGCAGCAGCCAGCGGCTGAAGTACATAAATATTCTTTCTCCCATGTCCACATACTGGGACTTTTAAGAAAGATGTCATAGCACTCAAAGTATCAGGTCAGGGGAAAATTAAGGTTTCTTTATGCTACCAGATTAGCCAAGGCCATCTCCTACAGAGTAGGATCTGATTTCAGAAGTTTTTCTCATGTTACACTTGAGGGAATAAAGTCTGCATTTACTAGTTGTTTGGTCTGTTTTTGCATATAGCTCCTTTTAAACAAAATAAAGAGTTGAGCTACATGTAGCAGTAATGCTTCAAGAAAAGGTGAAGAGTTTTCACTCGTTTATTCAAAATTGTAAAGAGTATCTGCTTTTAACAAGCATTCATAAATGGAAACTGGTTAGTAAAGTTTTTAATATTGAGTCTCTTGAGTAAGTGTCAGGGATCCTTTAATGACAATAAGTTGTCAGTCCAAATTGTTGTTCCCATTTTAAAAATTATACCCTTAAACTGTATCTTCCTCTGAATTTTGCACTACAGCATGTAACCAGAAATACATTGGAGACGAAATGTTACTTCCAAAATTTCTCCTACCATTTAATTTCAAACTCATTCCTGTTATCCCTGAGGATCAGGAGAATCTTTCTTGTTCTTCACACAGCCAATTTCAGCAAGAAATATTGTATTCCAATATAAATACTGTGAAGTGTGGAATGTAAAAGGTAAGGAAGAGCAAAAAAATTCTACGTGTCAATGATATAGGAGTATTTTTGTGCTGTAATTTGTTTGCTGTTCGGTCATGCAGTCTTATGGCATAACACACACTTGTGGTGTTAACACACCATGCTGGTGTTTTTGCTGATTTTCCAGCCACTGACATATCATGAAAATATCGCTCTATGACAACATTTTCTATTTAATTTTCTACCTTATTGGATTTCTTTTTCCTTTAGCTTCACTTCTTCCAAGCTTGATATTTTTTTACTGAACTCCCACTGGTTTTGATTGAGCTGTAATGATATTGTTCATTCACTGTCTTACTGTAACTAGTAGTATTTTATGGTAGCTAGAGGATTTTTAGATTTCCTGTCACTTCTGAATTTTTGATTTTTTTAATAGGTACTTTTCATCTATTTTTATCAGAATTTGTACTGTTTTTCTGGGTGTGTGTTTGCAAAATTTGTATTTCTCTGATTCATAGATATAGGATAGTAAATTTCGTTACACTTCAGAAATCAAATTAGAAAAATTTTCCATATATACCACCTGTTATCTGACAGGTTTAGATGGTTACTATTGTTGAAATTTTGCTATGAAACATGTCATGTATGATCAGCTCCACCAGTGTACAATGCTTAGTCTTGTAATCTGCTATACAAGAACTTCCCATACAGAAATTCTGAGCAAGCAGTTTTCTATGTATGTCAAAAACTGTGTATTTTAAAACGAAAAGTGAGTAAACCA
Source organism: Hemiprocne comata (assembly GCA_020745705.1). Classification (NCBI taxonomy): domain Eukaryota; kingdom Metazoa; phylum Chordata; class Aves; order Apodiformes; family Apodidae; genus Hemiprocne; species Hemiprocne comata. Next base: position 47,373,606 of record CM036616.1, read on the forward strand.
GCTCTAAACTTCACACACTTGAGCTACAACTAGCAAAGTGTTTGAGTGACTTTACAAGACATAAATCCTCTTGAAAATCTCTATGCTATTGGATTATTTGAAGCAAAGGAGGTGATTCTGCCCCTCTACTCTGCTCTGGTAAGACCCTACCTGGAGTACTGTGTACAGCTCTGGAGCCCTCAGCACAAACATGGAGCTGTTGGAGAGGGTCCAGAGAAGGGCCACCAAGATGATCAAAGGGCTGGAGCACCTCTGCTATGAAGATGAGCTGAGAGAGTTGGAGCTATTTCAGCCTGGAGAAGAGAAGGCTGTGGGGAGACCTTATAGCGGCCTTCCGGTACCTAAAAGGGGCCTATAGGAAAGCTGCAGAGGGGCTTTTCACCAGAAATTGTAGTGAGAGGACAAGAGGGAATGGTTTTAAACTGAAAGAGGGTAGATTTAGGTTAGACATTAGGAAGAAATTCTTCCCCATGAGGGCAGTAAGGTGCTGGAATAGGTTGCCTAGGGAGGTTGTGGAAGCCCCTTACTTGGTGTTTAAGGCCAGGTTGGATGAGGCTTTATGCAGCTTGGTCTAGTGTGAGGTGTCCCTGCTCACAGCAGGGAGGTTGGAACCTGATGATCTTTAAGGTCCCTTCCAACCTTAACCATTCTAATTCTATGATTCTATGATTCCATGATTCTATGATTCTATTTGAGATCAGTGGCTAGGGGATGCTACAAAAGCTGGCTGTTACTTGTTTCTGTGGCTTTTAGTAAATGTATTGCTTTATGAAGAGAGAATCCAGTTCTTGAATCCAAATCCATGAAGAGTCTCAGTTATGCCATGAAGATACCTTTTCAGGCATGCTCAAGGTACCCAAAAGTGTCCATGGTCACACAATCTTTAATAAGCAAGGACTATTAGAGAAAGAAAAATATCACTGGAAAAAAAATCTGATATGCTTGGTCTCCTTTAGGCCACTGACTCACTAAATGAATATTATTGTGTGAAATTACTCAACATCAACATGCAAATGTTATGCAGAAGCACTGCAGGGAAAGCGGAAGCAATTGGCTGAGTTTTCTGTATAATACTGACTAGAACAAGTGCTATGATATTACAGATTATATGCTCTCGGTAACAGGCACTATAGAAGATCTTAATTTTATGTACAAAAATGTAGACTCAGCTTTAATAACGCACTTATGTGCCACACCTTAATAGGGGGCTTGTTTACACAGGTCCATAAAAAAATTATACAACTTTATTTAAAATATAGTAAGATTTATTTTACTGCAATGTAGAGTAGGGATTTTAGGACATGAGTAAAAAGATCCTGAAAAGACAGAGCTTTTCTATTCACCTTCAGGTAACACTTAGAGATGGAGCTGAGAGGAAAGAGTGAAAGAACATGAACTTATGTTTGGATATTATTTATTTTTAAACATTTATTCGATTATTGTTCAAACTTACTCGTAGACAAGAAGACAAAGTTACTTGGAGTAGTTTTCATTTGTCTTCAGTTCTGGAGAAACAATGGCACCAGCACTCTGAACTTCCCCTATCTGTTTCATTTGACTGGCCATTCCATCCAGTTTTCTGGGGTGAGAGTAGTTGCCCAGTATTGGGCTTGTTTGATGCTTGTTTCCTTTGTTAATGTCAGCCAAGCTGCCTTGTCAGATTGGCTAAGTAATACAGACTTTTCAAGCTTAGACTCCACAATTCAGACTTCTTTCTTTCATGACAGTTATTTACTGGTTGCTAAACAGAGCTAGGATACCGAAGAGTTCAGCAGGGCTTAGAAATTCAAGGTACTTAAGAATTTTTTAAATAAAAAGTCTGCTTGTAAAAGTTTGGCTGTTGATTACAAATATCACAAAACAAGTTAAAAACTCGGTCCACACATGGTGTGTTGCCTGTTTCTGAGACTCAAATGTGTGAATTCTCCAGTTTTGTAGGAGGACATTGTTTCAGCAAAACACAATCTCTTAATTTGTATGCACACAATAAGGAGGATGTGAAGGAAAGTATGCACCACTGTACCACTGAGATGTAGATGAACAATTTAATTTCTAATATTCCATTCTTTTGTCGTGAAACCTGCCCTACACTTCATCATTGACATTTTTGTTTGACAAATGGGCTTGGTCGTCTTTTTTGAAGAAGGTAGGAGTGTGAGATTTTTCTACTAGCAGGAGTGTGAGATCAGTGTGTGAAAGAGGTATTCACTGAATGGTTTTTTAGATGTACTATTCATTGTCTTCCAGATATCACAATACACAGAACTATTACAATAAACACAGCAGATGTTAGTAGTGAAGTTTATTACCCAAAACCCACAAGAATTTGCATTATACTAGGCATTAGGGTTTCTGCTGAGGTGTCTTGAACCTCCTCTTCCCCCTAGCTCAAGGTGGAAAATCACATCTGAATAGTCACTACAGAGTTATATTAAAAAGGATTAAGATTTTTGTTATGCTTAACTGCCCAGAAGAGATTTCTGAAGTATTCAGGCACACTGAAACTCATCTACTGTGCATGGCAACTTCTTGAATTTTCTTAGCAGACATCTGTCAGTGACTAAAATTTCTGTCTGCCTCTCTAAATCCTTTATACTTATCTTGAGCAAAGGATTTCTAAAATTCTTCAGAAATCTAAAACCCATTGTCTGCGCAATGAAGGTGAATTACGAAAACTTCCCTACCCTGTAATGGTAATTGGTGCCCTGAACACTAAATAATATGCTGTATACTGTCACATGGTGTCTTCTTGGACCCATCTGTACTTGATGTGGATGATGAGTTCAGACAATTCATCACTTAGTTCCACAGACTCTTTATTCTCTCAAGCTTTACAATTACAGCTGATCTTATGTCTGTCTTACTGTAGCCTCACTTCTGGAAAGATGCCCAGTGATTCGTATAGAGTTAAAATACTGTCCTGAATCAGGAATACTACTTGATATCTTTCAAAAATTGAACATTTCTCCTCTGAATTATGATAGAGTTACTTAACTTTATTATTATCGGTATTTCCGTGACATAAAAAATCTGTTACAGGCTTTACATTTATAGTTTTGTTCTCTCTAGGTTATGATCATATTTGGTTTTCACATGAGTCCCGTCAATGTGGGAAAAAACAAAAAAATGGAAGAACACTAAACCCAGCAACCACAAGTTGCCAATGACAGACATCTTCATGATATTTCTAATTTTTACTAAGTATACATATTTGTGAACTCCAAGGAGTTTTTAAGGCAGATCAATTAAATTCCCTTTCCCTATAATTATATTTAAAGTATTTCTAACTTTTAACCTTTAAACCTTTATCTAAATAGAAAGGAAACATAAAAGACTGAAATATAAATTAAAACATACCGTACTGCTATTAAGCTTGATCTGCTTTATACCTTAGCAATTTGCCTTCATTGTGAAGTTATGTACAAAACTACAAGACTATTATAGAGGTACTTTAATCTAATACACTAGTAATTTAAGCATCTTTGCTATTTGTTTCATAGGTATGAGAAATTATAGAATATTAAGGTTCTTAAGTACAGTCTGAGAAAAGTGACACCCCAGATTTATATTTTTCTAAGGAAAACAATATTCTGCAAAAATGAGGATAAATTAAAAAAAAAAAAAAGAAAAAAGAAAAAAAAAATTAAAAATACTTCCCCGTCTCTGTTCTGCAGAGACCTTGAAAATTGCTCTTTTCCTTTCTGAAGAATTTTTTTATTACAAAAGAAAGGAAATTTATTGCTAAAGAAACACCATCCAGTATGTCTAAGAATGATGAGTCCATGTTTTATTAAAAGCTTTCTGTGAAACAAGGGGATATAGGCTACTGGAATATTATGAAATCTGTAGCATTGCTAATTGACTTGTTAAAGGATGATGGAGCAATCAGGGCAAATAAAAAAAATTGGTGCAATGTCAACATAATTAGAAAAAGTACTTTTTTAAGGCAAAACAAAACTGGCAATGTGAATTTTTAATCTAGTTTTTATACATACTAAATGCTCTAATCAGTCTTTTATTTGCTTAACTAAGAGTGTTTTAATTTAAAAAATACACTACTGTAGTTAGGCATAACTTAATCGCAGGTAGGATTAATATTCTTCAGATAATTCAGCCAGCACATTTTGTGTTTTGTTCATATAACACAGTTTGGTACAACTAACTTTTTCTTGAGATTCTTTTAAAGGCATTAATTTTATATATCACTATTAAAACAAATAAATAAATCAGTGGTCTCTTGCAGGATCCTACACATTTCAAAGAAGGTATCAAACTGACTTGAGAGAAACAAGAAAAAAACTACAGCAACTCTATTGATTTAGGATATCAGCTGTAATATTAAACAAAACTGTGACCACTGTCATGTCTCATTGGAAGGAATTAAGGTAGGTAGAGGTCTTTTAAGCTTTTTTCTATATTAAACATAAGTATATTGAAAAAAAAATTATCATTTATTTATAGTCAGGTATTCGTGTGTATAGTCAAGTACTCAATTGTTAGAATTGCCAGACTTTGCATTGTCTACTTATTGTTATTTCCCCATATTCTGGTATGCATTGTGAGCCTGGTTTTAATTAAGTGATCACACATGGTCCATCCACTCCACCTAGTAGTCTTGTGTCTCACTGTGCACAATATATAAATAATGCACTCTGAATGGGAAACTATTCATAATTGTTTTTTTTGTTATTGTTCAGTATATGGTCCCACACCACATTTGTAAATTCTGCTCTGAAGACACAATTTTAAATTTCCTCCTGGCCTTTGCTGGGGTGCTCATCACTGCAGTGTCTGAGTGCTTTACAAATCTTAATGAATTTATCTGCACAGCACTTCTGTCCATTTGTGCATTGAAGAGGATTTCTTACTCTAATTTGACAGAGAAAGAACTGAGAGAGAATAAATTAGAAAATAGCCACTCTTTTTGACAGTCAATTTGAGCTGCTTATGAGCCAAGCTGATTTTTCAGATGGTTTAGTATTCTACTATTCAGGATGCATTCAGTGCTGTTGTCTATGTAGCAGGTGTAGGCACTTAATATTTTCAAGCCACGGCAAGGGCCTGGAGTTGCAAGAAACAGTAACACGCACTTTACAAAATGTTCAGTTTAAGTAATTTGGCTGTGAGAGAGCTGTGTGAGAGGGATACAGTTATTCAGGTCATCACTCCATTCCCCTGAATTTTCAGACCATCCTTTCAGCTGGTTTCTACTGCATGCACCGCTGCACATCTTCCCACTTCTGCAAAACTGTTGTACAGATTATACAGCGTCCTACTCAGTATAATTCTGATTTGTCCCCAGAGCAAGGCTATACAGAGAGCACTAGATTAGGAACAAATATTGTGTAAAATAAATTTCCAAATTATAACTGAAAGACACAAGAGGCACTTATTAAATTTGTGTAGAAAATTTCAGTAATGTTTTAAGCTATGATTTGCATGTGTCTTGTTGTGTTTTTGTTTTTGTCTTAAACAAACCCCCAAAACAAACAAGCAAAAACATACAAAAAAAACCCTAAGCAAAGCTGTGAACTCTATGTCACCGTATCTGAGCTGGGGCAAGAACCTCTTTAAATGGGCTGACAGCAATGGGATTTGTGAAGGATTTGTTGGTAGCCCAGGAACTCTAATATTTGGGAATTATATATTTTAATCTCATTTCTAAAGGAGATTGTGCCAATATGAGCTCATGCCCCTTTTGCAAATTTGATTCTTTCTGGTGTTTTCCCCCCACTCTATCTATGACAGATACAATTTTGTTGCTTTATTTTCATTTTGAGTCCTCACTTCCTCTAGGTGCCTCCTTCTCCTGGTTCCTAACAATTTTAATCCTTTTATTCAATATGCTGTCTCCCCTAGGGTCCTTAATGAAGCCCCAGGCTTCACAGAAAGACATCAGAAAGAATGGCTTTCAAAATACTGTTTAGTTTTTTAATGATACCTGTATGGTCTCAAATCCATTTATTATATTACTTAATGCATTAGAATTAAAAATACTATTGTTTCTATGATATTTTAGCTTAAACCTTATTATTTCCATTGATAAACAAGCTGCAAAAAAGAAAGACCCATAAGATTCCTAACTGAAAAAATTGTATCTACGTGTGCCACAAATTTATTTCATGTCTTGGATAAATCACATAAGTTGACTGTCACATTCTACCCCATGGAGAAAACATGGGTAGCAATATTTCCATTCTTTAAGTCACAGTTTTCCCTGTCCATGCCTAACATGGACATTTTTAACATTATTACTATGCTTAATTTTCACAGAGGTTCATTATTTTTTGCCCCTTGGTGCAACACTGGCAGTACTTTTGTACTTTTGGACCTTTAAACTGTATTATAATTGCAGCGAGTAACAGCACAATGGCAGCAGTTATATAGCACAAAAACCATACATGGTGCTTTGTGAAAGATTAGCTATAGCATAATTACCTTTCTTGCACAGCACAATATGCAAAGAATCAGCTCAAAACCTGCTTGGTAAGTGAGTGGATTTTAAGAATTTATTGCATTTATTTTAGAGGGAGAACATTGTCTCTATTTGAGAAAGAGAACATATTTAATATTGACTGACTATGTCGTAATAGTATCTACAGCAGCACACATATGAAAAAATAGGACTGTTGAATATAATAAAAATTAGAAGTTTATTCAAAGAAACAAAATTTTTTAAGCGTAATGCGGTGTAGAAAAAAAGACCAGAAGGTACAGATGAAAATTAGTCTCCTTGGATAATATAAGTATGACTTGTATGTGGAATAAAATAAATGCATAATACTTGAGATAGGTATGTACATGTGTTGTCACTGTGTCTTGAAGATATTAATGACTGATGGTTATTAGTACTGAGTTTTTAAGTAAAATTCACTGATAATCCCGCAGTCACCATTGTAGAACCAGCTCATTCCAGTTTCAGAAAGTGAATGGTTTTGCTTGACAGGGGGTATAACACAGCAAGACAGTGGTAATACATTATAAATCATTTAAAATAGGAGCAGGACAGGGTGACCTGTCAGGGAAGTAACACAAGCAGTGAAAAGAGGCACCTAGGAATTATTCCATTTCACTACTTTTTCAGTGATATATTTTAATGTTATTTTTGCTGGAGGATGGTAGGTGGTAACACCAACACACACAGTAAGAAACAATCTATGGAAGATGCTTCATACTGACCTATCACACTGCAGCAATTGTATCTTATCTTAATTGGCTGTGTGGATGTATTTCATCTTCCAACATAATCAGTTAAAATCAATAATCCTGTTACAGTAGCAAAGTAGGATGCAAGAATCCTGCAAAGCAGAAAAAAGCCAAAACCAAATTAAATATATTATCGGATTTCAAAATACCTTTAAAAATCTGTTTTATGCAGTGTTGGGATTTCTGCATTGATTTTTATTACTAAATAAGCAAGTGTATAATCATTAAATTATTTGTAGTTGTTCTACCCTGAAGGATACTTGATGGGATTTTGTGTCATGGTTCTGCTCAGTATAAGTGTCAGGCAATTGCAATCAGGGGAGTCTGTGAGGAAATACATACAGGAACATTTTCAGGACAACAGTATGCACTCATCTTGTATCTGCAGCTCATGCTGCACAGACAGTGTGATCAAGCATCTCATTAAGAGCTTGGTAGAGACTGACATGATTGAAAGCAAATTGATTATAGTTTGGATATTAATATAAAGATGATGAAACTGGGGAAAGCAACGAGAGAATATGGAAAAGATGTCGGCCCTTTTGCTGAGGATGTGCATCCATCAGTTGTCACTTCAGCTGGCTTACGATTTAGAGGGCATCTTACTACATTTTCTACAGCTTTTAAATCATGTCACAGTTTGTGCTGGACCAGCAATTAAATTACTGACAGTCAATTAAATTATGCTCTCTATTAAACCCTCTCCCTTCCCAGAAAGGGAAAGGAAAGATAATAAGGGAGAAAGACTTATGGTTTGGAAACTAAACTACCCAGCTTTAATGAAACAGTAATGACGAAAAATAAATTAATGAAATATAGACAAATATATACAAAACCACTATGGTGCCAGCCCCTAGAAATGCTCACATCACCACCAAGGCTGTAGGACAGGCCCTGGGAAAGTCCTGGACTGGGCTCTTCAAATCAGCAGCAGATGGGAACTGGGTGCAGGAATGCACAGATTCAGGAACAGGGATGGGGATCAAAGGCAGACAAGAGGACAAAGTCCCCCCAGGATGCTGGTGATGGACAAAGAGAGCATGACCTTCCTGATCCCTCAGCTTTACACTGAGCATGATGTGTAAGGGATGGAATACTGCATTTGGTCATTTTGGGTCACCTGTCCCATCCGCTTCTTCCTGCAGGAGGGTCGCAGCTGTGGTCCCTTTCCTCCCTTTATTTTCTGGAGTGTAGGAAGTTCAGCAGAATGAAACAGTAACCTTGGTTCTGCATACCATTCTCCTGCAGTAATTATAAACATTGACCATTATCAGTCCTAGAAGCAGACACTGACCCAAAAACATGCTGTTAATTTCGGCAAGTGCAGCTACTTAGAAAAGACTTAACTGGGAAGTAAAAGTACTAGAAAGAAAATTGGTTCTGTCCTGTCTCAAACTAGGACAAATCATGATCTAGCTGCATGGATCTGGGTGACATTTTATTTATTTTTAAATCTGGATCAGGTCACAATATTACAGTGGACTCTTCAATTTTGGAACTGATGCAGAATTGAGATGCTTATTTGTAGTGCATAGCATCTCACTGTGAACATTTCCTACAAGGTTTTTGCACTTGTCTTCTGCCGGTTCTGGATAGAGGTGTGCGGATTTGAGCACTGAAGCTCTAATGCCATGAGATCTGTCATCTATAAGAAAAGAACTAAGGAGGTTGGAAGGCACTCTAGGCACACAACTTGTCAAATCACCTCTAAAATAGCAATAATGTTACTTGTAAAACTCCTTAAAAAACTTCAAAATCTTTACATTGAATGCCCTCTGAATTTTCTGGGTTTGAATTTCATATAAATAAGGGGCTGACTGTAGCTATATTTTCTGTGGAGCTACTTAATTATGTCATCCAGTGAGCTCTCCTGTATCTTGCCTCCCAGAATTAGGACTGGTTTTGGTGGGGAGCAGGGAACAACAGATTCTTGTAGGTAGAGACTGTGGCACTCTTGACAGCATACTGGAAAATATCAAACTGGGTGCCAAGTGGAGGAGGTACAGGAGGAAGTGAGCAGGCTACACAGCGTCAGAGAAGCTGAAAGAGAGATAGACAGGATCTTCTCTGAGATGCAACAGCTTGAAGTGACCCAGAATCCCTGCAGAAGAGTTTCAGGCAATGTCTGCCCCTCGTATTAAGGTAAGTGCAGCTTCTGGGGAAGGTGAAGCATGGAAGCTCATGACTTCTGACTCTAATGGGAAGGCTCTTGCCCTACCTGAGGACTTACAACTACAAAAGAGGTTCACCACCCTCAAAGTGAATGAGGAGCCAGATGTGCCTTCAAGTAAATGATCTGGGCCACCTGATGATAAACCATGCAAGACACTGATTTGATAGATAGAAGTTGATTTGGGCCTGGGAGTTTGATATAAATCCTAAACCTAAATAGACAGGACCTCTATCTGGAAGACATTCTCTGTGGACTGTGTGAAGAATATTTTAGCATAACTTGATAACTGATTCATATTAGACATCTAGTCTGCTGACTTGAATCCCACTCTTAAAATATGGGGTGCAGACACCTCACTGGTTTTGCTGTGCATTGAGGATGACCTTTCCATCAACGAATCAAATACACATTCTCATTTAAATCAATCCCTTGGAGTATGGATCATACTTTGTCAAAGTCAGACTGCCTAGGAGAAGACATCTGTGCCCCTCCATACTGCACAATACTACAGTTACCTGAACATTCTAGTGGTGAGTGATAGTAATGGGCAACACCCTGTAATGGGGAACAGAGGCACAAATCTGCTGACCTGGCCAATCATCAAGAGTTTTGCTGCCTGCTGGGAGCCTGGATGTTGTGTAGGAACTGTCAAAGCTTGTCCAACCCTTTGACTACTACTCCCTCTTGTTCTTCCATATGGACACCAGTGGTACAGCCAAGGCAAACAACAAGTGAATAAAGCCTATACAGACAGGAGCAGCCTCATGCTGGCAGGACTTTTTCCTCATGCGGAACTTCAACCACCCTGATACCTGCTGGTGGGACAACACAGCAGGGCATAAACAATCCTGGGGGTTCATCCTGTTCCAAGTGATAGAGAAGCCAGTGAGGAGAGGTGCTCTATTGGACCTCATACTTGCCAGTGATAAGGGGCTCACTGGGGCTGTGAAGACCAAAGACAGCACTGACTGCTGTGATCATGAGATAGTGGAGTTCAGGATCCTAAGACGAGGGATGAGGGCAAAAAGCAAGATCACATCACTAGGCTTCAGCAGAGCAAACCTTGGCCTCTTTGCTTGCCAGAGTCCCACAGGATTAGAACCTAGAGGGAAAAGGGGCCAAGAAATCTTGTTAAGGATCACCTAATCCAAGCTCAAGAGTGGTCTATTCCAACAAGTAGGAAGTCAGGTAAAAATACCAGGAGGCCCACATAGGTGAAGAAGGAACTCCTGGCAAAACTCAAACAGAAAAAGGAAGCATACAGCAGGTGGAAGCAAAGACAGTTAATGTAGGAGGAATACAGAAAAACTGTGTGAGCATTCAGGAATAATAAGTTAGGAAAGCCAAAGCTTGAATGGAATCGAATCTGGCAAGGGATCTCAATGGCAACACAAAGGGCTTCTGTAAGTGTACAAGTGACAAAGGGAAGGCTAGAGCAGACTGCTGAAGGAAGTAGGATACCTATTGACATAGGACATGGAAAAGGCTGAGGTACTTCTTCACCTCAGTCTTAACTAGCAAGACTGTCTTTCTGGAATTTCAGGTCCCAGAGACCAGGGAGAAAGTCTGGAGTAAAGAAGATCCTCTTCTCTGGTGGAAGAGGACCAAGCCAGGAAATACCTAAGCAAAAAGTCCATGGGCCCTGATGGGAGGCACACATGAGTGCTGAGTGAGCTGTCTAATGTCACTGCAAGGCCACTTTCAAGAACCTTTGAATGATCATGGTGATTAGAAGTGCCCAAAGACTGAAGGAAAGCAAAGGTCACTCCTATATTCAAGAAGGATGAGAAGAATGACCCAGGGAACTGCAGGCTAGTCAGCCTCACCTTGATCCCTTGAAGAGTGATGGAGCAGCTAATCCTGGAAACCATTTCCAGGCATATGAAAGACAAGAAATTCATCAAAAGTAGTCAGCCTGGATTGACTAAAGGCAAATCATATTTGACCAACGTCATCCCCTTCTGTGATTAAATGACTGGCTTGGTAGATGATTGTAGAGCAGTGGGCATTGTCTACCTTGCTTCAGGACCACTTTCAACACTGTCTCGAGTAAAAGCCTCACAAGAAGCTATTGAAGTATGAGCTGGATAAGCAGAGAGTGAGGTGGATTGAAAACTGGCTGGACAGCCAGACCCAGCATGTGGTTGTGGAGGACTGGCCTCCACAAAAGGTATGTCTCTCACACAAATTGATTGCAATAGAGAGACCTAAAAGTCGAAAAAAGAAAAAAACCAAACACAAAAATTAAGCTGCAACAACCCGGGGGGGGGATGGGGGGGGGGGAAGCGGAGTGCGGCTGGGACTTACACAAGGAAGGGCAGAGACCCTGCCCCCCTTGCTATGTTTGCAGCCAGGACCCAGCCTTTGGCTGGAACATGGCAAAATTGTTACAGGAGCCACAGGTAGGAGCTGAGGATGGAGCAGACAAAAGGCCAGACCAGCCTGAATGAGCATGTAAATAGGACGGCCATTATTGGTTGTTGGTGCTCATTGTTCTCTGCTGCTGACAGAAAGGAGAGAGAAGAAAAGAAGAAAAAGGAATAGGAGATAATACAGAACCTTCGGTGGCTGGTTGGGACTCCTGCTATATCTCCTGCATTCTTTTACTCCTGCCTCCCTGCATCACTGCACTCTGGAACTGCTGCTATTCCCTGTTTGCTGCTTGCTTGCACTCCTGCCTCTTCTCATGGAGCCTGCTCGCCAAGGGGCTGCGTGAAAGGAGCTGAAGAAATGGAGAGGAGAGCTAGAGCACACTAAAAAAGCTAAAAGAGCTGGAATCACTGCTCACTCCCCAAACCCTCCATCATCCAGTGCTCCCAGGCCAGTCAGTGCAGCTCCAGCCGGTTGTACCCATTTGCCACAGCCGTGTGACGCCGCCACAGCCCCAGCCCAGCTCCAGCCGACATCACAGCCGCTGCTGCTCAAGCTGCGTCTCCAAGGCAGCTGCCACGGGCCATCGCCAGCATGTGCTGTAACCGCCTGCGCCGGAGCACCAGCGTGTAGCCGCTCATCGCCGTGTCCCACTGCAGCTAAAGCTGCTCGCCGCCGCCGCGCTCGCTGAAAGCCCCGCTCGCCAAAAGCGCCGTTCTTAAAGACACAGACACTGTCAAACCTGTCAGTGCTTCTGAACCAGATACTGTAAGAGAGACCCACTGACCCAGAAATCTTTCTCTTTCTTTCTGTTCTTTTCCCCGGGCAAAAGTAATCAGCCACATACACACACGTACCTCGTCTACCCAATACGGGAAACTCACCAGGCACGCTACCCCCAACTATAATAGTGTTTCTTTTTCTTTACCTATCACAAGTACCAGCGTTACACATCCCAAGTTTGTCTCCTGTAACCACATTTGCACATCCAGCTTCTCCCACACACACACTCCCTCTGCTCCAAAGCTGTTACAGTAAAGTGGTATTTTAAGCACATAGTCTCTGCATTTGTGCCAGTGCACATGTGTATCTGGGCAGGGTTTGTGTTCTGTAGAAATACCCGGTGTAGCCAGCCGGTCCCAAGCTAGGGATGGACCCACTGGGAAATTAAAACCAGCCAATTGGGGGCTATTCCTACTCTAATTGAGGAGAAGAGAAGGGGCGATCCATGACTCGACTCGAGTTTTCGAGCCTGGGTCAAACTCAGACTGCAACAGTGGTGATAAGTGGCACCAAGTCTAGTTGGAGGCCAGCAACTACCAGTGTACCCCAGTGGTCAATGCTGAACTGGGTCCTGTTGAACACCTTGATTAATGAGTCATAGAATGGTTAAGGTTGGAAGGGATCTTAAAGATCATCAGGTTCCAACCTCCCTGCTGTGAGGGGACACCTCACACTAGACCAAGCTGCACAAAGCCTCATCCAACCTGGCCTTTAACACCTCCAGGGAGGGGGCATCCACAACCTCCCTAGGCAACTATTCCAGGACCTTACTGCCCTCATGGGGAAGAATTTCTTCCGATGTTTAACCTAAATCTACCCTCTTTCAGTTTAAAACCATTCCCTCTTGTCCTCTCACTACAATTTCTGGTGAAAAGCCCCTCTGCAGCTTTCCTGTAGGCCCCCTTTAGGTACCGGAAGGCCGCTATAAGGTCTCCCCAAAGCCTTCTCTTCTCCAGGCTGAAATAGCTCCAACTCTCTCAGCCCGTCTTCATAGCAGAGGTGCTCCAGCCCTTTGATCATCTTGGTGGCCCTTCTCTGGACCCTCTCCAACACCTCCATGTCTTTCCTGTGCTGAGGGCTCCAGAGCTGTACACAGTACTCCAGGTGGGGTCTCACCAGAGCAGAGTAGAGGGGCAGAATCCCCTTCCTGGCCCTGCTGGCCACACTTCTTTTGATGCAGCCCAGGATGTGGTTGGCCCTCTGGACTGTGAGTGCACACTGGTGGCTCATGTTGAGTTTCTAATCTCCTACCACCCCCAAGTCCTTTTCCTCAGGACTGCTGTCTAGCCATTCTCCCCCCCCAACCTGTATTTGTGCCTGGGATTGCACTGACCCAGTTGCAGGACCTTGCACTTGGCCTTGTTGAACTTCATGAGGTTGGCATTGGCCCACCTGTCCAGCCTGTCAAGGTCCCTCTGGATGGCATCCCTTCCCTCTAGTGTGTCAACTACTCCACACAGCTTGGTATCGTCACCAAACCTGCTGAGGTTGCACTCAATCCCACTGTCCATGTCTCCAACAAAGATGTTAAACAGCACTGGTTGCAAATACTGACTCCTGAGGAACATCACTTTTCATTTGCCTCTGCTTGGACACTGAACCATTGACCACAACTCTGTACATGCTGGGGATTGCCCAGCCGGAAAACAGCTTGGCAGAAAGGGACCTGGGGATCTTCATGGACACCAGGTGTTGAGCATACACCAGCAATGTGGCCTCGTGGCAAAGAAGGCCAATGCTACCCTGTGTTATGGGCTGCATTAGGAGGAGCATTGCTAAGAGGTCCAGAAGATGATCCTTCCCCTCTACTCAGCACTAGCAAGGCCACATCTGTAGTACTGTGTCCAGTGCTGGGCTTCCCAGTACAAGACAGGCATGGACACACTGGAGAGAGTCCTGCAAAACATCATAGAGATGATGGACCAAAGCATCTCTCCTATGAGAAAAGGCTAAGACAGCTGTGACTGTTCAGCCTGGAGAACAGAAGGCTCAAGGGAATCTTTATCAAAGTATATAAATACCTTCATGAAGAGTGCAAAGAGGACAAATCTGGGCTGTTTTCAGTGGTGCTCAGTGACAGGACCAGAGGCAATAGGCACAAACTGTGAGGGTGACCAAGCACTGAGCACTGGCACAGGTTGCTCAGAGATGTGGTGGTGTCTCCCTCTTTGGAGATATCCAAAAGCCATCTAGATGTCATCCTGGGCAACTGGTTCCAGATGACCCTGCTTGAGCTGGGGGCGTTAGATCAGGTGCAATCCAGAGGCACCCGCCAACCTCGGCCATTCTGTGGTATGATAAGGAATAAATTACATTGTATTTTCTGATTTTTTAATAGCTTATATTTATTTTATAATCCATTATAGTGTATCGTGCATAGGTTACTATTATAGTTTTTCTTATGTTGACAGACACATTTTTCTTGTCTGTTTCTTGCAGCAGAAACTAATGCACAGTACTGGATGTTTTAAAATACTTCACAGTTCTAAAAATGAACATAACAGACACAAAATTTTGAAAAAATAATTCAGCAGCCTCATTTTTCTGTTCTTGAACATTCCCCTGACAGTTAACTGGGATGATGTTAGGTGAATGGGACTGGTTAAACTAGGTAGTAAGAAAGTGTTTGGCTAGATGTGTTTGGCTAGATTTCTGTGATATGGTTATAAAGCTCAAGAAATGAGCATTCTTGTAGGAAATCAGAGAGGGGATGCTAGGACAGTTCAGTATGGGTATAAAAAGTTACAGGCAAATGTACTCCTGACGCAATTAAGGCATGGACTCCATTGTGATTCTCAAGCGGAGACCTTTATTAAGGCTTAAACATAATAATATTGGCATTCCTTAGTAACAGTCCATTTTTAGTTTCTTCTTCTACTTTCTCTGTTCTCCAGCTGCTTCTTGAGATAACTGCTGTGGGACACCAGCTTGTTTAATAATCTCAAGGTTTGCCTCAGGCCAAGGCAAGCAGAGTAGAGGTGCTTGCAGCACAGCTGCCAGCCTCAGGAACATTATATTTCAGGCTGTGTATTCCCACATCTCCCCCTTTCCCCATAATACAGAATATAACATCCAATTAACCAACTTCTGCACACATTGCAACAAAGAATATATACTAAAATACATAAAAATAAAGAATACATACTAAAATACATAAAACTACTCCTAACACTAATGATCCAAGCTTAATTAGAGATTTAAACCAATTCTAAAGATGTGGCATTAGTTTGCTTTGCTAATCAACATCCCAATTGTCGCAGCATTGTTAACACCTTTGTAACACCAACGCCAGGGGCTAAAAAGGAGGTAGCAATCACTGCTGACAGCTCCCAATACATGGCTTTAGAGTCACAGTTGTTGCTATGAGCATGGCTATCACGTTGAAACTGTTGATGGGCATGCCAATGAGTGTGGTTAAAAATCATAGTTAAATTGGGAGTGAGCATTGTGAGTCGGCAAATTGTACAAGGACCCCGTAGTGCATGACAAGGGAGACCAGACCAAGCTCGGTCACCACAAAGAAGAAAAATGCCTTGGAGTAACACATGCAGAAAGCTATCAGAGGGAGCATAATATATATTAAGCCATTATTCTGCAGTATATTCTTACACTATTGCAGTATAGACTATTTTTCAGAGACAAATCCTGACTAAATGTATCATTATGCAAACTAAACTCCGAATAATTAAAATATATACACTTACCAGCTTTTGTAGATCCCAATATGCCTACTTCCTGTGGCTCAAGCAGTACCGGGGGAAGCCTATCATCCCATTGATCAAAGCCATTCAGTCATTTATCAAATGTTTGGCATGTCGACTGGCTGCTCGATTTAATCTTTGTGACGTTCTGAAAAATAAGGTGAGGGTTATCAATAGGTACACCCACCAAACACGTATGGAATGGTGATACCACCGTGGTTAAAAATAGACACAGAGCACTCTGGTTCAGAGCATGAGTCAATAAGAGCCAAATATTCCTGGAGGGAAGAGGTGGTACTAGTCCTCCAGCAATATGGCAGGAGAGAAACATCAGGGATATTGTGATCACTATCTTCATCTCATCTTAAGACTGGATACCCTCCTCGGCATTCCTTAGTGGCCTGTTCTGCACAAATGTCTTACGTGTCAAGCCAGGATCCACCAAGGGCCAGTATCTGTGGAAACACAAGCATACCCTCTACCCCACGTAATAAGAGGGAAAGGTCCCGATATCTTACCATCATGCAGGTCCCTTATCAACACCTGTGCTTTCCCTTGCACATCCCATCGGTCCTTGCCTTGAGAAACAAAGTGTTGCACCATTGCCAGTACATCTGTGTTTTGGGTGAGATTTAAAAAATTTAAAATATACAGAGCCTTTTGTAAACGTTCATGTGGGGTATATCCTATCATTTCCCCTTTCTGTTTAGCCAAGAGCCGCTTAAGGGTACCATGAGCTCGTTCAATAATGGCTTGGCCCATTGGGGAATGTGCGATGCCTGTTAAATGTTTAACCCCCCATCACTGACAAAATGCAGTTACCCAGGCAGAAACATAGCCTGGAACATTATCTGTTTTGACCTGTGCAGGAAGCCCCAATACCACAAATGCTGACAGAAAGTGTTTACAGATGTCCCAGGTTTTTTCACCTGTATGACAAGAAGCAAAAACAGCACAAGAATATGTGTCCACTTATAGGTGTACAAATTTAAGCCTACCAAAGTCTGAGATATGGGTGACATCAGCTTGCCACAATTGCAAAGATGACAACCCCCTGGGGTTAACCCCTGCGGCGGTGGAAAAAAGACGGTGTCTCTGGCAGTCAGGGCAGGCAGCTACGATGTCTTGAGCCTGATGGATAGAAAGAGAAAACTGCTTCCGTAACGCTTGAGCATTTTGATGATAAAAGGCATGTGATACGTGTGCCTGTGAAAAAGAATCAGGGACAACTTGAATTGGCATCGTTAACAAGTCAGCCTTTTGATTACCAGCCACAATTGGCTCTGGCAACAAAGTATGAGACCGAACATGCCTCACAAAATATGGTTCACACCTATTATTCAGTTACTACAAGAGTCTGTAATAACATATAAAGCTGTGTGTTGCTCACTTCTTTGAGATAGACTGCCTCTGCAACTTCTACAACGCCAGCGACATAAGCTGAGTCTGTAACTATGTTAAGCGGATCTGACCACTTGCGAAATGCTCACAATATTGCATCAAGTTCCACAATTTGTGGGGAGCCTGACACTAAGGCAACGTTGGAGTGCCAGGCACCAGGCACCAGAAGTGGAGTCTTGCCAAACAGTTACTGATCATCCCATTCGGCCAGATCCATCTGTAAAGACCGTTAAAGCATCCAAAGGCATCTTGCTTCTAAGTGGCTGTTGCTGCAAAATAAAGGCATGCCCAAAAAGTTTATGTGATGGTGCATGGATTTTTACTTTCCCTGGAAAATCGGCAAGAGCTACCTGCATTGGGAGAGAGGTCTGTCAACATTGTAGGAACTGTGCTGTTAAACCACTGTGCTGTTAAACAAACCACTGACATATAGTGGGGCTGTTTTTCATGACCTGTGGTAACACCACCCAAAGATATCGATTATAGGGTTCTGACACGCTGAGGCTGGGCACTGAAAATGCAAATGATGAGCATTGTCAGGATGCAATGGAATAGTAAAAAACCAGTCTTTTAAATCTATAATTGTCAGATGCCAATCTCTAGTTATCATGGTAGGAGAAGGGAGTCCCAGCTGTAGAGCCCCCATATCTTCCATTGCCTCATTTATTTTTCACAAGTCATGAAACAAGTACCACTTCCCACTTTTCTTTTGTATTACAAACACTGGGGAGTTCCATGGACTAGTTGATGGGACAACATGCCCTGCAGCTAGCTGTTCCTGTACCAATTCATTAAGATGACGCAGCTTATCAGTTGTCAAGGGCCACTGATCTACCAAAACAGGGGCATTAGCCTTCCAAGTTAATTTGAGGGTGTCAAAGGTGGACTCAGGATCAGCAATTAAATCAGAGACAGCAAGCTCTCGATCCCCTCCCCCTCCCACCCAGGTAGGGAAGGAGAGAGAAAATTAGGAGGGAGACTTAGCTGGACTGAAAACTAAATTAGACAGCTTTAATTATATGTACAATTATATACAAGTATGTTCAGGAATGTGCAAAAGCCTCTTGCCTCCCCCCACCTCCAGCAACTCTCCTGGCACTCTCCTTAGCTGTGAGCAGTCCTGAAAAGTCTCAGAGTGCTGTCTGAGATAACAGCAGAGCAGACAGGGCTGTGGGGAGAGTTATGAGGGTCAGGGCTGAGCCTGGGGTCGACGGTGATGGATGGATGGAGTCCTCCCTGGACGCTGGCCATGGACGGAAAAGAAGGGAAGAAGGAGCAGGAAGGAAGTTGTCTTCTGTGATCTCTGACCTTCCTTGGAGCTTACATAGATCTATGGAATGGAATACCTTTGGTCAATTCTGCTGTCTGTCTAGTCCAGCTCCCCGCGGGGGGGTCACAGGTACAATTCTCCTGGCCGGTAGCCTCTGTAGCAGCAGAGCTAAGAAGCAACCTTGGAGTCTCAGCAGAAACAGAAACATTCCAGTGTTATCAGCCCACCAGCTGGAACACTTGTTGCTAGTTAAAAGAAAGCTTACTGAAGGAAAAAAAAACAGTAAAAGGAAAATTAGCTTAAACCTGGCTCAACCCACGACAGAGGGTAGGCTGCTGCTCAGTGGCCCTAAGGACAAATTTGAACTTAGCTGCATTCCCCACTGACACATACAGTCACATCCCCACAAGAAAACAGGAGTATCCAATACAAACGGTTTCACTGTGGCTACCAGACCTTCTGGACCAATGATTTGCACAGAATCCTTGCTTTGATAGCTCACACTGTTTCCCTCAATCTCAAAAAAAGAATGAGTCATGTTTAACAAAGGCCAGTTTTGTGGCCATTTGTCTCGGACCGAGATAGGTAAAGCCGCGACTCACACCCCCACCTCAGGGGATCGAGGGCTGAAGACCACTCCCCGTCACACTCACAAACAACGCTTAGGAATCAATAGATTAAAGGCACTGAGGGTTTGGCAAGTCTGATATCAACTAACACACAGGGTCTATCTCTATATCTATATCCACACCTATATATCCATATACCAACAGCTATACAACACTACATCTATATACCAATAACAACACACACAGAAAACAAGAGAGAACCTCTCCCCTTCCCCCCTGTTCCCGTTCCCGGACAGGGATAAGAGGGAAAGCCTGGAGAGAGCCTTTGGGAAATAGAAGAATATTGGAAAAGAGAAGTGAGTGTCTGGTATGTGTGAATATTATGTAGGAATGTTTATAGGAATGTTAGTAAGATGTCCGCAATTCTCACCACCGGGGTACGGCCGAAGCCAATCCCTGGTCGGGATCCACGTCCTTTCCCTTGAGACTCTGGGCAAACGGTCCGTTCGGTACGTCCACACGCCAACAACCACAGGGAGCAGCGCCGCAACGGCACGGCAGCCTCCGCAGCGGTACGCTCACCGCGGCGGCTGGATCCGTCCGTGTTCGCAGAGCGCGCGCCTTCTTGCTCCTCCCTTTTTTTCCCGGTTCCGGCCCCGCCGTGCCTCCTGGGAGCTGTAGTCTGTAGTCCTGTGCGCATGTGCCTGGTACCTCTGTCCTCTCCCCACGAGTGCCGGGGGGGCGCATCGCCAGGAATGGTCAGTGAATGTCGCTGGATTAAAGGCCATTATAGAGTACGTCTCTCACAGTCTATATTTACCTGGGACCTCCTTTGAATCCTTCTTGTAGATGAGGGTGACATTAGCCTTCTTCCAGTCTTCTGGGATGTCTCCCAATCTCCATGACTTCTCAAAGATTATGGATATTTGCCTCACAATGACATCAGCCAGTTCTCTTAACTCTCTTGAGTGGATTGCACCTGGGCCCATAAATTTGTATGGGTCAAGCTCCTGTAATTATTCATATACCAACTCTTCCTTCACTGACAGCAGGTCAGTATTTGCACCAACCTGGATTTGTAAGCCCATGGCTTGGAGTCCAACAGCTCTGGTAAAGACAGATGTCTAGAAAGTGTTGAGAACCTCTGACTTTTCAGCATTGTTGGTGTGCAGTTCACCTCTCCTGTTCAGCAGTAGGCCAATACTCTCCTTCTGTTTCAGCTTATAGTTATGTTTCTGAATGTCCCAGATGGAACAGACAGCAGACGAGACGTATATGCACTAATATTTATTGTATATAATGTTGGGTCTTAACTATACAGGACAAGAGGCACAAGTACAGCAAAAATGTAGGGAAATTGGGACATCAGAACAGAAGTGCAGTTCGAATGCAAAGGGTATATTAGCAGTGAATTATACTACTTCTAATTAAATCAAACAACAAAGGTTAACTATTAAAATGCTGGCAACTTACTTATTATCAAATTCTATGCTAGGCCTAGAATATTAATTATCACTCTTAAAAGATTCTACAGTCTTAATGATGACGATTACTTAATATTAAGTTTACTAATAAAGACAATGAATGAGTTAATATCTCTCACCCTTGCCAGGCCACAGCTGGGTGTTCCTGGGTAGATTGTCATTCTCGAGAATTAGTCTCTCTGGCAAGCGTCCCCGCTGGAGAGGATAAGGTCCAGCACACCTCCTGGGAAAGTGTATGGAATTTGCCCCAGTCAAAAAAGGGACCAGGCTTTTATAGAATAAAGTGGACTGACTGCTGTAATTTAACCATTAGCCATACCTCCAACATCTCTCATTGGAGAATAAAACAGTAGAAAAAACCATGAAGGCCTTGTTCTCACCAAACAAACTCTTTTGTTTATCTGTTCATTCTTACTTTATCGCCATTTCAGGCCTAGTTGTGGCTGGGCTGAGCTCCATGTTCTTCAACACCTGAAAGCAGCTGGTGTTATGAACATCAACTTGGCCTCTGTTTGTACCTTTCAAGGTTTTTACCAGCTCAGGGTTTGCTAGGCCTTTTCCATTCTCATGGGTACCTTTCCACTTCAGGCCTGAGCCTGCAAAACTGAGAGACAAAATGCATTTGAATCATAGAGGGAAACTGAGGCAGGCATATTGAGACATGGAGTGTCTTGCTACTTTGAAGAACCCTTTCTTGCAGTTTTTGACATGTCTGGCCAATTTCAATTGAGTTGAGCTTTTGCTTTTCTAACTGCATCTCTGCATGCCCTGGTACTGCCCTTGTAATTCTCAATGGGTATTATTTTGCTTGCCCAACTCTAGAACACTTCCCATTTGGTTTTGAGCAGAGCCAGAAACTCCTAGGTAAGCCAAGGGGATCTCATGCACCACCTACTTCTCTTGCCTGTAAAGGGGATGAGCTGGTTTTGTGTTTTTAGGAGAGTGTTCCTGAAAAACTCCCAGCACTCACTAGCTCTTCTGTCCTTCCTGGAAACTTCCCTCAGTTGCACTTTCAACGGAGCCCTGAGCTAGTTATGCATTCCATTTTCAAGATAATATCCTTAGGTCAATGTTAGAATCAAGCCTGAAATTTATAGAATTAAGATTTATTTAATATATTCATAACAGCCTAGATAGTGGATTTAAGAGAGAAATTGGAAAAAGTGCAGAGAAAGTCTATTAGAATGATTAAGGGAATGAAGCATCCATATTAGCAGAGGTGTCTGAAAGAGCATCACTTTTTTTGGCCTAGCAACATGAAAGAGAAAAAAGGATACATGTGCTCTTTGTAAACACATGAACAACACATTAGGAAAACATCCTATGGATATTGCTGACAGAAGACTGAATAGTTATAAAACGCATGTACGTATACTTAGGTTACAAACTAGAGGACTGTTTCTATCAAAGCTGCTCCAGACAAAGACTCCTGTTGGTAAGGAATGGGAACTAGCTTTTACCTTAGCTCTTTTTGCTGGATATGTTTTCACATTTTGAGTCCTAACAAAATGAACAAAATAAGCTGGAGTTTCCATACTTTCTGCTTGAGACAGTTATATGCAGGAATAACTTCAGAACAAAGCTTGGAAGAGAGAGTTAACTAAATATCAAAGAAAAGCACTGTGAGAGAAAACTCTTTGGATTAGCTGTATTTTTAAAAACATATATTTGATAGCTTTTGCTGCCTGCTGCTTTGAAGTTTAGCTTTAAAAAGGAAAATTGAACCAATAAATGTATCTGAACAGTGTTTATGAAAGCTACATAGACAATCTTCATGTGATGAGAACATGGAACATTTGATGAGGACATTCCTTCATTTGGAACAACAAGAATGAAAATAAATTTTGTGAAAAGAATTGCGTAAATTGTGATACTGACTGAAAATTACTGAAATTATTTCATACAGAAATGTAGGCTAGTGCCTCCTTGTTTGGTGAAGATACAACTCACTTGTCATGTTGAAGAGGAGTCCTTGCTAGAAAAAGAATGCAGCAGTTACTAGTTTTACTTTTCCATATAGCTCTACATACATGTCTAGCCTAACCCAACTCAGCTTCCAAAAGTCATTACTATAATAAAAATGTAGGGTTTTCAATGTGATTTTACTAGAGCATATCAGATGTTAATAAGAAATTCTAGGCCTGCCTCACCTAGCTGAACTCAAATAAGTTTCTCAAATTTTCCTTTAATTGAATTTTGTACTGTCTTGCTTTAAGACCTTTTGTTGGAGTATGTTGTGAATAAACTTAAAATCCAAACATTATCAGCAAAAGCTAAAGCTCATCCATTATCAATGATTCTTGTTCCAATGGCAACTTAGGTACAGAACAGTACTTAACCAACACAAATATAAGATGAAAACTACTGGACAGAGACAAACCAATTTTTCCACCTCTTCAAGGAAACACCATTCAGGGGATAGAAAAAGAGCAAACTGTAAATAGTTTATTACTTGATGCTTCATTCTAATGCAATGGGGCACTGATGCATACAAGTTGACATGCAGCCAACAGTGCCAAATAGCTTACTGGAGAGCAGCAATTTCTCCATTTGGAGACATTAACCATTAGAAATACTGATGTGGAGGAACAGAGGTCAGTACATAACTTGCTGTTTACAAGATGCAAGATAGACTAAATAGGAAAAGATACTGTCCTCAAGATTTTTCGTTTCTAAACAGCATTAAAAATTGAATTTGTATTAAATGAAAAAAAAGTTGGAGACTGTCATGGTTTGACTCAAGATCAGCAATTAAATAAATGACATAATGCTCTCGATCCCCTTCCCCTCCCACCCAGGTAGCGAAACGCGAGAGAGAATAAGGAGAGTCCAGATTGAAAACTAAACTAGACAGCTTTAATGTAATAATAGTGATGAAAGAAAATATGTACAAATATATACAATATGTGCAGGAATGTACAAAACCCCTATCACCTCGCTCCCCCCAGCAACTCCCAGGGCATCTCCTGAGCTGTAAGCAGTTCCAAAATGTCCCAGACCACTGCTGGAGAGAGCAGTAGAGCAGATCGGAGCTGAGGGTGGAGAAAGGAGGGTTGGGAACACATGGGCCTAGGGATCAGAGCAGGTGGGTAGATGTAGTCCTCCCTGGATGCTGGCTGTGTATGGAAAAGAAAGGAAAGGGAAAGGGAAAGGGGAAAAGGGAAAGGGAAAGGGAAAGAAAGGAAAAGAGGGAAAGGGAAAGAGGGAAAGAGGGAAAGGTAAATAAGGTAAGGTAAGGTTAAGGTAAGGTAAGGTAAGGTTAAGGTAAGGTAAGGTAAGGTTAAGGTTAGGGAAGGTTAGGGAAGGTTAGGGAAGGGAAGGGAAGGGAAGGGAAGGGAAGGGAAGGGAAGGGAAGGGAAGGGAAGGGAAGGGAAGGGAAGGGAAGGGAAGGGAAGGGAAGGGAAGGGAAGGGAAGGGAAGGGAAGGGAAGGGAAGGGAAGGGAAGGGAAGGGAAGGGAAGGGAAGGGAAGGGAAGGGAAGGGAAGGGAAGGGAAGGGAAGGGAAAAGGAAATTCACTTCCACGATCCCTGAATTTATATGGAGAGTTACGTATATATGGGATGGAATAATTTGTTTGGCCGATTTTGCCATCTGTCTAGTCCACTCCTCCCTATGGGAGGGTTGTAGATGCACCTCTTCTGCTCCTTTAGTGTCTGAAGCAGCAGATTCAACAAGTGGAGCAAAATGTCCTTAGTCTTTTAGCAGTAACTATAAACATTCAGGTGTTATCAGTTCACTAGCTGGAAAACACTGCTAAGTTCAGCAAGTGTGCTGCTTAAAAGAGAGTTCACTGAAGAAAAAATAAATCAGTAAAAAATCAGTAAAAATCAGTTTAGAAACTTTTCCCCTTTGTATACCCTGAGGTAAAATGGACTGATACTTTTCAAGCCAGATTCCAAGTCAGTATTTGGCAGAAAGCTGGTTCCTAATCGTACTGAGTTTTCACCAGCTTGGTTCCTCAAGGCATAACTTCTGACTTTTAGGCATGAGCAGGACTTAAATCTTAACAAGGCTAAACTTCTTGGTAGTCCACCACATGTATTCTGGTAGGATTTAGATAACAGTTCCTCTGCTGCCTCTTATTGATGGCCAATGCAATCCTCTGCATTCAATGAACAGGACAATAAAGACACTTAATTCTAGATTATAATTTCCACTGGTAAAAACACTTAATTGTTTAGATGATTTTGTAAATCTCTCCTTTTTCTTTATCACTTTTAGGCTATCAGTCCAAGAAATAGCTTTTGCTGGTTTTACAAATAACATTTTATTAATGTAATTTTGAAATGTACTGTATCAAAAGCTTTAGTCTGATTTCTTATATCAAAGCTTCAAACTAGCTGTAACTTTTGAATACCTATCTTCTGATGAGTTTTCTTATTTCAGGTACTAATCCTGTAATTAGAAATACTTGCATTTTTATATCTGTTTTTATCATCTATTGTTTCTTAAAAAGACAATGCACAGAAAAGGTGGTAAATCAATCTACTAGTATATCTTATAGATGGTCCATGAATTATCACTGTCCTGCACAATTCCATATAGCAAGAAACTACATTACTAGTTATGTGATCCATGGAGTCAGTTTGTCAACCTTCCACAAAGGGATCCTATCTTCTTCATATTTTGCTGTCTTCATGTGCTTTACACACTGCTGCAGAACCTTGCTGGCGCTGCCTGCTTTTCATTTTCATCTTAATTTTTCTCTTAATTTATGATATTTATAAAACCACCACATCTTTAAAACTTAATATTCCTCTTAGCCTTTTCATGCCCTTTTCATACCTTTCTACAGCTACTATCTCATGTAATTCTATGTGATGCTGTGTTTGTTCTTCAAAAGCGTAATTCCTCATATGAGAAGGGTTCATTTTTAGGTTACCACTTAGTCTCAATCTCTAGCTGAAACGAAAGATGAGGGATCTAAAAGACAAGCAAGCAGTATCTACTGCCCAATGACTGATGGAGAGAGGGACCCCTTATCAAAAGGGGGGGAGCTGTGTAATATATATTTTTTTAATTTGTGGCATAGCATGGATTATTTAACGTATTTCTTAGGGTACTAACTAGTTAGAGCAGAGGGAATTTTCATAGCTGTTATATTGAGTCAAGTTACAGTTACTAAGTTAATGGCTTTGCTCAAGTTAGTAATGGCAGCTGGAGTATATCTGTTAAATTAATTGTGGAATATGATAGCCATTACTGAGAACTTTATAACAAACATTTTGCAGTCTTTGTAAAATGCTCATACTACCTACATACCCAATGCACATGGAGGGTATTATGATTCCTTGGCTGTTGTGTATTTTGGGAGAGGGTTTCAATGGTGATGTAGCACCAGCACCTGTTGCTGCTGGGACCTCTTTCTGAGCTCCACTGCCTTCTGTTGTGGAGGTGCACTTCCACTTCAGGATGTCAGTACGTGGGTGAACTCTGAGAGACTTGCAAAGGCACAGTATTTCTGTTATACCTTTCGTGTTTAATCCTAGTGAGTCACTGTCATGTAACTTCAACCATTTAATGTCCGTTCAATTCCTGCACTCTTTGGCAACTGTTATTTTGCAACTGTACAATCCCTGTTATGACAAAAGTACTTATGGCACATTTTCCTATTAAAATTTCCCATATGAAATGAAGCAGAAAATAATATTACAATAACTTGAATACAAGAATTGGGCTTGTGTTCTTTCAGGAGAGTAACAACTGTATGCACAGAAAACATCCCTTTTGCATTAATCTAAAATACTGTCCTCTTTCTGGATGGAGCAAAAAGGAGGAAATTCCTTGCCTGCATAGATCAGTACTTCTATGGCTTGGTTTAGGAAAACTTGCTGGGTTACATATTGCTATAGGTAGTGCTATTGTAAGGTAAAAGTGATTACAAAAAATTACCTTACAAAGAACTAACTCAGATTAAAAAATTTATCTTGATCCTGTGATATGGGGGGATGAAGGGAGAGAGAGGAAATTGTTGTTCTACTTGTTTGGATTTTTAGTTTGTTTGGGTTTTTCTTATTTATATTTTTTATTTTCAAATTCCTTGTTAATTATTTTTCAGGAATTTAGCATAGGTGCTATTGTAATTAGTTCCTCCACAAACTTCTGCAAAAATGATGCTGCTGGTTTGACTGCTTTAAGAAAACACAGGTAGAAAACCAATCCAGAGTTTCCCAGAGTCCCCCAAAGCATTTGTTTACTCCAAAATAATTCAAATTGCCTCAAGTTTTCTTCTGATACTTTTTTTTAACCCATCATCAATTAAAGATTGTCTTACTCAATATGCAAATCTCCTCATATTTTTAGGACATTATAACCATCAGTATGGTTATCCCTAGGGAATAAAGGTCAGTATTATTATAACCTGGAACTTGTACATTTTATGCTGTCTTACATTTTTAAAATTGCCAATGCCTCATCTAAATGTCTCATAATGTAGAGTATGGCTTTAACCTTGAGCTCACTGAATCTGAAGCAGTTGCTGTCACTGAATTTTAATTGAGTATAGAATCTGTGTTTATGGATAAGTTTAGGATGAAAATTGTGGTCTCTTGAATATGCTAAGCAGCTTTTGTTCAGGATGAATCTGTTAGCTTTCATGCAACAAATTCACAGAAAATAAATACATTTTAAAGTTATTTGAAAACAAATCTGATTCATTTCAATGATCATGATTCAGTGCCAGACACAAGTATATGACCTTTCATATAGTTCCGTGTTTACCTTTTCAACTTTGGGGGGTTCTTTGTAAGTATTCTTATGCAGCCATTAACAACGCTGTTTGAGAGTTTCTAAAGGCTTTTTCCTTTTAAACACCACAAATCTCATATTTTGCTTGTGGTAACACCCCATCAGATGTATGCAGAAATGCAGAGGTAAAGCTAATAATTAGTGGTTGCATGTATTGCCAATGATTATAATTTAATTTTATATATTCTATACGTACATAATGCAGCATCAGCATGCAAAAACAAAGTTTGAATCTTCTAAAAAGTCAGTTAGGCTTAAAGCAGCTATTACTGTGCGGCGAGAGCTCGGACTAATGCACCACGACCAATGTGATCAAGTGAAAGCTGTTTATTGTAAACAAATGCCTTGCTATGTACCTCATTGCCTGGTACACACACAGTAAGCCCCCCCATTATTGGTTAAATGCTTTTGTCCACACGAATAATGCTTCAGTCTGATTAGTGCACTGCTACTGTCCATATGCCTGCTTCTAATACATGATTGGCTACTAGCCCTAAGCACACAAAGTCCTTACATAGCATGATCTCAGCGCCTTTGGTATCTCGTTCCTTCTTCTGCAGGTGGGAGTTATTCCTCTTCTGCTAGCTTTCTTCTTTCACAATTATCCCTCCATTGGCCTTGAGATAACAGTAGTCAAGCTAAAGTCTCTATAGCACAATTAAGCTTTTTTACCAAAGGCTGGATTGCTCACATGCCCATGCTCTGCAAGAAAATCCTCCACATTATTGTAATTATTTGACCCTCTCTTAAACAAACAAAAAAAAAGTAAAGTGCTAATGAAAACTACATTTTTTCTTTAAAGATACCTTACTGTATACCAAAAAGCCATTATTCCATTAACAGATATTACACTGCTCAATAAGTGATTTTAGGCAGATGTAGTGATAAACTATTGTGCATGGTGAAGGGGCTTTTAAATAGAATATAAAACATAAAAATTAAATGCCAATGAAGATATACTTAAAATGTAAACACAGGTTCTTAATGAGGAAAATTAAATGTATATCAGTGGCCACTACAATAAAGGAAACAGTTAATAAGGCCTCCTACAGTCCTATATTCAGATAATGATAGAGACTCCTGTCAAATTACCGTGTGAAGGTTTGGCTTTTATAGCTTGACCTGTGGAAACATCAACATAATGGGTCTAGGACTACTGGATGCCACCAATTTAGTCCCTACCAACTCACCACTGGGATAAATGGACACCAACCAGCAGGTTGTGCTCATTCTGCACTGTGAACAGAAGCTCGTGGAGCAAGCAGCTCTGCTCATGGGGCTCTGATTTTTTCAAGGAAGCTGTGTGTATATATATAGGGTAGTTCAAGTGTATGAGTCACACAATATTTAACATGAAAAATTAATGATGAGAGGCAACTCAATCAAACATGACAAATGAAAAATTAATCACAAGATAAAGGCAACTCAATCAAACATATTACAAACAGCTTGTTTCAGGTGGCAGTCCTGCAGTCCTGAACACCACTTTTAAAAACTGTATTTTGAAGTTTTTAAAGTGCATTTATTTAATGTTAATTTTAGAAAATGTTTTTGGATGGTTTATATTTGCATTTTTTTAACATAACTTGTAAAACCTGTGTTTTGAAGGTTTTTTTAATTGTATTTATATAACTGTACTCTTAGAAACTACTTCACATTTGATTGAGTTCTGTTAGTGGTGCTGAACGAGCACCAACTTGCTGGTCAGCATCCAGTTTGTCCTGGTGGTGCACATGTAGAATTTATTTATTTATTTATTTAGAAAAACAAAAACAGCTTTAAGTCAAGGTAATCACAACAGCAAAACACCTTAAGAATGGAAAAGCCAGTTAAATACGGAATTGTGCCTAGTCCCAGAACTGGCATCCTGGAGAGGTAAGACAATATGATCAAAGAATGCAAAGGAAGAGGCCAAGAAACAATGAAATCTGCTCAAAATAATTTCACTGTGAGATGAAACCCATAATTCTGCCAGAAATGGTTATATGTGTTAATTATTGTAGACTTTGAGTTTTGCAGACACTTTATTTAGTACCATTTAGTACTTCAGTTGCTTAGCATAACGTATCTGTCAATGATATGTCATTTGTGCATCTCCTATTAATACTGTAACTTACGAAACATTCAATTGGACAAGTTGCTGTTCACTTGAAATCACTTACCTGGCTAAACGTTTGCATCCAATGGGATGGATTTCTGGTTGGTGTGTGAAACTCATATATTGAGAGGAAAACAATTCCCAGATCTGCAGTTTAGATTTGGTAAGTATTTCCAATCCGATAAAGAAAAAGCAGTATTTTGTACCTTCCTTCATAGCTGGAGGCAGACCTTGCTGGGCAGGCCCATAGTTGCCTAGGAACCCTCTGCAATTACAAAGTTTGGGGCCACTTAGGACTCCTTTTTGACCACACAGCTTGTCTCATGTGCTCTCCTGGAGCCTCTGTGGCTCACCACCAAAAAACAGTCTGCACTGCTGGCCCAACCATCAAAGCTGGTTCACATCAGCAAGGAAGAAAGTACTGTAAACTATATGGCTAACCATAGTCACATCTCAGAGAAGAAAAGAAAAATAATAATAAAAAAAAGAGCTGTGCTGTATGCACAGGTCTGCAACAGTTACCAAGCACCTATGGTCATCAGTGTCTGGATTTGGAGTAGTACTCAAGTTTGGGGTTCTTGCTCTCCTTCCACCTTTCTCTTGTTAATTAGGGAGAGATTAAGCTTTTTAAAAGATGTAATGCATGCAGAAGACTTAATATGATAGTTGGGAGGGGGCTTGTTTGCTTTTGTGGTGTATGGGTCCCTACAGCAATTCACTGTAATTTATTGAATGTAGTAGAAAATAGCCTCTGGCCTATGGTTTTAACTCCTATCATCTTTGAAGCTATAAATAAAATGAGATCATCCTATTAGGTTATTTTCAGCTGGTATGTTCACTAATGATATCCCTATTCCCAGCAATGAGTCCCTTCAAAAGGCTGTACAAAATACTCAGGAAATGGACTAACAATAATAAATGCATATTAAGCAAAGAACATAATTGCATTTTTTGAAAGCACTGTGACTCAGCAAGATGACAGAAGCAGCTAGTATATAACCTATAAAAGTACAATGCAAATTACAATAGGACCCCAGTTTAATGAGAATTTTGGAGTGGTTCCATCTGTACAACAAAGTGGTTGTTAATGTCTAAGGTTGTCTTTCATTTGAATGCAAACCATGATAGAACAAAGTTTTTAGAAAACATGGAGAAAATGGAGGCAGAATGAAACTAAAGGATTCATACATGAACCCTTCCTTGCCTTGTCCACTGTCTTGGCAAGGCAGTCCTTTTAATTAGGCTCAAATTGAGGTGGAAAATGTTTTACTGGCTTCCTGAGTTGCCACAGAATTTCAGGACTATGTGCTCCTCCAAATCCCTATGGAAAGCTGATGTTTCTCTCTGCCATTAGTCATTGCTCTCCACCTGGCCTTGCCCTGTAGGCTGTCATCTTCTTCTGTTCTAGCCCCTGCTGCAGACCTTCAGGTAGAGTGTTCTTTTCCCTCCAGGCACAGAGCAGCCCCAGGCAGTGCAAAAAGGCTACCTTCTTCTTTGCTGCTCAGCCACCCCACTAAGCATACCTGGCTGTCAAGCATTTATACATCAGAATGTGAATCATTAAGCAGCTCTACAGCTACATAAATATTTGAAAGAAAAGCTTACTTGCCAGCAGACCGAGTAGCTGGGACGACTGCAAAACAGCAATGTACTCAACAGCAACTTGCTTAATTTGCAGATTGTCTTCTCTGGATTAAAGGGTATGAGTACTAAAGACACTGAAGAAATATTCATCAAAATACTCATATTTATAAATATTCATATACTGTAAGGGAATACTTTTTACTATGTAAAGGTTTGTGACACCATCCCTCCCAGCATCCTCCTGGATAAGTTGTCCATCTGTGAGATGAGCAGATGACCTCTAAGTGTTGTAGAGAATGGGGCTACGTCTGGCTGGAGACCAGTCAGTAGTGGTGCTCCTCAGTGCTCAGTTCTGGGACCAGTTCTGTTGAATATTTTTATAAATGATCTGCATGCAGGCATTGAATGCACTATTAGCAAGTTTGCATGTGACACCAAACTCGGAGATGATACTGACTCTCTCGATGGACAGAGGCCTTGCAGAGCTATCTGGATAAACTGGACCACTGGGCAGTCACCACTGGTGTGGAATTTAACAAGTCCAAATGCTAGATTCTGCTCCTGGGATGGAGGAACACCAAGCACAAGTATAGATTGGAAGAGTAGTGGCTGAAGAGCAGTGCTGGTGACAGGGATTTGGGGGTGCTGGTGGGCAGCAGGCTCAATATGAGCCAGTAGTGTGCTCTGAGAGCCACGAGGGCAACCCGCATCCTGGGGGGCATCAAAGACAGCACAACCAGCCAGACAAAAGAGAGGATGTTGGTGCGGTTCTCACCTTGAGTGTGGTGTGCAGTTCTGGGTCCCACAATTTAAGAAGGATGTGAAGGTCCTTGAATGCATCAAAAGGAGGGCAACAAAGCTTGTGGAAGAGCTGGAAGATATGTCCTGTGAGAGCAGCTTAGGACTTTGGGTTTGTTTAGTTTGGAGAAAAGGAGGCTGAAGGGTGACCTCACTGCTCTACAGCTTCCTTTACAGTAGAACACATATCCACACTGCAGCCCATGGAGGATCCCATGATAGAGCAGATGGAGACATCTTGAAGGAAGCTGCAGCCTGTGGGTATCCCACACTGGAGTAAGCTCCCAGTGGGAGCTGCAGCCCATGGAGAGAATCCGATGCAGGACCAGGTTTCCTGGCAGGATCTGTTGCTTGTGGGGGACCTGTGCTAGAGTAGTCTATTGCTGAAAGACTGCACTCTGCAGAGAAGACCTGTGCTGGGTCAGTCTTTGAAGAACTGCAACCCATGGGAAGGACCCACTTTGAAAAACATCATAAAGGACTGTATCTTATGGGAGGAACTCCATACTGGAGCACGAGAAGAGTTCGAGGAAGAAGGATTGGCAGAGAGGAACTCTTCCAGACTGAAAGCAACTCCTATTCCCTGTCCTCCTACTCTGCTTGGTGCAGAGGATGTGGAAGAGTGGGGAAGGTAGGAGTGACACAGAGCCTGGGAAGAAGGGTTGGAGGGAGATGGTTTTAGATTTGTCTTTGTTTCTCACCATCTTA
This sequence comes from Hemiprocne comata, assembly GCA_020745705.1. Taxonomy (NCBI): domain Eukaryota; kingdom Metazoa; phylum Chordata; class Aves; order Apodiformes; family Apodidae; genus Hemiprocne; species Hemiprocne comata. The sequence goes on from CM036616.1 coordinate 47,406,498, forward strand.
CTCTATTTTTTAAATTGGCAATAAATAAAATTAATTTTCCCCAAGTCCTTGTTTTTAACCTTGACCCATAAGCTTCACAATCTTATTTTCTCCCAGTGAGAGAACTGCTCAGTAGGTGTCTGGCAGCTAGCCAAGGTCAACCCACCACAATTACTCTCTCAGACTCCAGACTACAGCTATTTTTTTCAAACAGTTTTACTTCTATGACGAAGTTGCTTTCAACTTTTACTTGACCCTTGGGAAGCTGTGGAGCAAGTAACGTGATAAAGGCAACACCCTAATAGCACTTCCTGTCTATGTGGGGCTGAAAGGGCAGATGATTTGTGCGACCACAAGTGCTATTTTCAGATCTTATGAGCAATATATTGCTTGTGAACCAGAAGCTGGGAAATACTGATGCAATACTGTAAAAGAGAAATTCTAGTAATGACTTCAAAGTGCTGTCAAATATGTTGCAATGCAGATGAGAAAAGAGGATGGGTTTATAATTTTCTGTCTACATACTAATTACCACTAAATTTTCTAATATTCTGGAACCTTTCATGATGATAGACCACAAGTTGTATGTCAAGAAATAATATAAAACTGTCTAAAGACTCAAATTAATCTCTTCAAACTGGAAACTGTTCCCTTTTCATCTCCAAATTATATCACACACTTTGCATCATGAAGTCTTCAGAACATTTAGTCCTAAGAAGTTGAATAATTTCAGACATTTTAAGACACTCCAGTATTTTAGGATTTGTCTCAGAGATAGTGTTATTCAGGGAAATATGCCAGTCCTGAACACTGCTCCTCCCTTTCTCTGTGGGAGGTTCTAATATTAAGATGTGGAACTAAATTAATTCCCAGCCCCCATTATGGGGAAAACGAGGTAAGTAAGGAGATGTTTGTATCATATTTCTTATTCTGCCACAGCTTTCCTATGTGATTATAGGCTGTCCTACCCTTCCTATGCCGTATATTCCCCTTCTGTGCATGTAGGTTTTTTTCCCTCCTCATGACAATGTGAATTCATTAATTTTTAGAAGCAATTTTCTCCTATAAGACACATTCTTGCTGTGTACAGCTCCCTCAGTAAACAGGAAAAACGCTCACATTATTCAGTTTCCTTCTTTCCAGCATTTTTTAAGCCATTGCTATTTCAATGTAAGCTAACACTTTCTTTCCAAGATCACAGAAAAGCTCTCTGTCCTTCTCCCACCTACTGCTGTGACTGGCAGTGCCAACATCAAGGTTTTCCTTAAGAAAAGCTGTTGGAAAAGTGTGGACTATGAAAAAGAGAAGGGGAGGCTGCTACAGAGGAATCCATTTTCCAGTTCATCTACACTGTTGACAAAAGTGCACCATGGATATGTATGAAAATTCTTAACAATTAAATATGTGAATAGTGTGTTATCTTAGGAACTGGCAAAACAATTATCAGCAAACATCTGACTGGAACATCTGATTTGGGTAGAAATATTTAAATGCTTTTGTGGATAAGAGATCCAGCTTACATGGCTTAATGGCTTCCTGGAGTGGTGTGCCTGTAAGTGGCATGACAGCTGAAACGGGCATGAGCAAACTGAAATATCCATGTTGCACTGTACTCTCATATTGAGGTCAGAGGTTTACTCTTCAGACTCTGATTTTAATTATATTAAAATAACTGTAGAGAGAACACTGCCTTTTTAACTCGAAATAATATTCCTCTTAAAAAAAGGCTTTGAAGGAATACCTTATGAAGGAAACAAGATTACTTTGTGCATGCCCTGCTAGTGCATCTCAGAACTTGAAGAGTTGTAGGTAGGACTAACTGACTTTTTATTTCACCAGCACAGATTCTCAAGTGAGAACGACTTACATAGCAATTACCCCCAATTTGTACTGTACTATGTAGCACATCTTAGTACTGACAATCCAGTATCAACAAGTACCTAAACACTTGTAAGACAACACTGAAAACAGTGAAGCAGTCCAATGCATCTTTCCTTTGATCTTAACTCTTATGTTCCAGCTGTCTTCCTACTGAAACCACAGCTTCACCACACTGTTCCTACAAGTATTTCCATCAGTCAACATAACTACACATCATGCAATTATGTCACAGTTTGGCTCCGGGTTGGCAGTCAAGCCAATAACAATAATGCTCTCAGTCCCACCCCCCTCCCCCAAGGTATAGAAAGAGGGAGAAAAAATGAGAAAGAGAGGCTTTCTGGGTTGAAAAGTGAAACTGATTGATTTTAATTATTAGTGATAAGGGAATATATATATATATTTGTAAAGGGATGTGCAACACCCGATCCCCTCCCTCATTCCCCAGCGACTCTCACAGCAACTCTTCTCCCTGGTGGCTCCCAGCTGAAGGGGGGAGTGTCCAGGCACACGGACGGGGTCCTCAGATGTCAGCTGTAAAGAAAAAAATGAAAAAAAAAAAAGAGAAAGCCAAAGAGAGGGCGATAGAAGCGACAGTAAGCAGAAAAGTGGGAGAAAAAGGAAACGAAAGGCATGGCTTCCGTGATGTCTTAACCTATACTGAAAGCCAAATAGAGAAAATATGATGAGAAGGGAATATTCTGATTTGCTGATCCTGTCTTTGGTCTAATCTGCTCCCCCGTAGGGGGGGAGGCTGCAGGCAGTCAGAAGTGACCTTGGCTATTATCAGTCCACTGGCGCTGCTAAAAAAAAATTCACTGAAAGAAAAAAAAAATCAGCAAAGAGAAAGTTTGCTTCACCCTGGCTCAAACCAGGACAGAAATTAATTCTACTCTCCTTCCATAAATCTGAGAGAGCTTCTTCCTCAAGGTTTTTTTTTACATTTATAGATAATAATTTAGATATTCTGTTACATCAGTAGGACAAAATACACTTCCTGCCATCCTTCTTCTGCAAGAAAGCTTCTTACACGCTCTTCTGGGAGTTGCTCTGAGCAAATCCTATGGAGTTCAATGTTTCAGTCAGCAAACAACAAAGGAGAACAGTGCCCTTCAGCTGCACCCCCTCTTCTTGCCCAAGAAACATGCTCATCTCAGTTTTTATCCCAGGACCAGCAAAACTAGATTAGAGAAAACCATTGTAGAGGCATAATTTGAAATTAGAGGCTGAAGGAAGATATCCTCTCTTGCCTTTTGTTTTTTCCTGCTTTCCCTTTTTCCTAACTCCTGTGCCTGAAGTTCCATACCAGTGCACATCACAGTGGACCATGTCTGTCTACTGCCTTGTTGCCAGCTTACATATGTCCTTCTCTGTTCCTAAAACAGTCAGGAGGAAGGGTATTTTCCCCACCCCTGCATCCTGCCTGAGCAGGAGCTAGCATGATCTGGGAGTGGATTAAAGCAAGAAAGGAGTTGGAATGGGATGGACATGGGGTGCAAGCTGGTGGAGAAGCTGCACAGGAGCCTTTAAAAGGCAGGGCATACACAGGACTTTAAAAAGAGAGACTTTCCATGTCTCCCACACGTCCCTTACATCCATGTCTTGGTGTAGCTGCAATCCAGGGAGTCACTAAAACTTTCTGGGGCGACTAACTCTGGAAGAACACAGAGTGCAGAAGAGATATTTGTATGTACACGTTTTTAGGTTTTATCCAGAATGTGAGATTTGTCTGCCTAAAAAGTTTGTTGCTCTTGTCTGTGTCACAGTAAAACACATCTGTAGATTTGCAAAACTCTAGGCTTTTTTAGAAGAAAAAAAACACAGATAGATAATTTACAAAATTCTGACTGACTCAGATAATTATCTTAACAGGCTTATAATTGTTTTAATCTCTTCAGTATCTTTATACTTTTCACCTTTCTGCCCCTTTTGCTATATTTATTTATTTATTTATTTTTAATTCTGTCTTCCTAATCTAGTCTTCTAGCCAAGATTTGCTCTCCACCGACAACACCTTACTATTCCAAACCTTTGCAGCTTGATAAAAATTGTAGGTCTACAGGGATGGAGGACTAGGGAACCTCCACCCATACTCATGTTGACGCAGGGTGCTATTGTGGTTTAACCTCAGTCAGCCACTCACTCAGTCCCACACGGCTGCTTGCTCATTCCCTCCAGTGGGATGGGGGAAAGAACTGGAAAGGTAAAAGGGAGAAAAATTGTAGGTTGAGATAAAGACAATTCAATAGGTAAATGTACAAGCGAAGCAAAATAAGGAACTAATACACTCCTTCCCCTCAGCATGCAGGTGAGCAGCCATCTCCAGTAAAGCAAGGCTCCATCACTTGTAATGGTTACTTTGCAAGACAAATGCTCAAACTCTGAATGTCCCTTCTTCCTCCATCTTTCCTCAGCTTTTATTACTGAGCATGGTGCCATATTATCTGGGATACCCCTTTGGTCAGCTGAGGTCAGCTGTCTCCTCCCAACTTGTGCACCCCCAGCCTGCTCCCTTGCAGGGCAGCAGGAGAAGCAGAGAAGGTCCTGATGCACTGCTCAGCAATAATTAAAACACCTGTGTGTAATCAACACTGTTTTAGTCACAAATCCAAAACACAGAAGCATACAAGCTACTGTGAAGAAATTTAATTCTATGCCAGGCAAAACTGGTACAGGTATGTGAGAGTCAAGCCGCTCATAGACAATTAATAAATGGTTCTCATAGTCAAGGGAACTAGAAATAAAAGACACCAAAGGGAAAAGACATGAGAGGTTCAGGCGGACCTAAGTGGAGACTATGACTGCAGAAGGTGGGAAAAAGATTATAGTGTTGCAAGTCCAAAAGACGCCCACAAAGCCGACTGGACAATTCTGACCAATCACAGATAAGATTCAAAAATGCACCAGTCGGGCATTCCGGTGCACTGGGGCGTTTCCTATAAAGAGGCGCCCGAGGCCTGCCTGCGGCTGCTGCTGCTGTACAGACTGGAGGGAGAAGAAGGAGCCTAAAGAATTACCCTTGCAGCTGTCCCTGCCATCTTCCGAACGCTGCCATTTCAGGAGCCTCCCGGAGCCGCGCTTGCCAGCCGCCGCTTCAGCATCGCCGGGGAAAGTCCAGGGCTTGAGCCGGGAAAGAAAACAGCCTTTTTCAAGGCTAAAAGAGCTGATTCTCGTGTGCTCACCCTGGTGAAGAGCCCAAGGAAAGACACTGGCCAGCAAGAGCCAGGGCTGGTCCCCGACTCCATCCATCAGGAGGTGTAAGGACTTACCCTAAAGCCTGCCTTCCCTTCAAACTCGCCTCATCTTTCCCCAAAACCCTAAGTCCCTGGGAGGTGGGTGGGGGGCTACTGGGACCCTTCCTTTAGCTTCTCCTCCGACTCCTCCCCCTTCTCCCCTGGCGCAAATCCCCTTTATTTTATATATTAAGTGTGGCTGCTGGTTCCTTTGCTTCTTGTATACCTTGTTTGTGCTTCCTTAATTATAAAGTAAAAGCAATAGTTTTAAATTGCCCAGAGTTGATTTTCATGTCCACAGCGGGATCCCAAAATACCCGTGGGGAGGGGCTAGAGGGAAGTAAAATGTGGGATCCTCTGACCACTCGGGTCCCTGCGCATGGTTCGGGGGCTCCCTATTCATAAAACAGAGTGAATGAGTGTGTGACTGAGACGCGGTAAATACCGCAAAGTGAGTGCGGAGTCTCAAGCTGCGGTTCTGCTCTCCGGCGAGGGAAGCGGCCAGCGACAGATGAAGCGTAAGGCACGCAAGGACAGCGTGTGAGGGTGCATGCCTGTGACCAGTGTGAAAAGTGACATGGGTGTTCGAAGTGACATGGGTGTTCGTGCATCCTGATAAAACATCACACTAACACCATACCTCGTGAAACACATTGACACACATTCATCCAACACTACGTCACACTCACCAAAAGCCCTGGACCATGACAAGGTACCAAAGGGAGGTAGGTCTGTACTAGTTCTTATTTTTATTTAATTTATTACAGGCTTTATTGCTTGCCTACAGCCTTTACTCGACACATGTATTGTTCTTTCTTCAATAGCACATAGCCTTCAAAATCTATATATCAGTCATGACTGCAGTTGCATTGGGTTTCTATAGCACTCTACATAAGCAGAAAGAGAACAAAGAAAAAAGTGAGACTACAGACTAGATATCCAGATAACATGGACAATGGCAAGATCTTCAAGATCACCTCCCTGCAAAGGATCTTTTGCCTCTTCCACTGGCTTCTGCTAATGTTTCTGGCACCTTGATTCAGGTACTTCAGGGCTGGCGTTTTATATTGCAGATGGTATTAATATTTGCCGTTCCAGAATTCCTTCCTCTCACCCAAGAGGGATTTTGTATGACATCCAGCCAAAGAATCTGTTCAAAACTTGGTTTGTTTTTTTTTTCAGGTAGTATGAGAAGTAACAAGAAGAATATTGAGTGTTGGTGACAAAATAACATGCAATGGAATTCACTAGTCCAAACCAAATTGCAGCTTCCATTTATAGACAATTTGTCCATACATTGCATTTCTCTATTGGATACAGTTTCCTTTCATATGTTTATCTGATTAATATGCTCTTCATATGTGAAGCAGGCACTCAGACTTCAGTCATTCACACTTCCATGTGATCTACTTTCGTAACTGGCCTGCCCATCCTTGTTGTATCAGTATCATATGTGAAGTGTGCATATTGCACTAATGCATTGAATGTACACAACTTGCTTGTTTAGTCTCTCAGCTGCTTATAGGTCATACGTGCAAGTGCCCCAACACATCAATTGCACAGCCACAATAATTAGACTTCCAGTTTTTTCAGTGTTTTTGGCTTGCACTGAAATAAAAGCAATTGCAAAGCAGTTAACACGCTAAAGGCAAAAGAACAAGGCTATATTGACCCCAGAACTTTACAAATTAAGTTGCAGATCTGGTATAAACTAACTGTAACACGATGAAATTGGGATCTTAACTGATCATTAATAAATTTAATCTGAAAACAAGTATGTGATATCCAATCATGAAAGATTTAAGATTGTAGTATGGCTTTGCCATGGGTGTGGTCAGACCAAGAAAGATAATTAGCTTTAAAATTGAGCTTGATAAATATAGTTAACAGGATTGTGCCTTGTAATTGCCCATGATGGCAGAAGATTAATTGATGCTGGTGATGTCTCTCAGCTCTATACTTTTATATAGATTTTGAAAAATTAAATTTCATTAAATACATGCCTATCATCAAAAACCAGGACATAGTCTTTAACCTATCATGTTAACACTGGAAATCTCAGAACATGGATACTAAGTCACTATGCTTTTTACACAGAGATTACGGAGGTTCAAGGTGAATATCAGAAAAAACTTCTTTACTGTGAGAGTGACAGAGCACTGGAACAGGCTGCCCAGGGAGGTTGTGGAGTCTCCTTCGCTGGAGACATTCAAAACCCGCCTGGATGTGTTCCTATGTGATGTGCTCTAGGTGACCCTGCTCTGGCAGGGGGGGTTGGACTAGATGATCTTTCGAGGTCCCTTCCAACCTCTAGGATTCTATGATTCTATGATTCTATTTATCAGGCATTACATAATGCTGTTCTCAGAAGTGTAAACATTCATTTCTAGGATGAGTTACTACATTCGCATTACAAACTTTCTACTGTCACACCACAGATTTCAAGCTCTTCAGAGCTTGAAGTGCACATGAAATGCCTGGGGAAATGAGGCTTTTATGTCTCTTGAGTTTTCTTTGAGCACACTTCCAAGCAGATACCGTAACTTACTGCCTTGACACAAATATTGCTAGTTACCCACTCTATGAGAAAGTTACAACAGATTGTTTTTGAAATACCAACAAAACAACAACAACAAGTTTAGGTCTCTATTTTGTACTTACTTTTATATTGTTTCTAAATCAAAGGTGGAAATTCTGCTACTTCCTTCCATGTGTTTCTTAAAGGCATTCCTAGCACACCATTTAAAAGCTAAACCATCCTTTAAGAACCTGTTCTCATGAATTGGTGATGTTACGAACCGTTGGTGGGATCAATCAGTGACAAGTTACGGCAATATGGCCAGAAATTTCTTATAGACTCAGCTTTGTAAAGGCCAGTCCTGAAATCCAGATGAACATTTACTTACTGGTATCAGAACTAGATCCTATCTAATAATGATTTTTTAAATTACTATTTCTTATATTCTTTTGCAGCTCAAAAATTAAATACCATCATAGTCTTGGGCCATCAGTCTGTGTGACCTATTTAATATGCACAGAGATAACATAGAAAATTGTCACAATCTATTGCTATATATGTAATAAGCCTTTAACACCATAAATTGCAGGTACTTTACTACATAATTCCTAGATCGTTAGTATTCAGGTTTCCAGCATTACTGGGTTTATGACTTCGAATTTTGTGAAATATAAGAAGTGACAATGGAATAATGAACTGTTAATTATATCTTCCTTCTGACGCTAGAGTGGTGAAGATTTCACAGCTGATAGAAATAATAGGTCATGTAGTATTCTTTGGGCTTCTACAGCAAGCACTGACCATGCTTCCCTTGCACAAAGCAATGGTGACACACAGTGTTAAAACCCTTGCATTAAACAGAAGCTCGTTACACTTCCTCTATTTCTCACTTACCATTCAACATTGATATTTAAAATTTGTTCAGTTCTTGTAGGCTATCAGAAAAAGTACAGTCTGCCATCTTGAAAAATGGTCTAAAGCCTCCCTGGAGAAATATATGTTTGTATTTTGAAAGTCTTGCCTAGATTATTAAAAGCAAGTTAAAGTTTTTTGTGGTATTTAAACTATTCTCCCTTTGAAATGAGATCTTATCAGACTAAATTTGTTAAACAGTTCAGAAATTCTAGCAGATGGTTTTTAGAAAGAAATGGGTTTCAATTTCAAATGCAAGAGTAAAAGCAATGGAAAGAATTTGGCATTCTCCAGTTCCCTACAAATATTGCAAATCCTTGGGGAACTTTGAAGACATACTTGATTGAAACAGCTAGATGACTAAATATAAACACATATGTTTAAGTAATAAAGATAATTTCAAAGAATGCTGTTAGTTAGGATGTGGAAGAAGGTTACATCTGGCCACAACTGTTGAGTACCTGTCTTGCCTTGCCTGTCCTAAAGGCCCATGTGTGGCCCCTGGTGCCCTGGTCTCCATGGTGCTCCACCACTGCCTTGTAACTGGCCTACTTAAGGTGTTAAAAAAATCTATTACATGCTGCAGCTTCAGAAATATTGTGATTTCTGACATGCATTATGTCTGCTAACTCTTTTGTGACAATGGCCCAGCTGTATAAACTATTCCATTCAGAAAACCACTGAGAGGAACAATCTGAGCAGCCACTGTCTGAGCATTCATAGACCATCCAAGGAGTTGGATGTGCTCTTCACATGTTCTACACACACCTTCTAGTCTAATTATGATTTTGGTCTGGGATCTCCTAGCACCTTATTGGATTCCTTCTCTGTCTCCAAGGCAGGCTGTTAACTGCTCTTACTATCAGTCACAGCTTCTGTTGAAGATTGCAACCTCCTTGTGTTCTGGTGTGCACTTCTTATGCACCTGCTTGCTGGCAGAGCATGGGGAAACCTAAAAGTCCTAGACTTAGGATAAGCACTTCTTAGCCAACATCTAAGCCATCAGTGTGTTATTCACATTACACTTACACTAAATGCAAACCAAAGCACTGTGCCAGCTACTAGGAAGAAAATTAACTCTGTCCTAGCCAAAAGCATATACACCTGAAATTCCACAACTGGTGGCCTAAGGCTTCCGCAAATCTAGCTACTCATAATAAATAATTGACTCTGAGCAATTAATTCTATTTAAAACTGTCGTGGACCGCTATTACAGGCTATCGGATGTCAGGATGCTTCCGCAACTTTCCCCACCCCCCCTTCTCAGCGGGGAGCGGAGAGGTTTGTAAGTGGGACTGCACACATGGTCACTGTGGGACCATACCTTAAAGGGTAGAGTGGAATGTCCCGTCCCGTCCCCCCCCCCCCCCCCCCCGCTCACAAAGACCAATGTTTCACTTACACACTTAGAGGTTTATTAAGGGTTTAAGGGACCAAGGGAAGGTAATCTAGATATGTATCAGGGGTTTACGGTATTAGTAAGTGCACTCCCCGCGGAAGAGGTGTAGGAAGGATTAAAGGAAGGGAAGGGTAGGAAGTAAGCCCGGATATTATTTATGTGACTGTGCGTGTGAGTGTACCCGTGTTACACCCTTCCGTAGTGAAGATGTAATCAGCGTCCGGGCGACCAGCAGTGGCAGCGGCGGGACGAGCCCGCGGCGGCGGGGAGTGCCCGGCAGTGACCCCTTCAGCAGGCACAGCACAGCAGTCACGGCAGTCAGGCAGGTAGTCTCAGCACAATAGACACCATGGCAGGCAGGCTCCCCTGGCACCGGCGAGCAGCAGCAGGCAGCGATCCAGACTCCGCTTCGAGCGGCGAGCAGGGAGGCGGCGAGTCCCCCGGCACCGTTTCGAGCGGCGGGGGGCGGGGGGGGAAACGATTCCTCCGCGGGCGAGCACCGGCCCCTCCGCGCGCAGCCGCAGTACCGATAGGTGGCTCTGGGTCCAGCGGCTCCGCTGGCACAGCCCGCCTCCCTTTAGATAACGTCCTCCGTTGGTGTGTGGCCGGGTGCCCAGTCTCTCCGAGGGAGTCTGCTATCTATATTTTTGCCAAGGCTGTTGCAGTCTGTCCTTGGCTGCAAGAGGCACTTCTCTGGCTTGAAAGGCATTCTGTTGTGTGTGGGGAGAACGTAGTCCGTTCCCCACAAAAACTTACGGATTTAAACTAAACAACTAGTATTTCTTAATAACATACTAAACCTATTTAAGGTAAACCATGAAGCTGCTCACTCACTCTCCCTTCTCAACTGGAAGGGTAAACGTGAGAAATTAATGGATTGAGACAACAAGAATTTAGTAAGTAAAATAATATTAACAGCAACAGCAGCAACAACAACAGTTATAATAGTAAGGAAAAGAGGAAAGCAAAACAAACAAAACCCGCAAAAAACCAAAGAGATAGGAAAACAAAATCACGAAAGTCAAGTGTTGTAAATGAAAACAAATGCTCACCAGCAACCAAACGATGCCTAGCCAGTCCCTGAGCAGTGGCGTCCCCACCAACCTCCTCCCTAGATTTACTGCTGAGCATGATGTTTTACTGTATGGAGTATCCCTGTGATCAATTGGGGTGAGCTGTCCTGTCTGTGTCCATTCCCGAGTTCTTGCGCATCCCCAGCCTGTTCACTGGTGGGGTGGTGTAAGAAGCAGAAAAGGCCTTGTCTCTCTGTAAACACTGCTCAGCAGTAGTTAAAACATCTCTATTTCAGCACAAAACCAAAACACAGCCCTATACAAACTACTACTATTTAACTCTATCCCAGCCAAAACCAGTACAACAGTGAAACAAATATGATTTTTGGATGAGGGGAAGGCTGTGGATGTTGTCTACCTGGTAAGGCCTTTGATGCCATCTCCCACAGCATTCTCCTGGAGAAGCTGGAGAATCATGGCATAGACAAGTGTACTCTTCACTGGGTAAAAAACTGGCTGGATGGCTGGGCCCAGAGAGCTGCGGTTAAAAGGATCAAATCTACTTGGAGGCCAGTCACTAGTGGTGTCCCTCAGAGCTCAGTTTTGGGGCCAGTCTTTCAACTGTTCAACATTTTATCAGTGATCTGGATGAGGGGATTGAGTGCACCCTCAGTAAGTTTGCAGATGACACCAAACTGGGGGGGAGTGTTGATCTGCTAGAGGGTAGGAAGGCTCTACAGGCTGGATCAATGGGCCAAGGCCAATTGTATAAGGTTCAATAAAGCCAAGTATCAGGTCCTGCATTTTGGTCATAATAACGCCAGGCAACACTACAGGCTTGGAGAAGAGTGGCTGGAGAGCTGCCCAGCAGAAAAGGACCTAGGGGTGCTGGCTGTCAGCTGGCTTAACATGAGCAAGCAGTGTGCCCAGGTGGCCAAGAAGGCCAACAGCATCCTGGCCTGCATCAAGAATAGCGTAGCCAGCAGGACTAGGGAAGTGATCATGCCCTTGTACTCAGCACTGGTGAGGCTGCACCCCAAGTACTGTGTTCAGTTCTGGGCCCCTCACTACAGGGAAGACATTGAGGTGCTGGAGCATGTCCAGAGTAGAGACACCGCGGTGATGGAGGGTCTAGAGAACAACTCATACAAGGAGTGGCTGGGGGAACTGGGATTGTTTAGTTTGGAGAAGAGGAGACTGAGGGGAGATCTCATCGCCCTCTACAACTACGTGAAAGGAGGTTGTAGTGAGGTGGGTATTGGACTCTTCTCCCAAGTGAATAATGACAGGACTGGAGGCAATGGTATGAAGTTGCAGCAGGGGAGGTTTAGACTAGATATTACGAAGATTTTCTTTACAGAGAGTGGTCAGGCACTGGAACAGCCTGCCAAGAGAGGTGGTGGAGTCACCATCCTTGGATGTATTCAAGAAATGTGCAGATGAGGAACTGCAGTGCTTACTGTAGTGGCTGAGATTGTAGGTTGTGTGTTGTGGGGTTTTTTGGGGTGTGGGTGGGGTTTTTTTGTGGGTTTGTTTGTTTGTTTGTTTGTTTGTTTTTTCTTTTAATCTCAAAGGTCCTTTCTAACCATGACTATTCTGTGATTCTGTAATTGAAATACCAGTATAACAAATGGGCAGAGGAAGCAGAAAAAAAAACCCAGCAGGAAGTAGAAATTAGAAGCTACTTATTACTTCAAAAATTGAGTAAGGGAGTTTGAAATTTTTAGGGCAAATCCCTCATTTGCATGGCTTAAAAAAGTAAGATTATAAGCCTGTGTTACTGTTAGAAACAAATGCCACTCTACCATTTTTAATTGCTCCTGGTTTTCAATCTGAAATCTTCTAGATGAAAAAATTACCAGCATATACAATTTATAGGAGTTAATGTTTCCAAAAATATGTCTCTGAAGAAGAATTCTGAGGAATCCAGAAAACCGAAAGCTGTTAAAAACAAGAATTGGCCTTTTCACATATAAAGACAATAAATTTGTCTTAATGTAATACGATAGAAAAGAAACATTAACTACACAATTGTATTTAATTCCTTACTGGGGAAAAAAGGTAACTGATAATTCTTACAATTTTTTGGTGACTATTCTGCCATCATTCGTGATCATGTCTTTGTGCTATCTGCAATTTTATTTATACTGATTTTTTTCTATCCCTGTTGTGGGTTGACCCCAGCCAGCAACGATCTTTAACCAGTGTAATAAATATTGTAGGCAGTACTTTTAAAACCAAAGTTTCTTTTACTAGCTGAATTAACTTTAAGAAGGTTAGCATCATTAGGTTGATAGCATCTGCTATCAACACATTTTATATCAGATAATTGAACAACTTGTTATCTCTGATAGGATAACCTGTGCCTTCTACAGAAAAAAGAAATTACCATACCCCTTGACATTTTTACTCTAAGTTCTGCGTGTGTTGTCTGGCTCTTAGGCAGAGGGCTTGGGGGATGAGAAAGCTTTTAAGAAAACAAAAAAACCCCTCCCTCCTCCAACTTCTCCTATTTAAGGTCCTCAGAAGGCTGAGTAAGAAAACCACCCTTGGTGATTCATAGTCTCAGAGGTAGTTAATAATCTGAGATCAACATACTATATTTGCTTTGAATTTTCAAACAGACTATCCATACACTAGGTAATTAGCATACAAATTCAAGCATGCACCTAGGGATTCTTACTTTGCCAATTCAAATACAATGTCTAGTTCACCATATACTTTTCATATGTTTTACCTGACACATTTACACTGTGCTGCATTTTTTAAGAGAACCCAAACAAATAATCATGCCAACATTCTTTTATGCACCCATAATGAAACTCTCTAATTTTCTATGCTTAATCTACACTTAAGTTTGGCAGCATGGCCACATCAACTGTAATAAGTGAGGTGAGGTGGGAGGGAATCCAGCCTTCCTGGACTCCTTTGCCCTTCAAGACTGCCTCCCAAGGGACTCTGTCAACTAGTCTCAGAAACAAGCTGAAGTCTGACATTCAGAAGTCCAAGGTGGTAGTTCTGCTGATTCCCTCCATTCTCTGAGAATTGAAAACTCCATCATTTCAAGATTTCTATACCCAAGACAGCCTCCAACCATCCATTACCCACAAGTCCTTCCCTGCGTGCAAAAATGTAAAGCCTAAGCTATGATTCTTTTCCTCTATTGTCTCAGTTTCTCACTCCTGATCAGTGGACAGTCAAAACTCATTTCTTGTACTGATACTGAAGCAGACAAATCACATGTGCAACACTGAATAAGCAGACGTTTTTCTGCAGATATTTATGGATCTAATATTTGTCAACAGAAGAGCCAGTGGAAGAGCTCTACTGTCACCTTTAGGGTAGCAATCTTGTTGCCAGCTAAGTGACAGAGCACTAAAGAGAGAATTGGTAGTGTACGAAAACTGGCCATTTATTATCTTAGTTTTTTTTCTTTCATATATGTGTTGGTTTGGTGAGGCACTGGTTTGGTAGTGGGAGAGGGGCCCAAGGGGTGGCTCCTGTAAGAAGCTGCTGAAAGATCCTCCGGCTCCAATTCTGGCTACACCTTTTGCCAAGGCTGAGCCATCAGAGATAATGGATGTGTTTCAAATTAAAGAAGGGGAAATGAACTGACATAAGGCTTGAGAGCAGAGGAGAGGGGGAGGTGGAGAGCAGAGTGGAGAGCAATGCCAGAGTGGAGGTGACAGGAGTGCTGAAACAGAGATACCAAGGTTGGTAAGGAAGTAGGCAGAGGAGGTGCCCAAGCAGAGGGCACCCTGCAGCCCATGGTGAGATGGCAGCTGTCCCACTGCATCCCATGGAGGAGCATGGTGGAGCAGCCTGTGAAGAACCACAGTGGAGCAGATGTGGACCTGCAGCCCGTGGACCACAGTGCAACAGATGTGGACCTGCAGCCATGGAGGACCCCATGCTAGGGGAGGTGACTGTTCCCGAAGCAGCCTGTGACTCTGAGGAAGCCCACGCTGGAGCAGTCTGTTCCTGAGGGACTGCACCCCGTGGGAGAGACTTACTTTGGAGGGGTTCGTAAGGACTCTCTCTCATTGGAGGGACCCTGCAGGGAGGCAGCTCAAGATTGTGAGGAATTCTTCTCCATGAGGACTAAGAAGCAGCTGAGACTCTAAACCTCATTCCAGTTCTCCCTGTGCTGCTGGAGGGAAGGAGTTAGAGAAATGAGGAACAAAATACTTTGTGCCTGAGAAGAAGGTAGGGTTGGGGTGCTTTGGAAAGAGGAGATGTGTTCTCATCTATGTTCAAAATAAGTCAACTTGTTTCAAAAGGAGGTAGAAGAGATGCATCATGTCAAGGCAAATATTAGAGGAACTGGAGGAATTCCACATATGAGACACATGTGTATGCATGGTATGCATATATATCAAAATAACTGGGCAATATACATCAGGCTATCAGACATGAAAGTGATATAAGGAAGTCAGGCACCCTTGCCAGTATTTCTACAGGAAACACTAGTATGAGATCATGTAAGTAAAGACCATGTCACAATGACTATTTGGAAGCTGCACAGTCAGATTCAAAGATTAGATTTATTTTGAATATTTGACATTGCAAGCATTTATTCTGAATGCTGTTTGGATTGAAGGTGTCATGGTTTAATCTAAGCCAGCAACTAAGCATCACATAGCTGCTCACTCATCTCACCTCCCAGTGGGATGGTGGAGAGAATGAGAATAAAAAGGTAAGAAAACTCATGTGTTGAGATAAGAGCAGTTTAATGAGTTAAACAAAATAAAAGAAACTAGCACTACTACTACTATTTTAATTATAAGGAAAAAAAGAGAGAAAGGAAAAAAACCCAAAACCAAATGATACAACCATTCACCACCTGCCAACCAACGCCCAGCCAGGCCCTAAGCAGTGATCATTTCCCTCCCAGCCAGCTCCCCCCAGCTTATATACAGAGCGTGACATCTTAAGGTATGGAATGCCCCTTTGGCCAATTTGGGTCAGCTGTCCTGGCTGTGTCTCTCCCAAGCTTCTTGTAGAGAAGCAGCTGGGAAGACAGAAGTAGTATGAGAAACTGAAAAAGGCCTTGTCTTAATGGAAGCATTGCTTGACAACAAAAATAAATGTGTTGTCAACATTATTTTCAGCACAAATCCAAAACATGGCCTCATAATAGCCATTAAGAAGAAGGTTAACTCTATCCCATCCAAAACCAGCACAGAAGGCTTGACCTGGACTTTCATCTTCTTTTATTGTTGTCTTTGTTTGTTCTTCTTGAAAGAGATTTTTGAAATCTGAGGGAGGAAAAGACCTTGCCAAATATTTGCCAAAATTAGCAGCAGTTTATTTTGGTGGATCTCAGTGAGTTATAAATTCAGATAAAATATTATTTTATTCTGCTTTTATCCAGTGGTGTATTTAGTATTTTCCTCATAGCAAACATATTTCAACTGAGCTGTTGAAGACTAATAACACACTTTACAAACAAAAATAGTAGTGCCATGGGTATTTTAATCTTAACATAACTTATACCTGGGCAAAACGCCAAAATATCTGGTTCAGTTTATAATACTGTGCATTTCTTCTGCTGCTCTTTGCTATTCATAGTAGTACTGCATGCAGCATACATGCTCTAGCTATAACTTGCCTTCTCCCTCCTGAAACAGCTTTTACTGAAGACAAAATTCCACATGCATTTAAACCTACGTATTTAAGTAAATTTACATCAATAATTTAGAACTGAATGCTGAAACATGCAAGTGAATTTTGCTAGGCCTTGAGAAGAATTAAAGCAAAGTCTTACGTAAAGCATTATGGGCCCTGTTTGTGCAGTTTTACACACCCTGGGCACCTGCGGGGAGGTACAAACCACTGCAGTTACATCTGTGCGTCCTCAGGAGCACCATCTATAGTGATGGAGGTCCCATTTGGGCCCCGGTTCTGGCCAGATTACGACTTAAAGCAGCAGGAGCTAGGTATTTGCTGGAATGTGTTTATGGGAAAGCCGTGTTAATGAAGAAAAGTTAGAGGAAGGCTTTTGGTGGTCTCAAAGCTTGTGTCACCCTCCCACTGCAAGCACCCTGCTGCAGTCCTGTGCAGCTGTGTACACTCTGTGCGCACCAGTGGGCAGGAGCCCTCCCATTTTTCCCTACAAATTGTGACGAAAATACCTTCATTTCAGGTCTTCAATATAAAGATTATATAGATAGATATATTTATTACATATTATATACTGGCTCCACTCTCTACATCTGTATTTATATACACAGTGCATTTAAGTAACACACGTACACTGCATATTTGGGCACACACGGGCACACAGTGGGTATGTATACCCATATGCACTGCGGGAGGCAGGCGACGAATTGCCTATAAGGCCGGGGAGCGCTAACACCACCCCCGCAGCTATCCGCCCGGCCTCTGCGGCGGGAGGCCGTTGAAGCCGTCTCTGCTTCCCGTTCCCGCCGTTGTCGACTTCCGGCCCGGCCACTAGCGGCAGCACTGACAAGCGGTGGCCAGGCCGCGGAGCGCCACCCACTCCCCTCCCCATGGAGAGGTCAGAACGGCGGTAGCGGAAGCTTCTCTCTCTCGGCGCCGCGTGCCGGAACCAGCCCTGCTGCCGCGTCCTGAGCTGTCCCATCCTCGCCACCTGCTGGCCCCGCCGGCAGCATGACAGCGTCCGGCGCCGCCTCCTGCAGGTGACACCCCGCGGCCCCTTCCGCTTCTGCCGTGTCATATATGGGCCACCTGCTCTCGAAGGAGGCAAGGAGCCTGAGCCGGGACCGGCACTGCCACCGGGGGAGGAAGGTGCCGCCGCGCAGCCGGAGCTGCTTCCAACGCGGGCCCTGCATGCTCTGCTTCATCGTGCACAGCGCTAGTCCACCCGTCCCGGAGCAGACCTTGCCAGCCGCAGATCCTTTTCTGCCACCGCCACCCTACGCGGCTCTCGCCACCGCGGAGCAGCGCGTCGCCCGCCGCCTCCTTTGCCTGCCGCCCGCCGCCTGGGAGCCGCGGAGCCGCTACCAGCGCCTCTTCCTCTCGGGCCTGCTGCCCTCGCCAGTGCGTGGCCTCCTGGGGCCGCCCGGTGAGGTCGCCTCCGAGATGCTGTGCAAACGCAAGGGGGCCGGCCTGCCCGCCTGCCCGCCCTGCAAGCAGCCGCGTTGCGCGGCCGCTGCTGCGGCGCAGCCCGAGGCCGTCGCCTGCCAGTGCCCGGGGGAGCCGCAGCTCTGCGCCCTGCCCGCCGCCGACGGCTGCGCTGCAGGCGGTGGGGACGCGCCGGCCCGGGGCACCGCCGGGGAGAGCGGCGGCGGGGGGCAGCCCACCTCGCAGCAGCCCCCCGCGCCGGAGGAGAAAGAGGAGAGGGGCGGTGAGACGGGATGCGAGGAGCCGCTGGAGCGCCCTGGTGACTGCTGCCGCGAGCCGCCGGCGCCGCCGGCCCCGAATATAAACCAGCTGCCGCCCTCCATCCTCCTCAAGGTGGGTCGGGGCGGGCGGGCGGGCCGGCCGGCCTACTTCCTCCGGCAGCGAACAAGGGAAGGGGCGCGGAGGCCGAGGGCTGGGCCCGCCCCCGGGGTGGCCGTGGAGGTTGCCAGAGGCGGTGGAGACCTGATGACTGCCCCTGCCCTCGGGGTCTCACCGTCTCTGGCCCGGCCTGGGGCCCCTTGGCACCTCCGGCACCACCACTTGCGGCGGTTGCCGGTTCGGGGGCGCGGGGCGGCCGGGCCTGCCCAAGCCAAGCTGGGTGCGTGGGCAGCCGATCTCGCTCACCTCGTGTTTGGGAGATAAATGGGGTTGTGGGTGTGTTTTTTCGTTTTATTAGGGTATTTTTCCTTGTCTATTTTGGTTTGTCGTTCTAAACGACGTTTTGAGTCTTTAACTGGCCGTGAAGACAGATAAGACTGCGAGAGCTAGACAGGCTGGAGAGTTGGGCAGGGAGAAACTTACAATACAAGAAGGGCAAGTGTAGAGTCTTGCATCTGGGAAAGGACAACCCCATGTGCCAGTATAGGCTGGGGACTGACCTGTTGAAGAGCAGCATAGGGGAAAGGGACCTGGGGGTCCTGGTGGGCAGAAGGATGACCATGGGCCAGCATTGTACTCTTGTGGCCAAGAAGGCCAGTGGCATTCTGGGATGTATTAGAAAGGGTGTAGTTAGTAGGTCGAGAGCAGTTCTCCCCCTGTATTCTGCCTTGGTGAGTCTGCATCTGGAATACTGTGTCCAGTTCTGGGTCTCTCAGTTCAAGGACAGGCAACTGCTTCAAAGAGTCCAGCACAGAGCCACAAATAATTGAGGGAGTGGAACATCTCCCTTACAAAGAAAGGCTGAGGGAACTGGGTTTCTTTAGCTTGGAGACTGAGGGGTAACCTCATCAACGTTTATAAATATGTAAAGAGTGAGTGTCAGGAGGATGGAGCCAGGCTCTTCTCAGTGATGTCCAGTGATAGGACAATGGGCAGTGGGTGAGAGTGACAAAACACTGGAACAGGCTGCCTAGAGAGGTTGTGGAGTCTCCTTTTCTGGAGACATTCAAAACCCACCTGGACACATTCCAGTGTGATGTACGCTAGGTGACCCTGCTCTGGCAGGGGCGTTGGACTGGATGATTTTTTGAGATCCCTTCCAACCCCTAGGATTCTGTGATTCTGTGAAAACTACTCCCGAACCTACCCCTAAATATTTTGAGTTGTACCTGTTAGCTTCATAATGTTCCCTTCACAGGCAGCTTCTTTCTTGTATCACTGTTGGAGTACTTACCAAGGTGAACAGTCACTGTATTTAGTGCTTCTGTGTAGGTCAGAAATACATAGCCAGATTTTCAGCTTTGATTTGGAGGGGAAGGGGGTGGTAAAACTTATTACTGTGTATTTCGAGTCAATTTTGGCTTTACAGTTTTCACAATCAGCCAGAGTATTTGCAGCCCTCTGGAGCTACATGCTTTCGTAACTTTTACTCTGTGTCCTTCAACAAGAGTCTCACTTTCTTTCCTGGCCCTTCTACTGTCTTTTGGTTCCTTTAATGCTGTTCTGTTTTGTGAACAAGTTAATTTTTAAGCTGCTCTCTTGAAAGTCAGTATGCTGACTTTCATCAACTAAGCCTTAGCTAAGAAGAGCAGTTGGGGTGGAACTGAAGCCTTTGATGCTTCCCACAGTTTGATACAAGTGTGTCTTTAAAATTTGAGGAACAGGGTTTCCCTATTACAAGAGTTTATTCTGGGGCCAGATAACTAAACTTAAAGCAGGGTATGGTAATGAAGTAGTGTGAGACAAATTACTCTTACTGTGCTTAGTTTACTGCTAGTTGTGTAACCCCGATGTAGAAAGTACAACCTTTACTCTTTTGTCGTCAAAAAATAACAATTGACTTACCTGCCTGCCTTGCACATAAAATTCAATCTGTGGGGTTTTCAGTTGGCTTGTGTATCTATTTATTTATTTATGCTTTTTTTTTTGGTGCATAGGAATGTGCTAGGGTACATCATGTAGGTGCACTATTCAAATTCCTTTTTGGCAAATATGTAACACTCATGAACTATCATCTGAATTAATCTCTTCTGTGATTGCGGAATTGAGACTTTGTCTTGTAGTTCCTCTAGAAAACAATCCAATCTGTTTGCCAGTATTACTGGAAGATAACTTTTTCTTTGGTATTCTGTTGTTTCAGGTTTTGAAACTGAACTGACTTGATTAGTATGGCTTAAACACTTTTTCTGATTAATGATATGAGTACTTTTTTGTGATCACTTTAGTGCTTGGTTTCACTTTTTCAAAAATACCAATCTGTAACTCCTCCATGTATAAAATTCTTTTAATAGCGAAGGTCTGTTAATGCCCATCTCACCTGTCAACTGGTGTCATGCCCCACAAAGTGTTCACAGCTCCCCAGAGCTGAGGGTCCAAACTAAATATAAATATCTCTTTTAACAACCCATTCGGTGAGATTAAGCTTGGGAATTTTTTGGGTGGTACTCTAGGAATAAGACCATTACCCAGGAGGCTTTCACAAAACCCACCTTTACTTTAGATTGTGGAAGATTATAAAGCTTGTCAAAAGGAAACACAAAACAATACCACTCTCAAAGCAACAGATTACAAGTAGCAGAACTTAGCAAAATGGTACTCTCCAAAAAACAGGTTACAACTGGAAAAACTTAGCAAAATTAGAAATTATGGTACCCCTATGTGCTGAGAATAAGGTTGGAAACAGACACAGAGAGAGACAGAGAGACAGTGATGAAGAAAGAGTGGATAGGAAAGATTCACCACCCTTGGATCCAGTGACGATCTCGGCAGGACGTTGTGGTCCTTGGATGGTGGGCACATGCCCCGAGCATTTTGAGCCTGCCTCTTTGATGGCACCTGGCCCCGCCTCTCCTGGTGAGGCTCAGCCTGCTTTGCGCAGACTCAGTGTTGGATTTGGGAATGTTCTGGAAATGCCCTGGTGGGGCATGGGGGTCCAGGTGGTCACTTGGCTCCACCATCTGTGTTGACCAAGTAATGACCTCTATTTTCACACATGCACTCTGTCCTTAAACAGGAAAGTGGTCTTTCGCGAGGTAGCACTGTGCCTCCATATGGCTTCTCTTGCTGGCCACTGCTCCTTATCAAGTAAGGACAGAGTCCCATTTATCAGGGTGGCTGCCAAAGGAGGGGCTTCCCTTGCAAGGACAGTGTCCAGTTTATCAGGGTGTTTACCATACAAGGGGCTCTCCTTGCAAGAACAGGGTCCAGGTGATTATCGAATGAGGCCCCTAACCGAGCACAATGTCCAGTTTGTCAGGGAAGCTGTTTTGAGACAATAGTTCTTTTCGGGATTCTACAACTAGTGTTAATGTTTTTTCCATATGGTGTTCTATTTTGTATTGACACAGTACTTAATTTATATCTGTACTTTCAAGGAGCTATTGGTTGTTTGGGGTTTTTTTTTTTCAGATGTTCCCCACCTCCCCCAGTGAGTTTGTCTCTTTAGTCTCTAGCCTAGGTCCTTCGGTAATTTTTTTGAAAAAGCCTGCCCTCAATTACAGCAGCTGGAACCAACCTACTCACCTGTTGTTGGTTGTTTTTTTTTTTTTTTCAGTTCCCCCCCCTCCCTCACCCAGTTTGCCCTTAGATCCTTAGCCAGGCTTATGGGTTGGGTTTGTTATTTTGTGAGTTTTTGTTAGGGTTTTCTTGTCTACTTCCATAGCTGCTTATTCTATTATGGGACTTTTAACTTCAGATTTCTGACCAGGCATCTTGTTAATTGAATTATACAGGTGCCTAAAAGCCTTAATGTGCTGGATTTTGATACAGGTAGAATATCCCAAATATAATCCTGTCTCCAAAGATGCCATTTTATTGTGAGAGGGTGGGACACCCAAAGTCTTTACCAGACTTTTCAGAGTAGGTAGTAGAGACGCAAAGCTTAATTCATAGGCAAGTGGTTACTTCCTCAGAAGTCTTGGGAGCCACATCCTGTGCTTTTTTATGCTTGCTTCCCTTAATTCCCACCTCTGCAACCTCCTGATGCAGTGGTGCTAGTGCAGGAGGGACTGCCAACTGTGTGTATACATGGGCTGGAGACAAGCCCAAAGAAATGTAGCAACACCCAAGTAATAGCTGGCCGCTTAGAGATGGCTGCTGTGGACTGCTCAGGTGCTTTTCTGTTACGGATTTTAAAATCTGAGAGGAACTGTCGCGGATGTATATTAATTGTTCCCACAGGAACAAAAAAGTTACAGATCAGTCTACCTGACTGTAACCTGACAGTGAATGCAAAAAAAAAAAAAGGGAGCTGTTTGTAAGCATGCAATGCAGATGATTACAAAATCTTGCTATGTATCACTAAGTTTTCAAAACTTCATGCTATGTATCACAAATCAGTGCCTATTGCAATTTCACTTCTGTTTTGTTTTTTTTCTGGAAAGGAGAAATCTAGTTGTACCTGCCATCTCTTCGCAGTGCTGCTGTTCAATCAAAAAACTTACCTGCTGTAAAATGGCATGCAGACTGAGTGAACTTAGTAATGCTGATTCAAACACTTCCTTTTGAGCTGTATTAACAGGAACTATGCATGTAGAGCATGGAAAGGAAGTTCCCTGCCGTGCTTGGTACTTTTAAAGCCTCTGCAAGACTACTGTGTTAAATTGTGGGCACTGGGGTCTCCTTAAAAAACCCACAGACAAATTGGAGAGGCATCACAGGAGAGCTAGAGGTTGTGGAAACGTGGCCTGTGACAGTAGTTGGAAGATTCTTTTCAAACCAAATGACACTTCTATTCAGAAAGAAGATTGAGATGCATTCTTTTGTTATGACAAAAGTGATAAAAAGATGAACTGTGTTCTTGTCCTTTGTCAAATAAAAAGAACTAATAAGCTTAATTAGGTGTGAGGGAAATTCAGGTGAGTTACTTGGAAAATGACTCACGGTGCAAGAGCATTTAAGTCTTGGCAAAAGTGGGTTCCTGTCCCTGAGGTTATGTGAAGAGTTGCAATTTTTACTTAAAAATTCTTCTAACAACAAGAAGGATGTCCTCATCAGGAATGTTCTAGGTGTGCTTGAACTTGCTTCAAAACAGAAAAGGGACTGGAATAGAAGACCTTTTACGTTTTAAGAGAGAAGCCACTGTCTGAGCATTCGTAGACCATCCAAGGAGTTGCATACACAGCACTGGAGACTAAATGCTAGAACCCAAGTCCCTCTACAGCAGGTGGCTCCAGCGAGCTGGAGGGTGCCCCTGCCTCCCCCCCTCCACTCAATCTCTTATTCTGCTCCCTCCCACACTCACACTTGCTTTTGGGCGCTTCCTTCTCCTTTAGGCTCATCCCTAGGTTTCCCATAGCAGAATCTCAGGCACTGAATCTTGTATTTAATAAATAAATAAATAGTTCAGATGGGACAGCCAGGAAAAAAAAAAACAACAGCTCAAGCTGGGTGACTGCAGAGGGGGTGCCGAATAAAGAAATCACTGGGCAACTACAGCTTTGCGATCTATGCACCTGCCCCTCATGTGCTCTTCACATGTCCTACACACACCTTCTAGTCCAATTATGATTTTGGTCTGGGATCTACTAACACCTTTTTGGATTCCTTCTCTGTCTCCAGGCAGGCTGTTAACTGCTCTTACTATCAGAGTCACATCTTCTGTTGAAGATTGCAACCTCCTTGTGTTCTGGTGTGCACTTCTTATGCACCTGCTTGCTGGCAGAGCATGGGGAAACCTAAAAGTCCTAGACTTAGGATAAGCACTTCTTAGCCAACATCTAAGCCATCAGTGTGTTATCCACATTACTCTTATACTAAATGCAAACCAAAGCACTGTGCCAGCTACTAGGAAGAAAATTAACTCTGTCCTAGCCAAAAGCATATACACCTGAAATTCCACAACTTGTGGCCTAAGGCTTCCGCAAATCTAGCTACTCATGCTAAGCAAGTTACCTACTAATAATACACAAGGCTATTAGTCCTAACTTCTGGAAGTGCAGCTGAGGGGTGCAGTTGTGAAGTAAAAGTCTGCTAGTAGACTAGTAACAAAATCAAATATAATACAGGACATGATTTCAATGATAGATTTCTGTAAGATATATTTGTATTTTGTGATTTGATGCAGAATTATAAAAATGAAAAGGTATTTTGCTTTCCACAGGTGTGTGTGGAAAGGTGACTTTCATATAAGCCTGTAGGTTTTCACATTACAGAATGAATTATGTAATGGAGGAGACTAATGTCTTGGAATGAATATCACAGAGTAATATAATGGTTTGGGTTGGAAGGATCCTTAAAGATGATCTAGTTCTATGGCCAGCTGCACCTCTCACTGGATCAGGTTGTGCAGAGCTCCATCCAGCCTGCTCTTGAACAATTCCAGGGATGGGGCTTCCCCAGCTTCACTGGGCAACCTGTGGCAGTGTCTCACCACCCTCACAAGGAAGAATTTCTTCTAATATCTAACCTAAATCTTCCAGTTGTTCTTATGTTGGGGGTTCCAGAACTGAATATAGTACACCAGGTGGGGTGTCATGACAGCTGAGTGAAGGGGGGAAAATTGCCTCCCTTGACCTGCTGGCCACACTTCTTTTGATGCAGCCCAGGATATGGTTGGCTTTCTGGGCTGCAAGTGCTTATTGCCAGCTCATGTTGAGGTTCTTGTCCTCCATCATCCCCAAGTCCTCTTCCTCTGGACTGTTTTCGATCCATTCTCTGCTCGACCTGTGCTTGGGATTGCCCTGATCCAGGTGCAGGACCTTTCACCTGGCTTTGTTGAACTTTATGCAGTTTGCTCGAGCCCACTTCTCAAGCCTGCCAAGACCCCTCTGGATGGCATCCCACCCCTCCAGCGTGCTGACCTCACCACACAGTTTGGTGTCGTCGGCAAACTTGGTGAGGGTGCACTCAGTTCCACTGCCCATGTTGTCAACAAAGATGTTAAACACCACTGGTCGCAGTACGATCCCGAGTAATGCCACTAGTCACTGGTCTCCATCTGAATGTTGAGCTGTTGATCACCATTCCTTGAGTGCGATCATCCAGCCAGTTCCTTACCCAATGAGTGGTACATCCATCAAATCTGTACCAGTCCAGTTTCGATACCAGGATGTTGTGTGGGGCAGTGTTGAAAGCTTTGCAGAAGTCCAGGTTGATGATGTCTGTTGCTCTTCCTTTGTCCACTGATGCTGTGACCGCACTGTAGAAGTCCACCAAATCAGTCAGGTAGGATTTGCCCTCGGTGAAGCCATGTTGGCTGTCACCATTCACCCCTTTGTTTTCCACATACCTTAGCAGAGCCTTCAGGAGGATCTGCTGCGTGATCTTGCTGGGTACAAAGGGAGACTGGCCTGTAGTTCCTGGGTCTTCCTTTTTTTCCCTTCTTGAAAATGGTGGTTATGTTTCCCCTTTTCCAGTTAGTGGGAACTTTGCCAGGCTTCCAAAACTTTTCAAATATGATGGACAGAGGCTTTGCAACTTTATCAGCCAATTCCTTCAGGAGCTGTGGATTAATTCTGTCAGGTCCCATGGACTTGTGCACCTTTAGGTCGTTCAGATGGCCAAGAACCTGCTCTTCTCCTACAGTGGGGAGATCTTCCTTTTCACAGTCCATGCCTTTGCTTTCTCTAACTTGGATGGTGTGACCAAAGCTTTTGCCAGTGGAGACTGTGGCAAAGTAGTCATTGAGTGCCTCAGCCTTCTCTATGTCCTGCATGACCAGAATTTTTCTGAAGACAGATGACTACATACTCACCCCTCATGGCTGATGAAACTTTTCCTGATACTGTTTAGATGTTGCTCATCTTGCTGTACATCCCAAAAATTAAGTATTATTGCATGGAGACATTTGACAGATTACGAGTTGTGGAGTTTGTTGTACAGTGCAAAGCAACTAAAATGTAACTCTTACTTTCTTATTATTTTGTTTCTTTTGTTCAGAGTACCTGACCTGTGAGTCACAAATTTAGATATGTTTTAGAGTCTCCTTTTTGAAACTGTTGTGTTGATTTGGAAGCAACATGGGTGTCTTTTAGTGAGGACAGTTGGATGGCTCAGAATATTTTACCAGCACCCTTCTGCATATTAATCAGAACCTTTTAATTAGTAGGAAAGTTATGTTATCAGTGTCTCCTGACATTTTTTACAAAAAAAAGCTAAAGCTGTTTTTTGCATTAAGGGAATCTGTTAGCAAGTGTCTGTTAGAAGCAGTAGCTGTTAAAGGCAGTGTCTGTCTCCCTTTTGTAACCTCTGGCTGCATGTTCCTGCTGCTAGCTTTGTAGTTTCTAGAGTGATCATTCAGTTGCAGAATTGATTCAGCTGACTAACCCAATACCAACCTAATGTTGCAAAACTTTCCTCAGGATCAGCTGCCTGAAAATACTTCCTCTGCATACAAAGAGTAAATCCAGTGCAAAAATTCAGGTAACCAGGAGTAGGAAAATAGTAGACTGTTTCTACTAATGGCAGCGTGGCGTAAGAATCGTGGCTGTGATGTGAAATCACACTATTGCATTTCCTGGCTGACACATTTTTGTTAATTGCAAGAGCATTTTCACTTGATTCCCTTTATGGGTGTACTGAGGCTTCTTTCAGAGGTATGTGTCTTGAGTGTTTTTATCTTTTTCATATACTGTGTTGGTTTGGCACCGAGTTGGCAGTCTCTCGATTCACCCCTCCCCCCCCTCCTCCCCCAAGGTAGAGAAAGAGGGAGAAAAATTATGAAGAGAAGCTCTCTGGGTTGAAAAGTGAAACAGATTTATTTTATTTATTGGTGACAAGGGAAATATATATTCGCAAAGGGATGTGCAACACCCGACCCCCTCCCTCCTCCCCTGACCACTCTCACGGTCTCCCAGCTGAAGGGGGGAGTGTCCGGGCACACGGACGGGGCCGTCGGGTGTCGGCTGGGAAGAAAAATAAAAAACAACAGAGAGAGACAAAGAGAGGGCGATAGGAGTGACAGTAAGCAGAAAAGTGAGAGAAAAAGGAAAACGAGAGGCTTGACTTCCGTGGTATATTAGCCTATACTGAAAGCCAAATAGAGAAAATATTATGAGAAGGGAATATTCTGATTTGCTGATCCTGCCTTCAGTCTAATCTGCTCCCCCATAGGAGTGGAGGCTGCAGACAGTCAGAAGTGACTTTGGTTATTATCAGTCCACTGGCGATGCTAAAAAGTTCACTGAAGGGAAGAAAAAAAATCAGCAAAGAGCTTGCTCAAACCAAAACATGTACTCAGGTACTATGAATCATTCATGTTTCCCTTAGTCAGTTGAGGTTATGTGTGGATAAAGTAATGAAGTGTCTTAAAAACTAAGCAAATATTTCTCTGTCCTCTGTTGATAGAGGATTCTTTAATTTTCTGGAGTAGAACAAAACAAACTTTCATAAACATAAACCCAATGGAAGCTGAACTTCTGTGTGCAATTAACAAATTCTGTGTTTAACAGTTCAGAGTAAAAAATCAGGTCCTATATTCCTTTTATTAAATGGTATTTTACATTTTTTTATAATGGAAGTTCCATCAGTTACTGAAAAAACCTGCACCCAGTTGTTGAAGCAAATGAGCAGTTTTCTAAGAATGAATGTATCAGGTTTATTTGGCACCATTAAATGTTTGAGTTTACATTTTCATACTCTTTATATGTGCAGTTGTTAAAATTACGAACTTTTTTATTTCAAAACAAAAAAGGTTTTTAGAAACACATAGAATCATAAAATGATCAAGGTTGGAAAAGACCTTCAAGGTCATCAAGTCCAACTGTTTGCCCTACAAACCGTAACGACTAAACCATCTCCTCAAAAACCATGTCCACCTGGTTTTTGAACACCTCCATGGATGGTGCCTCCACCACCTCCCTGGGCTGGGCAGCCTGTTCCAGTGCCTCACCACTCTTTCTGTGAAGGAATACCCAATCTGAACCTCCCCTGGGGCAACTTGACCCCATTTCCTCTTGTCCTGTCACTAGTTGCTAGGGAGAAGAGGCCAACACCCACCTCACTACAGCCTCCTCTCAGGTAGTTGTAGGGAGCAATGAGGTCTCCCCTCAGCCTCCTCTTCTGCAGGCTGAACAGCCCCAGCTCTCTCAGCCTTTCCTCATAAGACCTATTCTCCAGACCCCTCATCAGCCTAGTGGCCTCTCTCTGCACCTCGATGTCCTTTCTATACTGTGGTGCCCAAAGCTGCACACAGTACTTGAGGTGTGGCCTCACCAAGGCTGAGTGTAGGAGCTACATGAACAAAAAAGTAAGAACCAGGGAGAATCTCCATCCCTTACTGGATGCGGGAGGGAACATTGCAACGGAGAATGAGGAAAAGGCTGAGATACTTAATGCCTTCTTTGCCTCCGCCTTTAATAGTTAGATCAGCTACCCCCAGGGCGTGCAGCCTTCTGAACTGGAAGATAAGGATGGAGAGCAGAACAACCCCCCATAATCCAGGAGGAAGTAGTTGAATGATCTGCTTCTGCACCTAGACATGCATAAGTCTATGGGACCCGATAGGATCCACCCTAGAGTACTGAGAGAGCTGTCAGGGGAGCTCACTGAGCCTCTCTCCATCATCTATTGACAATCCTGGTCAACAGGGGAGGTCCCAGATGACTGAAGGCTGGCTAATGTGATGCCCATCTACAAGAAGGGCTGGAAGGAGGATCTGGGGAACTACAGGCCTGTCGGCCTGACCTCGGTACCAGGAAAGATCATGGAGTGGCTCATCTTGAGTGAGCTCTCACGGCAAGTGCAGGGCAGCCAGGGGATCAGGGCCAGCCAGCATGGGTTTATGAAAGGGAGGTCTTGCTTGAGCAACCTGATCTCTTTCTATGACCATGTGACCTGTTGTTTTGGATGAGGGGAACACTGTGCCTACCAGGACTTAGGTAAGGCCTTTGACACCATCTCCCACA
The DNA here is from genome assembly GCA_020745705.1 of Hemiprocne comata. Lineage (NCBI taxonomy): Eukaryota > Metazoa > Chordata > Aves > Apodiformes > Apodidae > Hemiprocne > Hemiprocne comata. The sequence continues at coordinate 47,435,759 of CM036616.1, forward strand.
GCCCAATTTTAGTGAGAAAATCAAGATTCATTCACAGAAATACTTACTCATCGAGTTAGATTGAACGATCTTCTAATTGAAAACAATGGCAGAGGATGCATGGATTCACCTTTTATAATATCTGTTCTGTATTGGGGCCTATGATCTGTGTTTTGCTTGTGTTTATAAATGTGTAATGTGTTCTTTAATTTAGTAGTATCTCTAAAGAATGGTATTAGCAGTCCACTGAATGTTATTTCCTCTCTTCCTGAAGCAAAAGCTTCTTAAGTCTGTGATCAATAATTTTAAGTTTTTGATTGTGGTTTAAAAAAATATTTTCATTTTGAATTAGGACTGTCTTTTGATAAGCTGAGCATAATTCAAGAAGCAATTTTGTGTTTACGTGATATTTTATTTGTGTGATGCAAATTCTTGATTTTGGAAGAGTTTGTGTGAAGGATATTGTGTAAGCAAGCACATGCACCATTTTCTAGTATTGTACTTTTTCATGGGTGAGACTGACTTTTAATGTTTTCCATTATTAGAAGTGCAGTTAGGTTTCTCTTTCACTTGACTGAACTTGGTTTAAGGTAAAATTTATCGAATATTTACAGATAAAATAATTACATTTAATAAATGAATTTACAATATTTAAATCTTATATTTAGTATTAAAAATGTATTTATAGAGTGTTAGGGTTTTTTCTTCCTCCTGCTGTTCCTACTGAAATGCTAATATTTCAGTGCATAGTAGTCCTTTTTGCATACATGGCTTGAAATATCTAGCATACATTTTACAGAGAAGCAGTGGGAGAAGTGTTATGGGTGTTATGTCGGAAGCCTGTCATGTAGGGACTTGGTGGAAAAGCAAACAATTACACAGAAGAAATTTTTTTCAGGCAGCTTCTTACTTCCTTTCAATCCATGGTTGTGCAAAATATTTATTTCAGAAAGTAAAAAAAAAACAAACCCAAATTTGGTCCAGGCAATATATTTTGGGTCTTAAATGTGCTGTGCAATGACTTAATTTGACTGGATTAAAATAAATCAAACTATCCCCTGGTTCAGAATTGTGGATTACCACAGATGTGTGCAAACACACTGAAAATAGTATTGTGGAATTAGTTGTGTTTTGTTGCTTAAAGTTTAAACATCTTTTTTGCATGGATTGTCTCCTGTAGGGGATTTGTGTGGTTGTGTCTGTCAAGGACATTAAATTGTACTGTTAGAATTGAGTTCAGATTGGCTTTGGTTGGACTGAAAGACAGCTATATCCGTTAGTTAACTTTTGCTGTCCTGGGCATTGCATTTTTGGATTTTTTTTCCCCTATGGTGTTTAATGAGTCTGTGTGAACACTTATTTCAAAGCAAGAGCTTGACATTAAAGAAAAGACTGTATCTGGAAGGTATGATAAGACCTTAAGTGTTGAACATTATGAGTGTCAATCCTTAAATAGGATCTAGCCTGGAGACCAAGAAAGTCTTTTACATCCAGTGAAGAGGAGGAAAGGCCCACTAATGTTAACTATCAGTTAAGGTTGAAGCAGAAGGAACTCACATGGTTTAGGAACTTGAGCTGAAAGAGGATGAGATGAGAGAAAGCAAGGAACATGAACAGGGTTTTTTGGTGGCTTGTTTTGTAGAATTCCGCTTCCTCTACTGCTGCTTGCCAGTGGGAAAAAAAAAAAGTGTGAAAGGCATCTAGAAAATACTATTAAACTTTATTTTGAGAGTGCTGAAGGATGATTCAGTCTCTCTGGTTCTTGAAAGGGGGATTAAACAGGGATTTTAGGGTGGGGGAAGGGAGTATTGGACATACTTGAGTAGACTGCCCCCAGAAACTTCTGTCATAAGCAGGAGTTAAAGTGAACACACTTGGGAATAGGAATGGTTTTAGCTTTCATCTGCATTTATACAGCCTTGGGTATTAGAGAACAATTTAAAATTTGGGACAATTAAGCTGCCAGAGTATCAGTATATATCTAGAGAATTAAACTGAATTAAAGGGTGATGAAGGTGATGTAGTGTTTTATGCAAACATAGTATTTTAACCAGCAACTAAGATGATCCCTTAACATAAGAATGATGTGCCACCAGACTGGAATATGTGTAGGCTTTGCTATTAAATGTATTTAATGTAGTTCGGTACATCTTTTAAAAACTGCAAGCTCTGAAGACAAACTGATGTTTTATGAGGCATTATTCAGAATCTTTTTGTAGTTGGAACCTTTATAGCTGCTGCAGACCACAAAACTGGCAAGGCCTTGTCCTTGACCATGCACTGCTTGTGTAGCTGCTCTATCTGCTCCTGTCCATGCTGCAACTTCTTCAACAACGGTTAGCAGCAGCTTTCCCCCCTGGTGGCTGTTTCTCAAGAAGTCAATTTGTAATGTTTATGCATTCTGTACTTGACTCCGCAGCTAGAGTTAAGTACTACATGGACTAAAACGACCACAAACGCTTTCAGACATTTCTTCCAGAATAATATGGTCTGTGCAGAAATACTGTTTATGTCAGTACTGAATCAAACGTGTTACTCTTTGTTTTGGCATTGCTACTGCTTTGTCTCATGCAGTAGGAAATCAGAAGGTCTTCTGTGATTTGTTAGGCCTTTCAGCTTTAGGTAGCATGGTATTCTGAACAAAATTTTTGTAAGGGCTTTCATAGTCACAGTAGCAGCTGGATTAGCAACAGTCTTTCCTATTCTATGTTAGTTACATTCTTGTTTTAGGAACTGCAAGCACCTGTTTCTCAAAGTGAAGGTGGTATTTCTACAAGGAAGCATATTTTTTTCCCCACTGCAGCAAAGATTAGTTATTTTATAATGCCAGCCTCGGCATCCCTTCTTAATATTAACTGGAGTCAGTCTGATGTCTGTCTAAAAATAACCTGGATCATATTGTCTTGTTCTCTTCTGAGGTTTTTGTAACTGTTCAAAGATTCAATCTTCTACTTCATACTGGCAGTAGCAACTCAAGTTTCCTGCTGCTTTTAGTAACTTAGGATTCCTGAAAATCATCAGACTGTCATCTTTTTCCAATGCTTAGAGTTACACTTTTGCAGCAGGAACATCAGATGCCAAATTACCACTTACTATTTATTGCTCTTTTCCTGCTTGACTGTGGGTGATGGTATTTTTTTGGGTGCTGATCACAGCCACCTCTGTGCTCTGTGTGTGGATTCACTGGTACAGACAACTTTTCAACTGGATCCCTGATAAGAAACATGCATTTATTATGCTAAAAGACAAAGGCCTGCAAGAAAACAGGGTTTATGCACAGTTCTTCAGCACTGCAAGGAGTCTGACATGAGATTGAGTTTTTCACAGCAAGAAGAAACTGGAAGTGGTAAATCTTGCAAGCATTTACAGAAGGTGGTGAATTTGATTTTTAAAATTTTTCCCCCTTTTATTATATTTTGCATTATGGTTGTTAATGTTGACGGTTGTCTAGTCTGTTCTACAGATGCGGCAATGATGGAAGTTCTGTAAGTTAGTAGGTATTAGATTCCAATGCTTCATTATCCTTAGTTTTAGACTAATTGTCCTACCCACCACAAATAAGATGAAAGTTTTGTTCTCTTTAGTTTTTTTGCCCCCCTTTGCTCTCCCTTTTCCTTGGTTAAATAGTCTTACTTTTTTCTTCCAATATTTTCATGTTTTCTAAACCTCTGTGCTTTTCTATGGACACTCAGCAGTCTTTTTGGATTTTCTAGAGCACACTGAGATTTGCTATAGTGCTTCTACTTAGTACTTGATGTCTTTATCAGTTGCGTGGGAGGACTGTTTCATGTTTTGCAGTCCATATTCCTGTTCAGGTATCTTAATGCTGTGATTGCCTTTTTACACTATGGGGTGATGTGTACATTAAAGTTCATTTGTGATTACAGGGTACCTTCATATGTAACACTTGACACACCTTCTAGTTGTATTTGTTAATGACAGTCTGGAGGGCTGACTATATTAAATGTAAAAGCAATTTATGAGCCTGCCATAAAGTTACAGTTTATTATGTTTTGCAGGCTGCTGTAGTGCTCAAAACCTTGGCGTATAAAGTGCTAATTCTGTGCTTAGTTTACTTGTATGACATCGATTTGCTCTGCTGGTCTTGCTCCACCATCTCATGCCCCCTTCCCACAGGACTGATATTTTAGTACCTACCTTTATGACTCTCCTTTTATTTCTTAACTGAATTAAAAAGAAAATATTTTTCTATCTGAATCCGGACATCAATGAAAACACCTTTTAAATAGCTTACAAATAACATTAAGGTAATGTTTGTATTTGCAGTTCTTTAGGTATGACATCTCAGAAGCACATTTGAAATTTACTCTGAGAAATGAGTGCTTATGTAGGATACATTCTGTTGTTGGTTGTGCTGAAGTGACTTACTTCCAGCTGTTTTGCGACGCATGTTTTTTTTGTTACTGTTCTTGACTAATAAAGTTGCGGGCAAGTTCTAGAGCTGTGTGTTGCAATGCGTGCTTATGTTTTTCTCTATCTTACAGGACAGTTTAGTAATAATATAATTCTGTATATAAAATATGATAACCTCTTACAGATAATTTTTTTTTTCCCTTCCTTTACAGATACTTTCCAATTTATCCATGAACGAGCGTTGCCTTTCAGCATCATTAGTCTGTAAATATTGGCGTGACCTCTGTTTAGATTTTCAGTTTTGGAAGCAACTGGATCTCAGTAGTCGTCAGCAGGTATGAAGTATCACTGTGGAAAAATTGTGTTTTGATGACTCAGAATTTGTTCTCTGAGCTTGATTCTTGATCAAAGGTAAACAAAAGAAACCCATGAAACAAAAGAATCCCTTTCAGGGATTTTTCTACTAGAAGTGGAAAATGGCCGGATCCTTAGATTAACTCATTTGAATGTAGCCTGTTTTGATAGAGATCAGTTGTTAGAACAGTCTGAGGATAAGTGTTGGTATGAGTTACCTGTCTTAGGTCTCCATCAAGTTGTAGCTCCATTCATAAGAACTCTCAGATCTTATACTAATTGAAAGATGTACTTGAGCTTTTCTGAGGATGCTTTAGTTTGAAGAATGGTCACCTAATTGATGCTTGCTATTTGTGTTAACCGCATTTCTTTAATTTTTTTTCAACTAATGTGACTCCTACTGATCAGGAGACAGATTGTGTCTTTTTAGGCCTTTAGCTGATCTTAGAATTGACTATGTCTGGTGTTTATGGATTTCATTTAGTGAGATCCTCACAGAGCCTACCCTTAGGTTGTTCAGGGTAACCTTCCTCCTTAGAAAACTTTTTTAAGGATGATCATGTTGTTTGGCCTCTCTCTTTAGGTGTCTTATTAGTTAGGCACTTGCAGAGTTGATAAACAATTTCATGATTTTCATGAAAATACAGGGTGTAGGAGAAAGGTGATTGGAGGGTCTCATTTGAAGAAGCAGCAACATGAGCTCATCTTCGTTAGACATAAAGAATGTGCATGGAATATTATTTGTAGATCACCAATTACTAAGAAAATACGCAAGTTCTCTTTGAGTTACTAGATAATGTATTTCTGAACCACTGTGGAAAGTTATATATCAGATTGCTTTAGAGTCACTTGAGAAAAATCAGACACACTCAGACAGTAGTCCATCTTTTTGCTCTGTAGGTACTATTTGTCAAGGTGTAGCCTTATTGCTAATATGGAATTTTTAGTCCTCTTGCCTATTACATATACTGGGTTCTCGCTAAAGTTCATTAGTTGTGGCATTGCCCTAAGAAACCTATCTTGCCAATTTTTTATTGAGTTCCTAAACCAATATTAAGCACAAGTGTTAACCTTCTCCATGTGTAGTGAAAGTTTGGTGGTTTTGAGTTCTTTTGTTATTGTTGGGCCTTTTTAGGGGGGAAAGGAGTTTTGTTTGTTTAGATATTGTTTGTAGTTTTTGATGTTTTTTTTTTAATTTGTCATATTTTCTAGCTAACAGCTCTGTGTTGAAATAACATGAAAAATATAAAATTTGCTACTAATGGAAAACAGATTGAATGTAGCAGAGTGTTTGTTGTCAGAGAAAAACTGACATAGTTGTGGCTCTCTTGCCATCTGCAGGCTTAAAGCTAAATCTCATCGATGCTAAGTGGTGAACAAGTATTCCTGAATGGTTTTGTTAGAAAAACTTTTGTCATACGTCAGCTCAGGTTTTTGAAACTGAGCTTTGAAAGTGAGGGAATTCTACGCATTGTGTGTGGGTCACATGCTTTGGTTTTGTTTGTTTTAACTGATAAGCTTGAGCATGAAGAATATGTTATGTTTCTTCTGCTTTGTATGACTGGTTTGTCTTAAAATTATTGGGATGTTATCTGACTTCAGTGTGTACAGGTGCAAAGTGGATAACTTTTTTCTTCACAGAAGCTCTGGGAAACTAGTACACGTATCTGGTGTAATGGTCCTTTAAAGTATGCGAGTATTCTTGGTTTAAAACTGAGTAAATAAAAGGAGGAAACTTCTGGTTTTTATTTAGCTTTTTGTCCTGTTACAGTGTTTTCTCTGATCCTTTTTGTTCACTGCATTACTGTTTTCTATTGTAAAGAAGGCCATTTTTACCTCCATTACCGTGGTATTTGTCTGCTGGCACCTGGTTTACCAAAGCCCAAGTAGAAACCTTTTGCATTTCAGAGGTGCATAAACCCTTTACTTCTCTGTAAATGCTACCTTAGGTATGTAAGTAGACTGCTGCCATAGAAGGGCAAGCAAATCCTTTTCTTCTAAAGTCTGGAGTGTTCTTTGTATAAAATATGAAGAGGACTATTAACTGTTACTCTCTCCATGTGTTGGAGCAGAATTCTTCAAAGGTAAATGTAAAACTGATCATATCAGTATGCTCTTACCTTGGAAAATAAATCTTCTCCCAAAAGCTTATGGAAATTTATGGAATAGCTTACTCTAAATAGTAGATTTTGTGCTAAGGAAATTAAAAATGCGTATGAAAAAAGTTGAATTTGAATATTTGGATTTTCTTTGCAGGTCACTGATGAGCTGTTGGAAAAGTTAGCATCCAGAAGCCAGAATATTACTGAAATAAATATTTCTGATTGTCGCAATGTATCTGATACAGGAGTATGCATATTAGCCATTAAATGTCCTGGACTCCTAAGGTATACTGCCTACAGATGTAAACAGCTTTCTGACACCTCTATTATTGCAGTTGCCTCTCAGTGTCCTCATCTTCAGAAAGTGCACGTAGGCAATCAAGACAGACTCACTGATGAAAGCCTCAAGCAGGTAACCATCCATTCCACAAATTTCTTTTGTAAATTCACTATCTTCAACTTCTTACAGTTGAAGTGACATGGAAGAAGGTACCCTCTTCTAGGATTTAATTAAAATCAGATTACCTCTTCTACTTTAAAAATTGGTTTATGGATATATTTTCTTGATGCAGTAAGTGCTGTTCCCCAGAGACTGTACATACTTTTTAAAAATATATCCAGGGAATAAATTATCCATTTTATAATGGAATCTCCAGTCTGACATCCTGCACATCACCTCTGGCTGACTGAGTTTTCCTGTGCTTAGTTGCTATAAGTGACTCTTAGTTGCTGTTTTTTCTGCATCACAAAAGCTAAATGTGATGGAGATCTTTGTTAGGCATGCCAGAAGGTTTAATCAATTGTCTTTCTCATGTCAAAAGAGCATTTAGGGTAAGCTGTGGAGTAGTTACATTAAATGAAATATGCTGTCAATGGTCTAGCATACCTTCTGTGTGAGCTACTTATATATGTGCTCAATAAATAACTTAATTCCTATGTGCTGCTTTTAGCTCCATTTTGTTGACTGCAGTTAGCAATTTCATTTTGTCATTATGTAATTATAATATTTCTTGTTTGTGTACAATACTTACAAAATGTGTAAAGAAAGATATTTATAGGAGGGAGGGAGGTGGAGAAGCAGAAAGAAATCTTAATTCCCAGGTCTCTAGTTCATTAAAATCCTGATGGTTTTTTCATTTATTTTTAATACTCGCTTTGATTTTATTAATTGCAGCTGGGTTCAAAATGCAGAGAATTGAAAGACATTCATTTTGGCCAATGTTACAAGATCTCAGATGAAGGAATGATCATTATAGCTAAAGGCTGTCTGAAGTTGCAAAGAATATACATGCAAGAAAACAAATTAGTAAGTACATGTTGATTTTTTGTTGTTTTTATTTTTTTCTAACAGTTTGTCAAAGCTTTCTCTTCTTTTGTATCTGTTTAAAAATTTATTCTGAATGACTGCTTTTTGTCAATGAATTGCTTAAAAATGTTGTCTAGCTGTGAAAATTTAAGTTCTACAGAAATATCTCAGAAAAAGTAGAATTTAAGCGAATGCTATTCCAGCTACACACCGACTTTTGGTTTTGACATGACATTCAAGGAATAATTATTGGGAGGTGCCTGATTTCTGTAGGAAATTACTTAATCTAGATAAAATGTTTCTTTTTTTTATACCAGTATGTTTTTCTACAGTAAAAAGTGCAAACCTACGTAAACCAAAAGATTTTTAGAGGTGGCGTTCTTGAGTACAAGTGATACATTATGATAATACTTTATCGAAATTTGTCACTTTCTCATCAGGTTGCAGTAGAGTTGTGTGCCTGAGATAGAAGAAGGAAGTTGTTAGTAATAAAATGCTTGTGTCCTAATTATAAGCTGTGTTTGAAATGATTGTTTCTGATGGTGAAAGCCAGTATGTACTAAATGTCGTAGTAAAACATTGACTTCATCTTTTTCTTTTAATTAATTATTTTTCTCTTGCAAGCAAGTAGAAAATTTTGCATGCAGTTGAATTCTTAACTATCAGCTAATGTCATAGTTACAAACTTCAGTTCGATAACTGCTGAACTAGAACAAATAAACTGCATTTATCAGAAAACAGCATAGCTTGTACTCGGTCAATTGATATTTGGCTTAAAATTAATTTGATATTTGGCTTCAAATAGAGAAACACATACTGAAGCCCAAGATGGTTCATTCTATTTAAAAAAAAAACAAAAGGAATTTATTTGTTTTGATCAGAATTGTAGGAAGTTGAGAAATAGGAGATACTGGCCAAATGTGAGATCTCAGGACAGTTCAAATGCAGAACAAAGGGTGTGTCCTGTTCTCCCATATCAAAACAAAATCTTTAATACCATCAGAATTAGTCCTTGTAAGATTTATTCCACTAGGTGACAAAGTCATAGAAGCTGATGTGATTTCCCCTTGCTTGGGGCAAGAGAAAATCAGAACTTGCTGGAATTGTAATTTTGTGTGATGAATGAAGGCAACTGGTAAGATGTTCTTAAAGCAGTTTTAAAATAAAAATTGTCACTTTCCAAAGTAAACTAAAAAAATAAAGCAATTGTTTAATGTCACAAAGTTAGCTTGAAAGGGAGTAGTGGTTGGTGACGAATGATAATCCACTGTTTTAGTTTTCAACTTTTGTGGGTTACTTTTGTTTTTAAGACTGACTTTTAAAATAAAATGTTAATATTTGCTGCGACACATCTGCCTACTTTTTTGGTGAAGAGGGTGGTTTGGGGAATATGTGTGTGTGTTTTTGAAATAAGTAAATATTCATTCTCTGAAATCAAAATATTCTGTGACAAGAAAAGTGTATTTGACATACGAGGGTTTGGTTTTTGTGTTTGAAGTTCACAGTTTGTCACTTTGCTACAGGAAGACTACTCGTTCATGCCCCACCCCCCTCCTTTTTAAATGGCTTCTGTAGTTTCTGTCTAAATCTGTAAATCAAGTCTGTTTGTGTTTATATTTTCCTGTTTTTTTCCTTTTTCATAGGTGCTCAAAATCATGTGACTCTTATAGGCAATTTCTAGTTGTTTCAAAATGCGTAGTGCATTATAGGTAGTATGTGATGGCTGGGTTTTAATTTCGGCTACTCTCAGATTAATGGATTTTATACTTCAAAAATACATCTATACAGAGGCAATCAGGAGCAAAATAATGGCTTTGTGAGTGTTACTTTGCAGTGAAATGTGGATCAGGCAACACAGTTCAGTTGCTTCATCTGTTGCTAAGTAACTCCATTAGCAGACTGCTGAGCAGTAAGAGAGAAGAATTTATGTTCTGATTATTTAATATACTAGGCATTTCACAGAAGAACAGACCCTTTCCTTTCTTTTAAATGTTGATCATGTCATGATAATAAGTGGAAACTGCAAATAGGAAATGGGTGCAAGGGATATGTGAGGAACAACTTAACATTACAAGACTAACATAACAGAAGGTTGTTGTTTCAAAACTGTGTATGATTTGTATCTCTTAAAAATATGTTTATTTTTCTTCTGTCCTTTGAATGGAAGAGTAATTGTATGCAAAACCTCTTTTCTGAAGCATACTGTCTGGATTAGGAACCTAGTGAAAAAAAAAATTGCTGGTCATGTGAAGTGTGCCAGCATGTTGAGCTGTCTTTCCTTGTCTGTTTCCAAGCAGTTGGATACAATCAGTCAGTCTCGCAGAAATTCAGTGTAAATGGTAAATGGAAGAAAACTCTGTCCAGACTAATATAGGAAAGTTCCTAGCTTCTTGGTATGGTTTAGTTGGACTTCTTGTTTTATGGTCATGGCTGGAATTGAATGGTATAACTTCCATATTTCCCTCATATGAATGATTAATGTGAATGAAGCTGGTGGAAGATGAATTGGTTGATTTCATTGTTAACTTTCTATCAATCTATTTTTTGTCCTTTCCACCCCAGATAGACAGTACATAGTTTCAGCTGAAAAATCAAGAGAACTGCTCTATACAAAACATACAGTACTCTTACTGAGACTTAACCTGTATTGTCAGGGAAAATTAAGTCTCTTCATTGCAGCCTTCCCTAGAAGAATGGAGCCCTAAAAGGTTTTAAAGGTTTTCTGTCTTCTTCATAGAGAGGTGCAGAATAAGTTTGTGTCTACCGTGCACCCAAAGGGAAGGATTGCCCCCAGAAGCAATTTTGTATAAGCAGCATGTAAACTCTGTTTCCTCATTATGAATAGAGTAGACCTAGATTTGAGAGCTCCACTATTTTCCACACCAATGTATTTTTCATTGCCTTTCCTTAGCTGAGTGACTTAATAGCTCAAATTAAAGTACAGTGGTTGCTGAAACTTTGCACGTGAGAGTTATAGATTTGTACCTCCCTATTCCACCCAGTATGTGTGTCTTTAATGGTGAATTAGATGAGGAGCTTCTGAAAGCTAAAGGAGATGGAGTTTTACATACTATAACAGGATCACAGCATTCACAGAATCACAGAATCACCAAGGCTGGAAAAGACCTTTAAGATCATCAAGTCCAGCCTACCTCTATACTTTCTTCCCTTATGCTCTTTTCTCTTTTCAAGCTTTTTTAGGGGTAGATGGGAAATAATACTGCAACTAAGCTACTACAGTTGGAAATGGCAGCATTCCTCCCTTTCCAATAAAATAATCTTGGGAAGTAGATGCCTTAGAGACAAATTATTTGTCTGATGGTTCCCACATACATTCATGAAGATGGTCTAACTTGACCATGTTTCTAGTTCCTTGTTTGTATTTTAACTCCACCCAGGAGCAGTATCTACAATGAGTGGAGGACATTTGAAGATAACAAAATTTTGGCATAATTGGCAGTGTGTTTGATTATATTTTTTTCATGCTCAATATGAGAGAACACTTTTATAGTAAATATTTTACAGATGATTATTTAATGGTGTTTTTAAAGATGAGTATTCTGTTAGTGTTCCAGCCACCTTTGCTGTTTGTAGCATATAATACAGAGTAGAAATTGATGTTAACTGTGATGCTACATTTGATAGAAACTATAATACTTAAGAAAGGTGAACGATAGACTTCTTTAGTTTCAATAAAAAAGAACTAAGATTGAAACTTTTTCAGTTTTATGTCATATTGTTGAATACTTGACGTATTTTAAAGCATTGACTGGAGTCAACCTAATATAAAAACCTATAGGACAAAATAAATGCAATCTTCATGTTTTCTGAATAATCACAGCATAATATACTTTGATAAATTTATCCTTATATATTTTACTGAGATACCCTCCCCCTGACTTTGGAAAGAAATTCTCTTTCTTCAATACACGACAGCTACTTAAACCTGTTCTACTTAGAGAAATTTCAGAAAAAGGATCATTTTCCCATGTTTCTTCATGAATACTTTCCCAAAATATTTTCTAACTAGCTTATTTTACTGTTTTGAAGTTTTGAAAAGAACTACAGTTGTTCCAGACTTTTCCGGCTCAATTATTATTCTTATAAATGAAAAACTAATTCTTAGGAGACAGTTGATGGTTTTCTTTGTAGACACAGAATGCACATGTAGGACTATTTACTTGCTAAACATATTCATACATATTAAGGATGATGCCATTACTGAGATTGATTTCTGTACTCTATATCATAGCTTTGGACAATGACGATTCATCTTCTGTCAAGTATTGAATTAGAGCTTTCTAAACCAAAACTACTTGCAGATGCCATTGTTTGTAGTGTTCATTAGTAATGGTAAAGTTCCTAATGTATTTTAGTTTGTCAGATACAGTACATATGCATCAAAATACAGTATGTCAGTTTACATCAGTATACATCAATGTACAGTAAAAATAATAGTGCTTTAAAATGCATTGACGATGCAGTACTATATCGTTACCCTTAGGTGGCGATGTTGACTGTAGTGGTAGCAGGTCTTCTGCTCTTTGCTATAGCAAATTACAGAATCACGAAATCACAGAATCGTCATGGTTGGAAAGGACTAAGATCACCGAGTCCAACCATCAACAAAAAAACACAAACAAAAACCAAAAACGAACAGAAAAAGTCAAACCAAAACACAACCCAAAAAACACACACCCCCACACACACCCCACCAAAAAGCACCCACAAAACATCCCCCCACTGCCTCGGCCTCTAGAGCATGCCCTGAAGTACCACATCTACATGTTTATTGAATACCTACAGGGATGGTGACTCAGCCAGCTCCCTGGGCAGGCTGTTCCAGTGCCTGACCACTCTTTCAGTAGAGAAATTCTTCCTAATATCCAATCTGAACCTCCCCTGCTGCAACTTCAGAACATTTCCTGTGGTCCTATCATTATTTGCTTGGGAGAAGAGACCAACACCCACCTCCCTACAACCTCCTTTCAGGTAGTTGTAGAGGGAAATGAGGTCTCCCCTCAGCCTCCTTTTCTTCAGACTAAACATCCCCCATTCCCTCAGCTGCTCCTCATATGACTTGTTCTCTTGACCCTCCACCACCTTGGTTTGGTGGCTCTCCTTTGGACATGCTCCAGCACCTCAATGTCCTTCTTACAGCGAGTAGCCCAGACATGAACACAGTACTTGGGGTGCAGCCTCACCAGTGCTGAGTACAAGGGCATGATCACTTCCCTTCTTCTGCCGGCCACACTATTCCTGATGCAGGCCAGGATGCTGTTGGCCTTCTTGGCCACCAGGGCACACTGCTTGCTCATGTTAAGCCAGCTGACAGCCAGCACCCCTAGGTCCTTTTCTGCTGGGCAGCTCTCCAGCCACTCTTCTCCAAGCCTGTAGTGTTGCCTGGCGTTATGATGATCAAAATGCAGGACCTGATACTTGGCCTTATTGAACCTCATACAACTGGCCTTGGCTCATCTATCCAGACTGTCCAGGTCCCTCTACAAAGCCTTCCTACCCTCCAGCAGTTGAACTCTTCCACCCAGTTTCGTGTTGTCTGCAAACTTACTGAGGGTGCACTCAATTGTCTCGTCCAGATAATTGATAAACATATTGGTGGTGCGGTGGTGATGGGATATGTGGTTGATGCGTCAAAGGGATGGGATAACATCCAGAGGGACCTGGACAAGCTGGAGAAGTGGGCTCACATGAACCTTATGCAGGTCCTGCACCTGGGCTGGGGCAGCCAGAGATATGAATACAGGCTGGGGGAAGACATGCCCTGTGGAAAAAGACCTGCGAGTACTAGTGGATCAAAAGCTGGACATGAGCCACCAGTGTGCAGTTGCAGCCCAGAAGGCCAACTGCATCCTGGGCTGCATCAAAAGAAGTGTGGCCAGCAGATTGAAAGAGGTGATTCTTTGCCTCTACTCTGCCCTGGTGAGACCTCACCTGGAGTTCTGCATGCAGCTCTGGAGCCCCCAACACAAGAAGGATGTGGACCTGTTGGAGTGTGTCCAGAGGAGGGCAACAAAAATGATCAGAGGACTGGAGCATCTCTCTTACGAAGACAGGCTGAAGGAGTTGGAGTTGTTCAGCTTGAAGAAGAGAAGACTCCAGAGGGATTTTATAGCAACCTTCTAATACCTGAAAGGAGCCTGCAGGAAGGCGGGGGAAGACCTGTTCACAAGGGCATGCAACAATAGGACGAGGGGTAATGGTTTTAAGCTAGAGGAGGGTAGATTTAGGTTGGACATTAGGAAAAAGTTATTTAATATGAAGGTGGTGGATCACTGGAACAAGTTGCCTGGAGGCCCCATCCCTGGGGACATTCAAGGTCAGGCTTGATGGGGCTCTGAGCAATCTGATCTAGTTGGAGATGTCCCTGTTTATTATAGGGGGTTGGACTAGATGACCTTTAGAGGTCCATTCAAACCCAGGACATTCTACAATTCTATGATATTGAACAAAACTGGTCCCAAAACTGAACCCTGAGGGACACCACTGGTGACCGGCCACCAACTATATTTGACCCCATTTACCACAACTCTCTGGGCCCAGCCATCCGGTCAGTTTTTTACCCAGTGAAGAATACACTTGTCTATGCCATGATTCATGGGAGATGGTGTCAAAGGCCTTACCAAAGTCTAGGTAGACAATGCCAACAGCCTTCCCCTCATCCGATAGGCAAGTCACATGGTCATGGAAAGAGATCAGGTTGGTCAGGTAAAACTTCCCTTTAGAAGGGGCTTTACCAGTACACAGCAGATAACTGCTGAATGTTGTGCTGGTTCCACTTACCCTGTTTTCGGTTCAGCTGCCAGGATCTCTGTCTAAGTAGTTCTCAACTCAACCAAATACCGTTTGCCTCCTGCAGTTTAGTTATGTGTATTCTTACTGAAGCATTTGAAGAAGTTTGCTTTGTCATTAAAAATTAGCAAAGAGGAAAGAGAAATCTGATTGAGAAATTTTGGGACTTGGGATATTTTGTTCTCTTAAAACAGAATGACTTTGAAGAACATATGATGGAAATGTTTGTATCTTGGAACCGGTTGCCCAGATAAATGGTTTATTCCCCACCCCTGGAAACATTTTCAGGGTCAAGTTGGACGGGGCTTTAGGCAACCTGATCTAGTTGATGTCTCTGTCTAGAAGATGTCTCTGCTTATTGCAGCAGGATTGGACTAGACCTTTAAAGGTTCCTTCCAACCAAGACTTTTCCATGTCTACATTAGATATATTGAGCATAAATTAATGAGTTGAAGCTAACCGTGACTTAAGATCCTGAGCAAAACCTTGGATAAAACTAAATATTGTTCCTTTGTTTGGTTTTAACTTACTCTTAGATTAGACCACCTTCCACAATGATAATGCGGTTTTGAACTTGAGGTTTTTAAAGGCCAAGAATGTCTTCTGAAATACAGTACAGGAAGCTTTGCTTTTTGAAACAAATTATCTTACGTGCACTGTTGTCTAATAGTGTGGATTTTATTTACTATACTATTATCTGTTTGTTTACTATTCATTATCAATAGTGTGAAGAAAAAAAAGTACTTCAAGGATCTTACTCTTCAGCTGTATTTCAAAGGTATGTGTCAGAGAAGTAAACTAATTCTGTTTAAGCTCATGATACGATGCAGATGAATTAGGAACCTCATCTAATAATTTTCAGCTTGGTGCTTAAAACCACATTTAGAGTTATAAATGCAGTACCTTAATTATATGGAAAGTATTTTTCTATGTTGTGTTGTTCAAAAGACATATCTGCAGGAGATTTTACTCAAGAGTTGCAGGGTGTGTGTGGTTTTTGTTGGTTTGTTTTTAACCTTCACTAATGCTGTTGTCTTTTTGTATTATTTTTATCACCCTTCCAAATATTTGTCTTCAATAGGGAAAAATTCTATCTAAGTAGGTGAAAGAAAAATTTATTTTAACATGAATTCAGTGTTTGTGAGACTTGTCAGACTGACAGCGTTAGAAACTGAAGTCCTCTTTTTATCCACTAAACAGGTACAGCGTGAGCATCAGCAACAGTGCAAGCTTCACGCCTCTGCCCCACCAAAATGCTGCAAACCTTGAGCTAGAGAGGGACCTCTAGCAAGGGTTAAGAGGCTTGTTCAGTTTCCATGCTCACTCAGTTATTGTTGCCAACAGGAATATCCATTTGTGATAGTGGATAGATATCCACATTACAAAAGCACCAAGAACTGGACTGAAAGCACCAGCTTATTTCATAAAAACTACTGACCATCTGTCAAATGTTTTAAGTTCAGTTACCATAGACCTGGGCCACTGGTAGAAGGGAATGGCTCCATGTTCAGTTGCCAATTCCTTGAGTTCAGTTTCTTTATAAATACAAGTGCAGCTTCTTTATATATATATTATAGAGAAACGAAATGCATGTACAGACTGTAATTGTCTGGTAAAGCTAGTTGTATACCCTTTTCAAAATGCTTGACTGTACATGTAAATATGGTGGCTTGATCATAAAATCATCTGTATGGTTTCACTGCTCTGCCTTTTTTTTCCCTGTCTTAACAAGTACTGCTTTTTTTAAGCTTTTTAACCAACTATTTGATGTTACGAGTTGACTTGCCATGTATGATGTGGGTATGTGTGTAGATGTACATTTTAAAAGCAACTAAGAACGGGAATATATACTTGTTTCATAGTTTTGGACTCAGGTTACATGTTGTAGATTATTGGCTCTACCAACTCTACATTTTAAAAAACTTTAAATTTTATATTGATAGAAAATTACTTATTATACCACTTACAATCATTCCTTAGGATGTACTTTGTGTCATAGAAGCTTAAAAAATAAATCAGGCAGGTGATAAAGTTTATTTGGAGTTTGCTTGAATCAAAGTTGTTTAGTGGAGAACCTTCTAAAAATGAGGTTTATAAAAATAATTTAACACTCTTCATAGCATTAGTAAACCACAGGTTCAGGATGTACAAGGAATTAATACTGCACAGTAGACTCAGAATTCTAATGATTTAGAAACAAGGCTCTCAACCTTGGTGTGTTTCTCTGGGTGTCATCCCAACACAAGGGGACAGTCCCCCACTTGCAGACCCTCTGTTCTGAGGAGGATTTGCCCCCAATGGAGTTCTATTTATACCCTAATTTAGTCTGATATGTGGTCAGCTGTTACTGACTGAGGGCCTTACTTTTGCCCAGGGTGTGAGCATAGTCACTGATCCAAGATGTGCACATGAAGGTTGGCACTTGTCACCATAAAGGCGCAAAAAGTAAGGATGCAGTGGTCCTAATGCACGTGGTCTTTTATCAGGGCAGATGCAGATGCCACAGTTTGTTACCACTTTTTATTAGTATTGTATGTATAAAAATGTATAGTATATACACTGTAAATTAACAGAATGATGAACTGAGGGATAGAGTAAAATAGGAGTGGAAAGTGGCTGATGCAGAACTTCTTTTTACTTCTTGATCAACATTCTGAAATGACTATTCATTGAATACTTGCAGATGATATAATTTGCATACAACTTCAGAAAACGTTAAAATATTTATTTATACATTCAAGTGATGTCTGATAATGCCTGCACATTAGCTACTGGCATGTCAGTGAACTTGTACATCAAACTTCTGAAGTACTGTATTGAATAATACTCTGAATATTGAAGGTTCATGTACTAAAAATTCAAATGGATGGAGATAATGTGAAAAACTTTAAAGCAACCTAGAAGCAAATTGCAGCAAGGCGGGAGTTTTAAAATAAGTCAGTTTTTATGCTTACTGTATAGGTACTGAAAGAGCCATTGTATATTGCAATTGAAATGCACACTAAAGTCAATGCACACCAAAGTCAATGGCACTATTATAGGGTATTTATGTACTTTGAGAGTATACTTTGTTTTGTTTTTATTGTGTTCTGTGAAACTGCAAGTAGAAAGTTAAAATGTCATTAGTAGTCAGCTCAGAAGATGCCTGTGCAGTTTCTTCACTGTTGTGGTATTTTGTCTAATTTGACCTGTTAGCCTCTTATGTAAAAAGAATTAATGTGAGTAAAAGCAAATGAACAGAAACTTGCAATAGCACATGGCCTTCAAACCTTCAAATAATATATATATTATTCAAATTATATATATTATTATATACTCAAAAAGATGTACACAGTGAATTTATTTATTTTTCTTTTTCCTCTGGATTTTAGTAATAAATTTTGCCAGAAAATTTATGCTTACTGAAATAAGTTTTTACTGAACTAAGCAAAATGTTTACATTTAATTATGCAGGTTAGATCTATATATGTCTTAATGGACATAATAGATCTTTTAATTAAAAAAGTGTAAACATGTACTTGTTTTTGTGTGTGTGTTTTTGTTTTGTGGGGGGTTTTTTGTTGTTCTTTTTTTTTTTTCTTTTGCTGTTGTTGAAAAAGTTTTTTGAGCTTTTAATCTAGTTTAAAAACTTGGTGACCAAGGGATAGTAGCTGGATATGGAACCTTTTTGATTATTTGAAATACCAATATTTGATTGCTCTTTGGTTCAGTAGTCCAAATATTATTGCATTACCTCAGTCACAAACAGAATTCCATGATACTAGAGTGAAAAATCTTTTTTACTAAAATATATTTTAATAGAATTTGTGCTGCTAGATAATAAAATCACCTAAATTGAGTTGTAAGAAAAATACTCACTTTCTTGTAGGGTTTTTTTTGAGATGTGGGTAGTATGCTGCTGTATGATGCTGTAAAAGCAAATCCTTAAAACTGTCAGTTCCATGATCTTAAAATGGTGGTAATTTGCATCCATTAAAGATGATACAAATATGCTTTTATTTGTATAGGACAGAGCCAAGATTATGTAAAAATAATGAGCATCTTTGTATCATCCAATCCAGCAAATTCCAGTTGAACTTTTTATGAAGCTAAAAAATGAACTTGTCAATTTTCTGAAGCTGGATGAAAACATTTTGTTTCCCAAAGAACATAGCATAAAGTTTTAAGTATAAGAGATCAAACCTTGCTTGAAGTTAGGTGTAATGGATCTAAGTTCTACAAATGTCCACTTTCCCTCTCCTTATGCTGCTAAAATGGGAATAAATATATTTAATCTGGGAATAAATATATTTATGTTCTCTCACGGATATCCTAAGATGCTCTTCCATACAGTGCTGTTCACCAAAATACTAGGTTGTTGGCTCATTTATTACATGGCAGATTGAGTGTGCATGGAGAATGAGCTGCTGAAACTATTCTAAATACTGTTGTCTTTGTGGTAAAATTGTTTTAACTTTTGTACTGCAACATCAGTGCCTCAGGTGCATGAAGTTTTGGTTTTACACTTAGCTGAAGGTTTTTCATTGTAAACTTACTAAGTTCTGCAAAATGGGGTTTGTTGTAAGGAATCCAAGTTGCAAGTTCCACTACATGCTACCACTTTCTTCCGATGCCCTGTCTCCACTGTTCTGACCTGGGATCTCAATCTGTGCAGTGGGGGGTGTTAAAAGTGAGTAGATTTCTGCTGGGTTGGTAAGCTGAGCAAACTGTGCAGTGA
The DNA here is from genome assembly GCA_020745705.1 of Hemiprocne comata. Lineage (NCBI taxonomy): Eukaryota > Metazoa > Chordata > Aves > Apodiformes > Apodidae > Hemiprocne > Hemiprocne comata. Next base: position 47,455,401 of record CM036616.1, read on the forward strand.
GCTTGAGAAGGTAATAGGACTGTTAAGCAGTGTGGCTGATGTAAGGGCAGGAGCATGCTTGAAGGCAAGTAGGAGAGGGCAGCTGTGAATGATTAAGATAGATTTACTGTTCCATTAAAAAATATTATGAATTCTGAGAACTTCCTCATACTAAAAAAAAAAACAGTAAAAAAACCCTGAGGTTCTCACAAAGTATTTTATTCCTTCCCAAAAAAAGAAAATTACTGTTTCTGTTAAATGTAAACCAATGGGCCTGCTTCAATGGGAGAGAGCATGCAGTGACAAATGCAGTTTTCCAGAAGACTTCCTCTGAATGCTTCCAAGGATTGCATTTTTACAGCAATGAGTGCACAGTTAAAAGTGCTACTGTTAGAGACTTGGCTGTACCTTTGCTATTGTCTATCTTATTAGCACAAATCTTATTTGCCCAGAGGTTTTGTTTCTACACCTTGTGTGTTTGGAGATTTTACACTTCGGATGCCCTGTGATTTCTGCACCAGAGGTGGTTAGCCAGTTTACTGCAGTCAGACTTCGCAACAAGAATATAATTGATACAGAGGAGGAGTTTACTTTGCAGAGAGTGTCACCTTTGCTTGTGACTCTGCATCAGTATGATTCTCTTTTGTAGTATTTCCAAATCTGTTCATGTTTGGAGCTTTTTATATATTTGAAAAGACCAGTTTTATAGTTTTCTTTAAAATTGTCCTAATACTTTGATTAATTACTTTAAATAAATGAAAATTAAAGTTTTGGGTTGCAGTGAACTTTTCTGATTTTTCTGGGATGATAGCTGTTAATCTTATGCAGCCTCTTGAAAATACTAAGGACTGCTTAAATATAGAGCATACATATACTGTCTAATATGATTAAGAAGTTTGTGATTTAATTATTGAAATTCGATTATTTCAACACATGCTACGCAAATCTGTTTAAAATATGGTTATCTGATGAAAAAGCGAATTTCTAGAATGAAATGGTGGTTGAGAATGTTGGTGGTTTTAGAAATTTCTGAAAATAGCTAATGCTGGATACTTCAGAAATCTGTATTTATATATTTCAGAAGAGCTGTATGTAGTATGATTTTCTTCTTTTTTTCGTACTGCCCATTACATATCAGAATATCTTAGAAAATGTCTTCTCCCTACAGGAGCCATTATTGTGCTAATGTCGTTTTCCTTTTTTTTCCAAATGTCTGATAGTAATCTACGGTCTGAAAAGCAGTGTACTCTTTCTCTTGCTCGTAGATTATAGTTTATCCTGATTTTGAAGTATTTGCAACAAACTTTCAGTAACTAATGAGTGTTGCAGTGCATTTAATGAGCTAGAAGTAGTATGTGTTTGAGCTAAAATTGTTTACAGTGTATACTTCTTGTAGATATTTGCTTTTTGTTTGATGTGAAACTTGTGGAACTCTGGTGGCTGTAGAGATAAGTGGTTGATTTTTTTTTTTTCTAAAAGAAAAGAAATCTGGACAGTGGATTTCAAACTTGAATGATGCTACTTTGATACTTATCCTATTATAAAAACTCTACAAAGAATATGATCATGCTTTAAGGGAAGTAATTTTTTTTTGGCTCAAGGTAACAAACTTCTTGTGATTATATCTAGTAGGGCTGTGATGTCTTGTGAATGTCCCTACCCACCTCCTCCATAATTTTGATTTCTGTTGTGGATGGAGTTATTTCAAAATTCAAAACTTCTTTGACTCTGAAGGTAACTCCAGTGTGCTCACTGCAGAAATGACATTTCAGATTACAGTAGCTTACTTTCTACATTAATGCAGACCACCATTACTGTATTGACTCAGTATTGACTTGTTAACGTATAGTCATGTAGGTGATTGTTTCCCTCTCCCATAAAGCACTCTCTTCTTGGACTGAGAAGAATGATATAAACAAGAGAGATCTTACATTGATGTAGGGAGATACTGCTGTTTTAGTTTGTTTTCTTGCTGCTTTTACATGGAAGTAGCCATTTTGGTGGCCTTGTATGAGAAGACTACAGGGATGGTGGATAATGGCAGAGCAGCTGACATCATCTTCCTGGATTTGTGCAAGACATTTCACACCGTCCCACACAACATTCTGGTCTTCTAATTGGTAAGACATGGATTTTATAGATGGACCACTCGGTGGATAAGTAGTTGGCTGAATGGTTGCACCCAGAGAGTTGTGGTCAGTGGTTCAGTGTCCAAACAGAGGCAAGTGACAAGTGTTGTTCCTCAGGAGTCAGTATCGGGACCAGTGCTGTTTAACATCTTTGTTGGAGACACAGACAGTGGGATTGAGTGTATCCTCAGCAAGTTTGCTGGTGATACCAAGCTGTGTGGAGTAGTTGACACCCTAAAGGGAAGGGATGCCATCCAGAGGGACCTTGACAGGCTGGACAGGTGGGCTAGTGCCAACCTCATGAAGTTCAACAAGGCCAAGTACAAGGTCCTGCACCTGGGTCAGCGGAACCCTAGGCACAAATACAGGCTTGGGGGCACAATGGCTAGAAGGCAATCACAGGGAAAAGGTGGTAGTAGATGAGAAGTTCAACATGAGCCGCCAGTGTGCGCTCGCAGCCCAGCGGGCCAACCACATCTTGGGCTGCATCAAAAGAAGTGTGGCCAGCAGGTCATGAGGAGTATAATACTCCAGTACAATACTGGAGTATTGTATCCAGTTCTGGAGCATGACATGAAGCTCCTGGAGAAAGTCCAGAGGAGGGCCACAAAGATAACTGGAGAGCTGGAGCACCTCTCTTCTGAAGATACATAGAGAGTTGTGGTTGTTCAGCCTGGAGAAGAGAAGGCTCTGGGGAGACCTCATAGTGGCCTTCAGGAAAGCTGGGGAGGGACATTTTACAAAGGCTTGTAGCAAAAGGACAAGGGGTAACAGCCTTAAACTGGAAGATGGTAGATTTAGGCTAGACATTAGGAAGAACTTCTTCACCATTGTCACGGTTTGACTCAGGATCGGCAATTAAACCAGAGAAAACAATGCTCTTGATCCTCTCCCCCCTCCCCCAGGTAGGGAAAGGAGAGATATAACAAGGAGACTTTCTGGATTGAAAACTAAACTAGGCAGCTTTAATTAAACACTAAACAAAACATTTACAATTATATACGAGTATGTTCAGGAATGTGCAAAACCCTGTTGCCTCACCCCACCCCCGGCAACTCCCACAGCACTCTCCTTAGCTATTAACAGTCCTGCAAAGTCCCAGACCACTACTGTGGATGATGGCAGAGCAGACAGGAGCTGAGGGAGATTTATGACGTCAGGAATGCTCGACCCTGGGGTTGACGGTGATGGATGGATGGAGTCCTCCCCAGATGCTGGGCATGGACAGAAGAGAAGGGAAGAAGCAGGAAGGAAGTCTTCTGTGATCTCTGACCTTCCTCAGAGGTTATGTAGATGGAATGGAATACTTAAGTCAATTTTGCTGTCTGTCTAGTCCAGCCTCCCCATGGGCTGCTCCTGGCATCATCTTCGCAAAGCGAAGCGACTTTGGCATCTCAGCAGTAACATAAACATTCCAGTGTTATCAGTCCTCTAGCTGGAACACTTGCTGCTAGTTAAAAGAGAGCTCACTGAAGGAAAAAAAAAATTCACTCAGTAAAAGGAAAAATGGCTTTGTCCTGGCTCAAACCAGGACAACCATGAGGGTAGTAAGGTGCTGGAATAGGTTGCCCAGGGAGGTTGTGGAAGCCCCCTCCCTCGAGGTGTTTAAGGCCAGGTTGGATGAGGCTTTGTGCAGCCTGGTCTAGTGTGAGCTGTCCCTGCTTGTAGCAGAGAGGTTGAAACCTAATGATCTTCAAGGTCCCTTCCAACCTTAACCATTCTATGATTCACTTAGCAGTACTTGGGATTGTAGGAACAAGGTCTAATTATATCTATCAATCTACAACTTCCCTGAAATAAAGCTTTGGTGAGGTAACGAAAAAAGGTGCTAAGTTTCTTACGGTAACTTTGGATTTGCTAGTAATTTGCTTGGATCCTATGAAGATGATGATAGCACAGTTTGTACATCAAAGTCCTGTTCTCAAACTACAGTTATTAATAAGGAAAATTCCAAGTGTATTTTAAATACGTTTTATAACAAGAAATAACTAAATCTGGATGCCAAAGTGCAGACTTTTTATATGCAAAATATATTTTTATATGAAGCTGTAAATTATTCACTACACAGTAGCTGCTATTTGTACAGTCCTTGAGTTAATGTTGGAATTTAAAGTATTTTGTCATGCAATGTTCATATTGTTGCTTGATTTCCTCATTCTAAACACAAGCTTAGTATTATGTAAGTAATTTCAGTATCAATTTATAAAATGCTTAGATTTGCTATTTTAAAATCTACTCAGTTGAAGTAAATGGTATTGGTTTATTCTTTATATAACTGTATTTTTATATATCCACATTTTTTCTTTACCATTTCTCTCTGAAAGCTAAAAATTTTGCAGAGGTTTTATCTCTGTTATTGCATGTAATCTAGTTATTATACAAATAGCATCCTTCTAGTAATTAACTCACTTTTTTCTATGTAGTATAAGTAGTCTGTATTAAAAATATTTATTCAAAGTTATTATTTCTCTTACAAAGATTTTTTTTTTTTTTTTTTTTTTACTATTCTGTCTTGCAAACTGTTTGAAGGAGGCAAAAGACTTCTGTCTTGGCAGACCTTTAATTAATTTTCAAATTCAAGTAGTAGGTTACAATTATGATGCAACCCTGTAACTTTCATCTTGCTTTTATTCAGTGTTACTGAGATCCTAGTTGTTACTCAGTGTTATTGAAATCCTTTTAAGTTGAACATAGTTGTATTTTTTTTCCCCCCTCAAACATTCCTTTTGTTGAACACTTTTCTCTTTGCCTGGTATACTTTCACAGTTTATTTTCAGTTTTCACTTATTGACAGCAAGTTTGTTCACAGACAGTGTGGTTAGCTTTAAATCTGTCCCATACCATTAAGAATGGCATCCTCTTTCCACCCAGTAAAAAGAAAGTCAAAAAGATTATGGTTTCTCATCAGAACAAGAGTGTTAAGATTTTTGTGAAGAGGGAAGAGAAGTCACCAGCAAGATTCTCCTAGTTGAAGGTACTCAGCTGACAGTAGTATCTGTTTTGCACAAAACAGCTGTTCACTAGGATTTGATCTGTAGAAGACGAGCTCGGGAGGGATCGGGGGAAGGTGTTGGGCTAATTTTCCTCTCTTCCATGCACCCGCTTCCCCCTCGGCATGGTAGTGGGAGGTGCAAACATGTTGTATGGACTACTGTTACTGAATGCATGCCATTAGTACAGCACTGAGTGTGCAGGCCTGGTTTACATGTAAGCCAGGCTCAAAGTTGGCATCATGCTGACCTTGTTCAGATGGTTTCCTTTTCGTATAAAATAAAAATTAGCCTGAAATAAATCCTGTAGTGATACAACTTTATGCTCAGTCATTGTAAATGTACCTCAGTGTTCAAGCTGCAGAATCTGTACACTGTTCTTTATCTTGTTTAACAGGGAAAATATGTCTCCCCTTCTTGTAGCTGGTCATCTATTCCCATTAAAGTTACAATCTCAATGAATTTATCAACTCTGTGGAAAAGCATCTAGCAATGTCTAAATGCTTGATGTCTTTCTGATTATTGCTTTGACTATCTTTTAGGATCACTAAACTTCTGTTCTTTTTTCCATTGTCTTAGTTTTTTTAAATTCCAGAATAGTTGAAGTATTTGCCTTCTAGGCTGTGTAAGTTTCACAGAGGTTTCCATATGCAGAGATGTCACATTAGTTTAATTCTCGTATTTGGTTATATTCTGTTCAGATAAGCTAAGAAATATTGCAGACGCTTTTTCTTTTCCTTGGGTCTTGCAAATGTTTATGTCTTCCTCATGAATTTATTTTACAGTCTGTAGCTTCATATTTTAATTCAAATCAGAGAGAGCTCTGTTCCAGTTCTCACAATTTTATGTATTTGCCTTCCCTATGAATTTTGTTTGGAAGATCTATTTTGTGTCCATTATATTCATCCAGTAACCCACTTTTTAGGATTAAAAGCCCCTGTTTACAACGAAGATTGGTGTAGGGTTAGGCAGTGACATACAGGTTTAAATTGTCAGGCTAAATGTGATAATTTTTTCTGAAAATGCTGAGTTTTTTTAAGAAACTGTGGTTGTATTAAAACCTCTGACAGTAACTGTGTTTTAAGGTAACCAGGTTCACTATATGGCGTCATATGATTACAGTGCTTTAGCATTCCCAATTGTGCCTTGAACAAAGTCTGACAAATCCATCTGTTATTGTGTCTTCCTTTACCTGTTATGTTTTTCGTCTGATCTTGCAAGTATGGACTTTGGTAAATCATGATCATAATCTAGTGGCCTAGAGTGTCTTGATGGAAAAGAGCTGAGCAGAGGCCTAATTTTCTATGCATTTTTTCACTACATTTCATTATTTCATTTCAGGAATATTCTAGGATGCATTTGAGTATGCCAGCCCATTATGACTGGAGCTGGGCAAAGAGATACCTAATGAAGTTCAACAAGAATAAGTGTAGAGTCCTACACCTGGGGAGGAATAACAACATGCACCAGTACAGATTAGGAGCTAACCTGCTGGAAAGTAGCTCCATGGAGAAGGACCTTGGAGTCCTGGTGGTCGAAAAGTTATCCATGGGATAGCAATGTGCCCTTGTGGTCAAGAAGGCCAGTGACATCCTGGGGTGCATTAAGAAGAGTGTGGGGAGGTTGTCCTAGTGAGACCACAACTGGAGAATTGTGTCCAATTCTGGGCTCCCCAGTTCAAGAGGGACAGGGATTTACTCGAGATCTCGAGTCCAACAGCGGATGATCAAGGGACTGGAACACCTGTCTTACAAGGAAAGGCTGAGAGACCTGGGGCTGTTTAGGCTGGAGAAAAGAACACTGAGAGGGGATCTTACTAATGTATATAAATACCTGAAGGGTGGGTGCCAGTCTCTTTTCAGTCATGCCCTGTGATAAGATGAGGGGCAATGGACGTGCCCTAGAGCACAGGAAGTTCCACCTCAACATGAGGAAGAACTTCTTTACTGTAAGGGTTTTATGGAGCACTGGAATTGGCTCCCCAGAGAGATTGTGGAGTCTCCTTCTTTGGACACTTTGAAGACCCATCTCCATGTGTTCCTGAGTGACCTGCTCTAGATTCTTAGGTAGTCCTGCTCTGGCAAGAAGGGGGGGGTTGGACTCAATGGTCTCCAGAGGCCCCTTCCAACCCCTAACATTCTGTGATTCTATGATTCTATGCTTCTATTATTAACTTGCCGCATGAAGTTCACCAGGGCTCAGCAGATACTGTACCAGCTTCTCAAAGATCAAGTTAGATTCTATAGTTCGATTATTATTTTAAAGTGGAAATAATTGGAATAATGAATTGAATTTTTGACAGAGCTTAGTTAAAATTTGAACAGTGACTGGACGTACTGATTTGCAATAATTTAAGTGTTAATTAGATCTACAGCTCTTTCGAGTATCTAATTTCAGTTTTGGAAATCGAGTGGTTTACATAATTGGGTTCCTAAACTCCTGCTTAGGTCTTCAGAAAATTATATCAAAAAATTTCTAGTATGCTCAGGTCCTATTACTTTTAAAATATGAGTGTACAACACTTTGGAAGTCAGAACCCTTTTATTTAGGGTGTCAAATGTTTGATCTTTAAGAATAGACTCTGACCCATGCACGCAAGTCTAGTTTACAGAGTTGTGGAAAAGTGAGTTTGTATACTTTGTGATGTGAGTTTCAGTTCTTCAGCTGGATTTCCACACCAAAAAAGATTTTATATCTTCCAAATATATGCCACACTGAAATTCAAATAACAGTACCATAAAAATATTTGTAATTAAATGCTAAAACAAAATAAAATTCATATTATTTTGTGCAATACTATGTTTCTAGTTTTTATCGCTTTTTAAATATATTCTCTGAATAACATCTGTTTTAAAATCCTTCTCTACTTTTCTTTATCTGTTAAAGCACACAATAGTTCCAAAGAAAAAAAGGATTTAAAGAACTCTCAAACATATTATGTAAATAAAACAAAAATCATATATTTCCCTTTTAACTTCCTCAGCCCTTTCAGTGCTACCAGCAAGCTGGGTTTTAGTGACCTCCTACAATATCAGCTGGAAAACTTTAAGAATAATGGGAGGGCATGTGTGGAAATCACTTCTAAGTTTAGCTAGAGGACATTCACTGGCTATTCTGTTCCAGAGAAAGAGGATTTAAACAGACTTTCCATAACATTTGTTGAATGTGTATTTCATAGTAACCACCATAAAGTTCACCGCGTTTCAGGAGATGATGAAGCAGAGATGAAAAGATACAAATTCATGAAGGGTCAGCTTCACAGCTGGAGTATAATCCTTTCTGTTGTCACTGATGCCCTGGCCCCGGTACTCAGCAGAACAAAGGCAGCTGAATTGGAAATGGTGGGAGCTGTGGAGCCTTTCACTGGCAGCACATCTCATGACCATAGGCCTTGTCAGGGCGCAGTGTGATACCCTTTATTCTGGGTGACAGATGCAAGGTGGGTTCTGCGAGGGGGGAAGTCGTTACTAGCATGAGGGCTGTGTCAGATCAAAGGTAACCAGTGATCAAACAAGCCTGTGGAAAACAGGCTTTCTGTCTGGCCTCAGCACCTGCCAGATCGTTGAGGGGAATAGACCTTGTGTGTCAGGTTGCCTTGATTCCCTTTGACATACAGTGAATGAGTGAAGATGGAAACTGAAGTGGAGAGGGATGAGTTTTATTTCCTGTTTCTTTGGGACAATTAAAGGTGCTACATAATACTGACATGGACTTTACAGCTGACAAATCTCTGAAAGACCAGTGTTTGAAGCAAAATGTTCAGGACTTAGGTTTTCCATTTCCAGGCTTGTGTCTCACTGATGAATTTTTCAATGGCTTTGCATTTTGATGACTGAGGAAAAAACATTAATATATTATTTCAATTTCTTGCAGAAAGTGGCAAATTGTAATAATTCAGTTGTTTTTTCTAAGCTGTTCAATGTATTTCTGCATGCAAGAGATTAATACATTGCAAATTTGCACAGAGCCGCAGGATTTAGATTTTTTTAAGGCATGTCTTGTTTATGTGTTCTGTTCAGAATTTCACAAAATTGTTAAAATTTCTTTAAACGAGAACTTACAGATTTTTTTAATGTGTGAAGACATATTCTGAATTATATAAAAGGTTTAGCTAGCTTTAAGTTATTACCTATTAACATCTCAAGTGTGATATGCTATATTTGCTATATTTGGTGTTCCATATATATATGCTATATTTGGTGTTCCATAGTGTTCCACTTGTGAAATATTTATCTATCTATATATACAAACCTGCAAAATGCAAGTAATTTTATAGCTTTGATGGTTTTTCAGTGTTTTGTGACATAATGCTGTAATTTATTGTATTTTATTAAGCAAAGTTACTGGAACTTAAGCTGACTTCTTAATTTTTGCATCTTTTTTGTTCTATTAAAGATGTTTTATCATACCTTTTGTTATGGATGGCAGTCTTTATACAGCAAAAGTAATAACAAAATAAGTTTATTTTATTAGGAGGCCTAATTGTCACATTTCAATGATGAATTTGTTTTTCCACTCTCAAGATAAGTATCCATATACATCTCAGAGTGTGTGTTGTTGAAAATAAATTTGGTCAAATCAACTATTAGAGATTGTTCTCTAGTTTATTTATCAATTACATAGTCCTTTTTAGTGCTAGCTATAATTTTTTTTTTTCCTAATGGGTATGTTTTTGGGTGTTTTTTGCTAAATCTAGACATGTGATGTTGTATATTGCCAGGTACTTTAGAGAGTAAAAGGGTCCATTGTTACCTTCCTTGATAACTTAGAATAAACAAAATTGCTTTTAAAACTCCAGCAGCTTTATTATCAGGTGGAAAAGCCTTACATAGTTCAGCACTGATTAAAGAAAATTGAAATGTGTGTGAAGCACTAAACATTTGAAAGATGCAGAAATTACAGAAATATTTGTCTAAAAACATACTGGTGTTCTGAGGTTGTTCTGTGCAATTGTGACAGGCCTTTTGTTCTGTTTGTTTGTGTAATAGTTAAACTTTCATGCAACTTTTCAAGTTTTACCCTTACATTAATTGACCTCCAAGTCTTCCATTGCAATTGACTGTGTGATTTAAAATCAAGGTAATTTTCACGCATAATTGCAATCAGTGACTAGTATCCATATATCTCTAGCAGAAAAACCCGTTTAGGTTGAATTTTTCTTTTTGTCTCTGAGATAAATAATTACAAGTCCACCAAGAAAGAAAATTCAAAATGCATTTTTTATTCCAATAGGAAGTTGTAAATAAATTTCATCCTGTTGTAATCTAGACAAATAGGAATGAATTTGCTATGCATGTGTGATCTCTTTATTATTTCTGTTACTGTCATTACAAAATAAAGTGGCATTCACAGTCTTGAAGTTCTTGTGAGCGGTATAGTATAGTACAACTTCAGCTGTGGTATTATGCAAGTCCTCATAGTAATGACTTTGCCCTAAAAATTGAAAGCAGCCCTATTACATTTTGTCTACTGTTTTTGTTCTCTTAACAGGTTTATCATTTAACATGTAGCTTCAGGTAGCATGTTTATCTTCTGAAATTTAACATTCCAATACTAAAAAATAAAACCCTTACCAAAACAAAAATGTCTCCCTAAATTCGTTCTGCATTCTGTCTGGATTTACAACTTAAGGAAAAAAGTGTGTATGAGATGCTTCTGAAAGAAATGTGCCGTTTTTCTCTCTAGGTTTTTTGTTGTTTTGTTGTGTTTTTTTTTAATTTACATCTGTATAGAATTTGTTAGAGCTACTTAATGTGCTATACACATTTTGTAAGCTTTGTAGCTCTAACTTAGATTAATACTAAAAAACCCCCAAAACCAAAAAGTCAGACACCAGAAAATGCTCATCAAATTTTCTAAATAATGCAACCTTCTGTTTTAGGCAAATTTTTGTTTACCTTGAGTTACTTCTTATAAAGCGTTGCCTTTATGAAAGAGGTATCTTTCACATATCTAGGAACTGAGATTTTTTTCGTATCATTAGACTAGTTGGTCTGAATTGTTCCGACTCCCTCCACCTCACTTTAAAAAAAAAAAATTTTTCCTGTGAAAAGTCTGCTTTTAAAGTAATATGAGCCTGTGCATCCACATTTTAATCCATAATATGTTACATTTTGTTTTTACATCCTTAAGCAACTTCTATCTAAAACCATAATAAGTTGTGATGATGAATTAATAATTAGTTGCAGGGAATATGGAACTCTCTTGTCTCTATGTTCTTCTTTTGTATACCGACTCTCTACTTTTGTTTCATACTTAGATGCCTGCCTCATTTTTTGAAGCATTACCATGTTGTTTAGAAAGATAAAATTGATGTTTCCTTCCCTGCTTACTTTTGAAACCTCTTTTTTTTTATCCTGACTGTGTAAACAATTTACATTATTTACATTTGCTTTACTGTCAGATCACATTTTGCCATTACAAAGCTAAATAATTTTTCAGTGTTAAAATAGAAGTTCTGGTTGAACTGTACTGAGCAGCAGTACTAGTATCATCTGAGCTTCTCTGGGAAGTTCCTGTAAGAGATGGGTAGATGTAAAGCTGAGAAAAATAGGACTAATTAAAGGGTATATGGATATATTTGTTATATAAATACAAGCTAATCAGAACATTAGAACTCAGAAACAATAAAAAAAAGTCAATCAGACAGCCTTTTTAGCTGATAATTACTAGAAAGGTCAAGTTAAATCTTTGTGGTCATTGAAAATGAGCAAAGAGCCCTCCGTGACCATCCAGGTCCCAAAGGAATTTTTCTTTATTTTTAGTGTGCTATAATTAGAGAGGGGAATATCACATTAAAGGTGTTTCAGCTAATGCAGGTAAAGCTCTTTGAACATGGAGAAGAGGAAATTGAAGGGGAAGATAGATTTAGAACACTGAATGAAAATTCTTCTAGATGTCTAGTGTATTAGAAAAGTCACTCAAAAGGCAATTAATTAACTATTGAAATATGTATTAACTCAAAGGATGGAATTAACTGTATTATTAAGTTTGCAATTCTGACTCACATAGAGTCATCTAATGGCAGTATCCCTCCTGTACATTCAAGATTTTTTGAAGGCAGTGTTTGGGTTGTAATCTGGTATAAGGCTTGTTTAGATCAATTACTGTGCAAGATCATTGTGGTGATACAGGAACAACAGCAACTACTAGGAGCCAAAATGATCATTCTGTTCTCCACCACTTCGCTACATAGCACAAAACTTGCCATAGTGGCATTTGAGTTTTATGTATGGACGTAATCTGGCATTGGTAGGCTATGGAGTCATCCATCAGTAATACAAACAGAAATAATTTTACTGAATTGATAAACAGTTTGCATACTGATAGATGCATGAAGTTTTTTTCCCTGTAGATTCATGGTGCATAGTGATTTTAATGGGTTTGAGTTATCTGATAAAAGTATCACAGTTTGAGAAAGTAAATTAGGGTATTCATTTGAGCTGATTCAGTACTTGGATGTCTTGAGAAATGTTCTGCTGTGCCCACTGGATTTGCCTTTAAGAATTGTTTTTCATAAGACTTAGGTGTGTAAAATATAATTTTATAATTATAACTACAATTATAATTTTATATACTATATATTATATAATGTAATTGTAATTTTATGTTATATATTATTTATAAATTATATAAACAATTTTATATATATAATTGCTGCCACCCTGTAAGTGTTCAAGGCCAGGTTGGATGGGGTTTTGAGCAACCTGGTCTTAGTGGGAGGTGTCCCTGCCCATGCAGGGGAGTTGGAACTAGATGATCTTAAAGGTCCCTTTCAACCCAAACCATTCTATGATTCTGTGATAATCATGCTTCCCATTGGAGTTTTCTCCTTTTAGCAAGAACTAGCGCATATGTTGTGCGAACTGTTGCTAAGTTAATGCTGGAAGTACAGCTCTGTGTTTTTTGGTTGCTTTACTACTTCAATAAGCAGTCTATAATAGTGATGCAATTAATTAATGAAACAAGATAAATTTGTGTCACAGGACACTGTGACACTTGGTCCGCGACATGTTGTTTGTTAAAACTCTCTTCCAGAATTAATGATAATGGTTCATCTCAATTTTGGAGTATGTGAGGAACTTATCAATGAAGGCTCCAACTCCAAACCTCTATAGTAGCCTACTAGTATTGGTGTTTTGTGGCTTGGGGCTTTTTGGTGTTTTTTGTTTTTTTCTCGTGTTTGGTTTTGTTGGGCTTTTGTTCGTTGGTTGGTTTGTTGATGCTTTTTTCCCCTTACAGCCACTACACTGGCAAAGTGTGCTTTCTTCATTGTTGGTGTAATGAAGACAGATTCATTGTTAGATAATTCAAATTACTAAAAAACATCCCTGAAATTGTAAATGTGGCAAAAATAACATTGGGAGTAACATCAGAAATACTGCACATATTAAAATTAGGATCTCTCTGATCTGCAAACATCTTTTCAACGTGTCGGCTATCTATGTACTGACAAATGTTAGGATATATCTGTTTCATATACATGGATAGGATGTGTGTAACTGATGAAATAGCGTGTGTTACACTGAGACGACCGTATCAGTAAATTTCTCGATGATAGGTCCAGTAATATATGAGAGCCTGTACAAATTTTAAAGATTCACTTAAAATTATTGTTCTAACATAATTTCATTAAGATTAGGAAGGGCAATTAAAGTAACTGCTTTGTGTACTTTGAGCATTATTTGCCATTACAAAAAATCTTGCAAACTGGCCTTACAAACTACACTAACTGCAGTATATCTTAAAAATCTTCATTGAGATTCCTTGCTTCAGTGAATAAAGCAGCTTTGAAATCCCAAAAAAGACAATTAACATGTTGTGCACATTTTTGAAAACTCTTTCACAGTTTGTGAGATGCCTGTTTGTAAGATGAAGTCACTTAGGCAGCAAGCTAATCCTTGAGGTGTACCAAAATCTAAACTACTGCTTGAGTTTCTTAGCTGTTCGCTAGAGCGCAGAGTATGAACAGGAGGGGAAGGGTGGGAAAAAGGAAAGCTTGGAGAGTGTCCACAGCCCCAGTGTATGTGTATGAGAAGTAGTAATTACAAGCTCTGAGGCTGACTTTTATTGGGCAGGCTTTTCTCGTGGGCTTTGAGCCCCCCTCCATCCTTCTCAGGTGGTAGTTGGCTTTCATAGCCAGGATTGCTTGACATTCTCAGGCATGGCTAAATGGGACCTCTGCCCCGGGGTTCACATGCTTGCCAAATGAGACCAGATGACAAACTAGAAGTGCATAGTAAGAGAGAGGAAGAAGAAAAGCAAAAACAAAAGGTAGGAATAAGAAAAAAGGAGGCAAAGAGAAGGAAGAAATGAAAAGGTGGTAAATAATGAGCTCTAGGAAGTCATATTTGTATGACAGGCACTGTTTTTGTTTCAACAAGAAATGCAGTAGAGTTTCTGTTTAATATTTCGATTATCTTTGTTGTGTGGTGATAGTGTGCTTTGTAATGATCAAACAGTTATCAGGATGGTGAAATTAGACAGGTATTTAATGGTATTTCTTCTTAATGTCATGTGGTTGTTGATCCTCTTGTCATTTTGCCGGGTAGTTTTTTACGTTTGTTTTTTGAAAGAAGTTTCTTAAATATTTGGTTTTGTTTTCTTTCTCTCTTGTTTATCTTTGAGGTGGCAAAATCCTCTACAATTTAGAGGCTGCCTTAACTTGAAAAACAGATATTAATAAATGTCACACCAAAATATAAAGAGGAATGAAATTGAAATTTAAAAGGAGGGCAAAAGGTCTGAAAATGAATAGAAAGAAATTCTACACTTGACATGCTAAGATGAATTCTGAATGACTTGTTTTTATATTATGTTTAAGTCTTTATTTATCGTTCTGAAGGGGAAGATGCCTCTGTTTTTTGGATTAGATTTCACACAACAAAATTTCATTGCGGTTAAAGATGCTGCTAATTCTTTTTGGTCTGCCTGAAGTGTGTAATATATAAAGTTCTAATCCTAATAAATCAAATCAGAAATTTGCCACAGATTTCAAGCTTGATAATTGAGCTAATCTAATTATCTTTGATTCTTATGAGGAATAACTTACCACAATTTAGTTGAACTATTAAAAATTATAAACATGTCATAGGAATTTTTATTTTTTTTTAATGCAAAAGCATTTTAAGTCTCAGGTGGTGTCTGAACATGGTAAATACAAGGTCATGTGTGTGCAGTCTGTATTGTCTATTTTGAACATGGTGTTTATTGTCCCTTGTATTTAAGACCATCTCAGTTGCAACATGAACTGGGTTTATGTAATGAAATGAATATGGAATAGTTTAAAATACTGCACAAGTATTTATGTAAGCTTCTAAATGTGAAAGGCGGAAGGTATTAAATTTTAAAAAGTGCCATGCACAACTTGACTCATTGAGTTGCAATTTTAATGTCAACACCTGACGAATATAGTCTACATATACTTTGGCAGCGATGAGACCTATTAGCATCTGAATTTGTAAGCTCAAGTGTAAATCTTTGGTGGTTTAAAAAAAAAGAAAAGCTCTAATGTATGCAGATAAATGCTGTGGATTTTTCTCATCGCCTGTCCTTTTTTCTGTATCAGGCTTCTTGAACCAGTTATCTGCTGGTTAGTCTTGCACTGCTAACAACTAAAGAAGATTTTAGGGCTTGATTGAGAAGGGAAAAAAACCAAGCTGTGATATGAAGACAGTTGGAAATGTGGAAACTTATCCTTTAAATTTACTTTGAGCGTAGGTTAAATGGAACGATCCTGTTGCAACTAGTGCTGCTCCAAAACCAGAAAGAAGCTGTGGGTGTGAGGTGTGTGTGATCTGGCAGATTAATTTTTGAAAGATAACTTAATAATCAAATTCTTTGGAATCTATGACTTCTTTTTTCTCACCCATCTATTCAATTTTTACTCTTTCTTGAACTTTACACCACAGTATAATGATAGAACACTGGGTTATTTCCAGAGTGTCAATTTCTGCTGCTTGACATATAACTACCTCATCACCTCATGAATATATCTAATTACTATTCCAAATTAGTACAAGTCGTTCTTGTGCTGTCAGAAAAGCTTTTGTAGAAGTTAACATAAAAGTATGACCAAAGCATGTTGTTTCTTTATCATCTGTGATTTAGCAGGAGAAGACTGGAGTAGAGTCTTATATTACAGTCTTGTTTTCATTTATCATACATTAATTTTTGTATTACTGAAACACACATAGTGTTTCAAATTGTTAAGGCATATCGGTGATGTATGTATCTAAAATGAAGAAAAATCAAAACCTTTGGTGTTTTAGTCACACCTCCCTTCTCGATACCATTCTTTGTGACAGCCAAGGGTTTTTTATTTGTCTGTTTCCCTGAAACTTGTATTAGCTGTGTGTATGGATTTCATGCCTTTTTTGTTCTTCTGTAACTGTGTTTGACACTTAAACATTTGAGGATATTATCTAACAAGGGCACAGCTTTTTTTTTTTTTTTGTAATTCTAGTAAGTATAATGAACATAACTAACTAACTTCAAGGAAAAAATGTTTGCTTCGTTTCTTATTAGTGACACCACAAGTATCTACAAAGTAGAGAACAAGTAAATTAAATCCTTTATATGGATTTATGTTACTATCTTTATTGTATTTACAAGTTCAGAAATGTCAGTTTGAAGTTGAAAGCAAAAAATATTACCTGAACAGCAAAGCAATACTGGATTGAAATGTCTTGTTCCACTTTTCGAGTGTGCTTTCTGTATTTTGAACTTCTCTTTGAGACTGTGTTTAACTATTTGAAGAAATTAATGTTAATAAACCTTTTTAAGTGAAGCCTTTTAGATTAAATTTTTATTAAGGAAATAGCGTTAATAGTTCTTAATTTTCAGCTTTAACGGGAAAATGCTTTTTACCATTCAAGAAAATACTTTTTAAGATATGTGTTATTTTGTTGCGTTTTTCGTAATGCAGGAACACTAAAGGCTATACTAAATTTATTGAGATGGTTATTCTTAAAATTTAAATAAGTTATTTTACAATTACTAGGTTTTGTTAGGATATACTTTTGCTTACCAATACGAAATGTGTTCTAGTTAGTTTTTAATTTTTCCTTTCAATTTAAAAAAAAAAATCTATTTATTTTAATGAAGACATTAATGCTATTGTGTTTACTGAAATTTCCCATGAGAAAAAATAATTTATAGGTTACCTGGCAACAAAGTGAGATATTTTTTTTTTTCTGTTTTTTAAGTGGAACATTGGAGATCAAAGTTACTGAAAGGCTACGTTTTACTCAGCACACTTACTACTGTATTTTGGAAGCAAGTAACATGAAAATTACAGCATCATAATCTTTGTGCTTTTAATACTAGAGACCTTTGACTGGTATTCTAAATACTTGTTCCATGTAAGAGCATCTATTCAGCAGTGTGTTGTTCTGCTTTTCAGTTCATATGAAAAATGACCAAAATCTTACCAGTGTACTATTGTAATGACTGTCTTTAAACAAATTAAATATTTGATTAAATAATATTGCAATTACCAATCTGTGTATACTACTTGCAGAATATTTTTTTAATTGTAAAAATACTTTTACTTAAGAGTATTTTATCAGTGTGTGCCTTTAAGTTCTGAATTTAAGATCTTGTAGTTTCTAAGAGGTGACATGAGTGTGCCAGTGATTTTGCATAACAGAAAATTGTTCTGTCTTTTATACAGTTAAAGGAATAATTAGATGTGTAAATTAATGTACATCTGTTTATGCAGAAACTATTTAACATTTGCAAAAATAGATTAAATTAATTTGTATTATGCAATGTTTTTTAAAAGCAGGAAAAAACCCTGCTGCATGCAGTCTTGTCAATGCATTATTTAACTCCCATCAGCTGTATGTTAAATATTAGGACACGCAGATGTGTACATGTGTGTATACCTTAATTTTATACTCTGTGCATGTGGCAAATTCTGAGAAATAGAGAATTTGTAAGTAATTGCCAGAACTTGACATTTACTTCTTATAAATAATCTAAAGAAATTGTTTTGGAATAAGCTCAGGTCATGTTCATCCGTGCATACAATTCAATAACTGAAAATAAGGCTGTTTACAAGCCTTTATATCTGCTGCTAAGTGGAAGACATGGCGTATGATACCCGTTCTCAGTGATCTATTTCTTAATCACTGTACATAGTTTGCATATGTAACAGAGAAAATATTTTTAAATTAATAGAAATAGTATCTTTTAAGTAAAAAAAAAATCTTTGAGTAAAAAATTCAGCTAATTATTCAGTATGTAGTACTACTCAGTTAATATTAAAGTATTTTTCTTCTAAACAGAAATAGAATACGAAATCATGTTTCATGTTTAATTAAAAATTAATGTTTAATTAAAATATGCTTAATAAATGTGTTCCTGTAATTTGTATGTGATTAGCCATTATGTGGTTGTTCTTCAGAATTGTAGTTTAATCTCTATTAAATACAGTCCATTAAAAAAAAGTGATAGCAGTTTAAATTATTATCAACAACACTGTGGCTCTGTAGAATAGAGTTATTGCTGTACCTTGAAATTGTGGAGGTAGTTTCCTACTGACCATTTGTATACACTGTTTTTACACAGTTTGCTTGTTGGTGGTTCCTATTCTGTAATATTATATTAATTTAAATAGTAGTATTTATGCAGTACTAAAATTTAATGTATGCTATGACAGCTACCAGTAGAACAAATATCAGAATATTTTCAATCTCCTGAATTACAGAAATAATCTTGAGGGGCACTGTGCAGTTTTAGGTTTGATGCTCAATAGCTTTGTATTAAAAGTCAGCTGTTAGTGCTGAAGTATCTAATATAAAATTGTTACATACTTAGTGTGCTTATTAGTTCATAATGTAATTTTTGTGAATGGTAGCATGATACTTTGGGTGATTTTATGTATCTTGAGATCATTAGTGATGAAAGACTGTTATTTAGACTATTTCTTTTTCTTTGTTCCTGTGATGACAGCAATCTTCTTGCTGCTGTGAACATGAAAACAACTTTTTCAACGTAGCTTTTTTAGGTCTTCTTTCTCTTTTATGCTCTAGTATAACATCTCACTGTAGGTTTACTGTTTTGTGAAGGTTATTTAAAATACATGTTTACTTTTGTTTATGTAAAAATGAATACCATGTAGCTGAAAGGAACTAATTAGTATTGAAGGTCAGGCTGTGCAATGTAAAATATATTCTTATGTAAATATTTAATAGTAGTTTTTTTGCATTATAGTGTTTTGTTTGAATGAGTCCCATTTTTTTTTTCTTGACTAGCGTTACACTGGGTGATCCAGGTAGTACTGGAACGGAGTAGGTCCATTTGTATTTATTTAGCCATTATAATAGCCATTGTATGTATAGCTCAAATCAAACAAAACAAATTGCCACCTTACTGTTCACCATTTTTATCTCAGTATATGGAGAAAAATAAACCCAGATAAAAAGAGGAAAAAAAGGTACATAAAAGAAAGGCCCTCATCACAAGAAAAGGACTCCTTTTTGGGAAGAGGGACTAATCAAATGACAATGATGAAAAGAGGTCTTTGCATCTTTATTATCTGATGTAGACAGCTGAGCTCTCAAATTTTGTACTTAAAAGTCACATTTTTCCATGCAGTTTGTCAAAACAGATGTGATTAATCTATCTGTCATTTTGAATTGATACTGGAGAACCTTGTCAGAGCGTACATCATGATTTATGACTCGTCGGCTTCTGATAGTAATACTGTATTTACAACTAACAAAATTTAAACATGCATCATTTTGTCCTTGAAATGAGCATTTTCTGTTCCCTTGATTTTTGTGAAAACGTGGCTCTTGCTGAAAAGAAAAGCAGCACTTTGATGGAAAAAGCTGGCTCATTTTAGCTTTTTGCCCTCATCAATTAAGAATACTTATTATTGCACTCCAATTCATGCTAATAGTTTCTTTGAAATTTGATTATATATTTTTTTTTAATTTCTTTGCTGCCTTTGTGTATGGGTCACTTGAAAGACATAAAAATATTTTGAAGTAGCATTCATATTTTCAGGTACAACCTAATATATAAAAACATTATTTTACGATCTTACAAGTTTGTCCTGTGCCCAAGCCAAGTTTGGAAATGAAGTGGGCAGTATATAGATGATACATATACTTAGCTTGGAAGTCAAAGGTTTTTTTTTCACTGACAAAAAGAGCTGGCTAAAAGCCTGAAGAATATCAATGCATAGGAAATGTTTGCTTTTTTTCTGTGATAAGCTTTTCTACTTACTGTAATAATGGTGTTTTCCAAATAGGACAAGCTTTCCTTGTTGTCTTGGGTAAATTGCCTAACTCCTTTGGTGCATTATTTCCCCATGGACACAACAGTGTTAATGAAAGCTACCACACGAACTGTGTGAAGAACAGTTAGTATTTTCAGTCAGTTTTAAGATTGAGACTTAAGCCTCATGGAAGGTATTACATGAATGGTTCAGGGTTGACTCTTGAAAATATGTTAATTTAGGTGGGAGTCAGAATAGCTGTTAAATTAAATGCTAAAATGGGAATAATGAACACTAAGGAAAAAGAGCCTGCTTATACAAGTCCTAGAATTGTCTGTCTCCATCATTTATCACCGGTCGTGGCTAAATGAGGAGGTCCCAGATGACTGGAGGTTGGCCAGCGTGACACCCATCCACAAGAAGGGCCAAAAGGAGGATCCACGGAACTATAGGCCTGTCAGCCTGACCTCAGTGCCTGGCAAGGTTATGGGGTAGATCATCCTGAGTGCCATCTGACATTGACAGCTGGTTGAACATGAGCCAGCAGTGTGCCTAGCTGGCCTGGAAGGCCAATGACATCCTGGCTTGTATCAGGAATAGTGTGGCCAGCAGGAGTAGGGATGTAATTCTCCCCCTGTACTCAGCACTGGTGAGACCTCACCTCGAGTACTGTGTGCAGTTCTGGGCCCTTCACTTCAGGAAAGATACTGAGGTACTGGAGCCGGTCTAGAGGAGAGCAACAAGGCTGGTGAAGGGACTAGAGGGAAAGTCTTAAAGGGATAGGCTGAGGGAGCTGGGGTTGTTTATCCTAGAGAAGAGGAGACTCAGGGGGGATCTTAACACTCTCTACAACTACCTGAAAGAAGGTTGTAGTCAAGTGGGGGTGGGGCTCTTCTCCCAGGCAACTAGTGACAGGATGAGAGGGCATGGCCTGAAGCTGCACCATGGGAGGTTTAGGTTGGATGTCAGGAAGCGTTTCCTCATAGAAAGGGTGATTAGACATTGGAATGGACTACTCAGGGAAGTGGTGGAGTCACCATCCTTGGAGGTGTTTAAGGAAAGACAGGATGTGGCACTTAGTGCCATGGTCTAGCTGATGTGGTGGTGTTAGGTCATAGGCTGGACTTCATGATTTCAGAGGTCTTTTCCAGCCTCAATAATTCTGCGATTGTGTGAAAACAGTGTAGGTTGGAATGGCCCTCAGAAGTTACCTAGTCCAGCCTCCTGGTCAAAACTAAAGCAGGTTGTTCAGATCTTGTATAGAAAGTTTTGGATATCTGCAAGGATGGAGACTCTGGACAACCTGTTCCAGTGTCTGGTCACCCTCCTGCTGTTGTACTCTTGCTCGCACAGCCTGTTACTCATTCCAGTGAGGCAAATACTTGGAATATTCATTCATCTCTGTAGCAATATTTCATTTCCCTGGTGAAGAAATTACAGTCAGACAATAGTGCTTGATAAATTTGAGTAATTTTTTTAAAAACAGGAAATAATTTTGAAAATCAAAATAATGGGGTTTATTTCTCCCAGAGTTTGTGTGTGAATGGATAAGAGCTCTTCTTATCGGTGATTAAATAATTAGTAGCAAGAATAAGAAGCTGGACTGAGATTTCTAACCTTAACCTTTATATGTAAGATTAGTGAGAAATGTTTTAAGAAGTGAGTATGAAAGATGATGTAGTGATAAATAAAATGAAAAAAGTAGTTGGAAGTTTTATGAATGTGATTGTCAGTTCATGTTCTGTGGTGTGTTGTAGTCATGGAATTGTATCTGAATAGTTAATCTGGCATTTTTTGGGAGGGTAGTTACAATAAAGACAAGTGGATGAGATATTTCTTGTGCATTTTTAAGGCTAGTGAGCAAAAGATATTTGACCTTTTAAATGAATGACTAAGATACAGAAATGTAAACATTTTAGAGAAAGTTCAGTGATACTGCCCTATGTGGAAGAGTTTGTTTGCTAGAGAACTATGGTTGTAAAAAGCATAAAACAACTGAAGAGATGAGGAACTCAAAGTTCTCCCTTAAGATCTGGTAGTAATCATAGCTGTGGTTTTGTGGGTTTTTTTGGGTTGTTTTGTTTGTTTGTTCGTTTTTCAGTAAATGAAGCTCTTTTTAGGGGCAGTAGCTGTTTTTCTATCCATAAATTTATTGGATTATATTGCTAATTTGCTGTATGACTTTATAGTGGGAGGAATGACATTTCTGACAGCGAAAAAGATTTATGCTTTCTTTGTGCTATCTCTGTATATATGCCAGAAAAGAAAAGACACATTTTGGGTAGAAATTAAAATTTCAGAAAACAAACAACAAAAAACCCCACAAAACCCTGAAGGAACTTTACATGTAGCAAGCACCATTTGCAGATGAAGTGAGTGGTATTATCCTGTACAATAAGGAAGCCTTTGAACAAAGTCTTTGGAAGCCTCTAAGGATATGTGGTCTTTGTGATGTGATCTATGTGCAGATTATACTTTTAATGATGGTAACAATACTAATAGACAAAATCCCCCTACCTGCCTCCAGTTACTTTTTTTACTGAATGGACCACTCCATTCCTTGATATTTTTGATAAGAAATACAGAAAAGGGTGGAGATAACCTAAAGAAACCAGTGGAACATGAGAAAGGATGTGTAGTGGAGAATTTGTTGTTTGTATTTGTGGTTGACCAACTGCTTTGTAAGGACATTGAACTGAAAATAAATAGTAGGGGACTCAGATGTTCTTAAATATATAATCATTTTTACTATAAAAATAGGACCTGTGATTATAGCTTGCTGAAATTGAGAGCTTGAACGTGTTTAATTATTTTATTGTATTTCTACATCTTTGATAAAGGAAAAATGAAAGAAAATTGTGTGAGTAGGTCCTTCTGGTACAGTTTGAGTAAGTTGTTAAGTTCAGTTTCCTGGGTATGAAGTGTGTATCTTTAGATGTGCTGCCATTCTGTAGAAGTGGTTTATGTAATACAAACAAACAACTGCTTGAGGAATTAAAAAAAGTAAATTAAAGCTCTCCTTCCAGAAACTGCAGTCCAGTAATTTTGAAAATCCTCTTTTTAATGCATTTGATTTTTTGGAAAAGGAGAGTATCTTATCTTTAGCTTATTGGCCAGAATGCTTTGAATTTATAATACCTAGCTCTTACATAAATCTCTGGATTTCTAAACTACTCTAAATACTGAGTAGTTAATGCTCTTGAAGTATATCTCTATGAATATGGATTCATGAAACCTAGACTTCTTCTGAGATAACCTCAGATCCTCAGACCCACCAGAATTACAGCTTGTTTTGCCTTCTGACAGGATGTTTTTCTAATTGTATTTTAATGGTAAATGTCTGTAATTAGTGTGATCTTTTTCATCATATTATGAACACATTTTAATTCCAAGTATTAATTTACTTCCACTTACATCTTTTACAACTAGGGGATTGTGTATGTGCTTCCTGTCCTTGTAACTATAGAACTAACTGTAACAGAAAAATGGTAAGGACTGGAATTCTTCTAACTAAATGGTGGTTCATGCAGCACTCCTACGTCAGGGGCACAGCTGTAGTTTATAGTGATCCTGGCCGGCCGTGGCCCATAGCTGATTGCCCGCAACTGATTGCCTGCATCTCAAGAGCACAGCTGCAGTTTATCGACATCAAGGCTGGCCGCTACCCTTAGCTGATTGCCCACAGTTCAGATTAAAATTGTAACAGGTTTTGTTCTCTGAAGTGGTCTGTGAGATCACTGATACATGGAGATGTCTGTGCTCTAGTGCAGAAATTCAGCTAGCCTTTAAGTCGTGGCTGCTATACAAGAGTGAAGGGTGCTAGTTTATGGTTCATATGACTAGCTGTCACTGAATGCTGTGTGGCTCTGATGGAAACTACTAAATTATGTAGGTAGAATAAGCCACAAGCCTGCTGACTCCAACTTTAGAGAGCTGGTGTAGCACAGTGTATAGCAGATTAAGGATCAAGGTGGTAGAATACAGTGATTATCTCTTTGTCCTGTCTTTGGAAGTTAACTTTGTAGTCTGCAGTATATTTGAGGTGGTAAACCCAGGGTTTCTGTTGGGCACTCATAGCTCTATCAATAATATTGGTACTAAATATTTACAGAAAGAAATGTACAGGCAATGTATCTTGTGTCAATAGTGAATTCCATTTTTCATTCAAAAGGGTTACTCTGTTGTTGCACCAAATTAATGAAGAAATAGTAGGGATTTTTCTTTATCGTGAATACAGTTCCAGTGGCTTCTTTTAGTTATTTCACTATGTAAAAGCTTACATTCTGGACTTTCTCCTGAAGTATATTTAAAAATATTTAGTGCAGTAAAACTTCCTGGGGTACTTGCTGCTGCCCCTTCTCCCCCACCTCAACCTTCCACCTTCCCAATCTCCAGTGCAGTGTGGTGTAGAAACCCAGGAATGAATTAATCTCTCCCAGGAGGGAAGAAGTGTGGATGTAGTGTTGTACATGTTTCCTTTCCCTCTTTTTCCCAACCTTCACAAGGCCTTCTAGAACATATTCAAGAACACCAAAATCAGGAAACACATTGAGAGGATAAACTTATTTAGAAAGCAACAGAGAAGAAAAAGAGGCTGAGGTAACTAGTAAACAGTACAATTTACATTAATTTGAAATTTTATCTGCTTAGAATTGCTTCTGTGAAGCTACTGAAAATCTTCATGTTTAGTTTTAGAAAACTGGAACTTGGTATTTCTTTTCTCTTTGAGAGCAACTTTCATAATTCAAGGCTTTCAATGGTGTTCTGTCAACATACGTGTCCATAGTAATTGTGTTGTCATTCTCAGTAAGTTTTGGAGGATGAAGGAGAAAGTGCTATAGTAAGTATAATGTTCACAGTGAAAAAACTTAGAATGAAGAAATGTTACAGAAAAAGCATTTTTACTGAGTTTTCTAAACATTTTCTTTCTCAATATATTTTTTGTTGTTTTGCTTAGGCTAAAGCTTGTATCAGTTCATTCTATATTCAAAATAATTGACTCTCTCATCTGCTTCTGCTCTGCAGCAAAAGTTGTCATGGTGAAATTTTCATTAAACGGTGTACATTTTTTTAAGTAAACATATTGCATATAACAAGGCAGTATTTATAGCAGAGATTAAAGAAAATACAGAAATGTGCCAGTCTCCCACAGTATAAATATGAGGCAGGTATGAAAAATATTGGAAGTGGAAAAATTACTAATGTAAACTCTTAGAATATAGTTTCTTTTACAAACTGTGTTTTTCAAACTTTCATATGCATTTAACTTTTTAACCTGTGCTTCAAAAATGACAATGTATTAATTTATAACATTGAGGTTGAAAACTTCAACTATCTGTCAGTGATTATTTGTCAACATAAATGAGCATTTCTGAAGAATCCTTTTACATTTCACTTTACCATACTCTTAGAAAGATAAGACTGGTATAGCTAGGAAGGTGTTTAAAATAGTGCAGGGAAAATTATGCACCTGATAAACCAAGCTTTTATTCATGTATGAAGTAAGAGTCTTATTAGTTATTTTACCATTCTACAGTATATTTTATGTAAAGTTGACAAATAACAAGGTAGTATTCCTTACAGAGTTACAGCAGTGCTTAAAATGACTGCATACTTTGGATGTGTAA
The DNA here is from genome assembly GCA_020745705.1 of Hemiprocne comata. NCBI lineage: Eukaryota > Metazoa > Chordata > Aves > Apodiformes > Apodidae > Hemiprocne > Hemiprocne comata. Next base: position 47,481,355 of record CM036616.1, read on the forward strand.
TATGTTTGAATCCTACCTTTTCTGGCAGTCAACTGGTCAAAAATTAGGAAAACCTGATTTAAAGTTGTGTGTATAACCTTTGTTAGCCTTCTTGACATGCATATTACGATGCAGTTTTTAATTTGAACGATCATATTTTCAATTTCTTATGTCAGAACTTCATTTTATTCAAACAGAAAATTTATTTTGCTTAATAATGGAAATATTTTGTTTTAACTTGTTTTTCAAATTGTGGCCACTGGTCATATTTTACTGCTCCCCAGTTCATACATGTTCTGAAGGCAGAACTTTTGAACTTCTGTTCACTCACAGAAAGAAGTGCCTCAAAAATATTAACAGACTAATTTTTAAAAAATTGCTGTTTAACTAAGGAGGAAGTGGGAACAGAGTTAAGTGTAAAGGATTCAGCAATTAAGGTGACTTGGAAGCAATCATGACAAGAAAGTTTCAGGTTCACTTCTGTAGCAGTTTGGAGAAGAGAGTTTGAACAGTCTGCTGCTAAAGGATGGGGATGAAGTTTTTTAAATAGAGCATTTTCCAAGATATTTTGTCCTGTTGAGTGGTGGGTTTTTTGTGATTTTAATGATACTCTACAGGGAAAATCAGGAAAATCAGACAAAACTAAATGTGTCCCCACTTACAAATATTTGAGGATAAGATAACTTTCAGATGATCTTCAATAGAATTAGGAAACTTTACCATTTTAAAATCTTCAAGAGCCAACTGTCACAAATTGTTAACATGTTGTAGGTTGGGATTCTGTGGTTCATAAGTAGGTCCAGGAAGGAATCAAGTTTTTTCTTCATAATAGTGCCAGAAGCATTTTGTAAGCTCAAATGCCTCACAAAGAGGTGATAGTTGCTGTTGTAACAGAAAAGAACTGTTTTATTTCTGATCAGTTTAGGGGAAATAGTTCAAATGTTGGTTCACTGTTAGAGCATGTTTTGACTGAATGTTACAAGACCTTTTAAAATAGTAATACAATCTAACTTATTACCAGAATGACAAATTATTTTCTTCTATAACACAGGTATATGAATTTTTTTTGGGGGGGAAAGTAATAGTCTAGGACAACGTATTCATTATCCTTAACTTCTTGTGTTCACTTAAGATTTATATTGCAAACAGTAAAATATCTGTAATTTAGGTAAATTCTGTCTGATGTGTTACTCAAAAGATTTGCAATATTTGGTTTTATTCAGAATCCTTAGAAACAAATTATTTGTTGTGTGTCACTTTCCTCTCTTCCTGTTTTCATTCTTGAGGAAAAAAAACATTTTCTAGAGACAGAAAATACATTCCAGAAATGGGATGCCACTATTTTGGATAGGTTTTAATTACCTTGAATAAAATTGCTTTAAACATTAAGTTTTTTAAGTACAGCTATGGTAAGAAGGAGTTGTTTTCTCTTTAGAAATTCTGCATAATGAGTAAACTTCAGGGAATGCATACATGGATATCTTTTTTACAACTCTTGAGTTGTTCCCCCCAACTGGTATTGGCAGTGAGGTTCCGTATCAGCCTAAAGGGACTTTATGTTTATGGTTCCAAAACAATGCATTAGATAGAAAATGGCTCTTAACTAAATAAGAGAAAGAGGATGACTTAATTCAGAAAAAATACACTTTGATAAGAGCTTCCAAAAATGCAGGGTATTTCTTTGACAAGAGGTATAGTTGCAGTTATGATTTATGATAAGCTGACTATTAAGTTTGCTGATAAGGTAAAACTGTTAAATGTGTTATTGAACTACACACTGTGGCAACACGTATAATGCTCAGTATTAGCATGCTTACAAATCTGTACTGTAATGATTTAAAAAGTATGTATTTTCCATTTTACAACTTCATTTTGCCATGGACATAACTTTTCAAACCCTCTTGCTATGTGTCAGGATTTCAGCACACAAATCAGAAAAACGTGACAGTTGAGTGGCAAGCTGTCAGAGGTTCCAGATCAAGTGTACAGTTAGTTCATTGCCTTTAACTTTGCTGAGGAGGTACATCTGAGGAAAAACCCTGAAATTATTCATTGTGAATACTGCAGAAATTTTAATGATTTAAGAATAATCAATACTGAGGATGTGATGTTATTTTAGGGCTAGAGAGAGTGTTGCAGCAATGCTTTTTAAAGAAACCATCAATGCTACATAAAACTTTATACCTTAGGAATGTTAATCTGGATAATTGCAAAGATTGTAATAGAAGTATGAGTTAAATGTTAAGGTCTAGAGGAAAGCATGGAAACTTAAAGGTCCTTACGTAATTTTCATCTCTTACTCTTACAAATACTGTGTGTGGTAACCAGGTCTAATGTTTGAGTACACTTAATGGGAAGGATGAGGTTGATGGCTGACCCCCAGTGGGTTGCTGCTTGCAACCTAGTCTGGGAGTCTAGCTGGAATGGAGTTAACTTTCTTCATTGCAGCCCATATGGTGCTGAGTTTTGCATGAGTAGCTGAACAGTGTTGATAGCACACCAGTGTTTTGGCTGTTGCTGAACAGGTGCTTGCACAGCATCAAGGCTTTATGTCCAACCCCATACACCCAAAGGTGTAAGAGAACACAGCTGGGATTGCTACCAAAAGGATTTTTCCATACTGTATGGCATCATGTTCAGCAATAAAAGCTGAGGGTAAGGGGGAGAATTCAGGAGGGTTTGTAGTTGCAGTTCCCAAGCAACTGCTACACATACTGTGGCTTTGCTTTCTAGGAACTTACTGGACATTGCCTGCCAAGGAGTAGTGAAAGAATTCCTCTTTTTGCTTTGCTTCAACACATACCTTTTGATTTTTCTTATTATACTCCCTTTATCTTCACCCACAAGCTTTTCCATCTTACCTTCTTCCCCTGTCCTGCAGAGGAGTGAGAGAGTGGCTGGGTAGGCATCTGGCAGCCAGCCAAGGTCAGCCCACCTCGCCTGTGTAAGATTTCAAAATGGACAGGTGTTCACAAATAGAAGACTTGCAGAATGGACTATGCTGAGGATGGACTTCTTGAAGAAAAAATTAAGTAGATTTTTGAGCAGCAGAAGATTGCCTTTGCATTGAGGGATGGCCAAGCATGTTGGATCCTTGTAGACCGGATCTCCTCTTTTCTTGTGCTAGTACTCATTCAATGGAGGATTTAAAAAAAAAATAAATAGTTACTAATTTTTTCTTTGGTATACAGAAACATAGGGAATGAGACTCTGTGTTCTTATGCTGGACTCTGTATTTAGCACACACTCCCCCCAGACACCTCCCAGCAACCTACCTATCTACCTACCTACAAATGTAGTTGCAGCCTTTCATTTTCACTATGACTTCAATGTCTGTGATTGATTGCTTACTTGTAGAAACTAGCGTGTGTAGAATGCTATGAAGACTTTTCTGCCTTCTAGCATTGTCCTATCACTTCTTCCTGATTCTGTGATCATTATATAACTTAACTGTTATGTGAAAGATAATGTTTCTAGTGAAACTAACAAGTTACTGGACTAGCTGGTGTTCACTGCAGAGTTCTTAAGGAAGTCAAGCATAAAATAAGTAAATTACTAATGGACATCTGTAACCTTTTGCTTAGGGCTGGTTTTATTCCCTGAGGGCTGCAGAGTAACAGATATAACATTAGGTATTTCATTTGGTTGGTTTTTTTTTTTTGTTGTTGTTTTAATGTTTCTGTCCATAAAGCAGGGAATTGTGGGATAGTAAGCCATGCAAATGGACTGGATACAGTAGCTGCAGTGATAATAGAAAGTGGAATTTGTGGAGGCTTGAGTAAGATCCATTTGGGAAGAGTGTGCAAACAGCAAATTATTTTGAAAGGATTGAAAATTCATAGAAAAAATGTTTTGGTTGATGTAGTCCATTTTGCTTTCTAAAAGGCAGCCAAAAAAGACACCCATTAAAAGCTTCTCAGGAGATGTAGCATTAGTAGGATAAGAAGGAATATATTCGAATGACTAAAGAACACTTTAAAACATAGGAAATGGAAAAGTATGGGTAGAGTGTGTTTTCACAGTTTGACTCAGGATTGGCAATTAAACCAGGGACAACAATGCTCTTGATCCCCTCCCCCCTCCCCCAGGTAGGGAAAAGAGAGCGATAACAAAGAGGGACATTTTGCTGGATTGAAAACTAAACTAGACAGCTTTAATTAAACACTAATGATAAAAGAAGATATGCACAATTATATACAAATGTGTTCAGGAATGTGCAAAAGCCTCTTACCTCCCCCCACCCCCAGCAACTTCTGCAGCACTCTCCTGAGCTGTGAACAGTCCCAAAAAGTTGCGGACTGCTACTGGAGATAACAGCAGAGTAGACAGGAGCTGAGGGTAGAGTTACGAGGTCAGGGATGCATGAGCCTGGAGGTCGATGGTGGTGGTTAGATGGAGTCCTCCCTGGACACTGGCCATGGACAGAAGAGAAGGGAAGAAGCAGCAGGAAGGAAGTTGTCTTCTGTGATCTCTGACTTTACACCAAGCTTACATAGGTATATGGAATGGAATATCTCTGGCCAATTTTGCTGTCCATCTAGTTCAGCCTCCCTGTGGGCTGCTCCTGGCATCATCTCATTGAAGCAACCTTGGCATCTCAACAGTAACATAAACATTGCAGTGTTACCAGTCCACTGGCTGGAACACTTGCTGCTAGTTAAAAGAGAGCTCACTGAAGGAAAAAAAAATCAGTCAGTAAAAGGAAAAATGGCTTTGTCCTGGCTCAAACCAGGACAGTGTAGGTATGGTACTGAAGTATAAAAAATGAGGTTACACCCATTATTAATCTTTATAAAACTTTTAAAGCATGTTATTTATTAAGCAATAATTGTTTCACTTTTTTTGCTGTCTTTTCATGTTAAGTGTAATGTCGAGGCGGTGTATGGACTTCACACAACTCTGTAAGAGTTATAACTAAAGACCTTTATTATTAAAAATGGTGGCAATTTATACCCCTCTGACTCCAGATGTTCCACCCCAGTACAAACCCCGTTGGTTACATACATACACAGTTCATATATGATTGGCTACGTGTCTTGTCACTTGCTGTCCATGTTGTGATGACCCAAGGTGTTTCGCTTCCCAGCCGGTGCCTCTCAGTTCTTGCTACAACATTCTTTTCCCACTACTTCATGAGATAACAACTGTGGGATACCTACTTGTGGGACATCTACTTGTGGGTAGTTGTACAGCATCTAGGAGCTTTAAGATTTCCTCAGCATGTTTTATTTGTTTTCTTTGTGCAGTCAGTAATCCTCGTTCTTTCCAAATCACTGCAAAAGTGTATTGTGAGTCAGTCCAAATATTTCTTTTCTTCCCTTTTGCTAGTTCTAAGGCACAGCTGAGGGCTATTATTTTTGCCTTTTGGGCTGAAATTCCTGAGGGTAGGGATTTTGATTCTATTACCTGTTCAGTGGTGGTGATTGCATACCCCACTTTGTGCTCCTCTTGCTTTACAAAGCTGCTCCCATCAGTGAACCAGGAATCATCAGCATCTTCAAGTGGTTCTTCTTTTAGATCAGGCCGGCTGGAGTATGTTCCTTCCATTGTTTCCAGGCAGTCGTGCACTACCTGTTCTTCGGGGATCCCACTGAGGAAAGAAGCTGGGTTGACAGTATTAGTTACCATAAGTTGGGTATTGTCTTGTTCTACCATGATTGCCTGGTATTTCAGAAACCTCTTGGGTTAGAGCCAGTGTCTGCCCTTCTGCTTGAGCACTGCGGAGACTGTGAGAGAGACTAGCACTGTTATCTTGTGCCCCATGGTAAATTTTCAGGCTTCTTGGATATTGAGGACGACCGCAGCTTATGCTTGGAGGCAGCTAGGCCATCCTTTGCTAATGTCATCTAATTGTTTAGAAAAGTATGCCACAGCTCGTTTATAGGGGCCAAGCTTTTGTGCTGATACTCCCAGAGCTATTCGTTGTCTTTCACGTGAAAACAGCCAATACGACTTTGAGTTGTCAGGCAGCCCCAGTGCAGGGGCTCTCATTAACTCTTGTTTGAGCTGCTGGAATGCCCTTTGTATCTCACCAGTCCATACTAATTTGAACTGACTCCTTTTTATCAATTCATACGGTAGTTTTACTAAAGGTCCATAGTTATAGATCCAGAGTTGACACCAACCTGTCATTCCCAAGAATGTCCGTAGTTCTTTTACAGTTTGGGGCAGGAGTGTCTGGCAGATGGCTTCTTTTCAGTTCTTCCCCAATATCCGTTGTCCTCTGCAAATCTCATATCCTAAGTAGATGACTTGTTGTTGTATCAGCTGTGCGTTCTGTTGGGAGACTTGGTAACTGTTAAGACCCAAAAAGTTCAACAGACTCAAAATCCAAGTCATGCAGCTTTCTTCTGTTCTAGTGGCTAACAGTGTATCATCCACATACTGGAGTAAAATTCCTTCCGGGTCTGGGGACTCCCAACTCTCAAGTTCCCTTGCTAATTGATTTCCAAAAATGGTAGGGCTGTTCTTAAATCCTTGTGGCAACACTGTCCATTTCAGCTGAGATTTCCTTCCTGAATCAGGATTTTCACATTCAAATGCAAACAGATGCTGACTCTCTCTGGCTAGACTTAGGCAGAAGAAAGCACCATTTAAATCCAGAATGGTATACCAAATCAGGTCATACTTAAGTTTGGTTAGCAGAGTATATGGGTTGGCCACGACTGGAGGTATATATCCTTGGTGAGTTTGTTTATTGCTCTTAAATCCTGCACCAACCTATAACTTTTGCCATGTGTTTTCCAGATTGGTAGAATGGGTGTATTATATTCTGATTCACATTCAATTAATAATTTATACTTTAGAAATTTGCCAGTAATTTCCTTCATTCCTTTTCGATCCTCCAATTTTAATGGATACTGTTTTATTTTCACAGGCTGAGCTCCCGGTTTCAATTTTACTACTACTGGGGCTGCATTTTTTTGCCTCCCCTGGGACCTCAGATGCCCATACTCCAGGATACACTTGATTTATTATTTCTTCAGGAAAATTTGACTTAGATGGGGTGTGTATTAGGGCTACACTTAAGATTTCGATCAACTGATCCTCTCCGACTGTTGGTTCAATTTTCCCTTTATCAAAAACTATTTTTGCCTCTAATTGCTCCAACAGATCTCGACCCAACAATGGGCATGTACAGAATTTATGAATGCCCACATGCTTCCCTAATTTGTATTTCAGGGGCTGCAGGAAAAAATGCCTTCTCTTGTTGGCCAGTAGCTCCCACTACAGTCAAAAAATTCTGGTCTTTTGGTATCAATTCTTGCTTTAATACAGAAAATGAGGCACCTGTGTCAACCAAAAATTCTATCTCCTGCCCATTTTTCCCTAGCTTTACCTTAACCAGTGGATTCACTATGGTAGATTCCTCAGGTCCCTGTCATTGTGCAGCAGCCACAGCCACTATCATCTGGGGGTTTCCATGCCTAGGACAATCTTTTTTCCAGTGTCCTGTTTCTCTGCAATATGCACACTGATCTAACCTCAGGGACTGTTGCTGATTCCCTCTTCCCCTCAGGTTCACTCCTCTCCCCCTTCCCCAGGTGTGAGAGACGGAGAGGTTATCTCTTGTTTTCTGTGCGTGTTGTTATTGGCATATAGATATATTGTTGTATAGCTGTTGGTATATGGATATATAGGTGTGGATATAGATATAGAGATAGACCCTGTGTGTTAGTTGATATCAGACTTGCCAAACCCTCAGTGCCTTTAATAAATCTATTGATTCCTAAGCGTTGTTTGTGAGTGTGACGGGGAGCGGTCCTCAGCCCTCGATCCCCCGAGGTGGGGGTGTGGGTCGCGGCTTTACCTATCTCGGTCCGCGACACCAGGACACCTGATTTTGTTAGTTAAAGCAGCTACCATAGCAGTAGCAATAGTGTCTCCCAGTTTTTGTCTCTCATCTCCCTCTCTACTCCTATACACTCTCCATGCTTCCCCCATTAAATTTTCCAAATTTTTATTGTTTGGTTCCTTTTCTAATGCTAATATCACGGGATCTTGTGGAGCTAAATTAATGCCACATTCCTTTTGCCACTCAAGGTGGTCTCGCAAGTTGAAAAACATGTCTGCATATCCCACTTCATCCCATTTTCCTTCCCGTCTTAAAAACATTAACTGTAACAAAGTATTATACTTCAGAGTTTCATTCAAAAGCCATTTTTCTCCTTCATCCAACTTAGACAATAGCCACCACTGATTACATTACTTTATGAGAGTCTTTTTATTCACACTCCTTCCTGGTGAACCTCCTATTTCTTTCCAGTATGCCAAAATACATCCTAATGGGCTCTTTTTCATAATTCCTCCACTTTGCCTCCCAATTTGTTAACGAAGTTACACACCTGCCCACAGAGTACTTATGAAACTCCACCAGTCACTTTGCACACCCAAAACCTATTTCTGTAATGGGTGGGTAAAACAGTAACAATGTTTCTTTTTAGATGTTAAAGTCCCACTGTTTCTCCGGCTGTATTCCACTCACTCACACCAGAAAGACAGGGGATCCCACTGTCACACGAACACAGTTATGGTTCATAACACAATTACAGTAGACAGATCTGGGCTTAGGACAGCTAAATTTGCTTCGTTTGTCTCCGGCCGCACCCCTCGCAGGACTACAGAACTACAGATCAGAACTCCACACTCGCTTCACAGCTGCACTGTATCTCACTCACTCACTCACTCACTCACTCACTCACTCACCCATCCAGTTCACAAACCTTTGAATTTTCCCATTAAAATAGCACAATACAATTCCTATTAATAATGAGACAATCCAGTGTAATCAAAACCAGTATGGCCAACAACAACTCAATGTCTATGTAACATTTGCCAAATTCATTTACCAAAATGTCACTACCAAAACAGAAGCACACCACTGTGTACCAGAAGCACACCACTGCATACTGAGAGCACCCCACTGTGTTGCAGTGGAGTACTGAAACAGAAGCGCACCTTTATGATATAATGAAACAGAAGCACACTATTGTGACGTACCAAACCAGATGTACACCGGGGTGCTAGCCACCAGACATACACTATCCTGCATACGACTTACAGATAGCATTCAGAACAGATGACCAGTCCCAGAATAGAACAGAGTAAAATTAAAGAATACCTTTTGCCAGATGGTCCTTGTCTGCCCCTGCGCTGATCCATTTGAGGTGAGGAGTACTCTGGGGAAATCCCCGGAGGTGCCCGAGGGAGTCATGTTCTCAACGGGTCCTGCAGCTGAGCAGAGTGGGACTGAAACAAAGAAGATTGACTCAGCAATCTGTGCTGTTAAGTCGATATTCTTTATTCATGGCACCTGATGCACAGGGGATAGCTCCTTCAAAACTGTGCGCGCCCTGCGGGATAAGGTGGGAGGGATATATACAGCTGATACATAATTATGCATAATATCTCTAAGAAACAGTTTACATATTCATTAGTTTTCCGAGAAATCATTTACATAAGTATCTGACCATTACTGCATGCATGTTAAGTCCATTAGGGTCTTTTGGGGGAGGAACTCAAGGGACTCATCCTTGAGTCTTCCTCACAGAAACCTTCGGCCGGATTCTGTCTCTTCTCCCTTTTATCTTTGCTGACTGTGCAGTAGAATTGATTACAGCAGACATCTCTTGTCTCAGCTGAATGGCTTCTTTCTTCTTCTGGAACACTTGTATTTCATTCCCTGAAACTACAGATAAGCTCACACAAAAGGTTTTTACAACTTACTAGCAGTAGGCCCAAATGAAAGATTTACAGCCTACAAGCAGTTAACTATTTAAAGTCAGAGTTTCGTTGATGCTCTGTTTCATTTATAAGATAAAGCGGTGCTTTAGTGGTAAAAACAAAAGAGTGGGATTAAAGAGACTTGCAGTCTTCTTTGACTTTGCTTCACATTAGGTCTGCGACTTGAAACAGTTGAATCTTTGCCTGTATAATGGCAATGTACTTTGTAGTGCCTGTACTATACTGCAGGTTTAGTAAAAACTGTGGAGATTGGCTTATGAAAAACAGGGCTAGGTAGTATGTTTTTAGCAATATAAACTTACAACTTTGCTGTAAAACATTTTTGTCTATTAGAATCCATTATTACTTGAAGAAAAATGCAGTTTGCAACTGCCCTAGTTTAGAGGACAGCAAAGGATCTTGCTGTGAAAGGAGAAAAATCTAAAAATCAGGTTTAAGTTTTGGAAAGTATTTAAAATCTCCTTCAGTCATTCCATATTGGTATGTTGTCTCTTAATGCTGTGGTTGCAGGTATCATGAAGGTGTCTTCTTTATTAAAAAAAAAAAATTAAAAAAATCCTGTGTGTTTACAGAGAACTAACTCAGTATATGAACTTACTATTGTAAAATATAAAAACTAAAAAGGTTCTTAATTTATTTTAATTAATTTAGTATGCTGTACTTGCTAATGCTGTCAACTGTATTGTAATGACTGTCATGGCTATGTATATTTTGCTGCTTCTTGTGCTTATTCTTCTAGATTTTATCTGTTCTCCAGGTCTTTAATAGAAAGCCAAAACATGATTCTTTAAATGTAAAATGATTCTTGTAAGATTTAAAAAAATGTAAAGATATAAAGCTTTTAAAGTATACATTTTTAACAGCGGTAAACTGTGAATATAGTGCCTTATTCTGAATGAAGTGACCTGGTTTGACAAATAAAACACTTTTTCTTTCGTTTTGCTGGGCTTGATTTTATTCAGCTTTGTTCAGTTTCCATAATATGAAAAGCCAACCATCAGTTAAGTTATCCTCTTTAACAAAAGTGTTATGTATTATTTTATCAAAAAGATAGTCTATGTATTTATGCCCTCCTGACAAAAAAAAAAAAAAAGATTTCGAGAAAGGAATATGTTTATAAACACCAGATTATTGTAGCTGAAAATTAAGTTCATTATTTTAATGTATATTTATGAAGAAACAGAAGTATGTGAAAGAAGTTGAGATACATTTTTATAACATGCTTCTTTTTGAATTAAAGTGATAGAGGGTAACAGATGGTCTTCTTGGTTCAAAAACTTGATGGAGTTCTTCAGCTCATAATATGCCTAGATATTTTGATTCAAGAATTTATAAGATAGCAGATAAAAAAATGGCTAATGTATCTTGCTGCTACAGAACATGGAAACAGATACATTGGATCATGGTAATGGCTTACAACAGTCCAAGCATCCCCAATATGGTGTTGGCCAGTGCAAGAAGAGGATCTGAAAACCCCCTTAGTATTACTAATTGTTTGGAAATCTTCTGTTATTATTGTCAGGGAGGATGTAAGCCCCGGAAATAAGGACTAATAGATTTTGGTGGAGGGGACTGTTTGTGGAAACTTAAAGTCAGGACTAGAACTGCTGAAAGAACAAGTCTCAGGCTATGAATTCTATTCCTCGCTGGTTTAGGTGGTCTGGTTACAAATAAAACCCTCCAGGAGGTTTACTTTGCATATTCTTCCCATTAAATGTCAATGCCAGTCTTGCTGGAAGTCTTGCAAAGTATGCTGAAAAAATTAATTGTGGTTTCCTGTCAAAACATGAAAATATCGTGATGGAGTAGTTCGTGGTTAGTTGTTGGTTTTTCTTCACAGTTATTTATTTGGTATCTATTGTGGCTCTCCCACAATCTTTTGAAGTGTTTTTCCTTCTCTATTTCTGCCTTACTAGGAGGTAGGGAAATGCTATTTCCATTTTAAACAGGGATGATTAAACAGGGAGAGTGCCTGTTCCCATGTCATTCACAGGAAGCATGTGTCAGGGTGTGGGTTTGAATCTCAGCTTCTGGAGTCCAAGGTAATGAGCAGCAGTAGTTTAGAAATAGTCACTGTTAAGAAGCCGACATCTAGTTGCCACCTTCAGCTACGTTATATATCCTTATCTTGCTCTTACCTAGCCGAGTCCCAACCAGTTTACTGGGTTCTTTTCTAGGTTTTCTTTTGTTCATTTATCAGTGTAGTGGGTGTTCATGGCAAGGTGCTATCAATAGGGTAGCTGAAGGGTGGCTTCTGTGAGGAGAGATCAGGGCTTCCCTGTGCCAGACACAGCTGGTTCCTGCCAGCACCAACAGACCCACTGCAGGGTACACCTGAGCCACACAGCCAGTATGGTGGTGCCCCTGGGAAAGTGCATTTAAGAAAGGGGAAGAAATGCTGCACAGCAGCTGTGAGAGAGAGGAGTGAGGAAAAAGTGTGAGAAATAGCCCTGCAGACACCAAGGTCAGTGGAGAAAGGAGAGGAGGAGGTGCTTCAGGCACCAGAGTAGAGGTTCCCCTTCACCCCCTGGGGAAGACCACGGTGGAGCACATTTCCAGTCTGCAGCCAGTGAATGTGCCCTCAAGGAAGCTGTAGCCATGGAGAAGGATGTGGAGGGGAGCCCAGAAAGGTGCAGATTTTCTGGCAGAAACTCCAGCCTGTGTGAGCCCCATGGGGGAGCAGTCTGTTAATGAAGGACTGCACCTAGTGGCATCAACCCACATTGAAGAAGTTAATCAAGGAGTGAATCCTCTAGGAGGGACCCAACACTGTAACAAGGAAAGAGTGTGAGGAGGAAGGAGTAGCAGAGAGGACCTGTTATGGACTGACTTCAACCCCCATCCCTGTACCACATGGGAATGGGAGGGAGTGGAAGAGTCAAGGCTTTTTATCCTGTAGCAGTAATTATTAAGTTATCTCTTTAACTTGACTTATGAGCTTTTCCATCTTATTTTGCCTCCTGTTCTGTTGAGTGGAGGGCATGAGAGAGTGGCTGGGTGAGTGTCTGGTAGCCAGCCATGGTCTGCACACAACTGTCAGTTTTCATAGAATCATAGAATGCCAAGTTGGAAGGGACCTCAAGGATCATCTGGTCCAGCCTTTCAAGGTAGGAACATACTAAAAAATGTTTTAGTGGGTGCCACGTTTTAACAAGATGGGTTTCCTTGATTACTTCAGTAAGAGACCTTTAAATTATTTGTCTTCTTTGTGGAGTCTGAAGATCAGGAGCACATTTACCATGTGGCATTCATGTTTAAGACAGTGAAAAACAAGTAAAAAATTATGTTTACTTGATTATTCTTCTTTGTGTCTCTTTGGAATATAGCTGATACTGCAGTTTATGTGAAATTAATGTTAACTATAAACCATTGACACGATGGTTAAATAATTAGTGTTGTGTCAGCTTCTAGTAACTTGCTAGAAGTTTATTTTCTTCCCGAGGAAACCTGGACATATCTATGAAATGAGTAATTTTTTAAAGCATCATTTCTGGTGGTCTTACTTGTGCCTTTTTCTGCTGATAGTACAACTAACTAGGAGGAATAAATAATTTCTTTATTCATTTTTTCACTATATCTTTTGTCCGTTGAGTCAACCATGAATCACCAGTATCTGATACTATTCAGAATCCAGAGGATTTTCTGGCAGTTACAGTGCTGGATGTCTGCAAAGTAGTTTTGGATATTATTTTCCTGTTACTTAGAAATTACATTCTCTGCTAATTCTCTGCCACAACACCTCATAAGCAGAAAGATTAAAAATACTTGTTGTTAGAATGCAGTATTTTATTCTTGCACTTTATTGATCCAAAACCACCTTCAATTGGTTGTGAGATTGCTGTTGAAAGACTGAAGAAAAAATTAAGAAACTGCACTTAAAAAGTCATAGTTACAATGACAAGCAATTTAGTTTGAGGTAACTGGAGTGGTGAAGAACGCAATCAATCATATCAGCAAGTATCTTTACCAGTTTTATTTGTCTCTGAAAAGTATTATACAGATAGATCTTGAAGGTCATTCCATAGTGAAGCTGAGATACTGTTTTCATGTTCTTACAGCAATGAGAGTGCTTTGAATAAACTGCATGCCCATTTCCCTGGCATTCTTACAGTGCAGTGAAGCAATAAGGAAATATATACAGTTGCAAAATGAGGCAGTTGTTTTTGCCTATATGTATAGGTTCACTTTCACACTAACAGTCCTAACTTTGGGGGAAAACAGCTGTTTTAGTGACAGTCACTGCCAGATATTAGGTGTTTCTGTCTTCCTGTCCCTTTTAAGTGACTTTACCCAGTAAAGCACATTGCATGGGCCTTGGCTTAAGTATATTTGCACAGGGCACTTACTGGATCTATTTGTCACAAGAAAATTACCACCAGAGTTTGTAGCACCTGGAAAGAATTTTTCATCCCTTAGGTAAGATCTTATGAAATTAAACCCCTCAGTTGAAAACACAAAAGGTTTATTAATATAGATGTGATTCTAATTTTTGTAATACAAGTTTTTCAATATATAGCAAGGATATTGTACTTTTCCTTTAAAAAGCAAAGTCTTTTCTTGTTGCACTCCCTTGAAGACAGTTTTCCTATAAGCTTTTGATGTTGTCACATATGCATTTTGGGGAGATGCAAAATTGGTACTCTCCCAAATACGCACTTCTATTTTTGAAACAATTATTTTCTGCTAGCTACTGACCAATATATGTAGCCATCCTGACTGCTGGATGAGAGTCCCATCCTGGTGGGTGTGGTTTGTTTTGGGTTTGTTTTTTTTTTTTTACTTCTGCTTTTATGTTTGAAACGGATCTGGTTTCCAAAGGATTTGTCATTGTGAATGGAGGACGATGTGGAATTTAAATCATGGGGAAGAGTAAGGAAGAGTAAAACCACTTAACAAATCTGCTGGCAGCCATGATTACAGTTGTGTTATGTTTTTATGCACTATTTTACTGCTGTTTCAGCAGGATGGCTGATTAGATTGCAACACTGTTTGCAGTGTTTTCTGCGATTTTCCTGCATAGTAATATTCATTTAATTCTGCAAAATAATGCAGACTCCTTTGAATTTCTTTTGCATGGCTGCATCTAATTAGTGCTTCTAGTACTAATCTGTAACCAGGCAGTATACTTGGTGTTTTCTCATCTGATGTGTTTCTAGCTGATAAGATCTGATTTTGTAAGAGTTTGTACATTATGCTCTTAAGTTTCATCCTGTTTGCTTTAGTCCAGTCTTCAAACTCATCCAGTTCTTTATGAGCATGTGTTGTATTCTCATCTGTGTTGGTTATACTCCCAGCTTCACCAGTAAAGTTTATTCCATTCTACTTTTTTGTGTTTGCATTTTCTTATTAATAGAACTGTTTATTACCTATTTCAAGACTGTTATTTTACAAACTCTGCTTGTAACTGTACACCTCACCCAGTTCAATTTTTCTCCTTTCAATCCTGTTCATTGCTATCTCCATTGTTGCCACTTCCTTTCCTGTCTTAATACTTACATTGATTTCCACTTTCCTCAGTTTAATAACTTACTTTATGATACTCTGTGAAGGTCATTACTTATATAAATTCTTGTTGCTGCATGTTCTTCATCCAAGAAAACTCTCCCAAACAGCTGTAAAAATTACACATGCTAAGTTGACAGTAGCCTACTTTATGTAAATGTGTGCTTTAGATTTTCATTTACCTCTGGATCCTTTTTTCTTTCCTTAAAATTTATTCTGGTAATTGTCTGAATGATTTATACTAAGAAAGCCAGAAGAAGAGGAGTTGAGGGAGCTGGCGGGGGAGCTCAGTGAACCTCTCTCCATCATTTATTGACAATCCTGGTCAACAGGGAAAGTTAGCTAATGTGATGCCCATCTACAAGAAGGGCTGGAAGGAGGATCTGGGGAGCTACAGGCCTCTCAGTTGACCTCGGTACCAGGAAAGATCATGGAGAGGCTCATCTTGAGTGAGCTAACATGGCAAGTTCAGGGCAGCCAGGGGGTCAGGCCAAGACAACATGGCTTTATGAAATGGAAGTCTTGCTTGACCAACCTGATCTGTTTCTATGACCATGTGACCTGCCTACTGGATGAGGGAAAGGCTGTGGATGTCATCTACCTAGACTTTAGTAAGGCCTTTGACACTGTCTCCCACAGCATTCTGCTGGAGAAGCTGGGAAATCACGGCATAGACAAGTGTACTCTTCACTGGATAAAAAACTGGCTGGATGGCTGGGCCCAGAGAGTTGTGGTAAAGGGGTCAAATCTAGTTGGTGGCTGGTCACCAGTGGTCTCCCTCTGGGCTCAGTTTTGGGGTCAGTTTTGTTCAACATCTTTACCAATGATCTGGATGAGGGGATTGAGTGCACCCTCAGTAAGTTTGCAGATGACACCAAACTGGGTGGGAGTGTTGATCTGCTCGACGGTAGGAAAGCTCTACAGAGGGACCTAGACAGGCTGACTCAGTGGGCCAAGGCTGATTATATGAGATTCAATAAGGCCAAGTGCTGAGTTCTGCATTTCGGTCACAACAACCCCAAGCAACACTACAAGCTTGGGAAAGATTCAAGACAGCCAGCATGGCTTTACTAGGGGCAAATCCTGCCTGACCAACGTAGTGGCTTTCTTCAAGGGAGTGACTGCATCAGCAGTGTACAAGGGAAGACCTATAGATGTCATCTATCTGGACTTCTGCAAGGCCTTTGACATGGTTCTCCACGACATCCTTCTCTCTAAGTTGGGGAGATACGGGTTTGATGGGTGGACTGGTCAGTGGATAAGGAATTGGCTGGATGATTGCATCCAGAGGGTAGTGGTCAATGGCTCGATGTCCAGATGGAAAACCGTGACAAGTGGTGTCCCTCAGGAGTCTGTACTGGGACCAGTGTTGTTTAATATCTTCATTAATGATATTGACAGTGGGATTGAGAGCACCCTCAGCAAGTTTGCTGATGACACCAAGCTGGGTGGTGTGGTGGATATGCAAGAAGGATGGGATGACATCCAGAGGGACCTGGACAAGCTGGAGAAGTGGGCCCAGGTGAACCTTATGAGGGTCCTGCACCTGAGCTGAGGCAACCAGAGATATGAATACAGGCTAGGGGAAGACATGCTGGAGAGCAGCCCTGTGGAAAAAGACCTGCAGGTACTAGTGGATCAAAAGCTGGACATAAGCCACCAGTATGCAATTGCAGCCCAGGAGGCTGCTGCATCCTGGGCTGCATCAAAAGAAGTGTGGCCAGCAGGTTGAAAGAGGTACTTCAATTACCGTGACATCTGTTGGAAGAACAACTCTGCTAAATGCAAACAATCCAGGAGGTTCCTGGAGTGCAAGGATGGTAATTTCCTTTTCCAAGTAATTGACGAACCAACAAGGAGAGGTGCTATGCTGGATCTTGTCCTCACCAACAAGGAAGGGCTGGTGAGGGATGTTAAGCTCAAGGGCAGCCTAGGTTGTAGTGACCATGAAATGGTGGAGTTCAAGATCCTTAGGGCAGCAAGGAGGGCTCACAGTAAGCTTACTACCCTTGAATTCAGAAGGGCAGATTTCAGTCTCTTCAGGGATCTGCTTAAGAGCGTGTTTTGGGATAACATCCTGGAGGGTAGAGGGGCACATGAAAGCTAGCTGATATTTAGGGATTACCTTCACCTGTGGGAAACTCCAGCTGACTTGCCAGCTCTCTTGGTGTTTTATAAGTTCTATCACAAACTGCCAAGGAGCATCTCGTATACAGCTCATATCAGGATCTGCCCAAAGTGGCACCCTCCTCTGCAAGTCAGGATTTGGTGCTCTCACCCCCACAGTCTGGATTTTAGGGCGTGCTCCAGTATCTACAATCTTTTCCCCTTCTTGCACTACGTTCCACGCTGCTCCCCCGGTGCCCACAGGCATCTCATTCCCATGAGTCTGTTCCCATGAAGGAGGGCTTGTTCTTGACCACATATTTCAAAACTTGATTTGTTTCTGAGTTCTGTGATAATAAGAAGACATCCTTACAAACCCAGAATGTCCTCTGCATTCAGGACTTACAATTCCAGACATAATGATATGTTCCTGATATTTTGGTTGGAAAATACAAGTTTTGTACCAATATCAGTATAGAGTTTTGCATTAGTGTCATTTGCACTGGAAATACATACTTCTCTGGGGAAAAAACCCACCTTGTTTAAAGGAAGATATGCTAGTGTCTTAAGTATACCCATGTCAATACTGTATTTTTTACAAAATTTTATTCTTTTTAATATTTAGTCTACCTACAAAGCATTACAGTTATGCAGTAGATTGTGTTTCATAGTTATTAAATTTTATTAGATAAATTTAATTATAAAGAAAAGTAGTTGTAAAAAGAAATATATCACAATAATAAAATAGGTAACATCTCAATTCAATTGATAACTGACACAATGGTATATTACCATGAGATACAGTTCTGTTGCGGTGAACAGATGTAATCATCTCTTTAAATTGAAATAATCAATTTCTTTGTTTTAGTTAAAATACTTGGAAAATGAACATAAATTTAAGATAACGCATAATTAAAATGATGTCCAGAGTCAATGATGGACTTAGCATGAGTCTGCAGGATGGCAATAACACAATTTGTTATTTTCTTTTTGTATATAGTCTGTGAGAGTAGCAGACAGAAGTGTCTCTCATGTTATTTACAGATAAACAGCATGAAAATAATATTTGAATTTGTGGCCGTCCTCTTTTCTTCCAGTTATTGCCGTCCTCCGAGAAGATGATCCCTGTCTGTCAAATACGGTCTTTTTCTTTCCTTTTCATGCACCGAAATAGATACGAATGCTTACCTTATGTTTTCTCTCAAACTTGTAATAAAAAATAATAGTGATGATAGTAATAAAAGTATAGATGAGAAGCTTGCCATTGTTACAGATAAACCTGTTAAGACGGTATTAAGTGTGTGCTATATCACCTATTCAACTATTACCTGTGTATCTTTTCTGTAGGTGACAGATCAGTCAGTGAAGGCTTTTGCTGAACATTGTCCAGAGCTGCAGTATGTTGGTTTTATGGGCTGCTCTGTTACATCAAAAGGAGTCATTCACCTCACCAATGTAAGTATCGTAAGTACTTTAGGCTAGTCATCAGTGTGTTTGAAAATTGTCAAACCATAGGCATTAGCCGGGATAAGTTTATATACATGATGAATAACACTGTCATGGGTACAAACCTCACAAGATAAATGAACTTGGCATTTATTGTGCAGACACATTCTCATTTCCTTGTGTAAAAGCACAGTGGCAAAAACATATTCAAGGGATGGTACTTTTTCTCAGAACTAATAATACTGTTAAAATACTTAATTACACCAGATTCCATTGCAAACAAAATTCGATAACTGGATGTGCAAACTTTTTAGTGCAAGAGATACAGATAGAGTCCTTTCTGCAACAGTATATTGGTTATGCACATACATTTTGTATATATCCATCTTTGTATTTTAATATAGATAGTGTGACAGATACATTTTATTTCTTTTTCTTTTATGTAAGAGGAGTGATTTGTGGGAGAACTAACCTGCAGAAAATAATGTAAGCGTTCAATAAAATGGATTATTTGAACGAAGTGGACAAACAGCGTATTCATTAAAGTTCATAACTGAAAGCAAGTTCAGGGATCATGCAAACATCAGGGAGAACAGAGGAAAATTGCATCTTGAATAGATAAATTATTATTTATAGCTCAGAACTTTTTTACAAATTCAAATGGGAAAATGGAACTTACTGTAACTGGTAAAGATTACTGTAGAATGGGTATTGAATATGAGATGTTGTGGTAAACAAAAATGGTTAAAGAGATCTTGAAGTAGCAAGTGGAGAGCTTATTTAATGAAAACATGCTTGATGAAAATAGAGGTGTTTCGATGCAGCTGTGCAGCCCTCTTTTTGTTACACACAATCATTCAGCGTATCTGTAAAATATTTTCAGCAGTTTAGGGCAGCTCAGTAGCTGAAGATAGAGAAGAATTGAAAACATTTTGGAACACATGCAAAAAGAAGTAAGACAGCAAAATTAATTTGCATGGTAAAGTTATAGCATCTCAAAGGATGTAATTTGAAAAGGATTCTATATTAAAATGATGTGTAAAAAGGAGCATGGAGCATATATTTGTGGAAGAAATAATACGATAATTTTCATATCCTATGAAAACTATGTATGTGTAGCTATAGGTTATTTTTATATACACAACATAAACGTAGGAAGTACATAATTTAGAAATCCGACATAGACAGGTTATGTAATCCAAGGCTTTGTGGGAAATTCCTACACAGATAGCTTTTCAGGTTTGTGCTTTTATTACTGCATTATTCTTGTCTAGATTTATGGAGTATTTAATAGGTGTCTTACCCTTCAGTGAAGTGACTTTATAATCCCATGTATTTGATTAAAGAAAATATCTTGATTTTACTTACTAATATTTAGTTCTGATTTTCATGTGGTTTAATAGATTATTAAAAATCCTGATTTACATAGAAGTGACACTGTTGCATGTAGTCCTTCAGAAAATATGTAGGTGCCTGCTTTGTAGTAAACTTAAAAAACATCCTATGGGATAAGTAATTGGTGTATGTGCTTTTTGTTGTGACTTGAGACTTGGGGATTCCAGTTTATTTCCCTCATGCTTTATTTATAGAAAATTTCTGTAGGTTATTAATACAGCAAATACTGTGATGTGATGTGTATCAGGTTCTTTTTCCTCTATTTCTCTCACTTTTCATTATTCTGTCTTGTGTCTTCCTGAAGCTTTATTTTTTAATCTGTATTGGAATTTTTTGGGTTGATCAAATAATGTCCAACTATATTGTAAAACCACTTGAAACAAACTATATTCAAGTAGCAAAAAGCATGTCTTTGCTTACTACAAGTATTGTGTTGGACTGAAAGCAGAGATTCTGAAATTATTTATGTTTTTGAGTAAGTGTGTTTTGCAGGTTATAGGCATCCTTCCTGGCTTGTTCCTAGAGTGTAAAATAAACCAGATTTTTTCTAGGGTTGAAAGTTGAAGCATCTTCAAGAAAGACCCTGATTATCTCCCAGTGACTGGAAAAAGGGAAACATTACACCCATTTTTAAAAAGGGTAGAAAGGTGGACCCTAGGTACTACGGACCTGTCAGCCTTGCCTCTGTGCCTGGGAAGATCATGGAACAAAATGGAAGCTATCCCAAGCACAGTTACAGGTTAGTCAGTGAAAGGAGTGAGAGAAGCCCTGAGGTAAAGGACTTGCAAGTGTTGGTTGATGAGAAGCTCAACATGGGCGGGCAGTGTGCGCTTGCACTTCTCTCCTGAGACCCCACCTGGAACACTGTGTCCAGTTCTGGAGCCCCAACACAAGAAGGACATGGAGCTCTTGGAGCAAGTCCAGAGGAGGGCCACGAAGGTGATCCGAGGACTGGAGCATCTCTCTTATGAGACAGGCTGAGAGAGTTGGAGTTCTTCAGCCTGGAAAAAAGAAGGCTCCAGGGAGACTTTATAGCAGCCTTCCAGTCCCTGAAATGCACCGACAGGAAAGCTGGGGAGAGACTTTTTACCAGGGCTTGTAAGTGATAGTACAAGGGGTAATGGCTTTAAACTGAAGGAGAGTGAATTTAGGTTAGACATTAGGAAGAAATTCTTGAGGGTGGAGTCCTCAGCACAGGAAGGATATGAACCTGTTGAAGCAGATCGAGAGGAGGGCCACAAAAGTGATGAGAGGGATGAGAGAGTTGTGGTTTTAAAGATGGGAGAAAGAATGGCTCTGAGGAGACCTTATTGAGGCCTTTCAATACTCAAAGGACAGTTAGAAGAAAGATGGGGACAGACTTTTTAATAGGCCCTGCAGCAATAGGAGTAGCAGTATTGGTTTTAAACTGAGTGTAGATTCAGACTAGATATTAGGAAGAAATTATTTATTATGAGGGTGGTGAAACGGTAGAACAGCTTGCCCAGAGGGATGGTGGGTGCCCCATTACTGGAAGCATACGGGGCCAGACTGGATAGGGCTCTGAGCAACCTGATGTAGTGGAAGATGTCCCTGCTTATTGCAAGAGGGTTAGTCTAGAAGACCTTTAAAGGTCCCATACAACCCAAACTCATCTTTGATTCTATGATATGATATCTTCTGTAAGGTTTGCTAAATACTGTCACATATAAGTGACTTTCTCTGCACAATAGCAATGTTGTTTTTTTTTTACATTTATTGCTACTGTAAGCTGAGGTATATATGCGTGTAGTATAGACAAGTGGGATGATGCTGTATATTGAGGGGAAAAAGGTCAAGTAAGAGATTTTCCCAGTCATACAGTGACTGGGAAATTGTTTTGGAATCCAGGCTTCTTTACTCTGAAGCTATTGATCTGGTTAATCTTGCTGCAGTGACTTCAGTAGTGTTTCCACCTGGCTATTCTGGCAGATGTTACTTCTTCATAGTACAGCAGGCAATTTTAACTAATACTGAATTGCACTGAAGCATCTGGCACAGACACATACCCCATTTCTACAGTTCTTTGGAGAAAATAAGTTCCAGCAGGGACTTGAAACAAATATCCAGTGAGTAGTAACAGGACCTTTAACTGCTACATCTGTCTTTTCCAGAATTCATCTTTGATGACATTATCTTTTTGTTCTAACCATCATGTATTTCTTACAGTCAGTTTTGTGTTGAGTTGTTAACTAGTACTTAATAAGTGCTTACTAATCATCTGTTCTTTGCTCTACATGGCCTGTAAGTGTGTCCTGCAAGGCTGTGCAGAGCTTGTTCTCTTCTGTTACTCTGCTTCCTGTGTGCAAACTTGAGCTTGATTTATTATTACTATATTTTTCCTCTAGTGATAATAGCTCTATTAAAAATACTGGCACTTAAAAATCTGAATTACAGTGCTGCTGAATCGCAGAGCTTTTTTAATAGCTAATTGTGGGGTATGGTAGTGAAAATGTTGTAGATTTTAGAGAAGTAAGAAAGATTCAGGGTTCATTTTCATTATTTTTCTACTGAAAATAGTGACATTCAGAAAAAGTTGTTTCTTGAACAAAACCATGCTGTCACACTACTGCTTTTTTTCTTGAAGTTATTATTAACTACAAAAACTGCACCTGAAGTAAATAAGGATTATTGGGCAAGATTACAGGCACTGCATGTACATATACAGGGGCAGAGAAAAGTGAAGAGGGAGTGTGTGCATATGCAATTCACAGTTTGGCTGCCAGTTGAAACCAGTGGGTTGTTCTGATGACTTAGAATGTTTTGCTTTGTAGCTGTAATGTGTGAAATAGTATCACAAAAGACCTGAATGATCTGTTCTATGACATCAGTCCAACATTTCTCAACTTTGTTTCCACAGAGGAAGGAACATGTACTGAAAACAGTGTTACACTTCTTCATCTTCTGTGTTCAGTACATCCTTAACTATAGTTTCCTTATATCTATTTTTTTAACTTGTTTTATTATTTACTTAGCTTTCCCTATATGATGGGGGTTTTTCTTGTTCACTCCCTCCTCTCCTTACATCCTCATCTCTCAAGAGTTTATTGCTGGTTATTTTTTTACTTTCACTTTATTCTTCTCCTGTAAGTATGAAGGTCTATGCAAATAGATCCTATCCTAATGCCTATGCACATTAGGTGACTGCATTGAAGATGGAGTTGCCAGATGGATAATTTTCATTAATAAACTATATGTTGAATAAGAAACTTTATATGCCAGATAGTGAAGTCATGATTTTTTAAATTTATATCTTTGGCCCCAAAAGTGGTGGTATGTCTTCCCCTCTTGTGCTAACTGCTTCTCTGCAGTTTAGTTGCTGCACTTCTGATATAATTTTAACAGCTGGCACCAGCAAATCTCAACATGTAGACACAGCTTTATGTCCAAGCCATTCCGTTGGCTTCTTCCTGTAAGTTCTGGTACATATACAAGAGTAATTGCTTTGTACCAGTATAACTCTGTGCTTCTATACCATGTACCTCTGACAGACTGTAACTGGTGAAGTTTATTACAGACCTTTTAATCTAGATATGTGTGAATCCTTGGACGACCTCCTTACAGAAAAAAATTCTAACAACTTATTCAAATGGCCAATATGTGACGTCAGTATATCTAACAAAACTTTTTTTTAGGATAATGTGATCTTTATTTTCACTCTGCCTCATAAGTGTTACGTGACAGTCACGTCCAGTCTAACTCAGTCATACATGTGTCTGAGTTGGTGGCCAGTATGAAGTAAATAAAAATTCAAATTTATAAAGCAAATATTTAGGACTCATTCAGTGCAGACACTATAATCTTGACAGATAGATAATGATAATTTACACATTACAAAACTGATTTTGCAAGAGCCTTTTCTGAACTGAGGTACTATATTATCATAGAAAGGTGTGCATTGGAAGGCACCTTAAATATCTTCTGGTCCCAATCATCCTGCATTGGCAGGAACACCTCCCACTTTACCAGGTTGCTCAAAGCCCCATCCAGCCTGTCCTTGAACGCTTCTAAGGAGGGGGCATCCACAGCTTCCATGGGCAAGTAAAGAATTTTTTCTGATGTCTAACCTAAATCCACTCTCCTCCAGTTTAAAGCCATTACCCCTTGTCCTGTCACTACAAGCCCTTGTAAAAAGTCCCTCCCCAGCTTTTCTGTAGGCCTCTTCATTTACTGCAAGGCCACTGTAAGATCTCCCTGCAGCCTTCTGTTCTCCAGGCTAAAAAGCCCAACTCTCTCAGCCTGTCTTCACAGCAGAGGTGCTCCAGCCCTTGGATCATCTTTGTGGCCCTCTTCTGGACTTGCTCCAAGAGGTCCCGGTCCTTCTTGTGTTTGGGCTCCAGAACTGGACACAGTACTCCAGGTGGGATTTCATAAGAGTGGAGAAGAGGGGGAGAATTACCTCCCTTAACCTGCTGGCCACACTTCTGATGCAGCCCAAGATACAGTTGGCTTTCTGGTCCACAAGTGTACTTTGCCAGCACATGTTGAGCTTCTCATCAACCAACACCTGCAAGTCCTTTTCCTCAGGACTGCTCTCACTCCATTCTCTGCCTAATTTGTAATTGTGCTTGGGGTTGCTCCGAACCTGTTGCAGGACCTTGTACTTGGCCTTGTTGAACTTCATGAGGTTAGCATGGGCCCACGTCTCTGGCCTGTCAAGGTCCCTCTGGATGGCCTCACTTTCCAAACATGTGAATCTATTGAACAAATATCTTTCCTTTGTTAACATATATTTTCAACTCACTTTTCTTCTCAGGTATGTTTTTTTTTACAAACACCTAAACTCTTCAATTTTTTATGGGTTTTGTTGCTGTTGTTGTTAACTGTTGCAAATTAAATATCTGTGCTTATAACATAGATTTTGAATGTATATTTCTTATTTAAGCAGTGGGAGCTTGTGAGGGATGAAGTGCTCCTTCCAAGCACTTTCCTTTAGAAATAATTTTACTGTAGTTCTGAAAAAGATTGATCTTATATCACAGAATCGTCTTGGTTGGAATGGACCTTGAAGATCATCAAGTCCAACCATAACCTAAATCCACCAACCATAACCTTATCTACCCATTCAGTGCTTAAATCATGTCCCTGAGCACTACATCTATATTTCTTTTAAACACTTCCAGGGATGGTGACTCTACCATCTCTCTGGGCAGCATATTCCAGTGTCCAACCACCTTTTCGGTGAAGAAATTCTTTCTAATATCCAGTCTAAACCTCCCCTTCAGGCCATTTCCTCTGGTCCTGTCATTATTCACTTGAGAGAAGAGGCCAACTCCCACCTCCCTACAACCTCCTTTCAGGTACTTGTAGAGAGTAGTGAGGTCTCCCCTCAACCTCCTCTTCAAACTAAACAATCCCAGTTCCCTCTGCCTTTCCTCATCTGACTTATTCTCCAGTCCTTTCACCAGCTTGGTAGCTCTTCTCTGGACATGCTCCAGCACCTCAATGTTCTTCTTGCAGTGAGGGGCCCAGAACTGGACACAGTACTCAAGGTGTGGCCTCATCAATGTTGAGTACAAGGGCACAATCACTTCTATACTCTGGCTGGACACACTATTCCTGATGCAGGCTAGGATGCTGTTGGCCTTCCTGGCCACCTGGGCACGCTGCTGGCTCATGTTAAGTCGGCTGTCAACCAGCACCCCCAGGTCCTTCTCCACCAAGCAGTTTTCCAACCACTCATCCCCAGGCCTATAGCTTTGTGTGGGGTTGTTATGACTGAAGTGAAGGACCTGGCACTTGGGCTTGTTAAACCTCATACAATTGGCCTCACCCCATCAATCCAGCCTGTCCAGGTCTCTCTGTAGAGCCTTCCTACCCTCAAGCAAATCGACACTTCCATCCAGTTTAGTGTCGTCTAAAAACGCACTTAGAAAGCACTCAGTTCCCTCATCTAGATCATTAATAAAGACAAAGGAAAAAGGCTGCTCCAATTTCCAGCAACCAGTCTTTCAACCAGGATAGTGCATCGACTTCTAATGGTCAGTATTACAGGTGCCCTGCCTCCAGCTAGGGGGAGGAGAGGGACAACCGAATTTATTGGACTGTGTGGATTCTGTGGCCTGGCACACTGGAACCACAAAGGTATAAAGCCTTGGTTGACACTGGTGCACAGGGCACCTTAATGCCATCAAATCACAAAGGGACAGAGTCCGTTACTATTTCTGGATTGACAGGAGGATCTAAAGAACTGACTATTTCTGGAGTGACAGGAGGATCTAAAGAACTGACCATTGTCAAAGCCTCACTAGTAATAAGTGGCAGAAGTGCCCTATTGTGACTGGCCCAGATGCTCCTTGCATCCTTGGAATAGACTATCTCAAAAGAGGATCTTTCCGGGACCCAAAAAGGTACCGGTGGGCCTTTGGTATAGCAGCTGTAGAGACTAAGAACATTGAACAAGTGCATACCTTGTCTGGCCTTTCAGATGACCCTTCCCTAGTGGGGTTGCTGAAGGTTGAAGACCAACAGGTGCCAACTGCCACTTCAACAGTGCACAGACGACAATATCGTACCAACAGAGACTCTGTGATCCCCATCCATAAGCTGATTCAACAACTGGAGAGCCAGGGAGTGATCAGCAGGACTCACTCACCCTTCAACATTCCTATCTGGCCAGTGCGGAAGCCTGATGGTAGTGGAGGCTGACAGTGGACTATCGTGGCCTGAATGAGGTTACACCACCACTCAGTGCTGCTGTGCCGGACATGCTAGAACTTCAGTATGAGCTGGAGTCGAAAGCAGCAAAATGGTATGCCACTATTGGCATAGCTCATGCCTTTTTCTCTATTCCTCTTGCACCAGAGTGCAGGCCACTGTTTGCTTTCACCTGGAGGGAAGTCCAATACACCTGGAATCGACTGCCCCAGGGGTGGAAACACAGCTCAACTATTTGCCATAGACTGATCCACACTGCACTGGAGAAGGGTGAAGCTCCAGAACACCTGCAGTACATCGATGACATCATTTTGTGGGGCGACATGCCAGAGGAAGTCTTTGAGAAAGGTAAAAAGATAATCCAGATTATTTTGAGAGCTGGTGTTGTTGTCAAAAGGAGCCAAGGTCAAAGGACCTTCACAAGAGATTCAGTTCCTGGGAATTAGATGGCAAGATGGACGTCGCCAAATTCCAATAGATGTGATTAACAAAATAGTAGCTATGGCCCCACCGACCAACAAAAAAGGACACTCAAAACCTTTTAGGAACAGTTGGTTTCTGGCAGATGCATATTCCTGAGTATAGTCACATCGTGCAACCTCTTTACAAGGTGACCCAGAAGAAGAATGACTTTGAGTGGCGTGCCGACCAACAGGATGCTTTTGAGAAGATTAAAGACAAGATTGTGCATGCGGTGGCCCTTGGACCAATTCGAACAGGTCCAGACATAAAAAATATACTCTATACTGGAGCTGGGCACAATGGTCCTACATGGAGCCTCTGGCAGAAAGCACCAAGGGAAACTCGTGGTCGTCCCCTGGGATTTTGGAGTAGAAGATACAGAGGTTCTGAGGCCAATTACACCATAACTGAAAAGGAGATACTGGCAGCATCTGAAGGAGTTAGAGCTGCTTCGGAAGTGATGGGTGCTGAGGCACAGCTCCTCCTGGCACCCCAATTACTAGGACTGCACTGGATGTTCATGAGTAATGCTCCTCCTATGCATCATGCCACCGATGCTACCTGGAGTAAATGGATTGTTTTAATCACCCAGTGGCCTAGGATAGGGAACCCCAATCGTCCTGGGATTGTGGAAGCTATTACAGACTGGCCAGAAGGCACACATTTCGAAATGCCACCTCAAGAAGTGGTGAAATGAGCCGAAGAAGCCCCACCATATAATCAACTGCCTGAGGCTGAAAAACAATATGCTCTGTTCACTGATGGCTCCTGCCTCCTTGTAGGAAACCATCGGAGGTGGAGAGCTGCCGTATGGAATCCTACATGGCTTGTTGCAGAAGCAGATGAAGGAGAATCAAGTCATTTTGCAGAAGTAAAAGCCATCCAGCTGGCTTTAGATGTTGCTGAATGAGAAGGGTGGCCAAGACTCTATCTCTACACTGACTCATGGATGGTAGCAAATGCCTTGTGGGGGTGGCTAAGACAGTGGCAGCACAACAACAGGCAGCGAAAGGGTAAGACAATTTGGGTGGCTGACCTATGGAAAGACATCGCTGCTCAGGTAGGGAAATCAGCTGTGAAAGTGTGTCATGTAGATGCACACGTGCCTCTGAATCGACCTAATGAGGAACATCAACACAACCAACGAGCAGATGAGGCTGCCCAAGTGTTTAAAATAGACTTAGACTGGGAACACAAAGGTGAGCTGTTTTTAGCTCGATGGGCCCATGACACCTCAGGTCATCAGGACAAAAATGCAACATACAGATGGGCTCATGACCATGGGGTGGACATAACCATGGACACTGTTGTGCAGGTGATTCATGAGTCTGAAGCATGCGCTGCAATCATGCAGGCTAAAAGGTTAAAACCTTTGTGGTATGAGGGGGGGTGGTCAAAGTACAGGTGTGGGGAGGCCTGGCAAATTGACTATATCACACTGCCTCAGACCCGCCAGGGTAAGTGCTATGTGCTTACAATGGTGGAAACAAGTACAGGATGGTTGGAAACATATCCTGTGCCTCATGCCACATCCTGGAACACCATCCTGGGCCTTGAGAAGCAGGTCTTGTGGCAACACGGTACCCCAGAGAGAACTGAGTTGGACAATGGGACTCATTTCAAGAACAATCTTGTAACTGACTGGGCCAAAGAACATGGTATTGAGTGGATATACCATATCCCATACCATGCTCCAGCCTCAGGGAAGAGTGAAAGGTACAAAGGTCTGTTGAAAGCTACCCTGAAGGCAATGGGAGGTGGAAGCTTTAAGAACTGGGACAAACATTTAGCAAAGGCCACTTGGCTAGCCAATACCAGGGGATCCATCAGTAGAGCTGGTCCTGCTCAGTCAGAGCTTTTGCAAACAGTGGATGGGGATAAAGTCCCAGTGGTATGTGAAAGAAATCTGTTGGGAAAAAGTGTTTGGGTTTATCCTGCTTCAGGGAAGGGCAGACCTGTCCAGGGTGTTGCTTTTGGTCAGGGATCTGGACATACTTGGTGTGTAATGATGGAAGATGGTGAAGTTCAGTATGTACCTCAAAGAAGTCTAACACTGGGAGGGAATTCTTAATTTGATAACTTACAGACTCTGTGTAAAATAGTATGAGAATGGAATAGGGGTGGAATGTCCTGGTTTGAGCCAGGGTGAAGCAAACTTTCTCTTTGCTGATTTTTTTTCTTTCAGTGAACTTTGTTTAGCAGCGCCAGTGGACTGATAACAACCAAGGTCACTTCTGACTGTCTGCAGCTTCCCCCCCTATGGGGAAGCAGACTAGACTGAAGGCAGGATCAGAAAATCAGAATATTGCCTTCTCATAGTATTTTCTTTATTTAGCTTTTGGTATAGGTTAAGAGATTATGGAAGTCAAGCTTTTCGTTTCCTTTTTCTCTCTCTTTTCCTGCTTACTGTCGCTTCTATCGCCCTCTCTTTGGCTCTCTCTCTTTTTTTTTCTTTTTTTTTTTTTTTCTTTTCATTTTTCTTTACAGCTGACATCCGAGGACCCTGTCCGTGCACCTGGACACTCCCCCCTTCAGCTGGGAGTCACCAGAAAGAAGAGTTGCTGTGAGAGTTGCTGGGGGAGGAGGGAGGGATTGGGTTTTGCACATCCCTTTAAAAATATACTTATTACTAATAATTAAAATCGATCTGTTTCATTTTTCAACCCAGAAAGCCTCTCTTTCTCATTTTTTCTCCCTCTTTCCCTACCTTGGGGGAGGGAGACGGGGATCGAGGGAATTATTGTTATTGTTTTGACTGCCAACCCAGAGGCAAACCGTGACATTTCCTCATCCTGGTTGGGTGGTCTGTAGCAGAGTCCCAAGAGGATATCAGCCTTATTTACCTTCCCCTTCATCTTTACCCACAAACACTCCACATTGTCATCACTATAATTGAGCTCTATACAATCAAAGCACTCCCTAATATATAGCGCCACACCACCTCTTCTCCTTCCTTGCCTATCCCTTCTAAAGAACTTGTAGCCATCTATTGAAGCATTCCAGTCCTGAGTCCCATCCCACCATGTTTCTGTGATGGCAACTAGGTCATAGTTATCTTGCCACATAAGGGCTTCCAGCTCATCCTGTTTGTTTCCCGTGCTGTGTGCATTGGTGTAAATGCACTTGAGCTGGGTTATTGATTTCATCCCTGACAGGGGCACACCACCCTTAGGCTCATCTCTAGCGATCCTGGTTTTATCCCTCACCCCTTTCCAACCTACTTTAAAGCCCTATCAATGAGCCCTACCAACTGCCGCACGAGAATTCTCCTGCCCTTTTGAGACAGCTGAACTCTGTCTGTCCCTGGCAGGCCTGGTGCCATGTAAATGTTCCCATGATCAAAGAAACCAAAATTTCGCTTGTGGCACCAGCCCCTGTAGTAGGTATTTTCTCTAAAGTAGAAGTATTTAGGTTTTTAGTTTTATCATCTTTTTAAAAGAAATTAAGCTCTGTTTTTCAAACTTCATTTGTCCAAAACCATTTTGTGATCTAAATGGTTCTTTTGCATGTCATTCACAGTGGCACAATTCCCTTTCAGTACATTTTAAGAGGCAGTCTCATCACAAAACTTTTACACACCGGGCTGTCAATTCTCTATCTGTTAGTAGGACTGAGAGGAAGGGACCGACATCCTGCTCCCTTCTACTCTCATTCATCTAACTACATTCTCTCTGCACTTTAAATGCTATTATTATAGTATCTCGTACAGTTTTAACACTGAGTCAATATTCAGTAATTTCAGCAAGACTGTTTATATATGTAGTGTACAAAAGAAGTTTAGCTGTTCCTGCTTTCTCTTAATTATTTTATTTTCTATATCTATTTCATATTTCTGAGCACTCTGTCTGCTCTTTTCATTGTCTTTTTTATCATCACAGTAAATACTAATTTTTCAGTTCAAACATTCTGTCTGCTGGACTTGAGTTCAAAGATTAAATTCTGCTCATGCTGGACATTCTGTATGGAACTATAAAATTAAGAGCTGAAGTGTGAATATCTGTTGAATGACCCTGAAATTGCTCATTAAAATTGTATTGCTGGATGAAGAAAATTGCTTTTGATTGAAAAACAAACAAACAAAATAACAAAAGGAAAAACTTTATTCATCCTAGTGCCATAAGACTGAGTATTTAGGTCACAGAATATCCTTTTCCTGTGGACAAATGCTAAGAAAAAGTATGCTATTTTAATCTCAAGATCTATGCAGGCACTGAAGATTTTAACATCCCAGCTGTCCAATTGACCACTTCAGAGATATTTCATTTTTTTAATGAACAGAACGTTTTTTATATGAATTCTAGATGTGAGAGAGTTAGAATATTAAAATTCCATATTTTTTCATGCCTTTTTTATAATACTAGTTATTAATAAAGAATTCAGCATTGTAGCATTAACCTCTTATAACTGTTTTTTGAGGTATCATAGGACATTTGCCATTAAAGTATTCATCCCATTTTTAAGATTAAAAATGTTTACATATACATTTATAACAAATAACTGACTGGTAATAAGATGTTGATAGCTCTGATTTAAATAGGCAAAGGGGTATTCTTTTCATCTGTCAATTTCAGATTGATGCGAAATCATGCCAGAAGGTCCATTACTTATGGGAATATGTTTCCCTTACTGCAGCTCCTCCAAGTTGTTCACTCATCTGAAGTTACAATAGCGGGTTGTATAGATCAAATTATACCTGAAAGGTTTGTATCAATGTGAAGTAGTCTCTTCAAACTTGTAAGACAGTAAGTTTTTCTGGATCAAGTATGTTGGGCCTGATAAAAAGAAGAATTAACCTGCCAGGTAGGTCAGGTGTCAGGTAGGCTGTTTATAATTGAATGAATGTGACAGTAAAATGGACAAATGATGGTTCAGTTACTTTATATTGAATATAATGGTAGACCATTATTCATACGAATGGAACAAACACTGAGGGAATAATCATTCTCCTGTAATGGTAAAGGATAGAATCTACCTTGGAAAGCCTATTAATTTGGTCACTAGGAATACTAGGAATTCAGTTTCGTTTTTGAGGCTACCCATGCAATGCAGAAGTCTCATTTTCCTGGGAAATAATGAATCCTTTCTGCCGCATTCATCATTTCCTCAATGAGGTAGATGTTCTGCTGTTATCTCTTGCCTATTTTGAAGTCATGCTATTTAGACACTTTTTATTGAAGTGCGTTGACCTCCATACATGGGTTAACTCTAGTGTAAGTTCATGGATTTTATTCTATAAGTAATAATAATGACAGAAGAATCACCAGTATTGTTACCTGCTCAGAAAAAGAGAAAGCCATGAAAGAAAGCACGTTTTAGTTAAGAATTCTCTGGGGTTTTTTAGTGGGATTATTTTCTGCATGTCTTTGAGGTTTCCTGGTAAGTATTTGCTTACAGTCATAAAGCATATGCATTGCTGAATTGCCCAGTAGCCTTATTTCTTGTGTCATAGGCATTGGCCACATTATTTCCAATGTAGTGTCAAGGCTAAAGGAATAGCTGCATGAGGGTGAGAAAATTAAAGTTGCTTGAAGCTTTCCCTTCTCCTTGTAATTTATGCAGGAAAAAAATTAGGGTTTGGTTGTGAGCTTTTTTGGGGTGAATAGAAGGTAAGTCTTTTAAACTTCCTGCTAGAGCAGTATGAAATGCAGAGGCAGAGCTTGTAAGATCTGTCTGTTTTATCAACACAGTATCAGCCATTATGTGCTTTTCTTACTGATAGGCAAATAAGATTATCAGAAGTTCAATGGGATTACAAGAAGCACCTCCACAGTATACCTGTGGTAGTACTTTAATAATAGGAATATATTGTAATTCTATTGACATACCCTGCAGTTGTTTCTTACAGGTCAGGTTCCTTAATTTTATGCTTGTTCTGCAGAATTTCTGGAAGCAATATGTGGTTTATCTTCAGCTTTGGTTTGGAGAATGTTGAAAACTTTTGAGACAAAACACCAGAGCACCAGTTTTTGTAGAGGACTACCTACATTTGAAGTCCTCAATTTTTATTTTTTTTTTTCCCACCACTTAAATACATTGACTTAATAATTAATTGCTGAAGTGGACCAATTATATTATCTCAGTTGTGTGCCTTTATTTAATCAGATCTCTAGTGAATTAAATAACTGAATTGGATTATTTTTTCTTTCTTACAGGGAAGGTATAATTAAAGTGTCAGTGTTACCTAACGCAGTTATTTTTCCAGAGTATAACAGAGATTATTTCAGACAGCTTAAAAAGCAAACAGTACTTGGATGTTATTATGGCTAAACTGATACACTGTTTAAGGATAGAGCAGAAATCTGTAAACATTTTCTTCTTTAAATCCATAGCTCATAAAAGTAGTAAGAATGTTTTATTTACTTTTGAAGGACATTATAACAGTTAAAAGTATTAATAAATCAGATTAATCCATGCAGAAATCGTAACCATATTTTTCTCTGACTATATTTTTTTGTTCAGAATATACAAATTGGTTATTGATGGCTGTGCAGGTGGAACTGCAGTATAAATACTGTATTGGCCAGATTGTAATATTTACTTAGCTTGAAAGTCTTACACTCTGGAGTTATAATCACATGCATTTGAATCTAAGCACAAATGTGCTGTCTCTCCTTCCTTCCACGCTCTTTTTTTCTTAGAATTAAATAAGTTGGTATGCTATCTTGGTATTTGACACTCCATATAGTTAAAAGGAGGAAGGCCTATACCTCTTACTGTAGATGTATTGAACCATGAGTGAGAATGTCTTGATTTCATGGACTAAGTGCCTGAATTCTGAATTTGCTGAAGTTGTTGAATTAACTGTGTCCCTCTAACATGTTTCTTTTTTGTGAAAAATATGGTAATATATATATTATACACAACTCCAAAAAGTTCAACTGTTTTTATAAGTGTTGTGTGTGTGAACAAATTTCAAATTTTTTCTATCTATATCATATTTGTCTCAATAGCTAAGAAATCTTTCAAGCTTGGATCTACGTCATATAACAGAACTGGACAATGAAACCGTGATGGAAATAGTAAAGAGATGCAAAAACCTTAATTCCCTCAATCTGTGTCTGAACTGGATCATTGATGACAGGTAACTTCCTTTCAGCATCTAAAACTAGTTTAAAGCAAATTTAGCTAGTTGTATTGGTTGAGAATAATTCCTCATGACTCAGGGGTTGGGGGAGATCAGTAAAAGCAAGCAGTGCTTTCTGAGTGTTTGTTCTTGCTTGGTTTGGGTAAAACATCTAGACACATGTTTTACAGAGTGTATATTTCTGTAGTGGAGAAAAGTTTAATTATAACTGAATGACCACACTAATCTGTTTCCTGTAGTTTTCAAGAAAATGTGCTCTTTACCGTTGTTGACTGAAAAGTACAATTGCTATTATGATTCCTTCAGTAGTTGGCCAGGATTTAAACAGATTT
Source organism: Hemiprocne comata (assembly GCA_020745705.1). Taxonomy (NCBI): domain Eukaryota; kingdom Metazoa; phylum Chordata; class Aves; order Apodiformes; family Apodidae; genus Hemiprocne; species Hemiprocne comata. Next base: position 47,516,080 of record CM036616.1, read on the forward strand.
ATATGCATACAAACAATTAAGTCTATTTTTTTGACTACAGAAGAAAAAATTAACTGCTTGTGGGTTAAGTAGTGGAATTAGTGTCTTTTTAGAAAGCAACAAGTTCTTAATTTTTTGGGAGAGACTCTCCTGAATGAGACAGAAAGAGTAATTGGGTTGTTACGTTAGGCTTTTTTCCTTTTGACCAGAATACCTCCTATCTTGCTGCATTCTGTCCTTTTGATCAAGTAATATATTTTAACATTAAGTAAATGCACACAGATGAAGTACATATTGCAGATCATATTAAAAGTATTGATGATTTATAAAGTGGAAGTTTCCTTTTAAAATGAGAAAATTGAGCAAAGCCACCACCTGAAGGTACATAGGAAAGAACATTTTAAATTGTTTTTAACAGATTGACTAATTATATCTGGTGCTTTAAACAAAAGGAATGAGACAGTTATAATAGAGAGGGCTTTAACAACAGTTTCATATATATATATATATAAAAATATATAAACCAGAATGGTGTGTTTTGGCAATCATGTATTTTCCGCATGTTTATAGATTTTTTCCTAATATAGTCTCATTAAAGGTTTTCTGAACACTTTAAGAATGTGTGTAAGTGTAAGCAAGCTTAGACTTTGATGAAAGTTTAATGTTCTAAAAATACTAAGATTGAAATGTGTTGAATAGAAAGTACCACTGAACTTTTACTGTAACTTCTTTTAGCCTTAAAGGCTGTTTTTTGGTTTTGTAGGTTTAGGTGAGACCCTTAATATAATTTCACTGGTTTTGAAAGCATTTGGTTGCCTCACATCTCTCTGTCTGCATATGCAAATAAGGCTACTGTAATGGAAGAGTTTAGAATAAGTCAGAAAAAATACTAAGAGGAAAAAATATAAATTTAAGAGACAGACACTTTTCAGGTTTTAATTAAAGTACTTAAAAATGGTATACCTTTCTTGTGAACATTTCGAGTAGGACAATCTGCTAAGTATCATCTGAACTGATGGCAAACTGGTCTTGAAATTACTAGAATAAGAAATCTATATTCTTATTATACGCATATAAATAAAAAACTTCATATTGAATATATTTAGAATTATGGAGATTAACTGGACAGCTGGAAAGGACACCCTTTCCACCAATGACAGATAACTTGCTGTTTTGTATAAAGTTTTAGACATTTGACTTTTTTCTCAGTAGTTCTTTCCATTTTGTGTTTATTTCTGATCATACTTGTCAGTGCTTTTTCAACAGGTAAGTGCTATCTGGAATTTGACTACAAATTTAATTACAGCTATTTAAATTAGCTTCTAGCTAAAAGCAAACAATGAGAGAATTTAGGAAATAATTAATGCCTTTGTTAAAACTTACTCCTATGCAGTCATTTGGCAACTGAAGTATTTTTCCCATTTTGAGAATGAGATGAAGTTCTGAATACCGGTCTTAACTGAATAATGAAATTTCACCTATTCCTCCTAAATACTGCATTAAGAATTGCTGAAGATTATATAAAAGGAGCATGACACAACCACTTGGCTTTAATCAATGTAGGCACCAGTTCAGCAGAGTATGATGGGTGTGTTCACTTTGAGGACCAGCAGGACACCAGGCCTGCTGGCATTGAATGGGAAGACCCTGTCCTGCAGGGTAAAAAGGGTACTAGGGCAAGAGTTAGCAGGGCTCATTCACAGAGCTTTAAACTAGATTCAAAGTGGGAGGGGATTGTAGCTGGGTTTGAACTAGTGGGGCATTCTTCTACTATTAATGAAAACCAGAAGGTCTCCCACCTCCCAAGGGTGCCACCAGCGTGCTCAGCTTGCTCCCTGAATTGCCTGTACACCAATGCATGCAGCATGGGGAATGAACAGGAGGAGTTAGAGGTCTGTATGCGGTCTAAAGGTTATGATCTGGTGGCAATTACAGAGACATGGTGGGACAGCTCACATGACTGGAATGTGGTCATGGATGGCTACGTCCTTTTTAGGAAAGACAGGTCAGTGAAGCGAGGTGGTGGAGTTGCTCTTTATGTGAGAGAGCAACTAGAATGTACTGAGTTCTGTCCAGGGGCAGATGAGGAGCAAGTGGAAAGTCTGTGGGTATGAATTAAGGGGCAGGCTGGCGTGGGTGATACAGTTGTGGGGGTCTACTACAGACCTCCTGATCAGGACAAAGGAGTTGATGAGGCTTTCTACAGGCAGCTGAAAGCAGCCTCACAATTACAGGCCTTGGTCCTCATGGGGGATTTTAACTACCCCGATATTTGCTGGAAGGCCTACACAGCCAGCCTTTCACAGTCTAGGAGGTTCCTCCAGTGCATTGATGATAACTTCTAATGCAAACGGTGGACAAACCAACTAGGAGAGGAGCACTGCTGGATCTCATACTCTCCAACAAGAAGGGTCTGGTTGAAGCGGTGATGGTCAATGGCAGACTTGGCTGCAGTGATCACGAGATGGTGGAGTTCAGGATCTTGTGTGGGAGGAATAGAATACCTAGCAAGACCACAACCCTGGACTTCCGCAGGGCCAACTTTGGCCCTTTAAACAATTGTTAAGGGAAGTCTCATGGGAAAGAGTACTAGGTGGTAAAGGGGCTCAAGATCAGGATTCAAGGACCACTTCTCCCAAGCTCAGGATCAGAGCATCCCAATGGGTAGGAAATCAAGTAAGGGAGCCAGGAGACCAGCATGGTTAAACAAGCAACTACTGAGCAAACTCAAGTGGAAAAAGAGAATCTATGGATCATGGAAGGAGGGGCTGGCCACTTGGGAGGAATATAGAACTGTTGTCAGAGGATGGGGGGAGGCAATTAGGAAAGCTAAGGCCTCCTTGAAACTTAATCTTGCAAGTGAGGTCAAAAACAATAGAAAGGGCTTCTTCAAATACATTGCAGATAAAACTAACACTAGAGGCAATACAGGCCCACTGCTGAATGAGGTGGGTGCCCTGGTGACAGAGGATATAAAGAAGGCAGAGGTACTGAATGCCTTCTTTGCCTCTGTCTTTAATCCTGCAGATTCTCCCCAGGAGCCCCAGATTCCTAAAGCCCCAGAAGGAGTCAGGATAAAGGAGGAGTTTGCTTTGGTAGATGAGGATTGGGTTACAGATCAGTTATGCGATCTGGACATCCATAAATCAATGGGGCTGGATGGGATGCACCCGCGGGTGCTGAGGGAGCTGGTGGAGGTCATTGCTAGGCCACTCTCCATCATCTTTGGTAAGTCGTGGGGAACAAGAGAGGTGCCTGAGGACTGGAGGATAGCAAATGTCACGCCAGTCTACAAGAAGGGCAAGGAGGAGGACCTGGGTAACTATAGACCGGTCAGCCTCACCTCCATCCCTGGAAAGGTGATGGAACAACTTATTCTTGGCACTGTCTCTAGGCATATCAAGGATGAGGGGGTCATTAAGAGCAGTCAACATGGTTTTACCAAGGGGAAGTCATGTTTGACCAACCTTATAGCCTTTTATGAGGAAGTAACTAGGTGGATAGAGCGGTAGATGTGTTCAGTAAAGCATTTGACACTGTCTCCCACAGAATCCTTGTAGATAAGCTAAGGAAGTGTGGTCTTGATGATCAGGTAGTGAGATGGATCGTGAACTGGTTGAAAGGAAGAAGTCAGAGAGTTGTGGTCAATGGGGCAGAATCTAGTTGGAGGTCTGTGACTAGTGGAGTCCCTCAGGGGTCAGTACTGGGACCGGTGTTGTTCAACATCTTCATCAATGCCCTGGATGAGGGAACAGAGTGAACCCTCAGCAAGTTCCCTGATGACACTAAACTGGGAGGAGTGGCTGACACACCAGAAGGCTGTGCTGCCTTTTAGCGAGACCTGGACAGGGTGGAGAGTTGGGTGGGGAGAAACTTGATGAAATTCAACAAGGGCAAGTGTAGAGTCTTGCATCTAGGGAATAACAACCCCATGTGCCAGTACAGGTTGGGGGCTGACCTGCTGGAGAGCAGAGCAGGAGAAAGAGACCTGGGGGTCCTGGTGGACAGGAGGGTGACCATGAGCCAGCAATGTGCCCTTGTGGCCAAGAAGGCCAATGGCATTCTGGGGTGCATTAGAAAGGGTGTGGTTAGTAGGTCTATTCTGCCTTGCTGAGGTTGCATCTGGAATATTGTGTCCAGTTCTGGACCCCACAGTTCAAGAAGGACAGGGAACTGCTTGAAAGAGTCCAGCGCAGAGCCACAAAGATAATAGAGTGGAACATCTCCCTTATGAGGAAAGGCTGAGGGAGCTGGGCCTCTATAGCTTGGAGAAGAGGAGACTGAGGGGTGACCTCATCAAAGTTTACAAATATGTTAAGGGGGAATGTCAGGATGATGGAGCCAGGCTTTTTTCAGTGACATCCATTGGTAGGACAAGGGGCAATGGGTGCAAACTGGAGCATTGGAGGTTCCATGTAAATGTCAGAAAAAACTTCTTTACTGTGAGAGTGACAGAGCACTGGAACAGGCTGCCCAGAGAGGTTGTGGAGTCTCCTTCACTGGAGACATTGAAAACCCACCTGGACAAGTTCCTGTGTGATGTGCTCTAGGTGACCCTGCTCTGGCAGGGGGGTTGGACTAGATGATCTTTCGAGGTCCCTTCCAACCCCTAGGATTCTGTGATTCTGTGATATGAGTGATCGTTCAGAAGTTCACAGGTGCTTACCTTGTGTAAAAACCCAAGCTAGTTTAAATTGGTTTATTAATGATTTAAGGCAAGATGAGATTGATTGATTGATTGATTGATTGATTGATTGGTTGATTCAGCCATTTGGTGGCTCCTAGTCGAAGGAGATTCTACATTGTGATACCTTTGAGTCAACCTTTTGTTTATCATTGCTTCCATAACATATGAGATACTAACAGTCTGATGTTTTACCTGACTCTTGGTTTAAAAATAGACATCAGTCCCACCCCCTCCTCCCCCAGCCCCCCATTATCAAACCTGCTTGCTTATGAGATCTAAGTATGTAAGGCTTGTATTCCAGATTTTTTTCAAACTTAACAAGAAACTTCTTTGTTCTCTCTAGAATGACTGTGAGTTTTCTTTTCTTTAAAGCCTTGGAAAACTGCTTTCCTCCATTCCTTTCTGAAGAACCAAAGGTGAAAGAAAACTAGAAAGTTTTCAAAAATACCAGTAAAGCTTAAAGATATACCTGTGAATTATCTGTTAAAGGTAGTTGATTTGATTATTGGTAGGTTTTACAGCAGAAGTAAATAATTTGTTTTAAAATTTGAATGTAGATTTCATTGTTGTTTCTGGAAATCCTACAACTTTCATAATGCTCTCTTGCATGTGATACAGTATCATATCTAATACGTAGTTTGAGGAACATCTGCTGTTTATTGGATCCCTAAATTATCAAGGAACAAGCAGCAGTTAATCTAACAAGATTTGTCAGTCTTATCACTGCGGACTTTGAGTTGCAATTCACTTCAACTTCTGTATTACATAATTCACCTAGAGATAGACATCCGAAAACTGAGCATTGACTGTGAAGTTTTTAGAGTATTTCTGCTTGCTTAGGAAGAAGTCATCCATTACTGAAACACTCTCTTAGTAATATTAGTATAGAAGACATTTGCCATCCCCTATTGTATCTATGGTTCTTCTAATAAACATCATGGTGCAGGGAATAGTGCAGGTAAGTTAAGGAGCTGCATCTAGAGCTACAGTGAGATTTTTTAATACCATAGCACTGCCAGTCATCAGGGATAAGGTTCCACCTGCATAACAAAATTAATGATTGGTTTTGCAGTCACAGGACAATAATTTCCCAAACTTTTGAGAACTTTAGTCCTTCCTCTGTAGGTGGTGTCAAGTGCTCTTGTAATAACATCTAAAAAGAGCGGTATTTTTTCACATAATTTACGACACACTGGATGTAGGTGACTTTATTAGCAGGTGCTGAGATTTGCAGAGCATCTGAAGGTTCTTGAGAGTAAACTGTGGTTGTGAATTGGTGGCAAATACACAGTATCTGCGTGGTGCAGTAAACAGCAAGTAATGTTGGTTGATGACCTTGTAGTGGTATTGCTTACTGCCATAGAACTTCTGATTAGTGATGGGGGGGAAATACAAGTTGTGCACTTCCCTGACCTTTCAGCACAGATGGGAAACGTGGATTTGGTCTAATAATACCAGTTCTGAGAAAAACTACTGTGCTTCTGTAGTGCTTCTGAAGTGTCATTGTGGACAAACTAGAGTAAATAGTGTAATGGGACAGTCCCCCCATGCTGTAATGTTTAAGACGTGTTGGTGAGGATTCTGGTTGGATCCAAGATGGAGGAACATGAAAGTACAGACTTTTGACAAGAGTAGTAGTGAAGAAGTCAAGAAATTGAGGAAATTCAGAGGCAATATGGTAAATGGTTGGAAGCATTGATAACAAAAATATTTGTGCTACAGGATCATCAGGAGAAAGGAGCACATTCTCCATTGAAGAGGCTCCATCTGCTTTATTCCGTTGGGTCACTAATACAGCATCATTTACTCAGGATTTGTTATCATACTTGTTGGCAGAGAGCATATGGACATTTCTACGTTGTTACTTAGCAAAGTAAATTGTTAACGTGTTCCATATGCTAGACAAGTGTTTAAAAAGATCTGTGTTGACTGCCTGCCTGTATTCCATTTGTGGAATACATGTAGTCAGCCTTGGAAGCATCTGTTGTAATCTGGATGTGTTGTGGGTAGAGGATACAATGCTGAAGATGGTTTCAGCAAGTGATTAGCTCACTAGGTTTAGTCCTAAAGCTGCTGGTGTATGTGAATGCCCCAACATGTTATTAGCAGACATGAGCATCAAAATAGTTGCTCAGTTCTTAAAGTAATTTTTTTTTTTAAATGCAAAATTAGTGAATGCTAACATTATTTTCAAGAGAAAAAAAATATATTATTCCTCTCTTCCTGAAATTATACGTTTCTGTGTATTTTATTTGGAAATTATTTCAATAAAATTACTTCTACATGAGTTGGTCAGTGTCACGGAAGTTTGGTAGTGGGGGAGGGGCCACAGGGGTGGCTCCTGTAAGAAGCTGCTGGAAGTGCCCCTAACTCCAAAGCTGGACCTGCCTGTTGCCAAGGTTGACCCCATCAGTGATGATGATAACGCCTCTGCAATTAACATATTTAAGGAGCGGAAAAGGAAACTGCTAAAAGACCTGCACAGCAGAGGAGAAAGGGAAGTGAGAGAAATGCCTGAGCAGAGATGCCAAGGTCAGTGAGGAAGGAGAGGGAAGAGGTGCTTGAGCAGAGATTCCCCTGCAGCCAAAGGACAACAGTGGAGTAGATCTGGACCTGCAGCCCCTGAAGAGCATGGTAGATCTGGACCTGCAGTTGTGGAGGGCCACATGTTTGGCACCGATTTTTTCTGCATCTGTTTAGTGATCAGGTTGAACCAAAACACAGAGAACCAAATCACTCTCTCCTCCTGCCCCACCCACCCTCCCAGGGAAAGGTAAAAAGGGGACTAAGGAAGAGAGACTTAAAGATTGGAAATTAAAGCTAGAAGGTTTAATGGAACAGGGAAGGCATAATAACTAAAGTAATGAAAAATATATGAATACATATGTAACTATGTATACTCAAAACCTGGTGTTAATGGTAGCTGGTACAACCATATCAAGGTCCCTCATGGCAGAGCCCACATGGGAAAACAGGTACCAGGACTCTTAGCAAGCAAGAGATGAAGTAGGATTCTGCAGAGCATGTGGCAAGCTGAAGACAGAGAGTCCAAAATATCCACTGGAAGAGAGAAAAAGGAGCCAAGGCCCAAATTCTGGTGTTTTATAGGGTATGGCAGAAAATGAGAGGGAATACTGAGGTCATGCAACCTTATGTTTTCTTCCCCCTGGACTTTCTTGGGGTCCTAAGTAATACCTTCTCTCTCTTGGGCTTGGCCATCCAAGGTCATTGCATCAATGCCATAAAATTAGTTTCTGGCCCCTCAAACTGTAACACTAAAATAAAAACGTATAAAGCTTTCAGGTTGCCTATATTTTTGCACAGGCAAAAATGTTCATTTTTTCTGTGGTGACTACAAGTGCTAGTATATCATCTTTGTGTTTATCACCTTTGTTCCTACTGAAGTGGAATCATGTTTCAGGAGCACTGCCACTTTTCCCTGCTATTTTATATAATCTGGACTTGGGAGTGTAGTAAAGCCTTCCAGAGAAGTAACTGTACTTTTAGATTATATTTGTCATTAATCATTCTAGGTGAATATTAGCATTTCTTAATTCTAATTTAATTTCATCTTTTCAGTGTTATCTGAAAGATGATCTCCTTTGAGTTCATCAGGTATTTAGTCAGCTACATTAAAAACCTAAGCTGCATAAAAAGTTATATAATGTGGCACAAATTAATTTTAATTTTAAAATCACATACTCTTTTGAATTACTTTTTCATTAAATTTGTAAGAAAATTTGCTTTTCCCTTCTTCCATTCCAATAATCCTTTATGATGGTGGGTTAATGTTGTCTGGCTGCCAGATGCCCACCCAGCTGCTCTGTCACTCGTTCTCCCCCGTCCCCCCCTCAACAGGACAGGAGAAGAAGATAAAATGGGAAAGCTCACGTGTCAAGATAAAGACAGGGAGATGACTCACTGATGTCTGTCATGGGCAAAACAGACCTGACTTAGTGCAGATTAATGTATTGGCAGTTAAAAACAGTAGCATAGAATAGTGAGGAAAAAAAGGGCAAAAGTAAGCAACCTTCCCTCACCCTCTCCTTTTTCCCAGACTCAACTAAAATCCTGCATTCTCAACTTACCTGCCTCTTCCCATTGAGGCAGCGCAGTGGGGAACAGGGATTGCTGTCAGTTTGTAAGATTGCATCTCTGTAGCTCCTTTCTCACACTTTTCCTCTGCTCCAGCACTGGGTCTTGTAGTGGATTTATGTGACAAGGGTTTGCGAGTGGGAGGGTTGCAGGGGTGGCTTCCATGTCAGATAGAGCCAGTTCCAGCTGGCTTCAAAATGGACCCACTGCTGGACAAGGCTGAGGCAGTCAGTGATGGGGTAACATAATTAAGAAGGGTAAAAAAATGCTGTGCACAGCAGCCAGAAGAGAAGAGTAAGAATATGTCAGAGAAACAGATACTAAGGTCAATGAGAAAGGAAGAGGTGCTCCAGGCACTGGAGCAGAGATTCCTCTACAGTGTGTGGTGAAGACTGTGGTGATGCTGGTTGTCCCCCTGCAACCCATGGAGGTATGTGATGGAGCAGGTATCCGCTCTGTAGCCCATGGAGGACCCCATGTCATAGCAGGTCAATGTGCCCTGAAGGAAGCTTTGACTCCATGGAGAGCCCGCACTGGAGCAGGAATTGCAGCCCATGGAAAGGAGCTCATGCAGCAGCACATTTTTTAGCAGAACTGTGATCCTGTGGGGGCTCATGCTGGGGCAGTCTGTTACTGAAGGACTGTACTCCATGGAAAAGACCCATGGAAAAATTCTTGTAGAACTGCAGCCTGTGGGAAGGACCCACTGGAGAAGGTTGTGGAGACTGTCTCCCATGGGAAGGACCCCATGCAAGAGTAGAAGTGTGTGAGTAGGAAGGAGCAACAGAAACAGTGTTATGAACTATCTGCAGCCCTCATTCACCATTGTCCTTCACTTTTTGGGGGGAGGAGGTGAAGGGGTTGGAGTGAAGTTGAGCCCAGGAAAAAGGTTGGTATGAGGTGTTTTTAAATCTGTTCTTATTTTTCATTAGTCTGCTCTGTCTTAATTGGCAACAAATTAATTCAGTTTCTCTAATCAAGTCTGTTTTGCACATGATGGTAAGTGGTGAGCTGTCTCCCTGTCCTTATCTTCACCCATGAGCCTTTTTCATCTTCTTTTCTACCTATGTCCTTCTGAGCAGAGGGAGTGAGAGAGCAACTGGTTGGGCACCTGGCAGCCAATCAAGGTACCACAGCTCTACACGGGCTACTGTCTTTCACAAACTTCTCCAGTAAGTCTTTCACGAACTTCTCCAGTGTGTCTTTCTCATTGGCACCCTTCTTCAAGAAATGTTACAATGTGTGTCCCTTCCATGGAGTACAATCTTTAAGGAACAGACTGCTCCAAGCGTGGCTCCCCCACAGGGACTATTTCTGCCAGATAACGTTCTCCTTCATGGGCTTCTCTCCGTGGGCTGCAGAGTATCAAGAGAACCTCGAGAGCATCTCTATCTGCTGCATCATGGAGCCCTCCACAGGCTGCAGTGTGAGTATCTGCTCTAGAGTGGACAATGGGCTGCAGGGTGACAACCTGCTTCACCAGGCTCTCCTTAAGGGCCTTCAGGGAAATCTCTGCTCTCGTGCCTGGAGAAACTCTGCCTCTTCATTCTTCTCTGACCTTGGTGTCTGCAGGGCTGTTTCTCTCATTGTCCTCGTTTGTCTCTCTCACATTCTGCTGTACATCATTTTGTCATTTTCTTGAATATGTTTTTGCCATCATCTTGACACTACTAAAATATTTTAGGATATTTTCTTTGACCTAAACATACAGAAAACAATTTAAAAAAACCCACTGTTGTGTCTGATGACTTACCCTACTATTTTTATTCATCCATAAGTAAGTCCAGTTTTATTCTTACCATAGGTTAGCCTGGTCTAACAGCCAAATACCTACCTAGCTGCCCATTCCCCTCTTAGCAGAACCAGAGGAGAAAAAAACCAAAAACAAAACAGAAACAAAACAAAATAAAAAAACAACAACAAACAAACAACAACAACACCACCACAACAAAAAAATGAACAAACAAAAAAAAAAAAAAAAAAAGGAAAAAATTGCAATGAGAAAGCTCATGAGCAGTGATAAAGACCAGAAGATCACTTGCCAGTTACTGTTGAGGGCAAAGCAGATTTGAATTGGGGAACATTAAGTCTGATTCATTACTGGTTAAAACAGATTTGGGTAGTGAGAAACAAAAGGGGCAACATTAAAACACTACTTTTCCTGCCTCTTTCCCACTCTTAACTTCACATCTTCACTCCTGAGTCCTCTACTGCCCCAAGCAGTAGAAGGAAATGAGGAGAGGTATGTCACAGTCAGTACACAGGGATTCCTCTCTGCTCTCCTTTCCTCCTCACATTTGTCCTCTGCTCTGGTGTGGACGTTCGATGGGCCACAGGTCCTTTAGAAGTATCCATCTGCTCTGGTGTGGGCTCCTCCATGGGCTATAGTATAGGTATCTGCTCCAGTGCAATGGTGCACTTCCACCTCCTCCTTCCTTGACTTTGGCATTGGTACTGCTGTTTCTCATGCTCTTTCTTTTCCCTCCTTCTCTGTGTTTTGTGGGCTTTTTGCTTGTGTTTTCCTTTTCTTAAATACACTGTCAAAGAGATGCCACCACCTTGGCTGAGAGGATCAGCTGTGCCCTGAGTCTCATGGAGCCAGCTGTGTCTGTGCTGTGGTTTGGGCCTAACATGACAACAAAGAACTAGCCACGTGGCTGCTCACTCCCCCCCCCACGTACACACTGAGATGGGGATGACAAAAGTGAACTAAGCTCATAGGCAAGGAGGGTTCATTTGCTGATTAAGGTCACGGGCAAAACAGACTCAACTTGGGGAAAAATAATAATTTAATTTACTGCTAATGAAACGCACACAGGACACAGACAACACAAAGAGCAGTGCTTACATACCTTACTCCCACCCCTCCCTTCTTCCCAGGCCCAAGTTACTTTGTTCCCAATTTCTCTGCCTCCTTCCCCCCAGCAGCACAGGGGAACAGGGGATGGGATTTAGTCAGTTCACCGTCTGGTGGTTCCTGCCGCTCCTTCCTCCTCAGGGAGAAGGATTCCTTACAGTCCTCCCCTGTTTCCCCATGGGGTCCCTCCCATGGGAGAGAGTCTTCCATGAATGTCTCCTTCATGAGTCCTTCCCATGAGGTCCGGTGCAAGCTGCTCCAGCACAGGCTTCCCACAGAGTCACGGGCTGCTTTGGGAACAGTCACCTCCCCTGATGCTGGAGTCTTCCACAGCTGTGTAATCCAAGTCCACTGGCAGAAAATCCAAGTTCACCGCTCCTGGTGCCTTCAGGGAATGCTCCACCAAGTTCCTCCATGAATGCAGAGGGACAGCCTGCCATCTCACCATGGGTTGCAGGGAAACTTCTGCTTGGGCACTTTCTTCCCCTTCTTCCTCACCAACCACCAGCACCGCTCTGCCTCTCCAGTTCAGCTCTTTTTTTCTAACTGCTCACTCTGCTCAGGTCTTATATCAGTTCTTTTGCATGTTAATTGCAGAGGCGCATCTATTGTCTCTCTAGCGGGTCCTTGGCTGGTTTTGGAGCTGGGGGGGCTTCTTGGCTTCCTACTGGAGCCACCTGTGGGGCCTCTCCCCCACTACCAAAAAAACCCTGCCAAACCAGACCAGCACAGTCTGACACAGGGCAGCCCTGACCTCTCTTCACCAAGACCACCCTCCCATACTAGCATCTGCACCTAGTACAGTGGTTTTCATTTCACAAATAAGAACAAGTTACTGGGAGTCAGGTTTTTTCCCCATACCATTTAAAATGTGAAGTTGCATGATTCTTCTTATTATGGTTATCAAAACAGCTATTCTGTAATGTTCATCACACCATTGAGGTAGCAGTTATGCTGCAATTTTTCAATCGTAGACTTGGGAGTTGTCACTCATATCTTATTTCAGTGAAGTGATATCTTAGATAATTTAGCTTTTTCTGTTGTTGTGCAATACCATGTGAGAACAATGTCTTAGGTGCCCAGGAATTCCTGCAGGATTCCTGCCGAATCTGGCAGTGGCCACACATTCATGCCATTCTCTGTAATTTTAGTTAAAACATTGTTTTACTTTTCAGTCCAGTCTGTAGGTGATTTGAAAAAATGTGGGTTATGATTCAACACATATCTCAACAGTTATTCTGCAAACCACTATCCTCATCAGAATTATTAGTTGTTTCAGGTTCTAGTTCTGAGCGCTGAACCCACTTTATAAAGGCTTCTGGGAACAGTTTCTTTGGCATTGTTATGAAAGAAAGTATTTTTTACAAACATTTGGTTGAAACAGATCACTCTCATCCTGTCTACAAAGTTTAACCTCTGATAAAAGTCAGAACACAATTTCCGTAATTATGCATAACTGTCCATTTTTTTAGGTTTTAGCCTGCTGATTCTACATCTCTCTATGACTAGTATTAAATTGTTTTTTAGGAATAATTTTCTGCTGGAAAAGAATGTTCTCAGTAAGAATAAAACTTTCACGCTATTGTCATGATTTTCCACCCTTTTATCTTTCTTTACATTCTTGAAAAGTGGAGGAAAATAGTCCAGTTTTGTCACATTGCTGAGATGTACAATAAATGAAGCTCTGTAAATGGTGAAAATATGTGACAAGTGATTAAGTCTGACAATTCTCCCCTAAAAACTTGAGATTATGAATATCTCCAGTGATTAGTTATTAATTTAGTGCAAGAGACTGGCATCAGACTAAACAATTTTATGAGATGTGACGTTAAAAAAAATTTGGAAGGTAGGTATGCACTTGTTAAACCAAAGGAGAAATTACTTAGACTTGATTGCTAATTATAAAAAATGGCAGATCTGACACAAATGTGGCTTGGCTATTTTCTGTATGACATTCCTTACAGAAATACAGTGCCATGTTCCCTGAAGGAATGGTAATGATACTGTGTTATAAATCTGAGTCCTTAGTGCATAATGAAAATTGAAAAAAAGAAAAAATATATATACATAATTGAATGTATATATATATATCATTTCTGTACAGATAAAATATTTGCAGTGTTATAATTTGAAGTAATACAGAAGAATAAAAAAATCCAACCTACTAATGCTCAGAGACAAAGATGTAGTCCTATTGCAATTACCGTTGCATTCTGAGGTCACAACCTGTAATTCACTGTGCAGTCTGAATAAACACAGTAAAAAAAAGAGAGAAGAAGGGATGGCTGTCTTAATGATTTGGTGCACTGTCTATATTGTTTAGAGTCTGTCAGTATATCCATTATGAATACCATTTGAAAGGAGCATAACCACATTCTAAATTTATTTTACGCTGTTCCTTGCTGCATGGGTTATAAAATCAAAATTACAATATTTTTGCTAATTTTAGGTGTTTTCAATGGGGGCTTTTTGTGTGTAGCTGAACATAAGAACCAAGTTATTGGTGGGATTATGCCATCATATAAATGGAATATATGTCAGATGCTATATGCTAATTGCCTTCGATCCTGATCAGGTTAATGCAATGATCCCCCTTTTTCTCATGTTAAAACCAAAGAAGACTGATACATGCTGAATTTTCTAGTAGGTTAAATGCAGACATTTTCCTGTGTTTAGAATTCAAGATTAACCAGTATGTTCTGACTTGTAAAGGAGATAAAAAATTAATGTACCTTTGAGAATTTGTAGTAAGTTTGAAGATGAAGATAGTGGAAATTAAAGTTGAGCTGACAGAATGAATGACAGATAGTTCTGGAATTGGCAGTAATAATGTATTGAGGAAAATGAGCAGTAACTTAAACTGAAAGTGGTGAACATTGTGATGCATGTGAGGAATAGGCGGTGAAAAACAAGTAACTGATCAAAGAAGAAAATAAATTAAAAAGTGACTAAACAGTGAGTTACGTTTGTTTTGGAGTCTTACTCTTCTGCATGCTCTGTTACCATGATCTACTGATATTCAGAACTATTTGTGGAGTGTTCTGAGAATTCCTTCAGTCCATGCATCTAGCTTTTCATCTCGTGGAGTGAGAAAGAAACTGGTATACACCTCCGTCTCTGTGCCAGAAGTAATCTGGGACTCAGCCAGCTAACATTCAGGGAAGCAGAATGTTTCCAGGCCTTACAGTTCTAATCACACAGAAAAGACAGGAAACACCATGCCTGCTTATTAAGAATAGCCTGGATTTTTTTCTGGCAACCGTTTTTATGATCTGTATAGTGTTCTCTGCCATTATGCAGAGATTACTGTGGATTACACATGGATTACTGTGTCTGTTTCTGGGCTCCTCAGAACAAGAAAGACATGGACATAATAGAGAGCTGTAAAAGGCCACAAATGTGATTAATCACAAATTAATCACAAACATGATTAAGGGACTGGAGCAGCTCTCCTATGAGGAAAGGCTGAGAGAGCTGTAACTGTTTAGCCTAGAGAAGGCCTGGGGGGATTTTATCAATGTGTACAAATACCTAAAGGAAGACTGCAGAGAAGGAGCCAGGTTCTTTTCAGTGGTGCTCAGTGACTAGACAAGAGGCAGTGGGCACACACTGAGACACAGGAGGCTCCTCCTGAACATCAGAGAACACTTTTTCAAGGTGAGGGTAACCGAACACTGGCACAGGTTGCCCAGAAAGGCTGTGGAATCTCCATCCTTTGACATGAGGGCTCTAGGTCCCCTTGCTTGAGGAGGGCGTTTGGACCAGGTGACCTCCAGAGGTCTCCGCCAACATCAGCCATTCTGTGATTCTCATACTAACAATTGCTGTTAGAGATAGTTTGTGTTATGATTGTTCTTTTAAGAAAACTGGAGGTAGAGTGAGAATAAGCAACCTTCACCATAGCAGCCATCCTCTTTGCTGGCTTCTTATTTTTTGAGGTTTGTCACTACATATTTGTACAAAACATTATCTCCCAGCTCTGGAAAAAGTATTGGCCAAGCAGAACCTAAAGAAGGTCCTCAAGGGATGTAAGACATTACATTGTCATCATCAGTGTTATTGCTTGCAGTGAAGAGTGAGAAAAAATTGTTTTCTAATCTCATTCTTTCCCTGTCTCCCTCAGTACCAGTTACCTCCTCCTACTCTGTCTTACTTCTTGTCTTTCCTTTTCTCCCACTTCAGATTTCATTTAATGAGAGTCTAATTTATCTAGCCAATGGCAATGACAAAAGTTGTGGCCTGGAAAAGATTTGCCAGGTTGGAGTCAATCCAGATTGTGTTCTGTAGTCTGCTACTATTGCAGCATGATTGAAAGCAGCATTTCCAAAGAGACAGACTTTTCTATATGAGATGTCATCCTTCCTCCCCATACTTAAAGTAGAAGGTCTTACCCTCAGAATGGTATAACTATTGTTTACAATCTATGTATTTCTTTTGCTTTTCAGTTTTCAGTGGTTTCTTTTTCTACGTAATCTGTATGTAGTGGTGCTGATTTTTTTTAAAGTGATCCTTTAATTTTTGGCATATATAGGCTATATTTAGAGAATGTGTTTCCTCAGGTATTTTATATAGCATAGATGTTTTATTATACTAGCACTGTAGAAACTGCAGACTTACTAGAAACATGAAACAGCTCGTTTAAAAATTAATATTATTAATAATGTATTATAACTATGCTTGTTGCATTTACTAATACATGACCAAATTAACTAAAAATAGTTTCTACAGATAGTGTGAATTGGTAGTAATTTAGACTCTTCTCCTATAAACACATCTAAATTCCATTTCTAGATTCTAACAAGGTTTAAAACTTTTAGCTAATAGAACAGAAATATATTTGATCATTTAGACTTTAAAGAAAGTGTTTTTCTAATCTGTATTGACAGTCAATACAGTCAATACAATACTTTCAGAAATATCAGTTAAATATTGCCCAGCTGAATTAGACTTCAAATGTTTGTGCCATCCATTAGTGTTCCAGCAGAGGGAAAATAAAAAGTCCAAGCTTTCATCCATTAGTTGTCTTCTGGTCTGGGAGACTGTGGTAGGAATTCAAAATGATAGTAGACTCACCTGGGGCAATCAAACAAGAAGAAAAATACATTTTATATGGTTGTATTCAGTGGTCTCCATCTGGACTGTTTTCCTGCCTGTTTCTGGTCTCTTTGCTGATGGCAGAATTGCCAATATTTGTTGTAGCTTGGAGCTGACTGCACTGAACATTCCTGATTTTACATAATAGCATTAGTAGCTCTGAAACACTGAGATACTTCAACACTCAATTCATCTCTGAACCACAAAAATCCATTTTGTTTTAGTACTCTTTAAACTTCCAGGGCAAGATAATATTTTTTACAAATGCATCATTCAGAATTAAAAATAAGAGAATTGAAATACAACTTAAAACTGTCTTTTCTAGTAATATCATACTTTTCCAATCATTTCTTGAAAAATAAGGCTCTTGCCTTTAAATAGATTCACTTCTTGAACTTCAAATAATCCCATTTGCAGTATCACGTCATCATTTTTACAAATAATACATTGTGATATTTTATGCAGCTCAATGAATTGCATTCTAAATGAATTCAATTTCAAAGAGTGAGTATAATATATAAATATTCTTTTGACAACTTATCAGAATAACCTCTTCTGTACTCCCTCTTCTCCTTACCAGTAATGCTAAACAATTGTCTTAGACATATTCTCTAAAGAAAAATATAGCAGTTTGTACTGTGAGGAGATTCTTGCATAATTTTCTCCTAAAAAATGTGTATGGTTATTCTGGTTACTGTATAACTAGCATAAAAACTACTTCTTCACTGTGCTTGACTGACTCAATTTTTTAAGTAAAACATTGTCTTGTTTTGAAAAAAGAAATCTTGTCACAGTAAAGAAGGCTATTGAGAATTTGATTAAATATTTAAAATCTTGAGGTCAAGTTTAAAAATAACAATTTCAGAAGAATTTTCAATAGCAAGTAAACTGTTACTTTTGCCTGTTTTGATATATGGCCTTCCTAAATATTATAGTTAGCTCAGTAGTTAATACTCTGTTGAATATTGGCTAACTAAAGCTTGCAAAAATTTATTCTAATTAGTCTTAATTTAAATGTTGATATAATAATATAAATGTGAATACCTATGAATTTTATGAAATAAGTAAGGTGAAGCAAGGAGAAAATTATGATTGTTTATTAAGAGTATGAAAGTCAGAGTTTGTATTTTCACTGTTATATCAATTTCTTGCTTACATGCCAATCATAAAACATAGATATTGGGGTTTATTTTTTTATTTTAATTATGAATAGGTTGGTCTCTGCAAGGACCATTCCAGACACTTTAATATGATTCATGCACAAAACTGTACTGTAACGTAAAGTAATAGAAAATGTGTACCTTTTAGAAATTGCAGGAGTATGCTGTTTTCACATTGATTTGATTTTTGTTTTTATTTTTCCTTTTTTTGTAAGGTAGTTTTACATTATTTTGCATTCCAAATGGCCTTAAGTGAATTATAGACTTAGTAAAAAATCTCCTTGAAGGATTTTTTTTTATTGGCTGCCAAAATAGAAACTGACAGTATAGAAATAATAACAGGTGCTGTTTTCTTTTTTCTTCTCTAGACCTTTCCCTAGTGTTTTGGTTTGAGCCAGGGTGAAGCTCTTTGCTGATTTTTTTTTCTTTCAGTGAACTTTTTAGCAGCGCCAGTGGGTGATAATAACTAAGGTCACTTCTGAGTGTCTGCAGCCTCCCCCTGCTACGGGGGAGCAGATTAGACCAAAGGCAGGATCAGCAAATCAGAATATTCCTTTCTCATCATATTTTCTCTGTTTGGCTTTCAGTATAGGTTAAGACATCACGGAAGTCAAGCCTCTCTTCTTCCTCTTTCTCTCGCTTTTCTGCTTACTGTCGCTTCTATCACCCTCTCTTTAGCTCTCTTTGTTTTTTCCCATTTTTCCTTACACCCAACATCCAAGGCCCCCGTCCGTGCGCCTGGACACTCCCCCCTTCAGCTGGGAGTCACCAGGGAGAAGAGTTGCTGTGAGAGTCGCTGGGGGAGGAGGGAGGGGATTGGGTGTTGCTCATCCCTTTACAACTTATCACTAATAATTAAAATCGATCTGTTTCACTTTTCAACCCAGAAAGCCTCTCTTTCTCATTTTTCTCCCTTTCCCTACCTTAGGGGACGGGGGGGAGGGGGGTGAATCAGGAGTGTTACTGTTATTGGTTCGACAGCCAACTCGGTGCCAAACCGTGACACCTAGTTTCTGATGTTTTAATTTACAGGCTTATTAAAATATTTGTTATAGTGTATTCAGTTTTTATTGGCTTCAGTTCAGTTTTGGTTGTTTACACATCTAACACTCATAGAATGTAGTTCTCTAAGTTTGTCCCGAATTTTAGTGAAATTTTTCCGTTTGCATAAACAATATACTGTATAGTTTTTTTGGTGTTTTTTAGTGCATAGATGTCTTTTGGGACAGAGATTATTAATATAGTTATAAAGCATTTTTCAAAATGTGGCTGAGCATTAGACTTTTCCATGTTAGATTAGGACTTTTCAGAGAAGTAACCATGCTTGAAACAGTAATTTTATCAGGAATGCAATCCTGTTGTTAAAAATAAATATACATTCTGTGATCTTGAGATTGCTAAATAGCTGTGGCTACTTAACTGCACCAGAAGACAGTGACAATGCAGCTGTAGCAATTTGAGGGCTAGAGTTGCACCTTGGCAGGAGCTGTGACTTGTGGGAAAACTGGGTTGGGCTTAAGACTACTTGTCTGCCCCCAGCAACTCTGAATATTATAGACTAAAGTGCTAGGATCTGATACTATTCTATTAATTTTGTCTCTGGGCAATTTTTGCTCTCTTACCTTTTTCAGGCTTTCTTCAGGTGTTCCCAGCAGCCTCATTTCATTGTCTTTTAAAAAGAGAGTTCACTTATCAGTGATCATCCTCTCCAATTTGATTGAACATTACTCTTTATTTGTCTTTTTATTTTCTTTATTGTTGGTATTTTGAGTCAAGCCTATATCTCCTGTTTGTACAGTATTTAAAAATATCTTCAGGCCAGTCTTCATGTATGCAAGACAGTGCTCCAGCTGTATGCCCTAGCTTCTGATGAGAGGGCAGTCTGCTGTGCCTCTCAGTCTCAGTAGATTTGACCTTGCAGTCAGAAGCTGTGATTCCAGACCCTGCTTGCTACATTTGGACAGTGGATGAAAAGAACTGGTGTTGTGCCATAGATCACTGGTGGGTTAGGTGATGATTTTCAAGTAACCACTTCCCTACACATTCCCACTGCATACTTCTATAGTCTCAGTCTTAAGACAAGGACTCGAAAAATGAGCTTACAACTAAAATTTGTCACTAGATCTTCAATTTAATTTCAGGAAATTATTTTATCACGCTTCTCTGTCAGACTTAATTTTACATAGATACTCTCCATGTTCCAAGGGTAAAGCAAAGTATTTCAGAGCAAAATAAAGCCCCTTCTGGCCTTATAAGCACATACTCTTCTTTGTGTACTGCCTATTGCCTGTTATGATTAATCTTTTTCAGCAAATGTCTTGGAAATATTGGCATTAAATAGACACATCAAAGTAACTTTTGTTATAGTAAGTCATACAGTTTTATAAAGATTCATGTATATTGTTCAATTGCACGTTAAAAGTGCTACAGGAAAAGCAAGCAAATAGTTAATTTTTTCAGGTACTTTGGATGAGCATCAGCTCTCATTTCACAGTATCTTCAAATCCACCACTCAACAGGGCCAACTTTGGCCTTTTCAAGCAGTTGCTAGGGGAAATCACATGGGACAGTTGTTAACATTCAAGGACCATTTCTTCTAAGCTCAAGATCAGAGCATCCCAATGGGTAGGAAATCAAGAAAGGGCGCCAGGAGACTCGTATGGCTAAAGAGGGAACTGCTGGACAAACTCAAGTGGAAGAAGACAGCTTACAGATCATGGGAGGAAGGGCTGACCACTTGGGAGGAATATAGGACTGTTGTCAGAGGATGTAGGGAGGCAATTAGGGAAGCTAAGGCTTCCTTGGAATTCAACCTTGCAAGAGAGGCTAAGGACTACAGAAAGGGCTTCTTCACCAGGGTGCCCTGGTGACAGAAGATACAAAGAAGGTGGATTTACTGAATGCCTTCTTTGCCTTATCTTTGCTGCTGGAGACTGTCCTCAGGAGCTGAGGCCCCAGAGGAAATCAGGATAAAGGAGGGGTTTGCCTTGGTTGATGAGGACTGGGTTAGGGATCACTTAAGCAATCTGGACATCCATAAATCCGTGGGTCCTTATGGGATGTACCCATGGGTGCTGAGGGAGCTGGCAGAGGTCATTGCTAGGCCACTCTCCATCATCTTCAGTAAGTCATGGGTAACAGGAGAGGTGCCTGAGGACTGGAGGATAGCAAATGTCACACCAGTCTACAAAAAGGGCAAGAAGGAGGACCTGGGTAACGATAGACTGGTCAGCCTTACCTCCATCACTGGAAAGGTGATGGAACAACTTGTTCTTGTCACTATCTCTAGGCATATCAAGGACATGGGGGTCATTAAGAGCAGTCAGCATGGTTTTATCAAGGGGAAGTCATGTTTGACTAACCTTATAGCCTTCTATGAGGAAATTACTAGGTGGATAGATGATGGTGGAGCTGTAGATGTGGTTTATCTTGATTTCAGTAAAGCATTTGACACCGTCTCCCACAGCATCCTTGTAGATAAGTTGATCAGGTATGGGTTTGGTGATCAGGTAGTGAGATGGATCAAGAACTGGTTGATGGGAAGGAGTCAGAGAGTTGTAGTCAATGGGGCAGAATCTAGTTGGAGGTCTGTGACTAGTGGAGTCCCTCAGGGGTTGGTACTAGGACCAGTGTTGTTCAACATCTTCATCAACGACCTGGATGAGGGTACAGAATGTACCCTCAGCAAGTTTGCTGATGACACTAAGCTGGGAGGAGTGGCTGACACACCAGAAGGCTGTGCTGCCATTCAGAGAGACCTGGACAGGCTGGAGAGTTGGGCGGGGAGAAACCTGATGAAGTTCAACAAGGGCAAGTGTAGAGTTTTGCATTTGGGGAAGAGAAACACCATGTACCAGTGCAGGTTGGGGGCTTACCTGCTGGAGAGCAGAGCAGGAGAAAGAGACCTGGGGGTCCTGGTGGACAGGAGGGTGACCATGAGCCAGCAATGTGCCCTTGTGGCCAAGAAGGCCAATGGCATTCTGGGGTGCATTAGAAAGGGTGTGGTTAGTAGGTCTATTCTGCCTTGCTGAGGTTGCATCTGGAATATTGTGTCCAGTTCTGGACCCCACAGTTCAAGAAGGACAGGGAACTGCTTGAAAGAGTCCAGCGCAGAGCTACAAAGATGATTAAGGGAGTGGAACATCTCCCTTATGAGGAAAGGCTGAAGGAGCTGGGTCTCTTTAGCTTGGAGAAAAGGAGGCTGAGGGGTGACCTCATCAATGTTTACAAATATGTAAGGGGTGTCAAGAAGATGGAGTTAAGCTTTTCTCAGTGATGACCAGTGATAGGACAAGGGGTAATGGGTGCAAATTGGAGCATAGGAGTTTCAAGGTGAATATCAGAAAAAAATTTTTTACTGTGAGAGTGACAGAGCACTGAAACAGGCTGCCCAGAGAGGTTGTGGAGTCTCCTTCACTGGAGACATTCAAAACCCACCTGGACACGTTCCTGTGTGATGTGCTCTAGGTGACCCTGCTCTGGCAGGGGGGGTTGGACTAGATGATCTTTCGAGGTCCCTTCCAACCCCTAGGATTCTAAAATTCTCTGATTCTATGATTGTAAGTTAATACCATCTTTCGTCTACCTTAGAATCTTACTCTCTATTTTTTCCATGCATTTCTTAATTTGCTTTCTTAATGCTTTCTTAATTTGAACCTAGGTTGGTGTCATATATTGAAAGAGATTGGTAAGAGATCAACAATCATTCACTATTTGTATTTATATCTTCTAAGTGCATATAAAACTATAGCTGCAACTGTCTGTGGGACATACAAGGAGGGAATTGGTAAAAAAAGTGAAGATAGACTGCTAATGTCAGGCCATCTAGATTATTTCAGTTAACTAAGCCAATGCTGACAAACATGCATTTCAGTAAAGTCATATACAGAATTATGTATTTAGGAACAGAGAATGCAGAATATACCTACACAATGGGAAAAGAGCTTGTGGAAGTATATTATAAATAAAAAAAACCTGTACAAAACTCTTCTTTGTTTCTTATTGGTAAATCCACATTAGTTTCTCCACGTTTTCTGGCTCTTTTTTTGATGTAGCATGGTGCCGTAGAATAGAGATCTTCACTTCCCAAGGACTCTCATATGCCTGTGAAAACTGAGCAAGAATACATGTAAATTATTTTATTTCACTTCATATACTATGAAGTGAAACATGTTTGTAGTTCCTTGACTAGACTATAATGGTAGATGGGTAGCTAGCTTCTGGAGCTGAGAGGGGGATTGTGCCCTCCCCACATGCCCTGCTTGCACAAACTGCTGCGCAAACAACTTCACTAAGTACAACTAGAGCTTTGCTAAGACTGTTTTTGAGTACAAAGCTGAAAAATACTTGCAAAAGAGTCTGCCAACAGAAAATTTAGCGATTAGAAGAAGGTTTCCAAGGCCTTCAGGGACTTGTCATAGATTTAGGTTTTTGAAGGATTTGGAGCACATTGCCACTTCCCTCATATTGCTTCTTATGCAGTGTTATTTTACCTTTCCTGGTCTGAAATAAGACTCCTTTAACTTTCCAAGAAAGTCTTAGTTAATAACATTTTTCTTATTTTATAATCAGACAGGGGAAGGGGAAGATGCAGGAGCAAGGTCTGTCTAAAGGCATTTTAGACTTTCATCTGTGATGATAGTGGTGGATTGCTGTCTTTTTTGGCTCAGGTTAACTTTTACAATTAAGGATGCAAAGTGAAAGTTGCAAGCAATTCTCCTACACAATGTTTTCATGTGTGAGAAAGTGTTTGCAGGGAAATGTCTGTACACAAAAAATAAACATGTGCTAGATGCATAATTACATATATATGGCCTGAAACATGTGCACATCAGTTGTGTGTTTCAACATCTCAAACTCGCAGATATCTCAAAAACCTCTAAAGACCTAGAGGAACTGTCAGCAGTTCTTTTGCTTGTGCCCATAGAAACCTCTGCTTTTTATTCAGTGTTTTAAAATGTAAAGCAATTATAGGGTGGTACTGCCCGGTGCATGTGCTCTGTTCTGATCTGCTTTCTGGATCTTCCAGCTGCAGACCAGCTGTGCTGATCTCAGTGTTGCTAGGATTGCAGTCAGCCCTGCAGAGAGGTTCTGTGTCAGACAGGCAGCAGCAGGGGCAGCTCAGATTAATGATACCTGTTTTTCTCTGACCTCTTTTGAAGAAGTAAGGTAGGTAAGCTGAGCCCTGGAGACAGCCTCACTTGGGATCCATCTGAGAAACCAGAAACCATACATTATTTCAGTAAGAACTGAATCAATCTGTTCTGGAGTTCCTCAAGAAAATAAAATTGCTGTGTCCACTGCTAGTATCCTGATGTTCTAGTTGGAGTGTTGCTAGTAGCACTGCTACACCTAATTCTGTATCCTTCTATTTCCTATGTGTATCTCTGCTGTTGTCTTTATGATTTCCATGGAAAAAGTTATGGTTGAAGCAGCTTAACTTTTCTTGCTTTGTATCTCATAGTATTTGATTAATATCTGATTTCAAAATTCTGGTTTGAAAATAAAGAATTTTCTGCATGTCAACTCTAGAGAATAAGATGAATTTTCTCCCCTCTTCCCTGTCACCAGCACGTTAGCAACAGAAGAGGATAGAAAGGAAAGGAGGTAATGAGAGATAAAGGAAGCCTGTAAACCCAACTGCATTAGATTGGAAATCCATTGATGCAGAGTGATAAGGAGATAAAGCATAGGAGCAAAACAGGTTAGTCACTGATGTTTACCAGTATCACCATATTAACCTGCTGTCTCCAGAAAGCATTATAAGGGTCTAAGAATTGTTTTGCATCAGACCCTCTTCTAAATTTTTTTACTCCATGAGTATGTAGTTTGCTTTGTCTTTTATTCTCATGTTTTATACTTGGAATTCACCTGTTTCGGTAAATTCTTTTTCCTCTACTGGTCATATATTGCTCCCATGGTGTAGATTAAGACTGAAAGAGGTCAAAATCAGAGCCATTAGCACAACTTATAAAAGGCTTAACCATAATTCTAAATGGGACATCACATGCTATCATATGCCTCATCATTTGTGTGTAATGCTTGCCCTGAATAATTTCTTTCTTCATAGAAGTGCCTCTTCATATTCACAGTTTCTTTGAAAACAAGACATAGAAAGATTTCCTTGTCAGTACATAGTACAGTTGTACCAAATATTTTACACTTTCTTCAGAAGTCGTATGGTGCCTGTACCATCCCAAAGCTTTGGCTCATGTTGTCATTGGCTTAGTTGCAGGCTCTGAGCTTTCTTGTTTTCCTTTCAGCAGTTTTTGACCTCAGGTATCTGATGTCATGATTGCTTTTCTTAGGCTTGTCCTGCTGCTGCTCATACCTTTTTTACCTCTGCCTCATAAAGCAATAGTGTTTTCTTCTTGCTCTCCTTTCTCTAAATTTGGTTCATGAAGATGGACTTTAAAGTTCTATGCTGTTGTGTCAACTTTCAGAACTTTCTGGTGTTTGTATATTTCACAACTAGTTACTGCTTTAAGCTGAAGAGGGTTTCTTGTGTAGCAATTTAAATAAACTTACCTAGAGTGATTAGCATTCACATACTGAAATCACATCTGTATTTTAACATTTTTTAACACTGGGCACCCCTGGGAAGACCCTGGCTCCTTTTTCTTTGCAGCCTCCCTCTGGGTGTTTATATAGATTGATAAGATCCTCTCTGAGCCTTCTGTTCTCCAGGCTGAACAGCCACAGCTCTCTTAGCCTTTTCTTTTATGGGAGATGCTCTGTTCCATTAATCATCTTCATGACCCTTGACAGGGCTGTTTCCAGTGTGTACGTATCTCCATTGTTCTGGGGAGCCTGGAGCTAAATATAATACTCCAAATGTTGCCTCATCAGTGGTAGAGGGATGGGATCACTTCCTTCAGCTTGCTGGCAACACTCCTTCTAATGCAGCCCAGGATACTGTTAGCTTTCTTTGCTGCAAGAGGACATTGCTGGCTCATGTTCAACTCTGTGTCCACCAGGACCCCCCACATCATTTTTGCCAAGCTGCTTTCCAGCTGGGCATCCTTTAGCCTTTACTGGTACCTGGGGTTGTTTTTCCCCAGGTGCAGGACTTGGTACCTCCTCTGGTTGATATTCATGAGGTTCCCATCAGCCCATTTTTCCAGGCTGTCTGGTCCCTTTGCATGGCAGCATGGCACTCTGGTATGTCAGCCCTTCTTCCCAGTTTTGCATCATCAGCAAACTTGCTGAGGGTGCACTCTGCCCCATCATCAAGATCATTTATGAGGATCTTTAATAGTACTGACTGCTGGGGTGCACTGCTGGTTACTGGCCTCCAACTAGACTTTGTGCCGCTTACCATCATTCCCTGGACATTAAGCCATTTTTCAGTCTGTTTCACTGTTCATCCAGCCCATACTTTACCAGCTTGTCTCTGAGGATCTTAGAGGATACAGTGTGGAGAGCCTTACTGAAGTCAAGGCAGACAATGTCCACCACTTTCCCCTCATCTATTAAGTCAGCCGTTTCATCATGCATGGTGGTAAAGTTGGGCAAGCATGGCTTGTCCTTGGTGAATCCATGCTGACTACCCCTGATGACCTTACTGTCATTCATACAACTGGACATGTTTTCCAGGGTGTCCTGGTTTGAGCCAGAATGAAGCCAATTTCCATTTTACTGATTTTTTTTTCTTCAATGAACTCTCTTTAAACAGCCAGCACACAAGTTTTCCAGCTAGTGGACTGGTAACACTCAGTGTTTATAGATATTGCTGACACTTTGCTCTACTTGTTGAATATACTGCTTCAGATACTAAAGGAGCAGAGGACTCGTATCTACAACCCTCCCATAGGGATGAGCAGACTAGACAGACAGCAAAGTTGGCAAACTAAAGTATTCCATTCCATAAATCTATGTAGAAGTCGGTATAAAGTCAAGGATCATAGAAGGCAAGCTTTTTCCTTCTTCTTCTCTTCTCTTCCGTCCATGGCTGGTGTCTGAGGAGAACTCTGTCTGTCCATGTCCTTTGATCCCTAGGCCTGTGCATTCCTGACGCTCATAACCTTACCTTCAGCTCCTATCTGCTCTGCCACTATCTCTGGAAGTGGTCCAGGACATTTCAGAACTGCTCACAGCTAAGGAGATGCCATGGGAGTTGCTGGGGGGGAGGCAATAGTGTTTTGCACATTCCTGAACATACTTGTATATATTTATACATTGTTTCTTTTATCATTGATATTTGATTAAAGCTGTCTAGTTTAGTTTTCAGTCTGGAAAATCTCTCTCCTTATTCTGTCTTCTTGAGGGGATCGAGAGCATTGTTGTCATTGGTTTAATTGCCAATCCTGAGTCAAACCATGACACAGAGTTAGCTGATCCATCACCGTTTCAGGCATCAAGGTGAGGCTGACCAGCCTACAGTTTCCTGGATTATCTTTCTTGTCCTTCTTGAAGACAGGAGTGACCTTTTCTTTCCTTGAGTCCTCAGGCACTTCTAGTTGCCATGATCTGTGAAAGGTTATTGAGAATGATCTTGCAGTGACATTGGCCATCTCCCTCAGCACTCATGAGTGCATCCCATCAGCACCCATATGTTTATCTATGTCCAGTTTGGTTAAGTATTCTGAAGTATTTTGCACCAAAGGTTCATCTTCCTTCCTTCACACTTTCCTCCTGATCTCTGGGACCTGGGATTCATGAAGGTCTGCTAGTAAAAACTGAGGCAAAGAAGGCATTCAGCACCTCAGCATTTTCCATGCCTTTTGTCTGCCACTTCATTCAGCAGAAAGCCCAAATTTTTCCTAGCATTCCTTTTGTCATTTGTGTACTTGTAGAAGCCCTGACTTACAGAAGTCTCTGACATCCCTTGCCAGAAAGAATTCCACTTGGGCTTTGACTTTTCTAACCTCATCCCTGCATGCTTGGACAATGTTGCTGTATTCCTCCCACATTACTGTCCCTGCTTTCACCTTCTACATGTTTTCTTTTCGTGTTTAAGTTTTGCCAGGAGCTCTTATTCCTATTTCCCTTGTAGGGAAGACCTACACAGAATTGCTGATACTCCTCCTGCTCATACAGATAATTATCAGAGGATTTAAGCAAGCATACTTTATTCCATTTCTTTCCAAGGGGAAAGAATATTCCACATGCTGCAGGAGGAATACTGGAAGCCAACACCTTGCTACATGAGGTGCTGAATTTCCTGAGGCAGATTTATCAAACTTTTATATATCACTGTGTATGAGATTTCTTTGTTTAGTGTTTGGGACTCTATTTTATATTTTTTATTATCTCAGCTTATTTCTGTTGATCATAGCAAGTTGTGTGGGAGCTCATTTGAAAGGTAGAATGGTATGAGAAAACTATGTATTTCTTCCTTTGATGTTTTTTCTATTGCTTCTCATAACTAGGTAAAATCTTCTGGCCTGAAAGTTGAACAGTTTTCAGAACTATGTAATTGTTTTACAGAAAGTGAGCATGAGGGTTAATAGTGTCTCATTTCTCAGAGTTCTACTCCTATTCATGTAACTGGGAACTTTTTTTCCATTTTCTTTGAGCCCTTTGACAGGGTTTAATTTTCTCTAGGACCATACATGGGCATTCAGTTTAAATATTTTTGGCCTGTTATTCTTTTATTGTTTTTAAATGTTTCTCTTTTCTGTACAATAGAATTCTCTGTTCTACTCTGTATATTCTATATATATGTTTATACGGACAGTACTCAAAAAAACTTTAACAGACTAAAAAGAAAATGTTGTGAGTATAATGACTTACAGATGAACACTGTCTAGCAAGATTATGCATAGGGTTTTGGTTTGGTTTGGTTTTTCCCCTCAAGATGTCAACCAATATAGTAGGCCACTGTAGCTGGGACAGTTTCCTGAACAAGCTACAACTGTGGGAAAAGAGTATTTACAGTTCTTAAAAATTATGAGCTTTTTAAAACTGTGTTGGCTGGAATTTGTGCTGTAAATATGTGGAATATTGTGTTCTGTTCTTTTTTAAATACTTCTCAGGGACTTGCATACAGTGTAATTGATACACACAGAAACATTTAGAATTTTATATTCTTTAGTTTCCCACATGTACATGGAATGAAAGAATAAGACTGGGAAAAATACTTTCCTCTGAAAATGATAAGGTTAACTACTTGAATGTTTACACCTCCTAAACTTTTTTTGCAGTACGTCTTCATACAGAGCTGGTTAGGTAGCCAAAATGTTACAAAATAGTATTTTAGGACAGAAAAAAGACCCTTAGAGTTGTTTTGTTAATAGAGTTTTAACACAAACCAGATTTATGTATTTTATTTTGCTCATAAAATTGTAAAAGGTATTTTGGGACAAGAGACACTATGCAATCATTCCTTGCCCACTGAGGGCATTGATGTTTATCACATAAAGACCTCATAGTTCTGCTAACAAACCATAAACCCTTATATTGTAATACAGTTCTTCTCAGTAGATAGTCAAGTTAAAAGGTAAGTAGTGTATGTATGTGGAAAGCAAATTATGCCTTCTCTTAAGGCATTTAAGCTTCATAACAAAAGCCATTTTCCTGCTCCATTGTCAGGAAGCATGTAGAGGTTTGACAGGCTGTGAAAAGAGAAAAAAGGAATGGTTGCTAATTAACAGAATCCTTTGTCCACACTAAGAAAAACTTTCGTGGTTACTTGAATGCATTGCATATATGTGTACAAGTGCGTGAGTGGATTTGTGTGTACATATACAAAGCATTTACTTCCCTTAACAGTGTCATAGTGTCTGACTTGCATAGGAATTTCCATGCAATTAAGTTCAGTATGTTTTCCGTACATCAGAGTGATGTACTGTTTTCAGAATGCTCCCTTCAAGGGCAATGCAATCATAAAGAATTCACAGGCAAGTTTAGCTGAGTCGTGTGGACAATGGAGTCTTTGGTATTAGGGTTGGCGTGTTCTTTAGTTGCCTGTTGTTATATGTATGTCCCATTGCAAAGAGAATCAGTATGACATCCTGGCAGAATTAAAGTACCTAGAATAGAATGTAGATAGACTAAAAATGTATTTTTACAGTCTAGGAGAACTGATAGAAAATAATACAAGGTAAAAAGAACTTAAGGAGTGCACATAGAATCCACAATAATAAATCTAAACTGTCAGATTTATTAAAAGTGCTGTTGTACAAACAGAATGGCTCACATCTGTACACTTGACCAGTTCCTTTAAATATTTTTCTCACATTGAGTGTGAATGAGGATATAGATTAGGCACTTTGATATTAACAACAAGGAAACAAATAAATAAACTTGGTATGTCATATATGAAAACAGACATAGAGGCTTGTTTTCTAGAGGAGGGAGAATAAATAAGCATCTTTTGTCAAGTCAGACCACACTGTGACACATCATTCAATAATTCATCATGGCTTTTGCCTCTCCTTTGAATGTTCCCACAAAGTAGAATGCAGAGAATATTATACTTGAGACTCCTTTAAGGGAGTTCTAGGGTTTTTATGTATTTAATTTGACATTTTAAGCCAGGACAATACACCATGTAACACCTAAAGAGTTAGGTGGTACAAAACCAAAGTAAATAGAGCTAACAGAATTTAGGTGAAAGAATTATAAGAAGGAATCTTAGAATGCACTGAATTAAGATATTAGGTATTTAGTGCTTTAGAGTGATATTTTTTCAGAGATAAAGAGGCATAATGGGCTAATAGGTAGGCTTTAGACTCATGAGGACAGCCTTAGTATTCTAGTAATTAGGTGGAGTGAAAAATATTGTAAACTTTCTGCAGCAAGAAACCACTTGCCTTGTAGATGGAGGCATCCCATTGTGCTTTCCAACACTGGATTTTTAGCGTTACAATCCCTGACATAGAAAAGGAAGAGTCAGAAAAAAAAGAATTTGTTCTCTTCTACCTTTTCTACTAAGCTTATTGATGAAAATTAGTATAGATTTTTAGTTTATAGGAGTAAAATTACCTGTGCTTTACTGTACTAGACATAGATGTGCTTTTCCCCTAATACTGGAAGTAAGTTGTACAAGAAAATAGCCTTATTTGTGTATTTATTACCAGTTCCCAAAGTTCCAGCTAAGGGATTATATGGTCTCCTGTAGTGCATTGCCATGTAATATTCAAGAAGTCTAAACCAGTCTGTATAGTTCTCAGTTCAGGAAAATATTCCTGTTCAGCATAGCAAGCAAAGCTTCAATGTATATGTGGTAACTTAAAATCAAATACTTAATTCAGTGCTTTGCTGAACAAAGATGGACTTAAACATTATCCTTTCCTGATTTCTTCTCCAAATTAACTTGTAGATTGATGCATGATCATGTTTTTGTAATTCTGCCATGTTTGGTACTCTAGTTACTACTTTCTTAAGGGTTTGCCCCATGTTTCTTCAATTAATGTCAGGATTTCTTAATTACATCTTTGCCATGTGAGCCCATTTTCTAGTTTATATCTTATGATCTTTTTTAAGCCTACTTCATCGTTTGTCTTCACATACAGTAAAGGAAGTTGTCTTCCCCAGTTTTCTTCCTCTGCTTTTCAGTTTAAGGATCCCTCAGCTGATTGCAGGCATTTGTATACAATCTTGTGTTTTCCAAATACTGAACATGCAGAAGCTCACTTCTTGAGTTTTCATAAACTTGTCAGTTTATCCTACCTCCTACTGGAGTGGGAAGACTCTCTTATCATCAAGGACTTTGTGTGTTACAGAGCTAATTTTAGATTTAGATTCTTTATATTTCACACTACAGCATAAAATCAAATGATTACTCTTTGATATTCATATCAGAGGATACATTTGTAGTCTTGTAGTAATTTAAAATTATTTTTAGAGTGACCGAATTTGTGAGATCTGCTAAGAAAAAATAATGATTGAAAGCTATTATGCCATTATTTGTAACCAGATTAGAGCATTATCCTTTTCTAGATTATGAGAAAATTTTCGAAAGTGGAGTTTTCTGCTTTAGTATTGCCTATTTTGTGAATGAACAAACAATACCATCTTTCTCTGCCACTTCTGAGCTCATAATAATACATTTTCAGCATTGTTAAATGTGGGATATTGACTTCAAACTCTGAGTTCAGTAAGATGTCATTAGACCTGTGTATCTCTGCACTCCCGATAGGAGGGGTCAGGAAAAGGAAGTTTTATGTTCCAAGCACAAACAAAACTAATGTACCTCCTTGTACTCCCCACTGTGAGCTGTGTCTGTGTGAGCAATGTTCAGCAGCTTATCAGTAATACACTTTTGGTGTGTCCACTCAGAATCATGACACATCCACAGAAACAGGCAATTGTGTATCTCCCAGCTGTATGCCACAAAATGGTCACTGGACTCTTCTACATCTGCCACTGATTAGCAGATGGTGCTCATTCATCACCATGACCAGAACCTCATTTGGCACCTTGGAACAGGACCACCTTTAGCACTATGAACAGAACCTCATGGAACAGGCAGCTGTGCTCACAGGGCTCTGAGTTTTGCAAGGCTCAGATCCAAGCCTCCCAGTTTGTACAGACTTAAAAATTGTATACTGGCATCTTGTTATTGTTGCAGATTATATCCCTTTCTAAATTTCTATTCTCTACAGAGCAAGTGTATATATAAGAACAGGTCTGAAGTGTTTCTACCTTACTTAAGTGTATATTAAGAACTGTGGGGGTTTGAATAGCTTTGTTTTTTATTATGGGCTATAAAATTATTGTCTCGCCTAATTTGCTCCAATTTAGTGATGTGTGTATATTTGTCCTTCAATAACCATGAATTTCAGTTATGAAAAATTACTATTTCTATTTAATACTGAATTTATAATATTTTTAAAAGCAAAGAACTTGGAATTTAATGCAATGGAATGACTCACTAAGAAGTGAAAAGCACATTGAAAGTAAACAAATTTTAAAGTTTGCCGTACCACCAAATATTTAAAGGGCACAATAAATCAATAAGCAGGTAAGGTAGGTTAAAACAAATAAATAAATTTGTAATTGCATCATGAAGTGCCAGCTCTTCTGTTAGATTTATTGTTGAGTATTTGCTACAATAGAAACAATCAGGAAATCAGTTAACTGGTCTTCTCATTTGGCATTTATGGGAATAGTTGTATTTGCTATTCAATGCAGATTTTTCAGGAAAAAACACTGTGTAAGAGAGAGACTTTGACTGAAACATTAACCAATAGTCATGGCTGATTAAAGTAAGATACTCTATGATAACAGTAACCACTCAGATATTTGTGTAATGTATTGGCTGAAATGTAGGGTCATCTGGTTTTGAGTCCTTGGAATAAAGTCTGGTTTTTAAAGGTATTTTGAGTCTTCATATAATCTGAATGCTTTTTAAATGAACTGGGTATATCTCAGCTGAAGCTGTTTTTTGGAAAGTATATAGTCTATTAAAAAATATTTCATCCAGGCTGAATTGAAGCTTCTATTTCTGTAGCTTTCAAATGTCTGCAGGTAATGTTTTTCCTTTCTAGAACAGGTTTTTGTCTTAAAAATAAATATAAAATAGAGATAGGAACAATGTTTAGGCTAAGAGTAAATCTAGCACTTCAACATAGCTTGAAATGAACCTTTAAGTGCTTCTTAGTCAAATCTGTGAACAAATGAAGACTTTGGGCTTTTTTATGTTCAAATAATAGATGTATTTTAATACTTCAGATAATTACAGCATTCTGGGAAAAGCATACTGAATAATAAGATTATTTTATTTTTACTTAGCACTATAATTTGTTGTGGAAGGCATTAGAATAATATTATATTAGCTCAAATTCTCATTTTGTATTTTCATTGATGTGTGTTAATTGCTTAAAACAAGTAATTGAAATTATTTTAAAAATTATATAAGATTAAATCAATTATGAAGGACATAACGATTTCTATTATTCACTTCAGACAGTTGAAAACTAAGCTATTCTTTAATTAGGTTTCAGTCCCTTAACCCTTTTTGGTTTGTTTGTGTCTGTTCTGCAAATTGGTGTCTGCAGATAGTTGTTTATAAGTGTGTGTTCACTGATTCATTCGACTGCAAAACAGGTCATTCTGGAACAGTGAGAAATGTTACTGAGCATCAAGTAGGTTTTTTTCTACTCAAATGGGTCTTTTGAAAATTAATAGAGCTTAAATTGACACTTGTTCAAGGTTGCTTCATGTGATTCAACCTGATGCTAGTGTTGTCACCTGACTGCATATGCACTGTGAGAAAATACACTGTTGTAACCAAAACATTTTACTAGAACCATTTTAGAAGGATTAAAATATCATTCAAAGTTTTGAGATTTCCCCAGAGGCTTGCCTCTTCTGCCTGTGTTATTTGTACATATGAATTGGAGAGTGGGATGAGAGGATAGTAGACTATATGGGTTGGTCTCTTCAATTCAGTCATGCTGTGCTCATCATGAGCACCTTAACTCAGCATTTCTCATGAAGTTAAAGACCTAAACCACTATGTGATATGCTCTTTATCTACCAATAAGCTGTCCTGTAAGCAAAAACCTGTAGCTTCTCACTACCTAACAGAATACTGAAAGCAGATCAAGAACTGTGAGGTGAGAAGTAACTTGAGAAATTTAAAGTATTTTGAAATTTATTTTCAGGTTCAGAAGGTAATATTAGGGGAGAAGGTGATTCGCTATAAAACAAAAAATAAGGTACAAATTGTGCCAGTTGTATAGACATTTATTTCACCAGTGAATCAATTAAATGCTGCTTATTCCTCATACAACATGAATATACATCCAGGAAACATATTAGTAGCCACACTTTACATAGATTCAAATACTAAATACAGTATACAGTGTTCTGTTCCCTTTTCTATTTTCAGTTACATGTGAAGAGATAAACTTATAACAATTTGATGGTTCATTTGGGCTATGCTTATTCACTTAGAAGTTTGCTTACTTTTGAATAATAGATTTGGAGATTTTTTTTAACATCTTCAGATACGATACAGAAGTATAATCTGAGTGCCTTTTTCCTAAGGAGTATGCTGAAAGCCTACCACAATAAAGTAAAATAATGATGAAGAGCAAGTGAACAGGAATTTTTATGTCTTTTTTCACTGTAATTACTGATTTCATGTTCCATAATTGAATAAAATATATTTGTTAAATATAAAAATTGAAGCATTATTAAGAATCAGGAGAGCAAATACCTAGAAGTCAAGAAGCCCCTAATATCATATATTAATATTTGCCTTAATCAATTTGGTTGTTCTTATCCTCTAATGACTGAATTTTGTTTGTGAAATTACTATTGTCCGAGTTCTGGGCATCTTAGTCATCATATGCCTGCTTCTTTTAAGCAGTACATGAGTGAAGCATATATTTTGTCTTTCGTAGA
Organism: Hemiprocne comata; assembly: GCA_020745705.1. Lineage (NCBI taxonomy): Eukaryota > Metazoa > Chordata > Aves > Apodiformes > Apodidae > Hemiprocne > Hemiprocne comata. The sequence goes on from CM036616.1 coordinate 47,551,250, forward strand.
ATAGTACCTAAAGCTGTAGATAATGCAAACTTAAATATATGTATTAAAATGTAAGTGACAACACATAATGAACTTTTCCTTTCTGAAATTTGAAATGGGCATTCTTTGTTATTTCAGTCATTACATTGGATTAGTTCTAGATGTGTTTTATTGCCATGGCTTTTTTGAAGGGAATGAAGGAGATGAAGATTCAATTGAGATGCAGTCATCAGCATATCTTCTGCATAAATTACCCTGAAATGGAAATTTAAACATGAATCCACTTTCTCAACCATTTCTGACTTAGAAAACTTCTAGAACCCAAGCTGTAAGATAGATTATCTGTGGTACATTTCAGGTCTGTACAATTCTGAGGCTTTTTCCAGAAATGGGATGATAAAGAGCTGTGACTTTGAATTGAGCTAAAATATGAGGATTTCAAGATGACAGATTTAGATATCCCAAATGTTTAAAAACTACTTAGCTTCTTCAGATTACTTTAGTTTTTTTCTAATTTTTCAAGTCTTCTTCAGAGCCTTACTGAGAAAGTGGCTGAGGCATGGATATCATTCAGATACATTTCTATTGCTACATGCCTCTAAAGTATTTTTCAGTTGCATAGGAAATGTTGCTTGACTTTGTTGCTGTGAGGAAAAATATATTTGCCTTGCAACGCTTGCTGTGTAAACTCTTACAGTTGAAAAATAATTCACATAAATAAATAATTTGTATTTATACTTCTTTTTTTACCTATTGGAAAAATATTAGTCAAATTTAGTGATCTTCCATGAATGGAACATCTCATCACTGCTTTCTAAAGTGCACCCTGCAGATATCAAATTTGTTGAATTATTGCCATGAATTTCTTTTAATTTCACTGAAAAAGCTTGTAATACCTAAAGAAGCAAGTTAACTTATATCCACTGTAGCATGTCAGCATCACCTTAAATGGCAAACAGTATTTCAACTGAAATTCTCTTGACACTGGACTCTTGCTTTCCTCTTCCCTTGATCATCATGAAACACCATGTTATAGCAGACTTCTCTCTTTGGCTTGTGTTCAACATTCGGCCAACATGACTTCGTGTTAGTTAAAATAGTGTTATCTAAAGCAACATGAGTTGATTTTGGCCAAACTTATGAGTAGTTCAGGATATTATAGCACTGAGATTCTATGTGGTTTAACCTCTGTCCTGGTTTGTTGGTTTTTTTTGGGGGGGGAGTCAAATTGCCCCTGTGTAAGGTCATTTTTACAGGCTATCTGGTAAAATGGGCTGCCTGTATGATTGTAACACAGAACTTAGGGGTTAACAGGTAATACTAGTATACTGACGCATTTGTGCATTACACTTTATCTAATGATAATGTTTTGTTAATGAGGACAAATGGAGATGTAAATGTTCATTTTAGGAGCATTTTATGTGTTCTGTGTTGCCTAGAGGTTCTGAATTCACGTTTTTTTAGATTATCGCAAACAATTCAACTGGGTTAGCTCACAGAGCATTTCAGTTACATATAAAATAAAACTAACTTTAAGAGGGTGCATTTGCTTTTTCCAAGCTACTTGCTTTTCTACAATGTGATTTCTGTATGCCCTGAGATGTTCAAAATCAGACATCTTCAGAGCTTAGAATTTGAGAGCTTGTTGTATGTTATTACCATCAAATACATTTGTCCTTTTGGGTTCCAGACCTCTCTGTATACTCTCTTATTAATCAAAATTAATCAAGAATGCTATTCTGGGAGGTATTTTGTCTGTACGTTTTTGTGAAAATAATCCTGTAAGAAGTTATAAGTTGTTAGAATTACCCTTGTTTGAGTTGGGTTGGGTTTTTTTGTTTGGTTTGGATGAGTTTTTTGGGGGGAGGAGGCAAAGAGACGGTAAGACTTAATATAGCAAGAGTAATTACAATTTGTAAGAGTATATAGCAATGCAAGTTGTGATTGTTGTTTTTAGCCAAGTTGCAAGATGTCATACCCAAATTCAAAGCAAGTATTTTTTGCCATTTTATATCACTGTGTTCTATTTGCATCTTTCATATTTTTTCTTACTATGTCAGGTACTTAAAAATAACTGACATGCTTTTTGCTTTGTTAAAGAACAGGACAGCATTTCTAAGAAGTAATGCAAACCTTTTGCATTTGTGTTCTTTGGATTGTATTTGTTTGAAGCATAACAGTAACAAACTACTATATAGTAGCATGATGACTGGAAAAATAGGTCAAAATTTTTTTAATCTTGTTTCAGTTCATGGTTTTAGTTGAAGTCAAAGGTGGTTGTTAGCTGAATTTGATTATTTTTTCTTCTAAAATACATTTTTGAATACATTCAAGTCCATCAACAACACTGTGTTACCATTCTTATTCTAGTGAAAGGCCGCAAGATAACAATTACTCTGCTGAAATTTGAAAAAAAAAATTAAAAAAAATTCAGATTTTAAAAGACTCTATTTGTCAATATACTTCAAAAATGGAAAATAGATTTTAACATAATTCAAGTGTTTCAGGGTTTCTTTTTAGAAAACATTTTTGATTGAAATGAAAATGCAATTTATGTTAGATCTTCAAATCTGCTTTTACCTTCTCATTTATAGTACCTCCTTGCATTAAATTATCCATCTATGTGGGTACTATAAACACAGCAAAGGACTCTTAGAAGCATGCTTTCAACATGGAGCAAGTAATTTCCCCTCTTGTATCCATGAAAAATACAACACACCTTAACTCAGCCTCAGTATGTGATACACAAGAAATCTCTCTCTTTCTTGTCAGTAATTTGAAATTCTGGAAAAAAGTTAGTAGAAAGGGCAATATTCCATCACTGGATTCCAGTGGAGAAATTACGGAATATAGAGACAATACATGTGCTGTACGGATACATTGCTAAGTTGTCTCTTTTGTCTGTTTCAAGTATACATCAGATGCCAGATGACTGGCAGAAGGCGTTACAATATGGACAGAAGAAGTGCTTTCACATACAGAGGTTTGAGGAGCAGTGGTAATTAACGACCACAAGTCAAAACTGTTTTAGTAACAGCACTTATTAAAGTGATTGAAAATATATAAGGGGACATGTAGGAATATAATTCATTGTAATCTGGTATAATTATACTTTAATATATAATATTATTTCTCTGTTAAAAATTGATCATAGCAATTGGATGAGATTGCAAGCTTATTCACACTTACTAATGATACTAATTTTTTTGTTTTAATTCGAGTAGCTCTTTTGAGACTAAACCTTTTACCATTAGGCTGTTTGAAACTCATGACATGAAAAAGAATGGTTCTTTCAAAATACTATTTACATTATTTTAATTAATGATTATAATCTCCATGGTCATGTTTGAAAAAGAGCATTTAATCCCTTAACCAGTTTTTATTATTTGCATTTTACAAAAACATGTAAGCCCTGCAGGCTTATTATCTCAGAACTTTTTTCAAGCCAAATTTATTTTTAGAGAATTGTATTTTGTTCCTGCTCCAAGTCCCATTTCCTATTATAACACCTGTTTCTCATGCAGAGTGAACTGACTTGTAGAAAAGTAAAGTTTGCTTACTTTTGCCAAGACTGAGCATAGCCCTTGGCAAGGTTACCTTTGAGAACAGTTTTTCATGTGGAGACCATATGCAAGCACTATTGCTGTTGCCAAGATCCTATGACTAATGAAGGGTCAGAGCAATAGTGTATTCTTTCTCGTCACTGACAGCACGCAGATGTAGCATTGCTCTGAGAAAAAGGCACTCCAGCATTTCAAACAGAAGCTAGAACTTTAACCTTCTAGGAGGAAGATCAGTGTTAGTTTTTATTGATAATATAGACGAAAACAACTATATAGGAATATGAAAGATTTTTTGTAGCAAGTTGAAACTCTTAAAAACAATGAGATTTCAAGTGTTTTTTAACAACAATTGGTTTTAAAACTTCCATGTTTACAAAGTTCCTGCCTTCCTGCCTGCTTTCCCGCCTGCCTTCCTGCCTGCCTGCCTGCCTGCCTGCCTCCCTCCCTCCCTCCCTCCTCTGTATGGGAGCTATGTAGATTTGGCTGTTCCTAAATGGCAGACTTTTCACTTGTCTTCATTGAACTTCATAATTTTTTTAATAATTTCTGTAATTGTTTGCTGTCATTCTGAGTTCTGATTCAGCCATTCAGACTGCTTATTGATTTCAAAAGCACACATTTTATTCTGTCGCTCAGGTCAGTCAGGGTTTGTTATTGTTATAATTGAGTTAGCCATCTGGTCATAGGTGATCCCTGACATGAAAGGGGCATTTCATTCTGGTCTTTCAGCATCACATTTTGACGGATTTCCTTATCTAAGACATGAGACAGGATTCCCAGGTCTTCCTGTAACTACTGTGCATTCTTATGGCATATCTCTGCTGCTCTTTGGCCTTTGCTCATTTTGTTTCTTTTTGTGCCTGATCCGTTCTGGTTTTGGGCCTAAACTGTCAGTCTATTTTGCTTACTCACTTGATACAGTATCTATTTCTGTTTAATCACTGCTAAGTTCAAGATCTTTGAAAAGTTATGATTTATCCATGGTGGCTTGTTCTTGCTATTCTTCCTCATTTTGATAAATTGCGCTGGTTTGACTAGTAGTTTTTTTTTCCCTAACGTCCAGAAAGAAAGAAGACAAAAGATAAAAGAAAGGAGAACTGTGATTTCAAGAGATGGAATACTTTGGATATAACCAGTTCATAATGATTTTCATTTGATCTCTTATTTCAGAATCACTTTCATTAAGTTGTCTACCACTTCACATACTCAGATATCTTGTTAAAATGTGTGTTGAAAAGTCTCAGTTCTGCTTTCTCTCTTATCAAAAATAGACACAAGTAGATTACAAAACATTTGGGAATTGTTTGTTCTCTTCAGCAGTATACTGAAGTCTCGGATCTCCTAATGGAGATCATACCTTTCATAAAAAGGGATTACCACCTTATTTGTGGTGTTGCTTTCTAGCAAATTCTCCTGCTGAAGATGCAAAGTCCTTGCCCAGTCTGATTCTGTACTTAAGAAGTTTTCTACTGAATAGTCCTCATAGTCCTCATTATAGCTGGTGTTACTTTATTTTACTTTTTTCAGTAACATTAGATATCTTTAGAATTTGGAAATTACTTACTATTTTATAAGCTCAAAACTATTTGTGCAGGCAAAAAACCCACCTATGTCCATAGTTATTGCTGTAACTTTTATACAGTTTTTAACCCATTTGAAATCAAGGTAATACCATCAGTTACGACATACGTAGTTTTAGTTGTTGCTTTTTTATGTTCCTTATAACTAGTGAAAAATCAGTAATTAATAGCCTTATTATGATGATTAGCCTTAAGTAGCTGAGAACGTGGCATCTCGCTCAAGTTAGCAGAGAGTTATTGATGAGGCTGGTATTGCTAATGTAATCTGTATTAAATACTAATTAAATAACTGTGTGAGTTTGCCCTAATATTACGAAAATACTGTTAGGAAAGTCCTTTTGATCCCAGAATTAGTGAAATGTGATAATTTTGCATTTCCATCGGGAATATATTATTAATCTTTAACATAGTTTGTGTGTTAATGACTTTTCTTTTTCCTGTAGGATTAAATATAATTATCTCCTAAATAATAAAAGAAGCCTTTTTACACTGGAGAGAAGGTAGATAATGTTTGGGGTTTTTTCTCTACAGATTATTTCATAGTAAAATTTCTACTGGCATTTCTTGGCCTAACATAGTGCACTCAGTGATTATCTTGCCAGGGTTTGATCATAGTGACAACACTTAAATTCTCTTAATATATAATCTGTTTTTAATTGCTTTGAGAATAAACTTCATCATATCTTTATGAAACAATGTCCTGGCATAAAATGCTATTTGGGTCTTAATTTAAAATACCTATGTAGAAGAATATTCCACATGAATCTTGTAATAGAACTTCTTTTTACTGTCCTTATTTACCAGAATATTTTTATCACATATATCCTGACAGAAAACAGTTGTTCTTAAATGTAAGTTCTTAATTGTTGAAAGATTTCTGCCATTACATAAAGCAGGACTGAAATAAGTGGGTGTCAGTCTACTTGAATTTAGAAGCTTTTTATGTTGTAGCCTTGGGAGGTTTTATGTATTACAAAGAATGAAATTAAATTATAAATTAAATAATACCATTATATGTGCCTTAGTCACATAGTAAAACTGCTCCGTCCAACAAACCAGTCAATAAGGCTCAACACTGGTTCAGTAAGTGTTTTGGAACTAAGTTATACATAAGTTTCAAACCGTAGCTCAGTTACATCATAATATTTTCAGGGTTATTCAGGGTAATGGAAGTTCCATCTTGTTAAGAATTGCGAAATTATGATTTAGAGATTACAGAGACTGGATTTTAAAAATAAATTTAATGTAAAATTTGGACTTCTTCACAGTTTAAAAACAATGCAAATGACTAAAAATGTGTATAAGTGTAGAAACACTGTGTGTTCTTGTATGTATGTGTACAAGCAGAAACTGAAAGCAGTGGCCAGTGGACTGCCAGTGGTTCAACATACTTCTGGTACCTGCTTTCTGAATGAATTTTTTGGACTGTTTTCTCAAAGCATCCCTCTCAGATAAATTGCTTCCCAGGCAGGCAACTTGAGAGGATCTCTAGTAAGGCACACAGTGATGTTACAGAGCTTACAGCAGTGTTGCAGCATACATGAGCATGCAGGGCTCCCTCCTGCAGCACTGCCTGCAGCAGTCATGGTGCAGCAACCTGGCACTTCCACAAGGGATAGGTGCTTTTGGCACTGCAAGTGGACACCATGCCACAAGCTGATTGTCCACAGCTCTTTGGAGCTGCAGTGGCAGCTGAGGCACTGGAGTCACAGTGACACTGTGCTGCCATGCTCTTGTTGAGGATGCAAGAAAGAGCTAATGGGAATGAACTGGTATACTTGGGCCAGTTCAGATTTCCACTCTATGGTTAACAAGGATAGTGAGTTTGATCTGAAAGAGTAAATGTATCATCACTGTCTTTTCCTTTCCAGAAACATTTTTGCTTATCAAAACAAATGTTGTATTTTTGTTCTGTTTTATACTGCTTCTAATTTTATTATTAGCCCTAAAGGTCATGAAGAGGTCAAGCATTTGGTCTGAGCAGCATAAAATTTGAATAGTGAATCTGATAGATAGATTAGGATAAAATGTACAGAGGTGTTAAAGATGTTAAACAGCACTGGTCCCAATGCTAACCCTTCAGGAACTCCACTCATCGCTTGCCTCCACTCCATTTTGCCTCTGGCTTCCTTGGGATTGATTTTTCATCTCCCTAATTAATGTTGAAAATAATATTGGTTAAAAGCCACGTCACGGTTTCTTAATTCAACTTCAGGATATACTAGCTTACACTTTTAATGTCTAAGTTGCAGTAGGGTTACCTCTGTCTAAAATTTTAACAAGATAAGTGACTTCTAGTGTTATACTAGAACACAATGGTCTGTCTCCTTTGATGAAATACAAAACTAAAACTGTTACTCAAGACAGAGCTTTAATAACAGCATGTATCATTTGACATAAAGTGCTCAAACTCTGTAACACGCAGAAGTAATATCCCTCTTTTGTGTTCGTTTAACAATTCTGGGCTTTCTCAGGCTTTTCAAGACAACATTTTAGACACTGGAAAGACCTGGAAATAAAATCTTTATTAAATAATTATGGGGAGGACACCTAATGACTTGTAGGGGACCCTGCAAAGAGATTCAGTATCCATAGAGTGCACTTATCATTGTTTGTTGTTATTGTTGTGGTTACTAGTTATTTGAGCAATTTGCTCAAAGCTGTGCAAGACACAAAAAAATATTATTCCAGCCTGTAAAAACTTTGTCTCAATCAAACCAATGCATACACTATCTCACTATGGAACAGACATTTCTGAAAAGCAGATGTGGTTGCCTTTTCACATTGCCTCTTCCTTCCCTCTGCCATCCTCACTTGTCTGCCTTGCAAGAGCAGAAGTTGCTGGAGGAGACAGATGCATTCTGTTGAAGTAAATTAAGTCCAATGTTTACTTCTTCACATTTATAGTAACTTTTGCTTGTTCTGTTTGCCTTGTTAACATCTTGCTGGGGAAGATGGCAAGGGGCACTGTTGCCATCTCCTGAAAGAGCTGGCCTATGTACTTAAAGAATTCTTGGACCTAGGATGGGCCAGGACAAAAGAAAATGGGGCCAGAATTCTATGCGGACTGGGAATTTTTAGACTCCCTTTTGTACCAGAATAGTAGAGTTCAGTTGAGAGTAAATAGATCATCATAAGATTCTTAAAAAACCATAACAGACTAGAATTATGAGGTGCCTCATTTTGAAGGACAATATAATTTGTCAGAAAATGTGAGTGTTGTAGCACGCTTGTTTCAACATAGGTGGGAGTGATACCAAAGAACCAATTAGACATTTTAACACCTTGTATGGATGGAGGAGGTAGGGATGAAATGATACTGAATTGAAACCTTTGATCTTAAATAATGAGGAAATGGTGCAGAATAAAGAATTATTATCTCCCTTGGATAGTATTTCTGTAGATCCAGGCTTCTGTTTTGCAAAAGAAGCTAGCAGAGGAGGAGGAAAAAGAGTGCAGAAGGAAGGTTGAGAATCATCAGCATGTGAATGAATTTAAACAAGAACAGAGGATAAAATGGCAAAGAATTAGAAATAGGAGCCACCAGTAAAATAAAATCAAAAGAAGGAATCAGAAGATATAATCACTGAAATCCCAATGCTGATGCGTGACCTACCTACAATGGTGTAATGGATCTATGTACAGACTAATGTATACCTGTCAGCTGGCAAAAGGAAGACCTTAGTTTATATATCATATCATATCATATCATATCATATCATATCATATCATATCAATTACATATAACATATATATAACGATAAGACATCTACAGTTTGGTGCACAGTTACTTCTGGTTTTGACCATTATCTGATTTTTCAAATCAGATCAGGCTGGGGGAGGGAACCTCCATTCATCCCACGCTTATCAATTTCAATGTGATACTGGCACCAGTAATAGATGCCCAGAGCCTATAGAAGGGGTGCAGGTCTGCAGGGGAGCACCTGGAGTGTGGCATAATGAAATCCCAGCCCCTCCAGGTAGTCAGTTACCTTCACTGGAGGCTCAGCTTAAATGTCTCTATGCGAATGCACGCAGCATGGGGAATAAGCAGGAGTTACAGATGTGTGTGTGCCTGCAGGGCTGTGATCTTATTGGTGTCACTGAGACATGCTGTGATGACTCCTATGATTGGAGCATCAGAATGGAGAGTTATAAACTCTTTAGAGATGACAAGCAGGGGAGACTACGTGGGGGTGTTGCCCTCTATGTCCAAGATGAGCTGGAGTGCATGGAGCTCTCCCTGGGGACGGATGAGGAGCCACCTGAGAGCTTATGGGTTAAGATTAAAGGGAAGGCAGGCACAGGTGACATTACAATGGGGGTCTTCTACAGGCCACCTGACCAGAAGGACAGTGTAGATGAGGCACTCTACAGACAGATAAGAGCAGCTTCATGTTCACAAGCCACAGTACTCATGGGTGACTTCAGCCACCCTGATATCTGTTGGAGGGACAACTCTGCAAAGCACAAACAATCCAGGAGGTTCCTAGAGTGTGTTGATGACAACTTCCTTTTCCAAGTAATTAAGGAACCAACAAGGAGAGGTGCTATGCTGGACCTTGTTCTTACCAACAAGGAAGGGCTAGTGTGGGGTGCTAAGCTCAAGAGCAGCCTTGGTTGTAGTGAGCATGAAATAGAGTTCAAGATGCTTAGGGCAGCAAGGAGGGCTCCCAGTAAGCTTATAACCCTTGAGTTCAGGAGGGCAGATTTCAGTCTCTTCAGGGATCTGCTCGAGAGAGTGTCATGGGATAGCATCCTTGTCCTGGTTTGAGCCAGGATTAAGCTAATTTGCCTTTTACTAATTTTTTTTTTCCTTCAGTAAGCTTTCTTTTAACTAGCAGCAAGTGTTCCAGCTAGTGGACTGATAACACTGGAAAGTTTATGTTTCTGCTGAGGCTCCAAGGTCACTCCTTAGCTCTGCTGCTACAGAGGCTACTGGGGCAGGAGAATTGTATCTGTGGGGAGCTGAACTAGACAGGAGGGAAGAGGGGCCCATGAAGGCTGGGTGATCACCTTCTCCAGAGCAATGCATCCCAACTAAGAGAAAGTCAGGTAAAAACTCCAGGAGGCTGGCAAGCAGCTCCTAGAAAAGCTCAAACTTAAGAAGGAAGTATACAGCGAGTGGAAGCTAGGGCAGGTATCCTGGATTACAGAGAGGTTGTCCAAGCAGCTAGGGATTGGGTAAGGAGAGCCAAATCCCAAATGGAATTAAACCTTGCTAGGGATGTAAAGAGCTGAGAAAAAATTCTATAGGTATGCTGGTGATAAAACAACAATGAAGGAAAATGTAGGCCCTCTCCTGAAGGAAATGGGGAACCTAGCTAGCAGGGTATTGTTAAGGCTGTGGTTCTCAATTACTTCTCTGCATCACAGTCTTCTCTGGCAAGTGCTCCAGCCTCATCACAAAGGCCACAACAGGTGAAAGCAGGGACTGCGAGAATGAAGCAGCCCTCACTATAGGAGAAGAACAGGTTCATGACCGTCTAAAGAACCTGAAGGTACACAACTCTGTGGGGCTTGATGAGGTCCATCCAAGGGTCCTGAGGGAGCTAGCAGATGCAGTTACCTCTGTCCCTCATATTTGAGAGGTCATGGCAGTCTGGTGAGGTTACCTCTGATTGGAAAAAAGGTAACATAGCAGCTGTTTTTAAAAAGGGGAAAAAGGAAGACCCAGGGAACTACAGGCCAGTCAGCCTCAACTTTTTGCCTGGCAAGATCATGGAGCAGATCCTCCTGAAAATCTGCTAAGGCACATGGAAAATAAAGAGGTGATTGGTGACAGCCAACATGGCTTCACCAAGGGCAAATCGTGCCTGACGAATTTGGTGGCCTTTTATGACAAGGCTACAGAGATGGTGGATAGTGGAAGAGCAACTGATGTCATCTACCTGGATTTGTGCAAAGCATTTGACACGCTCCCACATGACATCCTGGTCTCCAAACTGACAAGACTTGGATTTGACAGATGGACCACTTTGTGGAGAAGTAATTGGCTGGATGATCATACCCAGAGAGTTGTGGTCCATGGTTCAGTGTCCAAGTGGAGGCAAGTGATGAGTGGTGTTCCTCAGGGGTCAGTATTGAGACCAGTGCTGTTTAACATCTTTGTTGGCGACATGGACAGTGGGATTGAGTGTATCCTCAGCAAGTTTGCTGACGATACCAAACTGTGTGGAGGAATTGACACCCTAGAGGGAAGGGATGCCATCCAGAGGGACCCTGACAGGCTGGACAGGTGGGCCAATGCAAGGTCCTGCACCTAGATCGGCACAACCCCAGGCACAAATACAGACTGGGGGGAGAATGGCTAGAGAGCAGTACTGAGGAGAAGGACTTGGGGGTGGTAGTAGATGAGAAGTTTGACATGAGCCACCAGTGTAGGCTGGAGCCCAGAGGGCCAACTGTGTCCTGGGCTGCATCAAAAGAAGTGTGGCCAGCAGGGCCAGGGAGGTGATTCTGCCCCATTCCTCTGCTCTGGTGAGACCCCACCTGTAGTACTGCGTACAGCTCTGGAGTCCTCAGCACAGGAAAGGGATGGAGGTGTTGGAGAGGGTCCAGAGAAGGGTCATCAAGATAATTAATGGGTTGTAGCACCTCTGCTGTGAAGACAGGCTGAGAGACATTTGGGGCTATTCAGCTGGAGAAGAGAAGACTGTGGGGAGACCTTATAAGTGGCCTTCCAGTACCTGAAGGGGCTACAGGAAAGCTGGGGAGGGGCTTTTCACCAGAGAGGGCAGTGATAGAACAAGGGTTAACGGTTTTAAACTGAAAGAGGGGAGATTTAGGTTAGACATCAGGAAGAAGTTCTTCCCCATGAGGGTAGTAAAGTGCTGGAATAGGTTGCCCAGGGAGGTTGTGGAAGCCCCTTACTGGCAGTGTTTAAGGCCAGTTTGGATGAGGCTTTGTGCAGCCTGGTCTAAAGTGAGGTGTCCCTGCTCGTAGCAAGGGGGTTGAAACCTGATGATCTTTAAGGTCCCTTCCAACCTTAACCATTTTATGATTCTATTATTATATTTCTGCTCCTTTGAAGGTGATGCATTATATGCTATGTTTTTCAAAAAGAATGCTACATTTAGAATATGAATGTTTTATTTTGATGCATTTTTATCCTTGCAGTTTTCTGTAAAGAGGATAATAAATACTTTTTGATGGTTGATATTTAGGGGCATTTTTATTTTTTTTTTACTTTGTCATGGATGATTACAGCTATAATTTGGAGCTGTTAAAAATTTCTTTATAAATGGCCTTACTAGTCCCCTGACAAGGTTTATTTTTTCAGACTTTCAGGGAAAGATGGTTGACTGAGCTGGGTTTTTTGTCTGCATTATCAAGGATTTTCTGTAGGTTGTCCAAGACTCAGAAAGTCCTTGTGAATGAGGAAGATTGTTTTTTCTCCTTATGTTAGATCTGAGCATTTGGTGCCTTTTGTCTGAAGTATTAATGGATGGATAATAGCCTAGGAAGATATTGTGAGCTCTGTATTCCTCTATGGAAAGAGGTACTTAATTGTTCTTTAGATTCCAGCTTGTTACAGTAGAGATAAATATTTTGCTCATTCCAGTATGAATCTGGGAACTATAGTATGGACTGTGTGTTTGTTTTAATTGGGACAGAGGAAACTTCGTAATCTTTTATCATGAGTATGAACCAACAACAAAGTAAATCGAGGAGGCCCTGAAGGTCAACTCATTTTGAAGCTCTTACAGAAATTAGTTTTCCAACCATTTTAAGAGTATCATTCTAGCATCACTCTGTATTCATCTTAACATCTGCAACATGACAGCAGAATAAATGGAATGGAATGGAATGGAATGGAATGGAATGGAATGGAATGGAATGGAATGGAATGGAATGGAATGGAATGGAATGGAATGGATTGGAATGGAATGGAATGGAAAGGAAGGGACCTTAAATATCATCTATATCCAATCCCCCTGCATGGGCAGGGATACCTCCCACTAGATTATGTTGCTCAGAGCCCCATGTATTACCGTAAACTTTGGTCACTGAAAGACCCTCAAAGACTTGTATTGGAAGTTTTAGAAGACAGCCATTTCTTTATTGCAGCACTGGATGCATAGAGGATCACTCTTTTAACTGGGCATGCTGATTCAACAGAGATACAACACTTTTGTCTCACTAACTCCTTCATATGCATTACATTTCCAAGAATAATCTCATAGATTACAATTAACTCCAAGAAATCATTAACATAGTCTCCTCCCTGTGGCACATGCTCTGTTGGCTGGGTCAGTTGTCTCAGGTGGGTGTTTGGGGAGCATCACCTCCCTTGAATTACCCTTATATGGCATTGGTTCAACTCAAGACACATTTAAGCCATTGGCCTCCAGCCAAACACATGGTCTGCTGGTCTAGGAGGATGCACATCCTTGGTTTAATTAATTTTATCCATGGGTCCACTGTTATTTCTTGATCAACTAGTAGATATCACAGTATCACAGTGCCGTTCTGGTTGGAAAAGATCTTCAAGATCATCGAGTCCAACCACTACCCTAACTCTGCCGCGTCCACCACTAAACCCTGTCCTCTGGTACCACATCAGTCTTTTTAGATGTCTCCAGGGATAGTGGCTTAACCAGCTCATCAGACAGCCTGGATCACCAAGTCCAACTCCCGCCTCAGAACAGGACAACCCCAAAGTTCACACCATGTCCCTAAGGGTGTTGTCCAAATGTTTCTTGAATATTGTCAGGCTCGGTGCCATTACTGCTTCCCTGGGGAGCCTATTCCAGTGCTCCACCACCCTCTGGGTGAAGAATCCCTTCCTAATGTCCAACTTAAACCTCCCCCTGCACATCTTCCTACCTTTCCCTCGGGTCCTATCATTGGTCACCAGAGAGAAGAGGTCAGTGCCTGCTCCTCCACCTTCCCTAGTGAGGAAGCAGTAAGCTGCAATGAGGTCTCCCCTCAGTCTCCTCTTCTCCAGGCTGAACAGATCAAGTGCCTTCAGCCGCTCCTCATATGGCATCCCCTCTAAACCCTTCACCAGCCTCATGGCCCTCCTCTGGATACTCTCCAGTAGCTTTATATCCCTTTTGTACTGGGGCACCCAAAACTGCACACAGTACTCAAGATGGGGCTGCACCAGTGCAGAGTAAAGTGGGACAATCACCTCCCTTGACCAGCTGAATCCCCAGATCCCACTCCGCAGGGCTGCTCTCCAGCCTCTCACTCCCCAGACTGTATATCAAGGGTTACCATGTCCCAAAAATCCAGCACTTCTCCTTGTTAAACTTCATGCGATTGGTGATTGCCCAGCTCTCTAATTTGTCCAGATCCCTCTGCAGGGCCTCTCTGCCCTCGAGAGTGTCAACTGCTCCTCCCAATTTAGTGTCGTCTGCAAACTTAATAAGTAGGCCTTCAAGTCCTGCATCTAAGTCATTTATGAACATATTGAACATATTGCCCTAAGATGGATCCCTGTGGAGCCCCGCTAGTGACTGGTCACCAGCCTGATGTGGCCCCATTTACTATGACTCTTTGAGCTTTGACCCATCAGCCAATTACTCACCCAATGTATTATGTGCTTGTCCAGCTGGATGCTGGGCATTTTGTTTAGAAGGATACTGGGAGAGACAGTATCAAAGGCCTTACTGAAATCCAGAAATATTACATCAACTGGCTTCCCTTGGTCAGCTAGGTGGGTAACTTTGTCATAGAAAGAAATCAAGTTGGTCAAGCAGGACCTTCCTCTAAGGAACCCATGTTGGCTGGAACCAATGACTGTGTTGTCTTTTAGGTGTTTTTCAGTAGCTCCCAGAATAATCTTCTCCATAATCTTACCAGGCACTGAAGTGACACTAACAGGCCTGTAATTACTGGGGTCATCCCTGCTGCCCTTCTTGAAGATTGGGACAACATTTGCCAGCTTCCAGTCAAGTGGTACCTCTCTAGATTCCCAAGAGCATTGAAAAATCATTGAGAGAGGTATCACTGTGACCTCTGCTAGCTCTTTAAGCATCCTTGGATGAATCTCATCAGGTTCCTTTAACTGATAAGGACCCAGCTGGAGCAGCAAATCCCACAAAAGTTTGGGGCTGATTGGGAGATTATCATTTGCCCAGTCATGGTTCTCTAGCCCAGGACTCCGGGAGTGCTCAAACCCATCATCAGTGTTGAAAACAGAGGTGAAGAAAGCATTAAACATCTCTGCGTTGTCTATATCCCTGTTTAACAGGTGTTCATGATCATCAAGTAATGAGCCAATGTTATTTCTGGCCTGCTTTTTTCTATTAACATATTTTAAAAAGCCCTTTTTATTATCCTTCACAGTGCAGGCCAGCTTCAACTCTAGTTGAGCTTTAGCTGCATGGATTTCTGCCCTACAGTGGCAAAAAGCATCCCTATAGTTCTCCCATGTTGTCTGTCCTTCCTTCCACTGGCCATACATCTTCCTTTTGTGCCTTAGTTCTAGTAGGAGGTCCCTGCTCAGCCAGGGTGGCCTACCTTGCCTGCTTGACTTCCGGCATTTTCGAATTGCCTAGTCTTGTGCTCTTAGGAGATGGTGCTTAAAGAGTGACCAGTGCTGTTGGACCCCAGCACCCTGAAAAGCTTTTTCTCAGGAGACCTTACCAAGCACTTCCCCAAGCAACTTGAAGTCTGCTTTCCTCAGGTCCAGAGCTGAGGTCTTACTGTTAGTTTTCCTCCTAGTACCATAGATATTAAACAGTTGATATCTGGCAAATTAAAGTCCCCCATGAAGAGAAGTACAGATGATTATATCTAAGGTTATGATACTCTGCCAAGAAGCAAGCTCATATGGAACTGAGTTAAGCATACAAAGTTATTTCTACTCCCTAGCTCTGTGTTATTTTAACATCTTATCTCTGCATGTTGCAAGCACTCACTACCTATGCCATATCATCTATGTGGTATCACATCCAACCTGCCCTTAAACACGTCCAAGGATGGGGCTTCCACAATTTCCCTGGCAACATGTTCCAGTGTCTCACCACCCCCACACTAAAGAATTTCTTCCCAATGTCTAACCTAAATCTGCCCTCTTCCAGTTTTGATGCATTAACCCTCATCCTTTCACTACAAGCCCTTGTAAAAAATCCTTCCCCTGAAATCACAGCATTCTTTTCTATATGTCTAGCAGGAAGACTTGTCAGCAGTTTATCTTCCCCATCTGTATACTTTAACCCACTTTATATCATAGAACAGAAAAGCTTCTTTCAGAGCTTTTTTAAGGAAGGGCAAACTGCTAGGTGGTAAGTTGAGAAGAAAAAAATATAGCAGTCTCAGCAGTGTATTGATCAAAAGCTGGAAAGAGACACTGTTTTTTTGAATGTTTTTACCTTGTTGGCATGGCCAAATAATTGAAATAGTATAAAGGTGCCTTCAGTGTGTCCAGTTTTTTTCGTAGATGTTATGTTTTCATCTGGTACCAAAGATAATTAGTGTTCATACATACTACATCTTGATACATACTATACCTTGTTCTGTACCCTGGATTTCTCAGATAACTGCTGTCCTTAAACTTTCAGAGTTGACTGTGTCTGGAGGCATTATTGCCCTTTCCGGTAATGTAAAGTAAGAAGTGTTGGGAATTGAACTAAAAGAGCCACTTTAACAAAGGAAGAAAATAGAGAGTGAAAGTATACAGAGACATGCTCCCTGCCCTCATGCCAAAGGATCTTTGTATCAGATTATGCAACACAAACACATCACAAAAGCTGAATGTGGGAGACAAAGTGAGGATCAGGTCCATTCTTTCTGTGATGATGAATAAACTTTAGATGGTTAGGTCCAAGAAACTTGCATAATAGAGGGGTGAAAGGAAAAATTTATTTCATGCTGAAAATCTATTACAAAATACTACTGCAAATATTTTTTACAAGATATCAGGAGTAATTTTTAGTATTTTGGGAGTGTTCTGACTATGAGAATGTCTGGCTGTCTGATTTGAAACACAAAATTGCAGATTTTCAACAGTACTGATATAAAACTATATAAAAGTACACATTGGTAGCTGGATACTCCACTTTCTTAAGGTAATGCTTCCCCTGTGAACGTTTAGAAACATTTAGTATTTGTGTAATTTACCATGAAACACTGTTGTTTTCAATCCCAACTTCAGGCAAAATGCATCTCCTTATCTCTCCAATAATCCCCAATTTCTTTTATATGGCTTCCTTTAATGAAAGCCGGTTCTCAATCTTATTCTCAAATACAGTTTGAGATGATTTGCAGTTCACAGAATCCCAGAATTATTGAGGCTGGAAAAGACCTCTGAAATCATCAAGTCCAGCCCATGATCTAATACCAGCACATCAGCTAGACCATGGCACTAAGTGCCACATCCAGTCTTTCCTTAAACACCTCCAGGGACGGTGACTCCACCACTTCCTTAAGTAGTCCATTCCAATGTCTAATCACTCTTTCTGTGAGGAAGTGCTTCTTAATATCCAACATAAACCTCTCCTGGTGCAGCTTCAGGCCATGCCTTCTCGTCCTGTCACTAGTTGCCTGGGAGAAGAGCCTGACCCCCACCTGACTACAACCTCCCTTCAGGTAGTTGAAGAGAGTTATAAGGTCCCCCCTGAGTCTCCTCTTCTCCAGGATAAACAACCCCAGCTCCCTCAGCCTCTTCCTGTAAGACTTCCCCTCTAGTCCCTTCACCAGCCTTGTTGCTCTCCTCTGGACCTGCTCCAGCACCTCAATATCATTCCTGAAGTGAGGGGCCCAGCACTGCACACAGTACTTGAGGTGAGGCCTCACCAGTGCTGAGTACAGGGGGAGAATTACATCTCTACTCCTGCTGGCCGCAGCATTCCTGATACAAGCCAGGATGCCATTGGCCTTCCAGGTCAGCTAGGCACACTGCTGGCTCGTGTTCAACCAGTTGTCAACCAGTACTCCCAGGTCCCTCTCTGCCACTCTTCCCCCAGTCTGTAGCGCTGCCTGGGGTTATTGTGGCCAAAGTGTAGGTAGCACCTGGTACTTGGTCTTGTTGAACCTCACTACTGTTGGTCTTGGCCCATCAACCCAGCCTGTCCAGATCCCTCTTCAGTGTCTTCCTACCCTTCAGCAGATAGACGCTCCACCCCAGCTTGGTGTCATGCACGAATTTACTAAGGGCAGACTCAGTCCCCTCATCCATGTTGTCAATAAAGACGTTGAATAGGACTGGGCCCAGTACTGATTCCTGGGGGACACCACTGGTCACTGGATGCCAACTGGATGCAGCACCATTCACCACCACTCTCTGGGCCCAGTCATCCAGTCAGTTTTTAACCCAGCGAAAGGTGAACCTCTCCAAGCCATGGATTGCTAGCTTCTCCAGGAGGATGCTGTGGGAGACTGGGTCAAAGGCTTTGCCGAAGTCTTGGTAGACCACATCCACAACCTTCCCCTGACCCACTAGGTGGGTCACCCAGTCATAGAAGGAGATCAGATTGCTTAGTTTTATGCGGTTTTATTAATTCTTCTTATCAGTTCAAAAGATCCTATGTGGCTTATTAGAATACCACTGTACTGTTAAGTATAAGGATACTATTAAGATTTCAAAAATTCATGAAAAGTTACTCAAGAATGACTCAAAAAGTTACTCCTATTTGGCATTGTATGTTGAATTATCTTCTTAATTTTTTGCCATAAACTGCTGTTGTCAAGAGGCTTTCTATTTAGTTCAGCTGGAAATAACCGTAGTTTGAAATATTGTTATTTTTATATGTAAGATGGCATATTTTTTCTTAGAAAAAACAGGAAAGTGAAGCATCTGCTTTCAATGTACTTATAAGGACTTGCATTGATGTTTTTGTTACAGAAAGAGCAAAGAATATGTATTTTTTATATCTGAAATAATTGAACTGATGTTAAGAGGCTCTGATTTTAAAAAAGGTATTATGTAGAAATGAAATTGTATGCTGGATTCATTCCTGGAGTAAACTAGCATTGGCTCTGTCATGTCTTAATGTATACTACACAATGTATAGAGGTTTGTCTGGAATCCTGATTTTTACTGACTTTGTCTGAGGATTATAAAGGGTGCTCATGCTCCCATGTGAGAGCTATCTGTCTGGAGCTGGCAACCTCTAATTCATGGCTTGATCTGCTACAGATAGTAGCCTCTATCAGTTATATTGAACTTCACACTTTTTTTGGAAAGCTAGGCTGATTTCTTCTGTCTCATGCATTCCCACTAGATGTTTTAAGATTCAGAATTTCAGCTGCTTTCATGACTGATTGCTGCCATGGTTTTCTGAAACAGCAATGTCAGCATGAAACAGTTGAGGAAGTGTTGAGACATCTTTCTGGAGGATTGGGGGGAAATGTTGCTCACTTTTAGAGCTCAACAACAACAACAAAAAACATTCAGGTTGCAGTTATGTGTCAGTTTTCTGCAATTTTCTAGGTTTTGAACTTGAATATAAAGTGTGCATTCCTGTCTGCCTGCCCCTCCCTTCTAGATAAATGTCAAAGGAAGGCAAGTTGATCTAAAATTCTTCAGATACATTTAGTTTTGCATTTCACTTGGCACGTTACTTTTTGTTTTGGTTCCTGTCACATTTGACAAATTCTTCTGTGTGACTATGTCGCAAGTTACATTTCCAGAGACAAAAATTAAATATTTAGTTTACATGTATTGTCATAAATACTTACCTTGCTTTTATTGGGGAGCTACATATCTATTTGCAACTGTACTCAAGTGTACAAACATAGATGTTAAAGTTAATACTCAGTTCAGACTGTTGTCCTAAAGCATAGACTGTTAGTGTATTTAGGCCTCCATAATACTTAATGCATAGCATATCTTATTATAACTACTTATATTTACTGTTCAGTGATAGTTCTGTTAATGAGTTGCATAGACTTTTTTCCTTGATTTTCTGTAATTGCACAGGAAATGAAAACTATTTTAAGCTTCATTCAACATTTAAAATGTCTTTGTTGTTTTTAATTTTCAAGGTATCTAACTTGTAGCAATTGCTTTGTGAGCTGTATAAATCCATTTTTCATTGTTCCCTAAATATATAAGATTTTTTTTTTCTTATTGGAATTATTTGTAATATTTTTGGAGGTGCTTTATGTTGTTACACGGGGTTTTTTATTTGTATTTATGCTTAATATAAAGAGCTTAAACAGAACTGTGAGCAGCTATATTTTTGCCTATATATGGTTTAAACAAGAACCTTGAAGCCTTTAATTAGACCTCACAATAAGTTTGGGAAGTATATGGATATGCTGAGTAATTGCAGGGAAAAATCTGCATTTACAATACTTCAATGCCATTGCATTTTTTCAGCAGATATAAAATACTGTATAAGCATCTGGGTTGTTAACTGGTAGATTCAACATAGAAGTTAAAACAGTCTTAATTTCATCTTTTATTTTTAATATTGCTGTTTCCAAAGGTGTTCTTTTAAACATTATTTTCTTTAAATGCTTTTTGAACTTAGAGAATTCCTTTTCCTACATAAAATTGTATCTAGCTCATTTATTTTTATACTAGGAAATACAGTTTCTCCTGGAGTCTGAATTTACTCTTTTTTGTTTCTTTTTCTTGGAACTTGATAAACGTATTATAGTGTCTTATTTACTTCAGTCTGTAGTTTTGGAATTTTGTCTCTCATCCTACTCTCTTTCCCTTTTCTATGAAAAAGGAAAACAAATCACCTTTTTTTGTCCTTTTTTTTTTTTTTCTTTCAGATGCTAGTGTTTGACTGTCAATTTGCTGGAGATTACAAAGTATTACAAAGCTAATAAGTTAATCGCATCACTTTTTACCTTCAAAGACCACTGCTGAAATATTTGAGAATCCTTAAGTACAGCTTATGAAGAACCTTTATATGCCTTTGACCCTAAGTTGAGTGTTTTGAAAGATTTGTGGCCACTTCTGTGTTCTTTGATCTTGCTGGGTTGAGAGGCCTACAAACAATTTTTGAATGACTGAGATTTTGCTGGTTTACATAAATCACTAAGATCATAGATCTTATGTGAGGCATAAAAAAATTTAGAACTGTGTTATGTATGAACCCAGGGATTATACTATTTTTCTCTGTTCTTTTTGTCCTCATTTTATTATGCTGAGAGGGAAAACCTGTTTTAAAAGGTCTTGAATGTTTTGCAAAGCACCTTTTTTTTCATTACTTCAATACTTGGAAATTTTTTTGTGAAAAGCTTCAATTCTTTGTGTTTATTAGAGTAACAATATGTACAGTGAACTTTACCTGTCTTCTTAGCACTTCCTTTAAGTGATTGTAGGCATCAATTCTTCTATAACAATTTTTCTAATAGACCTACCAGATTAAGGAACTGTATAGGAAATCAAATATTGCACTGTACAAACATAAGCTGAAAATTCTCTTCCACTGTGTTTGACAAACATCACTGTTATCACCCTTAGGAACCCTGAAACCTGACTTGAGCTGTTAACTTTTCATCTCATACATTAAGCAAAATTAGTCTGGCTAAGTACAAATGAAAATAATTCTGTCTGCAAATCAACATATGTTTATGTGGACATTAGAGGGAGACTCTGTGGTTAAGAAGGTGAAAAAAAGATAACTACTTTCCTTTACCATCTCCTCAGAGTAGTTGCCAATTCAGCCTAATAATTTCAGCCTATAGCCACCTGTGTACAGTGATTGAGTTGCCTTCAGGGAGTATGCTACAGCACACAATTATTATCTAAGAAAACAGACAGAAGTTAACACAGACAGTGGGTTTCATATCAAAAGCTATTACTCTGTTACAGCCCAAGTCTGTGTGGGCTGCTTTACCATTGCTTCTTTTCTTTTTTTTTTTTTTAATGTGAAAAAACAGACTAATTGTCTGGGATGTTTGACAAACAGTATCATAGGCACATATTTAGTATGGGAAACTATATTGGTGGAACCATGTATCTAGGTAAAATAGAAATGTGTCCTGAGGACTCTGGCTCATCAGTGAGATTTTGATACTTTTAACTGAAATAAGAATGTAAATGGTAACTTCTTAGCAATAGGACATGTCCTCATCTGCAGTCACAAATCAATTGTAAAAATTCGGTTTATATAATAGTGCAGGGTCATCTTAATTTCTGGGATTAAAAGAATTCTAACTGCTCTTGGTTTTAAATTTGTGCTGCAATCCGTAAGACTTACATCTGTAGCATAGATCCGTGGTGTAGCATAGATCCGTGGTGTAGCATAGATCTGTAAAGCCTTTTTACAGACATCTCTTTAGAGAAGAAAGGTGCTGTGAAAGTAAATGGTACTATAGTTAATAAGTGTGTGGAAGATTGTATGTGTCAAAGCATCCTGAAGTCCCTGTGCCACAGCTCAGTCTTACTTTTGAAGTAAGAAGCCCAGAGGATGGCAGTGAAGGCAAAGCTATCCAGTTTTGTCCACCCATGTCTGACAAAGACGAGCCACGCTGAAAAGTAGAGACATTTTAGAAATCACCAGGTTACCACCAGTAAAAAAAACTAGCTGAGGCAAAACAGGAAATTTATTTCTGCCAGCTGCCTATGAGAGACACACATGAGAAACCAAGATCTGAGATTACTGCAATCACACTGGTCTTTTCTGCAGGGACAGACCTTGGTTTAATAATTTCTCATCCAGAAGGAGAGGGAAAATGGTTCAGAATAATGTATCAGGAGTTGATGGTAGTTATGATAGCTGATGCCAGCTAATGGGCAAGAATTACGGCTCTTACTTTATTCCTACACTAACGAAGTTATTAAAGAACAGAAAAGTCTTCAAATACGGTGTCAACTGAAGAGGTACCTGGATTTCAGTTAGATATCTCTCTTGAATATTCTTAGTGTGATTTCAGTTTCTTACATCATGGTGCTAAAGATTGTGAATTATTCTAACATATTATAGTAATAAATTCTTACAGATTATTTTAGGATGCCTTTTATGATGCATCCAGTTCACCGAAACACTGTTCTTCTAAATTATCTATTAATAACTGTTGTTTATATCCAAACTAAGATTAATTAAAATTCCTTTTAAAAGATAATTTGAAGTCACGGAAATCCATGGACAGAAGATTCACACTGCTTTAATAATTATAAAATCATATAGAACATCTGAGCTGGAGTCACTGAAAAGCATATACTTTTGAAATTATTTTTTTCTGATGAATACTAAGAGGAGTGCTCCAAAAAGCATTTTTTGTCAACTTCATCTCTTTGTGCTGTAGTCAGAGTGTGACTGAAACCATATCCATCCCTGATATGAAAAAATGTCTATTGTCCATAGGAGAAAACTCGCATTGTCTTAAGGACTGGCTGATACTCATATTACGTATGTCTAACTTACATGCATCAGATGGCAGTGCTTTGTTTGCAAGTGATAGTAAAGGGTGGAATTAGATCTTGTAAAACCCCTGCCTCTCTCCAATGGATCTGCACACAATATGCTACCATAATGTCATTAGTATTGTTTCCACATTCTCATGCCAAAAAATGGGGAAATCCTATAATAACATAGTATAGAAAAATATGCAGAATACTGTATATATGATATGGTTTCATCTGTTTTATTAATTATAAATATGAATGCCTTAAAATGTTTTAAATACATCTTTGAATTACTTAAATGCATCGAATGCATAACATTTCAATCTTGAAATATTTACAGTACATAGAAAAATCTTTATCTGAAAAACTTAGCATTAAAGAAGATCACAAAGACAGCAAGTAATGTCAAAATCATTATAATTTCTATCTAATTTGAGGTCTACTTTTTATTTACTTAAATTTGTAGTAGTCTATTCAAATACTCAGTTCAGAGGTCTTGATGCTGTAGTGATAGTAGATGACTCTTCAGTGTTATCAGAAATATCCAAATCTTTAACAGAACAAGTTGACCCTCACCTTGAGGTCGTTCAAGTGAAATACAAATCCTGATTCAAAGATCTTTTCCTTATTGTACCTTGCTGAGCCAATATTCTTAACATGAGCATGTTCCTCTGCTTGTAACTGCATCATACAATGGGAGGGAATCTTTGTCAGCCAAGATATCAATTATAATTTTTTAAGTGAAAAATACAAACTGTAACCAGGAATCAAGTAAAGTCTATTAGGAAAATTCTGTTAGAAAACAGTCACATTCTGCACTATTTGCAGTTTCAAAAGGTTCAGAAAACCTTACTTTGTAAGATGCAAATGTTTAAGTGACATATTTGTAAGAAACAAGTATTTCACAAACTTTTTAATGAGGTGCAAATATAAAATTAATTTAGTGGTTGCTGAATTACAAGTTAAAGGTATGGGTACAAATGCTTTATCTGTTTTTGTATCTATGATACTCACCATTTGTTTGACCACTGATTAGACTCGGGACCTGCTGAACTGAAAAGCATGACTGGTGACAGCCCAAGTTACAGATTCTGTTAGACTGTGCCTGTTTAGATGATGAAATCTCAGGAGAGGATATGGTGTTGGTTTTCCTGTGACATGTAACCTGTACTCTTCATGACCTGCTACTTTAGCTGGTTGCTTCCACTTAGCATGGAAACATTATTTCATACTGATCTAGGTTTAAGTTACATTGCTGTCCCAAACCCCATCACAAAGTAGGTAAATTTTTTCAGTAGATCAGAGGGGATAGAGTTAGCTTGAAGGTACTAAGACCTCATTTAGTTACAATGATCATAAAATCATAGAATGGTTTGAGTTGGAAGGAAGCTCAAAGATCTTCCAGTTCCAAGCCCTCTGCTTGGGCAGAGACACCTTCCTCTAGATCAGGTTGCTCAGAGTCCCATCCAGCCTGTCCTTGAACACTGCCAGGGATGGGGCATCCACAACTTCCCTGGGCAACCTGTTCCAGTGTCTCACAACCCTCACACTAAAGATGTCTAACCTAAATCTCCCCTCTTCCATTTTTAGTCCACTACCCCTTGTCCTCTAACTACAAGCCCTTGTAAAAGCTCCCTCCCCAAATTTCCTAAAATATAGGGATTATACCAGAGCAACCAAAAAAAAAAAGTAAAACAGGAAAGGATGTTAACATTAAAATCAATGGAGTAGGATGATCTTAAGGCATATGAGCTCTGCTTACTGATAAAAGAGAAATAAGCAGAGCTACTGTCATCATTTTCTCCACAAAACAAGTAGAGATACCGAACAAAAGTTTAGCCACATATGTGAAGAATTAATCCTGATGCCAGAAGGAAATAAATGAAATATTTACTAGATCTAGGATTAAAACCAAAGTCACGGAAATAAAAAAAGGCCTTAGGATTCCACATACTAATGAGTTGCCTTACTGAAAACTTTATAAATGTAGTTGTGTAACAATTGAATAGAACTTTAATATGAGGAGTCTGGCACTGCTTTTTGTTGCACAATTTGGTAGTTTTATATTTGTTTCAGAAGAAACTGATACATTATGTCTAACCAGTGAAATAATGTCAATTCATTGCCCCAGACAATAGATTTAGCCTGCCATATCACTACCTATATGTTTCCTGGTGTGTCCAATACTAACATTACTAAAATGCATGCATATGATGCTAATTGGTAAAAGAAATTTTAAATGTAAAACCTTATAAACAGTTAGAAGTAACCAGTAGTGGAGTTAATTAGACTTTTCTTCAAGCCACTTTGAAAGCCTGTTACTGTTTCACAGAATCATAGAATCATAGAATGGTTTGAGTGGAAAGAGACCTTTAAGATCATCTAATTCCGACCCCCCTGCATGGGCAGGGACACCTCCCACTAGATCAGGCTGCTCAGAGCCCCATCCAAGCTGGACTTGAACACTGCCAGGGATGGGGCTTCCACAAAATTTCTAGGCAACCTGTTCCAGTGTCTCATCACCCTCACACTAAAGGATTTCCTCCTGACCTAAATCTATCCTCTTCCAGTTTTGATCCATTCCCCCCTTGTTCTGCTGCTACATGCTGTTGTAAAAAGTCCCTGCCCAGCTTTCCTGTAGGCTCCTTCAGCCACCTGAGGCCACTGTAAGGTCTCCCTGGAGCCTTCTCTTCTCGAGGCTGCACAACTGCAACTCTCTCAGCTTGTCTTACAGAAGAGTTGCTCCAGCTCTCGAATCATGTTCATTACCCTTCTCTGGATTTGCTTGCAACAGCTCCATGTCCTTCTTGTATTGACGACTCCAGATCTGGACACATTCTCCTGGGGTCTCAGGAGAATGAAGGGTTTTTTAGTAAAAAAAACATGCAGAGCCTTTATCACAGAGAATCTATACCTGGAGTTATGGATTCAGAACTACTTATGCCAAAGAATTTTGTATTTATGTTTTACAGAGAAATATGATTTTTCTTCTATGGGGACAAGCATTCTCTCTAAACCAGTCTCATCCTGCATACTTCATGCTGAAAGTAACAAGTACCAGACAAAAAATTTAAATTGGAGGAACAGGTAGAAAGTCATCTTTCCATTGATTGTGAACACATTGCCTATGCTTTGGGAATTGCCTTGGCTTCCCATTCACCTCCTAATGGAATTGCAATCCTGCACTTAGAAGACTTTTCGGGCCTCCTTTTCAGGCCTCCTATAAATTTGGGATCTAAAGATAAATAGAGAGGCAAATCTACCTATGCCTATCTTAGGCACAGGCAGGTTACTAAGACTATAAATACTTCTTTCATCTACATGACAGTTTTAATTTATATGTTACTGGACTGTCTAGCAATGAGTAATGAACTCCCTTATGTATTCTGCCAGTAATCCAGGAACTACTTGAGGCTTCCATGTGAACCTTGAAAACTAGCAATTTATTCAGAACTAATAGGGTGAGAGCATAATCTTTTCTAGTTATCTTTGTCGATTTAGCCTGTGAATGTCTTAGTACACAGTGGATGCTACTAGAAACAAGGTGTCTCCTGACAGTGTTTATTCTTAAAATACAGAATGTGCTTATGTTATTTTAGAGATTTCTGCTTACAGTCTTTCTGGTACAGGAAATGCAATGACAGCTGTAGAAATTCTGAACACAATAGCTGTCAGATCAACTCTGGCAAACAGTAGCTGCTTTGAATTAATTTTTTAATAACCTGAAATGTTCTGTGGAATGGTGGACATGTTTGCTCCACTGACCATCAGTGTGCTTCTGCTGTCTGGGTTGCTTAGCTATTTCAAAATAAAAGTGCAAAGTGAGCTTATATCTTCTTAGTACTGTTTCTTCTGTGCCTTCTCAAAGTTGCACATATGGAAAATATGTAAAATTTTTGTGTCCCCCACTCTTCCTATCAAGTGCGCACAGTAGTTAGTTTGCTTTTCTCCCATCTTCCCTGGTGAGTGAAGAAATATTCCTGTGTTGCTTTTATACAGAAATTACTTATTACACAGAGACACTGGCAATTCCTGGTTTAAGTGATTGCCAAGTTGCAGAGCCAAGACTAACGTGGTAACAGTGTTCTTTCCTTGGAAATTTTCAACCATCAACATCATTTATTACTTTAATGCATTATATTTAGAATGAAAAGGTATACCTTTAAAGTTGTCAATCAAATAAATGTGACTTGTTCAAACCCTATTTTAAATATAAGGCAAGTGCCAGATTCTGCATCTGGGACGGGGCAACACTGGTGGTAACTACAGACTAGGGAATAAGTGGCTGGAGAGCAGCGTGGCAGAGATGGACCAGGGGGTTGTGTTTGATGGCAAACTGAATATGAGCCAGCAGTGTGCCCTGGCAGCCAGCCATGTCCTGGGGTTCATCAAGCATAGTGTTGCCAGCCAGTCAAAGGAGATGGTTGTCCCACTCTACTCTGCACTGGTGCAGCCTCACCTTGAGTACTGTGTGCAGTTTTGGGCACCACAATATAAAAAGGGCATCAAGCTGTTAGAGAGTGTCCAAAGGAGAGCCACGAGGATGGTGAAGGGTCTGGAAGGGATAACTTGTGAGGAGCAGCTGAGGTCACTTGGATTGTTCAGCTTGGAGAAGAGGAGGCTGAGGGGTGACCTCATTGCAGTCTATGGCTTCCTCACAAGGGGAAGAGATGGGGCAGGTACTGATCTCTTCACTCCTGTGACCAATGATAGGACTCAGGGAAATGGCAGGAAGCTGAATCAGGGGAGATTTAGGTTAGATATCAGGAAAAGGTTTTTCACCTAGAGGGTGACTGAGCACTGGAACGAGCTCCCCAGGGAAGTGGTCATGGCACCAAGCCTGCCTGAGTTCAAGAAGCATTCAGATGATCCTGTCAGGCACATGGTGTGATTCCAGGGATGCCCTACACAGGGACAGGAGTTGGATTCGATGATCCTGATGCGTCCCTTCCAACACAGCACATTCTATGATTTTATGATTCTGTGACATATTACTACAGAAGAGCAGGGAAAGACAGATCTGCAGTTAAGTGATTTCATAGTTTTTTATAATTTATTAATAGTGGTTTAATAAAAATTCTATGGAGTGTGGAATGATTGTTATATATCATAATTTATGAATACATCACAGAATACTTGCCTGAGTTCTCTAGAGAGGCAAAAATCCAACACATGGACATTTCCTTGGCTTTTTGAATATGTAGATTTTAACAGACTACATAATTTCTAATGGTTTGGACAGTTGCACCCTTGTAGGTCCTGTTGGATCAGTTTAGGAAATCTTTTGAAGCTGTCTCTGATTGTCTTGCTGCAGAACATAATAGTCACTGTCATTACATTAAGGAATTAGATTATTATTTCTGTTCTCTTTCAGTGCAAGTTAGCTGAGGCTTGCTGGAAAGACATCTAAACTTAGACTGTCAAGATTAAGGATTTTTACATTAATGAACAGAGAAATCCAGAAGATTATATTAATTGTGGGGTGTGGTGATTTGTGAAATGCATCTAATAGATAAGGAAGAAAAAATTATCAAACTCATAATATTTCAAAGTCCTTCTTGTTGGTTTTTTCCCTTGTTTTGGGTGGCAATTTATTACATCTTAATGACTACATAGTTTTTGGGGTAGCTGATGAGAAAACACTGCAGGTGCAAGTGCAGGCAACTAATAAGTAATATTTCTTTTACAAAAGTATAAACAACACTATGATACACCAAATATAAATAATTACTGGCATGCTCAATGCCCTAACAAAATCAGAACCATCTCAACAAGACTCGGGATCCTTAGATAAGAGGGACTGAAATAATTTTCATCATGTCTTACTGTGTAAAGCATCTGTCATCACATTACATAAAGTTAATTTATAATCGTGTGCTTTTGGACTTCTACATTCTCCAAAGATGCTCAACGTGGGGATTTAACTTGTGGGGGAATTAACAGTTGAAGTAAGTTTCGGGCACAGTGACCATGAACTTACAGAGTTTTCAATTCTTGGAGAAGTAAGGAGGGAGGTCAGTAAAACTGCCACCTTGGACTTCCAGAGGGCAGACTTTGATCTGCTCAGGAGACTGACTGACAAAGTCTCTTTGAGAGACTGCCATGAAGGGTAAAGGAGTCCAGGAAGACTGGACATACTTCAAGAAGGAAGTCTTAAAGAAAGGTCCAGGAGCAGGCTGTCCCCATGTGCCAAAAGATGAGCTGTCATGGAAGGAAACCTGCCTGGCTCAATAGAAAGATTTGGCTGGAGCTCAGCAAGAAAAGGAGAGTTTATGGCCTCTGGATGAGTGGACAGGCCTCTCATGAGGAATACAGAGATGTATTAAGGCAAGGCAGAGAGAAAATTAGGAGGACCAAAGCCCAGCTTGAACTCAACTTGGCTACTGCTGTCAAAGACAAGAAAAAATCATTCTATAAATGCATTAATAACAAAAGGAGGACTTTGGAGAATCTCCATCCTTTATTGGATGCAGGGACAAACCCAGTGACAAAGGATGAGGAAAAGGCTGAGGTGCTAAATGCCTTCTTTGCCTCAGTCTTTAGCAGTTAAACTGGTTGTTCCCTAGACACCCAGTCCCCTGAGCTGGAAAACGGGGAGGTGGGGCAGAATGAGACTTTTGTCGTCCAAGAGGAAATGGTCAGTGACCTGCTACACCACCTAAACATCAGCAAGTCTATGGGGCTATATGGGTTGCACCCAAGAATACTGAAGAAGTTGGTGGATGCACTCGCCAAGCCTCTTTCCATCATTTACCAGCAGTCCTGGCTAACTGAGGAGGTGCCAGTGGACTGGAGGGTAGCAGATGTGGTATTCATCCACAAGAACGGCCAAAAGGAGGATCCAGGGAACTACAGACATGTCAGTCTGACCTTGGTGCCAGGGAAGGTCATGGAGCAGATCATTTCGAGTGTCATTACGCACCATATACAGAACAACCAGGTGACCAGGCCCAGTCAGCACGGGTTTATGAAAGGCAGGTCCTGCTTGATGAACCTGATCTCTTTCTATGACAAGATGACCTGCCTGGTCAACAAGGGAAAGCCTGTGGATGTTGCCTACCTGGAATTCTGTAAGGCCTTTGACACTGTTTCCCACAGCATTCTGATGAAAAAACTGTCTGCTCAAGGCTTGGATGGGCATACATTCTGATGGGTAAAACACTGGCTGGACGGCTGGGCCCAGAGAGTGGTGGTGAATGGAGTTAAATGGTGGCCGGTCACAAGTGTGGTTCCTCAGGGCTCAGTGATGGGACCACTTCTTTTTAACATCTTTATCAACAATCTTGATGAGGAGATAGAATGCACCCTCAGTAAGTTTGCAGGTGACACCAAGTTGGGAGGAAGTGTTGATCTGCCTGAGGGTAGGGAGGCTCTACAGAAAGACTTGGACAGACTAGATCAATGGGCCAAGGTCAATTATCTGAAGTTCAAAATTATCTGAAGTTCAAAAAGGCCAAGTGCTGGGTCCTGCACTTGGGCCACAACAACCCCATGCAACACTACAGGCTTGGGAAAGAGTGGCTGGAAAGCTGTCCAGCAGAAAGGGAACTGCCATTTCTGGTTGATAGGCAGCTGAATATCAGCCAACAGGGTGGTCAGCTGGCCAAAGCAGCCGATGGCGTCCTGGTCTGTATTAGAAATAGTGTGGCAAGCAGGACCAGGGAGGTGACCATCCCTCTGTACTTGGCACTGGTGAGGCCACACCTCAAATACTGTGTCCAGTTTTGGGCACCTGAGTACAAGGAAGACATCAAGGTGCTGGAGCATGTCCAAAGAAGGGCAATGAAGCTGGTGAAGGGCCTTGAGAACAAGTTTTATGAGGAGCAGCTGAGGAAACTGGGGCTATTTAGTCTGAAGAAAAGGAGGCTGAGGGGAGACCTCATCACCCTCTACAACTACCTGAAAGGATGTCATAAAGAGGTAGGCACTGGCCTCTTCTCACAAGTAACTGGTGATAGAACAAGAGGAAATGGCCTCAAGCTGTACCAAGGGAGGTTTAGACTAGACATTAGGAAGAACTTTGTCACTGAAAGGCTTGTCGAGCTTTGGAACGTGCTGCCCGGGGAAGTGATTGAGTCATCATCTCTGGATGTGTTTAGAAGTTGTCTAGATGTGGCGCTTTGGAATATGACTTAGTGCTGGACTTGGTAGAGTAGGATTGGTGGTTGGACTTGATGATCTTGGAGGTCTTTTCCAACCTAAGCAATTCTATGATTTTTTGGAGAATGGAACTTTGGAATTTTGGAGAATTGAACCCTAAATCACTTGCAATGACATATGAATTATGATGAGTACTGGATTTTAGGTTTTTTTCCTCTGATTATCTTGGCATTTCTTTTGCTCAGTCATAATTTTTTGTAAGCAGAAATTCTCTACAAACTTGAGTGTCCTTCAACAACAGAGGAGAACAATCAGATATGATGATAGGACTGTTTTGCAGGAAGCTTCCTTATGTCCCGTAGAAGACTTTACCTTCATTACTGTCTGATGAAAGACATGACCTCTCCCTGTAAACCTTGTTCATCTCATATAAATTTAGCTCATTTTAACTCTTAACAATAGTACTGCTATCAGGAATAGGATTGAGAATATTTATCAAATTATTGAAGGGTTTTTATGTTTTCATAGAACTAAATCTTTACCAGTATTTAATACTTGATTTAAAAAAAGAAGCTCTACAAAGAGCAGAAGCAAGGACAGGCAGCCTGGGAGCAGTACAAAGAAGTTGTCCAAGCAGCCAGGGATCAGGTTAGGAAAGCTAAAGCCCAAATAGAATTAAATCTGGCCAGGGACATAAAGGGAAAGAAAAAAAAAGCTTCTACAGGTACATCAGCAATAAAAAGAAGACTAAGGAAAATGTGAGTCCTCTTCAGAAGGAAACAGGAGACCTGGTCTTGTTGGATATGGAGAAGGCTGAGATATTCAATTACTTTTTTGACTCAATTTTTACCAGCAAGGGCTCTGGCCACATCACCCAAGTTACAGAAGGCAAAAGCCAGGGACTGGCAGAAGGAAGGCCCACCCACTGTAGGAGAAGAGCAGGTTCAAGACCAGCTAAAGAACCTGAAAGTCCAGAAGTCATGGGACCTGACAAGATCTATCCATGGTTCCTGAAGGAACAGGCAGATGAAGTTGCAAAGCTATATTCAATCATATTTGAGAAGTCATGGCAGTCTGGTGAAGTTCCCACTGACTGGAAAAGGGGAAACATAACCCCCATTTTTAAGAAGGGAAAAAAGGAAGACCCAGGGAACTACAGGCCAGACAGTCTTCCTTTGTGCCCAGCAAGATAATGAAGCAGATCCTCCTAAAGGCTCCGCTAAGGCGCATGAAAAATGAGGAAGTGATTGGTGGCAACCAGCATGGCTTCACCAAGGGCAAATCTTGCCTGACAAACTGGGTGGTCTTTTATGATGGGGTCACAGTGTCAGTGGACACGGGGAGAGCAGCTGAGGTAATCTGTGTGGTCTTGTGCAAAGCATTCAACACTGCATGACATCGTGGTCTCTAAATAGGAAAGATATGGATTTGATGGATGGACCACTAGGTGGATAAGGAATTAGCTGGATGATTGCACTCAAAAGGGTTGTGGTCAACAGCTCATTGTCCAAATGGAGACCAGTGACAAGTGGCATTCCTCATGGGTCGGTACTGAGACTGGGGCTGTTTAACATCTTTGTTGGCAACATGGACAGTGGAATTGAGAGCACCCTCACCAAGTTTGCCAATGACATCAAATTGTGTGGTGTGGTCAACACACTGGAGGGAAAGGATGCCATCCAGAGGAACCTTGACAGGCTGGAGAAGTAGGCTCATGCAAACTGTATGAAGTCCCTCAAGGCCAAGTGCAAGGTCCTGTGCCTGGATCAGGGCAATCCCATGCATAACTACAGATGAGCAGAGAACGGTTTGAGAGCAGCCTTGAGGAAAAGGACTTGGGGATGTTGGTTGATGAGAAGTTCAACATGACCCAGCAATGTGTGCTTGCAGACCAGAAAACCAACTGTGTCCTGGGCTGCATCAAAAGAAGCATGGCCAGCAGGTAACTTATAACAACACATAACAACAGTTATGGTGAAGGCTGAGATTCTCAACAACATTTTTTGCCTCAGTCTTCACTGGCAAGCTCTCTCCTCATGACTCTCATGTTGATGGCCACAAGATGGAGACCAGAGAGACAAAGTCCCCTGCGCTGTAAGTGAAGACAAGGTTTGTGACCATCTGAGGAACCTGAAGATATACAAGTCCATGGGACCTGATGATGCATCCCAGAGTCCTGAGGGAATTGGTGGATGTAGTTGCCAAGCCACTCTCCATATTTGAAAAGTCATGTCAGTCAGGTTAAGTCCCTGGTGACTGGAAGAAAGGACCTGTTATGCCCATTTTTAAAAAGGGTAGAAAGGAGGACTCTGGGAACTACCGACCTGTCAGCCTCACCTCTGTGCCTGGGAAGATGACAGAACAGAACCTTCTAGAAGACATGCTAAGGCATATAGAGGACAGGGATGTGATTCAAGACAGCCAGCATGGCTTTACCAGGGCCAACTCCTGCCTGACCAACCTTGTGGCTTTCTACAACCATGTGACTACATCAGTTGACACGGGAAAAGCAGTGGATGTCATCTATCTGGACTTCTGCAAGGCCTTTGACATGGTCACCCACAACTCTCTAAATTGGAGAGATACAGGTTTGATGGGTGGTCTGTTTAGTGGATAAGGAATTGGCTGGATGGTCACATCCAGAGGGTAGTGGTCAATGGCTTGATGTCCAGATGGAAAATAGTGACAAGTGGTGTCCCTCAGGGGTCCACACTGGGACCAGTGTTATTTAATGTCTTCGTTAATTATATTGCCAATGGCATTGAGAGCACCATCAGCATGTTTGCCAATGACACCAAGCTAGGTGGTGCAGTTGATGCGCCAGGGGGATGGGATGCCATCCAGAGAAACCTGAACAAGCTGAGCCCAGGTGAATCTCATGAGGTTCAACAAGGCCAAGTGCAGGGTCCTGCACCTGCGCCAAGGTAACCCGAGATATGAATTCAGGCTGGAGGAGGACACACTTGAGAGTAGCCCTGTGGAAAAAGACCTGGGAGTACTAGTGGATCAAAAGCTGGAGGTTGAGCCACCAATGTGCAATTGCACCCCAGAGGGCCAACCGCATCCTGGGCTGTATCAAAAGAAGTATGGCCAGCAGACTGAGAGAGGTGATTCTTCCCCTCTACTCTGCCCTGGTAAGACCTGATCTGAAATACTGTGTCCAGCTCTGGTGCCCCCAACACAAGAAAGATGTGGACCTGTTGGAATGTGTCCAGAGGAGGGCCATGAATGTGATTGGAGGGCTAGAGCACCTCTGTTATGAAGACAAGCTGTGAGAGTTGGGGTTGTTCAGCTTGAAGAAGAGAAAGCTCCAGGGAGACCTCATAGAGGCCTTTCAGTACCTGAAGGGGGCCTTTAGGAAAGCTGGGGAGAGACATTTTACAAGAGTTTGTAGTGAGAGGACAAGGGGTAACAGTTTTAAACTGGAAGAAGAGAGATTTAGGTTAGCGATCCAGAGGAAATTCTTTAGTGTGAGGGTATTGAGGCACTGGAACATGCTTCCCAGAGAAGTTGTGGGAGCTCCATCCCTGGAAGTGTTCAAGACCAGGTTGGATGGGGCTCTGAGCAGCCTGATCTAGTGGGAGGTGTCCCTGCCCATGCAGGGAAGTTGAAACTCAATGATCTTTAAAGTCCCTTCCAACTCTAAACATTGTATAATTCTATGATTCTATGATCTTTAGATCCCTTCCAACTCAAACCATTCTATGATTTCATCACTTCTGAGTATAACACAAAAAACAGATTTATGGAATGTGTTTTCATTTTGGAAAGGAAAAACTGAGGCAGATGTTTTGCTGGTTTTACTCAAGTTGCCAGGAAAGATTCTTGATGAAGTCCATTCTCCGTCCACTTCACCGATTGACCATGATCTGCACTGTCATTTCAAGAAAGGATAGCCTTTTAAGGTGTACGTAAATGAGTAGCTGGTAGAACTTAGGTTTTGTCTGGATTAGAAAAAAGTGAGTGACTCAAAGGGGATTGAAAGGGAAATCTCAATAAGGAAGTTTAGCTGCCTATGTGCAAAGCACAATGAAGTGTATATCAACCTTTGTGGTATGAGAATCAATAAGCAAATGTGAAATCTCCTTTCATACACATGAAGTCCTTGGTGAGATCAAGACATACAGAGCTGTATAAACACTGAATATTTGAATTGCAAAACTTCAGGTGAAGTTTTTTTCATTTTTTAGAAGTATTTTAAAGTTTATTCAAGCATTCTGAAAGGACAGTCTAAAGAACAATGTTGGGGAGTCAGAGCACAGCAGTACAGTTCCTATTTCTTATTTTTACTGTTAGATTCAGAAAGGGTTTTTTTTGCAAATAAAGCTATTTTGCATACAATAAAACCAAAATTAAATGGATTAAGAATGCTTTTACTCTATATACTGTACCTTAATGGAATGGCAGAAATACCTAAAAAAAAAAAAGGTCCATCAAAACTGAGGCCACTATAGCATAATGAAAAGTTTTTAAGCCTGAAGCATGTACAGATAATCTCTAAAAGACTTGGAAGAAGTTAAGCTACCCCAATCTTTCCATGAAGGAAATGGTGCAAGTGTGCTGTTTTACGTCCCTGTGTGATTTCTACAGGAAGCAGTCTTGTAGCAATACTTTGGGCTTTTGTTTTCCTGAATGTCTCTTCTCCTTTGCAGTCCTCTGAAATTGCAGCATGTGTGGTGATCTGCCTCTGAACTTCTTTCCTTGTGCAGGTTCAGTTGCTAATCACTTCAACCAAAGATTCAGCCAGAACACCTATTTGGCACCTGAATGTCACCACACCCTCTCTGTACACCACAGTACACTTCATGGAAATTATAATGAGGCAATGGGATATCAAGTATCTTGGTTGAATTCAGAAGAATTTGTTTATGTTCATAGAAATAGAATCCACAATTTGTCAACTCCTGATCCTGTTTATAGCTACTGTACAGTTACTATTTTCTGAATCTGTGCATTTTTGTATTTGCAAGTAGATAACATCATGATATGATATAACCTTGGAAATCTTGACATGGGATTTAAATGGGAGCACTTTGTTCACCAGTGTTTAACCTGCAGAGCTGGGATAACCTGGCACAGGGCAGCTGGTGAGGAGGAGGGGACAGGGAGGTGAGGAAGAGGGAACACACAGGTGAGGAAGAGGGGACACACAGGCAAAATTTCCTCCCAATTCTGAGGAGCCATGTGCCAGGTGGGAGAGGGATCAGAGCTCAGGAAAGTCCCCCTGTGTCCCCCCATGTCACTGGAGCTGCAGTCCCAGATGTCTCTGGTGTCAGAGCCATGGGGAGGGGAGGGAACAGGTCCCATGTGTTGGATCTGAGTCCTCAGGGCAGAACCCAGGGCTTGGTGGCTCCTTGGGGACAGCGAATGCTTTCACCATTGGCAGAGGTGCCATTGGGATCCTGACCAGCACTCAGCTGTCCCTTCCCAGTTATCCTGAACACGGGCACCCCTTGTTGGTGCCTGAGTCTATGTGGTGCCAAGTTTTGGTTTGGGGAAGAGAAGGGAATAAAAAAAAACCCAACTAAACCACATCTGATGTGAAATCCTGGGAATTTTCCTATTCCCCCAGTGCTTTGGATTTGGTTTGAAATGTCACCACCTCCTGTTGGGATGGGAGCTGAACCCTTCCCAGGGAAGGGAGCTCTTCCCATGGCTGCAGCCACCAGCAGCCCCTGGGAGAAGGAGGCTGGAGACCCCTGAGTTCGGCTTCCCAGAAAACCACTGAGCTCTTGGGATTTGGTGGGAGGGAGGACAACCTAGCCCACACTGGGCAAAGTAGAGGGTTTATGGATCTCCCAGATATCTCCTTTCACTATTTTGGCCTTCAAATTATTCCTTCTGAGTGCAAAAGGCCTCAGATTTCATCCATTTCTTAAGACTCTATATGTGCTTCTCTGGTAAAAGATTTTGATTTGTTGTGGGAGAGACCTAGTTGTTATATTCCATGATTGCCTTCCATAGGAATGTTTAGGTCATCAAAATCAATGCCGCTGTTACTCTGTACACAGCTGCTGTTTTTCGCCTGAATTTAATCTTTGAAACACTAATTTTTGAGGAGCTCCATATATTTCTTCGTGAAAAGTTTCTGCTTTTCCATTGTATATTTTAGTGTTCTAGTTCTTTCCTAGCTGTCTTTTTGGTTCCCAGTTGTGTTCTTAGGTATGTTTTGAAGGACAGTAAGGTGTTCATTTTACTGCTTAGAGGCAAATGGATGACTGCCAAATGTAAGAAGCCAGTCTGATGTTCATTTTGAATCTTGTCAGGCTAGTGTGTAATGTTGAGTGTAACTCAGTCCTTTAAACTGCCATCTCTTAACTGCTATATGGCAACTCCAATTAGCTTTGCTCTGTCCTGCAGAGCATCTCAGACTGTAACAAGGTCTCCCAGGACCACTTATACTGCAAATACTGTAGTCGTATTTTCTCATTAGTTCCTTTTGGTTGTCACAAATACAGTTTTCCAATGTTTCTAGAATTAGATGAAAAATATAAAAGCTGTTTATGTATATGGAAAAGACTATTATTTTCTATAATTCAGTGATCTTTTGTACATTTTCTTATAGGTAGAAGCTTGCATAGTTTAATTTGTTAACCTTAAGCTTTCACAGAATCACAGAATTACAGAATCTTAGGGTTTGGAAGGGACCTTGAAAGATCATTCAGTTCAACCCTCCTGCCAGAGCAGGGTCACCTAGAGCACATCACACAGGAACGCGTCCAGGCGGGTTTTGAATGTCTCCAGTGAAGGAGACTCCACAACCTCTCTGGGCAGCCTGTTCCAGTGCTCTGTCACTCTCACAGTAAAGAAGTTTTTCCTCACGTTTATGTGGAATCTCCTATGCTCCAGTTTGCACCTCTTGCCTCGTTGTCCTATCACTGGACATCAGTGAGAAGAGCCTGCCTCCATCCTCCTGACACTCGCTCTTTATGTATTTATAGATGTTGTTGAGATCACACGTCAGTCTCCCCCAAGCTAAAGAGACCCAGCTCCCTCAGCCTTTCTACATAAGGGAGGTGTTCCACTCCCTTAATCATCTTGGTGGCTCTGTGCTGGGCTCTTTGAAGCAGCTGCCTGTTCTTCTTGAACTGAGGGGCCCAGAACTGGACACAATATTCCACATGCAGACTCACCGGGGCAGAATAGAGGGGGAGGAGAACCTCTCTTGGCCTACTAACCACACCCTTTCTGAGACACCCCAGGATGCCATTGGCTTTCTTGGCCACAAGGGCACATTGCTGACTTAATTGCCCACCAGAACGCCCAGGTCCCTTTCCTCTATGTTGCTCTTCAACAGGTCAGTCCCCAGCCTATACTGGCACATGGGGTTGTCCTTTCCCAGATGGAAGACTCTACACTTGCCCTTGTTATTTTTCATTACATTTCTCCCTGCCCAACTCTCCAGCCTGTCTAGGTCTTGCTGAATGGCAGCACAGCCTTCTGGTGTGTCAGCCAGTCCTCCCAGTTTCATATCATCAGTAAACTTGCTGAGGGTACACTCTGTTCCCTCATTGAGGTCGTTGAATATATTGAATAGTACTGGTCCCAGTACTGACCCCTGAGGGACTCCACTGTCACAGACCTCCAACTAGACTCTGTCTCATTGACCACAACTCTCTGACTTCTTTCCTTCAACCAGTTCACAATCCACCTCCCTACTCGATCATCCAGACCACACTTCTTCAGTTTAGCTATGAGGATGCTGTGGGAGACAGTGTCAGGTGCTTTACTGAAATCAAGATAAACCACATCCACTGCACTGCCATCATCTATCCACCTAGTTACTTCCTCATAGAAGGCTATCAGGTTGGTTGAAGATGACTTCCCCTTGGTAAACCATTTTGACTGCTCCTGATGACCCTCTCATCCTTAATCTAATGCCTAGAGACAGTGCCAAGGACAAGTTTTTCCATCACCTTTCCTGGGATGGAGGTGAGGCTGAGTGGTCTATAGTTACCCAGGTCCTCCTTCTTGCCCTTTTTGTAGACTGGAGTGACATTTGCTTTCCTCCAGTCCTCAGGCACCTCTCCTGTTCCCCATGACTTATCAAAAATGATGGAGAGTGGCCTAGCAATGACTTCTGCCAGCTCCCTCAGCACCCATGGGTGCATCCCATGAGTACCCACGGATTTATGGATGTCCAGATTGCTTAAGTGATCCCTAACCGAGTCCCTTTCATTTAAGTCAAAGAATATAGGGATCAATCAGCTAAGAGAAGAAAATTACAGGGTTTTGAATACCTTATTTTCTAATTTGTCAGTTTTAAAATTATTTTTAAGCTCTTGCATTTTGTGTTACATCATAAAAAGTCAGAAAACAACTGAATTCATTGCACAGATTAATATATAGGAGCCATCCAGATGATAGGCCTAAATTCAAAGTTATCAGTCAACATATCTGTGTCTCAGTCATGCAGTTTTGTTACTTTTGAAGAAGGGGCTTTGTTGCAGAGAAGTTTTATACCAGTAAATCTTTTTACACTTAAGTATTTTTTCTGGTCTTGTATGCAGACCAGATGGGGAGAGCAGTGTAAGCAAGTACATGTTAGTAGACAAATTTCCATAGTTTCTGTAGCCCAGATTGAGAGTCTTTTCCTGGAATTGCTGGAATTTTAGCAACATTATCATTATGTCCTTTTCTTCTTGAGATTTGTTTAGCTTTTCAGTTATGAAGACATTTTTAGAAATTATAATGGTAAGAGGCAATCTTACATTTGTTAGCCTTTGAACATAATGAATTGTGGGATGTTGGAATGCTGATGTGTTCAACATCACAATGCTGAGTAAGCTCTAGTTGTCTTACAAACACCTGTGGTCTCTTAACTGTTTTGTATTAACAGTAGGTAGGTATGTTTTTAGTTACATTCTTCTTTCTGAAATACAGTTTAATTGGCTTGTTTATGTGAAATAAATTTCTCCTCTCTGCCTTTTTCTTGTTCCTGATTGCCCTGCAGATTTCAATGTGTGATACTAATTTCTTATTTTTAAATTCAAATGAATTCCACATCAGTCTATCAGAGAACAGCATTCATAAAATATTGAGTAGATCTGGGAAAAGCTTGGCACAAGTATTTATTAGATGGTATTTTCAAGTTTAGTGCATAAACAGTTTCTTTGTAAAGTAAGTGTTTTATGTTATCTGTTTTGATATTTTCGTGTCTTACACCATTCTGAATAATACACATTTACAAAGTAAGAAGTTAAGATATTTTACTTTTGGCCAGCTCTTATCCAGACTTGTATATTATCAAAGTTGTATCTATAGTCTTATTTCTTTATTCCTTGGCTAATGAACCCTTGTCTCATTTTTTTGTAATAATTTATTTTGAGTGTGAAAACTATTTTTCTTCCTAGAAGTATGTTTATATTTAATACCTTTGGAGGAAATATGGTGAAGAAATATCTGTGTTCCTGTAACTGTCACTGCTTCATTTAGATGGTGCATGTCCTTTTGTTACTAAAATCTGTAGGATGAGCTGATAAAAGCCTGTTCAGTAACATTGGGTTAAGAGATTGAAAGTTCTTTCTGCCTTGGCATACAACTGTTGTTACCATGTCCAAGAGGCATCATGTTAGCCCCCTGACAGATAGTCCTGAAGCTTTCTGCTGCTTAGTTTTTCTCACTTCTGTCATTTGCTGCTCCTTTAAATAACCTTGCTTCTCTTATTTACCATTATTATGCTGATATGTCAAGGTTAGGCTTCTTTGTTGCCTACTTCACCAACATTGTAAGTATAAAGACTTCCAAAGATAGATATGGCAATAATCTGATGTAATTTTGATGGATTATTACAACAGAATTAACAAGACTTGATCCTTGCTTTCTAGAAAAGGTTAATTCCATTTTGTTCTTTCAACCTTTTTGTTTGCTGTCATGTTCAACAAAGATTAAAAGGTAAAAGTAATAAATACACAACTACACTTATTTTTCCTTATGTTGTAAAGAAATCAGTTGTTACTAACAATTATGTATTGTGAGACCCTCTACAGAGCAAAGGCTAATGAGGCCATATAAACTGTTTCTTATGCCTGTGGAAGTTGATTTACATGGGGAAGATCTATAGAAATTAGAAAGTCTTATGCAAGTTATGGAAGGCAGACAAAAAAAAATTATACATTCAATATTACAGCTATGTTTAAAAAAATTTCATCTCTCAGACTAGATGTGTCATTACCACACTTTTAGATGTTAGGTGATTTAAATATTTTCAAAAAATAAAAACCACAAAACTATGCAGTTAAAACTACATTTTTTTCCTGTATAATGGAAATAGATACTTTATTTTCCCAATAGGAGGAAGTGAACAGTATTTCATTTAAACTCCAAGATGTCAATGAGGACAGGATTGGATTCAGTCAAGCCACTTGAAAAAACTTTAACCATTAGAGCTGGAACTATCTGGAATCATTAAAGAATAAAATTATAAATTGAAATTATATCATTTACACAGGCAAATGCTTTTGTCCTTTCCTTTTGGAAACAAGTGACTAACTGCATCTAAAATTTTTGCTGAAACACTGCATTGCTGGCATTCCTTATTTTTTAAGACAAGCTTTTAAATATATAATGTCACCCTTATGGAAGGAGCGACAAAAACTACAACTTCCTTTCTTCACAGCTGAACCAATTTTCATTGAAGCCAAAGAATGGCCAGCAACCTGCTATGTAAGTATACAAGGATGCTGAAGGATGAATATGCAGTTATGTCTCTGTGCAGATAATAAAAATTTCACCCTAATTGTTTGAAAACTTGTGTATCTGAAGTTGTAAGGAAAATTAGGCAGTCTTTCATGTCATCTTGACTGTCTTGCAGTGGTATTTTTAGACATTATTATAGACTTGGTTGCAAGTATATAATAATTGATTACACAAGACAATTTTTGTTTTCATATTAATTTTTTTGTATACAAAAATCAATCAAGGTGGTTAGCTGAAAAAAATGTGTTTGTTTCATTGTAAATTTGTTATAGTTGTGGCAAGGCAAACAAGTCATATCTCTTTTCATCTACACAAGTGTCTATAGGAACATACTGGAACACCAATGACATGTAGCATTTCATGACCTGATGAATGCTGACTCCTGCAATAATCACTGAAGAAATACAAATATTAATTTAAAATTACATGTTATTTTCTATTGTCCTCATTACAGTGCATGAGTAGTTTTTCCCTAAAAGAAAACCCTCAAAGCTTAAACCTCACAATAGAAACTTTCCAAATTTACACATTAGCAAATAAATAGAAATTCACATTTGTATTATTTTCCAAAGGACATATCTATATTTCAAGCAACTCACATATTCAAAGACTTACAGGATTATTGATATAAAATCATTCAATGTAAGATAGTATTTTTCTCCAGTGCATACCTGTAGCCATATGCATTTTCAGTTAATTCTATGTAACAGTTTACAACATGAAGAAACTGAGATACGAT
The DNA here is from genome assembly GCA_020745705.1 of Hemiprocne comata. Taxonomy (NCBI): domain Eukaryota; kingdom Metazoa; phylum Chordata; class Aves; order Apodiformes; family Apodidae; genus Hemiprocne; species Hemiprocne comata. The sequence continues at coordinate 47,594,171 of CM036616.1, forward strand.
ACAATACACTTGTGGCCTGAGCTTCTGCTATTTAAAAATTATTTTTTGTCTTTTAACTGTGATTTTTATTGTATATGTCTTCCAGCTGTGTGGAGGTGATTGCCAGAGAAGGCCAGAACCTGAAAGAGCTGTATTTAGTATCCTGTAAGATCACTGACTATGGTATGTAATATATCTATATCTTTGTTTTTGTGAAGATTGAACTCTGCTAGCTTTGCACAGAAACTCTTATATATAAAAGTTTTGAAAATTTATATATACACATTTGCAAAACCTTTATCCATAAAATAGGACAAAGTGTTTGTCATGCTGGAAAATATCTGTGATTAGAAGTATGAAAGTCAGTGTACATATGTGCTGAACAGTTTGCAGCACTGTTCCTTATGAGGTTGATCGTTACTGGGCAGACTGAGTAGAGTGCCCTTTGGATTGTCCTGGAGACCACAAGAGCATTTAAGAGAAAAAATCCAAAAATACACTTGCATTTCAAGATGCTGTAAAACATAACTAAGCAACTGTGAGAGTGCTGTGATTGCCTCTTATAGGCAAAAAAATTTGAATGGCCTTGAAGATCCCTTAAAAATGCTGTTATGACAGAATAGAGAGGAGCAGCTTAGGAATGTGGCTTGCTGTCTGATGAGACAGAATTTATATTTGGAGTAGGAAAACGTCTTAGCACTTGAGTGTGTTTGCACTTCTTTTACTTCTTTACCATGTTTTGGGGTTTTTTGCAAATAAGATGCTGACCTCAAAATAGACACTTATTTCTGCAATAAGGCTGAATTCTGTAATGTCATAACTCCCACTTACATGCCTAAATTTCAGTAGGATTTACAAACTGTATCTTTGAGATAGGCATCTCAGGTTTTCTAATTATGTTATTTCTTACTCACTCTTTTTTTCTTAACTTTTTACTCCATAGCTTTTTTTTAAAGAATTACTATGTCAAAGAGATAAACTACCTTTCCAGTGGTCACAAAATCATTTTATTAGTTTTCCCCTTCAGATTTTGCACTTCACTGGGCTTTGCATGGGTACTTCCAAGGGTATGTTGTTCTGCAGAGTTCAGCTTGCTTTGCATCCACAGTACTTGAAAATGAACTCACAATACAGCTGTAGCACTTGTGGGAGCTTTGGGACACAGGAAAGGAGAGGAAGCATCTGCCTATACCACTGCTTTCTCTAGTCTACAGTTAGTTGTACTTCCATGTGCTGAACAGATCTTGTCAAAGTTGAAAACATACATTTTTTTGTCTCGATACCACTTGGAAAAGATGAACTTGTGAAATGGGAACTGTCAGCTGAAAATTCAGGGAGGAGAATGCAAAATGAAGATGATTCTTATCACTGTTGTAGGGTCAGAGGTGCGGGACCTCAGCCGGAAGTGACACTCTCTATTTGTATATTGTAGATCTACTAGCTGTACTTTTGTTGCTTCTGATTTCAACAATCAATGTAGAAGGTATTTTACTGGAAAGAATGGAATCACAACTGATTTCGCCCTTCATTAGCTGCAGTTACTGAGAAGAAAAACGGGATTTCCCCCAAAAGTAGGATACACACTCTGAGAAACTGAAGCATGGAAGCTGAAGATAGGGAAAGGCTTGCTTACGAAAGAATGGAGAACACACAAAGGAAGTGTCCACAGCTAGATGAAAAGTGGAAAGTTTGTTTCACAGAATGAATGAGTGGAGAATATATGTAGAGACTGGATGATTAGTTTGGCAACCATAATCATCCAGCCTGTGGTTCTGTTGACTTCTGTGGAGTAAGGCTCACCTTTTGCTAATGTGCTAGATTCTGCAGTCATTCAACATTATTGCAGTTGGTTACTGGGGCTTTGGGAGCATTTTCAGTAAATAGTGTTGATACTATGTTTTACTATTCACTTTAAAATTTTACTATTTATGCTAATAAGGATCAGTGAAACATCCAGCAAAATAGCTGGCATACTGTTTTTGATACATTATTAAGACTAGATATTTGGCATTATTATCTTAAGCATATCTCAGCATGGCAGCCTGACAAATACATTCATCAGTTTACGATATCAGAGGTGAAAATGCAAAATGAACTGTAGTGAACTAGAATTTATAAGCACAATCTATGCTTTGTAAGGAAGTCAAAATTTGGCCTTAGATTAATTGTGTGATAGCAAGTGGGTATTAACTAGAGCAACAAGAGTGTTGTGGGGTAGAGACAGGCTTCATCCTTTTCTTCCTTATTAATTTATTTCCTGGTACTTCAGTGGAAGACTTTCCCACATTTGTTTGTGGTGCTGTTAAGTTAACAAATGAGCTGCTAACATTACTGTGAGCTCAGTTTGGTGAACTTCCTTTATCAAAGAAGCTGCCTCTCCTCTACAATGGGAAAAGAGCAGACACTCACTTCCCTCTTTTCAAACCCTCATGTCCTCTATACCTTTGTATTTGTGTCAAGTACAGGAAAGCAGCTGAGAATTATGTGCCTGACCTCCTGTGGGGTCATTCAGGTAGTCTCATGCTGTCTTCACATGTCCACTAAAAAGTAGGCAGGTAGTGTCCAAAGCTCTGGAGGCCATGGCTGGGTGGAAGCATACAATCAGATGCAACTGTGGTTTTTTTGTTTGATACTCCTGAAAGGGAAACACATAATTGTCCTTGCTTTGAAAATTAAAATATTGACACCAACTTCAAATTGTAACCATAGACATTTTCACAGGGTTTTTAAAACATGCCTAGAGCTGGTAACCAGATTTCTTGCAGCTTGATGGCATGTGTGGCACAGAGTACAAATGCAGGATTTTAAAAGCCCTCTGAAGCAGTTCAACAACTTTTGATGCTACAGAAGTAGTGAAACTTTGATCTCTGAGACAAGATCATAGTTGCTAGGCAATTCAACTGGGAAAAAACATAAGTGATAATGCTAATTTCCAACAAAATTGTGAATGATTTGACATTAATTAAGCAGATACATTAATTACAGAAAAAAATGCTAGTGTTTCTCTGCAATTAAAGTTATAGGTATGTATATGTGAGGTAATTCCATGTACTGTAGCAAAGACTGCAAAGGGTGAACTTTGTCATATTATTTGTTTCATTCTTTTGTTTTCCAGTTTCTATGTGACAGTATGCAAAGCTACTAGATAGACATGCTTATATGCAATTGGTGTTTTTGAAAGACTAAAATAGTAAATTTTATTTTGAAGCCTAAAAGATTAAATAAAATCCTCTACACTCTGATAATGTAGCCATAGGCAGCATTGCTTTCAAGATCAGGCTTGACCAGGCTCTGACCAACCTGATCTAGTCGAAAAGGTCCCTGCACACTGTATAGTGGGTTGGACTAGGTGACCTTTAAAGGTCCTTTCCAACCCCACACATTCTCTAATTCTGTGATTCTTTGATTCTGTGATTCTTTGGTTCTATAATTCCATGATTCTGCACTTTCTTGGACTATCCAGAAACCTGTTTTGTTGTATTATACAAAAAAACAGAGAGGTTTCAAACAGGGATTGAGGTATATGTGCATACTAAGAGTTGTAAAGTTGTGGGAACAACAACAAAAAAAAGTTCTACTTCATGTTACATTATGAAATGGTTAATTTTATATTTTTAATACAAAATTTGTATTTTACTTCTGAAAAATTTATAGAATTATATATATTTTTATTATATATTTTTGTCTAGCATAATTTTCTAAACATCCACTTTTAATTAACGTTTCTTACAGTGTAACATGCTAGGATGATGAAGAAAACTTTAAAAGTTTCTTTACATCCAGCACATTGTTAAATGCTAAATAATCACTAGAATTTATCTACACTAACAGGAGTGACTGAATCAATAAAATCTTTGAGATAAACACTGGATTGCCTGAAAGCAAGTGAATTTAAAGCTGACATTAGTTCTTCATATCAGTTTGCCCTTTTGTTACTCATTCATGAATTAAGCATGGATTGTCATTGAATTTCTTGCCATTTGTTGATTTGTATCACAACCTAAACTTCACTTAAACGTAACGGGGGTTTGTATTTCAGCTTTTACTAAGAAATAGTAAGAAAGCTAGGCTTCCTCAGCTGAGATGAAACTGTCAAATTCAAACGAATTAAGTTGACATGAAGATGTATAGCAGTGAGCTAGGGCAGCAAGCACACACAGATTTGTGTAACTGTCTTTTCAATTTAATGTCTAGTTCTGAGTCTTATTGATATCTTTAGTGCTTGAAATCTGTTATAAGTAAATTATTACTTACGAAGTTTGTAATGGAGCAAAGTGTTATACACTCTGAAACACACAAGTGAGATTTTGTATTAAAAATTGAAAAGATTTTGTGAAACTAGCCCCAGACACAACACTAGGTTTTTTTAGGGTCTGATCTTGCAGTAATGATAAGTGTAAATGTACAAATAATTACTTAAAAACTGCATTCTTAGCAGTAAATGCTCTACTTCCACTTTAAAATAGTAGTCACACCAGTGGTTTTTGTCTCTGTGTGTGCAGGAAGTTATTTCAAGGCAAGCTTTAAGCTGTCAACTTTCACTAAGACAAAAAAAAAACAAAAACAAACAAACCAAACACCACCACCAAAACAAAAACAACAACAACAAAACACCTGTTGGAAAAGTTTGGAAGAAAGCATTAAAAATCAGCACTTTGTACAGCTGCACCATGAAAAATAATTTAAGAAATTTCTGAAAAATGAAACTAGCCAGACTGTCATTAATGGAAATGTGGTTGGCGCAGTTTGAGGAATATGATTATCCATTAACAATTCCTGTCAAGTAACCTGCAGAACATGTCAGTTGTCTCAATAGTTGTCTTGCAGAATTTCCATTACCTAGTAGTTCTGTATTTTGCCTAACTTTCTAGCTGTAAAGTAATTGTACAAAGCTTTTCAGATTTAATGTTTGGTACAAGGACCTCAGGTGAATTGTGGTATTTTCTTGATACCTTTAAGATTGTGAATATTGAAAACAAGGGCTTTTGTTGTGTAGACTTTTTGTTTTCTAAAACTGTGACTATTCCTTTTTCGTATTGCCTCTTTTTTTCATTTACCAATATATTTAGTGTCTCTGATGACACATGATTTTTTAAATTTGTTTTTCTTCTATGAGGATGTTTGCGGAAGCAAAAAAATTAGTTTTAGCAAACTATAATTGAATTATATAGGTTTTATTTTAAAATGTTATACATGGGGTGTAGCTGTTAGAAGTAGATGGCTGGAGGAATAGGATAGTTTTTATAATAAATCAAGTTCAATTGTCACAAGAGAAAATGTAACTGTGTTTCATATTTTTCTTCATAACATTTATTAATAAACAGAATGGAGCAGGTAGTAAAGACATTTTTTGGTTTAAAGCATTTATTACTCACATGTTGTTGGTTTGCTGTCTCTTCCATAAGTTATATAATTTAAATAATGGTAGCTTTAATTTTCTCTTTCAAAGTTAATTTGACTTGCTGCTATATTGAGTTCCAGATTTCCCTTCTCAGAATCAATCTTTCCCCTATTATGTTTTCCTATCCTGTGCATATTTCCTTCTTTTTTGTCCTCTTTCAATGACCCAGTACATGCAAACAATAAACACAGTGAAAACTATATTTGTGCTTGTAGATAAGGCTACAGATAATCTTTTAAAGACCAGAGCCTCCACTATCTTCCTTAGTGGTTATGTATGCTATGTATATACGTATGGTTTTAATTGAAAGGATTTTCTCAGTTTAAGCACATCAGGTATCTTAAGTTGACTACTCACTCACATACAAAGCAAGCAACCAGGAAGCAAAAATGCCAAGGATAGAGTTGTCCATTGGCTTATTTATGGTTTGTAAGAATTTCTCAAAGCTCAAGGTATTCCTACATTAGAGTTTGAACATGAATATTAACCAAACTATTTATGTGGTATGATCAAAAATAATAGAAATTTTTATTTACCAGGGAACTCAATGAGTCATCCGGTCTAGCCTTGGACTCAAGGTGAAGCTGTCATCAGCACTCAATCAGGTCCAGTGTAGTTCTGCCTGTCTAATTATTTAATATCTTCAGGAGTGGAGGTTCTACTGTATCTCTGGCCAGTGTTTCCATACTGCACTTACACTTCTTCATTTTCTTTTTCTAATGTCCAACCTAAACCTCACAAGCCACACTGTATGGTCATTGACCTTGCTACAACTTTTGGTGAGTTCATGAGTCAACTTTGATTCCATTGTTTGCATAACCCCCAACACAACTTCCCACAATATCATATTTGTGGGAAGACAAAAAGTATGTCATTTTTTCATTGGACATGAACCTAGAACTTAGTAAAATTGGAAATTAACAAATGTAAACAAATACTCATAAAAATAACTTTGAATTTCTTGGTTAGCAAACCAATTACTTTTTCTATCAGGAGCTTTCTATGCTGCATATTAATCACATTTAATTTTTTCATAGGGTGTGAGCAGTTTTTTTCACTATTTCCTTTTAACTTTTTATCTTGTTACTTAGTCAGGAAAACTAATCACAGAATCACAGAATCACAGAATGTTAAGGGTTGGAAGAGACCTCCGAAGATCATAGAGTCCAACCCCCCTGCCAGACCAGGACCAAAAACTAGGGCAGATCACTCAGAAAGTCATCCAGACAGGTCTTGAAAGTCTCCAAAGAAGGAAATTCCACAACCTCTCTGGAGAGTCTGTTCCAGTGCTCTGTAACCCTCACAGTAAAGAAGTTTTTCCTTATGTTGAGGTGGAACTTCCTGTGCTCGAGTTTGAATCCATTGCCCCTTGTCCTATCACAGGGCACAAGTGAAAAGAGGTTGTCCCTGCCTTCTTGATGCCCAGCCCTCATGCACTTATAGACATTAATTAGATCCCCCCTCAGTCTTCTCCTCTCTAGACTGAAAAGCCCCAGGTTTCTCGGCCTTTCCTCATAAGGTAGGTGTTCCAGTCCCTTAATCATCCTTGTAGCCTCCATTGGACTCTCTCAAGTAGATCCCTGTCCCTCTTGAACTGGGGAGCCCAGAACTGGACACAATACTCCAAGTGAGGTCTCACCAGGGCCGAGTAGAGCAGGAGGAGAACCTCCCTCGATCTGCTGGACACACTCTTCTTAATGCACCCCAGGGTATCATTGCCCTTCTTGGCCTCAAGGGCACATTTACTAACATCTAAGATTACATATACCCTCCTAATCCAATGAATAAGAAATTACAAGCAAATTGCTTTAATTTACCCCCTTTTGAATTAAATTAGAAGTTCCATTTCATTTTTAAATGTATTTCTACAAGAGGCTACAACACTCAAAGAATTTGTTTAGAATCCTAAAGTTCCACCAAACATGACAGTACACTCCTTCACACAGAATCACAGAATCTTAGGGGTTGGAAGGGACCCCGAAGGATCCTAATGGCATCCCAAGACACTGTTGGCCTTCTTGGCCACAAGGGCACATTGTTGTCCCATGGATAACTTGTTGTCTACCAGGACTCCAAGATCCTTCTCCATGGAGCTGCTCTCTAGCAGATCACTTCCTAACTAGTATTGGTGTATTTATTGTTCCTTCCCAGGTGCAGGACTCTGCATTTGCTCTTGTTGAACCTCATTATAGTCCTCTTTGCCCAGCTCTCCAGCCTATCCAAATCTTGTTGAATGGCCACACAGTCTTCAGGTGTATCAGCCAATCCTCCCAGCTTCGCGTCATCAGCAAACTTGCTGAGAAGACACTCTGTCCCATCATCAAGGTCATTGATAAGGATCTTGAACAGGACTGGACCCAGGACTGATCCCTGAGGAACTCCACTAGTTAAAGGTCTCCAGCTGGACTCTGCACCATTGATCATCACTCTTTGGGCTCTATTGTGTAGCCAGTTCTTACTCAATCTCACTGTCCATTCTTTTATCCCACAAATCCTGAGCTTGCTCACAAGGATGTTATGGGAGACTCTGGCAAAAGCCTTGCTAATGTTGAGGTAGACTACATCCACTGGTCTGCCTGCATCTATCCATTTAGTCACAACATCATAGAAGGCTATCAGATTAGTCAAGCATGATTTTCCTTTGGTGAATCCCTGCTGACTACTCCTGATAACCTTCTTCTCTTCCATGTGCTTCGAGATGACCTCCAGAATGAGCTGCTCCATCATTTTTCTAGGAATGGAGGTGAGGCTGACTGGTCTGTAATTTCCTGGATCTTCCTTCTTGCCCTTTTTGAAGACTGATGTGACATTGGCTTTCCTCCAGTCCTCAGGCACCTCTCCTGTTTGCCAGGATCTTTCAAAAATGATGGAGAGTGGCAGGGCAATAACATCAGCCAGCTCTCTTAGCACTCTTGGGTGCATCCTATCAGGGCCCATGGACTTGTGTACATTCAATTTGCATAACTGATCTCTGACCCACTCTTCATTGACTAGTGGAGAGTCTTCCCACCTCCAGGCTTCCTCTCCTGTATCCTGTATCAGGGTCTGAAGTTCATAAGGGCTGGTCTTAGTAAAGACTGAAGCAAAGAAGGTTCTCAGCAGCTCTGTGTTCTCTGCATCCTCTGTTATCAAGGCTCCCACCTCATTCAGCAGTGGGCCCACATTTTCCCTGTTCTTCTTTTAACTACTGATATATTTGAAGAAGCTCTTTTTGTTCTCTTTTACTTCCTTTGTCAGTTTAAGTTCTAAGAGGACTTTGGCCTTTCTTCTTGCCTTCCTACATACCCTGACAACATCCCTATCATTCTCCCAAGTGATAAGTCCCTTTGTAAATTTCTTTCTTCCACGAGATTTTCTTCACAAGATCCTTGCTTATCCATGCAGGTCATTTACCACCTTTACCCGATTTTTTACTCGCTGGAATGCACCTATCTTGGGCTTGGAGGAAGTGGTATTTAAAAATTGACCAGCTTTCCTGGGCTCCCTTTCCTTCCAGTGTCTTAACCCATGGGATTCCTGCAAGTAGATCTTTGTCCAAAGTTAGCCCTATGGAAGTCCAGGGTTGTAATCCTACTTATTGCCCTGCTTCTTCCTTGTAAAATACTAAACTCCACCACGTCATGGTCACTATTGCCAAGGCTATTCCCAAACTTAACATCTCCAACCAGACCTTCTTTATGCATTAATAAAAGGTCCAGCAGTGCACCTCTCCTCGTTGGTTCCTCTGCTACCTGCATTAGAAACGGCCTATGCATGTACAAACAGGCACACAGAAAAATATCTTGAGTGAATGCCCTTTATTTATATTTCTTATATAATCATAATTGAAGGATTGCCTTTAGAGTAGAGAAACAGCACACATCTTACAAGGGTGTCTTTAAGGGAAAAGAAGTTTACAATTTTTTTCTTTACATATTTGACTTATTTATAATGCAGTTGAAGATTATGTAATTCAAATACATTACTGGTGAATTTCTTCATGTGCATTCCTGTTATTTTTTTAATCAAAATCAAGCGGTCAACAATGTAGTCTTCCTGGTAAAATAAGGTACAATGCTATTACTTTCTGCTAATGCATACTACTATTTCATTTGATTTTATGAGGAGGAAGGTCTCTAACAGAAGGGAAATGCACTGTATAAATTAGGTGCACCCTCTTATATTTACCTTTTCATGCAATTGTAAACATTGCTGCTAGTGCCAAATAAAAAAATAGCGATACTTGAACTGTAAATAATTTTGAGATATGACATGCAGGCACAAAACCTGCTTCAAATTTACAAAGTGCTTGAATCTCATTGAGGTATCTAACTGTTCTGTATCTATTGTCCTATAGGCAATCCAGGAGACTCCTGGAGTGCCTTGATGACAAGTTCTTAAGACAGGAAATTGACAGCCCTACCTGAGGGGATGTGTTATTGGACCTGATGGTCACAAATGCAAGTGAACTCACCAGGGATGTCAAAGTTAAAGGCAGCCTGAGTTGCAGTCATCATTCACTAGTGCAGTTCAATGTCCAAGGGGTATAAGGCAGGTAAAAAGCATAGGCAGAACTCTAAATTTTAGGAAAGCAAACTTCCAACTCTTCAAAGAATTAGTAAGTAGGAGCCTGTGGGAAATGGCCCTCAGGGACAAGGGAGCAGAAGAGAGCTGGCTGATCTTTAAGGATGCTTTCCATAGACCACAGGAGATCCCCGGTGTAGGAAATGGGGCAAGGAAGGCAAGAAACCACAATGGCTGAGTCAAGACCTGCTGGTCAAACTAAAAGGCAAGACAGGCAGTGGAAGTGGGGACAGGTACCATGGGAAGAGTATACGAATGTTGCCCAGTTGTGTAGGAATGAGGTCAGGAAGGCCAAGGCGCAGCTGGAGCTGAACTTGGCAAAGGATGTAAAGAAAATCAAGAAGGGCTTCTGCAGGTATGTAAACCAGATAAGGAAGGTTAAAGAAAGCGTACCTCTCCTCAAGAGCAACAGTGAACTGATGACAACAAACGAGGAGAAGGCTGAGATTCTCAACAACCTTTTTGCCTCAGTCTTCACTGGCAACCTCTCTCCTCATGGCTCTCAAGTTGATGGCCGACAAGACAGAGACCGGAGAGACAACGTCCTTTCCACTGTAAGCAAAGACAAGGTTCATGACCATCTGAGGAACCTGAACATACACAAGTCCATGGGACCTGATGAGATGCATCCAGGAGTCCTGAAGGAATTAGCTGATGCAGTTGTTAAGCCATTCTTCATGATATTTGAAAAGTACTGTCAGTCAGGGGAAGTCCCTAGTGACTGGAAGGAAGGAAACATTACACCCATTTTTAAGAAGAGTAAAAGGGAGGATCCCAGGAACTATCGCCCTGTCAGCCTCACCTCTGTGCCTACGAAGATCATGGAACAGATCCTCGTAGAAGCTCTGACAAGGCATAAGAAGGACAGTGAAGCAATTCAGGACAGCCAGCAGGGCTTTACTCTGGGCAAATCATGCCTAACCTACCTAACCTAGTGGCTTTCTACAAGGGAGTGACTGCAACAGTGGACAAGGGAAGACCTATGGATGTCATCAATCTGTACTTATGCAAGACCTTAGACATGGTTCCCCACAACATCCTTCTCTCTAAAGTTGAAGATACATGAGTTTGATGGGTGGGCTGTTCAATGGATAAGGAATTGGCTGCATGGTGGCATCCAGACGGTAGGGGTCAATGGCTCAACGTCCAGATGGAAAATAGTGACAAGTGGTGTCTCTCAGGGGTCCACACTGGGACCAGTGTTGTTTAATGTCTTCATTAATTATATTGACAATGGCATTGAGAGCACCATCAGCAAGTTTGCCAATGACACCAAGCTGGGCAGTGCAGTTGATATGCCAGAGGGATGCGATGCCATCCAGAGAGACCTGGACAAGCTGGAGAAGTGGGCCCAGGTGAACCTCATGAGGTTCAACAAGGCCAAGTGCAGGGTCCTGCTAGAGATATGAATACAGGCTGGGGGAAGACATGGTAGAGAGCAGCCCTGTGGAAAAAGACCTGGGAGTACTAGTGGATCAAAAGCTGGACATGAGCCACCAATGTGCAATTGCAGCCCAGAAGGCCAACTGCATCCTGGGCTGCATCAAAAGAAGTATGGCTGGTAGATTGAAAGAGGTGATTCTTCCCCTCTACTCTGCCCTGGTGAGACCTCGCCTGGAGTACTGCGTCCAGCTCAAGAGCCCTCAATACAGAAGGGACATAGAGCTCTTGGAAAAAGTCTAGAGAAGGGCCACAAAAAAGATCAGAGGGCTGGAACACTTCTCTTTAGGACGATGGGCTGAGGGAGTTGGGGTTGTTCAGCCCGAAGAAGAGAACACTCCGGGGGACCTTGAAGGGACCTGCCATTACTTGAAAGGAGCCTGTAAGAAGGCTGGGAAGACCTGTTCACTAGGGCATATAATAATAGGACAAGTGGTAATGGTTTCAAGCTAGAGGAGGGTAGATTTAGGTTGGACATTAGGAAAAAGTTATTTAATATGAGGGTGGTGGATCACTGGAACAGGTTGTTTAAAGAGGTGGTGGAGGCCCTATACCTGGAGACATTCAAGGTCAGGCTTGATGAGCAACCTGACCTAGTTGGAGATGTCCCTGCTTATTGTTAGGGGGGTTGGACTGGATGACCTTTAGAGGTCCCTTCCAACCCAAGACATTCTATGATTAAAAAAAAATTAAAGTAATTCTGGAAGCTGTGGAACTAATGATGCAACTCATCACACTAGAACACAGGTTCTGACTGCATGTGGATTTAATTAAATAGATGGGTCATGTGGAAAGATTTATTTTTTCAGATAACATACTGAAACCCTGTAATATTTTTTTTAGTATAGGTACACATGGCTCTTTCTTTAGATGGTTGAAATTATCCCGCCACACATTTATGCTGTTTCTTATGTAAGATGGTAATGATTCTCTGATAATCATAGTTGCAACCTTGTGTATTGTCACTCCTCTGATTACCAAAGACTCCAGTACTAGAGATTTTGAAGCATCTCACAGTTTGCAGAAAAAAAGTTCGTAGTATTGAATCAAGATTTAACAAAGAAGCATTTGTGCAGTTCCTATGGGAACTGGCTTAGAAATGCACACAGAAAGTTAAGCTTATTACTGTACATGATAATGGAGCCACAGACAGATCTTTTTTTGAATGAAAGTTGATGCACATCAGATTGTGAAAGATGGAAAATCTTGTTGGTTTTTTGCTGCCATATATTTTAAATCTTGAACATCTGATGCTATCACTTGGGGAATAAAAACAGCTTTAGATGTATGGGAATTAAAGCAAAAGAACTCAAAGAAATAAAACCAATCAGTCACAGCAGTAATGTGTGCAGCCATGGATTAGGGAAATATCCTTGAATTTTGAAACTTGGTCTGTTCTGTAACTCAGAAGATTCTCTCTGCTTTTCAAAGTTTTAGTTGTTTATGGAAAGTATTTTGAAATTCTGAAATTTTATGGTAACTTTAAACTCTGTTGATGATCTCAAGGTAGCCTTGATCTGTTTTGGAGACATCAGTGTTCACTGTTATGTTCCAGAATGTTTGGGGAAAAAAAGAAAATAATCACTTTGTATGAGGAATGCTACTTTATGTGTGTTCTTACCTAGACCTGACCTCTTTTCACTTTCCAAATGTTTTCACAAGTGCAGCATAGGTATTTTCAATCTCTTCCAAAGTTAAGAGCCAAACCACCTTTTCTTTGAAGAGCCAAGCAAGATAGCAGACTTAAGCAGAAGACAGTAATAGATCCTAATGGACCTTGGCAGTAACAGAGGAGAAGAGGGGTCCAGGGTTTGACTGGCCCACTTGGAGTTAGAATGTAGTTTCAGGCAGGGAATGTGGGCTGTGACATGGGGAACTCTGAGGTGAGACCCTTAGCAAAATTGGGGGTTAGGGGATTCCTGCTGTATGGATGAGCAAAGAGCTTCTGGACACAGCTAAATGTAAAACCAAGGTATACAGAGGGGGAAGCAGGGACAGGTATCCTGCGGGGAGTATAGACAAGCTGTCAGAGAAGCAAGGGATTGGGTAAGGAAGCCAAAGCACAGATAGAGTTGGACCTGACCAGGGGTGTTAAGAACAACGAGAAAAGTTTCTACACGTATCTCAGCAATAAGAGGAAGACAAGGGAAAATGTGAACATGCTTCAGAAGCAAACTGGAGACCTGGCCATGCAGGACACAGAGAAGGCTGAGGTACTCAGTGACTGTTTTGCCTCAGCCTTCACCGGCAAAGGCTCTGGTCACACCATCCAAGTTAGAGAAGGCAAAGGCATGGACTGTGAAAGGAAGATCTCCCCACTGTAGAAGAACAGGTTCACGACCATCTGAAGGACCTGAAGGTGCATAAATCCATGGGACCTGACGGGGTTAATCCACAGCACTTGGAGGAACTGTCTGATGAAGTTGCAAAGCCACAAATGTCCATCACATTTGAAAAGTCTTGGCAGTCTGGAGAAATCGCCACTGACTGGAAAAGGGGAAACCCCCATTTTCAAGAAAAAAGGAAGACCCAGGGAACTACAGACTGGTCAGTCTCACCCCTGTGCCTGGCAAGATCATGGAGCAGATCCTCCTGAAGGCTCTGCTAAGGCACGTGGAAAACAAAGGCATGATTGGTGACAGCCAACATGGCTTCCCCAAGGACAAATCCTGCCTCATTTATTCTATGATTCTATTATAAGTCTCAAACTGCCTGACAGCAAACAAACAGGAAAAATTACGCACAAAATACATGTCTACTTTAGAATTAGGCAAGCTGATTTGCAGTCATAGAATCATAGAATGGCTTGGGTTGGAAGGGATCTAGTTCCAACCCCACTGCATGGTCAGGGACACCTTCCACTAGACCATGTTGCTCAAAGCCCTGTCCAGCCTTGCCTTGAACACTCAGGGAGGGGGCATCCATATTTTCTCTGGGCACCCTGTTCCAGTGTCTTACCATCCTCACAGTAAAGAATTTCTTCCTAATGTCTAACCTAAATCTACCCTCTTCCAGTTTAAGGTCATTATGACGCGTCCTAACACTACACACCCTGGTAAAAATTCCCTCCCCAGCTTTCCTGTAGGGCCCCTTTAGGTACTGAAAGGCTACTCTAAGGTCTTCTTGGAGCCTTCTCTTCTCCAGGCTGAACAACCCCAACTCTCTCAGCCTATCTTCATAGGAGAGGTGGTCCAACCCTCTGATCATCTCCGTGGCCGTTCTCTGGAATTACTCTGAGAGCTCTATGTCTTTCCTGTATCAAGGGCTCCAAAACTGGACACAGTACTCCAGGTTGGGTCTCATTAGAGCAGAGTAGAGGGTCAGAATCACCTCCCTTGATCTGCTGGCCACGCTTCTTTTGATGCTGTCACTTTTCTGTTTGTTTTACTTCTTATTAGGAGAAAAAGGGAATAAAAAATTGTTATTTGGTGTTATTTATATCTCTTGTAAAATACATAATAGAAAATATATGTCCTCTATTGTTACTAGTACTTTCTATGTGCTGTTCAAGGAGCTTTACATACTTTATGTTCTCTATGTGCAAGACAAGACTGGTTATGCATACTTTGAGATGCAGGGTAACTGTCTACTCAAGAAGTTAATTACGTCTAATTAATTAATTGTGTCAAGTACATTTACTAATTCATAACCTGAATTATTTCATTATAGCTTCCCTAAGTAGGCAAATCAGAAGAATTGTAGGGCTATCCTATACCTTCTGGATCAACACTGTATCATGGGCCATTTGCAAAGCAACAGTCAGACCAACTTCATATGTAATGAAATGGTTTGCTATCATCTCTTAGTCCTAACACACGATGTTCTAAGTCTTCTCTACATTGGAATTGCTATGTTTTTTAAAGGAGTGCTTCTGTGTTATATTCACAAATAATAAAAAAAGCTTTCTAACTTTTGTCAGGACATGTTATGCACCTACATGAAAACTGGGAAAAAAAGGTAAAAAAGGACACAGTTATTCAAGTATAAAACCTTTTTATAACATTTTTCTTTACAAGTGCCTTAAAGATTTTATTGAAGAATTTTTATTTTATTGTTGACAGTCTTCTTTTTTTTTTTACAAACTGCTGTCACAGCATATGCTAGGGTAAAGCCTAATCCCCTTAAACAGAGCTTTAAAATGGAATTGTAATGTAACTGGTCAGCAGTGTTTTTGATTTTATCACTTTAATATTTCCTAGTCTCTAGAGAATACAGATGTAGTAAATTGAGACATGGGATGATAATTTTATCAAATGAGCAGTCTGGTAATTGTGATGAGATACTTCCTTGAATAGAACAGCTTTTCCAGGTATGCAGTCATTCTTCAGCATATTTCTTGCTTATGATTTAGACAAGTAGAAAAGTATTGCACTAGCAAGTAAAAATACTAATTTCTCATATTGTAGGAAACATTTTTCTTACAAATGATCTATACTGAGGTAGCGGTTTATCTGGCACTGAAGAAAACAAGCTGTTTCTGTGGTTTTTTAACTGAAAAAAATGTTAAAAGCTAAATATCTTCATGAACTGTGTTTACCAACTGACATCAACAGTCACTACTTCTGTTTACTGCCAACACAGTTCAGGAGAGCATCTGTGTTCAGAAGAAAGGTATCAAAGTATCAGCTGCTATGAATAAAGATGGGTTTAAATGCATTTTTACTATTATCCGAAAGTAATGCTTGTATTTGCTACATATAAGTATATTCCTAGGTATGTGTGGTGCTTCTTTATTTATTGGTGTTTGCTAATAGCATTATACTAAGTGTATCTGAACACGTTCCGTACACAGCTCCGGATGATTATTTGTCTTCTTGAGGCACTTTTTTTACTTCATAAATATTGTTGTTATAAAATACAGTCCAGGCACTAGGCAGATACTAGAAGCATTTATTTTTAACTTCTTATGTCAGAAAGCAGAGAAACATGGCGCAAGTAATAAACCATTATTGACTTGCATGTTTTCAAATAATGATAATCTGAGATACAAGGAAACTGAGTTAATAAGCTAAGATAAAAACACAGATACCTGTGTTTACATGTCTTGAACTCAGTCACTGACACATTGATTTTGTGTCTTGATTTTTGTTTCAGTGAATATTGGTTTTGATGTATGTTTCAGGGTTTTTTAAGTGGAGGATAGTTATTTTCAACAAGTGATACTGTTCAATGGAGATCTTGTAAAATATTCTTTATAAAGATACTCTTTATAATTTATATATAGATATTTAATTGTGGCAGTCCTAACTGGAATAAAGCTTTGCAAACTTATCAAGATAATATCATCCAATACAAAAAATGTCTACCAGGATTTTTAGAATAAAAATATGTATGGACTAGGTAATCTTTTTCCCTCCTTTTCCCATACAAGCATGCACATTGCATGCAGAGTCACCCTAGAGCTACTGTTCTGTATGATCTTAAGATTTGTTTGCACAGCTATGTCCTTGGATATTTTGTCCCATGCACACATGATCTCAAATACATACACACCTCTACCCATGCTTCCTTATGCAAGCTAAAATTCTCCTTTTTGCCTGTATGTATCATGCTTAACCAAGACAACCAGCCCATCCCACTGATTGATCCCTTATTCTGATTTTGTCATGTGCATACCATCTAATTAAGTTGCTACTTGTATTCTTCCATATAAGAAATATTTTCTTCTGTAGGATATACTGGGAAATATCTAAATCCTTATTCTGAATAATGCTCTTGTTTTGGTTTCTTGATGTAGGGAAAGATCAAGAGAATCTGCTAAAATAAGTAGGAAGCAAAACAAGGACTTAAATAAGCAGCATACCAACAAACAAGTACAATATGTAAGTTAGCTGTACAGAATTTAGTTGCTTGGCACTAAAATTTATTTTAAAACCATATGTACAGGTTCTTTATGGAGCATCCTGTCTATTCCTCCTGTGTGGGAGATTTTGCTTTGAGTAGTTTTACATTTTGATGTATATATTTGGACAGTTTCTACCATTAACTTTGCAGGTAGTGCTAATACTGTCAGTTGTATAGGCTATAATTATATAGGCTATCCATACTTAATTATCCTTGGCGGAGTAGCAGTTCATTTTGTTCAGGTGGTCCTTTATGAAAATATGAGTGACATGCACAAGCAACAGTAGGTGCAGAAATAACTTTTCAGTTTAACCATGCTAATGGTCTACTTTTTGGAAGCAAACAAATAATGTATAATACTAACTCATTGTCTATAAACTTGTAAAAGTTTATCTTATAACAATAAAAAATAACATGTTGAGTAGTACTGTTTGCCACATTACTACATCATTTGTAATGTAAAAGGGGAATAAAGCTCCAGAGGCCAAAGTGAAATGCTTCCTAGGACAGTCCCTGACATATAAAGAAATTAAATTAATTCAGAGGAATTGGACTGTTCTCTAAGGTAGCCCAAGAATAGCTACACCATCCTCATGTACTGGATTTTCAGTTTTCTCTTGAGACAGCTGGCAATGTGTCAAAACAGCCTGATGCCAAAAGTAAATGATTTATCATCCCTAAACACCTAACTACAGAGGTGTGTAGAAATCTTTCAAAAACAGAAATCTGATCTCAAGAATGAGACATCAGTTTTCAATTAGTTTGGTCACTGAAGTTTGTTAGCCATCTTTATCCTGTCACAAGAATTTGTGATAAAGCTGTTTGACATCCATAGACCAAATTTCATTTGAAGTGGGGTACAATGATTTATTTTTTAGACATTTCCTTTTTAAAATTTTAGATTTAAAATTGTCTTTGTGGTTAAAAAGAAACCTGACATTTGCAAAACTGCTTGAGATGGAATTGCTTTTTTTCTCTGGTGTAATACAGAGTGAGTTATAGTATTCTTTATGTTAATTGCTTCAGGTTCTGTAATAAAGTTAGTTTGTTCTAATTCCATGGTTGATTATGTTTCTAGAATGAAGAAGGAAGGGCAGTGTGGGGAGAGAGAAGTTATAAGTATTCATGTCCTGATTTAGTCTCTCTGTGTGCAAACACTGGATATTTAAAATTAATTTGCCAGTGATTACCACGTACCTGTTTTGACTGGGACTATTTCTGTGATAGAAGAGTCTGGAATGGGTATGGAGCAAAACTTAAGTAGATATATTTCTTTAATTTTTTAATATGTTATCATCATAGTACTTTTGCCCAGCATCTTGGTCTGTAAGAATTAACTCTGCTTTTAATGAAGATGCAGCATGTTCCTATGATTATAACTGCTGCATATATATATATAACTTATTTTGCAAGATGTGTGCTAACAGGGCCAACTGAGTAAAAAATGTTAATGTGACCTTTTAAATATTTGTTAATTAACCAAGATTTGAGATTCAAATACAGAAACCTCAGATGACTTAATCCTATGGTACATAAACTAAGGAGTTCAAGGCAAATTATTGTGTCCTAAAGCTAAGTCTGACAGTAAGCTGTAGCAGTAGGCCTTTTGTTTATTTCAGTTGTCTGCCTTTTTAATCTTTCTCACTAAAATTTAATGTTGTAAGCTATTAGAGTGTTTTGTAAACTTTAATTTTATTTCTCATGAGTATGCTTACAACTGAGGTAAATATGTAAGGCCCCAATTATTTGAAGAAATTTCTATGCTTTAGCAATAATGGATCTTCTGTCTGATGATGTTACTTAGGCATTACTCAGTTTCTGCAGATTTTCCCTTTAAGTGTGAAACCTCAGTACAGCTTAACTTCAGTCCTGGGGAAAATTGTTATGCAAGAAGGATGGAAATATGTTTGGTGAACCTGAAGAATGTCAGCTTTATAGATGAAGGTAGTTCTGTAAAAGTACATATGCCTGTGAGGATGCATGCCTGACAACTTAAAGATTAGGTCAAGAGCCAGTAGCGGTTTTGGGGAGTTTAAAATTCATCCATCTCATAGTGATACTACATGTTTGTTACTGAATCTCACAATGTGCTAGGTACTGTATAAGTGCATGTTTATTATTTAAAAGCTACCATTCACAAATTACGCATATAATAATTTATATCTGATGTAGGTATAAAATGAGGTTATTTTATAATGGAAATATGACAGAACTTTTAACTGCAAAGGCCATGCAGGACATTGGTGTAACTCATCACATGTTCTGTACTTTTAAACTATTTTCTAGAAGTCCATTAAATATGATAGGAAGATGGATTGTGGTCTATTTCTGAATGACATTATAATCTGTATGTGTAGTAATTAAGATCAACTTACAGAAACGTTTGAAGGGTCCCTCAGTTGGCTAGAAATTTGGAATGAAGTGAGGTGTTTGGAACCTAGTAATTTCAGAAGAACTTGTAGTAGAAGTACATTCATCATACAACAAATGTTTTTCTGAACTTCTGGTTTGTGTTAATGTATGTGTAATTTCTTCAGAATATGTTAAAGCTCATAGTAATGTTTTTGATTCTTAAATGTGAACCAAGGTCTTTAAAGCTGTAAGGTCAAACATCCATTTACAACAAAATAAAAGGACAAGATTGCTGTTTAACTGACGATACCTTCTCTGTGAGATCTTTGTATTAGTGTCTCTCAAGTGGATACCAAATGGCACAAAACTCATTGTTGTCATCATATTCTGCTTTATTTAAGGAGACTCTAATCCAAAATACACACAGAAATATGTAATATTTAAAAGGAGGTATGATAGTAACTATATAGTCCTTGTCATAAAAACAACTTAAAACTGAGAGTGCAAATACCTGAGAGATATATCGCTTTTGCTTGCTAGTGTAGCTTGACATACAGGGAGTAGAGCATGTGTCAAACTACAGCATGGCTGATCAGTGACTCTGCAGTTGTTATGCATGAAAGGAAATTCACACAAGTTAGTGCACTAACCACGTTATTACTTTCATGTTTCCATAAATGTTAGTGTCTTATGTAACTTTGAACCTCAAAGAGGTTGAGGATCATTTTTTAAATGGCCACTATGAGTACGAAGTTAAATTTCTATGTACTCTGTATATAGTCCACAGCCAGCCATCAAAAGATGCTGGAGTGCAGTTTTGTATTACATTTTATTTACATTCTAAAATAATGTTTCAGGGACTGCTCAATTAAGCTTCTTTTTTTTCAAAAGGAAAACTCAGCACATGAAAAGGTAACCAAGATCTGAAATGTGTAGCCTCCTGTAATATTATTTCAGGCATGTGTCATGGGAAAATAAATGAGCCTGGTATCAGGCCATGATGTTCTATTAACACAGAGTATTTTGAACCTGAAAGAGAAGCTTCAAACAATACATTCCTTTGTAATCAATACCAAAAGAGAAGTTTGAATACAGCAGGCATTTGACATTATTTTAGTTCAGTTTTTGTTACTTCCAACAAGTACCCTGTTGTGCAGTATTGCAAAGCTAACACCCTTAATCTACACAAAGCAGTAGAATTAAAAATAAAATAAAAACAAAAACTCAATTGTCATTATCATGTTCATTAAATTTTAGACTAGAAAAATCGGATTAAAGTGTTTAGGATTCACCTAAGGCTAAACCTTTTGTGTTGGTCAAAATGGTTAATTATTCTGCAAAACAGTACAAGAATATTGCTTTTCCCATGCTTCCTATGTTCCGTGTGCTTCTATGTTAAAACATTTTATAAGCCTTTTTGCTTGAAATGCTGTGGCACCTCCAGGCTTTGGAAGAGGGACTTGACATTTAGAATAACATGGTCTTAGTATCAGAGACTGCCCTCCTCTGGAAAATCCACTCAATTAATTTAAGTTATAAGTCTTCAGAGCATTGCAGCTCATACAAGCTTGTGCAATTTTCAGGAGTGAAAAATCTGAAGCATTATTAGTATTAAGCTTAAGTTCCCATTGCTCCCTGAGCTGACCAGCTGAGCATGGCCACAGAAAAAAGCAAAAGCCAAAAAGAGTACATCAGTGCAGAACATTTGTCTGTTCTTTGCTGGTAATAACCTTTTCACTGTGAATTTCGTATCATGACAAGGAAAGCTGTTTCCAAAGCTGAGCAGCCAAACCTATACTGAAGGGAAGGGAAAGGGAATAGAAAACAGTTCAAAGAATATAAACTGGAAGGTAGAAAAAAGGAAAACCTGGGAGTGACAGAAATGGAGGTCCAAACTAAGAAGACATAGATGAACTAATGAAGGGTCAAAAATAGCAGGATGAGGACAATAAGACTGGATAGTCATCTGGGGAATAAAGAGAGGGAAGGCTGGGTGTTGTAATGGTTGCACTTAGGTAATCCAGAGTCACAGCCATGCTGGCTGAAGCAGAAGGAAGCTCCAATACTAAGATGTATACATACATCTGTATGTGTTTGTATATGAATACTCTCATAAAATCTCTGATGTTGCCCAACCTTAAGTACTGTGTGCAGTTTTGGGTGCTTCAGTACAAGGAAGACATCAGACTATTAGATTGTGTTCAGAGAAGAGAAACCAAGATGGTGAAAAGTCTCAAGGGCAAGAATTACCAGGAACTTCTGATGTAATTTGTCTTGTTCAGCTTGGAGAAGAGATGGCTGAGGGGTGACCTCATCCATGGTCTACAACTTCCTCAAGGTGCGCAGCAGAGGGAGAGTTGTTGATATCATCTCTCTGGTAACCAGCAACAGGACATGTGGAAATGGAATGAAGCTGCATCAGGGAAAGTTCAGATTGGATATTAGGAAAAGGTTCTTCACTGAGTGAGTGGTTGGTCACCGGAACAAGCTCCCCAGGGAAGGAATCATACCACTAGGCCTGTCAGACTTGAAGGAGCATCTGGACAACGGTCTTAGTCATATGGTTTAATTTTACATAGTCCTGCAAGGAGCAGGAAGTTGTTTTCGATGATCCTTATAGGTCCCTTCCAACTCAAGATATTCTATTATTCTATAAATATTTATGATGTTAGGGGGAATAGTATGTAAAGTGCGACAGACTCAAAGAGTGCTGGGTCTCATGAAAGGGAGAACCTAACTGAGACGTGATGTGGAGTGGGCACCAGTTCTCACAAAGGGTGATGGGTAGGAAATAGCTGCTATTAAATTAGGACAGCTCTTTGACAAAGAATAACTGACTCCTGCTTTGAAACCTTCTGGATGTTGGAGGCGATAGAGCAGCATAAAGTTGTTGCCATCCTTTAAGAGTGACTTGGACTGAAAGTGCTGAGGATCAGTACCATGTAGTTCTGGGGTTAAGAAATGTGGCCAAGAAGCATCAGTGTGTTAGCAGACAAAGGTGTTCACAAATTCTGCCCAGCCCTCAATGAGGATGTTTTTTCTTGCTCCTAGGAAAAGATTCAGGTGTTTGGAGCTTAGTGGCCAGATATGTGTGTACAACCACTATCAGTGACTTAAAGATGTCACAGGGACAAGGATGTTTGCATAATTAGTCATTCCTTTAGTTAATAAAAATTGTGTCCTGTATCACGAGAAGTTCGTTTAAACAAGTATATAACTTAACAAAACATAGCTTATATTTTATGGTTTTAAGTTAGAAAACAGCAAGTGTCATATTTTCTAAATTTTTATTTTGCATGCCTGTGATTTTCATCAGGCACCATTTATCTACAAATTAAGAATAGGATTCAAATGTGCAAAAACAACATTTCATTTTTGGTGTTAATGGTTAAATAAAACCACTGTGAATGCATGGAATGCATTGAAAATAAAAAGGCTTATCAAAACACATTTCATATTAACAGTCCAAACACTCTTAAATTCTTTAATCTCTAGTTATGGCAGCATTCACAGTTCACGTATTACCACAGGCACTAAAAGAAAAATTAATACCAAATAGTAGGACTTCAAACATGGCAAAACAGATCTTTAAGTCTTATTTACATTCTTAAAGATTTTTGGTTGCTTTTTTATCATAGAGTCATAGAATGGTTTGAGTTGGAAAACACCTTAAAGGTTATCTAATTCCAACCCCCCTGCATGGGCAGGGACATCTCCCACTAGATCAAGTTGCTCAGAGTCCCATCCAACCTGGCCTTGAACACTTCGAGGGATGGGGCTTCCACAACTTCCCTGGGCAACCTGTTCCAGTGTCTCACCACCCTCACACTAAAGAATTTCCTCCTGCTGTCTGACCTAAATCTATCCTCTTCCAGTTTTGATCCATTCCCCCCTTGTTCTGCCGCTACATGCTGTTGTAAGAAGTCCCTCCCCAGCTTTCCTGTAGGCCCCTTCAGGCACCACAAGACTGCTATATGGTCTCCCCGGAGCCTTCTCTTCTCCAGACTGAACAACCCCAACTCTCTCAGCCTGTCATCGTAGGAGAGTTGCTCCAGCCCTCAGATAATCTTCATTGCCCTTCTCTAGATTTCCTCTATGAGCTCCATGTCCTTCTTCTATTGGGGGTTCCAGAATTAGACACAGTTGTTCAGGTGGGGTCTCACGAGAGCCGAGTAAAGGGGCAGAATCACCTCCCCAGCCATGCTAGCCATGTTTCTTTTGATGCAGCCCAGGACACTGTTGGCTTTCTGGGCTGAAAACACATGTTGCTGGCTCATGTTGAGCTTCTCATCCACCATCACTCCCAAGTCCTTCTCCTCTGGACTTTTTGATCCGTTCTTCACCCAACCTGTTTGTGCTTGGGATTGCCCAGGTGCAGGACTTTGCACTTGGCCTGGTTGAACTTAATGCAGTTTGCACAAGTCCATTTCTCAAGCCTGTCAAGATCCCTGTGGATGACATCCCTTCCCTCCAACATGTCTGTCTCACCACACAGTTTGGTGTTGTAACAAACTTGCTGAGGGTGCACTCAATGCCACTGTCCATGTTGCCGACAAAGATGTTAAACAGCACTGGTCCAAGTACTGACCCATGGGGTTACACCACTCATCACATGTCTCCATCTCAACATCAAGCAGTTGATCACTACTCTTTGAGTGCAACCACCCAGCCAGTTCTTTACTGAATGTGTGGTCCATCCATTGAATCCATACTGTTCCAGTTTTGATACCAGGTTGTAGTGTGGGACAGTGTCGAAGGCTTTGCACAGGTCCAGGCTGATGATGTCAGTTGGTCTTCCTTTGTCCGCCAATGCCATGACCCCATTGTAGAAGGCCACCAAATAAGTCAGTCAAGATTTGCCCTTGGTAAAGCAGTCACCCATCACCCCTTTGTTTTCCACGTGCCTTATAGCAGAGCCTTCAGGAGGATCTGCTCCATGATCTTGCCAGGCACAGGGGTGAGACTGACTGGTCTAGAATTGCCTGGGTCTTCCTTTTTTCTTGAAAATGGGGGTTGTGTTTCCCCTTTTCCAGTCAGTGGCAATTTCTCCAGACTGCCAAGACTTTTCGAATGTGATGGACATCTGTGGCTTTGCAACTTCATCAGACAGTTCCTCCAAGTGCTGTGGATTAAACCCATCAGGTCCCATGGATTTATGCACCTTCAGGTCCTTCAGATGGTCATGAACCTGTTCTTCTACAGTGGGGAGATCTTCCTTTCACAGTCCATGCCTTTGCCTTCTCTAACTTGGATGGTGTGACCAGAGCCTTTGCCGGTGAAGGCTGAGGCAAAACAGTCACTGAGTACCTCAGCCTTCTCTGTGTCCTGCATGGCCAGGTCTCCAGTTTGCTTCTGAAGCATGTTCATATTTTCCCTTGTCTTCCTCTTATTGCTGAGATACCTGTAGAAACTTTTCTCGTTGTTCTTAACATCCCTGGCCAGGTCCAATTCTATCTGTGCTTTGCCCTTCCTTACCCGATCCCTTGCTTCTCTGACAACTTCCTGTACACCTCCCAGGATACCTCTCCCTGCTTCCCTCTCTGTATACCTTGTTTTTACATTTAACTGTGTCTAGAAGCTCTTTGTTCATCCATACAGGCCTTCTGACTGTCCTGCCTGGCTTCATCTTCACTGGGACACATTCCTCCTGGGCATGGAAGAGGTGGTCCTTGAATATGGACCAGCTTTTCTGGGCTCCCCTCCAGGGCTTTGTCCCATAATACCCTACAAAGCAGATCCTTGAAGAGACCAAAGTCTGCTCTCTTGAAGTCGAGGGCTGTGAGCTTGTTTCTCTCCCTCCTCGCTGCCACAGGGATCCTGAATTTGACAATGTCATGGTCACTACTGCCTAGTGTCCCATTAAGTCTTACATCATCAACCTGCCCAATCTCTGTTAGTGAGAACAAGGTCCAGCATATCACCTTTTCTTGTTGGTTCCTCCAGCATTTGGAGGAGGAAATTGTCATCAATGCACTCCAGGAAGTTGCTGGATTGCTGGTGCTTTGCTGTGTTATCCCTCCAGCAGATATTGGGGTGGCTGAAATCCCCCATGAGGACCAGGGCCTGTGAGCACGAAGCTACTCCTTTCTGCAGTATTATTTAAGTAAATACAGTTGGAAGTGGATAGTTTCTTTATTCCCTCATTTTTCCATCATATTTTCCTATGGTAAATATTAAGAATAATTACATTTAAATTGCATTCTTACAACATTTTGGGAAGTCCCGGTGCAATACAGGAAGAGGCTGTAAAAGGGCTTTGTAACCCACCTGACTGGTGGTTGGTTCTTGGCAGTCAAATGATACTCATTTACTGAATATCATGTTCTTACTATAATGTAGTCATATTAGTGTTTCTAGGCAGTTTGTGAATTTTTCTACCATCCTCCAGCATACCAGTCTATGACAGAATTAGGTTTTTACCATATGCAGGTATTACAGCATGAAGCATTTTACAATATTTGGTCAATTATTTCTAATCATATAGTTAGTATCTCTCAGTTCTGTTGATGTAACCCCTTCTTCAGGGGACCGACCACTCACTCGGAAGCTCATCTGCCTGTGTCCTGCAGCACCTTGTTGTAGTTTTTGCTGAATACCACTGGTCCTTTGACTGTTCTTTGGGAATCTGTTGACTTCCAAGATGTATTTGAGTCCTTACTGGCTTCCTCAGAAAAATGACTTTTTCTTATATTTTTTGTTGTGTCAGATTTTGGTAAAGACTCCAGAGTAAATGCCGATTATCAAGTCAATTTAATGCATTAGTTTACTTAAGGCAGCCACTCATACCAGGATTATGCACCATCTACCTAATTAAAAAGAAGTTTTCGGGTTCTTGAGAAAGACCACATTTTATAGCCTAAATCATAATGGGTCTTCTGTTATGTACATAATACTGGAGAATTTTTTGTATTTTTTTATTGTGATTTATTAGTTCTTATTTTCTTTTCTTCCATGACATTGTCCATTTAGAATTGATGTTTTACTATAGTAAGCAAGGAGACAAATAGCCTTGAAGTACTGGAAAGTACTGATGTGGTTAGGATGCAAAAGTCTTGTTTGTGGCTGGTAACCAACCTTGCAAGTCAGGGTAACAGTGGATGTAACTAAACTTGAGATAAGCATTTCAGAGGGATGTTTTACAAAATGCATGATGGTCCTCTAGCATTCTTCATTGTGGAGATCTGGACTAAGTAGTAACACTGGGAAAAGCAAGAACATCCTTCTTCTCTTCATATGCAAGGAATTTTTAATGCTAGAATTTTGCCTTAGTCTCAGTATATACCGTTTATGAGTTTGTTACATGGTACTAAAAACACAGCAACATGGGGGAGTGGAGGAATGGTGGAGTGGAAACCAGCTATTGGGATGGAGTGCACTGCTACTAAAGCAGGGGAAAGTTTAACAGCTTCATCAGTTTTCTATCAAATAAATTGATTTGTAAACCATACTGAAATAACATATCAGTGTCATTAGCAGTGACGCACCTTTTGGTTCCAAACTGAATGTGTGGCATCTAGGCTTACTTCTAAGGCTTGTTACTGGAGTTAATAGGTAAATGTTATTTTAAAATATGACCCTAAAATTTAATTATTATTTCAAAGCTGTTTTAATCATGTTTATAAATGCTAAAATGATATTAAATGAATAACTGATGAATCATTCCATCATTGTATAATTAAGACTAACTAAAAATAAAATTATATCTTAATGGCCCTCTTTTCCTTTTGAGGCTGATGGGAAGAGTCTCGTTGAC
The DNA here is from genome assembly GCA_020745705.1 of Hemiprocne comata. Taxonomy (NCBI): domain Eukaryota; kingdom Metazoa; phylum Chordata; class Aves; order Apodiformes; family Apodidae; genus Hemiprocne; species Hemiprocne comata. Next base: position 47,621,503 of record CM036616.1, read on the forward strand.
ATCAGAAAGTGCAAGATTAGGCTGTAATATGATATACATTTTTTGTGAGTAACCTCAGTATAAAACATTCTGTCTTATTTTTAAAGATGAATGTTTAGCTGACTCTTTAGTCACTCATTCAAAGCTTGTAGATGAAAAAAGTGCTTCCAAGCTAACATAAATATTTTTCTTAAAATCTAGCAGATATTGTCATCAAACTTTTAAGCCTGAAAACAGATTATTAAAACATTGATTGTTTTGCCTGAGGTTTGTATTTCTAACTATATCACTAAATGTTAGTATAAGATTAATTTTTTAGTCTTTGTAGAATTATTAGGTGGGAACAACATTAAGATTATCTCGGATGCTTTGACATGCATCCATCTCTGGATCTGTTTCAGCGGCACATGGCTGAGTGAAGCTCAGTGCTGTTTTAAAGCAACAAGCTGGACTCAGGTATTTTTGGGCTTAGCTCAGCTCTTTAATTGTTTGTCCAAGTTTGGATTCACAAAACGGGCAATCTCAGTAGAGTATCAAATAGATAACCACAGCAGGGTGACATTTATTTCAGGGACATTAAGAATATCAGATCAAAGGACTGTATTAAAGTATGGAACTCAGAAGAATAATGTTATAGCTGTTGGGGTTCACAATCCTTCTTTCCTTTCTTTGCATTGTTTGCCCTGAGCAAAAGAAATCAGCCACATTCACACACGCACCTCGTCTACCCAATACGGGAAACTCGCCAGGCACGCTACCTCCAACTATAATAGTGTTTCTTTCTTTCTCTTTACCTATCACAAGTACCAGTGTTGCACACCCCAAGTTTGTCTCCTGTAACTACATTTGCATATCCAGCTTCCCCCACACACACACTCCCTCTGCTCCAAAGCTGTTAGAGTAAAGTGGTAATTTAAGCACATAGTCTCTGTGTTTGTGCTGGTACATGAGCGCATCTGGGCAGGGTTTGTGTTCTGTAGAAATACCCGGTGTAGCCAGCTGGTCCCAAGCTAGGGATGGACCCACTGGGAAATTAAAACCAGCCAATTGGGGGGCTATTCCTCCTCTAATTGAGGAGAAGAGAAGGGGCGATCCATGACTCGACTCGAGTTTTCCAGCCCAGGTTGAACTCAGACCGCAACGACACTCTTAAGGTTTAAGTATTTTATACAAAATCTATCATATCCAAAAAGGAAGAACCGAGAAAGATCAAATGTTTAATATCCTATGTAGGTAGCAGTTATTAGAAGAGAATGTAAGAAGTTTTGTTTGGGTTTTGTTGCCCAACTCATGTGGACTTCAAAGCTATGCTTTGTCTATCTTGGTGATTTCTTGCACTGTAGAAATAAGGACAAGGAACAGCAGAAGAAACAATAAAATCACCAATTGCTTTTTTGACAGCTTTTTGCAAATAAAATGCCAACCAAAAAAAATTACATGTTCCCAAATACTTTTACGATGGCTGAAACTGTTTTATCTAAAAGGTCCTCTATTTGTCAGGAAGTCTGTCTCTTTTCTAAATACAAATAATTATATCTTATGAATCTAGTCATCTAAACATTGCAGCTATACTGTAAGCAGAGTCTTGTGTGAATGTGTAAGTGTCCTAATTCTTCAAAAGATTATTTTGCAGTAGTTAACTTTCAAAAAAATTTAGTTTTTTTTGACAGTTTTGATACCTTTGAGGTACTCTTTAAAATTAAATAAGAAGTATGCTTACTATGAAAAGGCATTGCTGTATACATGATTTTGTAGCTGTTGTAGTGTATTACATTCAGTTAATGAAATATATTTTTCCTTATGGAACATTTTAACATGGAACATTATTTGCAGCTGAGTCTCATGCTGCTGTGGTGTTAGTTCTGAACCTGTATTTTTACGTTATAACAGTGTAACCCAAAACATAAAGAATGCATACCTGCAAGAAAATTTATGGTAGAGTGTACACTAAAAACTTTTGGAAATGGGAACAGAGGTCTGTAACCCAGCTACTAAATTCACAGGTGTAAGAAGTGTAGCTTAGAGAGAAGAATGGTCAAGACAACTAGAATAAGAACAATTTGTTCAGTTCATTATTCTGTGTGCATCTTATGGCTGACTGAAATAAAAATACATCAATCAAAATTTGTCTTTTACCATTCAGAGTGAAGAAGAAAAGAAATCTGAAACAGCAGTCTAGGGTAATTGCAATCTAATATTATTTTATATTCTTCCCTCTATTTCTTTGGATTCAAAGTTTTAAAAACACACTGAAGGTATCCACACAAGCTCTTAAACCTAAGTATTTTTTTTTATCTCACTTTAACATGTTTTGCATATTGTGCATTTAATAATGAGCAAAGTAGTTAGGCCATTGATAAACTAGTACAATGCAGACAAAAGGTAACACTGGTTTAAAGTCATTGTGTCAAATGCGTTTATAGCATGTCAGGAATGGCTTTACAATTAGCACTAATTACTGAGAAAAAAATCAAAACAACAGCTTTAAGGAAGAACACTTTTCAGTTCAAGATCAAAGGCATGTGTCTACAGAATAGCAAAGCTATTTAATTGCACTGAAGTGTTAACTAGATTTTGAGGTGATTTCATGGGTTTTTGCCAATTAGCCAGTCATCCCTGACCAAATCCACCTAAGAAAACATCATGAGTTTTAAAACTTGTCTGCACAATCGTGGCTGGGGGTACCTGGGTAGAAACAGTAGTGCCTTCTTTTTATATATATATTGAGGTCTTTTGGGTCATGTAACTAGGCTTTCAGGGAAGAACAGATAAGGAGCAAAGAAACGCCACGCTACATGATAAACACTTGTGTAGATGTTCTGTCATTTAGATATCAGTGCAAGAAAATAGAAAGCTACAGCTAACCTCATTTTTTTCTTATTTATTTCTTTGTACAGTGTTTAAAGAGACATTTTTATGCCTGAGGAAAGTGTAGGTTTCAGAGGCTTTATCTGTACTCTGTATTTCTGCTAACTAGACAGAATGATTTACTTTTTGTGACAATTTACCATCTTTTCCTATCTTTTAAAATCACTTCAATTGGTTATTTTCATATTTGTAAAAATTACTGCAGTGGTTTTTTCACTGCCTGTATTTATTACTTTTAATTAACACCGTACACATTTATAAAAGCACAAAAAGTCAAGATAGTGGTGACAACGGATAAAACACATACAGTGTCAGAAAAGCTATCATTTTTCTGTAGTTTAACTATGTAAAATACCTATAAGCCGTGATCCCTCTAGACAAGGTGCAGATGCACTGTTTTTTTTGCACAAAATTCCTTGTGTCCTCAACAGTCTTGCATCTTAATTTTCCAGATGTGTAGACAAATTGCTGTCATCCAGTCATAACTGTAGTGAGATTTTGAGGAAGCAGAGACTTTTCAACCTGACGGGAGAGAGGCCTAAAGCAGAATCATCTAGATAAAGATGCAGTGAAGCCTTAAATCAATATACTCTGTGACTTACTGAGTTAAAAAAGTGACATCATGTGCATCCTTGAAGAACTGTGTATGAAATCCCATCAGGAATGGCTCACAAAAGTCCTATTGAGATTTCCCTAGTAGAGCAAAAGAACGTGTATAAACCAGAGTCCACTCAGATTACCAAGGTCTCACCATGCATTGTGGTGGTGAGAGTCATCACATGGCTACTGTGCAAGTCACCCTACCTGAAATCTGAGTATTCACACTGTAATGCTCTGCTTATGTAGTCGCAGTGTGCTGGCTGGTGCTGTCTTCCTCTTTGTGTGCTGCAGAGCTACTGGGATAAGTCTACTGGGTTTTCTATTTCCTTAGGATGAGTTTTTCTCTTCAGCTAATTAGTTAATTTTAGCAGACTTTGAACTCTTTGTGTGTGCAGTGGAGGAATTGTGGGAAGGTAGACTAAGGTGATCAGTAGTAGATTTAAGGTTAGATGCAGGAAGGAACTTGGGTGCAAAGCAACGCCTGCATGTTGAGACCCTGTACAGAAGGGACTAAAGATTCATGGGATCAGAAGAGTAAACAGGAAACCAACATGGTTCTGTGACCCTTGGATTAGAGGAAAATATTTTATTTTAGTGACAAGTGTCCTACTTCCCTTTTAGTCTATGCAGTTTTTCCCTCAAACTATGGTATTTACTAGTGTTCTTGATTACTTGGTAAACTATGGGGTTTAGTATTACTCTGGTGGTTACTCGAAATCGAAGTACTCCAACAAGCAAACACCCTTGACATGTCTTCATGCTACACACTTGACATTTTATTGTGATTAAGGTTTCTCATCCAACAGTCCCATCATTTACAAGGCAACATAACCAGCTGGCCTGCTGATTTCAAGATAGGGATGGTATTCTTTTTTTCTTTCAGAGCATTGCAAGATACTACAGTCCTTATTAGTCATTTGAATACTTGCTTGGCTTTAAGGGAGTGTATAGTTCCCTTGAAAACATTTGCTTTAAATTTTTGAATTAAGTTTGAATTTGATATACATTTAGTGTTGTTAGGAACTGTTAACTTCACCTTGTAAGACCTAGTTTTGTTACTTCTTGACTTCAAGAAGACACCTAACAGAGAGCATCACTGAAATGAATGACGTAGGACTTTCATGCAAAATACATACTTGCGTGTGAAGTGTTCTTGTGTCGTAGTTCATTTTTATTGTCTCAAACAAAAAGCTACTATGCTAATGAAATGTGAGCATTTCAGGGCTCAAAGTATGTAATTTTCTTACCAGACTAGGCCAATAGGCTAATAAATCTTGCATCGAAGAATAACTAGAATCACATGCTTTACAGAAAGAATAAAAGGAAATAATGAGTCCATAGAGGAAGATTAATTGTAACCTCAACCTGGTAGCAACCAAGCTATAGCATTTTCTAAGAAGTTGTGACATGAGGAAGTAAATGCCAAACTGTAATCTTAACATAGTCCAATTGTTTATTCAAGTATTTTTATCATACTTTTCTGTTTAAAATGAAAAGTTATTAAAATCGATGCTTACTCTTTTGAAAGTACTTAGCAAAGTGTTTAAAATATGAACTGTAGCTGTGTAAATGGTATTTTTACTAAATTTACTAAATTTCATTACTTTTTTTGTTGTATTTTATCAGCCTACAGTCATTGTTACCTGGCATTAACAGGAAATTCATTTAAGAATACAGTCTTAGTTTTAGTAGAATCATAGAATGTCTTGGGTTGGAAGGGACCTCTAAAGGTCATCTAGTCCAACCCCCCTAACAATAAGCAGGGATATCTCCAACTAGGTCAGGTTGCTCATCAAGCCTGACCTTGAATGTCTCCAGGTATAGGGCCTCCACCACCTCTCTAAACAACCTGTTCCAGTGATCCACCACCCTCATATTAAATAACTTTTTCCTAATGTCCAACCTAAATCTACCCTCCTCTAGCTTGAAACCATTACCATTTGTCCTATTGTTACATGCCCTAGTGAACAGGTCTTCCCAGCCTTCTTACAGGCTCCTTTCAAGTAATGGCAGGTCCCTTCAAGGTCCCCTGGAGTGTTCTCTTCTTCAGGCTGAACAACCCCAACTCCCTCAGCCCATCGTCCTAAGAGAGGTGCTCCAGCCCTCTAATAATTTTCCTTTTCACCATCTTCTCTGGACTCGCTCCAAGAGCTCTGTGTCCTTTGTGTATTGAGGGCTCTAAAGCTGGACGCAGTACTCCAGGCGAGGTCTCACCAGGGCAGAGTAGAGGGGAAGAATCACCTCTTTCAATCTACCAGCCATACTTCTTTTGATGCAGCCCAGGAAGCAGCTGGCCTTCCAGGCTGCAATTGCACATTGGTGGCTCATGTCCAGCTTTTGATCCACTAGTACCCCCAGGTCATTTTCCACAGGGCTGCTCTCTACCATGTCTTCCCCCAGCCTGTATTCTTATCTCTGGTTGCCCCGACCCAGGTGCAGAACCCTGCACTTGGCCTTGTTGAACCTCATGAGGTTCACCTGGGCCCACTTCTCCAGCTTGTCCAGGTCTCTCTGGATGGCATCGCATCCCTCTGGCATATCAACTGCACTGCCCAGCTTGGTGTCATTGGCAAACTTGCTGATGGTGCTCTCAATGCCACTGTCAATATCATTAATGAAGATATTAAACAACACTGGTCGCAGTATGGACCTTTGAGAGACACCACTTGTCACCATTTTCCATCTGGACTTAACAGCCATTGACCCCTACTCTCTGGATGCAACCATGCAGCCAATGTACAATAGTACATGGTTTGTTTCCACCTATAGCAGTACATTCTGTGCTTTTATTTAATGTGACCTGAAATTCTTCTAGCTTTATAGAAACATTGAAAACATACACCAGATTTATGTATATATAAATCTGACATAATGAATTGTACTCCTACCACATGTTATATTGCTATGTTTATACTTTTTAAAAAATAGAACTGTTAGTTTTTCAAGGATCAAATATTATTAAAACATTAATTCCACTATAAACTTTTCAAGCAAAAGACTTGTCCCAGTTTTGTTTTGTTTACCATTTAATTATTCCTCTCATAAACAGCTTTTATATTGTCTCAGCTCTTGGCTTTCCTCAACTAATACTGGCAAGAGTTAAGATCTTTTAATGTAGTTAGTTAAGATTATTTGTTAAATAACTTAGAAGCAGAACTGCAAAGTCTTGGCTTTAATAAGAGTTTATTGCAAATACAGCTAGAACAGTAGACGTACATTTTATATTTACTGCTTATGCTGCTCTTTCACATGTAAATAGTTAACACTTTGTTATTACAGAATACTAGCTTTGCACGACAGCTTTTGTGTACTAACGTGTTGAAGTGAAGTTTATTCACTGCTAGAGTCTGAGTTCAATCAGAAACCATGTCCTTGTCCGACCTTGGTCACTGGCATTTTCATCCTTCTTTGGTGTTCAAAAACATATTTTTAAAGAAAACTTGAAAAGCACCAGATTAATCAGAGCTATAGTGTTTGGAAAAAAATCTTTCTCAAGTCTACGAAAAAAAGTTAGCTCAATTTGCATTAAAAAACTGAAGTGTTCCAATCCTTTATGCCTTTCTCTTTCTTAAATGATCCAGTTTTTCACAGTGTCTATGTGAACATCATTACCATATTTCTCTCAACACTCCAGATTCTGCACAGTGAAATACAATGGAGGATAAGGGTGATTTGCAACTCATAAGAACTGGCTTTGTTTGAAAGGCCCCAAGGATGAGCATCTGCTTTTTTAAGTTCCATGAGGTCGTGGTCCTCTTCAGTTTTCACCTCTTTGTCCTATGTGCTGAAGGACGGGAGGTGATTGGAAGTACAGACCATTCTAAGCATTCCTATATAGTTTTTTATTCTTTTATTCTGATGAAATTAAAATTGGCTGCCTTTTTTTTTTTTTAATACAATGATTCTCAGTGTATTTTGAATCAAATGGACTTTCAAGCAGTTCATATGACTCCTACAGAGCATCTTCATAAGAGTAGGTATAGAGGGAACTTAGGATCACATATCTGAGTATTATCTTCAGAAAAATAAGCACACTTTCAATGAAATTATAGGTTTAAATTTAATAAGGCACAGATGATACTCAATCACTGTGAGGAAATTTTTTTGTTTAAAATAATAAATTACAGCTTTTCTACAAGTTAGAGCATCTTTCATGGAGAAGGGCTGTTGGTGACACTTTTTAAAATGCTGCAACATTTTACTAATGTAGAAAAGTCTGCCTCAGATCAATTGCAACCTTATCAATAGAATAGTCTCATTCATCTCCTAAGCAGGCTGCTGTTGCATTGCATGCTAATAGCTTTGCAGTTACTCCTTGTAGAAGATTCAACTTAGTAATGCTTTCAAATGAGGTTTAGAGAAGGTGAACTACTCTTGGTAGCTTCCTTGAAGACAATACTTTCCAGTATTAAATTCCTAAATTGCAAATGCATCGTATTAAACCTTAAATTACATCTAAGAAAAGTGGGTTTTTAGGGATGATGAAAAATATAGTATATTTGTAGTAAATAAAGTTTTCTATGCAATAATAATACTATCAAAAGCTTACTTACTTCAAATAGTTTTCCTAGTTGTTGGTGAAATGTTTTTCAGTTTCTTACAATTTGTCCAAAGCTTTGGGATTAATTTATCTATGGAATACATGTGTTTCAGTTTGTTTTGTCCATGTTAACCATTAATAAAATAATTTTATTGAGTAACTGTCATGACTTTGAAATTACATAAAGTTTGAAGGGGGGTTCATGCAGGTGTAGTTGCTTGTGTAGTTCCTTGTACAAATTAATCCACATACAGCTAAAAAAAATGTTTGCATAAAACTTTAAAAAAAATCTGTTTGCCTATATTCAGACAAGACTTATTAGAGATTGGCAGTACTGTAGTGCATATTGTGCATACCTTCACAGCTCTTCGCTCTTCATATAAATTGTCTTGGAAGAGGGAACATTTTATGGCACATGACCTCAGGAACTCTCAGCTTCTAATGGCAACTCGGAAGTAACAACCCATTTGACCAGTGGGGAAATCAGAGAAGAAAATCTTTCCTGTGCACCTCATACGCCTCCATCTAACATTCTGGATGCTGGCAAGCTGAAAAGAAGGAAATACTAGGAGTATAGAGGAAAGAGAAGAGAAGTTCAAACTGGGAGTTAAAGGATGAATTGTGTACTGACTACACATCGGGGTTGCAATGAGACTGTTGTCTGCTGTACATCTGCTTCTTTTACTACAAAAGCTGGAAAATATGTAGGGGATGAATTGGAGACTGTAGAAGAAGTTATATGGCCCTTGTAATGCAGCTGAATGCTCTGCCAGAGAACTGAATTGCTGCATGCCTCTGCCAGAGGATTCTTGTGTGATTCTGGGCAAGGGATGTATCTAGAGTTTTTACAGGCCCCTTTGTGTTCCAGTGTGTTTACTTACTTTATTTAGAATGGATAGGTGAAGTCAGAATGCTCACACAAGGTTCGATGAAAACTTCTGTTGTCAGGTATTTCAACGTTGTTTGATGGTTTAAAACCTCTGGCCATTTCTGGCTTTAATCTTCATCTCAGTTCACCACATATAAAATTGTGATCATAATACAATTTACCTAGTTCACATTATAGTTGTGGACATACCATCCGATCTTAATTTTTGTAAAAAAAGAAAGGTACAGTAAGAATAACACCATATCCCTAGATTGTAAGCATAAAGGCATACTGCATGCAAAACTAACGTTTTGAGGTTAGCAAGAAATACTGGTTCTTATTCAGTGGCAAACAATCTATTCCACACTTTCATTGTGGCAGGGGTTTGCAGGGTTCCCATGCTTAATTACTGCTCTTTTATCTTTACATGGAGGCATGAAGGATGAAATAAATGTAAGAAGCTAACGTCAGTACTAGTTTTCCCTAACTTTTATGTTTGGATTTACAGTGTTTCTTATTACTCTGTGTTTGCTTGCGTATTTCCATCTGTCTTCCCCCTCCTACATATATATGTAATTTTTAGTTTTTTGGCTAATTTCAGCTAAATCTCAGATGTATTTGGTTCTTTTAGGTAAAAGACATGAATGACAGTAGTGGTCCCACTTAACAAAATATCCAAAGTGCCATATGTCAATTTTTACTGTATGTCCAAAGATCCACATAAAAAAGAGCTACTGTGAGTGCTCTCTAACTGAGTGAATGCTGTATTTATATCAGAGTACTGAGGGTTTCTCTTCCAGTTGAGATCTTTAGTCCTTGATGGCTTTTCCTTCCTACGTTGATTCTCTGATACATAAAAAATTACAGGATTTCCTCTACAGTCTTAGTGTAATGCAATTAAAAGTCAGCAACAACACAAATACTTTGGAGATCAGGACTCATTAATTCAGAAGATGATGTAGCTAGTTCTTTCATTTTTTTAAATTTAATTAATAATGTGGTTTAAGTATACTTTGGGAGAAATGCTGAAAACCCTTTTGTATAACAGGTTGTGCCACTGTAGGAACTCCTGGGTCAGTTTTGCACACTGTGACCTACGGCCAATAGATCCCATCATCCTGCACATCCCATCTACAGTGTAGGACTCCTAAAGACTGGTTCTGAGCCCACCACCAAACTGTCCAGTCTCTCACCATGTCTAACATTTTGTGCCTTGTTGCTTCTAAAACCTGTTCTGATGACAAAGTTTCTGTTTTCCTTACAGTGTCCTCAGTAGATAGCTGGATTCTGGCGCCACATGCTAGTGTATTTGGCACAGTATAATACCAAAATACAGAAATTTGCTGTGTTTGGAAGCATTTATCTTTGTTTATTAGAACAGTCTTTTCAATTTGTTACTGTGTGTGTAAGTTATGCCTTCACTACTTGGGGTAATGCCTGCTATCATGATACTGTTTTTCCCATTCACACTGAGCTGCACAAAAGCAGTGATTAATCTGCAGTGTTACTGCACTATTTATTGCAGCACCATTGGTGACTGTAAAATCTCTAGCAGCAGACTGGGGAATCCACTTATACAAGGCATTGTTTAAAAGCAGAACAAAAAGCTTCCTGAGTCCTTGCCCTTCAGAACTCATACTGCATGTATAAAACTGGAGACTAGAGGTAAATAAAATGGAACTAGAAAATATGAAGAATCAATGAGGCAATCCTGGTCAACAGGAAAGACAGCAGTCTCAGCAATGTCGGGGATATGACACTGCTGGTGATTTTTGAGAACCTGTGATACTAACCAAAAATTGCTAGAGGCTGCACTAGATCTTTTATAAATTATGTGGCCTTTCCACCAGAATTCTAAGTTTCCTGTGTGCCCTTTAAACTGCCTACCCTCCTTCAGGTTTCTGCCACTCATATTCTTGGTCAGGATTCTTCAGCATTTTCAGTCTAGAGAGGAATTTTTTTTTTTAACAATGGAAGAAGTACATGGTAATCCTTATGCTTTAAAATCCAGTTCCAATCTATCTTAAAATCTCCTATTTTTTCTGCTAAAAATATGCTTGTTTTCAGTAGACAGTGGAAATATTGAAGAGATATAAACAACTTCAGAACTATTCCTTGTAATAAATTCTTAATTAATGATGTCTGAGATACTCTCAAATCTGAGTGTGCCTGAATGTATGGAAATGTATACTGGATATATGAAATTCTTCTTACATTAAATCTCTCTTACATGATTGTTTAAAAAAAGATAATGGCTGTTTTGTTCTCAAAGAACATGAAAGAAACATAATGCCTGGGATGGTCATAAGATGATAACCTTGGTCTCATTGCCAGAGAAGATAATATATGAGATTGAAAGCAAAATGAGATAAAATTGGTCAGTGAATCTTGAAATCTAAAAATCTAAAACCATGAATTGGACATGCACCATTTTTAGGACAGAAGAAGAAATTGCAAAAAGTATGTGACAGACTCTGGATAATTTTCTGGAATATCCTGGCACTACACATAGTAATAAAAATGCATTCCTGTGTAATTCAGCCAATTCTAATCTTGTTTTTCGTATTAATGTTTTATTTTAGAATTACAGAAATTATTGTAAATAGTGGAGATGCCTTCCAAAAGCAGTCCTTACGTATTAACTTTCTTGTATACAAACATAATGTCTAGATTGTGAGTGTTTGGAATGGTTGAAAATATAGATGAAAGCCCTGGTAAAAATGTGTTTCTGAACTTGGAAAACAGGATTGTTATAATTTAGAATTCTCAAACACATTGCCCTGAGCAATAAAACTTGCTTTATGCTGGTAACCTCTGACTTCATGCATGGGTAGTCCAGTATGTTAGCAGTATGATCTGTGTGCTGCTTACTACAAGGCAAAGGTCTTCATGGCTTCCTCTTCTGTTAAATATGACCTCAAAAACAGTTAGTTCTTCAAATATATATGTTTTTTCTACATTGAAAAGGCAACAGTTTTGAAACTCAGTTCAAACATTTCCTGTATTAATAGATGGCTGTCATGGTTTGACTCAGGATCAGCAAGTAAACCAGTGACAACGATGCTCCCAATCCCCTTCCGCTCCCACCCAGGCAGGGAAAGGAGAGAGAATAAGGAGAGAGAGACTTTCTGGATTGAAAACTAAACTAGACAGCTTTAATGGAATACTAATGATAAAAGAATATACGTACAAATATATACAAGTATATGCCGGAATGTGCAAACCCCCTATTGCCTCCCCCATCCCAAGCAACTCCCAGGGCATCTCCTGAACTGTAAGCACTTCTGAAATGTCCCAGAGCGCTGCTGGAGAGAGCAGCAGAGCAGACAGGAGCTGAGGGGAGAGTGATGAGGGTCAGGAACACACGAGCCTAGGGATCAAAGGTGATGGATAGACGGAGTTATCCCTGGATGCTGGCCATGGATGCAAGAGAAGGGAAGAAGAAGCAGGAAGGGGCTTGACTTCCATGATCCCTGACCTTATACTGAGTCTGACATGTATATATATGTATGTATGGAATATCTCTGGCCAATTTTGCTGTCCATCTAGTCCACTCCTCCTCACGAGAGGGTCGTAGATACGACTCTTCTGCTCCTTTAGCACCCAAAACTGAAGTAGATTTAATAAGCACAGCAAAGCATCCTTGGTGCCTGAGCAGTAACATAAACATTCCAGCGTTATGAGTCCACTAGCTGGAAAATTTGCAGCTAGTTAAAAGAAAGCTCACTGAAGAAAAAAAATCAGTAAAAAGAAAATTGGCTTCATCCTGGCTCAAACCAGGACAATGGCATCTGGCATTACAGACAGCATTTTCATCAACTAGCATGCCTTTATTTATATGTGATTATGGTTACAGATAATGACTCATGAATCACTACTGTGCAAGAAATATACCTTACAATTACTCATCGCTAATACTCTAATTGTTTTCCAAGTGTTATACATATTTACGTCTCTACATACAAAATTATGTATAAAGCTACCTGTACATTCATAAGCTCCTTCACACTTTATTAAATATCTTAAATGTAATGAAATATAATTATAAAATGAGGAAGGTACTGTGTGGTATCTGTGGACAGCACCAAGAGGGAAAAGGAAAAATTATTGAGCATTAAGTAACTGCAAAAAAAGCAAACAAATTGGTACATCTAGGAAATGCTAAGCATCTTTGATTAAATAGACCATGACCAAAATTAAGATGAGGGGCATATGTATATAAATGTGTTTGTGCATGTATATGTCTCTGAATGTATACACATATATGCATGAAAGTTCTCAAAAGAATAGTTTTGGTTTTGGCAAAGATTGATAGTGATAATTTCTATTGAAAAATATTTTCCAATATCTCAAAATTTAAGGAAAGGGAAACTTTTATGGCAATAATGTTTAATCTGTCTTAGGGCCTTACGCTGATTTCGTACCAATTGACAGCTTCAACCATATCACCTCAGAACATCTGATGAAATTATGGTATTTTTGTGTTTTTGTACAAGAGAGTGTTACCTATCATCCTATGCAATAAGATGCAAAATGGGTCTAGTGATATGGTGTAGGTGAGGCCCTGTTGTGAGTGGTAGGAAGTTGTATCACAGTTACTGGGCTCATACAGCAGGATTAGTTACACTGATTTTATCTATTGTGTTTCCTTATGTATACCTACTTTTCGTGTGGATTTTTTTTTCAGCTTGTTCATTTGTTCTGGCTCAGAATGCATTTAGGAGGAAAGAAAAGGAAGACTTAACCCATTCTTCTGCATTTTGGTCCTATGTGAACATTAGAGGAGTAGAAATCATGGGATAATATTGGTAACAGTAACTAGAATATTGACATTATTTTAGGATATTTCGGTACTTTGCCAAAGAGCCATTGTTGACTCTGGGCTAAAATGGCCAAGGTATTTAAAATAGAGTATACATCCTCTGCAAGCTGAGATTTTATGAAACATGAATAGAATAGCACTCTTGTGTACATCACTTCAAAGATATTGAGAAGAAATCTCAAACTTTCAGTTCAGTTATTTCTGTTTTCTGTTCCATTTAATATTTGTATGTTGCAGTATATTTGTTTCAGAAAATAATTCATTTTCTGAGTGACACAACCAATGAAGCATGGTTCCCTATGGATTTGAATTTGGGGGCTGAGTTCAATTTCAGCCTCTTACATCTAAAAGCAAGGATGAGCTCACACTACAACAGTTTCCTCCATGCAGGCATTGACTGGTCCTCAGAAAAGAGTTATCAAAAATCTCATAAGAAGTTAATGTGTCTGAGATTCCTCCTCTGTCAGACTAGGTTGGAGTTGAGCAATGAGTCATCCTCAAATGGGGCATTGGGCTTTGCAGGTTTTGTTGCTTTGTGGGGGTCAGGAAAAGGCAAACTTCAGCACAAAGAAACACACAGGCACTGAATGTGCTTAGTTTACCTTTAATTTCCTTAGGGCACCGAGTCAAAGACCCAGTGCAGTGTTGTTGGCAGGTCTGGGCCAACATGAGTGACCATGCTGACAGTGTTCATAGATGCAAAGTCCACTGTAGAGAAGTCTGAATCCAGTGATGTGACTAAATACAGAAAGTAGTATGTCATGGCAGTCTTCATATGCTGTAAGCTGTTCTTTTGTCCTGGTAAGTGAATTCTGTAATCAGCTCTGTGAATCAATTTACTTCTGGTTTTCAAAGATTCAGTTTGGGAACTAAGTGGAATTTAGTGGCATGTACATTGTGAAACAACTGTTAAGAAGAAAGAACAATAATCAGTGTTAGAGGAGTTGAAATTAAAAATCCTCTAAAAAAATTCAGGATTGAAACATTCAGAAAAAATGCAGGTGAATGTTTTTGTATGTTTCTAAGAATTTATTGTAAGAATATAAAACAGATGGCAGAAAAGGCTGTTACTGACAGTGATACTTCTTAAAATTTCTTCTAGTAAATTCCAAGTTCCTTTTATTTCTGCGCTACTTATTTTGTTTCTGAAACAAATATTTCAATTACATATCATGAGAAATGTGGTGCAAATTGATCACAAATTATAAGTAAATTCAAAATCAGAGGCTAATACACTGTCGTGCATAATTTTCTTTATAGCTATTTTTATAGATATATTTTTTAAATCTTATTTTAGTAAAATACTGAGTTACTTGAATATATGTTTGGTAATGATATTATATAATTTATCTTTTTCATTGTCAAAACAAAGCAGGTATCTGAGATAATGATGTATTGTCTTAAGACTCTTAGGGCTTTTCTGTGCAGTGACTAATTAGGGTATATAAACACACATGAATGTGGAAACTATAACTCAAATTAAATTTATCTTCTGTTGCTGGCATAAATCAAGGGCAGAAGAAGAGAAGTAAATTTCACATTTGATACAGTGTTGGATTATATATATTTCATTTCTATATCTGAAGTTTAATTTTGCAGATCTCTTGCTATAAGTAGTTCCAAACAAGTATAGTAAGTTCATTGTGCAAAAAGTTGCATTTACGTGCCTTGATACAAAGTAATTGCAGTTTGTGTAGTTATTTAGAGTATCTCTGCTTATATTCATTGTGTTTACAATTACAACCTTAATTGGAAAATTGTACTTTTTTGAAGACAATGAGTAAAAGTATAGTGGGCAACATCAATTACCAGGCAGTTACCTTGTCCCTTAGTATCCTATACTTTTTTTTTTCATTTTCATCTTGTGTGAGTGCTAGAAGGACAGAACATACACTACCTGGTAGCTAGATAGCTGTCTGCTTAGAAGGATTAGTATTTTAGCCTAATGTGTTTTAGTTCGATAAAAAATAGCATAAATGCACTGAAAATTAACTAGCTAGTTTATTTTTTAATCCACGTTTTGATAGAGAATTTTTTAAGAATAATACATAATAATTAACTTAGAACTGTTTTGTATTTCTAATTACAGACTGCAACTGCAAAATCTTATTAAACATCTTACTAAATGCATACCAAGTGAAATTCAGATAATCATATTTTCTTTTATATCTGTGGGAACAAATAAAGCAATAGAACAAGAAATAGTGATATATTACTGAAACAGCACAAAAATATAATTGTTGCTCAACAAAGAAACATCATGCTGGGAAAATGCTATTACAAGTGGCAGTAGAGAAAAGCTTCTGATTAGAGTCATTCACTGAACAATTTTGATTTTTTTTAGTTCGAAACCAATTAATAGAAGTTTTTAGAAGGATCTTGCAAAGTCAATACCAGTATCAAGAGTTTTATCTTTTTCTTATGAGCATTAACACTTGTTTTTAGTTATACTTTATAGTTTGAGACATGACAAGAAAAACATGACATAAGAAAGACCATAAGCTTATTTTACTTTTCCACAAGAGCATTCTTCTTCAGTAACATGGAGGTTCCTCTGCAATTGGATTTCAAGATGAGAGTTTGAATCTTAGGGGTTCAGAAATGGTTCATCTCCATGACAACTGTTTTCTGAGACCTACAGGAATCTTATAAATTAATGCTTTCTGTCATTAGTAGCCTTCCCACTATCTTCTTCTATGCCCACAGTGTGTCTGAGCCTCTAGGAAGAGCTATATAAAGAGAGAGGTCAGAGTAAGATGGCATATGAATTGTGTGGATTCCAGCTGTCTTTTTGACAGTCCGTGTGTGAGGCATGCGTGCATTTCCTAAATAAAATATCAGTCCGCTCTTGCGGCCAACACTCCTGAGTGGTGTAAGCAGAGAGATGTAAAGGGGATGGAGACAATCCTCTTCCAGCCCAATCCTGGAGACTACAGTTTTTCAGGCTCAGGTTCACAGCCTGAGGTTGGCCTGATAGGCAGAATAGATCTTTAAAGGGCATCAGAGTACTCCAGATCAACACTGCAGCTGCACCAAGATGCAGACTATTGAATTGCCTTTAGTGGACTAAATTCAAGAGTGGCTGTTCTCTTTTTTTTGCTCTGTATTACATTAATACTCAGCAGTGTTCCTAGAAATAGACGGAAAAAGTGTGCATAGTCAACACTGAAGTCAAGAGATATTTTTCCATCTTAAGAAGTCATTGCTGAAAGCACACCAAGAGTGTGGAAGCACTTCTTGTGGTAGCACTGCAGAGAGTTCAATATAACACAAATTATTCCTCTGCTACTTAATGCCCTTAGGTATTTCAAATCCACAGTGAGAATAACTGTAAAAAAAACAAGGGAGTCTTTAAATTATACAAGTTTGAAAGTGAAACATATGGCTATTTCCTAGAAGATATGTTGTTAGTAATGTAGCATATGGGAGCCCATATAGAAAGGATTGCACTGCCAGTGCTGTAGAGATTAAACTAATATATCACAACTAAGAAGATATAAAAATGTGTCTCAGTCGTTTATTGATTATCAGTGTTGGTAATGGAAGTTTTTGTTTTGTTTATTTTTTTTAAAGCTGAATGGTGGATAGAGCAATTTTTTGTAAAGCCATAGATGATAAAATTGTAAAAGCTATAGAGTATTTGGATAGATTCATAAGCTGAATCTAATTCAACTTACTGCATTTCTGCAACAGTATATTTACTGTACTCTGCATTAAAAATTATTTTAAAAGAAGAATCTGTTTATATTCATTAAAACAAAGTGATTCATGCTGCTGTGATTCAGTTATACTCCACAGCTATGCTTTTTAAGTTTTTTCTTTTATTCTGTCCTTTCACTGAAAGGAATTCAGGGGGGCATTTGTGTTCTCCCTCATCTTCATACCTGGAAAACAACCAATCATCTTACATAATATTTTTCTTTACCTTATTAATTCCCTTCCTTGTTCAGACTATACTCATCTTACTTGCTGCTTTCTGTTCGTAACATCTGAAGCAAGAGGAGAAAATATCCAGACCGCCCTGACATGGCACTGTGTCAGGAACATGAACACTTCCCAGCAGTGTCTGTTTCACCATTTGAGTTAACAATTTTGAAGGGTAAAATTTCTATTGTTATATATATGATTCAGCATAGACATTAGATGCTTCAGAAAGGTATAGTAGTCAGGTACAACACATTCTCATTTTTGCCTAGGATGGATAGTGTCCAATATAAACACTTGGCGGTGTGATTAGTTTGCAGCTGGGCTGATTCAGAGATTATTCACATTTATGACTACTTTTATTTTCAGCAATCAAGAATGTTAATGATGGTAACAAAAGCAAGATTCCTAGCAGAAGTTTGTAGCACTTTCATCAAGGAATTATATCCAATTTTTTCTTAGCACTGTTGATGCTCTCAGCAATGGAAATCATCTTAAAGTAAAGCTGACTTGGGAATAAACATTTGTAAGATTTTCTCAAAGGTGTGTGTGAAGGTATTTTTGCAGGTGAGACTAATAAAAAGTAATAATATTCCAGATATTTTAACTACAATTGTTTCTTCCATCCTCCTAAAAATTGAGAGGCAATACAATCTCTAGTTAATTCACAACACTTCAATATATTTCTCTAAATGTTTCAGTTTTAACCTTATACAACATCCAACTTAGTTGTGTGTTTGATATTAGATACATATTCTGAGACAGGTAAGTTTGGATGCTCAAAATTAGACCAGCAGAGACTAAGCAAATTGTAATGGTGGTGATCTCAGGTGTTGAAGGAGGGATACAGACATGTATGCCACCCATAACATCTTAGCTGATCCATCTAGTAGGATTTGGGTCAGAAAGGCAAAAAGAGATTTAAGTTGCTTTTTAACTATAATCACAGAATTGTACTCAGCCAGTAAACTTCAGAAAGAAGAGAAGGATATCTGTGAAGTAAAAAATAAGAGACAGAAAGTAGTCTGGTGGAAAGAGAACATAAGGAGCAGAAGTATCACATACAACTGCACCAGCCGCAGTGAGTTTAGGTTAATATCTGCTTTAGGATTCTTATTTCACTGATTACTGGGAATGAAAGCCTACCTACGGTACTTGCCTTCTGTATTCTGGTAGTTGTGTATTCTTTTAAAGTCTTGAGCTAACAAAGTTAAGGATCATGAAGTTAAAAGTTAATGTGGATTTGTGCAGGTGCCTTTAGGGCGTGTAGCTGCACTGATTCTGCTCATGTACCAAGAAGATGGAATAGATGTCTTTATGAGACATGAGGGTACAGCTATGTTATCACACACAGAATAAGATGATGTGTCACTTCTGGACAGCACAGCCTTGTTCCCCAGCCATAAGGTGTGGAGGACTTGCCCTGCACCTGTCTGTAGGTCCATGACTCTGAAAACCACAGAGGATGGGCTAGTATGAAAGTTTGCTGAAAAGCATGCAGTGGCTACTGTTTTGATAAGAATTTGATAAGAAAATCCTCATACCTTTTGTCAATGGTTATGCCTCTTGTGAGGCTCACCTTAAAATATGTGTGATGTAGACGGCCATGTAGACACACCAGGAAATTCCCAAACTAACTGTAGTGATACATACAAGAGAAACTCTTTTAGAGTACTGCACTAGTATTTTTTTTATGTCTTAAAGAGATGTACAAGTTTCCATTCTGAGAAGTGAGTTTTTTAAATGGCATGCTAGAATTCTGCTTGTATTGTATATCATTTACATCCAGACCAGGTTTTCTTAATTCAGAACTGCATGTTTGGGGGTTGTTTTTAGGGTTTTTTCATATTCCTTTTTTCTGCTGGTCATACAAAATCCTTTGGCATCTGAACATTCATCTTGGTTCTACTGTGCCTCCTCCCAAATGCTCGTTACACAGTTCAGGTACCCTATATCAGCAGAGAGGTTCCCAAGTGGAAGCCAGGACTGATTTCCATTTCCATGTAGTGCAACTATATATGTTGCTTTGCATCTCTGCATTGGGGATTTGAATCTTGCCTGTCTGAGATGTTACACTGTTTTAATTAAAATGTTTTTAAGTCAAGATAGTTAAATCTGTTCAAACTCCTTATACAGAAGCATTTAAACCTGCTTAACCTTTGCGAGAATTGGTCTAGCTAACATTGATAAATTGCTGAAGTAAGCTAAATCAATTTAAATGAGGTTTTAGCTGGGGTAAGTGCGTTTACATTAGATATTTGCACCAGTTTAACTGGATTTCAGATAAATCAGTTTAGTTAAATTGATGCATTTTTCCTTGTATAGGCATGACCTTAGTTAAATAATTTTGTTGTTAAGTGAAGCATGGGTCTTGCAAAAAACCCTCACCTTTCTGAAATACTTCTTTGTGTTTCTAAGTAAATTGACTGAGGTTTGAGGACATAGTTGAGCTTAGGACAGATTTGTAATATCTGTAAATCATATTTAAGGTTCCTTGTCAATTCTACTTGCTTTGGTTTTATTTTAGAGAGAGGAAACAATTCACTTTTTTGGAACAGAGAGATCTAGAATTTCTGCCAGCTGACCTTATAACTTTTCTCAGTGTCTCAATGCTGATGATGTGTACAAAATAACAAATTATTTCTCACTTCACTAATTTGCCCAGATGCAAAAATAGACTTCTAGATTTATTTCATCAAAATAAGCTGTTTAATTAATAAAGAAAACTTATTAAAGAACCTCAGTGTTATCTGTTATTGTGGATATAACTGGTAACAGTAACATAAAGCTGGCATATAATTTGAAATCCTTTATATTTTTAAAATATAAACTCTGAAAGTCCAATCAAAAAACTGATTGCTGGAATTAATGTTGAAAAGTTTTCAACACTTATGCTTTCAGCTCTGCAATGAATTATTTTAGAATGATATGGGGACTTCAGGTCCAATTCTTTAATGTCCTCCCACATTTCAAAAATAACCCTCAGATATCTGAGGAGAAAAAGCTGATGGCTTATGTAAATATTGTTCCTTTATGACATCTGTTCTCTAAATGTTGCTGTATACTTTGTCAAGAATTAGAATTTTTTATTTTTTTTAGTGTGCTTGGACTAAAGTCACAGTCTTTGAATTTGACAGAAAAAGCTGAAATAGAAATATAAATTGTTTTATGTGAAGTACTTTGGGTAATATTTTGGGAAGCTGTATTAATATACTTTGTAATCCCAAAGTATAACAGTGTACATAAAAGTAAACAGGGAAATACATTTTTAGTTATTTTTTTTATCTTCTATCTCCTGAAGTTCAATTAACAAAGACTTATCTGTATTTTTTGCAGGAAAGTGATCTTTCAAGTCAGAGACTGAAATAACTGCTTTTATTTTACATGTCAGAAAATTAAATTTAAATTGTGGTTTTAACAGCAGCATTTTTGGTAGCTATACCTTGAATAATATGATTACATATGTTGCTAATCATCCACATATAATACAAGTCATTATTACTGAACAAAGCTGATCCTAGGTACCTGTGACTTCCTAGGTAAAAGGCAATAGACACTTTGTGTCAGTTTTTAAAATATGTTGGAAGATACGTGCCATGTTACTTAAAAATCTCACTGAAATTGTCAGAGACTGCATAATAAATTTGTCGTCTTTTGTTCCACAAAAAACCTAGATAGGCAGTGATCCTTTCTTAGACAAAGGTTCCCAAGGGAAAGTAGTAGTAATTAAGGAGTACTTCAGGTTTTTAGAAACTGCATTTCCAGGGGTCTTGTTGCTCATAATACCTCTGGAATTCCTCTGTTTTTATGGATAGCCCCTCTAGTTTAATTCAGATCAGGTAAAATGCTAGAGCCCTCACAACTGAATGACACTGGAGACCCTATGCAAGGGGATTAGAGTTTGGCATTCTGTTTCTCATCTCATGAACTACCTACCACCTACAGAAGTGAAAAATTAAATAGACTTAAAATCTTATTTTATCAGCATAAACTCAAAACTTCTGGTTCACCTTAGGCAAAGTATATTCTTTTCCTGAGATATAGTTCTTTTTCTTTATTTTTGTGAATTTCAAAATAGATCTGTAGTAAGATCATATTTGAAGTCTTATGCCAAATTATTACATTCTTCCAACTGTCTGTTAGTGTAATCAAGTTTCCATTCTATAACTCTTAATGGGCTCTGGATACCCTGCTGTATATGCTGGGTATGGGGATTTTGCCCATAAAGCTTGAAATCTGAGCTATTACATGAATGAACCATCTCTTTTTATAGTCAGCAGATGCACTTTGTCAGGATTTCTTTTTTCATATAAAAGTTCATGGTAAGGAGGCTGCAATACTGGAAATGCATTTGTGCTAATTTCTGTAGTCTGGGTCCTTTTGGTACTACGATGCTGAAATAGCCTTAAAAATATCCCCATGAAATCTGCAGCTGCACATATGTTCATAGCACAACTGAAAAAAAAGAAAATACCCTAAACTCATCCAGTTTGATCCAGACATGTGGTTAGCATCTGATCCTTAACTTTTTAGGTAGATTTCTGCAGTTGGTTGTGAAGGTATAGCAAATAATTCATGACTCTGGCATTTTTGTCAGAGTTATTTACCCAGCAGTTTAAATCAACCTCTACCAAATGCTCATTGTATATGTATGAATATTTTCATATATCTCAGGGAGTGCTCTTGTTATGTGACTGTCATATCTAATTACATTAAACTGTAGTCTCAATGACCCATGGATATAAAAACCGTAAAAGACGGTGTTTGACAACATAAGGTTTGAATTAGTTGGTCCTTTATAAAGTTATTCTATACTTCCAGTAGTAGGTGTAGATATATGCCAAATAAAGTATATTTTTTAAGAAATCGGTTTAAGCTGGATACTATGTGATGCATCTATATACTGTTTGAATAAATTATATAACTACAACTAAGTATGCAAGTAACTGACATTTGAAAGCACTCAGAACTGGGAAAGGATTTATGTTCTCTTTATAAGAAGTAATACTAGAACAACGGGAAGCCTGATAATGAAAAGAGATCCATTTTCTGAAAGCATGAACCATCCATCCAGCTGCTGTCAACTTGTTTTAATGCCACTGATAAAAAAAGCTGCAATCATTTTTAAAGGCTTTTGACCCAAGTTAATTTTTCGACATTAACATTTACTGAAGAAATAAAATTGCTCTGCATTAAAGGCAGTGCTGTGTCTACAGGTAAAATAATTTTATTGCTATTTTTTAGAAAATAGAAAATTACATCAACTTCCTGCTTGCCAAATCACATCATGAAAGAAAACTATCTTACATAAATACGGCATAAAAAAAGTTTTAAAGCCTTGAGTGGAATGGATTGCTACTGTATACTCACATTACTGCAAAGCTGGTCAAAAGATTCAGTTTCATTTCCCTTTTTAATCTTGGTGAAAGCTATTCCTGAGAGCTTCAACATGCACCATAGGTGTCCTATGTTCCCATTATTTGCCTCTACATGCTTCTTCTCTTCGTGAGGCTTTATGATACAACTAGGTTTCCTACACCAGAGAAACAATATATTCTCACACTTAGTATTATTTAGAATTTCCTATGTTATGGATGAGAGTATGTCCAAAGGCTGCTTTTCCCGGGACAACACCAATGATTTTAAATGGCCTCTGCACTCTGCAGGCAACCGGAACTTCAGATCTCTGAGAGTGACACATGCAGCCTTAAAATACTTTGTTTTCTGCACTTAAACGCCAAAGAAGGTCAGGAAAAAAATCCTGGATGGAAAAGGTGTAATTCATGCTGTTGCATGGGAAGAGTGGTAGTGCCTGCAGAGCAAATGCTCAGCTTTTAATTAAAACCAGTGTTTTATTATTCCTCTCTTCCCTCTCTGATATTCTGCAGCAAAATTTGGAGTGGCTATATATGGGTTCTAAGGATGCAGAAATTATTAAATAAAAACATTAAAAACAATTACCAGTGCACAGTAATGTCCTATAATTAATTAAATTTAATTTTATGTTTGTATTGCATATGGAGAAGGCAGTATGTCAAAAGGCTAAATAAACTGGGGGAGAAATATCAGGAGATCCATGCTTTGTTCCTGTCACAGATCTCTTCATGGCTTCGGAATTACACTTAATCTTTCTTGTTCTGTTTTCCTATCTGAAAAAATACCTTTTCTGAAAGTGCTTTGAGATGTTATATTACACCTATGACCCAGTGCTGCAGGCAAGCCTTTATTCAAGCAGATTGTATTCTACTTACACATTTACATTGGAGTAGTGCTTTAACACCCTTACTGAGGCTGAAACCCCATTTTGGTGCATCACCAGTTAAGTGTTCCTAGTATTGCTGAAGTCAAATGCTTTGGCAGTGCAACACAACACATGAACTGCAGATTCCTATCTGTAGCCATAGTGTAAAAATAGAATTTAGTTGGGGGAAAGGGGTGGGTGGTACATTTTTTTCTATTTTTGGTGAGGAAATTGATGAAGTGAAGAAATTGCTAGAAATAGGAGAGCAGACGAAATAATGGAAAGTTGATGTACGATTACTATGTGCATGTCATACTTTTTGTACTCTTATCATTAAAAGTGTAAAATACCAACCATTCTTTTCCATATAGATTCCCAGTTATATAGATTGTGTGTTATATTAAATGCACTGGATGTGTTGTAGGAAGGCACTTGTGTAATCTCCTTAATTAACCTTGAAAAGCAATGAAGTTTTTGAAGAAGGATCAAAACAAATGCACTATGTAAAATCTTGAGGAAGGTGATCATTTGATAATGGGGAAAATTAGCTTCAAAACTGTTTTTGTTATATCTCTTGTTTCTAATATTTTCTAATAGTTACTATATTCACTAGTATAGCTAATATTTACTGTTGTAGCAGAACCTTCAGGTAAGTGGATATTCTTTTGCAAGGTGAACAATAGTTTTTTTAATTATGTAAAATAACATTCAGTTTGTCCTCTTAGCAGGAAAAAAAAAAAAAAAAAAAAAAAGAATTAATACCACAAATTTGTTAGATGTGGGTTTTTTAGACTTCCTGGAAGCAGACTTCCGAAACGTCTCTAGTCAAAATTGAGAGGACCTGACCGATTCTTTTAAAAAAATTCAGTGGAAACTTTATAACTGACTGTTAGAGAGGTATTGACCCCGAACACAGCACTATTATTGTAAAGTGATTTTCAGAACTCCACACAGTACTTCATCAGTTGAGGAAAAAGCCTATAATCAAAACCTATGCACATACACAATAGGGAAATCAGCTTCATTCTGATTCTTTTACATTTTCTTCCTTTTGAGTAGATATAAATAAAAGTGTGTGTATCAGCTTTTCAGTAGTTACCATGCAATCATCTGGCCTAAAGAGACATTTCACAAGTTACATTTTTCATCATTTTTTCATTAAACGTTTCACTTAGTCTTTTTCTTTCCCTGTTTCTGTCTCTGTCTACGTATATCCATAAAATAGAAGGATGAAAAACCAAAAACATATTTAAAAAAGAGATGTTAGCAAAAGAACCAGTTGAAATTGATTGTAAATTATTATATTTAGTCTATTACTAATGCAAATCTTTGACAATAATACTCAAGATTGCAACTGGAGCATTCAGATCAAAAAAGGATAAAAGAAAAATAATGTATTATTTCATTAGATCATGATTTTTCTAATCTTTGAAAGCTATTTATAAAGAACAAACCTCTTCCTCCAAAATCTTGTTTAAATAGTTCAGTTTGATTTAATCTACATGTATTTTAGATTTCAATTTTAATTCTCCAGTAATGAGAATTTTTATTTCAGCACTTTTCTGAATTACAGAGGAGATTGCATTTGAAAAAGCTGCATGTGCAGGCATCTCATTTACAGTCAGAAAAATACTACTACTCAGGAAAAAATAAAGACAATATAATTTTAATATGTTTTGAACTATATTTTATGGGTTGTATTTTTATTCTTCAGTTACCGATATGCTAAAACTATTTTTAATTTTAAAATGCAATGTCAAATCTAAGATTGTAGTTTTTAAAAGTAGTGGGTTTCAGAAAGAAATCAGCAAATCTTGCTTAATGAGAACTGCCTTTGTAATAGTCCACATCCCAAAGTTTTAAATTAACTGTTATTTTTCATTAATAGTTTTCTATTAGGTACTCTTTTAGTCAGCTTCCTGTTCTTGATTCACCCGATTAAACAGGTTTCCAAGTGCTCTAGTCAATATGTAATTCGTTCTAACATGAGATATAAGGGTGAACTCTTTTTTTACCTGAGAACCTTTTTGCCTACTTTCCACTGCCCTTTTAGAAAACACTTTAGTGAAATTCAGTGTGACCAGTGCATATGTAGGCCTTCACCCAAGCAGAAATGGCCACTATCATCTTTGTAAAGTTGCTTGAAGAGAACAATATCCTGTGAAAGCA
Organism: Hemiprocne comata; assembly: GCA_020745705.1. Lineage (NCBI taxonomy): Eukaryota > Metazoa > Chordata > Aves > Apodiformes > Apodidae > Hemiprocne > Hemiprocne comata. The sequence goes on from CM036616.1 coordinate 47,647,514, forward strand.
TCAAATGAATTTGTCCTTGTTGTGCTTATTGAACACTACAAAGCATTGATTTCCTGATAATGTATTATGCAAACTGAGGGTGACTGCATGCATGTTAACTAACAAGTTGCTGCAGTGGGAGTTACACATCTGGCATCATCAATCCAGTCAGCAGCATCTCTACTTCTGTGTCATGTCTGGACTGTAGTAGTTCAATCTTAGCTGTTAATATACTTTAGAAGTAAGGTATTTCCCACATGGCAGAGAAATTCTCTGTCGTTTCATTTGGTAAGTCCGAAAAAAGGAGACAAATCTTGTTACTGTTTTGTGTTAGGAAGCATCATCTCACTGAGGTGAAAGGCTATTAAAATCATATTAAATTATTTTTTTCAGTGCCTTTTTTTCCCCTGGCATTTGGTCTACCTGATTTGGGGACAACTGTATTAAAAAGAAAAAAAAAATACTACTAAGGCATCTGTGTTCACCAGTGCATTTTGGTGCCCTAATGTTGTCATTAACTCACTTTTTGTAAGATGATGTGTGAAATTTATCTGAATATAGTCTTAACTAGCTAAAAATATTTCAGAGGTTAAATAGAACCATGTCTAATGGATTAATTAGTCTACATAGTTTACAATCCCTGTAGAATCAGAGTTTGCAAACAGATGCAGAGATGAAGTTGGCCTTACACCTGAACTTTCTAAATCTACTGACAGTGAACATACATTCTAGGGAGGTAAGCCTCATCTAACTACTTATTAAAAAGGCAGGCAAGTGGGAAATAATGCAAAACCTATGCTTGGGCACTATGGAACTGGCAAGCACTTCTTCTAGTTGTTCCAGCACAAGGAACTTGTACAGCCATGGCTTTAAAGCCTCAGCAAAGTCTTCTAGCACAGGCAGATGATGGTTTGGAGGGCTGTTAAACATTTAGCCACAGTGAACACTAACTATGCCTCAGTAACAGGTTTATTGCTGTATGAGGTACTTGTTTCAGATTACTAGGTTGTATGTGTAGTATTGATCTGAACTGGTAAGCAGTTCAGTTGATTGAGAACAGGTTTTTATATGCATTTAATTTCTGAAAATTGTCTCAAAAGTCTTGCAATGTAGATTACCTAATCTTTGATGGAATTGTTTCTTTTAGCAGTACTCATTAAAAACATTACTGTATTCGCTACATGACTGTATTTTCTAAAATTGACCAGCAAAGCCATTAACATGAGACTTGTATAGCGGGGGGTTTTATGCCAAATAGTGCTTGACATCATTGAGATATTTAGAATAAACAACAGGTAACAGACCTAAATCTAGGCATTTTTTCCACTCATGTCCAAGGATTGGTTAACATAATGAAATAACTCTTCTTTTATGGTTAATGCACTCCTTTCTTTGGGTCTTCTAGTACTTTCCTTTAGTCAGTGGGGAAGATGCTTATGTTTTGGTTTATAATGGAACTTAAACAACTTAAGTCAAGTTTGTATTTTTCATTGAGATGAAGGACATTTGTTTCTAATTCAGGTGTCTAATAAGGACAGAGATACAGAAGAGGACTGCCTACGTAGCTATCAAGTTACAGTATGTAAAAGTGATAATTTTCAGCAAAAGCTATTAGTTTAGAAGAATGGTCCAGATAATTTATTTGCTAGTAAAGTGTTGTGTATCTGAAAATTTTTCTGTTATTCTTTGCTTTGAAGGAATTATATTGGATGAGGAGGCTTCAACTTTTTTTCCTAGTTATGGTCTCCACTCCATGAACTCTTATCTTCATCCATTGATTTGAGAACATATTAAGGCAATATGCTCTTCTTGAAGCTATGTCTGAAACTTCTTTCTAGCTAGAACAGAATATTGCTGCCTGCAACTTCAATGGATTGCCTGCAGAACTTACTGATATAGACTCCACAGCATGCTTTAGTTTTTTAGGTAGTTCTTAAATGCATTCTAGATATTGATTTGACTGTAAGATATCATATGATTTTCTTCCAGATAATTTCTCATTTTGATCTGTTGAGTCTTATTAAAAAATGAGTGGGTGTCTGTGGAAGGCTTGGGGGCAGGAAGTGTTTCCTTTAAATTTTTAGAAATTTTGAGTGAAGTGATGAAGCAATTGATTCTTTGGGTGCATTTGTTAAATTTTTACTTGTACATCTGTATTGATTATTACAGATTCTTGATTCTTCATTAAGTTATTAGAAAATAATATAATTTAATTTTGTGATCCATTATAATAGTAGTAATCTATGTCAATTTACTGCTATTTTAAATCACACCAGACTCATAATTATGAGTTAAAGCACTACACTGAAATCCCTACACTCAAACCCCCTAGATGTAAACTATTGACCAAGTCTGGGACTAAGTCTGGATCCAGCCGTACCTAGACTCCTCTCTGAGAAGGAGGTTAGAAAGCAAGAGGGTTCACTCTGAATCTTGTGACTCAACGGGGGACCTTCCTCATTCTTTTCGCTGATCTCTGTGCAAATCACTCCAGCCTGTCCCTGACTCAGGCTCCCCCATCCCTGTGTCAGTCATTTCCCCTGGTCCCTGTGTAAGTCACTCCCATTCCAACCCCTACACATCCCTTCAATATCTTAAGTAATAGAGTGAACCTTGCCATTGAATTCTGTAAAGTGACACTTTCATAAATCTATATTAAAAACTACATTTTCTTGATATCTTGATATCCTTTAACCAACTTTAAAACCTTCCACTTCTGTCTCTGACACATTGTTAAACTTTTTAAAATGTCCATGCAGATTTGGTTTGTACGTTTATACTTCTGTGCATGCATGCTTTTTTAAAAAAATTAAGCACCTTTAATATGTATTTGCAGTGTATTTGCTGCTTTATACATGACAATAAAATTGTAAACAAACTCTTCCAGGCCTGTAGTGCATTTATACAGAACATAAATGCACCTTTATTTTAAATATACCTACATCAATGTACCCATTGCTTTATACTGCTGGTGTTCAGTATTCTTTAATTTGTTGATCTCTACAAATTATCCAATGGAAATGTGGACATTCCAGCAATATGTATAGATTACTGTATGTTGTATTTGAGTCTTCCATGGAGGGAAAGGAGCAACTGTCTGCTGCCAGCTGCCCACTGCAACCAACTTTCTGCCACTAACTTCCCCCCCACCTCCCCACCAAATCGTCTCAGAATGCTTCTACACTACCAAGTACTGGGTAGGCAGGGAGGAGCAGCACGGCACAATGTGCCATCTGCCAATCCGCACAGAGCTGTCCCACCAGAGAGTCAGTGGAGTAGAAGCACCCAGCAGAGAGCTAATGGCAGACAGTGGCAGTGGAAAGTTGTCCTAGACCTTCCATGGAGCCTTCAGAAGTATTGCAGATTCCAACAATATGAGAACACTGCTTGAAAACCACTTCTTTATACTAACAAAAAGCTAATCTATGTTAATTCTCTCTTAATCAAATAATGCAATCATAAATTGAATGGTCTTATAGAAATATGGATTAGTTCATTGTTGCATTTGAAAAATATGAGGAAACTTTCCATTATAAGCTGCTTTTTTTTTTTTTTTTTTTTTTTTTTTTGGTGACAGATTTACAGTGTAATTCTGTTAAACCTCTTAATTGCCTTGTCTATACTATTTTGTGTTTGTGTTATGCTGTCCCCTCTAGCTATTAGAAGGATTAAGGGACTTTGTACCTGGTATAATTCAGACTTCTGCTTCCCCTTTACTGAGTTTAAAATTGCAACCAACTGTAGCTTGATATGCAGCAAGATATACTTGAACCTGACTGGATTAATTAAACATCAGTCTGTAGCTTACTGTACTATTTATCAACCTTATAGGGGCCATCTGTTTCTGACACAGTTATGACTTGCCTCCTTTTAATTCCTCTACCATTCTTATAACTTTCAGAGTATTTTTTGCCAAGGAAACAAAATCTATTCTGTTTTATTTAGCTTTTTGAGATGCAAATAGGAAGAAAAGTTACTTCCTGTGTACAAAGACATTTATATGTATTAATATATACATATTTATTTAAAACACTGTCATGGAAAATTAAATTAATTCTTAGTCAAAAAGGGGCCATGACATAGTGATGTACCTATAATTACAATTTAAGACAAAATTCCTGACTTGTCATTGTAATGAAAGATTTTAAGTAAAGGAATGCAAGTTGTATCAATGGTATATGATAATTCAATTCTCCAATTTAATCAGTATGAAAAACACTCAATTTCAAACAAAACAAGAAGAAGGTTGAGCTGGAGCTTTTTTCACTGAAACTGTTACATGAAAGCGAAGTGTCTTTTTTCATCACTTGCACTGAGGTTTGGAAGACTGAAGAAGATGTCTAGCAGTTTGGGGATTTAATTTCTTGGAATTTCATGTCTTCCCAGAGGCTTTGGGAGTGACTTTGGCATAAAGCCTGTGAAACCTGGAAAACAGAAGAGTAGAGAAACTTCTACATCTCTAAACCTCTGGCTAGCTTTATTCCTTTCTCTTTTTCTTACCTTCTTTGTTGTGAATCTCTCATCCTTTGAAAAGTAATATAGCAATAGCAAGGGACAAAAATAGGCCACAGATTCTTTCTGCTTACAGCAGTTTGGTGGCAAAAAAGGTAACTGGGTAGGTGAAAATCAACCATAACACAGTTTGTGTCTCCCACCACTAGTGAAAGGAAGCTGCTCTATATATATTAAACTTTTTTCTGTATGTGAATAATTTTAATTTTTTTCCCCTCCAAGATTAGGCTTGCATTAGTGATGCAACTTCAGTTTCCTGAATTTTTTATGTGGCTATGTTGTGGCATATAGCAAGAGAGGATTATGCCTTCTGTTCAGTTTACCATTTTTAAAACACAAGTACTCCATAAGCCTCTAGCCTCTCAATGACATCTTACTCATTTCCTGTATGATTCTGCAAATTACCAGATTTGTGGATATGACTTGTTTGCCAAAGTAAATAAAAAACCAAACGTGTGGATAATTTTTAATTATCCTAATTTTAGTGTCACTTACACTGGACATAAATCAGTAGTTAATAGTATATACTTGTACTTTTGAGTTTGTGTATTCTTTTGGGGTTGATTCCATGTCGAATTTTACTGTTCAATTTACAGATGAAGCATTTAGTTTTCATAATTACTTAATATGGTAGGAGCTATGTTCTTGAGTACGACTCTTAACAACAGGGCTGAAGGAAAAAGCAAAGTAACAGAATTGACAGTATTTGAGAAGGCTGGCATCAGAATGCCAGGATAACAGCTATCGCACATAGACATATCAGATGATAGTGTTACTTAGCAGTGTCCTGACTGATGTCCTAGCTAATAATGGATTTTACAAGGTAGGTTCTGTACAGCATCATATTTTGCTGAACAACCAAAAGTTTAAGTACAAGGGGTAGAGGGTTACAGCAGTAAGCCTGGAGTTCTGGCACAAGTACTGTTTTCAATGAAAAGAAGTTTAAAAAAAAATTATTATTATTTTTAAACAATTATTGTCACTATGATTGAAAACAGAGACAGTGAAGCAAAAAACAATATCAACAAAATGTGGTGGGAGTCTGTTTCAGGTTTGGGGACATATTGTCTACAATATAACAGAACAAAAGACATTCAGAATAAAAGCAATGTTCACAGCTGAGAAAAACAGGGATACTGATCCATTGCAAAGATCAATATAATTTTTTTACACTACATGCACAAAGCTGTGTTCAGTGTCTCTGTAGCAGCACTGTTGATATTTCTGAGTAACGCTCAAGGAAACATGGGTTGTTGAGAGAGAGGAAAAAAACTTCTAGGAGTTAGCTCACTTAAGGTGTGTTTCTATGTGACTGCCATTATCATTACGAGGGTGACTTTCACTTAAGCTTGCATTCAGTAGTTAATTAATTTAAGTGTGTGTGTCACATGTATTGTCATTAAAAACTTCCAAACATTATTGAGTAATGTCATATCCACAATTTATCAGGGATCTTTCTCTTCCTCCTAAGCTTTCTCACAGATAATACTCATAGACTTTGCCTATCATTGATGGCAAACGTGTATTTAATATGATTTTCAGACTTCCATACAGGAAAAAAAAATGTTGTGTATCAAAAATTGTTATTCCCATAACAGCACAAACCATAAAGAAAAGAAATGGCTGACAAACAAATAGACTTCATTACTGAAGAGTGTAGCTGCTAGTATACAGCTTTGATTGACCTTATACTTAGGTATAAGTATAGGTCACTGGTTATATCCCAATTTGCAAAAGAAGTGTGTCTTTTTCAGTATTAAGGCATTCTACATTTTGGAAAAATTGGTACCTGATCCAATTCTTTATCTAGCCAATTTTAAAAAAAGTTATTAAAAACTTTATTTAAAAGTCATTAAAAACTTTATTTTTATTTTAGTTTTTATAAGTGTCCTGAATTAAGTTATTAGGTAAGATATTGCATAACAACATAAAAAGGATGAACTTCCAAGTTTACATTAAGAAGCCACAGGAAAATGCCCACTAAAGAACTTAGTTAAGCAGTCATTTTAGCAAGAGGCATGACTATGCATTTTCATTTTGTTGAAAATATACTTATATTGTAAATTTGGAATTTTATTAATGCAATGTACTGATAATTAGAAATTATCTAATTGGGATAAACTGTATTTTTTGAACTGGTTAGATAAAAAACAGATTTTATCAGAAAGATAAGGTTCTACTGTACTATACTGCTTTCCTGCGTAGCTCCCAAGAAAATGGCCTTTATTATTAAGTTATATGCCTACAAGTATTTTTCAAGCCCTTAGGAACTAGCATTTTTTGTTCGCATTTCATCATGCTAATTATTGTTTAAAGAGTTCCTTAGATGATTACACTCATCTAATTTTATGAAGTTTCATTCTACTCATTATACAGGACAGCTAATTAATGATGGAAATGTTATTCTAAGGAAGATTGCAAACAAATCTACTAACATCTTGCAGATGTACTGTAGGTGTCATTATTTGAAGCCAGTTTGATGACTGCTCAGAACTACTCTTAAAGACATTACAGATAACGTATTTATTTTCTTTATGGAAACAGCTCTAGCTGTCATACTCGAATATTCACAACACATTCCAGATATTTAAGAGGGATCTCCAAAATTAGTTCCCCGAAAGTAGTTCTTTCATTATTTTTCAAGCTTGTTTGTGATGACACACGGTATGGAACCTTTTTAAATGGTCTTCATTTCTCTTTGTCAGTTGTACTCACTCTCAGCATTCAGTTGTATTGATTTATATGGACAACCTCAGTTTCATTAGTCATAATGAAATTAATGGCATGTTACATCACATTGCTCTGACTCTTTTTTCCAAAGCAGAACAATATAACTGCATTGGAATGTATTAAGTGTTATGTTAGCAGACACAAAATCCTTTGTTAAAGTTGATTTATGTTGAGCTGTGGAGTGATACATGCAGACAAAAACAAAAACAAAATGGAGGCTGCCAATCTGTCCTTCCCCTATTGTATGGATTTGTTGCAGTACATGCAGTGTGTAACTTCATGCTGTGTTTTGGGACCTAAGCAACCATCAGCACAATAGGAAACAGTCAGAGCAGTCTGTCAGCCACTGCATCAAATTTTATTGTCCTTCTGGGGTATTTTAAAGGTCTAAAATATGTTTCATTAATATACTTTAACTCAACAATCTCAAGGAAAGTATTATATCAATTCTAGGTTTCATCAAAGTAAATACATACAGGTTATGTATAAAAGCATGTATTTCAATCTAATTTTGAATTAAAAAGTTACATAGGGTTCATCTTGACAACAGCTTAAGATATATTTTGGCATATACATGTGATTCTGTTAGTGCACATCTGGAAGTTAATCTGGACCTTGATTTAGTTGCATAACCCTCTTCACAGGTTCTTCCATGGATATCCAGTCTCTCTGTTTGTGTAGATTCAGCTGTTCTTGACAAAATGCAGTGCTTGTACTTCTGCTGGTCACTGCAAAGCCTTTAACAGCAAATACTGTTCCCAGAGACCTCTTAACTCTCATGTATAAATGTACTCAGGCATCTTTAGATAAGAAGCCTGCACAAGCTTAAGGTTGTAAAATAGAATCATAGAATCATAATCATAGAATTATAGAATGGCTTGGGTTGGAAGGTACCTTTAAGATCATCTAGTTCCAACCCCCCTACATCGGCAGGGACACCTCCCACTAGACCAGGTCACTCAAATCCCCATCCAGCCTGCCGATGAAATGGTGCCAGGGATGGGGCATCCACAACTTCCCTGGTCAACCTGTTCCAGTGTCTCACCACCCTCACAGTGAAGAATTTCTTCCTAATGTCTAATCTAAGTCTACCCTCCTCCAGTTTAAAGCCATTACCCCTTGTCCGATTCCTACATGTCAATATAAAAAGTCCCTCCCTAGCTTTCTTGTAGGCCCCCTTCAGGTACTGGACGGCTGCTATTAGGTCTCCCTGGAGCCTTTTCTTCTCCAGGCTGAATAGCCCCAACTCTCTCAGCCTGTCTTCAGAGGAAAGGTGCTCCAGCCCTCTGATCATCTTTGTGGCCCTCCTCTGGACTTGCTCCAAGAGCTTTACCTCCTTCCTGTATTGAGGGACTGGACACAGTTACTATCACTGCCTATATTTGTAGCATCCTGCAATAAACTAGCTTCATAGCCTCTCCTGTTCTACTTGGTTTTCCCGCATCATCAGTGGAAATAGAAAAAACATTGTTACCACTATACTTTTGCTATACCTGTTACTCCTGTGTACTGACATTGTCTGATGCCTGTCTTCAAAAAAATGTTGCTGATCGTCAGAGTCAGTTTGGGAAGAACTACATTGTCCCATAGCCATAGCTGTCCAAATGTGTTTGAATTGTAGTATCATTTTGGTTGGGAAAGGTGCTTAAGATCATTGGGTCCAACCACTGCCAAGTCTACTACTAAAACATATCCCCAAATGCCACATTTACACTTCTTTTAAACACCTCCAGGAATGGTGACTCAACCAATTCCTTTGGGCAGCCTGTTCCAATACCTGATAACCCTTTCAGTGAAGAAATTTTTCCTAATATCTGATCTAAACCTCCCCTGGCACAACTGGAAGCTGTTACCTTTTGTCCTATCACTTACTGCTTGGGAGAAGCGACTTACCCCCACCTTGCTCCAGCCTCTTTTCAGGTAGTTGTAGAGAATGATAAGGTCTCCCCTCAGTCTTCTTTTCTTCAGACAAAACAACCTGAGTTCCCTCAGACACTCTTCATAATGCTTGTTTTCTAGACCCTTCACCAGCTTTGTTGACCTTTGTTGACTCACTCTAGCACCTAAATGTCTTCCTTATAGTGAGGGGTCCAAAACTGAACACACAATTTGAGGTGCAGCCTCACCACTGCTGAGTACAGGGGAACAATGTCTCCCCTAGTCCTGGTGGCCACATACTATTTCTCATGCAGGCCAGGATGCTGCTGGTCTTCTTGGCTACCTGTGCACACTGCTGGCTCATATTCAGCTGGCTGTCCATCAACACCCCCAGGTCCTTTTCCTCCTGGCAGTTCTCCAGCCACGCTTCCCAGGCCTGTGGAGCTGCATGGGGTTATTGTGACTCAAATGCAGGATCTAGCACATGGCCTAGTTGAACCTCATACAACTGGCTTTAGCCCATTGATCCAACCTATCCAGGCCCCTCTGTAGAGCCTTCCTACCCTTAGGCAGATTGTCCTGGTTTGAGCCAGAATGAAGCTAATTTTCCTTTTACTAATTTTTTTTTTCCTTCAGTAAGCTTTCTTTTAACTAGCAACAGGTGTTCCAGCTAGTGGACTGATAACATTGGAATGTTTATGTTAGTGCTGAAATGCAAAGGTCAGTTCTACCCCATGAATCTGCTGCTACGGAGGCCACCGGGGCAGGAGAGTCGTATCTATGACCCATCCCCATAGGGGAGCTGGACTAGACAGACAGCAGAAGTGACCAAAGGTATTCCATTCCATAGATCTACGTAAGCTCCAAGGAAGGTCAGATATCACAGAAGACAACTTCCCTCCTGCTTCTTCTTCCCTTCTTTTCCATCCATGGCCAGCATCCGGGGAGGACTCCATCCATCCATTGCTATCGACCCCAGGCTCAGCCATCTCTGACCCTCATAACTCTCCCCACAGCCCCTGTCTGCTTTGCTGTTATCTCACACAGCAGTCCAAGACTTTTCGGGCCTGCTCACAGCTCAGGAGAGTGCTGGGGGAGCTGCTGGGGGTGGGACGAGGCAAGAGGCTTTTGCACAGTCCTGAACATACTTGTATATAATTATAATTAAAGCTGTCTAATTTTGTTTTCAATCCAGCTAAGTCTCTCTCCTAGTTCTCTCTTTCCTTCCCTGCCTGAGTGGGAGGGGGAGGGGATCGAGAGCCTTGTTGTCTCTGGTTTAATTGCTGATCCTGAGTCAAACCATGACACATACCAGCTCTCCCTCCCAACTTGGTATTGTCTGCAAACTGACTGATCCCCTTGCAGTTGATCCCCTTGACGAGATAATTGCTAAAGATATTTAGGACAACTGGCCCCAACAGCAAGCCCTGTGGAACACCACTTGTGACCAGCTGCCAACTGGATTTAACTCCGTTCAGCACAACTCTCTGGGCCCAGCCATCCAGCCAGTTTTTTACCCAACAAAGAGTACACTAGTCTAGGCCATATGTAGCCAGTGTCTCCAGGAGAATGCTGTGAGAAAGTGTCAAAGGCTTTACTAGAGTCTAGGTAAACAAAGTCCAAAGCCTTTCCCTTATCCGCTAAATGGATCACCTTGTCATAGAAGGACATTAGGTAAATCAAGCAGCACTTGCCTTTCATGAGCCCATGTGGACTAGGCTTGATCACCTGGTTGTCCTGCACATGCAGCATAATGGCCCTCAAGATGATCTGCTCCATTACCTTCTGGCACTTAAGTCAGACTGTCAGGCCTGCAGTTCCCTGGATCCTCCTACCAGCCCTTCTTGTACATGTGGGCCACATTTGCGAATCTTTAGTCAAATGGGTGCTCCCCAGTTAACTAGGACTGCTGGTAAATGTTGGAAAGTGGCTGTGGCTCAGTGAGCACTCCTGCCAGCTCCCTCAATACCCTTGAGGGACCCATCTGTCCCCATAGTCTTGTGTACATCATCTATATGCCACTAAGCTCCTGGATGCAATAGAAATGTGGTGGAACAGCTTTCATAGGTTGGATACATGTTGTTTAAATAAGCTCAAACCCCATTTTCTGTTAGGCAAAGATTTTCTTTAAATTTTCTTATATATCTCCTGTCCCTGTTTTAAGAGGTTTGAGTTATTTTTGGTCTTTTTGTTACCCTGGCACTATTTCTGTCTTTGGACTGGAAATGGAAGCAGTCATCTTCAAGAGTCTATAGCACTTCTTCTCAGTAATCTCCTGATGCAAAAAAAACCAAACCAAAACAAACAAACCCAAACAGCACTTTATATGTGCCTTGTCCATAGAGTCAATCACTTTACCACAGAAAAGCGATCAGGTTAGCGTGGCTTGGTTTGCACATGGCAAATCTGTGCTGGCTGTTTCCAGTCACCTTTTGTGTTCTTCATATGTGGCTTCCAGGAAAACTGGCTCCATTATTTTCTAGGGGATCAAAGCCAGACTTACTGTCTTCAATTTACAATCAGATTATGTCTGTGGCAACAATAGAAATTACTCCTATGCAAAATAATGTAAAAAAACCCCAACAACAACAACAACAAAAAGTTGTGTTTTAGTGTCCTAAGCCAAGTGAAAATAAAGCCAACCTGTTTTCAAAAACTTGGTCCACAGGGACTATTTTGTATTAAGACCAGGGGGTTAAAACCAGTGGCTACTGCCACTTTTGCAGTCCATCACTGAAATTAGTATTTTTAAATTTTTATGAGGTCTACAGCCACTCTTTGTGCTCGACCTGTGAGCCAGTTGCTCACCCATCATATGGTACCCTTGTCCAGCTGTATGCTGGACATTTTGTCCAGGAGGATACTGTGAGAGACAGTATCAAAAGCCTTGCTGAAGTCCAGAAATATTACATCCACTGGCTTCCCTTGACCAACTAGGTGGGTTACCTTGTCATAAAAGTAAGTTTGACAAGCAGGACTTTTTCCTCATGAAGCCGTGCTGGCTGTGACTGATGACTGCATTGTCCTCCATGTGTTTTTCAGTACCTCCCAGAATAATCTTTTCCGTAATTTTACTAGGCACTGAAGTTAAACTGACTGGCCTGTGATTTCCAGGGTCCTCCTTCTTGGCTTCTCATCCAAAGAAATGATACAGCCCTTAATCAGGAAAATTTTTCAGGCTGGGCAACTTTTTTTCTAACCTTCTTTAGGATTTACAAAAGCTTAGCTCTTTACCTATTTACATACCTTCGGGTTGCTGTGTTCTGTGAGCTCTTGTTATAAATATTAGAATACCACTACTGTAAAATACTAAAAAAAAGCCAACAACCAAACACTGACCAGTCTCCTATTTGCATCAGTTTGCATCACTGATATACTATAGGGAAAAAGACTGAATTGCTTCCCTGTTTGCTTATTACATGGATGTATGTACTGTAAGGGAAACTAGTTAGGGAATTAAGGTTCACATTTGATTATGAGAATGGTGAAGTTCATAGTTAACTCCTGTACTTGTGTATTTAATAGAACTGCTCATACAGTTAAAACCAGGAATGTATCCTGGTTTTAAGTGCCTGATTATAAATGGGATTGGCTGATTTTCCATGCAGAAAGCCTGTTGTTGTACAAATTCTGTCTCACTTGCTTTCCTTTTTCATGGTGCCAATGAAATCTAGCTGCTATGTGAGAAAAAAATACGTTATACTACCTGGACATGCAAAAGCCTGAGTAAAATTAGACTTCTGACGGGTAAACCAGCACAAACTGGGATTTTGAAGTGATACACCCATGGTAGTCTTTATTTGGTAGCAGAACTACAGTACTTGATGCATAAATTATATCAGTATATGATGAACAAACATTTATTTAGTAATCAAAATGCCCTTGTAACTGTGAAACAGGAGATGAACTGTAAAAAAAGTTGTATCATGCAGTGAGTTTTATACTAATGTTTTTCATTTAAGGCAGAAGCAATGTGAATTATGACCTGCGATTCCTTTGCTGGTTGAGCAAAGTAACAGAGAACTCAAGCAGTGATTTCTTCAACCACTGTAGTTACAGCACAGAACATCTTTTGACACATGGAAATGGGATTAGGCATGTATTCTGAGTCTGCATATTAGCTAAATTGCAAGACCTTATGTAATTTGCATGGCAGATAACCATCAACCTCATCAATGCAGGCGGTAAACACAAATCTTACCTGTTAGTATCATGTGGGCAAAATTACCAAGCTTTTCCTTATAGCATTGAGATTTACTCTGAAGAATCAAATCTGTTGCCCTACTTCAGGGCACGAAACTGAAGTCTTTCTGGGTTGACAGTTGGACTCGGTGATCTTGGAGGTCTTTTTGAACTGTGGTGATTCTGCGATTCTATGATTCTGTGAAGTCACTGAAAAAAATTTCTGGAAAGAAGTTTGTATGCCTTATAAAGAAGAGCCTTTTCTATGTATAAGCAATATTTATGTTAATGAAATATTAAATACTTAATCTGTTGTATACTGCAGAGCTTGTTATTAGCATATGTAAGAAAATATTTTAATTTGTAAATATATTAAAATTACTTGGCAGTATGTTGCCTATGTAGTCAACTGTATTTTACAATTTGCAAGTGTTTGTGTCTAGTTGCAGCTGATTTATAAATGCTTTTCCACAAATCACTGGAAATGGAATATCAAACTAATTTTGGTGACTCATAAAGCTTCAGTGCATTCAAATGTTCATAATTTATCTGCATCACTTAACATCACTTAACTCTTTTGTTTCTACTTCAATAGAATAATGCAAATGAAAGATAGAAGAGATCATTTAAATTGACTTGTTCGGTCTGTCTTCTGCAACATTTTCTTTGTAATCTCTCCAGGGCTTTGTCTACTCACTCATATTTTAAATAACTAAAGTAGATGACAGTAACTCCGTAACCCCATGTGACATTCCAACATATAGTGCTTGTCTCGAACAATCCAAGAAATAAACAGTGTATTTGGACACTCAGGATGTCTGGTGTTTGTCCTGAGACATCTGAGAGGTAAACAGGACTTGTTGCTGGACTAAGAGATGTCTCAGCAACCCAGCAAACCTTTTACTCCCCTGTGATGTGTACTGGGGAATGTGGTGTGGAACATACTGAGATTGAAGACAAAAGAACTCTACAGCTGGTGCTGGAGCAGAAAATCCAGTGATAACCAGGCCTTGAGATTTCATGAAACCACCGACTTAACAGGAAAAGATAAAAAGTGCCATTCTCAAGTCACCTCCTAGGACTGAACCTCTACTGCAGTAAACTAATCCTGTGGTGCGAAGTTGTCTCAACCTTCTGTTTACTGTTGATCAGTGGCTTATCTTATTAATTAGCCAAAAACAGACTATCTGCAGGACCTAGTCCTGGCACAGTAGCCCGCCCCCCACCCTCCTATCTCTGAGGCACGAGAAGACAGAGGACAGGGAGAAAGGGGAGGGAGTGGACAAGAACTGTATAAAAATTTGGGACACTATGGGTGCAGGGAAGCTCTTCCCCACCGTAGAACTTCCCCACCAAAGTGCTTCCCCACCGACGACGTCGCTCACTGGACCGTGGTGGTAACTATTATCTTGCTAATCTCTGTAATTCTGGTTTCTCCTTCCTTTTCTGTTTCTGGTTTCCTCCCTGTCCTATCCACTTTAGGGACTTTGTTGTGTAACTCCAATAAAGTTCGGTGTGCACGTGACATCTGACCTCGTCTGTTGTGGGTTAGCAGTCTGTGTCTTAATTTCACCATTTGGGATCACCTTTAAACCTTTCCACAGGTCCTGCCGGACAAACGGGTGCAGCTGCTGTGTGGCTTGTACCAGGAGAGGGAAGGCGGAGTCCAGCCGCCCCAGCCTCCCACTGCAGTGAGGAGTGTTAGACAGCAAGGGGGCTCTGCCCCATCTCTCCTAAGACTGCACACCAGCGCCAGTGTCTGTTTGTGCACCTTTGGTTTTTTCTGGTGAGATCATAAAGAATAGCCACTTATCTGAATATTGGATCGTGACACTTCACCAACAGGAGAGTATTTCACAGTCCACTAAACTGAACCATTATGTCATTTTCTTAACATCTAAATGTATAGTCTTCCTTTCTAACTTTTTTAAATTACATCTGCTTATTGCAATTTTAACTCTCATAAACTTCGACCCAATTGTATTGTACATTAGGCTCTTCAGCAGCTAGTAGATGGCTGTCAAAGCCACCTTAGTAGCTTTTGGGAAGTTCCATAAGAAGATTATTACTTGGTAATACTTTGTTTCCTGATTGATTTCCACTCTGTACACTCCTTAGAGAAGCTGGATATTTTAAATTTTAATTCTTGCACATTTAAATGCTTTTGCCATTAATGATAAAAAGAACTTAATAAGAAAATGCCAGAGTGTTCTTTGCATGAGTGCATATGTATGTGCAGTGCACTAGTATTGCAGTGACGTCAATCATAACCAATTTCTAAAAACATTTCTTTCCAGTCTTCACTTAAGGCTGACCAAATGCAGTGTATTTTATATATGCAGTATGTTAGGTGATGATAGGAGAAAAACAGCAAAACAGTTAAACCACACAGAAGTTTCAGTTAAATTGAACTAGGATTTATTAAGGAAGTACTCCATTGTGTAGTATGTGCATGTCAGTAGAAATATGTTTAGTAGGATGTAAATCTGCAGATCTTACAGCTGCTATTTAATACAGCAGATTTCTGAACAATTTTATTTAGTGAAAATGCGCAAAACCTGGAGTATTTGTTTCCAGATCTAAAAAATACATTAAAATTAAGTTAAGAGTGGGCTTATCTTCTCTGATGTAGGAGCTGTTCATCAGTTGATTTCCATTCCAATTCAGCACTAGAAAAAGAAATACGAAATTTTGCTTTTTCCAAAAGAAATGGGAGTATAAAAAAGGAGATAAAAGAATTGGATGCATTGTTAAATGTCCTAATACAGAGAGTTTCATATGTCAAAGCCAGCATCTTTATACTAAATGATGGGGTTTTGTGTGTCCATCTCTACTTACTTTCAATGTTCTGTTCGGTCACTCACTCTGTTTTTAAACCCAGTTGTTGTTAGTATTGAAACACATCTTTGGCTGTTCTTTACTGCTGACTGTGATACAAGTTCCTAAGTCACAGAATTCAAACTCACTTTTTAAGGCTTTTTCTGTATGTTTGCTTGTTAAATTGCTTCCAGACCTTCTGAGTATAGCAATGTATTGTGATTATTGTGGGCAAATGCAGAAAGAGAGGAAGAGCTGTTGGGCAATGCAAACATTTTCTTAGCTGAAACTTGTTGCTTGAAGTATTTTACCCGTACAAGTGGAAGAACTGTGTGTACTCAAGGCTTTTAAAAGAACTTGAGGATGAAATAGCCAAGCTTCTAACTGCATTGTTTAATCCTTCACTTAAACCTGATTCACTACCACAGGGTTGCTTGGCAGAGGTATTTAAAAAAAAAAAAAAGGTTCAGGGAAGATCAGAAAAAGATTAACAGATAAACCTCGTGCAATAATAGGGCAAATTAGAGATAATAGGTGTGAGAGACAGACTCCATAATGGCCTTTAATCCAGCAACATTTACTGACCAGTCCCATCTCGGTCCACGACAATAGGGAATACAATTACTGAACACCTGAATAAGTATGACATATACAGGAAGATACAGCTTTTGCTAAAACAGATTGTGCATCACAATTGTATCAGAGAACACTGTGAACAAGTCAACAAGGAATAAGGAATATCTAGTTGGTACAGACTGTTGGGAGTTACAGAAAGCATTAGCAAAGAAACTAAGCAGTCATAAAAGGGGAAGTTCTGGATTAAGTTTTAGGGAAGGTTCAAAAGAAGCAGGGAATGGTGGTTTTTGAAAGAGAAGGTGGCTGAACTGAGAGGGACTCCTTGCCACAGGATGTTGTGGTGCCTAAAATATTTTGTGGATTACAGGACTGATTAGATGAATTTACAGAAGTACAGAGGCATCAACCGTGGTTCAGAACGTCCCTGATATCACATTTTTTTCATGTCGGGAAAGTGTTCGGGGGAAGTGTGCTTACATTTTCACCTGTTCTTATGGCCTTTATCTCCCACTGTTGAGGACTGATAGAGACTGAATAGTGTATCTTTTCTCTGACCACGAGTGTTCTTGTGAGATTTTAATGCACAGTTTGAAATTTTCTGAACAGATGGTCATTGGTGTTTTAAAATGGTATACCTTTTATATATCTGATAGATGAACTGTTCAGTATATTACTACAGTGTAACATTGTACACTCTCGTAAAAATATTTGGTTTTCCAGAAAGCTGTGAGCTAATCTGGGGACAAAGAGTTGCAAACTACAAAATAAATATGTTATTTTCTAGTAGCATATGACAGAATATTTTAAGTCTTCAGCCATCTGTAATGCACTAATTGACTTCTAGTGTCATTTGTAATTAAATTAGAAAAAATGTTTTCAATGTTCTCGTGTATTAAAGAATACCGTTTTTTATACTGCTGAACAGAAAATCAAATTGTGCATGTAACATTGGGAGGCTCTGTAGGAATTAGTAGGGTTGAGACAACCAGCTGACACTAGTTTCTGTAGCATGAACAGAAATGTTCCAAAGCTGCTGAGAAATCATTCCTTTATATATATTTTCATTATAATTAAGTTACTCATTCATCTTCCTATTCCACTATAACTAGTTCAAAATGTAAACACCTCTTGTCTACATGTAGATGGCTGACTTCTACACCAGTAACCTTGGACTTTTTTTTTTGAGTTTTTACCTGCTGAAGGCTGTTGTTAATTTCTCTTAATAAACCCCAGCTTGACTTAACAGTGTCTGAGCCTGTGTTTCCAGAAAAGTATTCTAGTCCAAGATGACCAGGGTGATTTGTACCCTTTTTGTCATTCCAGAGTAGCCCTGTCATGACAAAGCCTTCCCAAAAGTAAAGGTTCAAAGAGGATAGAAAGGGGTTCGAGCGGTTAACCCCTCCTCCTCTTTTGATTTTCCTTGATACCTGTAACCCCCCCCGCCCACGGGTAGTACACACTCTCGCTCAAAAAGGGAATGAGGACACAGAGTGAAGGTTTCTATATGTTGTTGCTTTAGAGGCGCAATTAGGTGTACAAATGTAAATATAATACAAGCCACAGGGGTGCAAAAGATAGGGAGAAGATTATTATAATAAAGGAAAGATTTGCAGAGGGGGTTCCTACACTCCCGGCTCGTTGTATGTAGCGGCAGCGGCGGCTCCTGGGCGGCTGGTGATCGGGCTGGAGGGCAGCGACACGCACCACGTGACCGGCAGCGGCGTGGCAGCGCTCGTGGCTCAGGCGGCGGCGCGCGGCAGCTCGCGGCAGCGCTCGGCGCCGGCAGCGCCTGGCGGTGGCGCGTGGTGGCGCTCGGGCGGCGGCGGCCCGGCTGGGTCTCGGCTCCTTCACGCCAAGTCAGGCGGCGGCCCGGCTCCCCCCAGATCGAGCTCGGCTGTACTCCGCCCGACTCTCCCCTGCTCCCGGATCTGGTCCGGTCTGCTTGGGTCTCTTATCCCCTTCGGAAGTAGCTTTCCGCTACTTAAAACAGCAATGGTATTTCAGCTTTTCAGCTCCCTCTGGTCCCACGAGGATCCAGCTGCAATTTCCTGCTCCTTTTTTTACGGGCAGAAGCCGCCCCCCCTACCGTTCAGGGACTTTCATCAGGTGAGGGTGACCCACCTCAGGTGCCGCAATGCAGTAATGCATTATACATTTGCATACCAACCCCGGCTCAGCCAATCAGAGCGCTCACAGGGAAGCAGGCCCCTCCCCGAGAAGCCTGGAGCCATAGGTACTAACCGTGCAAGCACAGCGTCCATTTAGTCTCCTTTATATAGTGAAATAGTTTTATGGGAGGCATACTTTCTGTGGTAAGGGGTACAGCCCTTGCACCAACCTGTTCAGATGCCTCATAGTTTCTCTTCTCTACCGTTTTTCACTCCTGTCAGAACTGTTCAAGTTTTTGTTTTAATTCCTCCTGGCTTTTTTCTTTTTCTTTTTTTTTTTTTTTTCTTTTTTTTTTTAATTGGAAACGTGTTCATGAAGAAAAGCTGAAAGTAAGACACAATGTTGTTATGGCATCCTCAATATGAGCGATGGGAAACAAATGCAATTTTAAAAGATAATTATCAAGTGTATGACATAAGATACCTACAGGGTTTCCTAAAGTAATTTGTTTTATTGACACAGAAAATGTCCTGTTATTCTCTGTTCTATCTTTGCAATATTATTTTGCTGAAAAAAAAAAAAAAAGTGTTAATAGTATAAAATATATTTTCTCCTGAAGAGTGAGTTAGAATTGCTTTTATTCTATTTTTCTCTCAATTTCAATTAATTTGTTCTTGATCTTTCAAAACAAAAAAAAAAATATTAAAAGAATTCCTATAGAATATCTCTGCCAACTGGTCTATTTATCTTGATTGATTGATAGAGGCAGGTGTAGGAAGATCTGTTTATCTAAATATTTGCTCATATGTGTATTCTGAATTTGAAGCGGCAACTGTTTCATAGTTAAAAAGGCTGAAATACAAAATCTTTTACATGACAGTTGCTTCTCAAAATTTAATTTCAGCATTATTTCATATATACATAGAACTGAGCTTACCATCTCCACAAGCTATACAGCTCACATCTTTAATATCTTTACAGCTCTGGTAGCAATTGGACGATACAGCAAGACAATAGAGACAGTGGATGTTGGATGGTGCAAAGAAATCACAGACCATGGAGCTACCCAAATTGCACAAAGCAGCAAGTGTCTCAGATATTTAGGGCTGATGAGATGTGATCAGGTAAGGAGCATTCAGTGTTACTTCCAGTATACATCTGTGTTGGTGCTCATATATACTGGTTTTGAAAACACAAGAGCAAAGATTTGAATAAAACCATAATGCTAAAAAAAAAACCCAAAAAACTGATTTTCTTCTTACATAGCTTTCTTATGTGGAATATATTAAGAATGCCTATAAGCTCTAGCCTTTTATCATTAGAAGAAGAGAGGACAAGATAGTCCAGCTGCACCTCACCCTGTGAGGAATCATAAGGCTTCAGGAATCATGTCTGTGTTAAAAAAGAGAGATCAGAAAGCCTGGGAACACAGCAGAAACAGCTAGAAGTCACTGGAGGTTCAGCGACTCTGGTCTGAAATCTTCAAATAGAACTGCAAGGATTGATTGTTTCCCTGCCATTATGAACAAATATCCATCTTGTGATGCCCATCTTAAGCATATCTCTAAGGCTTGCAAATTTTTGATTGGATACAGCTTGTAAAACGCAGGTTTTTAGTCTAAGAAAACTTCATGTTCAAAATTATTACCTTGCATCCCTTGCAGTGCTTTACAGAAGAGTTAAAAATCCAGTATTTTAACTGGTAAAGAATAATAATTTCCAGGTCAGTTGTAAAATTAGAAATAACATTTTGAAAACCCAGCCTTAGTTTACAGTTTGAGGGGAGGTTGAGCACTTTGGAAGAATTGCTGTCTCTTAAAGCTGACTCCACTCAATCTCCTATGTTAGGTTTTTTATAAGAGAATAGACAAAAAGAGCATGTGAATGTCTTTGAAGGATTGTGCTAGTATGTGCACTTAGATAATGTTCAAAGGGTTACTTGGCTTTGGGAATTAGATCTGACCCTTGAATAGCCTAATCAGTTTTACATATATATTTATTTTGTGGGTTTACCTGATGTTGAACAATCAACAGGGATCTAGTAAATGTAATAATTTTATCCTGTCTTCAGCTCCTGTAGCTCCTTTCCTTAAAATTCTTCAGAAGTACTAGATTTTTAAAGTTAAGCTAAGTTCCATATATTATTAATGCCTTTCTGCTCCAATATTGCAGAATAACTATATTATAACTTTGTTTTTGTAATTTTTATTAATGACTGGCCTATAAAGTACTATAACTGAAGATACCTACCTGTATTGTCCTCAGGAGAGTACCCATGATACCAACAATCTCCAAAATCAGCTATCTGCATGCTTGTCCCAAGGGCATGATTAGATTCTGTGCAAAAACAATTTCAGCAGTTCATCCCTGTATCATGAACCACTGAGTGGAATAGGCAAGTTTTTCTGAGAAGTTCTAATACTGCATCTTTGCAATAACCCAGTTTTGCAATTCTGGGGTATTTGTGTTTGAGCCTAGGTTGGGGGTTTTTTTGTTGGTTGTTTTTTTTTTCCAATTATATGGCTGCTTATTTATTTCAATTATTAACTTGGAATGGACATAAATTTATTTTCAATTATCAAGTTAATTGAATGTTATTCTGCACCTTTTCCATACGTAAGAAACCCTTTGGGTTAACAGTGAATACTTCACTCCTGGAAGCAGCATAAAACTTGCAGTTCAGGTGATGACTCCACTCTCCATTTTCAGTATTACTCTAACTGCCATTTTAGTAGGTTTAGAATCAGAACTGCAATCTGAGACTGCCCTTAATACACCTACAGAAGGAGTTTTTGAGATCAGTATGCAGTCTTACAGTTCTTCTTAGAACTATAGTAAATGAGTTCTCAGTTAAAAACTTAATGTTTTTTAAGTCCCTTGATGTGCCATTTGGTATTCCAGTCCAAGAGAGTATCTCCTGAACATGATATCAACTAAAGGCAAGTTAACTAAAAGTAAGTAGGAAAGTCATGTTTAGGAAAAGTCCTTAAACTTCTGCTTCTGTTCCCTTTTTATGAATAATGGAATCATAGAATCATAGAATGGTTTGCACTGGAATGGACCTTTAAAGGTTGTCTAGACCAACCCTCTTGCAATAAACAGGGACATTTCAACTAGATTGGAATGCTCAGAGCCCAGTCCAACCTGGCTTTGAACATTTCCAGGGGTGGGACATGTCACCTCTCTGGGCAACCTGTTCTAGTGTTTCACCACTTTCACTGCAAATTTTTTTCCTTATATCTACCCTCCTTTAAATTTAAAACCATTGTTTAAACCCCTTGTCCTATTGCAATAGGCCCTACAAAAAGGTTTGTCCCCATCTTTCTTCTAAGCCTCCTTTAAGTACTGAAAAGCTACAATAAAGTCTGCCCAGAGCCTTCTCTTCTCCCAGCTATACAGTCCCAGCTCTCTCAGTCTTTCCTCATAGAAGGGGTGTTCCATCTCTCTGATGATTTTTGTTGCCCTCCTCCTAACCCATTCCAACAGGTTCAGGTCTTACCTGTGCTGAGGACTCCGGAACTGCACACAGTTCTCAAGGTGGAGTCTCATCAGAGTGGAGTAGAAGGAGAGAATCAGCTCTCTGGATCTGCTGGCCACACTTCTTTTGATGCATCCTGGGATATGGTTGGTTTTCTGGGTGGTGAGCACACATTGTTGGCTCATGTCCAGTTTTTCATTTGCTAACACTCCCAAGTACTTCTCAGGGCTGCTCTCAATCCCTTCATCCCCTTGCCTGTATTGATACTGGGTGTGGCCCCAACTCATGTGCAGGACCTTGTGTTTGGCCTTGTTGAACCTTATGAAGTTCACATGGGCCCACTTCTTGGGCATATTCAGGTCCCTCTGGATGGCACCCTGTCCTTCAGAGGTGTAATCCTTGAACTTGCTATGGGTGCACTCAATCTCAATGTCTATGTCATTAATGGAGATACTAAACAATATTGGTCCCAGCATGGACCCCTGAGGGACACCTCTCACTACTAGTCACCATCGGTACACTGAGACATTGGCCACTAGCCTCTGGATGCTACCATCCAACCAATTCAAAATGAGCTGGCAGAGTGCGCATGCAGCCTGGAAAGCCACCCTTACCCTGGACTGCATCAAAATAAGCATGGCCAGCGGGGTGAGGGAGGTGATTCTGCCCCTCTACTCCATTCTCATGAGACTCTACTTGCAGTAATGTGTCCAGTTCCAGAGCCCTCAACACAAGGATATGGAACTGTTATATTGAGTTCAGAGGAGGGCAACGAAGATGATCTGAGGGCTGGAGCACCTCTCCTATGAAGAAAGGAGGAGAGAGTTGGGGTTGTTCAGCCTGGAGAAGAAGAGAAGGTCCTGGAGAGACTTTATAGTAGCCTTCCAGTACCCGAATGAGGCCTACAGAAAAGCTGGGGATGGACTTTTTACAAGGGCTTTTAGCAAAAGGACAAGGGATAATGGGTTTAAACAGGAAGAGTGTAGATTTAGGTTAGACAATAGGAAGAAAGTCTTCACTGTGAGGGTGGTGAGACACTGGAACAGGTTGCCCAGGGAAATTGTGTATTCCCCCTCCCTGGCAGTGTTCAAGGCCAGACTGGATTGGGCTTTGAGCAACCTGGTCCAGTGGGAGATGTCCCTGCCAATGCAGGAAGGTTGGAATTTGGTGATTTTTAAGGTCCCTTCCAACTCAAACCATTCCGTGATTCTATTATTCTATAATTTCTCATCCACTGAACAGTGCACTCATCAAATCCATGTGCAATGTTTCCCTTTTTCCAGTCACTGAGGACTTCATCTGACTGCCATGGCATTTCAAATATCATGGACAGTGGCTTGCAATCACATCAACCAATTCCCTCAGGACTCTGGGATGCATCTCATCAGGTCCCATAAACCTAAGTATGTTCGAGTTCCTCAGGTGGTCTTGAACCTGATCTTCTCTTCCAGTGGGAGGGCTTTCCTCCTTTAACCCCTGCCTTGAGGTCCGTCCACTTGAGAGGTTTGGGAAGAGAGGTTGCCAGTGAAGACTGAGGCAAAAAAGTTGTTGAGTACCTGAACCTTCTCCTCATCCAGTGTTACCAGTTTGCCAGTCATAGTCATCAGGGTGAATGAAGCCCTTTGGTATAATTTATTATCTTTAGAAATTCCTGGTTTTAGAATCTAGAAATTAAGGAAAACAGTACTGAAATTTTCACTAGAATTCTGTCAAATGAAATGACATATTTAAAAGCCAAACCTAAATATTATCTATTAACTATTTATGCTTGTAGTTTGAATTTTCCATGAGAACTCATGGGAGATGGCATAAAAGAAATTATTCATGGTGGTCCATGTCAGATATGAGTGGTGTACCAATCAGTAAATACTGGCAGTCACAGTGGATGAGTAAATCTAGCATACCAGATGAAAAATCTGAATTAATATTTTTCTGTGAGTAGCTTATTAACTGAAAACTGTAGCTTCAGTTTATTCCCAACCTGAAAAATCACCTTGTAAATACCAGTTAATTTATTCTGGGAAAAATATTTACAGACTGGAAGGATTTTTCAACCTTTCTGTTGTAGGTAGATCATGTTACCTAAATAAAAGAGAGATTTTTGAACACTGATTTCCCATTTTTCTCAGTATTTCACCCACTTTATATGCATATGTAGCAGGGTGAGATTAGAGTCCTCTAAAGCAGCATTCCCAGAACCCTTTTGTGGATGTTTTTCAATTTCATGTAAACTAGATGGGTATGTTTGTTCATCTCTCCCAGATGCATTCCTAATCATCACAGGAGGAAGTATTCCTCCTTTCTAGTGCAGATAATATTTAAATGCTCTCTGCACAACCACTCTATCATGATCAGAGGAAATTAAGGAGGTTCCACCCCAGATAACTTTGATCACAGTCAAGTATACTCCTCTGCGATATAGGCAATGTGTGTTCAGATGTCTTTAAGCAAAAAGTAAAAATTGCGACACTCAGGTAAATGCTCTAATTAAGTTAAATGGAGGTTATACCACTTGGTCATGCCAGATACCACTTGGTCCTGCCAGTTTCTGTAACCTGTTTTCTCCTTCATTTGTTTTTTGGTTTTGTTTTTTATATGTATTCTTTGGCCTGGAATAATTTTTATTTCAGCAAGAAAAAATAATTTTTAAACCAATCTTTGTTTTTGTTTTCTTTTTTCAGTTTGATGACCAGGATTCACAGAAACCTATTTCTTTGACTCTTAGTGATAAGGACTGCATTCTTTCATTAGGCATTAAAACATAATTGAAGGGCTGTTCAAATTCAAATTAATGATTATGTATTAGATACTCTATCTCAAAAGATGGAGATTAATGAAAGTTCTATCGTAGAAAAATATAATATTTTAAAGCACATTAAGATGTGAAGATTTTTAGTTTTCACTCATTAAACAAGACTGTTCAAGCTCAGAAGGGAAAACTGCTCTTTTTGCATAATGAGTTTCTTTTGGGAATTGCATTCAATACTTTTGTTTTATCACCAGCTAGACTGCATCTTTACAAAGAGACAGAAGCTTGTGTTATAATGGTTAGACATAAGGCTTCTTTTCATCTTAGTCCTACCATTAGGGGAACTGATGACAAGGATACTAAGGGAATTAACTTAGACATTATTCATCTAACTCATTAACAAAGAATACGATTTTGATTTCTCAATTTTCCTACCATTTAGATAGTGCAGTTTTAGTTCAATACTACAGAAATTTTAAAGAACTAAAAATTTTACACTGCTTTGGTGTTTGACTTTCTCGTGGCAGAAGAAAAGTTTTCAGAATCTGATAGGTGATAATTTTGTGCCTTGACTGTCCACACTTGTTTCTCATCCTTGGATCCATGTAGGTTGTTCCATTGCCAAATAGGATCCTTTTTTTAATGGAACATCTTAATCTGACATTGAATTTATTTAGTCCAGCGTAATTTTCTAAATATTTGCTGTTACTTTCTTAGGATTAAAAGTATTTACGCTTAATTAAAAGCTACCTGTATTTCATAGTTGATCATTAAGCTTGTTAGGATAATTTTTCCTCAATCATGAGAGTAAACTCAATTTTTTAAACTCCATTTATTTCCGTTACTGTTCTGTGAACACAGAATTTGTCATTACTGTGCTGTTTAATACCACTCAAGTTATTGTCTAGGATCAAACTAATAATTTGAAATGTTCATTTAACACTAGCAAAAATGCAAAAGGCCTTCTACTATTCAGGTTGTGAATAGCTGATTTTGTCACTGTTACTTCTGCAATGGTTTTACCTGCCTTCTGCATGCTCATGGTTTTGTAACTGTATTGCGCACTCAATACCAAAAGTTTCCTTCTTTTGTTTAGTAAAGTAGTAATAGCAATTAGTAACAACTGTATTATGTATTATATTATCCAGTAATAATTGTACCAATTTACAATATTGTAAATTTGTAATTTGTACCAAGTTACAATAAATGGCTAATGCTAGGTGGTTTACCACAGATTTTTTTTCATAGGTTTTAAGACTAAAATATACCATTTAACATCATCCGTCTTCCTGAAAATCGTGGGCCATGCTATTTTGCTTGTTAGCCTTGTAGTTAACACAGTAACTTATATCTAGCTAGACTATAGCTTCTGTAAATGTGTTCAATCTTGAGTCAAAGACACCACGACATGGCGATTATGTCTGCCAGGGCATGGAGATCATTACCTATATTCCTGTGTTTGGATATCATCTTTGTAAAAAAATTGCCTCAGTATTTGTTTCCTGTAACAGAAAATCTGCTTATGGTATTGGCTCTAAAGCCATAATATCCATGCTATTCTAACAAATAAAGCTCAACAGGTGTGTGTCAAATCATAATAACCTCTACGTACTAGTAATATTTGCAGATAGAGTAGAAAAGAAAGAGCAGAATGAGCAGCTCTCTGTGGTAAGCATCTTTCCTGTGGCTGACTTAAGGGAAGGTTTTGGTAGTATGATAGATTCTGCAATGGCTCTCTGCACCACAAATTTAAAGTAAAAGGCTTTTGACTATTTTTGAATTGACAAAAAACAAGCAAATATTGCTAAATTAGGGGATTCTTCCCTTCCAAGCAGTATTTCTAGGAAGTGTTGCTGATAGCTTGGACGTATGTATTCAGCTATAAATATCAGATATTTTGAAGGACTTGTGCTATCTCTGGTTTCATTTTGAGTTATTAAAAGTCACTTCTTGTTTTTCAGCACTGCAAGATGTTACTGTAATGTAGTAATTTGCCAAAAGAGTACAGTTTGTGTTATAAAAGAAAGTCAAACCAGTTTTCTATCCAAGTCAGTCTCAGCTACATGAAACTTCCAATGAAGATTGAGTGTTTTTATTATGAAAGTAGAAGAACTGGATATTAAACCTTTCATTTATCCTTGTCATTGAGTGCAACCACTGTTCAGAAAGATGCACTCCTTGTTATCTCTTAAGGACAAAAATATTATTAGATACTGTGGTTACTGTGCTTTAATATATCATTCCCAAGATGGATCTTTGTAATGGTAGTAAACATTTTAGTCTAGTTTCTAACTTTTGGCCTCGAATGTGGAACACTGTGGGGAAAAAAGCAAATTATAATGTCAGTCATACATCGTACTGATCTAGGTGGTTCCGTATTTAGATGTAATATCGATGCATTTTAAAATGCCCAAGTGTTCAGCAAAGATTTCAAAGAGACCTGTGCAGAAGTTGTGGTTCTTAGGTTTATTTGTTACTTATCCGAAAACTGAAGAAAACTGTCTGCCTGTGTGATATGAACTGAAGTCAGCTTTAAAGTAATCGCCAAAGTAATTCCCTCACAGTGCTGCAGTTGTAAAGGTGTTAGCTTTAGCTAGGCTTCCCTGATTGGCTTGTCTAATCAAGAATGAAGATGCTATATTTGATATCTGAGATTTGGGAGGGATATCCCAGACCTGACATCCTTACATGTGTTAATTATTGATCACATCATTTTCGCCAACAAAACCCTTTGTACAATGGTAGCCTCACACCAAATGGCTAAAATAAAAAATTCTACCACTGCTGTATGTGAAGAGACACAGGACTTTTAACCTTTGGAAAAGCTGACCTGTATTTGTAATTGTTAGACATCTATCTGCAACATAGAATAGTTTGCATTCTTTTTCTCATGCTTAGTCATGTTATCTCTTATTTTTCATTGCAACCACATCGATACATACAGACAGCGCAAGTTCGTTTCAGTAAGGTTTATTGTGGAGTAACTATGTAGTATGTCTAAAAGTATCATAACTGTGCCATAAATTAATTATAGATGTAAAAAAATTTTGTTTTTCAAAGCCAATAGCGTCCTAAATTTCAAACCTATGTTTGCTTGAGCAAATTTGAATAAATATGCTTCCATTTCAAGATAGAAATATTTTGCTCTGGGCAGCACTTTTTTAAACAGGATGGTTTTTCTTTGAATAATCATGTTTGGGACTCTGAGTGGCCAGCATAGTCAAACATGGAATGAAAATAGCTTAATAGTTAGTTAAATATTGTTGTAATTTTCTAAACAAAGCTGTTTGCAAATGGAGACTATTTGGCTTTCCTGTTTGCTTGTAATACCAAATAATAAAACAATATTTGCTAGAAACTTCTCCCTTTGCAATAAAATCAAGGTGTATTTTTTTTCTTTAAGATAACATTATGTTCTGTATATTTGTTTTGTCATAAATGCACCCAAACCTATAGTATCAGTGGAGAGCCAAATCCTGCAAGTCCTCCCAGGAGTCCTAAGTTAAATCATCCATTTAGCTTGCATAATGTTGCACTTTTTATTTACTTTTTGCACATCACAGATTATTTTATTTGATTGCAGGTGAACGAAGCTACAGTGGAGCAGCTAGTGCAGCAGTATCCACACATAACCTTCAGTACTGTACTACAGGATTGCAAGAGGACATTGGAACGGGCTTATCAAATGGGCTGGACACCCAATGTGTCTACTGCCTCTTAACCTGCTATACTGGGCCTAGGACAACTAGTAATCACCAACTAGTCACCACAAACTGGCCACTTAGCACTTCTACACCACCACCTCCCAACATGCAAAACTGGATGCCAACCAACAGGTTGTGCTCATTCAGCACCATAAACAGAACCTCAGGGAGCAGGTAATCTTGCTCATGGGGCTCTGATTTTTGTGACCAAACTGGGTATATGTAAGGGAATTCAAGTATATCTTGTATATCAAGTATATCTACTCAATCAAACATGAGATATTTTCTAAGAGTAATGTTAAACAAATGCAATTAAAAACCCATCAAAACACAGGTTTTAAAAATGATGTTAAATGAATGTAAATAGAAAACATCCAAAAACATTTTTATAAAATTAATGTTAAACAAATACACTTAAAAATATAGAAACACAGGTTTTAAAAGTGAAAATCAGGACTGTAACCTGAAATCAGCTGTTTGTAATATGTTTGATTGAGTTACCTTTATCTCAGAAATGTTTGTTTCTCATGTTTGATTGAGTTGCCTGTATCTCATTGTTAATTTTTCATGTTACAAACTGTGTGACTCAACACTTGTACTCCCCTGTAGATACACAGTTTCCTTGCAAAAATCACAGAGCCGTGAACAAAGCCACCTGCTCCCTGAGGTTCTCCCACAGTGCTGAATGGACACGAACTGCTTGTCTGCAGCCAGTTGTTATGGAAGTGAGTTGGTGGTGTAAAGGTGTCCAACAGCCAGTTGGCAACAGCCAGTTGTCTCTCCCCTTCCTTCCCCCCCCCCCCTCCAATACCAACATGATAGTTCCACTCTACTGCATTCAGCAGATATAATGGGGATTGCAGAGGGTTCACAGCCTTTCATATGATGCAATATAATTGTGAGTTTACAGAGGTTACAGTAAAATGGCAAAATCTGTACACTGACTTTAAAATACTATACAACTAAGTACTAATATTGAAGCAAATCTTTAGAAATGCATCGTATTTTTGTTTGCATTAAAGATAAAAAAGCCTTTGACAGATTTCTTGAAGGGGATTCCTACTAGTTCTTGGGATAGTTTGAATTATGGAAGATGTTAAGCTTGTTTTCTTCTGTTTCATGTGTTTTTCCTTTGATTTGTAAGTGCTAACTCAGTGCATTTGATCAACAGAGGCTTGTGTTGAAAGTAGGAGCTAAACTTGATGCTTATCATTTACTAAAGCTACCCCAGGAGTTTAAAGATGCACGGTAACAAGAAAATCTACAAAGAACTGTCATTTTCTTATAAACATTTTGATAATGATACAAATTATTATGTTAAACAGAAATCTAAGTAAATTAAGATAATGACAGAATAGGTATTTAATGGACAATCTTACTTCTTTTCTTTGTATCACTCAACAGAATTGTTATCTTATTTCATTTTGTTTTATTTAAAATAGGAGATGCTGTAGAGTTTTCCAAACCTTTCTACCTTGCCTTTTTTGTGAGTTGATAGTGCTTAGCCTAACACTGATAAACAGCTTCCTCTTCATAAAACAGTAATTGTATACACCAACTATTGGAAATAAGTTAACATACAATGTTTAAATATCTGATTTTTTAAAATTACTCTTTTTTTAAGTTAACTTGTCTCCTCTGACTACACTGTTAGGTTGCTAAATTGAGTAATTCAGGTGAATGGGTAGAAGCCAGTAGCAGGATTTCTTGCATTTCCTGTGTGGTGGTGATTTTACAACAGATCTTACAATGCAAAGAGTGCTTACCTCAAGAAAGCCATCTACGGATGATGAGTGGGTTTCATAAGATAAGATGCTTCATTATACAGTGTATGCAAGAAAATACCCAGAGTAAATACATACAACAATTTTCTGAGTGTCATGTTGCATTCTAAGGAGTTAAATTTTATAAGGGGATACTAAAAATACAGACACTGCAGCTTCAGTTTGAAATTGCATTAATCTTTAGAGTATTACCATTTGGTTAAGAATATTTTCAGGTGTGCAACACTGGATATTTTTTTCCAAAGGTTACAGCATTTTAATCCGAAGTATGAAGTGCTTAAGTTTCAGCTGAAGAGTTGCCATTATTGTAAAAATGTTTCACTAATCCAGACAGTCTAATGCAGGATAACCTAGAGCTTGTTTAGTATGGCTGTATGGGTCTCTGTAACTGTTTGTTCATTTCCATAGCGTAATTTTTTATTACAGAAACATCAGTAATTCCAGTGATGGTGTTCAATGTTTTCTTATTAGACTTTTCAAAATGGGGATGAACTAATTTCTCTGGAGAAAATACATGGTAAACGTTTTGCTTTAAATAAGTGGTAAATATGTATGAACAAAATGGCAACAATATTTTCAGAATAAAGCCAGTGGATTATATTGCAGATATAGTACAGAATCTTAGTCATTTTTCATTTAATGTCTTTTTATGAATGCATTAAAACTATTCACACAATTTGTAAGTTTCTATTTTTTCGTGAAACCTTTGATCTTGCATCTTTAATAAAAGAAAGAAGAAAAATGTGGTGTCTTCTGCTTATCTTTGCTGCTAACTGTACTTAGACTATGCTATCAGAAAGACAGAAGTATCCATCCTTGAATGTGCAGAACTCATCTGAGCCTGGACCTGAACAAACTGATCCAAGTTGGCCCTGGTGTGACAGAGTTCAAGTGGATGACCTCCGGGGGTCTTTTTCAATCTAAAATACATTATAACTCTTAAGGTTTTTTATATATATTATGCATCTAGTAGTTAATATTTTTTCTCTTCTGCCATTAAGCGACTTCCAGTAGTTTTACCTTTTTCTAGCTCATCATGTCTTATTTTTCTGAACGTATTAATCTTTCTAGATCTCAGTATGGATAATTAATTACTGACAAAACACATTTATTCCTTCAAGATCTTTGTGGGAACCTGCCATTAAGGTAGGTAGCCAGTTGCTGAGCATTTGCCGTATCAGAGACATTTCTAGGCCATAGGAGATGGCTGTGTTCAACCTGCAGAAGAGGAAGCTAAGGCAAGCGCTAACTGCTTTCTTAACTAAGCAATAGGTGGTTGCAGGAAAAAGACAGATATCCTCTTTTCACTCACTCACTATTCTAGATCCAGGTCTAATTCTGTTTCAGTGCCACTCACATAGTTCGCTTAGTGGTCACTTTACTCATCTGTCATAATTTGAAGGCAGTGTGGAGGGGCGTGTCCTCACACAATGTGCCCCAGCAGGGGAAAAAGCAGCTTCCAATGTATTTCATGCTGATCCCAGCATGGTTACATATGACATCATCTTGAAGAGGAAAAAGGAAATTACTCCTATATCTTATAAATAATGACAGGAGAGAAGAGGGGGGAGGGAAAGAGAGAACATTTAAGTTGGAAGAGATCTACGATGATCATCTAGTCCAACTGCTCAGGCTGACCAAAAGCTAAAGCATGTTATGAAGGGCATTGTCCAAATGCCTCTTAAATACTGACAGACTTGGGGCATCAGCCACCTCTCTTAGGACCCAGGTCCAGTGTTTGACCACCATCTCAGTAATGAAATGCTTCCTAATAAAAGAATGTGTTGCAATATAACAATTGTAAAAGTATATGTAATCAGACTGTGATGATGTCTGATCTTGTAAATATTCAGATTTATACTCTAAACTAAGTGAGAGTTTATACTGCTCATTTATCAAATTCCATATTAATGGAAAGTGACTTTACAGCAGATCCATTTAAAGATTCCATTAAAATAAAATTATTTAGAGTTATGTTACTTTTTTCATCCTGCGGTTGTTATTTTCCCAACCTTCTCCATGAGCAACATGCTATAATGGCAGTCTAGGTGACTGAGATTTTATTTGAAGTTCTGGTGAATTTAGAAGCAGAGTTAACAAATAGTTTTTTGAAACCACAGACACCCTGTGAGATGCTGCAGGGTTGACCATGCCAAATCCTATCAATTAGCACCAGTTAAATACCAGATAATGTTTTGGTATCATAGTTGTATTGTGCCAGTCTAAACAGGGTGGGTACATGGTGATTTTTTTGTTTCTTCTTGGTTTCAGTGTTTGGATTTGTGGGCTTTTTTTTCTGACAGCATGTAGAAAAGATACTCATTGACTGAAGACTTTTCTTCTCCCTTCTCTGTTCTCACCCTGCTTTTTTATATTTCTAATTTCTTTGTCTTTTTTCCTGTGGGTATCATGTAGGGAAATGCAGAATAAGCATATTACGGCTATCTTAGATTAAAATGTTCAGTTGATTAGTTCATGTGGCACTTCAAATATATTATAGTGTTTGATAAGATTATAATAAATGTAGACATTTACAAATGAACTATTTTTTTCCTTCAGTGTTACTGATTACAGAAGTCTGCTCACCCTTAATACTATGATTGAGTCATCAGGTGAGGGAAAGCTGGATTACCTGTTACCTGTTGGTAACATAATTTCTTTGCTACAAAAGTATATCTGAAATTATCTTATATCTTGAGACTACAGAATATGGTGTAAGTTGTTTAAAATAGGGGCTTTCTACTTTTGAATTTTTTTTCAATAAGGGGTGGAAGGTTCAAGTACTATTTTCCTCTCTTTCATTTTGTGTGGACACATAGATCACAAGGCTTTTTATTTTTTCTTCTTTTTATTTTTTTTTTTAATTGAGAAATATCTGAAAACTCTACATTTAATTGGTTTTCAGATTGGCAGAGAGGGATTGGAAAGCAGTCATGTTTGCTCAAATCTTGAATCAGATTTGCAAGCTAAAAATCCTGAGGGCTAGTTCAAGGTTAGGAACAGAACCTTTACTAGTTGAATTGTGTGGTGATTTCCTAGTTTTGCTTCATAATATTGTAAACAGCTCCCCTAGTTAAGTTGTCTGTAGTTCTGCTGAGCAAAAGAAATAGACATTTAACTGCAAAAGTCTATCAAAATTAAGCTAAAGGCTTACTGGTAAATATTTACTTAAGCTCCCAAATCCCTGTATTCTCTTACGCTTCAACTGTTCTTGAGCTCCTATATAATCTTTTCTCTGCTTCTAGTCAGTCTCACCCCGGGAAGTAGTACTGAGATGACAAGCAGGTGTATGCAGAGCAAAACACTAAGCTTTACAGACAGCTGCTTATTGATCAGACAACTGCACACAATTTTTTTATTTTTTTTTTTAAGAGAGAGAGAGAGAAATGCAGTAAATACTTTATGCTGGACATCAAATCTGAAGCAAATTAAAACAGTCTAATTCCATGACTTAAAATAAAGATTAATTTATCTTTTTATTATTTTTTTTAACCTATGTATAATGTACTTTATATATCTCATGCTTGCAGGGCTAAATTCAAGCAAGACTAAAATAAAATACTGTTTCATAACTACAGGATGACTAGGTAATGACAAGGATTTCTGAAAATTCACTTCTGAATTGTTAATTCTACAGCTATTTTGGCCAAACTGACTACCTCCACTAAATATCTTCAGCAAAACTAAAGACATCAGTGACCTCAGGGTAAGAAACTTACACATATGTCAAATATCCACACTTCAAGCAAGTGAAACTATTAATTTACTGTTGTGTTTCTGTGATGTTCATTGCTTATACTCTCTCAGGAATTTAACACATAACATATTATCCTGTTGCTTGATCTGCTGCTGCAATGCTGCAGGTCAAAAATGGAACCCAAGGACAAAGAGACTAAGGAAACAGAGCCATCACATGGATGGTATGTTACATAGCAGTTCAATCAGAGAACCCCAACATTTCATATTACAGCATGAAATATGTCATCCTAATTTCTTAAAGTGAAATGGGCTGTTTCTTCTTATTTAGAGAAAGAAGACTATAAATGGGGATGGTATTATAGTTGATTGCAAGAATTCACTGGTTGTTCATTAAACAATGTTTATACCAAGAGAATCTGTCCAGGTTTTAGCAGATAACTCATTATTTTCTTGTATTTTATATTTCCAAGTCTTGTTTTACACAAAACAGATGGCATTAAGTGATCTGAGTTTCCTTACCTCACTGTGCTTGGCTCCTTGCATATATTGTCCACAGATGCAATCACTGTAGATTATAGGAGTTGCTGAAGAACACTCAAGTGAAGGACACTCAGTTCAGCTGTTTCTCTGGATCTTTTCCTGCATGAGGGTCAGATTAACACAAATAAATAAGCTAAACCCCACCACTGCAGCTGTGGTTTCTTGACTGGAGACACTTTGACAAGCTGAAATAAGGTTGCACTGAAATAAAGGTCTGTGTAACAGCTGCATCTCCACAGTTGTTAAAAAGAAACTTAGGTCTAAATTTTTTTACTTAGGTTTTGGGCAGTCAGGATTATGTAAGGTAAATCCAAGTTTTCCAGCTTTTCAAGTTTTATTAATGGGATTATGTTTCAAAGTTATTTCTGGGAAAAGATTAACTACAACTGCAAGCTGAACAGTTTCCACTTTTGTGTTCAGGCAGGTAGCTATATATAACTTATGAAAAGTGTTTGTATATGAATCAACTTTAGAAGTGTTAAAATGAAAAATTTTGCAACCAGGATTATTGAGCATTTCCAGATACTACAAAGTTACTGAAAATTTCATACTCTCATGCTTTCATCATGTACCCTATGGCAAAGTGCTACAGCCTTTGGTGTTCTCAAAATAACAATTCTTAGACAAAGCTGCAAGAAATTTCTTGGCAACACCAACTTCCAGTGAGCACAGCTAACTTGTCCCAAGTGCTTTGCTCTGTGTTCTTCTTGAATCAAAATCAACATAAGTCCTTATCTTTCATAGACTGTCTTCATGGTGTTGTTTCAGTCTATGGTCACCTCTTTAGACCTCAGTAAAGCACATTGTGTGAGGCATGGTCTCTGAACCAATATAAATTAAAAATTTCTCTGTTCTAAGGGATGAGTGGGCTTTTTTCTCTAAAATAGCCAGCAAAGTAATGTTTATATATATAAAAAATAAAACGTGTCATATCCTTTTTTCTTTGGAGACTGATGAGAAACAAATTTAGTGAATGTTTATGACCTTGTTTGATGTTTTGAAAGATGCTCAAATACTAATGTGAATGAACAAGTTAGAAAATAGAAGGAAAAGAACTTTCCTTGAAGAGGAACGTGATACAAAGGAACATTTCTGATTAGGGAGCAAATGCACCCGTAAATCCTTAATGGCAACCAAAAAGGTTGCAGCTAAATAAAAGTTATATTTTAATGCCTCCACAGAAGTGTTAAGAGAATTCCAAAGTCCAAATGCCTTCGTGATCTTCCCAACAGAAAAACAAGGGAAGTCTTTGTTCATTAAAAAATTTCAAATGTTACTCTTTTTTTAGTAAAGAATAATAGACACCCAGCAACAAATAAAGATTAATACAATATCTTTGAAAAAATAGGAGTCATGACAGCCTAGGGAAACTGCAGGGTGTTCAGACCACAATGTAGTTAAAACAGTGTTAAGGCTGAACTAGAGTATAAAATAGGTCTGAAAAATGAGGAGATTAAACTTCAGTCTAGTAGTGGCATTTGAATAGACATTGTGTATTTTTCAGCACATGACATTAGTTTCTGTGGCGATGCTTGTTCTAGTAACTTGAGCAGTGCCAGAAGCCCTACTGGGCTGTCAGATCACCCCAGCAGTCACCAGCACACTCTTGGCCCATGACTACTGACTCGCCGAAACAAGTTCGCTGTTAGTGATGCTCAGTAGGCATCTCGTTAGGCTCCCTCACTGCACCCATTGCTTCCTGAGAGCAGGAAGGTTTAATGGCACAGGAATGCATTGTCTTGTACCCATCAGCCTCAGTATCAGAGACCTGCCCCAGATAAGTTTGATGTACTCATACAGACATAGCCTTTATTGCTCATCTGTTATTTGCAGGTCACGGTTATCTATCAGAAGCTGCTTCTTTGTGTTTAAGGTCCCGAAGTGCAACCCCAGTCCTTTCCAGCCTGCTGCCACAGTTGGTCTCTCA
Organism: Hemiprocne comata; assembly: GCA_020745705.1. Taxonomy (NCBI): domain Eukaryota; kingdom Metazoa; phylum Chordata; class Aves; order Apodiformes; family Apodidae; genus Hemiprocne; species Hemiprocne comata. Next base: position 47,684,178 of record CM036616.1, read on the forward strand.
CTCCCTCCACTGCAGAGCAGCAAGGTTTTCCCAGCAAAACCATGGAGAAGGGGCCAGGGAGAGCCACTTGCCAGGCCAGGCACCAGGGCCTCATGGCACCCTTGGCACATAGGTAACTGCAGACCCACCATCCATCCTGCCTTACTGCCCAGCTGCCCGTCAGTCAAGCAAGGTACAGTGATGAGGAAGTGGCATTACCATGAGAATTATTGGATTCTTACAGAGGGGTAAATAACTGGTAAGCTGAAGCCTGTAACTTTATCCCCACAGCTTGTTCATAAGTTGAGCTTTCCTGCTCTAGAGCAACAGTTATCATCAATTCCCCCTATGGTCTGAATAAATCAATACTTTTTGGCACAATTTTCTGAAAGCAGAAGTTAAATGAAAGAACTTTCTGCAACAGCACAGGTATTGAAATATTTTGCTAGCATAAAGAGCAAAATACCTAATGGCCTTTTGGTTTTAATATATGCCATTTTCTTTATGTTCTCTTGTGTGTGGTTTCAGAAATAGTAAGACTGCTTGTATAGTACTAGCCAGAAATAGCAGAATGTATGGATCAGTGTAATCCAGTCATTGGTTTCTGGTTGCAATGTCCTTTAGGGATTGTCACAGATTCCCAGCTGTCTGTGAGTGCTAGTTTTTGCAATTTCATTGCTGAGCTATCTGCAAGGCATGTAAAATCATACATAGCCAGGCAGCTCCCTGTGACTTTGCATCTGCAAAGGCTTGAGAAGTATTCCAGCAAGGATGTGCAGTAAATTAACCTCAAGAATACTGCCTCTAAAAAATATATTTTCCATGAGTGGAAGCCTCTTTTGCAGAGGTAGAGCTGAGCAAATACAGGCAGCTATTAACTATTGAAATTATTAGCAGTCATCAAAAACCTTTTTTTCTGACCTTTGCATGTTTGTGGATGTGAGTGCCCATAATTTTTTAAATGAAGGTCTGTTGATATTCTTGAAAAATAGAGAGAAATATTATCATAGAATCATAGAATGTATGGGGCTGGAAGGGACCTTTAAAGGTCATCTAGTCCAGCCCCCCTGTAGTGTGCAGGTACCTTTTTAACTAGATCAGGTTGCTCAGAGTCTCGACAAGCCTGACTTTGAATGTTTCCAGGGAACAGGCCTCCACCACATCCCTGGGCAACCTGTTCCAGTACTTCACCACCCTCATTGTAAAGAACTTGTTCCTAAAGTCTAACCTAAATTTACCCTGTTTAAGGCCATTGCCCCTCATCCTATTGCTACACACCCTTATAAACAGTCCCTCCCCAGCTTTCCTGTAGGCCCACTTCATGTACTGGAAGGCCACTATGAGGTCCCCCAAGAGCCTTCTCCTCTCCAGGCTGAACAATTCCAGCTCTCTCAGCCTGTCTTTGTAGGAGAGGTGCTCTAGCCCTCTGATCATTTTTGTGGCCCTTTTCTGAACCTGTTCCAACAGGTCCATGTCCCTCTTGTGTTGAGGACTCCAGAGCTGGACACAATACTCCAGGTGGGGTCTTACGAGAGCAGAGGGGCAGAATCACCTCCCTTGGCCTGCTGGCCACACTTCTTTTGATGCAGTCCAGGATGCAATTGGCCCTCTGGGCTACAAGTGCATGTTGTTTGCTTATGCCCAACATTTTGTCCACTAATAACACCAAGTCGCTTTCTGAGGGGCTTCTCTCTATTACATCATCCCCCAGCCTGTATTGACAATGAGGTTTGCTCCTACCCAGGTGCAGGACCTTACACTTGGAATTTTACATCTTGGAACATGACATCGGGGATATTACATACTTTTGCACTTGGAATATTACATCTCAATTCTCTAACAAAAACAACAAAACAAACAAAACCAAATACAGCCATTAGACTTTCTTAAATATTCTACAGTTCAATATACTATGACATAAGGACAAGATTTAGTACTTGACAGAAACAAAGGTCCCTTGTGTAGGATCATTGTCAACATGATAGAATATGTTTGGGAAGTGGCCAGGGAAACATTAAAGGAAGAGAAATTTTTCATGGGTAAGACCAGCCTATGTGTTTGTTGCTGATCTGGAAAGTCATCCAGTATATCTGAGGGACAAAAAGGGTGTATTTCTGCAGTGTGAACACATGAGGATAAGAGAAATGCATTAACTGGAAAACAAACAAACAAAATCCCTTGGGACAGCTAGTGACTATAAATGGTAACTTGTTACATCATCAGAATGTAACAGACAGGAATCACAGATTACTACTTATATTAGACTAAGGGCAAGACTTCCAAAAGCCTCTGTGTGATTTAGGTGACTAGTCCTTGAGGCATTTTGGAAATTTAACAGAAGATTCCTATATACTATTCTGATAAGGGCCATTGAATTTTCTCTCTTGCTCTTTCCCTTTGTAAGTCAACCCTGCATCAGTAACAGCAAAAATAAAGACCTCCTCACTACATGTACATCTGCCCTTCCTTCCCCTTTTTTTATGATGTCTAATAAAGGGACAATTCTTTTCCCCTGCCAGAAAGCATTAGTATTTTTACTAAAATAAATAAGAAGTCATATGTATATTATGCTTCCTTTTAGGATGTCTGCAATCATCCTAACTTGCTGGCAGCTAAAATACTACAACTGTTTTTTAATTTATTGACTTGCCTAGAGTCACCCCTAAAGTATTTTTAACCATAGTCTTCATTGTTTAAGGCTCAGTTAAACCCACTTCTAATGATATTGTTACTCTATTAACATTTTTATATCAGTTAGCGAAAAAGTAATATGAAGGACACTCAATTGTCATTATATTAACATATGTGCTTATATATGTGTTAATGAGATTTTTCATCTTAGTTATACCTTGTTCTTAAGCCTTTGCTTAGAAAATACTTAGTGTTAAGTACTAAGTGCACAACACTAGCATTTGTATTCATGTTAATATTAGTGCTAATACTCAGTAATAAAAATCTTCTTTGTAGATTAAGTCACAAAGCATAAAGATCCACCAAAAGCTTCCATAAAAGAGCAGAGATGCTACACTTCTAATTTTAGGCAAACTTTGGCCTTAGTCTTTTAAATAAAAGTTCCATTAGATGCATAGGATATATCTAAAAGATGTGGTATTTATTTTATTTTCCAGGTTATATAGGGGAGCTAGCAGCTGGAATCCCTAGCCAGTAATGTGCCACTTCTGCACTCGGTTTAATGGATCGGGCTTGAAGGAGCTGAGGGCTAGCATTTTGAAAATCCTTCAAAATGGGGATATCATTAATTTGAGCCTGTTTAACCTTGGTTACAGTCTTAAACTCACACCATCTTGGAATTTACCTCCTTACTCCCCAAGGACAGAATTTGTCCCTCTAAGTGTACAGTCTCAGCTGAGGACCTACAGAGTGGCAAGGAGTATAAAAATCCACAAATGTAAGGGTGTCTACTATTCAGTCTACCTTAGTTCTGTCAATTTCTGCAGACACTGAGGAGGCTGAAGCTTTTGAAGCCTACTCAAAAGGCTACTGGAGAGAATAAATAACATTTTCTCATTGAGAAGCATAACTTTTATAAAGTGCTTGGTGCTGAAAAGAGCAACAAGGTCTTCTTCAGGTCACTCATGAAGTGAGAAAAGAGTTGATACTACTTTTTAACATTTCTAGTGAAACTGGGTAACAGTGACTTATACAAGAGAAAACATTTAGAAATTATTTTCACTCATAAAATACAGCAATCTCTGTTAGCAGTGTAAGACACAGTAATAGAGTAGGTCCATAATATAAATTACAGTTAATATTTATCTTACATCTTCAGGCCAAGAATATGCTATTAATTGAAAGAGAACTTTGTAAAGTGTTATCTATTTAAGCGGTATTTTGTTCTATCAAGAGGTGCTGACACTACAATATTAATCTTTCTATAAAACTAACAAGAGGCCTTCTAAATTTGATGCTTTTTGTACTTTAAGTGGTTACAGAAGTAAGTATTCTTCCTTCAAGTTGATCTGACAAGCACAGTAGAAAATCACTTAATCTCTTCTGAATGAAATAAATAAAATAGCTGCTTCTGCCCTCTTCCTAGATGCAATTTCTTGCACTATGTTCATGCTCCATAGACATTTTTAAAAAAATAAAAATCACTATTGGGCATCTTGGTATTCCGCTCCTCTTTTCTTACTGTTTTAAAAAGAATTTTTGTTTCTCAGCTTCAATCTGTTCAATAGAAAAAACAAAGAAACAAATTATAAAACAGATAAAAAGAAAATAATCTGGCATAAACCCTAATCCTACCAAAATCATCAAGACCAAGAATTCATCAGCAAGATCCATGACACGATCCACATCAGCTCCAGATCAATAGCAGACAAACTACTGTGGCTTCTGGGACATTCTTTATGAGTTTGCAGATTTACAGAAAGCTATGTTACTACTGGTACTCATGCACTTACTGGCAAAGAACCTATAAAGTAATATTGCTGATCACTTGCACTGTAACATCTATTAAGCTAAATTAGTCTTGGTACTTGAATTTAATTGGTAGGCCACACTCCTGCTGCTCTTTCTGCCCAGTTTCAGTGGCCTTCACTTCAGACTTCAAATATAACATGTTTTGGGAAAACATGTTATTTCGAAGCTATATTTAATGAAGTAATGGAGAAGAAAAAGCCCAAATTGTCTTCTCTGGCCATCTGGAGTTCAGTCCCTCCCTCTTAAATCCTGCTGTACGTATCTTCAAAGTTAAATTCGTTTGTTCCCTTGGCTTCTTTATCCTTTTCCCTTCCTATCCTATATCCGCTCCATTTCCTCAAGGGAAAAAAAATGTGGGCAGAAGGGAGAAATGTTTAGGGTCAGCTCAGTATAGTAGTATTTCTTGCATTTAAACAGTTGTTTAATTTGCTCTGTGGCCTGTGGCTGTGAAAAGGGGCACAGTTCCTAATAGAATAAAAATGGTGGTGTGCTGCTTTTTACCACCAATTCTTCAACTCCCAAAACAGAAAACCAGTAGAAATTATAGTGGAGATTAATTTGGCCACATATGATGAGATGAGCATTTTTCTCTTTTGAACTGCACAAACATTCTCTCTTCCCAATCAAAATTGTTAACTAATCTTTCTATAGCGTTTTTATTGATAGGCAAGTGGGCTTTTTATTAATTTACCCATGTTCCTGCAAAAAACAGAGGAAGGACTGGAAATTTAAAACACGAAGGAGAAAAGTTAATTTAAAGTGATGTTTGGTAAGAAGTTCCCTTTGAGATCCTGTTGTGTAATTGAACAGATTAAGAGAACTGACAGTAACTTCATGGTATGCCTAAGTGGAAGTCTCTACGGGTCAACTCTTGGATCTTGTGCCATCACGTTAAACAAGTTTGTCAATTTTCCATCAGATTGATTTTTCTCACAGGTCTGGAAGCCTCATCTCATTTCATTTTATTTCCGCAGGGGTTCTTGACGTTGCAAACTGCCATTTACTTTTTGTCTCAAAGTGCAAGGAATGATTTTTATCTCCAAGTGGCAATCACGGCAGGCAGCTCCAGCTGCTTATAATGTTGCACATTGTCCTCCCTTACCAACTGGGGTTTCTTTTGTGTTTTTCTGCTCTTTGGGAATGACATGGATTTTTAGAATACATTCAAAATAATTATTAACAGAATGTACTTAGAGCAGATGTCTCTGAAGTCTCTGAAGTGAATAGAAAAAGCAGCAGAAGCTGTGGGGCTTTTTCTTTGCAATTTTCAGCATAATGAGGGGTCAGCTTGAGAAAATATGATGTCTCTGGGAAGGTGATGGGGAAGAGTATTAACCTCTCTTTAGGGAAGTTATGTGCACAAAATGGAGAGAGAGCATGCTTCTGAATAAGTGAAAGTTGCTGAAGAATATAATGGTATATATTTGGATTAATCACACTAATGACAAGTATCTGCTCTTACTTTACACCAAGTTGAAAAAGAGCAAATTTTGTCTGTAAGCATGTGGGACATGATGATTTTCTCATACGGTTGCACAACCATACAGTTCCCTTGACTCAAATTAAGCTACTCTGAACTTAACCACTTTGATGACCTAATATCCTCTGGTTGGAAGAAGACTGCCATTTATATCAGTGGTATGAGGGTAAAAATCATATGCAAGCACAAACCTCATGTTTTCTCCTGCCTGCATCTCTGGTAGTCATTTCCACTTGTGAAAACTGGCTGTAGTAAATCATTAGAGCCATAATCACTGTCGTAGTGTTTGTAAGAATTTCTCACAAGCATCAGTATCTCACAAAACAGTGACCCTGGTTCCTACTTTCCTTGGTGCTGGTTATGCAGTTTTTCCAATAATATGGAGACACCCATCATCCCTTCTTTTGTAGCCTTTGCAGTCACATGGTAGTGTGGATGTGAGGAGCTGGGGAAGGGTCTAAGGCTGAATGGTTCTGCCCTTCCTCCCTACTTTCTTCCTACCTTGTTTAAACTTTAGTGGACAGTAATGATACAAGGGTGCTTTTCCTAAAAGAGTGACTTGTGTCTCCACAACCCTCACAGTCTCAGATGCTCTCATGGAGTTCACTTGCTAGAGACAGAAATGTGTTTAATGAGTTAACCTTAAAAAAACATTGCTGAATATTGCAAAAACTTCAGAAAGAAAGGGATACCTAATAGATATTTATTTTTTTCCCCCCAAAAAATTGATCTTTCTCTAGTTCTGTTTCACATTCTTTTGTTACAGCTAGTAGGTGCCCCAAAAAAGAGACCTGAGCAAAACTCTTCATTGTACATGAGTGAGTTATTCATAAATAGTGAGGAATGACTTTGTTGTCCCAATGGTTGTATTCATGACAGATCAGTTTGGTTTGCATGGGTTGGGTCAGCATGTGTAATTTTTTGGCAAACACTTTGCAGAGTTTCCTGGGTGAGCACTTCCATTTTGCCTGGATATGGAAAAGGAAGTGGTAAACAGCCATGCTGCCTCCTTGAGCTTAATATGAAAATACACTACAGCAGACTGTGTTAGCAGAGCGCCATGTAAACAAGTATTTACAGACTTTAAAGCACAGCATAAATGCCCATAACAACACTGCCTGAAATAGTAATCTATCACAGAGATAGTTCAGTGAGATAAAGTGAGATGGTTTACTGAGCTTTAAAATATAAAAATAGGGTTTTTGCGGCTGTTACCAATTTCTGTGTAAACACTTCCCCAAAGCTGAGCGTCCACCATGTAAATGAGGAACTGCTTCCATTGCAGCCAGGCTGCCAGGATCATGGGGCACTGCAGGGTGGCCCTGGCTCTGGCAGCCCTCCCCTGGGGTCTGGCAACCCGGTGCACCTCCCTTCTCCCTCTTACCTGATCACTGTGCCCATACAATGGCAATAAGAAGATACTCTGCCCACAAGCTAGGCTGGATTCTAAGAACAAGGGAAGGTGTTTTGGTTGTTGTTTTTTTTTCTGTTGTTTGTTTGTTTTGTGTTTTTTCTTCTTGTTGTGTTTTATTTTTTTGTTTGGTTGTGTTTTTTTTTTATGGACTCCACTTGTATCCCAGAAAAAGAAAAAGAAAAGCAGAGTCTTCCAGTTTTTAGGCAGTTCAAACCTGGCACAACTGTTTAAAAATCTTACAATGCAAAGTTAGCTTAATAGACACTTCTCACAATGAAGTATTTAAGACATATACTCTTCCCTTAATTCCAAAAATAATTAGATCACACTATGGATTAAATTATTGTCACATATAATTTTTAGTGGCAAGATGTTTTAAGGGAGTGGAACATAAAAACAAGTTGCTGATATTTGTAAACTCTGCCTTTTGTTGTACATGTAAACATAAAATAGCTGACATTAGGCTCTTTCATGCTTCCTTTTCTGATTCTCCACTGCAAATATTATCCAGACAGACATGCTAAACCAGTACCATATTATCTACAAACACAGGCACATAATCGGTACCAAACTATCCTCCTGACCAAGTCTGGTATGTAAGTGACCTTAGGATAATTGCTTTCCCACTCTGTTACATAAGGGTCACTGTACTTTCCAATCTCACAAAGTTTATATATTTATAGGTAGCAATACTGTATCAATACCAAAAAGATAACCTCTGAATTGTATTAATATATTTTTGTGGAGTGGAATAAGCAAATTTGTGGCACTGTTTTCAGGTCACTGTAATTGTACAAACATAATCAAGTTACAATGAGCTTTTTAATCTATTTTTGGGGTGATGAAGTTGACAAATTTCTGTTAAGTGTCAGACCTGCTAAAACGCCACACTTCCCAGTGCAAATGTACTCAGTAGTGCAATTGCTCAGAATTTCTATCTTGGTGTTGTCTTTTAAAAATACTGCAGGAGAGCTGGCTAGTACCAAAAGTGTCTGTCTCGCGTGTTCATTGCTGCAAACTAAAAACTGCAGTTTTTCAATACTTTCTTAAATAAGAATACTGCCATTTTATGTTTTATGATTTTTGTTGTATGTGAAAACATGGATAACCAGAAAACCTTATGCTTTGCTTTAATGACAAAATGGTTCAAGTAAAAATTAGGTTTACCTGACAGGTAAAGCCTACCCAGAAATCACTCTGTAGTATTTCACTGTCTGTGAAAAACAGTCCCTTGTCTGTTTCCAGGGGCACAGACAGACCTGTGAGGAAGCCTTTAGCATAGCCTGTTTAGATATCATCTTACTGGCAGAGTACCGCAGCCACTTGTGGTTTCATCATTTGGTAACAAGCTATGAAGATCTCACACAGATATGCTATCTGCTTGATTATTGTTAGTTACCTGATATTGTTACTGTTGTAGTCCTAGTGTCTTTTGTCATGTTGCTTTACATGCTCACATGCTGCAAGTCAAGTAGTGCATATATATATATATATATATATATATAGTGAATGATATATTTGTAGTGGAGTGGGCCTGCAGCTCTGAGACCATGCATTGAGGGCTGTGGGGCTGCCTGACGGGTCAGGTGTCTGTGGGCCTGTGGTGGGCTGACCTTGGCTGCCTGTTAGATGCCCACCCAGCTGCTCTCTTGTTCCCCCTCCTGAACAGGACAGGGCTAGACAGTAAGATGGAAAAGCTTGTATGGGTTGAGATACAGTCAGGAAGGTCACTCATCTGTTACTGTCAGGGACAAAAAAGACTCAACTTGGGAAAAATTAATTTACTGCTAATTAAAATAAGTTTGGAGAACAAGAAAGAAAGACAAAAACCAAAACACATCCCTCATCCCATCCCTTCACCCAGGCTCAACATCTCTCCTTCTTTCCCAGCTCCCTCAACCCTTCCCTGCAAGCAGCTCAGGGGGATGGGGAACTAGCATTGTGGTCAGCGCATGACAGCTCCTCTCTGCCACTCCTTCCTCCTCAGGTACACTTTCTTAACTTCTCTTTGACCTAAGATAGGCCCAGGCTGCATTTTCAGCCAGCACACCTGAGCACATAAGACTTCTTAACAGTCCTGCTGGTGAAAGCAGCACATGCCTTGCAGACAAAGACTTAATGAGTGCCAACACTCCCAAGACCAACGGGAGAGTAAAAATGGATGTGTGCACATTTCATTCCCTTCTGGGTTCTGTAGGGCTGTTTGCAAATGGTTTGCAGACGTGGGTTTTCCAAAGGGAAGCAGACCTCTGGTTAGGAATCAATAAATCAATCCTTTAATATTCCCGATGGAGACAAAAAAGAGGTGTATACTACAATTTTGATTTGAAAGGAAGTTGTCTGCCCTCCCCTAAGGAAGGGCCTGCAATAGAAGAAGATGGATAAACAAATAATCCTCTGGCTTTAATGAACGCATCTATTATATCATCCACAGTTATGGCAACAGGAATTTTGTACTTTGGGGCAGCGTCTCTTCTTATGCCTTGTAAACACCTCAGCCTTGTGTCAGGACTCCTGCTGGGGACTATTTACAGCTTCAATATTACAAGGTAGCTAGTATGTAATTATACACAACTGGACTGGTTTCTACCACTCACGTCCTTGGTTAACCCTTGATAATAATTAAATTTTACTGTTACACTGTATATCAACTTAAAACTTTCAGGATGCTAAGCTGTCTCAGTAGACTAGAAAACCTATTAAGGTATCAAGACTTACATGCTTAGCAACTTCTGTTTTCATTAGTGCTAAAAGGCCCATAGAAAAAAAAAAAGGAGCTTATACAGCAGCACTTGCATTGCAAGACGGCTTTTGTCCTAATTTAATTTTAGGTGTTTTTTTTTGACAAAGAATTAGCCCACACTTAGGACTTGTTTTCAACATACAAGTGTGTTAATCAGTTCTATATTAGGCAGACAGTATATGACTGGTAGTCCTGGCTCAGCTGATGGAGTTTTCCTCACTTGGGAAGGATTTTTATGAGTGATTTTTATTTGTCCTGACAGTGGGGGGCCACATTTTCAAAAGACATACTTTTTAGAGAGAAAAGACTTTTCAAAACACAATTTCTGAGCCTAGATCATATAACATTAATTGTATGGTTACTCATTTACCCATGCAAATGTGTCCACTGGATGTCTACACTGGTGGATGAATGTGATCATATGCAAAACAAAAAACATAACAAATTCAGCCTGACTTACCTGAAAGTATGTAAGAAAGAACAGCTTTTTTTACAACTCTGTCCTACAAATATATTCAGTTTCTATTTCTTTCATTCATTACAGGGAGTTATGGAAAGGTTTATGAGCCTCCATAAATTCACTAATGGATTTATCAGTTAAAGAAGGACATGCATGTTTATTTCTCTGAACTACTACTCTTTTCCATTTTCTTCTTTGCAAAACCATGTATTGCCTAAAGTTGTTCAGCAACTTTCCAAAATAATTTTGGTTTTGTTTTTCGTTTTTCCTTTGTATAAAGTGGGTCAGAGGAAATAAATAGTTTGGCTCTCCCTAAATATTACCACACAAAATTTTACACCAACTGAACACACAAAAGTCAGGCTGGGACAGAAATAGCAAAAAAGAGCTCCAGAGTGTCTGACAGTGATACATTGTGCAGCATTATAATGCCATCATACCCTCTCAACATGCTACTTTATGTAAGTTGAAGCTATTTTTTCACCTTCTCAATTGCAACTTACAAAGAGAAAAGAGCATGTGATAGAGTTCTCCTATCTAATGCTTAAAGTCAAACATTTCCTATGAAACTCCAGTTTTAGTTTTTGGCAGATAAGCTTCAGATATTGCCTTTTTTTTTTTTTTTTTTTTTTTTCACCCTCCTGCTTTTCCTTTCTTATCTATGCCTAAGCGGGCTATTTTTAAAATATTTTAGTTTGTGCTTTTACTTTTCTCTACCTTCTTTCTTCGACACATTTTCATGTAGAAAGGTTACAGAATGAAAGAAAAAAATTGGAGATGCTGAAGAATTTTTACTCTGCAACTTGAAAACACTGCAGAATATTTGAAAATTTGCTGAGCAGAATGCAATGAGGAGATAAAAAAAAATTATTTTATTTTATACAGGGAGGAAAGAGGAAAAAACAAATACCATACATGCAAGTTTTGTTTTTGTTTTGAAAGAGTATAAAAACAATGTTTCTGTTCCCAAATTTTTCCGAAGTCCCTAGGTAAAAATCAACCATTAAATTTATAAACAAAAATAAATTCACCCCATAAAAAAAGTTCTAGCATGAAGGGAACATTCAGTTGAAAATCCTTCCTCTTATTCCAGTCACTAATACCTAGATTTTTCTATCATGCTGCTATTTCTGTGATTCCATTGTTGCTGCTCATCAGAAGTTTGGAGGTCAGTTAAAACCACAAACTATTTGGTAGATACTGCTATGATGATGTTCCATCACCTGTATTATAAGTGGATAAACCGTTGACATGCATTACCTTCAACAGAAAAATCAAAGTTTACTGTATAGTCTAATAAAGTGACAAGTCATGAATCCTTGAAATGTTTTATAGCTTTAAAAATTTATTTTGACAAAAATTTCTATAGGCAGTCATATAATTGTCAAATCAGAGTGTTATATTACAGAGCTTGCACTGTAATTTAAGACACCAGCTCAAGATTCAGATAGTCTAATGTTTGTGTATCCAGATGTTTTGTAGAGAGTTCACGACTGCATTCGGTAAACTCCACTTTGTAATCTCTATGTGGGTCACGTCAGGTCAAAACCACAACTCAATAACCCTCCAAACAACATGGGCCTTAATCTTTAATGGGCCCTTGAAAGAAAATAATTGTCTTCAGGAATGTTTGGGAAAAGAGAGAAAGATTAAATATCCAGTTCTCCATTAGAAGACTATTTTAAGTATAGTATGTGCATCCATGAGTCAGCTTTGGGGCTGGCAGGTGGCACAGGTATGCTATTGCTCTACTGTTAACTCAAGTTAACAGTCAACTTTGCAGCCTTGCTTCCCACTAACCATGGATTAAATCCTAGCCCCACAAAAAACAGTGGTAAAACTCCTACCGGCATGACTAAGGAGTGGTTTATGTTATGCCTTCTAAGGTAAGGCTGACATTTATACTCTCATTGTACTGATTCAAGCTGGGAATGAAATGCCTTGTTATGTCCTTGGCTTGGGTTTTTTTTCCTCTTGCTGCTATAGTCTGTTCATTTGTAAAACAGGTGTCAAATTGTCTAATTTACAATTATCTTCACTGCCTTAAAATTATACTTGGGGTTAAAATGACTCGGTAAATGCAAAGCAATAATAATCATGTGACAATTCAAAATTCTACCCCCAGTGTTCGTATTTATGTAGTGGCAAGCAGAAAACATCACAAGATAAAAAAAAAAATACAGACCTCCAGAAGTCAGCTTAAACCCCCAGCCAGTGCACTCCCTAGCAATATTCTCCTATTGCTCTGCTGGGTGCTGTCAAATGATGTGAAGAGGCGCTGAAAATGGAGCAAAAGCAAAAAAAAATCAGGAGCTCTTCATTGCCATGTGAAAAAACATCCCCCATTGTTTCAAATAAATTCTCATCTCATTGAATTAGCCTTTCTATGAGATGTATTAATATATTTTAAAAAACAACCTCTCTGACAAACTGTAAGTTTCTTGTTGAATCATTTGGTGGCCCCTAACAGTGCATCAGGAAAGCTTTATTTGGAAGGACACTGCAGGGAGGGGGGAAGGCTGCAGATTAAACAGGCTTCTGACTGTGTTCAATTTTCTCTACTTTAGGGAAATTTTGCACATTTCTTGGAGATTGTACCAACTGGGATTAGCACATTCTGTTCCCTGCACTCCTCATAAGGCTGAGAACTAAAGAAAATTAAAATAAAGGTCAGTGAACTTGGCTACGCTTTTCTCTTGCTAAAAATTTGTCCATATGTTTGCTTCTTTTTGCTTTGATCACATCATGTTTGGCAGGCCAGTTATATGTGTGCATGTGTAGGGTTTTCATATTCTTCTATTCCACTGGAATCCCTTGTTTCAACCCCTTTTCATTAACTTTTTTTTTTTTTTTAAATGGAAATAATTAGTGTTTCACTTTACTTTCATTCTTTCATCAAATTTGCTCTTACTTAATGATTGTGGATACCTCAAGGTGCCCCTTTGTCTGGCTTTGAGTTGGCAGTGTCTCCTTGCCCCTGACCCCAACCCCAGGAGAGATGTTCATGGGCTGCAGGGTCACACTGTCCTGCCTATCCTGCTGCGGCCCCACAGCCTGCTGTGGCACATGCTCTCCAATGCCCTGGAGACACACACATGTGCACAACTCACGGGCTTGCCTAGCAGGCACAGTGCCAAAACTTCTGTGTGGGAAATTATCTAGACCCTCTGAGGGAGTCTCCCTTCTGCCAGCCTGCTGTAGCAGCAGTGGGATTTTGGGGGCAGGACACTTGTTCCTTTTGTTCTGGACCAAGGGCACCAAACCTATGTCTCCCAGCCTGTCAGTCCCTTGGTAGTTAACTTGGGTCATTTGAACAGAGTGGATTTAAATCAGTAAACTAATTGTCACTGACAACCTCCTGAGCCAACTACTAATCTTTGTGTATTTATACACCTGTTTTTCTTATCATAGTTCTGAAAAAAATACACAGAAAACTTTTTTTTTTAATATATACCAACACCCACCTTTTGGAACACATCTGAGATCAGGCCTGACAGCTTTAAACTGTACTTGCTGGCCTATGTACATGCTTTGGAAACTGCAGGGCAAATGTATGAACAATTTTGGTTGACAGAGTTTCACTGTTAAAAACAACCCCAAGCACAGGTTGAAGGAGGCAGCTCCTCAGCAGTGCTGCACAAGCTAAGGGGAGGGAGCATGAGGACTACCTGCAGACACCCACAAAGCCAATGTCAAACGTTCATCTTGGGTCCTAGGATCACAGTACACTCCCCTTTGCTTGCCTGTAGTACACCACCCTTGCCATTTCAAAGGCTTTTTGCCAATTCCCCATTAGTGTATTGAAGTGAGATTCAGCTTCTGTTTGATTTGCACAATGACTCTGAGCAGCAGAGCCTAAGAGAAGCCAAACAAGGGCAAATGCTTTATACAACTGGATCTGAAGGATGACTGAGCTCAACAAAACCTAGAGGGGACAGCAAAGGGTAAACCAGTTTTAACTGGTCAAGCCTTAGTGCTTTGGTTCCTTCTGCCTCTAATTCCACATTCTAAGCATCTTGGGCCTACAAAGAGATTTACAACATATGCTATTAGAGCTTCTTTTAATTTCCTTTTTTCTTTCTCACTAATATATTTCAAGTTGAAATTTCAAGTTAAATCTCAGTAACTCGTAGCCTCCCAAAGCACCATGCTGTACTGCTCTGTGTAGCAAGACTTGCTCAAAAAGCTCTACCTTGTCACATCCCCATTTCAAAGTGAGCTCAGATGAGTGAAAAGTCATGGAATGTTGTTCTCTGGGATATACCACACTCACCATAATTCATAACATGGTAAATCTTGGGAAGTACGAAACATCCAAATCCCATGGTTACAGTTTTTGCTTCTTGCGTTATAATGCAGTTCAAGTGAGCAAACCAATGCATTAATTTGCCATTTGTAATTCCTGCTTAGATAAGAGATTAAAAAGGAAGATTAGGATCAGAATGAGGGAGATTTACAGGTATTGTTAAATATTAGAGTAAGTAAAATATGTAAATGAATGTATTTAGTGTTTAGGACTTTACTTAATTTAATGTATGTCAAGAATACTTCCCAGTCAAAATTCCTGTTATCAGTTGAGGGGTCCAATAACAACCACTAGAAAATGTACTTGAGTACTGCAGGAGATTAGGAGCAGTTTGCAGATATGTTGTACTCAAGGCCTGCTTCCCCACTTCCATTCACAGAAAACCTGGCACCAGGCTGAGCACCATCTGTGAAGCTCTGCACAACAGAGACCTGGTAAGGCACTTGGAAAGATGTCTATTTGCCATCATGTGTAATTTTAACTAGAAAACAGGTTGTGGGGAAACCTGCAAATCACTGAAAAATATGCTACCAGTGGAAGGCAGGAAAAAACACAGCCCATGTTCTATACTTAGCTAGCCACTCTCCAACTATAATCCAGAATGAGAGGTGAAGCTCAAGAGGGTTGCTACAAAAAGAGATACCTAGAGCACTAAATACTGAGAGATTGAAAACTAAAGTCTATTTATGATAGAAATTGACCATTACCAACACACTGGTCACAATGTTGAGGCAGGACTGGTAGTGTAAATATATTACAACAGTGATTGAGAATTAAAGAATAAGCAAGAATTCAAAAGCATTTTCATTGGTACAGATGGGGCTGTAACACACTTCAGAGGGCATGACAAAGCTAAGACAAAGAACAAATGAAATTATCTGGTGGAAAACAGGTACTGGGAGGAATTTTTTAATCATTTGAGCTAATTGTTATGTTTTATAGTAACAACACAGCACATCAGCCTAATCAGCTCATCAAAAACCACTGGTCGTACAGCTGTGGAGAAAAAGTCATATTTAGAATGTGAAAGAAATAGAATAGAAACTAACAGCTAAAATTTAGTCATGTCATATATACAGCACCACTGAAGCACTTACTATTCCACTCTTCTCATTTTCTGTGTCTGTTATACAGCAGAAATTGAAAAAGATTCAGAGGTTAGATAGGAATTAATACATAACCATCCTGACACTTCTGAGTTGAAGTGACAGGTACAACTTCTGGCTCAACTGATTAATGTAACTGTTAATGAAAAGACAATGGTGCTGAGCAATAAAAGGGTTATGCCATTTCCCTCTTCCTTATCTATTGAATAAATTATGTCTTCAATTACTTAAATTGAACTATGGCCACTTATTTTCCCAGGTCAATGAACACTCATGCTACCTCCTTCTCCCCATTTTTCATAGTTAAGAGGGAACACAGCACTGAAAAAAATCATGTGCTTCATATACCCCTACAACTCATGCTGCAAAAAACTGTGTCAAAAAGCTGCTGTTTTCACTGTGGAGTCGTGATTGCCTGCAGCATAGTCTTGGAAAGGGTGGCAGACAGAGCCTGAGTAATTGGAAACTGAGATGTAGATGATGGTGGTGATGCTGCACCACAGTGTGTTAAACTCATACCCTCTAGTTACCACAGCTCTTGAAGAATTCAGCTATGGCAATCACATATATCAGAGGCTTAGCACAGCCAAGTGATAAATAGGGCAAATTGGGTGCAGATCAAAGGGTCTTTTATATAGTCCATTCACAGGTATAGGCAGACAATGACTTGCTCAATACGGCATGGATAAGCATGTGTGAAAAATGATGTCTCTGGCAATAATTCTACCAGTGACAGATAATCAGAAATTTAAATGTCTCATCTTTGGAGGGTTCCTAAAATGATGGAGGATGCATAAAACCATTTGCATTTGAAGAAAGAAGCTAAATAATTTAATATTACAGAGCAGGATGCGCAGCAGTAGGCAGATAAATTATGAAATCCAGATTGGTCTACATTGTGCAGTTGCCACACTAATTACAGATCAATTACTTCCCAGCTGTTTGCAGCCTTATCAAAGAATAGTAAATTTACTGCAAACAAAATGTTATGTCTTTTCATTATTAGAGTAGATTTGTGAAACAGCTCTGACGTTGAGAGTAATAAAAGTTTTCCCAAAGGTAATATGATCTGTATTTATATAGTCAGAATTCTAAAAGCTGAAAACTTTATCTGAGGCACTATCATAAAAAAATTAATTTATACTAATTGTTATCATGCAAACATCCTTACTTAATACAGAAGAGGTGGAGGAAAGCAGAAAATTAGTCTGATGATAAACTGAAAGCTTATTTTAAAAATACAAATAAACCTTTTGCCTTCCACATATCAGATGATGAATAAGAGCAAAATACAAAACCAAAAGATCTGCAAGGCATGTTGTAAGGAGGGTTACAACACTGAAAAGGGAGTACAGGGAACAAAAAGTTACTTTTATAGCATATTAGCACAGAGAGAAGAAAGCAGTGAACTTACAAAATGTCAAAATTACTGAAATACAGATCTGTAGTTTCAGAAGAGCCATTACGCATCAAAACAGCTTGACTTTTCCCCCCAGAATTTCCACTGACTTGCTGTGTAAATCCTGAGAGCTCTTTACGCATGACTTTGCATATCAGCAGTATTAACTTACAGTCCCAAAACTTGTTCTGAAGCTATGTTTATAAATACTTACTGATGTCAACTTTTGAGATCCTGGAGAATTATTATGACTGCAGTGCTATTATCTTTCAGTTCTTTTACCCATTTTGGTGGTGCTCTGGTATTGGGGTTTTTTAATGATTTTTTTTCCCAGCTGAAGTCATCCAGACTTGGAGAAAATAGAGTTTAGTTTGTAGACATCTGACTGCAATAATTTAATGTTTTTGTTGTTATAAGAACTGTTTAAAATACCATAGTTGTTGCTGTTCTGCTCCTCTGTGGTAACATAGACACTCTTATCACGAGTGGATCCTACTGTGCTGTGGCATTCAGAAAGTATAGTGCTTGTCTCGAACAATCCAAGAGATAAGTGATGGACTCTGGTACTCAGGATATCTGTTGTCTGTTCTGTGGCATCTGAGAGTTAAACAACAGCTGTTGATGAACTAAAGAGATGTCTCATCAACCCACTCACCCCTCCTGCAGCAAGTAACTGGGGAGTTTAGTGTGGGACGTGCTGAGCTTGGAGAAAAAGATCTACAGCTGGCTCTGGGAGCAGGATATCCAGTGATAACCAGACCTTGATATCTCATGAAAGCCACCAACTTAGCAGGACAAGATAAAAGAGTGCCACCTCCTAGGACCAAAACCACTGCAATAAACTAAGCCTGCGGTGCCATTTGTCTCGACCTCCTCTTTGTAATGCAGAGATCTCCAAAGACTATCTGCAGGACTTAGCCCAGACCTACCCCCCCCTTCCTATCTCAGAGGACTGAGAAGATAGGAGTTTTTCCCTGACGCAGGGAGAAAAGTGGGGGTGCAGTGGGCAAGAACTGTATAAAAATCTGGGACTCCATGGGTGCATTTGAAGCACTTCCCCACCAGGAACCACTTCCCCACCGACGACATCACTGGACCGTGGGTGGTGACTATTCTCTCGCTTGCTGTCCTCTTATCTCTCTGCTTTCTCCTTTCTTTTCTGTCCCTGTTTTCCTGCCTGTCCTATCCGCTCTAGGGACCTTTGCTGTGTTGCTCTAATAAAATTTTGTTGTGTGCGTGACATCTGACCTCGTTTGCGTCTTAATTTCACCATTTGGGATCACCTTTATAAAAAATTGCCACGTATCCGAATACCGGATCGTGACATTTAATTGGCGTAACGGACAGGATGCCCAATGGTGAAAGTGTCACAAGTTTTTGTATGCCTCGGTGTCCGTAGGGGAAGAGCCTACGGGGGGCTTTTGTGGTTGACCTCTTAGGATTCAGAACTGTATCTTTCTCTTGCTCGGAGAGGAGAGAAGCTAGGGGCCCCCGTTCCTTGTGGTTGGAGGTTTTTCGGCGGAATGGTGGGTCGGCGTCTCCGCCTCTTGGAAGAGGTGTCTTAGGGCCGTTGGAGACGATTACCTATTCGCCTAGCGAGCGGATAGGCTTGGGGGATAGGACTATTTCCTATCTATTTTGTTTTTTATTTTTTGGAGTTCTGATCCACTGATAAGAGGGCTGAGTTTTGTAATTGTGAATTAAGAAGTTAAGCGTGTGTATCCTCTCAGGGAGTGTTGGTGGTGACCGTGTTGAAATCTAAGTTGTTGCCCTTCCTGAGACGTTTGGCCCTGATTTTTGTGAGTTAAGTAATAATGGAAAAGGAAATTCATACGGGGAAATCCTCCCCTAGTGTTGATCCCGACATATTGTCTAAAATTTTGGAAACTTGTAATGCCCGTCCATCAGTCTCGGGACAGGACTGAGCTAAAGAAAATTGGTACAATTTGCAGAGTGTGGCAGATCGTATCTCTGCATTACAAAAGGAGGCCAAGTGGCGGTTCAGGACAGGCAAAGGCATCGTATGTGCAGTACTCGGAGCCTGCCTGGCGGCAGCGTCGCAACACCGAGCTGACTGCCAGAGCCAGAAAGGAAAAGTTATCGAGTCTTTGCAAACATCAGTAGAGTCGTTACGGGACCAAATTGCTGGCCTTAAAAGAGAGAATGTTGAGTTCCGAGAAGAATTAAGAGAGTGAAAGGCTCACTCGGATTCTTTGAAGTACGCTCTGTGGGAAGAGCGTACTGCTCGGTGTGAGCAAGGGGCAGAAGCAGAAGTGCGGATGAATGAATTGCAAGAAAAGGGTGACTATATTAGGAGAGTGAGTCCCATTTATCCTCAACAGGAGTTGCGGGAAGCTAAAGCCCGATCAGATAAAATTCCACAGTTACGCCCCCTGATTAAAAGGGAATACTATTATGAGGACCCGGATGATGAACAACCTTCCTCGGTAACTAAGGAGGTCCCCTATTCAGCCACCGAGCTGGCAAAGCTAAAGAAAGAATTCGGACGTAACCCCCAAGAGTCAGAAACGGAGTATGTGTGGCGAGTCTCTTTGTCCGGGGGTGACCAAATTGTATTAACTGAAAAAGAGGCGGAAGGATACTGGGGTCCTGGTGTGTTTTTAACTACTGGCTACCAGAGGGCCCCATGGTCACTCACACAACACGCCGCTTATTGGGCTGGTGGATTAGATCCCCTAGAGAGGGGGGACCCTTTGGCTATTGTTGGAACCATGGAACAAATATTAGAGAGTGTACAAAAAGCAGCCTGTTTGCAAATGATGCACCACCGGCAGCTGACTCCTTATCAGGAGTCCCCAATGTTATTATCAGTGGATCCGGAAAGAATGACCCCATTAATTCGTGGGCTCCCTGAATCCCTTAGATCTGTCGGGATTCAACTGCAGGGACAAATTAAGGCTGCCAGCCCACTTGTGCGGCTGGAAGGAACAGTAACTCAGGATCGTAACACCCAAAAGTCAAAAATACGGACCTGAGGGGAGATTGCACAGGAGTTGATTAATTATGGCCGGAAATATGGGCCAACTAATCCCTCTCCTCATCGATCAGAAACTAAAGCAGTCCGATGGGCAAGTCCGTCCCCTCGTGATAGACCCCCAAGAGAAAGTTTTAGGCGTCCCCCACCTAACCTTATTACTCCGACGACAAGGAGAGACTTTTGGCATCTTGGTTGGAAAAAGGGGATTCCGCATGATTTAATGGGTGGAACCCCCACAGATGTATTGAAAAAAATGGTGACTTCCTGGCCAAATAAACGGCCTGTTTCCAAAGTGAGTGAGAAATCTGCCTGTGAAGAAACAACAGCCAGTGCCCCCCCCACTCATAGATTTGCAGGACCCCATTCTGACTACGAAAGCCGAACAGGAAAACTAGATGCCTCGCTCCCCGTAGGTGGGGGGGGAGACGGAGGCTGGATACATATTAGACAACTCACCAGGAATGTTGATGGAGATGTGTTGATAACAATTATTGTAGGCCCTCGTAAAGTGCCCATTACCTTTTTAGTAGACACTGGAGCTCAAATTTCTGCTCTTACAGAAAGGGACGCAAAAAGTTGTGGTGTAGAACCTTCCAAGAAACCCCTGCGAATAATGAGTGCCGTGGGCGCCGCACAAATCGTGGTCTCCACGTTTGTTAAAATCCTATTGCCAGGAGATGACGATTTCATTTCTGTGAGAATGGCGATTGGTGAATTTCCCTTCAGTTTGTTGGGCATTGACGTTTTGCAGGGCCGAACTTGGACTGACGATCAGGGGCAAAAGTGGGCGTTTGGTATTACTAACATGCAGGTTCGCCTGTTACAAACCGCGCAGTCCCTTCCCTCGTCCAAAATAACTAACGTTAAGCCATACGCATTGCCCCTGGGCGCCAGAGCAGGAATCACTCCGGTGATCGAAGATCTAAAGCAAAAAGGGGTGGTCGTCCCCAGCCATTCCCCTTTTGACTCCCCGGTCTGGCCAGTAAAGAAACCAAACGGGAAATGGAGGCTCACAATAGACTATCGCAGGTTAAATGCCAACACCGCTCCGTTAACTGCTGCCGTGCCAAACATTGCTGAGCTCATTGCTCTGATACAAGAGCAGGCACACCCTATCATGGCTACTATCCATGTCAAAGATATGTTTTTCATGGTCCCTTTGCAGGTAAAAGACAGAGATCAATTTGCTTTTATATGGGAAGGACAACAATATACCTTCACACGCCTTCCCCAAGGGTACAAACATTCTCCTACTTTAGCACATCATGCTCTAGCACAGGAACTCGAGCTGATTCCCAGAGAGGACGGGGTGAAAATATATCAGTATATTGATGATGTGTTAATTGCTGGGGATCAAGTGGAAGCTGTGCGAACCACCCAGGAGCACATAATCTCTCACTTGGAAAATATAGGTTTGCAAATTCCACCAGAAAAAGTATGGCTGCCCTCTCAGGAAGTAAAGTTTTTTGGGCATCTGGTGGAGAGGAAGTAAAACTTGTATTCCCCCAGAAACTCTGACTACCCTGGAACAGGTCACAACACCAGAATCGAAAAAACAGCTACAACATGTTTTGGGGTTACTGGTGTTTTGGCGAAAGCATATACCCGATTTTTCTATCATAGCAAGACCCCTATATGATTTACTGCGGAAGAGGGCACAGTGGCAATGGACTGAGATACATGATGAAGCTCTAAAATTGTTAATTTTTGAGGCTACGGCACACCAAGCCCTGGGCCCAATTCATCCTTCCGACCCAGTTCACATAGAGTGGGGCTTTGCGTCGAGCGGCATGTCTGTGCACTTGACTTAGACAGGCTGGAGAGTTGGGCGGGGAGAAACATGATGAAATTCAACAAGGGGAAGTGTAGAGTTTTGCATTTGGGGAAGAACAACATGATGTCCCAGTATAGGTTGGGGGCTGACCTGCTGGAGAGTAGTGTAGGTGAAAGAGACCTGGGGGTCCTGGTAGACAGGAGGATGACCATGAGCCAGCAATGTGCCCTTGTGGCCAAGAAGGCCAATGGCATCCTGGGGTGCATTAGAAAGGGTGTGGTTAGTCGGTCAAGAGAGGTTCTCCTCCCCCTCTACTCTGCATTGGTGAGGCCGCATCTGGAGTATTGTGTCCAGTTCTGGGCCCCTCAGTTCAAGAAGGACAGGGAACTGCTTGAAAGAGTCCAGCGCAGAGCTACAAAGATGATTAAGGGAGTGGAACATCTCCCTTATGAGGAAAGGCTGAGGGAGCTGGGTCTCTTTAGCTTGGAGAAGAGGAGACTGAGGGGTGACCTCATCAATGTTTACAAATATGTAAGGGGTGAGTGTCAGGGAGATGGAGTTAAGCTTTTCTCAGTGATGACCAGTGATAGGACAAGGGGTAATGGGTGCAAATTGGAGCATAGGAGGTTCAAGGTGAATATCCGAAAACTTTTTTTTACTGTGAGAGTGACAGAGCACTGGAACAGGCTGCCCAGGGAGGTTGTGGAGTCTCCTTCGCTGGAGACATTCAAAACCCGCCTGGATGCGTTCCTATGTGATGTACTCTAGGTGACCCTGCTCTGGCAGGGGGGGTTGGACTAGATGATCTTTCGAGGTCCCTTCCAACCCCTAGGATTCTATGATTCTATGATTCTATGAAAAAGGGCTGCTAGGACCCGTTCGGCCGGTTAGTTTTTACTCTCGCAGCTTTAAAGATGCTGAAAAGAGGTACACCCCCTGGGAGAAAGGTTTGTTTGTGGTATGCATTGCACTGCGCGAAGCCGAAAGAACAATTAGGCAACAACCACTGGTACTTAGAGGCCCATTTAAGATACTTAAATCAGTATTGTCGGGCACCCCACCCCCTGATGGGGTGGCCCAACGAGCATCTGTAAGGAAATGGTACGCCCAAATTGAGCATTATTGCGAAATTTTCAAAGTGACTGAAGGAACTCCTCTAATGTTGTCTATCCAGGAAAAGCCGCAGGGTGAGGCTACAGAGATAAGCCTCCCCCCTGTTATACAGGAAGCACCTCCGTTCACTGGGCAGTTAGAAAATGCCTGGTTCATGGATGCCTCTGCAAAACATGAAGGAAAGGTGTGGAAATACCGGGCAGTCGCTTTGCGAGTTGATACTGACCAGGAAATAATTACTGAGGGTGAAGGTAGTGCACAAGTTGGGGAATTAGTAGCGGTGTGGAGTGTTTTTCAGCATGAATCTCAAACTTCTTCTCCTGTCTATATCTACACTGACTCTTATGCTGTCTTCAAGGGATGCACAGAGTGGCTCCCCTTTTGGGAACAAAATGAATGGGAAGTGAACTGCATTCCCACTTGGTAGAAAGAGAAGTGGCAGGAAATTTTAACCATTGCAAAACAAGGTTCATTTGCTGTCGCATGGGTAGCTGCTCATCAGGATGGTAAGTCCCCCACGAGCCGATGGAATAACAAAACAGATGAATTGGCCCGCTTGGCACCTTTGCAAAACACCCCCATAGAAGAAGACTGGGAGAGGCTCTTGGAGTGGCTGCATGTAAAAAGGGGACATTCAGGAATCAAAGATTTACATTGTGAAGCCCATCCCCGAGGCTGGCCTGTTACCCGAGAACAGTGCAAAACCTGTATTTCTGCCTGTGACCAGTGCCGTACCCTCCTTGAAAAGCACCCCCTAGAAGATGATCCCTTGCATCTGAGAACTGGAAAGGGACTATGGGAAGCCTGGCAGGTAGATTATATTGGTCTCTTCTGGAAATCAGAAGGCAAGCAATATGTATTAGTGGGGGTAGAAATTTTATCAGGATTAGTCCAGGCAGAAGCTTTTGCACGGGCTACAGGGGAAAACACAGTTATTGGCTTGAAAACTTGGTTTGGGACACTCTCCAAACCTCAAACGATTCAATCAGATAATGGCACACATATTACTGCTAAAATTGTGCAAGACTGGGCAAAACAGGAGGGAATCAATTGGATTTTCCACACTCTCTACTATCCTCAAGCAAATGGAATAGTGGAAAGAACTAATGGCATGTTAAAACGTTTTCTAAAACCTCAAAGCAGCGGGTGGACATCAAGACTGAGGGATGCAGTTACAGCTGTGAATAGCCGATGGGGAAGGAATGGATGTCCAAAATTGACAGCCTTTTGCCCCAAAGCTCCCACTATTTTACCTGCTCCCATTGAGTCTGATCACCCAACACACCCCTCCTATTACCCAGGGCAACCAGTCCTGGTGGACCTCCCCACAGCTGGGAGAGTCCCCCTTGTGCTAAAATTACTCCTAAACCGGTATATATGGAAAGCCAGAGATGCTAATGACAAAGAGCACAAAATCAACACAAGATGGATCATCCCATCTTTCTAATATTAACCTGGTCCTTCATTTAGGATGAAGGATCTTCTCTTTTTGTGTCTTTACAGGCACAGAACCAAGAGGATCAAATCTCTTCTATACAACTTTATGGGAGAATTAACTCCTGAATCCCTTGTAATTGTGTGTATTGTTTGTATAATCATTGTAGTGGGTGGGATCATATCATGTATTATGGAATATTATCCCTTATTCTTTGGACAACTGTCCTCCACGTCATTGCTTTTGAAGGTAGAGACCAAACACCAGGATCATGGGAAAACTGGGAAGAACGAAATGAATTTATGATTTTAGGTGAACAGATAGCCCGAGCCTTTGACCTCACCTCTTGTTGGGTGTGCAGAGGACCCATGGGCCTTTCAAGTTGGCCCTGGGTAGCCAAGCCAGTTGCTGCTAAGTGGTGGATAAGCAAATTAAGTGATGTGAGAAATGGTACAGCTTTCTGGGAAGAGGATGCCTCCCCCTGGTCAATTCGTTATCCTGAAAAAGGCATATACTGTTTGAATAGAACAGATCCCCATGGACATTTTGTGGGACAGAGTAATTGTGAATGGACCTTGTCTCCTGGTTATGATTGCTGGGACCCATATTGTCTAAGTATGCAGGAAGATGGAATCAGACCCATGTAAAACTTTCCAATAATAGTTGGGTCAAATGCTTTTATGAAAAACCAAGGGGGGGAAAGATGTAAAGCTGTGGGACAGGACAAGTTCTCTGATGCCTTGTTTTTGAGCTGCCCCCATGCTAACACCACCAGTCCTAACCACATCATATGTGTATATCAATGGCAGTGGCAACTTCAGAATGGCTCTCGCACTCAATTTAAGAGATTTTGGGCTAATTCAAATCAAATAGGTAAAGATTTTTGTTGTAATTGTAAATGGAAAGAAAGTGGGGAAGCATGGCGATGTGACTACCTGCCAATTGGACTGGAATATGTTACACTGGGGTAATTCATCCTTTATTTTTCCGGAAACTGGCTCATGTTCCAGTCCAGACCTGGAAAGGCTGGGAATTTGATATGTTTTCATGGCTTCCAGGTGGCCCAACCGTAAGACGTATCCTTTGTTTTGTTTTGTTTTGTGTTTTGTTTTGTTTTTTTTGTTTGTTTTTTTTGTTTGTTTTATGTGGTCTAGCAACGTTCATGTTTTTACCCTGTATCATTCCATATTCTATCCAACTTATCCAACATGTAGTAGCCCAAAAGCAGTTTGTAACCACTTTATCCCCAGAAGGTGTTAAGCACATTCATGCAGTTTACCAACCAAAACCATCAGTGGTAAGGATTATATAAGCAAAGGCTATTTTACAGATTTTATATCACGTTTTATAGTTTGTTTTTGCACAGCTAGCTTAAAAAAAAAATACAACTATCTATGAGGCAGAGAAACAAAAAAACAACTGAGCTGCGCAGGCACCTTGGTGGGAAAAAGGGCGTGGACATCCTTTTTCCTGCTGCGTGGCCAGACCAGCACGAGCCGGACCAGCGCAGGCCAGGCCAGCACACCAGACCACAGCACACCATCACAGGCACATCGGACCCCAGCGACCCACCATGAGCATCTCAAGAAAGGACTTCATGGACTTAAGAAAGGACATCCAGGGTGCCATGGCAAAACAAAATGAAATCCTGGAGGGTACCGTACATGCCTACTTAGCGATGTTCGCTTTCCTTATTGTTCTAGTTGTTGGGTTGATTTTACTCTCCTATTGGCCTTGCAATCGCTTGCGTGAGTTTTGTAGTCGTTTGCATAGATGGTCACCCTCATCCCCTGAAAATACCGAACCTACACCCTCTACTCCCCCCCTACCTTCCACCTCTGACCCTTCCCAGCCATAGGCATTGGCCCTGGCCTGGGATCTCCCCAGTTTTGTAAAAATAATGTTAGGAAATTGTTAATTGTTAGTTGTTAACTGTTAATGTTGATTGTTAGTTGTTATAATTGATAATTGTTGATAATTGTTGAGTTTTACAGTTTCTTTCTTCTATCACCGTGGACGGAAAACACTGGTTGGAGTTGGACTGTTACAAGAATGCTAAATAAAAGTGGAGACATCATTGACCCGAGAACAGTGGTAGCAGAGAAAAAAAACTGTTTGGATTTTTGGGGACTTTGGGTTGAGGGTGGTTGTTATTTTTGTAATTGTTCTTAAAATTTTTATACAATTGTTGTTGATATTGTTATACAATTGTTGTTGATATTGTTGTTATTTTTAGCTGATGCTCTTTTCCTACTTTTCTATCCTTTCTTCTGCCATCTAGGCAGGCAAGCAAAAATTTCCTATTTTCCTTATCTATCTTACAAAACCACCACGTAGGAAAAGCCACAATGTCAAGCCACCCAGGAAGTAGCATTGGATTGTTGAGCCACGGGGTGCTGTGGCATTCAGAATGTATAGTGCTTGTCTCGAACAATCCAAGAGATAAGTGATGGACTCTGGTACTCAGGATATCTGTTGTCTGTTCTGTGGCATCTGAGAGTTAAACAACAGCTGTTGATGAACTAAAGAGATGTCTCAGCAACCCACCCACCCCTCCTGCAGCAAGTAACTGGGGAGTTTAGTGTGGGACATGCTGAGCTTGGAGAAAAAGATCTACAGCTGGCTCTGGGAGCAGGATATCCAGTGATAACCAGACCTTGATATCTCATGAAAGCCACCAACTTAGCAGGACAAGATAAAGAGTGCCACCTCCTAGGACCAAAACCACTGTGGTGCCAGTTGTCTCAACCTCCTCTTTGTAATGCAGAGATCTCCAAACAAAGACTATCTGCAGGACTTAGCCCAGACCTATCCCCCCCTTCCTATCTCAGAGGACTGAGAAGATAGGAGTTTTTCCCTGACGCAGGGAGAAAAGTGGGGGTGCAGTGGGCAAGAACTGTATAAAAATCTGGGACTCCATGGGTGCATTTGAAGCACTTCCCCACCAGGAACCACTTCCCCACCGACGACATCGCTGGACCGTGGGTGGTGACTATTCTCTCGCTTGCTGTCCTCTTATCTCTCTGCTTTCTCCTTTCTTTTCTGTCCCTGTTTTCCTGCCTGTCCTATCCGCTCTAGGGACCTTTGCTGTGTTGCTCTAATAAAATTTTGTTGTGTGCGTGACATCTGACCTCGTTTGCGTCTTAATTTCACCATTTGGGATCACCTTTATAAAAAATTGCCACGTATCCGAATACCGGATCGTGACATGTGCCATCTATTACGCTAGGACAGTCTAATGAAATAGTGAGTTCAAAGGAGTCTGAAGCTTCTTTTGTACACTATGCAATAGGACTATGAATATTGGATTGTTAGTCTAGAAAAGGTGTAACACTAGTGGTGTTCAGGATGAGAAGAAATACAACTGGGCTATCTGCTTTTGTGCGCAAAAGTGGACAACTCTTGGGCTGCTCTTCAGCAGATAAACTCAGGAACTTTCTGTGCTCTATGTCTCCACTAAGTCTTGGCTTCTGAAGGAAAGACTTGGCACATGGGCTGAAATGGAGCTGGACAATTAGAACATCAGAACCTCATGGCTTACTGCAGCACTCATACATCTTTCAGTGTCAATACTCCTAAGTGGAAATAGCAGCACCCCAAGATAAGAAAACCTTTCAGGTGCCAAATTGCTGATGGTTCAACAAGTCCAGTTCAGGTAACAATGGATTTACCCCAGACCTCTCTATTGTTTCTTTTTATCAGTTCAATAATGTCTTTTTTTTTTTTTTTTTTTCATTGAGAAGTACAGGTTTACTGATTTCTATTCGAGTTAGATCAGGTCCTCTATTAAGACTCTTTCTGTGAACTGAACATAGAAATTACTTGTATATTGAAACTAGCAAATCTGGATACTATGGCTCTGGATCTTCAGCAAATAAGAATGGAATGATTACGACAGTTTTTGTTCCGTGAAACCCTAGCATTTATGAAAGGGCAATAAAATTTAATTTGTTAATCGTGGTAAAGTGTTTTAAAGCAAGAAAATTCAATTTAGATACGATGTATTGAGCAATGCATTTTTCTAAAGAAAATTAATTAGGAAATAAAATTACCTATTACTTTAGTTAACATATATCCCAGAAAACATAAAATAATAAAGTTTGATTTAGTGGGTATTTTTTAATAAAAAATTGCAAATATGGTTTAATATGCCATAAATTTATGAAGAAGTAATTTCATCTCTTCTGTAAATACAGATAACTTTCAAATAAGTTAAAAGAATTTGATGATACAAAGATTCCAAATCTGAGAGCCTTGAAATTCAGACTGTCTAATTCATATGGCTCTGACCATATTTTAGCAGGATGTGTGGACCATGATAAGAAACTTTGAAAAATACTTCAGGCTGAATCTTAAATGGATCCAGGTCCCTGCAATCTTTCTCAGTCTTTTCTGTTTTACTTAAGAAATATTTCTCACAGTTTTAGATCCAATCCTCAGGTGCCTAATTCTTCTCCTGCACTTAATCCAAGGTTGCAACACAGGATTTAACCCAAGAAAATACCTGGGCTAAGGTTCTGAAACATTCATTGTTGATACATGCCCCAGTCTCTCCTGTGGATATATATCCTAAGGATCTGGCAAAGTAACCTTATCAAAGTAACCTTAACCTGTGATTTTTGCTGATGAGCCTTGAATTTGAAAGACACAATGCAGTTATTACTAGGACCTTAACAACCACTGGCAGTCAAGACACTTGTGTCTCTGAAAGAAATGGAAGCTAGTATTATGAATACTACATCAATGTGCAGAAAAGGTTACTTTTCACTTTTGCCTAGCTGTGGAAA
This sequence comes from Hemiprocne comata, assembly GCA_020745705.1. Lineage (NCBI taxonomy): Eukaryota > Metazoa > Chordata > Aves > Apodiformes > Apodidae > Hemiprocne > Hemiprocne comata. The sequence goes on from CM036616.1 coordinate 47,713,615, forward strand.
ATGTATCTCACTTCAGGTATTCTCAGTGGGAGTAATCATCTTTTGGGAACTAGAGCTTGTATAAGTAACTGGTACTGGTAGCTTGCACCAATTCTGCTCAAGGACTCTGAAGAGTCACACTATCTCAGGGGTTTAAGCAACCCCATGTGCTGTCATAATTAATTTCTAAAGAGCAAGTGTAGCTATTGACAATTTTAATGGATTAGGATCACTGTCTGGTTAAATTTTTTTCTTGCTTTAACTCATACTTTGGAAGCAGAGAGTTTCTGGAGATGTGCAATTCTGACTCCAGAACTGACACTAGTGCTTATCAAGCTGGTTAGAGCTCTGTTGCTTCTGGCCCACTGATGCTCGTAAAACCTACTACGAAAGAGAGCTACAGCATTACTTTGCATAAAACCTGAGACAGACAACAAAAACTGGTGAAGGGATGGTAAGATAAGAGAGAAATTGCATAGGATAAAATTGTTTAACTAAGCACAAATAAGCGATAGTTAATATGTGAAGAGGAGTTTTTCAAATAATTGTAAGGCACTTATGCAAATTATAGTAAAACTGGAAACTCTTTTTCTTTACCTTTGCCCCACAGCATGATAAGTTACAGGGAAGTACCACTACACTCAGAACACAGACAAGAATATCTTTATTTTCCTGGTGAGCAGCATGGAGTTCACTGACGTGGCAGGAGCCTGAGTTAACTACTCTGGACACCTGAAACTTATTTATAAACTATTCATAAACTAATGATGGCTCACAATATTTATAGGTTTGCAAATCAGAACAGCTATTAGCTTCTTATAGAAGCTCTGTGAGCCAGAATGATGCTCTCTCTTATGCTCAGTGCACTTGGGGTATTTCTCCTGCTCACGCACAGTCAACTGGAGCTCCTTATGAAGGTTCTGGTGTGGTTGTTGAATCTGAAGGGAAACCACTCTCAGTGGAACTGGTGCCATGATCTGGCATGGCAAATCCTGTACTGTCATATCAAGGCTTTAAAGCAATTTCTCAGTATTCGGAGAGGCCTTTCGTCTTTCTGAATAGACCCTGACCCTCAACCCGCAACAGTGAACGTCTCAAGCATGGTACAACAGATCAGAGTTGTTCCTACTGCCCTTTGCCCTTTAGCATGTCTGAAAGGCAAACTTCTCACAGAATCAGAGATACTAAGTCCTGAATGCTTAGCACTCCTGGTCTTTCAGCCTCAGGGCACAAAAGGTGGAAAGATGACCTCCTGAGGACCCTCCAGCCTTTTCCTTATAATTCTATGATTCAAACTGTTAACTAAAGATGCTTCAATTAATTTTGAGCCAAACACAGGATGAATGTGACTTACAAACCAAAAATATTGCCCAAACATTATTCATTAGTATGTTATTTCTATCAACATGACAAGTTTCTTTCACTGATTAGTTTTGTCACTCAATATGCTAGCTGCATCTCACACTGAGCAGATGGTGATTCTGTGTGTGGCAGGGCGTCTTCATGCCCAGGGCACTGAAAAACTAAAGTCCTTCAGAATTCTCTTAATTCTAAACAGTCTTTCATGATAAGCAGATGAGTAATAGTCCAAAAGTCATAGATCTGATTAAACTGTTCCATACGTATTACCTATTACCACATTGCATGCAATCACCCTGCCCCAGGGTTTGTACAAGATTTCTGGATTTTCCCAGGTATGGGGGAGGCCGCATCGAGAACTATTTAATATGGGCGGAGGCCACTTGACTGCCAAAAGCCATTTCACTTACCCTCTGTGGGGTTTTGTTTTGGTTTTGTTTTGTTTGTGGGGGTTTTTTGTTTGTTTGTTTGTTGGTTGGTTGGTTTTGGTTTTTGGTGGTGGTGGTGTTTTGTTTTTGTTTTTGTTTTTTTCTTTTTCTTTTTGTCACAGTGTTCTAGAGGTCTTCAGTTTGGGGTATATGAGGAACAACATTTATAACTGAGATGCTCTTTTATGGCAAAGGAAAGCTACATAGGACTAACATCGACAAACTCATACCTAGGGCCTAATGATTCAAGCCTCCAGAGGGGTGTTCTGCTGGTCACCCCTTGCCTCACTGCTGACTTGCAGCATGTCCTGCAAATAATCTTTGTAAAAAAAAAAATCCAATCAGGAAAAAGTTTCATAAGTAGAAGCATTTTTTTCTTTACATTTAGGAAAATTAAAGGGCCTGAATTTTACAGGATTTGGTAGTGCAATTTGGCATGGCCCTAATACAGGAGGGGGGTACCTTGCTTTCCTTCCTCCCTGCCCTGCTGTAGGTGGCTGTATAGTTTTGTGTGCCCTATCTTAAAGAGGGGAGTTCTTGAAAACTGGAAAATTTAAGTCTTTAAATTCTGCCTAGTTCTTTGTGAGAGGAAATGGTAAGTGCTAGTGCCCTCTGACAGTCTCCAAAGAGAATTTCAGAGGATCTGCATGAAGTCCTGAGGGGAGGTTCCTCCTGAGATCCTAGAGAGACAGGTGGGACTTGAACTGTCCCAGTGGGACCCAAGGTTTGTAGGGTTCTCCATCCTGGGGTTTTTTGCTGTGAACCTTCACTCATAATTTTTTTTTACTAGAATGAAAATCACGATAGAATTTATGTAATACAATTAGAAAGTTGAATATCCCTCAGGTCTCTACATTAGATTCATGTATTAAGTTACCTAAATGGACCACTGTCCAGTCAGGACAGCACTTTCTGGATTCCTGACTCACTGGTGGTCTGGGGCTGAAGTGAGCTAAGTAATATTGTAATAAGTCTTACAAATTATTTAACAAATATTAAGTTATTTTCTTGAAAGGCTACTTCTGCCACTGCTGATTTGTGTCATGGTGCCTGAAGTGCTCTTTCCATTTAAAGCTTTTTTGTGCCTAAGCCTCTGATTTCTGCTGCCCTACCTGTCTTGATCTTTTTGCAGCTGCCACTTCAGAATTTGAAGATAATGGGCCATCTAACATAGCAGCATTTTTTTCTTTCCATGGCCATTAACATTTTTTTCATTTTTAGTCCCTTTTTTTCCTTTGTGTTTTGTTTAGTTCTTTGTTGTTGGGTTTTTTTCCCCTAAAACTTCAAGGAAGAGACATTTATTATCTTATTGCTGCACTATGAAAATAATTAATTACGTTCATCTACCCAGATAGATTTTCACCCTGCTTTCAGTAGATCTCCATTAACCTGCATCTGTCAAATTAAACTGACAGGTTTAGAAAAACTTGACACAACGCATTCTAAAATTAGGCCTGCTACACAAATCAGAGGGATTGAGACTGTGCTTTCCTCCCTCTGTGCAGCTTTACTTGAATCAGAGTGACAGAATGAAGAGACACTTCAGAGCCCTGGGGCAGCTGGTTAGGGGGTCTGGAGCACAAGTAGTGTTTGTCTCCATACCTGTTGCAAGAAAGGATGAAGAGATAAACAGGAGGAGTCTGCAGATCAATGCATGGCTACAGGGAAGGGGAGATAACTGGGCCTGTTAGGGACAAGCCCAAGAGAAACATGCCAGGGCTTGAAGGATGGTGGACTAGGGAGGATTCTTACACTGTTGTTTCATCTGAGAGAAAGGATAGATGTTTAGAAATCATGGAAGCACCTGAGAAGGGTCTGGTAGGAAATGGGGCCCACAGTGGAAAAATATGTTGGAACCATTAGCTCATCTGAAGTGCATCTATACCAATGCACACAGTATGAGCAATAACCAGGGGGAGCTTGAAGCCATGATACACCAGGAAAACTATGACATAGTGGCTATCACAGAAACGTGGTGGATGCATCACATGACTGGAGTGCCACAATCGATGGCTACAAGCTCTTCAGGAGGGATAGAAAAGGAAGGAGAGGGGGTGGAGTGGCCTGTACGTTAGAGAATGCTATGAGAGCTTGGAAATCAAGTATAGTCATGATGAGGTTGAGAGTGTTTGGATTAGGTTAAAGGCCAAGAAAGCCAATATCGCTATGGGAGTCTGCTATAGACCTCCCAACCAAAGCAGTGAGGTGGATGAAGCTTTCTATAAGCAGTTGGGAGAAATCTCCCAGTCCCTTGCTGTTGTTCTTGTGGGGGACTTTAACCTCCCAGACATCTGCTGGGAATACAACACAGCAGACAGGGAACATTCCAAGAGGTTCCTGGAATGTGTGGAGATAACTTCCTCACAAAGCTGATAAGTGAGCCAACCAGGAAGAGCGCCCTCCTGGACCTGCTTCTTGTGAACAGGGAAGATCTTGTGGGGAAGTAAAAGTTGGAGGCTGTCTAGGGCACAGTGATCATGAGATGATTGAGTTTTTGATCCTTGGAGAAACAAGGAGAGGGGTTAGTAAAACTGCCACCTTAGAATTCTGGAGGGCAAACTTTGACCTGTTCAGAAGACTAATTGACTAAGTCCCTTGGAAGGCTGCCTTGAAGGGTAAAGGAGTCCAGGAAGGCTGCACATACTTCAAGAAAGAAGTTTTAAAGGCACAGGAGCAGGCTGTCCCCATGTGCCGAAAAACCAGTAAGTGGGGTAGGAGACCAGCCTGGCTAAATAGGAATCTTTGGCTGGACCTTAAGAACAAAGAGAGAGTCTATGACCTTTGGAAGAGGGGACAGGTCACTCATGAAGTCTATAAAGATGAAGTGAAATTATGCAGGGTGAAAATTAGGAGAGCCAAAGCACAGCTAGAGCTCAACCTAGCTACAGCTGTTAGGGACAATAAAAAATATTTCTGTAGTTCATTAACAGCAAAAGGAGGATTAGGCAAAAATGTCCAGCCTTTATTGGATGCAACAGGAATGTTAGTAACAAAGGATGAGGAAAAGGCTGAGGTGCTCAACACCTACTTTGCCTCGGTCTTTAGCAGTGGAATTAGCTGTTCCACGGATATACAGCCACATGAGCTAGAAGACAGGGAGGATGCAGAATGAGGTCATCACAATTAAAGAGGAACTGGTCAGAGACCTACTACACACCACTTAGATGCACACAAGTCTATGGGACCGGATGGGTTATATCCAAGGGTGCTGAAAGAGTTGGCAGACGTGATCACTAGGCCACTTTCCATTATTTACCTGAAGTCCTGGCTAACTGGGGAGGTCCCAATGGACTGGAGGGTAGCAAATGTAACACCCATCTATAAGAAAGAAAGGAGGATCCAGGAAACTATAGACCTGTCAGTGTGACCTCAGTACCAGGGAAGCTCATGAAGCAGATCATCTTGAGTGTTATTAGAAGACATATAGAGGATAACCACGGGATCAGGCCCAGTCAGCATGGGTTTATGAAAGGCAGGTCCTGCCTGACGAACCTGATCTCCTTTTATAACCTGATGACCTGACTATTGGACGAGGGAAAGGCTGTGGATATTGTTGATCTGGACCTCCAACAAGCATTTGACACAGTTCCCCATAGAACTCTCACAAAAAACCTGACTGCTCATGGCCTGGATGAACATACAATATATTGGATCAAGCACTGGCGGGACAGTCAGGCCCAAGGAGTGGTGGTCAATAGAGTCAAATCCAGCTGGCAGCCAGTCACAAATGGTGTTCCTCAGGGCTCAGTGTTGGGACAGTTTCTGTTTAATGTCTTGATGGATTATCTCGATAAGGACATAGAGCGTATTATCAGTAAGTTTGCAGATGACACCAAGCTAGGTGGGAGTGCTGATCTGCATGAGGATAGGGAGGCTCTACAGAGAGACTTGGATAGATTAGATCATTGGGCTAATGTTCAACAAGGCCGGGTCATGTACTTGGGCCAAAACAACCCCATGCAACGCTACAGGCTTGGGGAAGTATGGCTGGAAAGCTGTCTGACAGAAAAGGACCTAGGGGTTCTAATTGACAAGTGGCTGAATATGAGCCAGCAGTGTGCCCAGGTGGCCAAGAAAGCCAATGGCATCCTGGCTTGTATTAGAAATAGTGTGACCAGCAGAAGTAGAGAGGTGATTGTCCCCCTGTACTCAGCACTGGTGAGGCCACATCTGGAGTATTGCATCCAGTTTTGGGCTCCTCAATTCAAGAGAGGTATCGAGGTGCTGGAGTGAGTACAGAGGAGGGCAACAAAGCTGGTGAGGGCCTAGAGAATAAATCTTACGCAGAACACTTGAAGGAGCTAGGAATGTTTAGTTTGAGAAAGAGGAGGCTGAGGGGAGACCTCATCAGTCTCTACAACTACCTGAAAGGTCATTGTAGAGAGGTTGGTGCTGGTCTCTTTTCACAGGTAATTAGTGACAGAACAAGAAGGAATGGCTTCAAGCTCCAACAGGGGAGGTTTAGACTAGACATTACGAAAAATCTTTTCATAGAAAGAGTGGTTAGACACTGGAATAGGCTGTCCAGGGAGGTGGTTGAGTTACCATCCCTGGATGTATTTAAGGGTCGTTTGGATGTGGTATTGGCAGATATGGTTTAGGGAAGAACTTCGTAGAGTAGGCATGGTGGTTGGACTCGATGATCCCAAGGGTCTTTTCCAACCTGAATAGTTCTATGACATGGTAATATAAAGCAGTAAAAGGGAGAAACAATGTTTCAGTCCTCCTTTAGTAGGGTTTTGTTATTCTTCCTTCAAAGGTCTGCAAAAAAAAATGGTTCAGAAATCACTAACAAGAGTTTTCTGACAAAGGTGTGCCTAGTGCTCTTTTACTGGCAGCTTTATTCTTTTTTCTTTTCTTTTTCCCTTTTTTGTCTTTTTCTTTTCTTTTTTCCTTTTTTTTTTTTTTTTTTTTTTTTTTTTTTTTTTACTGAGGACTTCCAAGAATATTATGTAGAGCAATTGTTGGGAAAGAAGGGACCATAATTTTAAAGAGAAAATGCCGAGTTTAATGGGTCAAAAATTGACACAAGCTTAAGTTCCAGAAAATGAAAACCCTACAGTCAGTGTATGTTCACTGCCAAGTGCAGTCAGGGAAATCAGGAATAATATTTTAAAAGAACTTTGGCCGCAGTTCCCAAATAATCAGCTGTTTCAGCTGAAGTCTTGGCAGTGAACCCATCAATAGGCTTGAAAGTCTTCTCCATATTGAGAACACTGGGCCAAGCCTCATGTTTGCCAGGTGCACGAGGACCCAATGCATGAGCAGTTCCAGGTATCTGGTACAACTCTGCTGAAGGCCTCATTCTGCCAAGTGATCATAAGTGTTTATTTGGTGCCTAAACATTTCAGGAAAGTCTTAGCAATCTCAGCTCTTCCTCCTTCCAGCTTCCCTTTGTAGGATTTAGTTGTTTCTCAAAAAAAAAAAAGGAAAGAGAAGAGAATTGATTTTGGTGAACTACTTGAACTCAAGAATACTGGATGTGTTGAGCATAGAGGTGTGTGTTGAACAGGAATTTACAACTGTGAAACATCAGGTCACCTTACAGATTTTTGAAACCATGCAGAGGGAAACAATATTATTAACTAAAACTTACTGTCTTCAGAAACTAAAGGAAACAGAGGAGCCTGTATAGCAAAGCCTGGCTACTCCAAGGTTACACATACTATTTTATCTGTGATTAACTTCCTCTCATAAAATTCCAGAAGGACCTGATTGATAAGAACGCTGTATAAATTTCTTGTCCTTGTTCAGCATCTCTTAATTTTTACCACAGAGTTCTTTATGGAGCTTCGCTGCTGAAAAAGCCTCCAAAATCCCCAAGGAAATGCAAAAGATGTATAAATTTTCTTTTCTTAAAATATTTTAAACACTGTTACAGACAGCACTATCTAGTAATTAATATTTAATACAAACCAGATTATTATTAATTTTTCTTTCTAAAAGTGAAAATCAAAAGCAAAGGAGAAAAATGGGAAAGTTGCTATGTTACCAGCCACAGGCTGAAACAGAATTTCCAAATTTATTTTTTTTTTTTAATCATGTGCCCAAGGAATGTGCCATATAGTGCCTGTTCCAGTTTGCAGAAAGCTGGACCTGTTTGTTGTTTGCTTGCTTCAAGGACTACTGAGATAACTAAATCCAAGGGAACCTCGGACTCATGGAATTATCAGAGTTGGAAGGGACCTGTAGAGATTATTTAGTCCAACTCTGCCATTAATGCTGGATTGCCTAGAGCACATTACTCAGAACTGCACTCAGGTGGGTCTTGAATATCCCCAGAGAAGGAGACTCCACAACAGGGCAGCCTGTTCCAGTGCTCTGTCACCCTCACCGTAAAGAATTTTTTCCTCATATTTAAATGCAACTTCCTATGTTCCAGCTTTTGCTCATTGCCCCTCATTCTGTCACTCGGAACTACTGAACCAAGTCTGGCTTCTGATTGTTTTCTGATGTTGATGTTTTACAGTTTCTAGAGAGGCTGGGTCCTGGGAATCTTGGTACATCTACCTAGCAAATTTTTGGCAGGTTGTGTTTCTGTGAAGGTGCAAACCATCACTTTATAGAGGGCCAAACTGAAACTGAACTTTGGAATAGGGAAAATACCTTTTTGTTCCATAATATCACAGCTTTCACTGAAAAGTAGTCTTGCACTGCTCTTCACTTGCAGTGATCTTTGATGTAATGAGTATCAACGTTTTAGCATGTTTATATTTTGTGTTAACTCATTGTCAATATTTAGTTGGTTTTACAGGATTTAACATTTTCTAGCAATGACAAGACCTCATGTTACCATGTGGTTTTCCCTGCAGTTGGCTATATTGGTACAAATGTCAGTGGCCCGTAGATTCTAATATTTTTAAATGAATGTAACACGTGTAATTATAACATTATCACAGAGATTTTAGGTTACTTTTGTGATAAACAAAATATAAACTTGACCTATCCGGTGTTTATTTAATCAAACTCCAAATGAGTAACAGCAGCAACGAGCAGAGGAGTTTTATGTTTACGTGTGCTGCAACATGGTCATACTGGAGTTGTTTCTCTGGAATCACCTGTAAAGCTAACATTTTCCCCTGGGTATTTCTAAACACTAATAAATTCATTCAGAGTTTTGTCTCCCTTTGAAGAACTATAAGAAATGTTGATTCTAAAACACTGTATCTTTACTAATCAGACTCTTTTGTTTGTTGATTGCTGTTGGGGGTTTTTTTGTGGGTTTTGTTTGTTGTGGTTTTTTTTCTCCAATAAATTACTAAGGACTTTGTTTTTCCCTAAATGGATTAAGTCACTGAGGCAAAGGCCTCTATAGCAGGGGATAGCACTGGGGGACTCTTCATAAAGGGGGTAAAAAAGCAGCAAAAGCACAAGGAGGCAGGGTGCTCCAGCCCCGTCCCCGACCCCTCCAGAGTGGGAATAGCAAGATCCTGACAAGTGGCACCTCTGATCCAGCGTAGGCAGGCCAAACACCCTCACTTACAAAAGCAGGCCTCGGGGAGCACCAGCATCCAGAGCGGGCAAAAAGAGCACGGTATGTCAGAAGGGCATAGTGCAGCTTTCATGTGGCAGTTCGCACAGGCAGGGCATGTGGACAAGGTGCAAGAAGGCGGCTAGGGCTGCAGCTCCGGGTGTGGGATCTGCACTCTCCACCTTGGGAGTGACCAGTGTGTCCACCCAAACGGAGATCCTGAGGTGCAATGCTGCTGTGCAGACACCATGCTGTGGAAGCTGTCTGGACCATTCTCTTTTACCTGAGGTAAGGGGGAAGCCTGCCTAAAAAAGCTGTGAGCATGTGAATGCAGCAGATGGCTGAGCTGCAGGACACAGCGAGGAGACTGCAGAGTATCAAGGAGGCAGACAATGAGCTGGATAATGTGATCCATGCACTTGCTGCACAGGATATGCAGCCTGTGCCCAGTCGGCCAAATACTCCCACCCCAGTGCACACAGAAAATAGGGGAGTCACTGAAGTAGGGGAGTGGAAGATAGTAGGAAGAACTAAAGGAACAAGCAAGAGGAAGGAACCTCCCTCAAAGCCCAAGGTGCCCTTGAAGTACCAGTTCACTCCTCTGCAAACAATAGGAGAATAACCAGCATACAGCAGTGTTGGAGCAGAGTCAGGTGGCTCAATCTGTTCCAAGTATAACAACCAGTGCCTTCAATAAAAAGAAACGGGTGATAGTACTAGGTGACTCTCTTCTCAGAGGCACCTGTTTTCAGACTGGACCAGATCTCTAGAGAGGTGTGCTGTCTACCAGTTGGTGGCATCGGAAGCATACAGAGGGTGGAAGCAAGGGCAGGTACCCTGGGAGGATTACAGAAAGGTTGTCTGAGCAGCTAGGGTAAGTAGCTAGACTAAGTAGCTAGGGTAAGTATCAGGTAAGGAGAGCCAAATTCCAGATGGAATTAAACTTCACCAGGGATGTAAAGAGCAATAAGAAAATATTCTATAGGTATGCTGGGGATAAAAGGACAACCAAGGAAAAGGTAGGCCCTCTCCTGAAGGAAACGGGGAACCTAGCTACGCAGCATATTGATGTTCTCAATGAGTCCTTTGCATCAGTCTTCTCTGGCAAGTGTTCCAGCCTTATCACAAAGTCCACAACAGGTGAAAGTAGGGACTGCGAGAATGAAGCACCCCTCACTGTAGGAGAAGAACAGGTTCATGACCACCTAAAGAACCTGAGGATGCACAAGTCTATGGGGTTAAATGGTGTCCGGAGGGAGCTGGCAGATGCAGTTGCTAAGACTCTGTTCATTGTATTTGAGAGGTCATGGCAGTCTGGTGAGATTCCTGCTGACTGGAAAAAGGATAACATAGACCCCATTTTTAAAAAGGGGGAAAGGAAGACCCAGGGAACTACAGGCCTGTCAGTCTTACCTCTGTGCCTGGCAAGATCATGGAGCAGATCATCCTGGAAAATCTGCTAAGGCACATGGAAAATAAGGAGGTGATTGGTGACAGCCAACATGGCTTCACTAAGGGCAAATCATGCCTGAACAATTTGGTGGCCTTCTATGACAAGGCTACAGAGATGATGGATAGTGGAAGAGTAACTGACATTATCTGCCTGGATTTGTGCAAAGCGTTTGACACAGTCCCACATGGCATCCTGGTCACCAAATGGATAACACATGGATTTGACAGATGGACCACTCCATCGATAAGTAATTGGCTGGAAGGCTGCATCCAGAGAGTTGTGGTCAATGGTTCAGTGTCCAAGTGGAGGCAAGTGACAAGTCGTGTTCCTCAGAGGTCAGTATTTGAACCAATGTGGTTTAACGTTTTTGTTGGAAACATGGACAGTGGGATTGAGTGTTATCCTCAGCAAGTTTGCTGATGATAAAAACTGTGTGGTGGGGTTGACACCCTAGAGGGAAGGGATGCCATCCAGAGGGACCTTGACAGGCTTGAGAGGTGGGCCAATGCCAACCTCATGAAGTTCAACAAGGCCAAGTGCAAGCTCCTGCACCTGGATCAGCACAACCCCAGGCACAAATACAGGCTGGGGGGAGAAAGGATAGAGAGAGAGTAGTCCCGAGGAAAAGATTTGGGGTGGTAGTACATGAGAAGCTCGACATAAGCCACTAGTGTGCGCTGGAGCCCACAACCACATTCTGGGCTGCATCAAAAGAAATGTGGCCAGCAGCAGGAGAGATCAGACTGAAACAAAGAGAAAAAAATTACTTCCTCCAATGTTGACTTTAAAATTTGTTGAAGGACCCCAGAGATTAAACAATAGATGTTCGGTATCATTCTGTTAGGGTAATTTCTTAATAGAAAATTTCTGACTGAGACAAAAAGGCCAAGCAAGTTGGTGACTAGCGAAGTATATCTCATGTGAGTAAGGCAATAGGAAAATAAAAAAACCCAAGCATCATACAGCACCTCAATCCCTTTACACGAGCCAAGTGTCTTTGAAGCTAGTACTAAGGCATCCATCTATGGATCTACCTCTCTTAACAGGTGACACAAGGTGGGATTTTAAATGAATGTAACCCAAGAACCAGACTTATGTAACAGGCTTTTCAGGAAGACAGAGAAGGAAGCCTTAATGCTAAGAAACCCTAGCTCACAATATCTGTTCCAGCAGCTCTAATGGATAACATTAAACCTTTCTGTCTATCAGTGGAACTTTCCTTTATATTTGCTTTACTCTGGCTATCACACTTGCAGTAAGGCTCCTTTTGCCCTTCTGTTAACTTATGTGAACACACAGTTGTGTGCATAGTACATGAACAAAGAAATACTGTTTTAAATAATTTCTTTCTCTTGGTTGTTGCTGCAAAAAATTGCACATCACATGCAATTATTTTTCTTAATTACTCCCAAAATGTTAGTGATACTTTGCATCCCACGCTCTGTCACTCAAACTACATTAAAAAGCATAGGAAGGAGTAAGTTTCTGGAACTTGGTTGTTCATAATAGAGGTTATATCTTGTTTTCCTTTACAGGGCTCATCAGACAGAACATGATTTGCTTTTCCTGTATGCTGGTCTAACTCCATTGACCTCAGAAGAATTACTCTTGATATAGTATAGAGAGAGAGATGAAGAGGCTGCTGATTTTCTACTGTAGTTGAGTTGCTTGCATAGTAGTAGAAATATTATAAATGTTGGCAAAAAAATACAGTGTGCACAAGCACATTGTCCCACAGAATACAGTTAGTTTAACTTAGATGTTTTCTCTCATAAAATACTAATAAACTAAAGCAACATCTTATTTAATGGTGTGGAAAAACTTCATAATATAGCCACATGAGAAATTTATTTAATTTTATTTTTAAGCAAGTCAGCAAGTAAGGCAAGAGTGAATATTACTAAGTTTGATAGGACAGCCTAGAAAAAAGCATCTTGAAAGATCCCCTGTAATGCACAATTGGATGCAACATTAAGATGGAGTGCTTTGTGCAGCTGCAGGGCACTTTGCTAAACTGATTGGTTTCAGACGCTGTGAATCCACAACCTTGCTATTGGTAGACATTAAAACAACACTGTAAACCTCTTGTGTCTTATTCTCTCCTGATTGTATAGGACATGGTGGGACAGAATAAACATAGCAAGGCATCTTTGCATTGGAGAGGGTTGCAGTGATAAACAAAACTCTGGCAACTCTTGTTGACTTCAGTCAGTGGTACACTGGATTACTCTTGGGCTGAGTTTGATCTTCAGTCTCTTTCTAGTTACGAATGATCTGGCAAGAGCATTAAGCACTACAAGAAGAGAATTAGCAGGTCCAGTATTATCCATATTGTCAACGGAAATGGAGAGCAAGCAAGAAGAAAAAGAAAAATATTGTGTGTACTTTATTGGTTTGTGAATATACACTGATTAAATCAGCAGCAACACACTGACAAAGTTTGAACCTTTTTCTGCTTCCTTTAAACTGTGCATAAATAACACATATTTAACACAGCTTAAAGCATTTCTTTAGATGCATTAACTGCAAGGAAAAGTAGGTGATTAGATAGTGAGGACTGTAAGAGGACTAGATGTGATGCTGTCTTCAAGAGGTATTCACAGTGCTGAAAAACATTTAATACATAAAAGTTGCAAAGCAGTATGTATCCTACCTTGAAAACAGATTGTCAACATATTAACAACAATAAGGAAGCTCACGTTGGCAGTACAAGAAGTATGGGAATGTTACATATGTTCTTGTTAAAACTGGTGTGTTTGATTCCTGTTGGAGCTCCAAGGAAAGCCTTTCTGTTTAATATGATTTTATTTCATGACAAGACAAGGAGGGCTACACTCCGAAAAAAAAGACTAAATTTTAATAATCCCCAAATAGAAAAAAAAAAAAAGGTATTGAGGCAGAAAAAAGGGGGAAAAAAAAGAGCCAGCAGCAAGCATCAAATGAGACAGAAAGAAGTCATAAAGAAGTGACAAAGAAATTGGCAGGCAGAGACAGGTGAGAAAAGAATAGTAACAGGCATACCAGGTTTTCAGAGACACATCCTCTCTCTCTCTCTCTCTCTCTCTCTCTCTCTCTCTCTTTCTGTCTCCTCTGCATACACAGCAACAAGACCACTTGCAGCCAGCACTCCTCCTGCTTCTGCTTCATCCTTCTGGTCTGGGTCTAGTGGGACTTGGACCAAACTGGGGGCCAGAGGAAGACAAAGGAGAGGTAGTTGAAAGGGTGCTGCTTGCTTTCCCTCCTCTCAAGGGCTCTTTCTCCTCTGCCGAAGTCATGGCAAGTGGCTATGCTTTCCCTGTGGGTCTACCTGGACCTCTGACCAGGAAAGGAAAAACTTCACCCATGCTGTCAGCTGGGATGGCAGCACCTGTACCACCAGGCCTTATCCCCCAAGCTAAGCTCAGTCCCAGAGAGATCTGTCTATGAATTTTTGTGTCTTACTCTGTTCTTCCTCTGTCCATTCTATCTGATCTTTTTCCTTATTTTCATTTCCTTTATGTTTCTTACAGCATGGGCCTGATCTTCTCCCCATATTTCAGGAACACCAGAGTTTTCCTATAATGACAGGTAAACAATAGCCTTCCGAAAAGTTTTTTTGTGGAGTGTGGAGGATGGCTTGAATTTTTTTTGAGCTTAGGTAACTACAAAGAAAACTGAAGATAGCTGCTTAAAGTCGGTGTTCTAGGTATGGATGGGTTTCTGATAGAAGCTCAAGGAAATCACATACTGAAGACACAGGCCACTACACATTTTCAGACAGAGAGAATATAGTCTTAAAGTTTGTTACATTGTAACACCTGAAATGAAGTGTGCCCAGCAGGTCAAGGGAGGTGATTCTCCCCTTCTACTTCACTCTTGTGAGATCCCACCTGGAGTATGGTGTCCAGTTCTGGAGCCTCCAACACAAGAAGGACATGGAGCTCCTGGAAATAGTCCAGAGGAGGGCCACGGAGGTGATCCGAGGGCTGGAGCACCTCTCCTGTGAAGACAGGAGGAGAGAGTTGGGGTTGTTCAGCCTGGAGAAGAGAAGGTCCTGGAGAGACTTCATAGCAGCCTTCCGGTACCCAAATGGGGCCTACAGGAATCTGGGGAGGGACTTTTTACAAGGGCTTTTAGCAAAAGGACAAGGGATAATGGCTTTAAACTGGAACAGTGTAGATTTAGGTTAGACAATAGGAAGAAATTCTTCACTGTGAGGGTGGTGAGACACTGGAACAAGTTGGCTCTGGAAGTTGTGGAAGCCCCACCCCTGGAAGTGTTCAAGGCCAGGCTGGATGGGGCTCTGACCAACCTGATCTAGTGGGAGGTGTCCCTGCCCATGCAGGGGGGTTGGATGATCTTTAAGATCCCTCCCAACCCAAGCCATTCTATGATTCTGTATGATTCTATGAAAAAAAAAAAAAAAAAAAAAAGAGACTTCCAGTTAGTTAAGGTTTGTCTCTGAACTAGAAGAAACTTGAAGAGCTACAAATGATCAGCCAAGTCTTTTCATTATAACTGCACTGGGAAGTTATTCCAGGTATGTCTATGGACTTGGTTTATGAGTTTATCTGTATAAATGGTTTCTAGAAATAAGAGCCTCTGTCGTGAATAATGCAAGCTTATTGGAGATAAAAAACTGATGAATTACAGCTATAGTTTCCATAATTACTGCTGCAAGCTCTCATTTTTTATCTTAAGAACAAGTGAACTGTGAAGGGATGGATTGATTTCTGATGAATCAAGAACTGATAAAAGCCCTGGTGAAGAATGAAATACATTTGGGTTGTTTATAGCATATAGTTTTTCTCCCTAATGTCCTGACCTTGACTGCTGCTACTAACTCAAGACTCCTCTCAAATGAAGTGACACTGCAAAGCAAAATAGAGACTTCTTACTGGCAAAGGTGATATAGGACAAACCAACATGAAGATAGGTTTTATCTTAAGCTAGAGGTCTTCTGCCAAGTTGCAGAAGCACAATTCCCTTGTTAGTCTTTCCTTTACGGCAAGGGAGATTAAAAAAAACACTCTGAGAGTAGCTTCTGAACTTCATCTAAACTTGTCCATTTTGATGCAATGAAAATCAAACAACATACAGTGTGTGAAGAAAATTCTAAAATTAACATTGAGGTAGTAATTTATTCAGAGAATGCTTATTGACCACATGGCAGCACAGAGCAGACAACAACAGCTAGCCATTGCAGAGGGTGGTGCAAGCCAGGCTAGAGTGGGTGGTAGTGGGAGCGTGAGGAAAGCAGCAAATAGTGGTTGGTTTCCTTTGGCTACAGAGATGATCATAGTCACAACATGGCCAAAAGGCACAGTAAGAAAGAATGTGGGAACTCAGACTGAGCTCCCGTGCAAACACACTGCCGTGCAGGTCTCTGGCTGCAGCGAATGCCTGAGCCTGGCACTTGTACTGGAGGGAGCCAGTGACACCACTTCTGTGCAGTGTGAGCAAGTAAATGATCTACTCAGGCAGGTGGTTGAACTGAGGGAAGAGGTAGAAAGGTTGAGAACCATCAGAGAATGAAAAAGTGAAATAGATTGGTGGAGCCACACCCTGAGGCAAGGGCAGAAAAAAGAGGCTCTGCAAGGAGTGATGGATCCCTTCCCCTCCTGTCACCAGGCAGAAGGAGGGGACCTGCAGGACAGGGGGAATGGAGAGAGGTCCATCCTTGGAGAGGCAAGCGAAAACCCTCATGCCCCACCCCACCTTCCCAGTTGCCCTTGAAAAATAGATATGAGGCTTTGGAACTTCAGGGCCAGGCAAATTAAGATGGAGAGGATAATTCATCCAGTGAGTCACCCAGGGCTTGTCACTCATCCCCACATCTTAGGACTTTTTCAACTAAGAAGAATAGGACAGTAATTGTGGTGGGTGACTCTCTTCTGAGGGGAACAGAAGGGCCCTTTTGTCACCCCACCTATCCCACAGGAAAGTCTGCTGCCTCCCTGGGGCTTGGACTATAGATGTTAAAAGGAAACTCCTTGATCTGGTGCAGCCCTCTGATTATTATCCTTTGCTAGTCATCCAGGTTGGCAATTATGAGATTGCGGAGAGAAGTCCAAAGGCTATTAAAAATGACTTGAAGGCATGGGAGCAACTGGTTGAAGGCTCAGGTGCCCAGTGGTGTTTCATCAATCCCTCAAGTGGTAGGGAAAAATACTGAAAGAGGGTGGAAAACACACCTAATCAATGAGTGTCTCAGGGGCAGGTGCCACCCTCAAAACTTTGGGTTCTTCGATCACGGGGAAGTTTTTATGGCACCGGGTCTGCAGGTGACCGATGGAATACATCTGTCTCCAAGGGGGAAAAGGATTCTTGCAGGGAAGCTGGTGGGGCTAATTGAAAGGGCTTTAAACTAGTTAGGCTCGAAGGGGGAAGGGGATAAAACCAGGCTCACTATAGGTGAGCCTAAGGATGTTCTTCTGTCTACCATCCCACTTGAGGTGGGAAATGGAGATAAATACGACAACAAAAACACAGGACTCACTAATAGGTTGCTAACCAGGAAAGTGGCTGGGAATGGTCAGATACCAAAAGTGAAAAGTAATTGCTTGACTCCCTCTCTGAAATGCTTATATACCAATGCACATAGCATGGGGAATAAGCAGAAGGAGTTGGAGATCTGCATTAGGTTGAATGGCTAATATAATCGCAATCACTGAAACATGGTGGGACAGCTCCCATGACTGGAATGTTGTCATGGATGGCTATCTACTATTAGGAAAGACAGAGCAACAATGTGAGGTGGTGGTGTTACTCTTTATGTGCGAGAGCAACTGGAATGTATTGAGTTCTATCCAGGGAGGGACTGAGGACAGGTTAAAAGCTTGTGGGTAAGAATTAAGGGATATGCAACTGAAGGTGAAACTGTTGTGGGTGTCTACTATAGACCACCAACCTAAGAAGAAGATGTTGATGAGGCGTTCTACAGTAAACTGGAAGCAGCCTCTAGATTACACTCCTTAGTACTTATGGGTGACTTCAATCACCCTGATATTTGCTGGAAAGCCCACACAGCAAAACAGGTTCAGTCCAAAAGGTTCTTGCAGTGCATCAATGATAACTTTCTAATGCAGGTAGCAGAGGAACCAACGAGGAGAGGTGCACTGCTGGACCTTTTATTAATGAATAAAGAAGGTCTGGTTGGAGATGTTGAGTTTGGGAATAGCCTTGGCGATAGTGACCATGATGTGGTGGAGTTTAGTATTTTACAAGGAAGAAGCAGGGCAATAAGTAGGATTACAACCCTGGACTTCCATAGGGCTAACTTTGGACAAAGATCTACTTGCAGGAATCCCATGGGTTAAGACACTGGAAGGAAAGGGAGCCCAGGAAAGCTGGTCAATTTTTAAATACCACTTCCTCCAAGCCCAAGATAGGTGCATTCCAGCGAGTAAAAAATCGGGTAAAGGTGGTAAACGACCTGCCTGGATAAGCAAGGATCTTGTGAAGAAAATCTCGTGGAAGAAAGAAATTTACAAAGGGACTTATCACTTGGGAGAATGATAGGGATGTTGTCAGGGTATGTAGGAAGGCAAGAAGGGCCAAAGTCCTCTTAGAACTTAAACTGACAAAGGAAGTAAAAGAGAACAAAAAGAGCTTCTTCAAATATATCAGTAGTTAAAAGAAGAACAGGGAAAATGTGGGCCCACTGCTGAATGAAGTGGGAGCCTTGATAACAGAGGATGCAGAGAATGCAGAGTTGCAGAATTCCTTCTTTTCTTCAGTCTTTACTAAGACCAGCCCTTATGAACTTCAGACCCTGGATACAGGAGAGGAAGCCTGGAGGTGGGAAGACTCTCCACTAGTCAATGAAGATCAGTTATGCAAATTGAATGTACACAAGTCCATGGGCCCTGATGAGATGCACCCATGAGTGTTGAGAGAGCTGGCAGATGTTATCGCCCTACCACTCTCTCTCTACCATCATTTTTGAAAGATCCTAGCAAACAGGAGAGGTGCCTGAGGACTGGAGGAAAGACAATGTCACTCCAGTCTTCAAAAAGGGCAAGAAAGAAGATCCAGGAAATACAGACCAGTCAGTCTCACCTCCATCCCTGGAAAAATGATGGAGCAGCTCATTCTGGAGGTCATCTCAAAGCACATCCAGTTCTGGGATCCCCAGTTCAAGAGGGACAGGGATCTACTTGAGAGAGTCCAACAGAGGGCTACGAGGATGATTAAGGGACTGGAACACCTGCCTTACAAGGAAAGGCTAAGAGACCTGGGGCTTTTCAGTCTAGAGAGGAGAAGACTGAGAGGGGATCCAACTAATGTCTATAAGCACATGAGGGCTGGGCGTCAAGATGGCGAGGACAACCTCTTTTCACTTGTGCCCTGTGATGGGATGAGGGGAAATGGATTCAAACTTGAGCACAGGAAGTTCCACCTCAACATGAGGAAGAACTTCTTTACTGTGAGGGTTACAGAGCACTGGAACAGAATCCCCAGAGAGGTTGTGTAGTCTCCTTCTCTGGAAACTTTCAAGACCTGTCTGGATGCCTTTCTGAGTGATCTGCCCTAGTTTTTGGTCCTGCTCTGGCAGGGGGGTTGGAGTTAATGATCTTCAGAGGTCCCTTCCAACCCCTGACATTCTGTGACTCTGTGATTCTGTGATTCTGTGATTCTGTGATTGGAAGGTTCCTCTGGAAGTCATCTAGTTCAGCCATGCCCCTGAAGTGAAATTATCACCAACTGTAGATCAGGTAAGGCATGACTTAGCCTTGTCAACTCATGCAAACCTCCTACAGCCTCTCACTATTCCAGTGTTGTACTTACGATTTTTTTCAGGAATTTTCCCCAAACATTTAATGTCAACGTCCCAGTTGCATAAGTATTCATTGCTACTTTTAATGTTATTTGCCTCTAATAGAAAGAGTTTGGCTCCATCAAATAATAAATTCCCTTCCAGTCGTTGTAGGTTACTATCAGATAACCACTGGCAGACTAGTAATATTAACATTAACTAGTAACATTAAGTAATTAACTAGTAATAATTAACATTATTGGACATGAGTACACAGAAATGTGAACATAGCAAGAAGAAACTGAAACACTGATTTACTCAACATGAATTATCCATTTTGTACTGATTTTATGTTGTTTGTCATTTAAATCAGATGCAAACCAAGTATTTGAGTTCACCGGTGTTTGTAAGTTGAGCTTGACTTTACCAATATTTAGCAGGTTCACCAGAACAGTCTGTCCAGGGTGCAGAGAAGTCTTGGACTTGTTGTAGGGTTTTCTAGGCTTTTCTGTATCTTGAGTGGGCAATGTAGGAAAGAAGGCAGTTAGACGAGGGCACCTGTTCACCCCCCATCTATTATTTATAGTGGTGACTGCATAACTCAACCTTTCATCCCATCTGGAATCCTGTGGATGAATAAGACTCTTAATTAACCCGTTAGTATGTTCTACTACCCCATTCACTTGTGGGTAGTATGGGACATGAAATGTCCATGTAATACCTTCTCTTTTAGCCCATTGTTGTACCAGGTGTGAGGTGAAGTGAGTTCCATTATCAGATTGAATGTTGGTGGGTTTCGGTAGGACCCCAAATACCTTTTCTAAGAAGCAAACCCTGTTTTCACCATTTGCCTTAGGAACAGCTTCAGCACAGGTTAGACCTGACACCACTTCTACAATCACAATGATGTATTGTTTGTTTCCTGGGACTGATGTAAGCCACCTGCCAGGTGGACCACAATGGTTTTCCTTCCCTAATATGCAGAGTGTCAGTGGCTAGGGGATGTTCCCCCAACCTGATTTTGCAAAGATCACATTCAGAAATGATTGTTTTGCACTGCTCACACGTGACAGGCCATCCATGGGTTTGTGCCTCTTTATACAAATCTAAGATTCCTGAATTACCTCTCTTACAATGAAGCCATTCAAGCAATTGCTCCCACTCTTGATTTTCTCCTGCTGTAATGGCTGTTCTGATTTCCACTACGTTTATTTTAGCCAGTTCATCAACATAGTTATTCCACCTACTAGCTTCATCCCTCAGGTTGGTCTGGTGAGAAGGAATCCACCCTACATGAAAGTTAGGATTTTTCTTAGCAATTTCCAATATCTGTTGCCATTTCTCTTTCTGCCAGACTGGCACCCTGTTAATTTCCCAATTGTTCTGTTCCCAGAAAGTTATCCATTCTACACAGCCCTTAAAGACTGAAAAGGAATCTGTGTAGATGTACACAGCATCCTTGGAGATTTTTTCTTTCACAAGAACATTGAGAACAGCATCCAGCTCCCCCACTTGTGCACTGCCTCAATCATGATTTATTATTTGTTCGGCTGTGGAGGGTTTAACTGCAGCAGATCTGAACAACCAGGTTTTACCTTCTCTTTGGGCTGAAGCATCTGTAAACCAAGCATTAACCATTTCACTCTTGTATTCCGGGGCCTCTTTAATAGGACTGGGAGTTTTGACTATTAAATCTTTCTCCTCTGTAGATCCAATTTGTTCTTGAATTTTTAATTGTTTATCTGGGCCTTCTTCAAGCTTGAAAAGGCCAGAATAATACTCAATTTGGCTATACCACTTCCTGATTGTACCCTTTTGGGATATTCTTTCTGGAGGGGCTTTCCCAGACAGCACTTGGTTAACTACTTTGAAAGGGCCTTGTAGAATTACCTTTTGTTTTTTGATGATTTTGCTGACTTCTATTAGTGCTGTGCACATTGTTAGCAATCCTTTCTCCAGAGTGGAATATTGCTTCTCTGAGTCCTTAAAAGACTGAGAATAAAAGCCAATTGGTCGACTACTCCCATTAGGTCCCCGTTGCCAAAAGTGATAAGGCACTGGCTGAGAACCCCCATTCTATTATGATTGGATCCTCTGGGTGGAGGGGTCCCAGAGTTTGAAAGGTCTGTGCTTCCAATAACAATAGTTTAAGGGCCTCATCATGAGATTTATTCTATTCCCAGTGGTGATTCTTTTTTAATAAATCATAAAGAGGATGTGATATAACAGAAAAATCTGGGATGTGCTTTCTCCAGTACTGAAGGGTTCCTAGTATTCCTTGCAGTTCTTTTTTGTTGGATGGTACTTTTATCTGGTTCCCCCCTTCCACCTTATTCCCAGAAATTTTGCCTCTTGGGATGGGGGTTGCCTTTTCTCTTCAGGGATTTCTCTTTGCATGTCTGTTAAATGCTTAATTATGGCACCATATACTGTCTTTATCTCCCCCTCACTCTGGCCCCCTATCAGCACATCATCTATGTACTGATAGACTTTTACTTCAGAATTATTTTTGATTTCTGGAATGTTTTCCAGCTTACACGCAAGTGATGGGCCAGTGTGGGTGAGTGTTTATATCCCTGGGGCAACCTTGTGAAGGTGTACTGTACCCCATCCCAAGTGAAGGCAAAATATTTCTGGTCTTCAGGATCAATCAGGACTTGGAAAAACATATCCTTTATATCCAGGGAGGCCAGCACCGGGTGTGCTGCTTCCTGGATTTCTAGCACCAGATCAGCGATGTTAGGTACAGCAGCTGTAAGTGTATAGAATCACAGAATCAGAGAATCATAGAATCCTAGGGGTTGGAAGGGACCTCGAAAGATCATCTAGTCCAACCCCCACTGCCAGAGCAGGGTCACCTAGAGTACATCACATAGGAATGCATCCAGGTGGGTTTTGAATGCCTCCAGTGAAGGAGACTCCACAACCTCCCTGGGCAGCCTGTTCCAGTGCTCTGTCACTCTCACAGTAAAAAAAATTTTTCTGATATTTACATGGAACCTCCTATGCCCCAGTTTGCACCCACTGCCCCTTGTCCTGTCACTGGACATCACTGAAAAAAGCCTGGCTCCATCATCCTGACACTCACCCCTTACATATTTGTAAACATTGATGAGGTCACCCCTCAGTCTCCTCTTCTCCAAGCTAAAGAGACCCAGCTCCCTCAGCCTTTCCTCATAAGGGAGATGTTCCACTCCCTTAATCATCTTTGTGGCTCTGCGCTGGACTCTTTCAAGCAGTTCCCTGTCCTTCTTGAACTGAGGGGCCCAGAACTGGACACAATACTCCAGATGCGGCCTCACCAATGCAGAATAGAGGGGGAGGAGAACCTCTCTTGACTGACTATCCACACCCTTTCTAATGCACCCCAGGATGCCATTGGCCTTCTTGGCCACAAGGGCACATTGCTGGCTCATGGTCATCCTCCTGTCTACCAGGACCCCCAGGTCTCTTTCACCTACACTACTCTCCAGCAGGTCAGCCCCCAACCTATACTGGGACATCGTATTGTTCTTCCCCAAATGCAAAACTCTACACTTCCCCTTGTTGAATTTCATCATGTTTCTCCCCGCCCAACTCTCCAGCCTGTCTAAGTCTCTCTGAATGGCAGCACAGCTTTCTGGTGTGTCAGCCACTCCTCCCAGCTTAGTGTCATCAGCAAACTTGCTGAGGGTACATTCTATACCCTCATCCAGGTCGTTGATGAAGATGTTGAACAACACCGGTCCCAGTACCGACCCCTGAGGGACTCCACTAGTCCCACACTTCCAACCAGATTCTGCCCCATTGACTACAACTCTCTGACTCCTTCCCATCAACCAGTTCCTGATCCACCTCACTACCTGATCACCAAACCCATACCTGATCAACTTATCTACAAGGATGCTGTGGGAGACGGTGTCAAATGCCTTACTGAAATCAAGATAAACCACATCTACCACTCTACCATCATCTATCCACCTAGTAATTTCCTCATAGAAGGCTATGAGGTTAGTCAAACATGATTTACCCTTGATAAAACCATGCTGACTGCTCTTGATGACCCCCATGTCCTTGATATGCCTAGAGATAGAGACAAGAACAAGTTGTTCCATCACCTTTCCAGGGATGGAGGTGAGGCTGACCGGTCTATAGTTACCCGGGTCCTCCTTCTTGCCCTTCTTGTAGACTGGTGTGACATTTGCTGTCCTCCAGTCCTCAGGCACCTCTCCTGTTACCCCTGACTTACCGAAGACGATGGAGAGTGGCCTAGCAATGACCTCCGCCAGCTCCCTCAGCACCCTTGGATGCATTCCATCTGGACCCATCGATTTATGGATGTCCAGATTACTCAACTGATCCCTAACCCAATCCTCACCTACTATGTCAAACTCCTCATCTATCTTGACTACTTCTGGGGCTATATGAGTCTGGAGCACATGGGGAAATCCTACAGGAGTAAAGACAGAGGCAAAGAAGGCATTCAGCACCTCTGCCTTCTTTAGATCCTCTGTCACCAGGGCTCCCACCTCATTACTCAGTGGGCCAATATTGCCTTTAGTGTTAGTTTTGTTAGCTATGTATTTGAAAAAGCCCTTTCTATTATCCTTAACCTGACTTGCAAGGTTAAGTTCCAAGGAGGCCTTAGCTTTCCTAATTGCCTCCCTACATCCTCTGACAACAGTCCTATATTCCTCCCAAGTGACCAGCCCCTCCTTCCATGATCTGTAGATTTTCCTTTTCCACTTAAGTTTGCCCAGCAGTTCCTTTTTTAACCATGCTGGTCTCCTAGCTCCCTTACTAGATTTCCTAACCATTGGGATGCTCTGATCCTGTGCTTGCAAGAAGTGGTCCTTGAATGTTGACCAGCTATCTTGAGCCCCTTTACCTTCTAGCACCCTGTCCCATGGGATTTCCCTTAACAGTTGATTGAGGAGGCCAAAGTTTGCCCTGTGGAAGTCCAGGGTTCTGGTCCTACTGGGTATTCTGTTCCTTCCACACAGGATCCTGAACTCCACCATCTCGTGATCACTGCAGCCAAGGCTGCCACTGACCACCACTGCTTCAACAAGGCCCTCCTTGTTGGTTAGTACAAGATCCAGCAGCGCTCCTCTTCTAGTCGGCTTGTCCACCATTTGCATTAAGAAGTTATCATCAATGCACTGGAGGAACCTCCTAGACTGTGAAAGGCTGGCTGTGTGAGTCTTCCAGCAGATATCGGGGTAGTTAAAATCTCCCATGAGGACTAGGGACTGCAGTTGTGAGGCTACTTTCAGCTGCCTGTAGAAAGCCTCATCAACTTTCTTGCCTTGATCAGGAGGTCTGTAGTAGACCCCCACGACTGTATCACCCACACCAGCCTGCCCCTTAATTCTTACCCACAGACTTTCAACTTGCCCCTCATCAGCCCCTACACAAAACTCAATACATTCTAGTTGCTCTCTCACATAAAGAGCAACTCCACCACCTCGCTTCCCCACCCTATCTTTCCTAAAAAGCACATAACCATCCATGGCCACATTCCAGTCATGTGACCTGTCCCACCACGTCTCTGTTATTGCTACCAGATCATAACCCTTAGCCCGCACACTGACCTCTAACTCTTCCTGCTTATTCCCCATGCTGCGTGCATTAGCATACAGGCATTTCAGGAAACAAACAGAGCCCACTGGTGGGACTAAATCCTCCTTAGACCACCTGCTTTCAGGCCCTGGTACGTTCCTCTTGTGCTTGTCCCTAACAGACCCAGTTTTCTCCCCTTCCCCCTTCACATCTAGTTTAAAGCTCTCTCAATGAGCCCTGCTAAGTCCTGCCCCAAAAGCCTCTTCCCCCTCTGGGACAGGTGCATCCCACCTGCCACCACCAGGCCAGGTGTCTCATATAGCATCCCATGATCAAAAAAACCAAAACCCTGTCTTTGACACCAATCTCTTAGCCATTCATTGACCTGTAAACTCTTCCTATATACCTCCCCACCTATTCTTGCAGGAGGGATGGAGGCAAACACTACTTGCGCTCCAGACCCCCTAACTAGCCGCCCTAGGGCCCTGAAGTCTCTCTTCATTGCCCTTACATTTCTTGTGATAATTTCATCACTGCCAACCTGAAAAATCAGCAGTGGATAGTAATCAGAGGAACCCACAAGATTAGGGAGTTTCCTTTTAACATCTCTAATCCGAGCCCCAGGGAGGCAACAGACCTCCCTGTGGGATGGGTCCGGTCGACAGATGGGCCCTTCTGTCCCCCTCAGAAGGGAATCACCCACCACAAGAACTTTCCTTTTCTTCTTGATTGAAGAAGTCCTAAGGCATTGGGGTGACTGATGAGTCCTAGGTGCTTCAGTAGATAAGTCTACCCCTCCAACTTAATTTTCTTGTCCCTGAATTTCCAAGGCCTCATATCTATTATTCAAGGGCAATTGGGAGGGTGGAAGGGGTTAGGAGGATTTTTTCTTGCCTTTCCGAGGTCGGACTTCATATTCCTTCATATCTCTTAAGTCCTCTCCATCTGTCTGGTGACAGGAGGGGAGGGGATCCGTCACTTTCATTGGCATTTAGTTTCCTGTAATCCACTGTCATTCTCCATTTACCATTTGGCTTCCTCACAGGCCAGATTGGGGAATTAAATGGTGAATGACAGGGCACAACAATACTCCTTTGCTTCAAATCAGAAATTACTTCTTTAATGCCATCTTTGGCAGTAATCGGGATGGAATATTGTTTTACTTTTGTTATTTTTCAGGCACGGGGCACACTGCAACAACCTTATCTCTGGTGTTGGTGTGCCAAAATTCCAGTAGCAGCCTTCTTCACCTCTCCATGCTCGGCTGGTGAGAACATCCAGTCCTAATAAATTAAAAGGAATATCACTCACAATCATTTTGGTCCAAATTGGCTTGTCCTCTCCTGGAAGGTGTATGGTGACTTTAGCTGTTTTCTGTAAAAGAGTTACCAAATGCTCCACTCACATATATAGGCTTTGAAGATAAGGTAATGCCACAGTGTTCAGCTTCATCAGCTTTTAGTGTAGAAATTTGTGCTTCCGTGTCTACTACAAAAGTGACAGGATAACGTTTAGGCCCTACAGCACAAGTAAGTGACAAGTCCCAATCTTTGTTTTGAACTAATGTTAATACATTTTGCCAGTCTTTTGGAGGTCTGGGAATTTTAGGGCCTGAGTGATTATGGTTTATTTGGGAGGCATTTTCATTCTCTGTATTAGAATCCTTTGTGTTTCCCCTCCTCCACTGTCCTTTGGACTTTCTTTTCTTAGCAGGAGGAGGGTAACCTAGTTTTCCGAATTACGGGATCCTTCTTGTGATCTATATCTGCACCTAGACCTTCCTCTAGACCTAGACTGTGGCCTAGGCCTGGTAGACTGATATTGTCTATGCCAGTATCCAACCAATTCTTTTAGGAGATCATAAGAAATACTCCGAGCCAAAAGTGAAGCTGGGATCCCTATACACCTGGCTTCCTCCTTAAGCTTAGTGTATGGCCCCTTGTTACCTTGTGATGAAGTACGTTGTGTTTCGGGGCGTTGATTTCTAGGCGGGCTTTTTGGTTTTTTGTTTTGTCTACCTCTATTCACCACTGTCCAGTCACCCTGTGATTTCCCTTGCTGCTTAGGAGAAGTGGGGTTCCGAGGTGGCTTAGCAGCCACCTCAGCATATGAAGGTCGAGTAACTGTGACTTGTCTGACTGCAGAAGTCTCACACTGAACAATGCTATCTCTCAGCTTCTTGACGGTCATGTGCTCTAAGCTCTGAACTGTTGTGGTAGCCTCTGTTTTACACTCTTTGTCCTTACTCCTCTTGATCTGGAATGCAAAGCTGGACACAGTAACTTAGGTACAGCCTCACAGGGGCCAAGAAATGATGTATAGCAACTCCACTTGATCTGCTGGTCAGGCTCCTCCTAAAAGGCATTGTGCACTGTCCTTTATTTGTGATGTGATTGCAGTGGTTGCTTATATTTTGTCGGTATTCACTGCCATTTCAGGCATTTACATCAGGGCTTCTACTCAGCTAGACAGTTCCAGCCTGTATTAGTGCATGCATTAGGCTATTATGTCCATGTACAGAATTCACACTTTTTGAACTGCATAAGATATCCGTTGATGAATCTTCAACTTTCTTGAGGTCCATCAGAACTGAAGTTTTCTTTCTAGCTTAATAATCTCTTCCCCTTCTTTACTATCATCCAAAAATTGCTTTTTTAGCATTCAAGTTACTGATGAAATTATTGAAGCATATAGGCCTCAACTACCTTTGTTCCTAGTTGCCAACCAGATACCAAGCTGTTGATTACTAGTGATTAAGTTGTCTTCCTCATTCAACAATGGGCCCACGTTTTCTTCAAACTTCCTTTTGTTTCTAGCTTACTAAAGTTACCTTATCCTTTAAGTCTAGACCTCAGTGTAGCTCCAGGTAGTTTGCCGTTCTCCCTAAGTACTTGAGCAAACAAATAATACATTTTTTCCAATCAGTACAGGTGGCTGAGGCATGTGACATGTTTTCTAAACCACTTTCCCAGTTATATCCCCACAATATCCTCAGGTTTCATTGGTCTTGATCCAAAGACCACCAAAGACAAACTCCTGATTTCATTCCAGAGCTGTACTGTCAAAAAGCTCCTTTACATGGGATGCAATCCTCTCTACTCTTCTTCTCCTCCTCTTCCCAAAAACCTGTGCCCATGGTGTCCCACTCAGTCTCTGTGACTGGGCTCACACTTTAGCCCTGCAACTAGTCATGACATTACCATTATTCCTGACTGTTGCTCAAGCTCTATAGACCACTGTAAAGACACTAGATGTAAGTCTCAGAATGCATTCACCTCTGAGCACAGATTTGATTCACTGGCCAGCAGGCTCTGTAACAGACATACACTAGCCGTGGCAAAGCGAATCAAGAAGATGATCAAAGATCGCAGGCTCAATAGAGAAACACATTAAAGAGAAACGAGAGTCTGCTTCTTAAAGACAACTCTGAACTTTCAGAATTAGTCATTGGCCCTGAGTAATAGCTGGTCTTAATCTTGCAGAGATGGCAAATTTTATAATGTATCCATCATTAATAATACAAGTGGCTGAGGCATAGGACACCTTTTCCTAACCTCTTTCCCTTCCCCCTTAAATCTCTGTGTGCCAAAACTTGAAAGCAGACTGCCTATCACTTTGATAACCATAGAGTTATCATTAAGTTGCAGCATGCACTAGCCCTACCTTCTGTCTCAGTTTCATTCCATTCTGACAATGAATTCTACAGGTAGAATGCGCAAGGTGTGAAACAACTGCTTCTCCTTTTGCTCTGTGTTTACTGGACATTATATTCAGCTTCCTAATTGGTGTTTCTACTATTTCACACTTTATTTCCTTTGGTAATCTTGAATTATCTGAGCCCTGTGATTTGCTATATTTGAAATACAGGAGCTGCCCCCTAGGATTCACTGTAGCGATATGTCCGTCACTCTGCTATTTGCACACTTGTCTGTCAAGGACATTATGCTCCAAAATCTATCCGAGTCCCTCTTTTTTCTCCATAACTCCTTTGGCCTTCTGTTCCATTGACAGTGCTCCATTCCAGCATGTAATTGTAGCCACAGTATTCTCAATGATGGCTTCTTTCTATTGCCCTCCAGTTTCTTCACAAAATCTGTCAGGATGGGTGACATTTGCTCCAGTCTATGCTGTCTTGGACAGACTCTATCAACTGTTTCATAATTGCTACCCTATTCATTTCAGCCCAATCTACCAAGCACATTGTAAAGAACAATCTCTACATGCATTCTTCATTCTTCCCAGACAAATTGTTCAGAATAGATAATTTTTAGCCACATAGTCTGTAAATGTAACCATATCCAGGGTCTGATGGCTTGTGGTTTTAATTTCATCAAAGAAACAAATGGAAGTTTGCTTGACTCTAAACTGTTGTTGGCACCTATTCATAGATGATCACCTGGCCCAACTTCAGTAAGGATTGGTGAAGACTTACTAGAAACATGCCTATTTATACAAGAAAACAAATCCTTGAAGTCATTTCTTCAAGAGCTGTTGTCATCACTGCTACAGTATGCAGATTGATCTAACTCCTATTTATGGACTATTGATGTTCCTTTCTAAATTGCAGACAGTTGTAAACATAAGAGCATTATCAACTTATTTTCATCAGGCAGTCCTCAGTGGTACTTATATGGTACTTAGGTACTTTTAAATGGAAACCCTAATGATAAAGTACAAAAACATTGACTTTCTCCAGGATCAATTCCTCTGCATTAGGCTGAGAAGAAAGCTTCAGCTTCTGTCACATGGTGACGTTGTCATGTCACATGACACTGTCTGGTGCATGACAGTGTACCAGTAACATGCAGAAAGTACCTCAAAAGCTTACACTAGGTTTGTAAGTAACTTCTCTTAGCATCTGCTTTTTCTTGACAGAGTTATTGCCAGAGACAAGACACCATGATAGATGGTTTCATCTGATCTAGAAGGACTCATTTCATCTTTTTACGTTCTTGCCTTCATGACTCAAAGCGAGACTAAAGGGGTAATGCAAGGGTCCTGCCTGCTACCTACATTCTGTCTTACTGTGGGCAGCTGCTTGCAGCCTGCTGGATTGTGCTCTACTTCCTAGGTAATTATGTAGCTCCCTGTAGAATTGTGATTTTACCAGGAAAAAAAACTAAATAAGAAGCCAAATATACACCTTTCTGTGTTAAAGGTGACCACAGTCCCAATAGGAGAAAAGCTGAAGAACATGGGAGAGTGGCTACAGTGACAGAAAATGACATACATTGTTCTTCTATCTGTACATGTAGGGAGAGCTGGGAAAGAGGCTGAAAAGCAGTGCCTTTTGGTAAAAGAGTGCTGTCAGCACAACAATAGCTGTAGTGACAACCAAATTCCTGTGGACTGCTAGCAACAGATAGAAATTTTCTCCAGTCAGATAAATTCCCCAGGGATAGAGTGTGTGTTTGACTTAAAATATACATTTTTTTAATATTTCTCTCCTCCTGTTGCATTGTAATAGTCAGCATCCCATCTTAGTTTGTGGTAATAAGGCTTTGGGATGAACTATCAGAAGACAACAGTTCAGGAATAGTATTCAGATAAATTATTTTCCATAATACTTAGATACATTGCCTTGGGAAAACATGACTACTTGTGAAACACAAAAATGCAAGCCAAACAATTTCTTCCTTATTAATATGAGCTGTGGCTGTCGATCCTCAGGTTTTCTTATGTAATATAATACGCTTTCATTGCTTTATGAAATGCTTATGTCTGACAGTCCTCCCCTATGGATCTCTCTAATGTATATCACAGTCTGCTTGGGTTTTGCACTGTGTTCAGGATTGTCCTCTTATAGCAGAAATAGCAAGCATTACTTGTGCACTGGATTAGCTCATGTTTTATGATGGTTTAGGGTAATGAGGGGTGAAGGTGGCCCAAGTATAAAATAACTCAGTTTATCTGTTACAAAGTAATCTATCATATAGTATGTTCCATTGTCAGCAGTATTGTTTCATGCACTGAGCTGACCTTCTAATGGGTAAACAAAATGTTTAAATACTTACACAAAAACTGATATGTTTTTGTATCTTAACACCCCCTCCTACAACTACAAAACTTTTTTTTTTTTTTCTTTTTTCTTTGCTGTTTTATTTTAGAATACTCGTGAAACTCTTACTGGATTTTAGAAACATTAGATCAACAACCCAATGACTTATGTTTACCTGCTGAACTGAATAGGAAGAGCTACTACGAAAAGTTGGACATGTTCATATAACGTGTGACCCAGAAAGCCTGTACAAGTTTCCAACAGTCTCTACAGACTTCCTTTTGTCTTGTCTACCTGGAGCAAGACCTCCACATACGCTACTGAACAGCTGATGCAGCTGAAGACTTGGGTTTTATTCGAGTTGGTGATGATTGCCTGTGAGCATTCTCTATTCTAATGCAAGCTATAAGGCAAAACTCACCTGCAGTCAGCTGCTGAAAAGAAATAACATACGCTTTCCCAGATTTGGATGTTCCTGAGGATTCGCAGCATTGCCTTCCTCTTGCTCTGCCTAAACGAATGATATTAGTAGTGTGTTGCGGAGGAAACATTTCTTACCTCTGTATTCCTCTGTAGATACATAAAGGGTCCCAAGTTGCAAAAACCCTCAGGAATTTTTTATTTTTTTTTTTAAACAAAAAAGCAGTCAGCTGGTAGCTGATAAACACACAGTGGGAAAAAACCACAGCTGGCTCAGAGTACCAAGGCTCTTGCCACAGCAGTATCATAGGTTTAGATTGTGGTATATTTATTGACTGTGGCTAGGAAGACATAAATAAAAGTAACAGAGGGACTCATTTTGTACCTGGTAGGCTGGTATCTTTTTTGCTGCTGTCTACTATTGACTAGATCACATTGACTATGATGATTCAAACACTGTAATTCATCAGACAGATGCTGACTAGCTACTTGTTCATTGCTTATTTATGAACAGGAAAAGATTTCCAAAGGTGTTCAGATAATTTAGAACCGAGCAATCAATACATACATATAATTTTTTAGGTTACAAAGTAATAAACCTAAGTTAAGTTATATTTTGTTTTATGAGGGAGAAAAAAAATGAAACCTCAAGGGGTAAACAAACTTGTTACTGAAGGAATTACCCATTCATGATGGACTCAGCTGCCTAACTCATTAACTATTTATCAGTTCCTTGGAAAGAAAAATCTATTATACAGTGAATTCCCATCAATATTTAATATAGCAGTGCCTGGAGCATGGGACTGAGTTTCTCACTTATGCAGACAGCAAAGTGTATACTGCCACATCCTTTAATGGAGGAAATCTCAGATAAATCCCAAGGCTTCTTTCTTTCACTATTGTTTACTTCATATACTTCTTAGAATTGTTAATGACCTATTGCTGAACATTTCTGCACGTCATGCCAGTCTTTTCTGTTCACATACACAGCAAGTGCACTTACTGCTCATCAAGCAGTTTCATCTGAAAGCAAAAAATACAATATATTGACTTAATGCTACCATCTTCTGGTTTGGAAAGTACCTTTGCTAGCCTCACTAGTTGTCCTTTTGTTAATTTTTTTTTATACAATAAAACTATCATATCTGAGGTTTTTTGTCTTACTGCCCTAGTTTTGGCCTGATTTACAAAACACACACTATAAAAATAATTGGGCCATCTTCATTAACATAATTTTCTTTCAGTTTCAAAATCATTAATCATAGTCAGAAAACTTCACCAAAAGCTTGCTAGTTCTTTTGCTTCTCCTATACCATCTCCCTGCCTGTCCAGTTCCTAATTATAGATATACTGCTATCACAGTTATATTTACAGCTTCCAGATTACAGCTTAATTGGTTTTCATCCTACTTTTAGCCAAGCCTTGGCTTAAATATCTTCCATTTTTCACTGTCTGGGGCCAGTTCCTTACCTAGTGTGACACTGCAGCAGGGGCAAAGGAACATATTAGTGTTTATTCTGACAGTGTCATGTCTGTCTAACCTATCCTGAAAAAGAAGTGTAGGAAATTGTTTTGCACTGCTCCACGGCAGAAGGTTGTCATGACATTTGTGAAGTGACTTCACAAAGTAAGACACTACCTATTGAAGAACACTAAATGATCTTGGTTTCAGTAGCCACAGCTATCCCCAAGAAATGTTGCAGGTTTTTTTCTTAATTCAAGGCAGCAGAGACTGCCATGGGTTGGGCACAGTTGGAAGAGACACTGTCAAATGTGAAATTCTAAAAGACTAGTAAATGAACTCAAAATAATACTACTTTTAAGGTTACCCAAACTGCCTGTTATTTTCTTATTTAGTCAATCACCCTGTTTGCTGCAACCTAATGACTTTGCTTTGAACTGTATTTGAGATGAAGATAACAAAAACTATTCTCCTTCCCAACAGATTTGTACAGAGTAGACTATTTATTCCCACTTGGGCATGAAATAATCTCCATTACCTAGCTGCCACAGCAGTCAATGAGGCAACTATGAAGAAAGAGACCTTAAGAAACAAATAGGGACTTGCCTGTTCTCAAAGCTATCTATAGTCATACACAACAATCTGCTAAAGCCTTGTAAGCCAGTGGGGTTGTGATACAAATTTGGCCCTTTTAATTTTATTTCTCTTCCAGCCTCAAACGGCTTTGCCTTTAACTCTTTTTCTCTGGCTGCTCATATTGCTCCATAATGATCACGCATTACTCCCTTATTTTGCAGCAATTTGGGAACATGGTGGC
Source organism: Hemiprocne comata (assembly GCA_020745705.1). Taxonomy (NCBI): domain Eukaryota; kingdom Metazoa; phylum Chordata; class Aves; order Apodiformes; family Apodidae; genus Hemiprocne; species Hemiprocne comata. The sequence goes on from CM036616.1 coordinate 47,747,280, forward strand.
AGCATGCCATGAAGATTGGGCCATTCTACTTCATTCCACTCACTTGACTGTTCCACTTAATTCTTTAGCCTCCTCAAGATTTATTAGAAAGTTTTATCTTATGTATCATCCAGTTCTTCTGCTAGATGTACACAGAAGCTCTTAAAACTCAAAGCAATCTGAGCTGTCACTCAAAATGCAGAACTCGTTGTATTTCTGATAGGAGATTTCCCAAGAGGACATGGTTTGACAAAAATGGCTAGAATTAGCAAAATACATAAACAATTTTTAGACTACCATTAGAAATAATGGTACCTTGCAAAAAAAAAAAAAAAAAAAAAAAGTATTTAAAGATTGCTGTAATTTATTTTTAGATAAGGGACTTCATTTAGAAAGCCAGTAATGCCTAAATTGCTTTTTACGTAAGTGTTTTCTGCGGAGAATACGTTGTATACCCAACAGACATAAATGAGCTGGATAAGGGGACTGAATGTTCCCTTGGTAAGTTTGCAGACAACACCAAGCTGGGCAGTGGTGTTGATCTGCTCAACGGTAGAAAGGCTCTGTAGAGGAATTTGGACAAGCTGGATTGATGGGCTGATGTCAGTTGTATGAGATTCAACAAGGCCAGGTGTTGGGTCCTGCACGTGGGTAACAACAACCCCAGACAACACTACAGGCTTGGGGGGGAGTGGCTAGAAAGCTTCCCAGAGGAAAGGGACCTAGGAGTGCTGGTTGAAAGCCAGATGAACATGAGCCAACAGTGTGCCCAGGTGGCCAAGAAGGCCAACAGCATCCTGGCCTGTATGAGGAATAGTGTGGCCAGCAGGACTAGGGAAGTGATTGTCCCCCTGTACTCAGCGCTGATGAGGTCACACGTCAAGTTCTGTGTTGAGTTCCGGGCCACTCAGTACAAGAAGGACATTGAGGTGCTGGAGCATGTCCAGAGAAACACAATGAAGCTAGTTAAGGGTCTGCAGAAAAGGAGGCTGAGGGGAGACCTTGCTGCTCTCTACAAGTACCTGAAAGGAGGTTGTAATGAGGTGGGGACTAGTCTCTTCTCCCAAGTAGCTAGTGATAGGACGAGATGAAATGGCCTCAAGTTGTGCCAGGGGAGGTTTAGATTGGATATTAGGAAAAAAATTGTTACTGAAAGAGTGGTCAAGCATTGGAACAGGCTGCCCAGGGAAGTGGTGGAGTCACCATTCCTGGAGGTTTTAAAAAAACATGTAGTTGTGGCACTTCAGGACATGGTGGACCTGATGATCTTAGAGGTCTTTTTCAACCTTTATGATTCTATGATTCTATGAAATCAAGCCTCAGATGATCATGCTGTATTTCACAAATTTGAGTTGTTGGCTGGAGAATTCTAGATCCACAAACTTGTGAAAAGACTTACTGCCAACTTCAGACAGCATAAAATAATTTGAGGGTATTATCGTCAATGTCCACTTCTACTGGAAGTCACCTGTCCACTTGCATCCCTATCTGCTAACTATGGTTTATAAACCAGATCTTACATTTATGTATCCCAATCTGTCCACGTCACAAAATGCACTTGAGTATTAATGAAACATAAGTAATTGTATATGAAATATTAGTTATTATTCAGATTGAACATTTGCTCATCTTCAGGATTTTTCCCTCAGTGAATTAAAATGTTCCGAACAATTAGTTTTCATGCACTGTTCATTAATTTGGAAGAAACTTGAAATTATTGTTCTAGCTCTATCATTTCAAATAAACTATTTTTTCATTGGGTTTTGGGCTTGATTAACGGCAGGAGTTTCCAGTGAGTACTCCATCTCTTACAAAACTATTAGAACATTTCAGAATGGAAGTTTCATCTTGGAATGAATCCTCAGAAATGGGCAGCCTGTAAGCAGAAGTGTGAAAAGGAACAGGAGTGATTGGACACACTTCTCTGAAACTGTACCACATCTGAGGGATGGGGGAAGTAGGAAAGACCTGTGAAATGGTTTAAATCATGAAGAGTGGCTACACTTTCCACCTATCAAATACCACTTGACTCCCACATTTGATATGTACAGGTGGAAACTGGTGAGAACTTACACATTGAGGTACAGAAGGAGGACAATAAGCAACAGCTGAAAAGGAGGATCCTTTTTAATTTGAGAGGATTCTTGCTTTTTTGTGTTAATCTGTAACTTACTCTGTGTTCAACACTACAGCTCTTTAGCCGATATTCACTTAAATGTACATACATAAATATATATCTTGACATATTCATTTTATAATAACAAGGTTTACAACCTCACTGTGGTAGCAATGAGGTCTAGCTGTGTTTGTGTACCACTGGTTCACTCAGGCATTACATGTATGTGGTCTGCTCAGGTCTTCAAGTCAAATGTAGTAACAGTGTTAAGTCAGAGTTTGGAGGAATCATTCATTTAGCCTATTCATGCATTTGTAAAGCTATTGGAGTAATACAGAGTTAAGCATACTTCCCAGAGGAATACTGTGGTCTTAGATCAGTATTTAATTTGAGATCTTTGCCTGAAAGGAGTTAAAAGAAACCATATTTGGGTTTGCAGCGTATCAGTCTTGGTTTGTTCACCTCTGCTGTTTAAGATAATTCCAGAAAAAGGGCTGTAATCAATTTAAGGAATGTATTTCTTTCTAAAGATTTTTATATTAAAACACTTGCCAAGTTTGACTAACAGTAGTTAGTAGCCCTGATGATGTTTCTATTACATTAAGAATGTAAGAACAGCTGCACCAGGTCAGACAAAAGGTTTGTCATATCCAGTGTCCTGTCATGAGAGTGCTGTTGATGTCAGTTATAAATTGAAATAAGTAAAATTTTGGGGAAAAAAATCACATGTGGGAAAAAAATAATATAAAAGAGAACATACAGGACACACAGAATAAAAACAAGGCCTAGATAACAGTGAAACAGTAAGAATTAGACAAAAAGAGATTCCAATAAGAGAAAAACATTATCCAAGTAGTCAATAGCACGGCCTTGAGACAGATCCGCAAGACACCCGCTAGACAGATGAAAGGGGCAGAAAGTAGCACTCCCCACAGCTTATCTTGGTTACTGCCTTGAGCACTGGGGAAAAAAACACTGAGTAATTTAAATAAATGTATTAATACATTAATGAGCCATTAGCATACCAAAATTCACACCCACAGGCTAGAGGGACCCCTACTAACAACAAGCCCCTTACTCTTCGAGCATGTGTAGTGAAATTCTTGAGCATTGCCACTTTAAACAGAAGCAAGGGATTAGTTGACCAATCATGTGTGCAAGTGATAGAATGTTAGACAAGCTCTTTCTCACGTTTTTGGGTATAAAAGTAGCACTTGTGTTTCGGGAAACTGAGCTTGCTAGGTGGAATACCACCCTGCTCCCTTTTCTGCGCAAAACTGGATAAAGAAAACATCTCAGTTCTGTGTGTGGATTGGCTCCTTGCACACCCGGTAATGGACCCTGCTTTTAGGACATCACTGTCAGAGACACTTAGAAAAAAAAGCATTAGGAAAGGATAAGCATAGAAATATCTTGCCAGAAGCATTCCAATTTTATTGCTAGTAATACCCAGTCTAATGCGCAGATCTCAACTGTATTTTTATTATGCTATCTGCTTCTTCAGAATGGTGAGATAGGTGTATAACTGCCTGTGCCATCCCTGCTGTCTTCATTCCTGATGACCTCACTATTGCATTAGCTAAATTGCATGTATCTTAACATAATTGTTTTCCTCCCTCTGTGGAAATATCTGCAAAATCACTAAGGGTCAGGTCACATCAACTGTAACTGATCAACGAACCCCCACAGTGGAATAAGGCTCAGAGGAGATGGGCAAAGACATGTGCTTATGGAGCTCAAGAAAGAACACAAAGGGTGACCAAATCTCTTGTAAAGAGAGCTGAACTTACCCCCCAAAAAAGGGGACATAAGGGTGGTTTAGATCAATGGCTCTGTCAGTTCAGTGGATCAAGTAGGTGTGTCAATGGCCTTCTCTGAATTAATCAAAAAGGTGTTAATATCTTCCTAAGCCAGCATGCTGGTTTCAAGGGGATAGAATCATAGGCCAGCCATGAAGGACAGGACAGTAGTAGCCCCAAACCCGCTGGGAGCTTAAGTGAGTGCAGCTGACCCAAGTTGACCAACAGGTGTACCCTATGCTACTTATGTCATGCTCACTATAAAAAGGGAAGGCATGCTAAAGGTGGTGAGTTCTGTTTGTTGTGCCTCCTCTTCTTTTGGCCTGATGATCCCTTTGATAGTCCTGAGGACTAGGCTAAGCATAAGCTTATATGCTTTCTGTTGGTGTTTGTATTAGTTTTGTTATTTCATTATATCTGTTCATATTTGAATGTGTGAGGCTTCTCTCCTCTTCCTGATTCCCCTTCTTGGTTAGGAATGAATCATTGGGTGAGAGAGAAAATGACTTCATTTTAGCCCTGGATATGGACTTGAACCAACAGACAGTCAGACCAGGATTGGGGAAGTGTACAAGTAGCTCAGCTCAATAAACAGTATAAAAATGGAGCAACCAATATTAACTTTGAAGAGAGGACCAGGCTTGAACTGGCTTCAACACATGTATTCCTTCCGAGCATCTGGGGATGTCCAGCACCATAGCTGTAAGCATACAGAGACTGATAATGGGTAACATTTTTATTGTTGTTCAACTGCATATTACAATTGCTCTATTATCCTTGTATTGTGAGTCCAGTATGTTGCTTTATCACTCCATTGAATCAAAGTTCTATGTAATATCAAGTATCTTAAAATAAGTAATTTTTGTATTAAAATGTGAAAGCTGTCCTTATGTGGAATATCCAAAAGAACCTAGTCAGAGAGTATTGGACTCTAGCATCAATCTAGATCAATAAGACAGAAGCACCAATTTTGATAATTTTCATTTGAAATATTGTCTAATTAAATTCAAACATACACATTGCAAGATTGTAAACCACTGCTTTTCCTTCATGGGATTTATGGATACAGCTAGCAAGAATGGAGTAAGTTTAAACTAGGAGAAAATGCAATTTGAATGTCATAACAAAAACCTTCACGGTTAGATCTGCAACATCATGGAACAACTTCTGAAGAGAAAGTGAAGACTCAACACTTAGCATTTGAGATTCCACTGGCAAAATCACTAGCAAATGCAGTTTATTAATTGTTAAGATTAGTATGAAGAGGGAGATCCCAGAGGAACAGAGCAAGGCTGTGTTCTTAAGGATCATTCTAGCCAGTTTGAAAGAAAGCAAAATGCAAGGAAGGAGCAGAGGAAAGAAATGTGGGGAAACAGAAGATTCTCAGAAAGAAATTCTTACAAGAAGCAGTTATTGTCTAGGGATCACAAAAGTGCTAAAGAATGTAAAACTACAAAAATATGGAGGATAGAAAGGCTACTGACTCATACTTTTAGTCTCTCTCTTAATTTGTTTTTTCTTAATTTGTTAATTTCAACTTTACTCATAACTATAATGCAATAGTGTAGGTAAATAAATACTTACCTGTGAGAAATTTGAGGATTTGTTACCTTTATGTGGCTTGCAGATTCTGTTTTCATCCAGTTGTACTATCCACACCAAAAAATGCTGAAAGTCATGAGATCACAGAATCACCATGGTTGGAAAGGACATCAGAGATCATAGAGTCCATCCATCAACAAAAAAACCCCAAACACCTACAAAAAAAAAAAATCCACAACTTCACTAGAGCATGCCCTGAAGTACACATCAACACATTTCTTGAATAACTCCAAGGATAGGGACTCAACCAGCTCCCTGGGCAGACAGTTCAAGTGCCTGATGACTTTCAGCAGAGAAATTCTTCCTAACACTCAATCTAAACCTCCCTTGATGTAATCTGAGGCCATTTCCTCTGGTCCTATTATTGTTTACTTGGGAGACAAGGCCAACACCTGCCTCCCTACAACCTTCTGCAGAGGGGGTGATGAGTCTTTTCCTCAGACTAAACACTCTCAGTTCCTTCAACTGCTCCTCATTTGACTTATTCTCTAGACCCTTTACCATTACCAGCTTCACTGCTCTCCTTTGGACATGCTCCAGCACCTTAATGTCCTCCTTACAATGAGGGGCCCAGAACAGTACTCAAGGTGCAGCCTCACCAGTGCTGAGTCAGGGGCACAATCCCTTCCAGAAATTGTTCTGCAAAGAACAATAGAAATTAATGAAAAACTGAAAAGCAGGTTATTATTTGGCTCCTAGAGTAATTTAGTTGGTCTTGTTTATCAAAGACTTATCAAAGATTTTTCAGTGAGAGGTAACGTAAGCATCAACTAGAAAAGAAGACACAGGATGATAACAGAGCTCTTACACGTAGGAGACAAAGGCTAGCTGAAATCAAAAGGCATAAAAGCTGTAGCTTGGCAAATTTGACCCAGTTGTGTAACAACTAGTTTCCTTGTATCACCAGGTTACTGCTATCTAGGGATATCAGATTGTCCATTTCTGAAACTTTTCAAGTCAAAGACTAAACATGATTTGAGGAGAGACTCTTCAGCAATCATATAACCAAATGCAGTGAATTTATAGGGACTCTAATATTTAAGAACAGATTAATTGTTATAATAGTCCTTACTGGCATTTGAAACTCTGAGCCTAAATGTAATTCTTTTTTAATTTAGTACCTTTCATCCAAGGGATTATAAATGCTTAACAAACACTAATTAATTCCCTCAAGTAGGTAATCATTACCAAATCTGCTTTGCAGATATGTAAGCTGTGGATCACAGAGGTTAAATGATTTGTCAAAGGTCATCCAACAAACAAATATCAGATCTAGACTGCTGGAAAATCTAGGCTGTGAGTACTCCTATAACTACAACTGTATTATATTCTAGATAGAACAATGTTGATCTTTTAATTTATGATAGTTGGGTGGTGTTAACTAAGTATTTGTAATGGTAAAGAAACAAATCAGAACAGAGGTGGTGATGGAACAGAGTACTGGTCTGTGGAGCGGAGAAGTTAGTGAAAATACACCAATGAGAAAATACAGAAATACAGATGAAGATGTTAATAAAGTTTGGGGTGCTGTGTTTTTTCCTTGTCTAAAAAAAAGATAGTGGAACACATTTGTAAAGGCTTTCAAGGGCATTATTTATTCAAGTTATTCAGAGGCATGCTCCTACTTTCCATTCCCCATCTGATTAAATACAGCTTGGTGTTGCATGGTGTCAGCATGCAGGATGTTCATAAATCCTGACCTGGATTATGCTACATTAAACTGGGTAAAATTCTGATTTCATTGAAGTCAGTAGTAAAACTCTTCCAGATTTCAGTCTTGTCATTTGTGTCGCTCCAAACTCTCAGTCCAAATTGGACTTTTCACTGCTTTTACATTTTATTTCTCCCCTTTTGTTTGCCTAGGCAGTACTTTCTCCCTCTTGTTTGCAGCATCCTATTAAACTGGCCCCTGGAGAACCTCTAAGGTATGACTTTCATGGTGTCTTCTCTGCAGCAACATTCCTAAGTCAAGGAGCTTGGTCCTAGTGCAATTCCTAATAGAACGGTATTTTGGGTACTGCTGGAGAATGAAGCTAGTACAACAGAGTTCCACAGTTCTGGTTTCCTAATGGGGTGGCTCCTGCAGAAACCATTATACCATTAGCAAGTCTTCCTGTTGACTATTTAAGAACAGCTGAGGAAAGCCCCTGCACTAGGCATTCACGAAGTTGCACCTTGAGTACTGTGCTCAGTTTTGGGTCTCTCACTACAAGAAGGACATTGAGGTGTTGGAGCAAGCACAAAGAAGGACAATGAAGCTGTTGATGGGTCTGGAGAAAAGAAGGCTGAGTGGACACCTTATTGCTCTCTACAAGTACCTGAAAGGAGGTTGTAGTGAGGTGGGGGTTGGTCTCTTTATCCTAGTAACAAGCGATAGGATGAGAGGAAATGGCCTCAAGTTGTGCCAGGGGAGGTTTAGACTGGATATTAGAAGAAACTTCTTCACTGAAAGGGTTATCAAACACTGGAAAAGGCTGCTCAGGTTTCCTTCAAGTTGAATCATCATCCCTGAAGGTGTTTAAAGGATATGTAGATGCGGTGCCTAGGGACATGGTTTAGTACTGGACTTGGTAGAGTTAGGTTAATGGTTGGACTAGATAATCTTAGGTCTCTTCCAACCAAAATGATTCTATGGTTCTATAGAAGGAACTGTAGATTTCAGAACTACAGTATCTGCTGACCTTGACCTGGCAGTGATCAGTAATCTACAGCCACCCCTAACTTCAAAGACCCACAGAAAAGGCCCAGCTACAGACTTGAAGCAAATGCTCCCAAACTCAAATGTTTCAAAACTCTTAGCAAAAAAAAAAAAAAAATTCTTCTCTACCTTCCTTTGTAAAATATATTTAAATTGTTGAGTACCTAAATACAGTTTTTGTTCCTGTGAGGCCACTCATGCTTCAGGGTAGAACTGATATTGGTGTCCAGTGGTGATTCTTAGAAGCAAAAGAATACAAAAGAGGAAAAGATATCCTAGGACTGAGACCTTGAATTCAATGCTTTGCTATTGTAGGCAACCTTGCCTCACATTACTGCTTGAATAACCATGGGCTAGTTCATCACTGCTAGGTTGTTATGACTTCTATGTCTGCTTGATCACCTTCTGTTTGCACATAACATCTAGTAAAAATGCTAATGTAGGAGAATGTAATTCATTGATTCATTCCAACTCACATTCAGCCTTGTTTACAGCCAACTATATTTTCCATATATTCTACTGCATGCTCCTTGACTAAGCAAGATATATCTTCATACCTGCAGAATGCAACAAATTAGAGAATTATATTCTGTATGTTGGAGTAAAATTGGCAAGCTTCTGAAATCTATTAAATATATACATTTTTATTTTTCTTTTAGCTGCAAATAAAATGTAATTATGTTAGGATATCTGGCACAGTATTCTAAGATTTAACAGCACTTAGCTGAATACTGCAGATACTCTGGTGCTGTCACATTTTTATTGGAAGTAAAATCCAGATCTCACTGAAGTCCAGGAGGAATTTGGCCTCTATCTTCCTAATCAGACCAAATTCAAAACCACACTGTAAAAGGTCTAGGCCCACAACATGACTGAGAATTTTTTGACAAGCAAAGCCGAATACTTCAAATAATTGTTATGCATATGCTGTACAAACAATAGTATATTGTGTATGTGGAAACTGTGCCAGTCTGAGACCTTTACTGATTCTTTATCTTTTGATATTGAACTGCCACTTCTTTTAAAATACATGTTACTAAATTACAGCCAGCCCTTATAAATTATTAACAACAGCAAATGGAAGCTAGAGAATATCAGGGTGATGCAAGTGCAACTATAGCTGTCAAATATAACCTGACTTGCTTTTTAAGTGCAGTTGCTTAAATGAGAATGAGAAAAACAAATACAGTAGATGCGGAAAAGGGGGAAGGACAACAGAAATATCTTCGGAAAGCAATACAACAAAGCATCTGTTTTTTTTCCAGTCTCTAAAGGGCTTACATGCAGGGCACTGTTCTTTTCCAACCTTTTTTCTTTTCAAATGCTTCCAAATAACTTTAATATATTCCATCTCTGCTCAGAGAAAATAATGAACTGACGAGTAGATGGTAATTTGAAGGGATTAAATGACTGCTGTGGAACAAACTAGATCAACTGCAAACCAACTCAAAAATGTAGTGGACTTTTTTACAGGTCCTTTCCAACAGAAAAGCAATATAGTAAAAATTAAGTAGTCTTTCTTTGAAAATTGTAGTTATTTTGATAAACAGTGCTGTCAAAGCAACAATCGTGAATGCCATGAACTCTAGATCATTCACTTTCATGTAAGGTTTACAAGGTTTCTTGTGAGAATACTTCATAGATAAAGTATGTCTTCCCACAGGGATCACATAAGCATTTAATTTTTGTTTTGGCATTCAGCCCATTGTGTTTATGAGGTTCTTTGGAGAAGTGGAACTGATGACCACAAAGGAAATATTGAGAGTTACTTATTTTAAACCACAATTATTACCTTTCAAGATTTTCAGTAAATATGCTTTCTTCCAGATATATATGTATAAAAAGAGACTTTGTTGCAAAAAGGCTTTAGAGTTCCATACTTAGCCTACCAATACAGTCATACTAGGCTTTATACTATAGGGTTATTTATTGTGCTATAATGATATCCTTTCCTGTGTCGCCCAGTTACAGTAAATACCATGTACTACATTTTATTGATCTACAATGCACAGTATTTTTGTTGGCAAGCTTACGTTTGCAGGTAAAACTTCAACTCAGTTCAATATTATTTGATTTTTCACATAAGCTTTTCAATTATAAATGATAATTTATCATACATTTTATTAATCTTGATTTCTCATCTATCACATATTTAAATTTACACTACAGATATGAGTCTGTTAAGTCATAAAGCCTATGCAGTGGTGCCTGACCTTACTGGTACAAGTCATTCAAGAGAAACCCTGCTGTGGCAGGTCTCTATGGTATTGGCAGGACTGTGTTAAGTGACTTGCAAGCCACACTTTCTGACAATTTGCATGGATTCTATGCACAACCAGTTACATTTTCTAACAATACACTGATTTGCTTTTACTGTAACTTGTGGAGGATTTAGGTATTGTAGGCCTAATCCTGTTCAATTCAGTCCTGTAAAACTCTAGGCATCCTTTACTGCATTGAAGATACTGAGAAATGAAGATGCTCAGTGTATGGCAGTCTCAGTTAGTGCCTTCCAGGAGCAGGAAGTTTAACTGAGCACTACTATTTAGCAGTTGCAATGTTAGTCATACAATGTGTTTGAATAAAGCGTATCCATTCTGCTGCTTGCTAGGTCACGTAGATAGATATATGCAGAATTCAACCTTAGGGTTCTGTTAAATGGGAAGTTGTGGCAATAAATTATGTGGCAAATTCCTTCTGATAAAGTTTTTATATTCGACTACATGCTGAAGGAATGTCAGACTGGTCAAATCCTAGGCAATTTAGTAAAAAAACCTGTGATTATTGACCTCAGATGTTGACAAATCAAACATTCTGGTTTGATTTGTCGGGGGTTTTTTCCTTTTCCCTTCTTTTTTCCCCTCTCTGAAGTAAGGTTTAAGAGTTACAACAAAATTAATTGTTACTCCTATTTCTTTGTTTAGAGAAGATGCAGTGACGTTTGCACAGCAGAAATCATCAATAGCAGAAATCATCAATTGTCACTCAAAACGAAAACCTTTTTACTGCAATGAGTGATTGCAGATCTGTTTATTTCATCATCAGCCTTTAAAGTAACAGGATTTTCCACTTTTTCTGCCATATGCCTGTTGACAAAGGACTTCTGAAGTATGAAACAATTACTGTTTTTTTTCTTCTGTTTAATGCAGAAATGCAAAATGCTCTAAAGCAAAGAATACACAGTGGATTGTACAAGATATCAATAATCCCTTCTAATTAAGAAATCTGCTTAAGATCTTTTCATTATCATATTTCTATCCTTTTATGATTTATCAGTAATTGCTCAATTCTTGACATTAGCATCTCCTCATCACAACTGTAAAGCAGTCTTACATTTCAGAACCATTCTTTAGTTATCTGTTAGCTGAGTTACACTATCTCGTCTGGTTTATTAATTTTGAAATGGAAGTTTGATATAATTAGTTCTGAGAACACCTTTCCAATGTCAAATATAAAATGCATGTCTTTGGCGTGTGTATGGCAAAGGTCCAAAATGGAGGATGGTAAAAGCAAACAATTGCCCAAAAAACGGTAAAATTAAATTCTTAACTGAACAAATCTTTAACTTCAATTTCAAAAAGTAATATTTTAATGAGCAATTTTAATTAAACAGTGCCAAATCTGTACAAAAGCTAAGCTGACATTGAACATACAAAAAGAAATTACAATGAAACAAGAGGGATCATGAGTGCCAAAAGAGTACTTTCTCTCATTTAGGTTTTTGACACTGTGGTCTAAGAAAATAAAATTCTCACATTTTCTTCTCTAATGGTACAACGCTTTACAAGGCTATGGGTACAGCTGATAAAGAGAATAATAATTCACTTAGAACTGTCAGAAAGCAGGTGACATTAATCAAACTTTTGCAATACTTTCATAAATTCATTCTCTACATCCACAGCAGTATCACTGACCATGAGACTATAATAAAAGTCTTGCTAAGCAGGCTTAAAAAATTTAACCTTATTCTTTTTCTGGCTTTCCATGACCATTATCAGACTGGCGTTTCTCAAGCTGGTGTCTGTTTTGTTGGCATAGATCACACATGGCAGCTAACTTGCTGTGTTCTTGTTTGGATGAGCCTAATTATTGAAATTCAAGAGTCAGACAAACTCAGCATAGTGTCTGCATGGAAATGGCTGCATATGAAGTCTACAACAGAAGTGCTGTTAGTGGAACTCTCTGATTTAGGAATAAAGAGGCTTAAGGCTTCTCCCAGTCCCTTCTCTCATGTCCCATCTTGAAAGATGTCTTTTTGTTGCTTTCCAAAATATCTTTAACTCTCCTCTTTCTGTCATGTAACAGAATTGTCACAAACACAGGACTGCAAATGCCAGGTACCCAGTCATGAACGTGAGGTCTGCTATTTAAAAAACACTCAGGGTTCACTCGTAAAACTCTACTCTGCAAACTGTGCAGAAACATTTTTTAAATTACAAATCGTATTTTCTTAGTCACAAGATTCTAAGAATGGGCTTTTTAATGAAAAACACTGTTGTAGTATAAATAGTATAGCTAAAGACACTGCAAGTGTCTTCCACATTTCCTAAAGTAAATGCCTTCAGCATTTAATCACTAAAACCTCTGAGTTTCCTTTCCTTCAACTAAGACCTTCCTAAGACCTGCACATAGACTTATTGAGAAGTTGCTTGCTAATTAATTGTAATACTATGTCAGTTACGTTTCTGTTTGTTCCTTTAACTAGATAAGATTTTCTTCACAACACAAAGGACCTTGTTCCATTGCTGCAGTACCAGCTGAGCTGTGCTACAAAGTGAACAGCACTGGTGAGAAGCTACACCCAGTATCCACTGCTGTGCCAACAGCTGCCTTGAAGACCATTGTCTGCATATACCATATGCCATCCACAGCACCTAACAACTCACTGTCATGTCTGTCACTTCTGTTAAGAAAGCACCTCCTGCAAATAGCTTTCCAGCACGTAATGCACACAAAGCTTGCACTGGCAAAGGAGCTCTGAAGCTTCCTAAATGTCACCATTTTTCCCGCTTTGCATACAAACTTAAGAGCTGTCTTTATGCTATAAAACTCTATGCATTACTTGAGCTATGTATGAGGGCAACTGACCTCCAGTGCTAAGACAGCGAAGTTGTAGCATGATCTGTAATAACCTACTTTGCAGCTCTTAGTGTTTTGTTTCTGTTGATTCATTTTCACTCATGTGAGTAATGTTAGTTGACAGGTGGTGCTGTGTGAGGAGGGAACAATGTTAAAGTCCAAGACTTTGCTATGAATTGGAAGATATGCACAAGCAAGCACAGGGATTCATATGGTTGCAGGTTTGTAAACTTACATTGAAAATTATCCTGAGTGTTGATTAAATTCTGAAAAGTGTTAAAGGGTATATTGGGATTTTTTTTACTCTTATGAAGTGTGCCATTAATAGTAAAAGTTAATAATGTTTACTGTATGGGGCCTGAAGGCAATCAAGCACAGGTTGTCTATTATGTTTCCAGATGATAACAGTAGTCCGCACCTGCTTGAGCTTTTAAATTTTTTTTCTTCACTTATCTGAATATAGACAGAAAAAAAACCCTGCTGTGCATCTCACACATAAGACCTAAAAAGCAACAAACAAAAGGGAGCATGCCCATAAACAAGATCAATGATTTGTCCACTAAACAATGTATTAGTGCAAAACCAAGAACCACATTTCCCTTGCAAACACTTATTTCTTGTTATATATTATTTTGAATTCAGTATTCAGCTTTACCTGCAGGTGTACCTCTCTTGGTTTTATGTTTTCTATTTGCCTCTTTATTTTTTAATCTTCTTCTGTCTATTTTCAAAAGACACTTGAAAATCAGGATTCCTAAGCAAACACTAATGTTCTAGACCATCAACTGGAGTTACTCAGTGCAGAGAAAGCATCCTGAAAAGCTAACTTCCATCAAAAGGGCTCTGGAAAAATGCAGTCTCAGCATAGGCATTTGAACAGCAAGCAATATAAAATATCATTAAAAAAATATCACAAGGTCAAACAGGATCATTATTTACCTTAACTGGTTTCAATCCCACCATGTCATCACAGGAGATGTACAGATGCTGAAATGAGAGCCTACTCATGTAATGTAATCTGTATAATGTGTATAGTGTCTCTGCTCAATAGACAGCTTTTTGCAGGAGTGAATAGGAATCTTAGGGATAGCTGTATTCATACTGTCCACTGTATCTGATTGCCTTTTTGTCTTATACCTTATACCTTTTACAGTATAGTACTTAATCTCTCTTGTACCTATGGGCCTTATGTACTTGTTTCTACAGTGATAATAACAAAATTTGACATATTGTAAGATAGTGGCTCTGTAATAAATTAAGATTGAGCAATAGCTTTCAAAAGACTCTGAAAAAGATCTTTAATTTAATGTATTTGATTTGGAGAGTGGGGAAGAACTGAAGTGGATGGCAAAAGGAAAGCTATGCATTTATCCCAGGACCATGGATTCTCTTGCTTTGGCTTTTTTTCAGTTATGTTTATTGACTCAATATTAATGACAGATCAGTGCAATTGGATTTACTTTCTGTAAAGCCAGAAACTGCACATAGGATCTTGACTGGGCAGAAACAAATGCTTTTATTTGGACTTTCAAAATGACAGCATGAAACATATTTTAACTTCTCAAAGACATTAATTTAGAGCTCTTTAGAGAGTATAGACAACAAAAAAATCCTCTAAATTGAACAAAAGTATTTGTAAAGATAACTAAACACGAACTTGAATGGCAACACGTTATATCTAAGTTATTATCTATGTCTATGGAGAGGACATAACATGGAACTGCGAAGTGTATTTGTCTGTCTCAAGTAGTCTACTAGGTAAGTAGCCTACTTCCACTTACATTCCTGAAAATCTCTTCCCCTGTAATTCTTTTTATTGCAAATTTTAAAAAAAATAATCATAAAATGTCAATGTGAAACCACGAAATGTTTTGTTTTCTTCTCAATACATTAAATTTCTGAAGTTTCCAGACTAACATCCGAATAGTTATGTGCTGCCTAATTTGTAAGCTGAAGCTCTTTTGACTGCTCGGCCAGACACGCAGATTTTGAACTAACAAATTTAAATGGAAGTAAGGCTAGTAGATAATTTTCATTAAAAAACCAGCAAATTCCAAAGAACCATATGCAAAAAGGAATGGGTATGATTTCTGGACACAGTAACTAGCCTGAAAATATCTCTGGACAAGATTCCCCCAAAGGTTGCCTTAGAATTCATTACTGTTATTTTGTGTTATGGCATTTTCTTTTTTTATAGAAGGATCTCCTTTGAACATCTAAAAACATGGTGTTATTGAGCCTCAGTACATCACAGTAAAGTAACCATATATGTTATGTCTGATTGGTAGAGTGGAAAATGAGGGTTAGAGAAGTGAGGGAGTTGCCAGACAATTTAATAACAAAAATCAAGACTCTTCATTTAATTCTTCTGTTCTAACCAGCTGAAAACTCTCTCACACACAAGTTAAATATTGGGTTAGGTTCATCTGCAACCATTACATTTTGTTTTCTTCCATAAAACTATTTCTTCCTCTCAGGAAGAAAAAGAAAAAAAAAGAAATCCATTTATGAAGTACACACACAGAGTCTCTCACAGTAAATGTATTTTAGAGGGAAAAAATATCTTTGTGTCTGACTAATCACCTAGAAAGAAAGCTCTTATCTTGAGAATATTTGGAATCAAACAATGACTATACTTCTCTATAAAAAATTCAGTGATTCTTTCTAACAGTATTATTTATGCCTTTGGTACCTACTCCCCTCATATGGAAATGAGTCTAGGATTTTGTTCTGTATTACTCATTGACAGCTTACAGTATCAGGGATTACAGCAAAAGATAAAAGACTTTGTAATGATTAACCATTCTGTTCAGTTATTAATTTGCAAAAATTGAAGCTGAGATTGCTTCAAAGTAATTTTTCAGCAACATCTTTATGGGATCAGAAAATGATTAAAAATGTAAGAAAGCATGATGGTTTCAGGTGCTGAAAAACACATTTCTAGGGACACCAGTGATAAACAAAAATGCTGTATTTTTATAGTTCTCTTAACAGAACATCAAAGATGATTTAAAAACAGACCAGCTACAGGATTATATATTTTTCTGCCTGGCTACCTTTAAACAAATGCTACTGAAATAGAAACACATTATTTAAAAATTCACATTTTCACAAAATTTAAACAAAAAAGTTTTGAAATGGAGCTGTGGGCTTAAGTGCTTTGCAGTAGGCATCTGTTTTTCCAGAAATGTGTTTCCTTAATTCTCTGAATTTTAACAAAGGGTAAAAAAGCACCCTATGGATTTACTCGTTCAATTCACTTAAAAGTCACCAACATTAACATCAGGAAAAGATGGATTGGTCCCTACTAGTTAGTTTTACTTCCAAAGCACTACTCAAATACATAGAAGACAAAAATCATACATGAGCCATAGGAAAAATGTAGCTATATCTTTGTTAATTTCTGTGTTTCATGGGTGCTAAATATCTTTGAATGGCAAAGCAAATTACTTAAATTAACAATACTATGTACTTTGTAATGCCAGAAGACCTGTATTTTTAAGATAAATAAGCAAAAAAAAGTAAACCTACAGATTTACCACTTTTCCTTTTGACAAAGCCTTAAGTGTGCTTAGTTTAATTATTTTGAGGTACATGAACAATTAACTTAGAACTGTGGCACAGTGTATCAATACACTGAAATTCTGTGCAACTACCAGGGAAGTACATGCAGTAGAATGTATGTTAAGACTCCTTTACACTGTAAAGGTGGAGATCCAGGGGCAGCTACTGAGGCTTGTCAGAGGCTGTTTCAGATCCTTACTGTGCATATGTACTATTTTTTCTAAACACTGTACGTGTGGAGTAGAAGTTGGCATGCTTCTGGGTATTGGGTGTTTGATGGCTTCATATGAATTGGTTATTATGTAACAAAAAGCTCACTTTCTGTTCATTGAAGTATTTTTACTTGCAGAATTAATTACTTTTTATATTGAGTCCAAAGGATTTATATATTTGTATTGTTTATAAACTAGTAAGATACAGCCACCTACAGCTTGCTTGCTAAGTAAATCAGGGGAAAAAAAGATATCTAGGTGCAACAGTTAGGTTTTTTTGAAGTTTTTTTTCAGTTATTAATAGTTTTACTCCTTTTTACAGCTTTGTATGTGTCAAAAACTCAATTACTATAGTCCTACAAGCGTGTTTTATGTCCTAGATTAAGCTCTGACTCTGCTCTTAAAAATGTTTCAAGTTATACAAACTGACCCCTCACTCTTTCTCTGTGATGCCTCTCAAAAGGCATAAAGAAAAAAAATATCATTAAGCTGTCCTCAGAAATGTGGCTGAGGAGATCCTTCGTGAAAGAAAAAAAAAAAAAAGTGTTATTTATTCTGCTTCCTGTAATGTCCATGCTGGGGAAAAAAAAGACTACAAAAAAATTGGATATGTCCATTCCTATTAAAAAAAACTTACTTTAAAGATAGCGAAAAATTGGAAATGCTGGGAGTTGTTTTAACGAAAAGGAACGAAAAAAGTTTTTATGGTGCCTGCTATACCTGGGGTATTCAGCTGATTTACTCCATAACCCACCAAGACTAACCTACAGACGTTAACATACTTAAAACACGGTGGAAGGAAACCATAGGGAGATAAAATTTAGACAAGTTTTTAGGCCGTTGATAGTAAAGATTTGAAAACCATACAGATACCTTGCTAAAAAATGTGTACAAACCAAATAAACAAGGGATTCGAGTGTTTCTTTTTAACGTTAATCTGTGCTCCCTCGCTTCAATCACTGCCGAGGGAAGGGCAAAGAGCAGAATCCTCACTGTCCTCCAGCAAAAGGTGGGACAGCTTGAGCGGTGCACTCGATTAACCTATCATCTCTTTTTATATGCTGAGAAAAAACATACTAAAAAACCCCCACGAACCAACCAACCAACCAAAAAAAATCCAAAAAAATAAAACAGGGGAAAAGAGCTGAGTCACTCCGGTCTCGATATAGTCGACGCCAGGGACTGCGGTGCCCGCACCGCTCCGCCCGTGGTCGCCCCTGCCCCCACCGCTCCCGCCGCCCTGCGCCGCCGGCCTCCGCCGCTGGGGGGACTCGGGGCGCTTCCAAGCGGCGGCGAGGCAGGCGGCACCAGCCACCCCAGACCCGCGGCCGCAGCCGGCGGGGCGCCGCGCGAGACGAACGCGGGCAAGGTGGGGGCGGCGGGTACGCCTTCCCCGCGGAGTAGGCCCCGGCCACCAGCCCACTTCGCCCCGCTCGCCGGAGCCCCTTACCGGCCTGCGCTGCGGGGCCTCAGGGCTGCCGGCGGCGCTTGGGTGTCGGCGGGCTAATGTGTCTTGGCAGTGACCACCAGCTGCCTTTCCCTGCTGTTGGCAGCAGGGCTGCTGGCGGTGGCGGAGCCGGCGCCGCCGCCACCACAGCAGTTTCTGCAGAGCGGGATGAAAGACGAGGCAGAGCAGAACGGAGTCTCCTTCCCGGCTGCGGAATACTCGCCCGGGCTTCGCTCGCTCATGCAGTGCAATTGGGTGTACAGTTGTGGGTTGTAATGCGATGCAGCCAGTGCCACAGTGCCGCGCATCGGCCGGGGCACGCAAGCCGAGTCCCGCCGCAGAGGAAAAATGGGGAAGGAGTTTTCTTTTAGGATTGAGTTACTCGGCATACTGTTTTCTGTGGCAGACGGAATAATCCGTACACAGCCGTACATATCCGTAAACCCTATCGTAGCATCCGGCGTTGAAATGGTTACATTTAGCAGTAAAGCTGCACAGGAACCACTCCGCTGTCTCAGTAATTCAATGAGTCAGGTTTCCACAGGGTGGGGTTGGGTATTTTTTCGGCATGCAGGAGGAGAAACCTGCGACACCTCCTTTCTCGTGTTGCAAGCCAATCAGGTCGAGGTGAAAAAAAAAAAAAAAAAAAAAAAGGCACTCTGTAAGCAAACAGCAGGCTGTACCCTGACTGGCTGCGCTGGCAAACCCCCCCCTTCCCAAGTAAACTGCATGCAAAAATCCCACATGACGAAGCAGCAGCGCCCGTGCTCTGCGCTGGCCGCTTGCACCTCCTCCTCGCTTTCATCGCTCGCGCACAAGCCGCGCCAGATCCAGCGTCGAACACACGCGTGTGTATGTATGTATGAATGTGTACCTCCATATACCGCGTATATCTCTGCGGCTGTCTATCGCAGACACACATGCACAGAGACAACCCGGCACGTCAGACTCCTGTTTTTTCTAGGCTGCTGATGTCGGATTTTCACGCAGTGAAGGGACCGGTCATTGCAAAAGGGGGCGTGACTGGCTAAAGATTTTTTTTTTCCTCCCGTAAAGCAATTTATTTTTTTTTCCAAAACTGACTTTTGCCCTCCAATCCTTGTCGCTCTTTGTGATCCCTCCCTGCCTGCCGCTGCATTCAAGTTTATTTATTTGCCTGCTGGCGTGATACGTTTTTCCTTGCTGCTCTTTGCTGCTCCTTCAGAGGGAAAAGGGGAGCAGCTGCTGGGCCAGAACGAGAAGAACTGGTTTGTTTTTGTTTTTTTTTTTTTCCACGATCTCCTTGTGTAGTAATCTGAGGGGTGGGTTGTTTTTCTCTCATCTCCTCCCTGCTCTTTCAAACTGTTTTGTCCTTCCGCAGAAGTTGATGTTGTCGGGACTGGACCCTGGACAGAGGCTCCGTGAGGCTGTAGCAGATTTCCGCACCTCGCCGTATCGCTCCGTTTGTTCCCCGAGCAGGAGAGGCCAGCCAAGACCAGCATCATAAGGAGTTTGCAGGCTTGATTTTCCAGTTCTTCGAGGTTTCGCTTTTTTCCACACCCTCTCATAAAACAATTTTTATTTCCATCTCCTTGGTTTCCACGCCGCAATATTTCTTGGATTGGTCGTTGGTTGTTTTTTTTCTGCCACCTTCTTTGTTTTAAAATTATATATTTTTTTTTCGGCTTTGCTGTTGCTCAGCCCTTGGTGCATCCACCACCCAAGAACAGGAAGGACAAGAAAACCACTCCAGTCTCCTTCAACACACTCTCTGCTGCAGAACAGGCTCCCCAACTCCTCAGCAGCAAACTCCTCAGGGCTTTTGTTTTCCCCCTCCCTTCTCCCCCCTTTTTCCTTTTTTGTTTTTGTTTGTTTTTCATTTGAAGGGGGCGGAGGGCCAGAAAGGAGGACACAAACTTTGTGCTTTATCTGCTGGTACTTCCGAACCTGCGGCCTATACTGCCGGGACCGCCCGTGGGCTTCCAGTGGAAAGATCTCCCGCTCTCCCGCTCGCTCCCTCCATCACTGCATCCCCCGAGCCGCGGGGCCGCTTCCAGGGGGCGGAGGAGCGGCGACCCTCGGCCACCCGTCCACTGCGCCGGCGGACCGGTGTATGTCGTGCCGTGGGCTCCGTACGGGACTCCCGGTGAATCAGCACAGCCCTCTGCCTGCCGCCGTCACCCGCCTCGGCCTCCACCTCCCCCTGCCGGGGTGAGGCTCCCTGAGGGACCGCGGATCGCGTCTTCCTGACGGCTGCCCGTCTGCGGCGGCAGGCGCCCTTATCTCGCTGCGGCGCGGCACGCCGCGGAGCCTACTTGCCTCTGCCCGTCGCTATTTATTTATTTAGCCCCCACGCCTCCCGCGCCTCCTGCTCACTCCCCTCTACCACTCGCCCCCCCCCCCCCCCTTTTTTTTTTCTTCCCCCTTAATTTTTTCCGCATTCCGTCTCGCCGCGGCGCCGGCCGCTCGCGATGCCGCACGTGGAGATGCTGCTGGTGGCGGCCGCGGCGCTGTGGGTATGCGTGCGCGGACAGGAGCCCGGCGCCAAGGCGGTGGCCGACCGCTACGCCGTCTACTGGAACAGCACCAACCCCAGGTACGCGGAGCGGCCGCGGGCGCGAACCGGGCGGCGGCGGGCGAGGGAGGGGGAGCGGGGAGCGGTGCCCCAGCGCCTGCAGTGCCGGCCCAGCGGTGCCGGCCCAGCGGCTACAGAAACGACCCTAGGTGCAAGATGGGGTGGAAAACTTTCGGAGGGTTAGGGCTACAGTCAGCGACGGTGGAGCGGGTGGTGGTAGTATGTTTCTTGCCCCCTCACCCCAACGCTGCGCCATGCTAGTACCTTGCCTGGCCTCGGCCGCCGGTCCGCCAGCGTGATGCGCCTCCGGTACTATGTGGGTGACAGTCACACAACAGGACAACCCGAGCCCGCGGCCGAGCTAGCGCCAGGAGTTTGGTTGGGATGAGGCGGCGCAGGAAGCGGCCCTTCTGCCCCCGCGGCCTCGTGCGGCAGGCGGTGCGCGGCCCCGAGGAGCCTGCCGGCAGCGGGGTGCAGGCCACGGGAAGGGGAGCGGAGGTATTCCTCCCGGGCAGGACGGATGAGGGCGGCCGGTCCCGGCTTAGTGGCAGCCCCGGGCGGAATGGTGTTTAGCGGCGGCTGAGGGGTGGCTTTCCCCCTGCCGTGCCCGCCCGGCGGGGGGTTCTCTTGGGCACGCTGGAGGTCCCCCTGAGGAAGCGAGGTAGGTACGCTGTCCTTGCCGGGGGACAGGAAGGCGCGTCGCCGGTGTTACGGTCGGGGTTGAGCGGTGCTGACCCAACCGCCCTGCTCCCCTCGCATCGAAGCGCGCCGGGGGGTTTCTGACACTAGGCTTTGCATGCACTTCAACGAACCATCTGGAAAGAGAGGTTTAATTTAATTTTTCTGGAGTTTTCCGTCATGTTCATAATCAGAAAGTTTCAGTCCTGCTCCAAATGGTGTCCATGTGTTTGGGTAAAAAGTCACCTGGGTATTAAATTTTTTTGCCTTGTTAGAGTACATGTGAGCAGACTTAGTTTTTTTTTTTTTTTAAACATTTCAGGCTAGCCGAAGTAAATTTGTCGATGCTTATCTCAGGTTATCTCTCTATTTTATTCTTCTGATACTGCTCTTTAATTTTAAATTAGAACATTGATTTTTGTTGCAAGTCACGTTTTTTAGTAGATCTATGTTGTCTGCAGAAAACACCTCTACTCAGTATTCCAGAGTGGCTTCAAAAATAAGGGATGCAGAATTTAACAGGCAGGATTTTCAAGTGCCCAGATTTAGCTAGTTTGTCCAGCACTTTATATTGGTAATATACCTGGTAACAATGGCTCGGTGATAAACAGCTGGCACAGGAAGCTTGAGACAAAGACGGTTTATCCAAAGTAACAGTCGTGCTTGGAAATTATTTTAAATGAAATCAAAAGAACACGTCCCAGAAAATTGCTTCTCTTTCAAGACCAGTTTTTTCTGCTGTTCTTAGGCAAAATGGAGTGTAACTGGTGGAAAGAAATTAAGTAATATTTGCAAATCCCACAGGGCAGAAGGAAGATTGTTGAAGGAAATAGGCTTGATTAAATGTACAAGTTACAGACATAACAGCTAAAATACTTGAAAAATAACTTTACATTCAAGATTTTTTACTTCTGTGCTCTTGTGTTTGATGAGCTTACACAATAGCTGTGTATAGGTACAGATATTTAAAGGTACAAGCAACATTTACCGAATCAGTAGATATTACACATTAATAGGATTTGTAACGAGTCTAGGAATTCTAATAGGTTTTTATTACTGTTAATGAAATCTCTTCTTAGTCCAACATTGAATGTTAACAGACTGCAGAGAAAACTTAGTTTTGTTAGTCTCCCAAGCACTAGAGGAAGAGTTAACTGTAAAATGTTTCTAAACCTTCGCTTTTAATACCAAAACTTTCTTCTTGCCTTAAAATATTCACTGCGCTCTCACAATGGAAGTTTCTATTTCGATTTGTCATGTTTATTCGCGAGTTAAAAATACAAGAAAGAACACGGTGCAGATGTATTTTGCCTTTGTCTTACAGAGTGTGCCAGTTTTGTATGTTTCCAAGTTAAGACAATCATTACAGAAAATCAGGTGAACACCTGATAGGTAGGTGTAGGAGACCCAAAGAAAAGAAAACACTTCTGCTTTGCATTAGTTTTGTCAGAATCTAAGCTGAAGGCAAAATTCACTTTCATTTCCAACATTTTTAGAGCAGTTAACAATGTTGCAGGAATAACTTCACAGCAATTTATCTGCTTCCACAGACAGACTCAGGAGTTGAACAATCTCTTTTTTATACACATAGAAGTACATAGGGTTGCTTACTTGGTGGTAACCATTTGGTATTAGAAGACAAAATACACTATCTGACCATTGTGCTTTAGCTTGCTTCTTTATTGTATTTATTCAGAATTAACAAACTGCTGTAGAACTAATTAATTCGCTTTAGAAGTGAACTGTTGGTAATTTGATAGTGATTAAAAGTGGTCTAAATTAAGGTTTCATCAAAACTTTGAAGAATTTAATAATGATTGTACTTCCTTCAAATAACATGGTGTTTAGGTTTTGAGCATGAAACTACAGCAGTTTTTGAAATACATAAAGATCTCATCCTTATAAAAAAACAATTCAGTAAATAGATGAGTGGCCCAATTTATAAGTACTCTTCATATGACTAGTGTTTTGGTAAATAAAAAATCCTGAGAGATTATTAGCAAAGTTTGTATTACATTTCTTGGTTAGTTGCCGAAGTTCTGCTACAACAATTAAAAAATGTTCTATGATTATCATTGTTAACATGTGTGAGTAACAAAGCTGTATATTCTTATAGAGCCTAAGTCTGTTCTTATAAATGTTTTAAGTATTTTTGTGCCTTATTTTTGTTATATATTTAATTATCAATGTACATGAACTACCATAAATGCTGTATAGTCCAATTCCAGTGTTTATGTATTAGGATTTTGAAGTATAATAAGTCAAGATTTTTTAATCCTTCTTTTTTGTGGATTGGAAATTAATCCTCAAATAAGTTAGAAAATGTGTTCTAATATTTTTTTGTTTTTTATGTAAGCTTGGAATTACGTGTAAATAAAATTCTAATATCACCTTAACGTGCATTATTCTGTGAGCACTGTTTGCATATGTGCTCTTATCTGTGACAGCAAAGTACTCTTGTCAAAGAATGTTACTTGGAATCCATGTAAAATAGTTTATTTAATGGAACATATTATTTTAATCCTGATTACTAGTGTCCTTGTAATTAGAATTCAGCCAAACTGTCATGTACCTGGGCCAAATTTTGAAGCTGTCTACTTGCTTAGTGATTGCTACTGTTCATAATCCTGTCATAGTTCAAGCTGAACTACTCACAGTAATTATTGCTACATTTTTCTGCTTGCAGAATTGTGCTTCAAGATTGTGGCTTATATTTAGGTATTTTCCTGTGAACTGTTTCAGTGTCAGGTTATGTAGCTTCATAGATAGTTACCAATTTCAAGGTGGTTAAAAATATTTGCATTTCAAGTCTGGTTTCGGGTCATAGATAGAGGCCAAACCTTGTAGTCTCACAAAAGCAAGTATTTTTTATTAGGCGTGTTACTGGATTTGGCTGTATTTTACACAAAAAAATAATGTATGAAGTTATATCCACAAAATAATTATTAGAAAGATGTAGGATGCTGATAGATTTTCTGTTTGTGTATTTATATGGATAATAAAATCCAGAAATGGAGTGGTAATTGGAAAATTTAGATACTGGAAAATAATTTCAACTTCAACTGGTGAGTTCCTGTAACTAAACTGGATACCACAATTTCATCAGTATTGCTACATTTTTTTTTTCAAGATAGATGCTTTGGAGCAGTGACCAGAAGAATGGGTGGATGCTTCTGAAAATTCTTTGTGTCGATGAGAATTTCACAACCTGGATGTTGAAACTTAGATTAATTTTGTAGCTGAATATTTAGGCTCTGATTCAGAAAAGTACGTGATTTCCCTGAAGTGCTTACTGACACACTTGAGTTCTGTTGCAGTTGTGTTGTTGCGGACCGAGATAGGTAAAGCCACGACCCATGATGGATGAATAGATGCCTACTTAATGCCTCCCTGAACCAGCCAAATGCATAGACCTAATCTTGCAATGCTCTGACCGTGGCTCATGCATGCCTGGCATTTCCTGGGAGTATGCTGACTGGCTGACTGGATGTCTGAGTATCCTACCATCCATTTGTATGTGTTTGCAGATTTCACCATGCCATGTTTGTTGTATATACTGAGGTCATGTGGTTGTTTTTTTCTTTGGTTTGGCCTGTTTATTTTCCATCTAGAAATAGTTCTGCCTGTGTACAGAGATTAGGGAAAACCATGCAGAAATGGTTGGAATATGAAGAAGACAGTTTCATGTGTTAAGAACGACTAAGAAGTTGGCGGCAAAGAGGGGAAAAATGAAGGCGTTTGCTTTGGTTTTGGTATTCTGTGTGATTTTTTTATGCCAAAGGAAGGTTAAGGACACGTGTGCATGCATGCCTGTATATATTGCTGTTCTGAAACAGCATAGCTTGTATTTGAGAGCATTTTCTCCACTAGCTTGCTCTGAGAGCTGAAAAAATCTTTGATTTCTTGTAATTAAAAGATCAGTAGTAGAGCCTTCAATTCTTTACACCTAGCTTCTGTGCTTTCACTACTTTCACTAACACCTTGTGTCTCCAATTGGTGTTTATTTTAAAAATGAGGTTTTGAAACAGTTCTATGGAAAAACTACATAAAGAACAATAGATTCACTGGCTTCACTTCCATATGAAAGGCACCTTGTTAAGTGGTTCTTGGTCTTAATGAAATTCTTCTTACTAAATCTTTCCTAAATGCTTTTAGGGAGGACACTTCACTGGATTCTTTCTGCTAACCCTATATCCTTTTGGAGAGGCACAGATAAAGATGAGCTTTCCTTTCTCTCCCCTGTGGCTATGATCCCAGTTTCCTGCTGGGCTGAGAAAATGAATAAATGCACTTAGTCCTTCAGGAGTCATGGTCTTTGCAGTCATATGGAAACGCATAAGTAGTATATATCATTTGTATGCAAATATATATGCATTTCAATATATGTATATGTGTACTAATGTGCATATATGTACATATGTGTGTATATATACATTGAAGTATGTCATTAGAAGGTGATGTGGTGTAGAATAAATAATTAATGTTGTGGAAGAAAAAAATCTCTGAAAATAAAATTTTGTAATTGATGAACGCTTAAATATTTTGAGTATTGATAGCTTTAAAACTTACTTCCCAGGTTCCATCTTCCAGCTAAGAATCTTTGTTTTAAAATTAAAAATAATAAATAAAAATTACTTGTAGAATTTGGTTTAGTTCCTGGCCATCTTCCCATCATGCTGTTTCTTTGCTTGCTAGTAGTCCTTGAGTTCAGTAGGTGAGCCCGTAGATAAGCAAGCACTCAGGCACACGAATGTCAAATGAAACACAGAAGATTACAGGGATATGCTTTGAGAACTCTCTGGGCTTATTAGAGTACCTTGTTACTGCTTCTTTTGTTGCTGAGCGGAGTACTACATTATTAGAATTCTAGACTTAAAGAATGCACCTAAAGAATGCTGAGCATTTGGATCACGTTAGATGCTAACGAAGATGCAATGTTTCCTGGAGAAAGCATGAGTAGACAGTAGTTTGTCCATATGTTGTGAGATGCTCACCTATTGCTTTGGCTCACTGCTTTTCTTTTTTTTTAATGCAATTAGAAGTATTTTGGATCTGGGATTTTCTTGCAATAATCACTCTTTGCTCTGCTATCCTGCTCTAAGCATTGTTTGGTTGTTTTTAGATACCTTCAGTCTCATGATTAATTTGATTTTCCACTGTGTCTAAATGGTGTAATTCACTCTCAGGCCCTATTTTGTTTGTTTTTGTTGCACTTGTGCTTAAAATTTAGTTGGTCAGGAGCACACTGATATAATTAAATGGAAATGTTTGGTTTAAAATAAACAGACGTTATAGAAATTGCTTTCTGGTGGTATTACAGCTGTAGTGAGTAAGCCCCACTGTAACGTACTTCAGCATAGCTGAATGGAAGAATTAGAATCCTTCATGCGTTAGAAGTCTTACTTGGATTTTTGCATTCTCCATGTTCATTGTAGTATCTACAGGCTAGATGATAGTTGAGCTCATTTTAAATTGTGGGTATTATTTTATAGTGTACAAACATGAAAACACATAGTTAAATCATAGTTTCATGAAAAAAAGAGTTTTGTTTACTTTTGCTGCAAAATATAGAGAAATTCTTTGATGCCCATGTTCTGTTAGCTGTGGTTTGTAGCCATTTTTCTGTCTAAATGCATGACCAGAAAAAATGCTGTCAAAAGAAAAATCAGCTAATGAGAAAATACACAAGAGTTCTGTTAATCAGCAAGATTTCGCTGTACTTGCTAATACCAGTTTATAGGAAGTTCTTAACTTTCTGCAATTTTTACTTAAAAAGCCTTGAAAATTATTGTTATTGTAACTTGCTTTGTAACCTGGTGAAGAATTTACCTATCCATGCTGATGTGTGGAAAAAAGGATTTTAGACTGACAAGACCTGTAAGCACAGTATTAATTAATTTTCACTTTCTTCATTTTATTTTTTGTCATTAGATCAGCATATTAATCTAGTGAGAAACTGCTCAACAGCAATAGCTGCCATAAAAAAATGTGCCTCATGTTTATCACTGAGTAACTATTTTTTGTTTATTTTCATCATATTCTTGGAGGACCACCTTATTTGATAGGCAACAATTTTAGTTTTGGATGACATTAATGAAATGGTGCTAGAGTTCAGAGAAGGAATGATTTGCCTGTGAATCATCCGATGAGATGAAAAACTGGAATAGGAGATACATTCTGATAAGCCTCTGCTAAGCTGTTTTTTTTCTCCATTCTTAAAATTCGACTTTGTGACATTTAAAAGGATTTATATTTTGATAGAATATGTTTTGTGCCGTAATTACTGTTTGCTGTGTAGCACTGACATTCTTTATTTATTAAAATAACACAAATTTTCCTTCAAAAAATTATTTCTTTGTTTTTGCATGGGGGTGGATAGTGGCCAGGGACTGGCATATTCGCACTGTGCGAGTTGTTCTTCAGTAGTAGTTGAGCGCCACGGCCTTTCCCTAGTGAGTAGCAGTGAAGCACTACCTTTCTACTTTTGTGAACTTCTTCATATTCCTATTACAGTTCAGAAGAAATTCCTTCTCTGTGCAGGCAGTCAAATCACATCATCTTACTACACAGGGATTTGCTAGGAAATAGATATTATTTTTTATTATAATACTAGTACTGTTCATAAGATTTTTTATTTTAATTTTTACTTCACATTTGTTTTAATTTTGTAAATTAATTTGAGTGTCTTATGTTGGTCTGTGCCTTTGAAACTGGAGCCGAATACATTCAGAATCTTCTCATCAAAACTGAACAAAAAGCACCAAGTCTCTCAATGTCTGTATCATATTGTTTTGGTAGTGCTGTGTAAGTAAAATATTTTTTGTAAGGAGACAGAAAAAAAATTAACGTTTACGTACTGGTAGATTTGGTGGTGATCTTTGTAACACAGTTACCAGTCTTTGATGCTAGTTCCTCAGTGTTAGGGACTACTAGCAGCCTCAATGATGTTGGGTCTCCTGCAATTCTTAAAAGATGTTGGAAAAAAATTTGCTAATTAGTTTGGTTAATTAGCAGGAAAACCAGCTATGTTATTTTGGTGGGGTTTTCTCATGTGTGGTTTTTTTTTTTGTTGTTTGTTTGTTGTTTTGGTTTTTTTTGCTTGTTTTTTTTATTTTTCAGTTGGTTTTGAATCAGATTTACAAAAAATAGTTATGTATTCATGCAGGCAGGGCACTTGGTGAGCAGAATTTAACAAAGTAGGAGCTATCAATCCTGCTCTCTTTCTTATTGTTTTCAGAACTGAAGGAAATAAAGAGAAAGTCTGGAATTTGAAAGTGTTGACCTTCTGACATGCACACACAGCATGGTCGTTGCACTGGCACATAAAGTGCCTTAAGCCACCGTAATGGCAAATTGCATTTTTGACGTTACTGATATGAGAGCCAGCTAGATGGGGGATGGTGAGCCAGCATTGATTCTGCATCTATTTGCAAGTTACCACTTTAGAGCCAGACAGCTTCACTTTTATATTCCCAAACTTACCACTTAGGAATAATGTTGCTTTGTTCGGCTTAGCAAAGGATTGTGACTGCTACATACACTTAGAACCGTTTGGTCCATAATTGTGTGCTCATTCTTCATAGAGATCTGCTTCACAGAGTAAATTCATTCATCTAGTGGTGGGGGAGGGATGAGAAACAGTGAAGGGACATTCAGATTCTTCATTCTTCAAGGAAAATGTGCGTCCACATCAGCTAGTTGCTTTTTTAAAGGTAAAAGCTGAGATTCAGATCGAGTAGATAAAAGCGGTTTCAGTGCTGTGTCTTCAAGCTACATGTAATCTCCTGGATAGGATCTCCATGCACAGTCTGGAAAAGACAGTATTTTGTGTACTGCAACAGCTCTCTCTCCCCCTAACCTCGGCTTTTTTTGTGTGTTTTGTTTTTTGTTTACGGTTATTGCTTCAATACAGTTATACATCTTTTTGCGGTTCTCTTGGCACTTCGTTTATTAAAAATTAGTGATCCATCACTAAGTGGGGTACAGTACAAATACTGTTGTTCCCAAAAGGGAGTTTTTTTTGCCAAACCAGAAGAAGTAATAGGGATACAAAAGCTGCCAAAAAGCGTGTCTCCCAATTGCTAATTAATCAGGCGAAAAGCACCTAAGCAACTGCAGTTGAATGTGGGACCATTTATTATAATTATGCTAAGGGGCCATAGTATCTTTGTTTGTACCTATGTATAATTTAAAAAAAGAGTGAGATTTATTTTATGTTGATGGCATTGTCAGTGGATAGACCTCTTTCAAAACACCTCATGCTACTTTTGAACAAATAAAATTACCATTCTGTTGAATTTTTTGTTTGTTTTTAAGGTAGTAGTGGTTAAGAATTCTATGTCTAGACAATACACAAAGCTTTAGAAATTATACTTTAAAAAACTCCTATGTTCACTAACCCAGGTAACAAGGTATGGGAGAAAAAGAACTATTGCTGTGAATATCTGGTTTCCAAAGCTGCCAATCACTTTTGGCACAGCTCCCGATCATGGTTGCTGTGCCCATAATTAAATGTCTGTCATTAGTGTATTTTTCCATAACATTTACAATGGAAGAGGAAGGGGGTACTTGCAGAGCTTTGGCTGTCAGAGGAACAATAAAACTAATTACACACTCTGCTGTCACTATTGTAAGGTCTGCTTTTTGGGGGAAAGAACATGCAAAGTGTGTGCCTAATAAATATATAAATATATAAAATTATAGATATACAGTACCCAGTTGGGAAATTCGGTCATAGTGAAGTGAAATTTACTTGGAAGGTTTTTTTTTGTGCTTTCAAAAGATCTTAATTGTAGGGTTTTATTTTTCCCTTCACTAACGCCTAAGTTGCATATAGTTTTCCCTTTGCATTTCAGTCACTTTTGCCTTTCTCTCTTTCTCTCTTTCTGTCTGTCACATTTTCTGGTAAACTGAACTTTCCAATAAAACTACTGGGATCAAAGCCGATATTTGCCTGCATTTATCAAGTGGGCGCGAATCATCTTATCCTTTGTATGCTTTTGCTTGTGGCCTGCACAGTAAACTGGATTTAGAAAAGGATGAATGAAAGCTAGTTTGCATGTTCACAGTTTTTCTA
Organism: Hemiprocne comata; assembly: GCA_020745705.1. Classification (NCBI taxonomy): domain Eukaryota; kingdom Metazoa; phylum Chordata; class Aves; order Apodiformes; family Apodidae; genus Hemiprocne; species Hemiprocne comata. Next base: position 47,778,084 of record CM036616.1, read on the forward strand.
TTTTCAGCCGCTGGCGTGCATGTCATCTTCAGCGAAATCAGGTTAAGATTTTGGAGTACTGCAGAAGTGGCTTTGGTCAAATGTGTGCCAGTCTATTTGTCGGTGTGCAGATAATTCAAAATGCAAGTCTTAAGTGCATAATTGCAGAGTGAATTATCTTGGATGCTTAAGGACATGGAAAGAGTGAAATTGTTGTACCTTCACACTAATGTTTGCACATTTTTTTTGTAGCCTGTAAAATGAGTAATTTAATTAAGGAGGTTTTTTAGCCCACTGATTTAAGAAGGAATAGATAATCAGAACCAGAATTTTTAATATAATTAAGTACCTACACTTGCAAACAGGAGCCATTTGGGATTTTTATTTTTATTTCTGCTTTTTTACACCCTTAGGTACTTAAATATATTTAAAAAAATAGGCCCTAAAGCTGATTAAGGAAGGTAATTTAAATTAATATCTTAGATTTTAGAAGTTGCTGAAGTCAGTAGGAGCTGATGGGTACTAATGAGGAATGGAAGTCCGTCTATTTATTTGAATTGTATGCCTCCATAGATGCTACAGGAGTTTTTTAGTATACCACCTTTTCTTGCTTTTTTACTGCAGTGTTTTCGGAAGTGTTCAGATACAGTGTTGAAGTAAAAGGATTATCCCACTGCTTTGGATGGGAGTTGAATTCGGTCCTGTATTGATGACTTCATGGTGTAGTTAATGAGTAAGTCTTTCAGTAGTTAAGGTTGTCAGGTTTTGTGATGCCATGCAATCTGCATGGATCAATTGTAGTGAGAGGGCACCACGCTGTGGGACTCTGTATCCCCAGTATTTGTCTGAGATTTTTTAACTGTTTTTGCTGAGTTGGGACCTTCACCTTTGGGGGGCTGAAGGAGGTAAAAGTGCACCTGGTTGAATGAGTAGTTGCTTTGATGTCAGCAGTTTCAAAAGTGAGAATTGGCTTAACATACATGATTAGCAGATGGGCATTAGTGAAAATCTGAGCTGTTGGATGCCATATACAGCGAAGAACAATTTGGTATGTGCAAAAAAAAATTATTTACTTAAGATAATGAAATTAAAATTAATAAGATGTAGTACACCACTGGGATAACAGGTTATGTATTTTTCAAAGCACTACATGAAATACACTGCTCTCTTCTAGATAAGATATTCCTTAAAGACAAGCTGGATCTTGTGAATGTCCAAACAGGACAGAATTCTTTCCACATTGAAATAATTATAACACTGTATTCAGGAAAGAAGTCTCTGTTTTCTGGAAGCCAGAATAACAGTCTTCTACAAAACAGAAGGCCCTGCAGAATGCTGCTTCTCCTTGGAAGTCTAAAGTCTTTAATATTTAGATACCATGTAATTTATTACATATTTACCAAAGACGTCTTTCAAGAAATGTGGCATGTAATAACTTGAGAAGGCAGATGTTTAAGAAATAAACCTCCTAAAATCAAGTCTTGCAAAGAAATCACCTTCTAATTCTTAAATGTATCCATCATGCATGCTTTTGAAATTTGATCATGTGTGTTGTCTCTGGGTTGGTAGATCCAGTTATAAGACATTGGACCCAATTTAATGTTACTTCTGTGTATTTGTAGTGAGATTCCCAGAAATCTTGGAAATTTTTTGTGAAGTTGGTTTTTAAAATATATTTTAAAAATGTACTGTGAGTGTTTAATAGCTTGTTGTGTTGAGATCACAAATATAAAGGAAAGCACACACAATTTTATTGAAGAGCTTGTCTTTAACAGTCCTCAGACAAATTACCTTTTCAAAACTACTAGGAACACTTTCTGCAGAGAATGTTTTGTAACATGCTCAATAGCATAATCCTCACTTAAAACCATGAAATATAGATCAGTCCCGTAACACTTGATACAAAAGTTGTATTGCAGATAGCAACTTCACCAGCAGAAGTTCCATGCATTTGTTCAGAGTTTAGAGCATATAAAGAGATTCTTCATTAAAATAAAAACAAAATAAGAGTGTTGTTACTTGCAGTAACTTCAATCAAGGTGGTATGAAATTTCTTATTAAGGTTAAGATTCAAATTATCATAAGAAGTGACAGTGTGGGTGAAGAAGAAAAACTAATTAGAGAGGTAGATCATACTTGTTTCTCAATATGTCATGGCTATCCACTGCATTCAAATTCCAAGCAAACCCTTTCTCTGTATTTCAACTACGTAAAACTTACTTGTGAAGAACACTTTATGAAGAAATATCCATATTCTCTGTTTCCAGTCTGAAGTGTGATAGTTAGATTAAAAAAAAACACGTTTTGATTACAGCATCACTTTAATAATACTTTTTTAGACCCTGTCTCTGACTGAATGACATTTTATAGCTTACTGTAAAAAAGAAATCTCCGTTTTCCATTTTTCATACTAGCTGTCATGATTTAGTGCTGATATAATGGCCTTCCTGAGGACAGAACATTTGGAAGAGTTTCATAAGCACTTTATTTTACATCTAGAGTTTGTAGCTAGTAAGTTTTTACTGATGAAAGAAATTTTGCCTTTGTAACTTCTGAGAGTAAATCAGACCATTGCAGTGCCCAGTTAAGATTTCTGCACTGTTTTTTTCTTAATGTAGAACAAAGGAATGAGTGCATCTTCTTTGTGTGGTTATTTTCTTCATAAAAGTATTGCAATAGATGCTTACGAGACTTCATTCTTAGATTATAATTAGTATCAGGTAGGTTTAACCCAATCTTACTGAGTTGTCTTTTTTCTCTCATATTAAGCCTTGCTGTTAAGACCAAGTGTCCTCTTCTTTCACACGGTAATGAAAAAGAGAAAAAGCAAGTCTTTATAGTGTCTTAGGCTCAAAAGTGTGGTGATGTACCCGGGTTCAGTTTTCTGTGGTTTTCAGGGATTAGTACTGTTACCTGTGATTCCTTTTAGAGATCGTATTGTTCTGAGAAACATTTCCACCTTTGAGAAGGAAAAGAAGTAATTATTTTTCAAATTAACTTGATCGGGTTTAGAGAGAACCTTTCCTGTGCTTTCTGTTTACTGTGGTCACATCACTGCAGTTATGTTCTTATTTAAGTAGTGTATCAGAAGCAAGAATAGCATTTACACAGATATGGCTTGTCAGTTGAGAAAATATCTGAGTAATACAGAATATCCTGTTGTATGATAATATGCGATTACTAATTACCTTTTTCTGCAGTATTCAATAATAAGTGATCAGGAATAGACTTGTAAGGAGTGTTCTGCAATATTCATCTAATGAACAGAGGGTAAAAGAAATAGTATGTTAACATGCTGTGGCCAGATGCTGTGTTTTCATGAAATTCCCATTGAGTTTACTGAGTCATTGGGGATGTTACTTAGTTTTTTAAGTTGCAGTTAATAAAAGAGAAGCAAGTATTAACTATTCAGTCAACAGTACTTCACTGTGCCTCATTCTCTTTTATTCCTCTCCAAATTTCAAAAACATTAATAATGCTAAGCTGTTTTAGAAAAATAGAACATGAGTAAATCTCTCTAAAAAGGTTTACCATGTACTTTATTTACCCCTACAATGCCCTTTTTACTTTTTATTTCAGTTCTTGTTTACTGAATGTTTTTTGCTGTTCAAAATTTTGTTTCCATCTTAGCTACTGTTTCAGGTATGCTTACATATTTATTTTGTGTATCATAAAGCTTATTTATCCAAATATTGATTAAAATTCTCAAGCTGCATGTAGTGGTAGGGGAAAATAGTAAATAAGATAGGCATGAGAAATTTCTTATGAACTGTTTTTTGGTGTAAAGCAGCCTGTATTTATTGCCTTAGGTCTGGAATGCCTTATAGCTTTATGCTTTTGAACTCTTCTTCGGAAGCAAGCATTTCTCAGTCATTTGGGAGTCTTACCTCTGTTGCAGATGTGTTTATGTCTGTAATTGTATTGGTTCTTTCTACCTATCTTCTGGTTCTTGTAAGCATTCCTGCATTCCCGTAAAGTGAGAGGAGTGGAATGGAAAGCACTTGGCAATCCCATCTGATGTTACAGAATTTTAAAAATCAAACAAATGCCTTGACAGTAGTGCAACATTCTCAAATAAATGAACCCAAACAATCAGAATGTCATGCATCTGAAAAATAAACATGCGAGGTGGAAAGGTGAATCTGTTCCGGTATGTTTTTCTAAAAAATATGTTTTTCTAAAGATCTGACACATCTGAAGCTAAAGCTATAATTTTTCCTGTTTTAACGGTGGCTTATCTAACTCTTTAACTTTCAGTAAAGTCTTGTATGAGAGAACTGTTCAGAAGAAAATCATACAGTTGCCTTTCAGTTTAAACAGGTAAATGATCATTCAGTTAATTCAGTTAATTCAGTTAATTCAGTTGTACTTCATTGTCAAAAACGTCATTTGGGGAGGTTTTTTTTTTTTAATAAAGTGGTTATGGTTGGATGGTTATGGGGAGTAAAGGAAAAGCTGAAGAAGAGTGGAAGATTGTACAAATGACAACCTCTGTTTTCCACCAGAACACTTCGATTTTTTTGGTTTTGCTGCAATTCTGCAGGCTTCTGGAAATAGGTGAAAACTTCTACAGGCATGTGATTGCAGTGCAAAAAGAAAAAAAAATTCTGAGATTATACTTCGACAAATGTTTATTTAGTAGCATTTAATTGTACTTCCATTACATGTGAAGTCATCCGCCTTTCAGGGATGATTACATCTTGCATATGACTTAGTTCCTTAATGTGAAAAATGTCAGTTTTTAACCCTTTTTCTATTTTTGTTCTGTCAGTAAGCTGAAAGAGTGTTTTTCATTTAAGGTTTTAAACATCAGAAGAGAGGGTTGTATCTGTGCAAAAAGTTACATTGCTATAATCTATGGTCCTGCTATAATCTGTGGTCATGCTGTGACATAGGTGTTGTAAAGAGGAGAGCTTTAGATCGTTGATGAGGTGGGTTTATTTGCATACTTTGTTTGCTTGGGTTGCTTTAAATGGATATGCATGTAGTAGCTGTCTAATTTGTGATATTCAAACTTTGCTAATCACCTTTAGGGGAAAAATTACTTTGCTAATTAGAAGTGGCTGATTCCTCTTCAAACTTAAGTTGTGTTGATGTTCAGTGTCCTCTATACCTTTCCTATCCGCCTTCCCTTTTCCTTTTTGTTTTTTTTTTGTTCTGTGACCATGTTTATCTCCACAAAAGAAGTATTTTTGTTTGTAATCTGTTTACCCCCTTATTTTCACCTTGTTAGAATAGAATTGGGTAAGGTCTCAGGGTTCTAAACTAGTGCATTCTGCTTGGAAGGAGCCGTGAAACAGTGGCTTCAGACTGCAGTAAATATTGACTAAGTCTGTGAGTAAGCCTTGCTCAAAGCTCACTCTGAAGACTTGAAAGGCTCCTATTGTTTCTTCTCAGTCAGCACTCCATAGCCAAGGCTAAAGTATGCATGTGTTAGGAGAAGAAAGGCAGTTGTTGAAATTAGCAGTGAACACAGCTGAAGGTGTAACTGCTCAGTGCAGAGGAAAGGGAAGCCTCCAACAAAAAAGGGGCAAGGACTCTCTGGGGTTGCATAAAGCTTTGCAGAAGTGGAGTGTCCAACACCATTCACTCTCTGTGTGAGGTGATAGATGAACATAGCCTTAGTATCACTCTGGTAGGATGTGGAGATAGGGTACCGACTGCTTCCTTCAGTGGATGGCTCCTGCCAAAGATTCGGCAGTACTTTGTGAACAGCTAGGCAATGAAGGTAGATTCTTGGGCAGCTTTTCCTCCCTCACTGTTTCAGGCTCTGCTCAGAGCACCGATGGATGTAGTATTTTGAAGGGTTTAAGCACTGCTGTTCTGTTCCATTTAGCTGTTGTCTTGGCTGTGCAGAAGGAAGACAAGCTGCAGAGGAGGTAGTTTAATTAGGCCACTGTTTAATATTAATTCATTTGGGAACACTGCTTGACAATAAAACACAGACTGCAGATTGTTGTGATTTCCTTGGCCAGTCCCTCCTCATTGGAGAAGCTTCTGCCAGCCAGTGCTGGGTGGGTGATGGACCCCTGCTCTAAGGTGGGATGGGGAGCAATCTCATCTGTTCCTACCCTCCTGTTCTCTTTCTGTTTTCCTTAGGAGACATTTTTCCTAAGTTCCTTTCAGCTTCGTGTTTGTGAGGATATTTCACCTCCTTATTGAATGAGTACTTGTGTTGACTGTATGGGTAATACAGCCTACTATATTACATTCACCTGAATCAAATCTCTCTGTGCATATACATCCCTGACTTGCTGTGATGAAAGTGAAGCTCATCTCACCAGGCTTCTTAGTTCATTCCCTTCCTTCCTGCCCAAGAAAAGCCTTCAAAGAAAAGTATGATTAGCATTGTACCTGCTGCCAGCTTTTAAAAAAATAAATCTTTCCTGCTGTTTCATTTTTGCTTCTAGGTAGGTGCTCCTTGGATGTGATTGAAGAGTTAATGTCTCACACATTTCACAATGGGCAGCTGTCCTCATCCCTTTCTATTTTGTCTCAAGTTATGTTCTCCATTCCCTCCTGTCCTTCGGTCTAGGATGTAAGGAAACTTTGAAGGACCCATGACCTCCCTTTCGTCTTACTTGAAAGACAAAGCTTTTCCCTCTGTGTTTAAGATTGCCAAAACGAAAGTGTATCTATCTCATTATTGTAAAATGTAGTGGGATATTTTGAATATGAATATGAAAGGAGCTGTATAAAAGCAAATTTTGTTTACTTACCTTAGATGGGAGTAAGATTGTCTTGTTAGCATGCTGGTCCTTTATTTAAGAAGTGCTTGACATCACACTAGTAACAACGAGTTTGCACTGTGCTTCACTTGCACCCTGTAGTAGAACTGTAACAGGAAGAAACCCAGTCTTCAAGGGTGGGTACAAGAAGTTGAAATAAGGATGGGAATTACCTGAAATATGAATATACTGATGATGAGAAATTTCAAGTACAGTCCCTTAAAGCTAGCAAAAGTGTTGGTTTTCAAGCTTACAGACAGCAGTTCTATTTCAAAACAACAACAAATACTTTCAGTAAGTAGGTAGCACATTACTATAAATTACTGTGAAGGAATGTGATGGAATTTTAGTTAACAGAGATTTTCACAGAGATCAGCTAAATGGGTGTGTAGAAGTAGTGAAGTAGTTCCTCCCCAACATTTTTCCTTTAATGGGAAGAATACTCTATGTAAATATTACATGCTGATCACCAGATCCTGTTCAAGTTCCTTTATCTGTTCTGAACACAGAAGTGCATAGTTGAAGCATTTTTAGTTGTGATACAGAAGAAGGCTTATGTTTGGGGTTTTTTTTCATGTAGTGAATCTGTTTTCCTTTGAAAAAGTATTTTAAACACGTAACAGATTTATATCTTGTTAGTTTTTGAGTTTTAACCGTTACTTATGTTTTCTTCTGTCTTGGTGGCTAAACCCACAGCTGGAAAATATATTTCCTGAAAACCACAGCATCACAAACACCAACTTGAAAAGTCAAACATTATTAGAAAGAATTTTTGTATATGATGTGACTGCAATGTGACTTTCAGTAAAGCCAGTATAAGGAAACAAGTAACCAGACTCTTGCCTAGGCCACTTTTCTCTTCTTTTCTCTTTTAATATACTTTTCTGTGTGTCTGCCTCCCTTCCTTATTCCTCACCTAACACAAAAATTTTAATATTATTATTGATATTTTACAAATAGTAAAAAACAGAGTTACTGTTTCTGCAACAATTGGACAACTTCTCTGTCACATGAGCTATAAGATTTTTATTTCAACCTTAAATCGTGGGTATATGAGATAGCATAAAATGTCTGCCTTTTGGAAGGGTTTATTGTTCAGACTGTAAAACAACATAATGTTGTACAAATTATCCCTCTTCTACTTTTAAAATACACTGTAGAGCTGTTTCTTTGTACTTGCCAAATCAGCTGTTCCAAATTACAGTCATTTGTGAATTGACTGGCCTTTATTTTTAAAAAATGGCGCATCAAAATTGTGATGTGTTTATATGCACTTTTCCTTAGTCTCATGCTAAAAGCAACCCAAAAATTGTGTTCCTTCACTACTGGAGCTGATATTTCAACTGTAATGATGAGTTTTTTAGCAAGCTTGTATATCTTGATAGAAATATGCTCTTATTTTTTGTCTCTGTAATGCTGCTTCGCCTGGGAGCTCTGTAGTGCAGATTTATTTTGTACGCTAACGTACTAACCACCTGTTCTGGTTTAGGAGAAGCCAATTTGAAAAACAGGTAGTTGTTGGTACTTAGCACTCTGCACTGAGTTGCATCTGTTTTCTTCAAATTTTTTTGATTCTTTTATTCTGTAAACATTTGTCTGAGTATCACATGAGTGTGATAATGGTAGCATTTAATGGAAAGTACTCTCCTCACTGTGCAGTCATGGCTACTGGCAATAAACAGGGGCATATTTTTATTATGATACGTGGAATTGTTGCTTTTGCCAGTACTGTGGATATACATATATATCATGTATGTATATTTCACTTATCTATTTAAAAAAAAAACACAATTGAGACTTATACCAATGAAATAAAAGCAGTTCTTACGAAACTGCTAAGACAGTTTCCTCCTGTTTTTCTGTATTCTTCACATTTGTGTGTAAGCCTTACTTCCTTATTTCTCATCTAACAAAACAGGTTTAATAGTATGATTGGCATTTCACAGCCAGGAAAATTCAGGATGGATCAGTTAAACTTCTTTTTGAAGCATTAAAGTTTGCTTCTTTAGAGTGTAGAGTCCACAATACGCATGGGCATTTTCTTCTGGATATTTACTTACTCTATTGCAAAGTATTAGAATGGCTGTACCAAACAGGGCGTAACAAAGTACAAACTCAACCTGAACAAAAAGTACAGAGCAACATCATTTTAGGACATTTTTGTAAAAAGGCCATGAAAATGCTCATTTAATCTCTCTGGATGTTAGATGCAAGCCCAAATAATCCTTAAAAAATGAAATGCCTAGAGAGGTTACTCACCAGTTTGACACAAGGATTCTTGCTAAAAGCTGCAGTAACTCTGCCTCATGGAATATCGAAAACAACACGTTTCACAATCATCTGTGCCAGTTTCAGCAGATTCGTGATATCTGGTCTAGCACTCTCTCTTAGTGGAGAATAAAAATTAGTCAGACATATATATGCACATTTATGCATGAGAGTTACACGTACTGGTAATATTTTTGAAAACAGTCCTGAAGTCCTGGTCTAACATCTGTAAAAATACTTTGAGCGTGTCATGTAAGTGCCTATCTGATCAGGGACATTGTAGCATTTTAGAAAAGTATGATATTGTGGAAGGCTGGTTTTATTTGTATTAATTAAGATAACTGTGATGTTTGTTTAAAATAATTTAAAGAAACTTAAAATTTATAATAGGCCCTGTCATTAATAGTCAGGAGACAGGTAGAAGTGACAACTTCTGACACATTGAGAAAAAACCATTTTGAAAAAAATGGACTTTGCAAATATCATATCTCAAAATACCAAATTTATACTTTTCAGCTAGAGAACAGATATATGATTTTATCCTTAGGACCTTAGATGAATTACATTCATTCATAGTATTTAAAAAAAAAATACATGTGATAGCTTTCAACTTCATTAATGCAGAATTTTTTAAAACCTTGTTTAAGTTCTAGCAATTTGGGAAGGTATGCAAATTACACATTCAGTTTCAGTTTTCAGTGCATTTTGTGCTAAAATACAGACATTGGCCAGCTCACATTTTAATTTTTCACAGCATCTCTTTTCCAGAGACGTGTTGAATAATACCTTTTCAACAGCTTGTCTAAATAATTGCTGAAATGAGAGAAAGCTTTCACTTACTTACTGAATTATAAAACACACAAACAAAAATCCCTCCACTTTGGAATGGTTAAAACTTTTCATGAAAGTTGATAGAAAATAAAGTATAGCAATGTAGTGTTTGTTTGAAGAATTTGAGCATAGGTGTTTCTTTACCTCTAATGTATGATGACAACAAAGGATTTAAGAAGTCATCGCACTTACTGTCTCCAACACAAAAAACTTTTGTCTGCATCTTCCAACTTGCTTCATCTCTTCTGAGGAAGCAACAGGCAAACTGCTGAATTTTTTTAATCAGCTTAACCTATTGAGTTGAAAAGACCTTTACGGAATTACAAGGGGAAAGTTGTGCAAACACAGAGAAATTGTTTTTGTGCGCTTTCACGTCTAGAAACTTTCTTCATACAAGCTGGGAAAAGGCAGACGTTCTGCTTCTGCCTCCCTCATTACGCTTGAAATTGTTTTTGTGCGCTTTTAAGTCTAGAAACTTTCTTCATGCAAGCTGGGAAAAGGCAGACATTCTGCTTCTGCCTCTCTCATTACGCTTTCCTACTTAATTTTAGATCTTCTATAAGCATATGTTCATGAGGTGTTCCTCCCCTTTCCCACTCCTTCAGGAACAAGCAAAAGTAAGGCTTAATGTGGATTTAGGGTAGAGATGCATTTGGGAGCTGAGGCAGGAAATCCTAAACTAATAAAATGTGACTCTTCTGATGGGTGCCCTGTTTGCCTCTTCTAAATTCTTTTTTTTCCCTCTCTCCCTCCCCTCAGCTCCCTCTCCTTTTCTCTCTCGTCAAGCCTACTTCATAAACGGTAGCAGCTGGAGATCTTTTTAGTGGCATTCAGGGATTACTGCCCTTCACAATTTTAATAAGCCCCACTGCCTGAAATGCAGTGTGGCTGCAATGTGAGGGTGCTCTCTGAGACAATTACTATTCAGGGCTGGGATTGAGGGCCCTTCATGGCCCAGATGGCCAAGGGGCTGAGCACTGGCAGATAGCATTCCCTAAACAACAGATCACTGGAGCAAAGAGAGTGTTTTGTGTTTTATTTTTTTCTTTTTGTTGATTGGTTAGGATGGGGAGTGGGGAGAGGGAGAAAAGGAAGCCAATAAGGAGGTTCTATCACTTTGGAGCTAATCAAAGCTAAATTTGCTCATCCTTCTATACATAACTGGATTTAGACTGTGACCTCTTAAGCACAGCAGTTTGAGGTTACATATCCCTCTTCAATGTAAGGCAGCTGCACTTTGTAATTTAAAAAACAATACCTCTGATTATGAGTATTTCTTAGCTGCCCCTGACAGGAAAGAATAACCTGCAGAGGGCTAGAATAAGGTCTCTTCTTACTGTAGTGCTGGAATTGGAGGACAAAAATTGCAGGCAGAACTGATTTGTAACTGTGAATGCCTGTGAAAGACTGGCAACTACACCTGATTGACAGAGGCCAAAAGTTTAGCCAGAGGGAACTGCTCATTTAAGTTTGCTTTTACCTGCAGTATGGCATGACTTCTAGATGAAGCACGTGGAAATTAAGTGTCAGATTTCTGGAAAGACTTTAGTTGGATGAAATTTTAGCCACTGAAATAAGGGAAATGCAGGGTTTAGGAGAGAAAGTTTGGAGTTTTTGCAAGTAGCACTCCTTAGTGACTTATGTACTTGCAAAGCTAATTTCAGTACAGCTAGAGCCTTTTGGTTGTGCAGTCTCATGAAAAAAGTGGGAAGTGTGGCTTATTAGTTGAACAGCTGTTCTCTGTCTGGGTGGACAGACGTTTGTTTTTTAATCCTTGGACCCCCTGATCACAAAAAAACCAATTTGTGCCTCTTCGCATTAAAGTTAGTATTTGTGATACAGAGCTCAGTTGCTGCCCATTTGCTTTTAACTTCTACAATGAGTACTTCATTCTTTTAAATAATATTTAATAAGAAAATAAAATGCATCATGTCATAAAAGAGAGAAATTGCCTTAAATAAAAAGCATCCAGCTGGGCTGTCTTACGGCTGAATAGCTTGGATGAATGAGACTAATTCTGTAGTTATTGATCTTAAGGTTTCTCTTCCCCAGTAAGCTGTAGCAAGTTAATTTGTGGAATGGCTGAAACTCCAATATAAACTTTTAAAAGAGTATTTGATTGCTCTCTGAGAAGAATAATAGATGAGAATTTATGGTGGAATTTTGCATGCTGATGGTATGTAGGTAAACATTCTGCTTCATAAATCGCTGATATCAAAGAATTACACCAAATTAAAGTAGGATGGTAATTCTTACTTTAGAATGTGTGGTAAAGTCTAGGGCACAGAGGTAGGTCCTTCTGTTTGTTTTGTCACTACTGAATTCTTCTTCCTTTGTCTGATGTTCAGACTTCTCCAGTAGAGTAATAGTGTTGAGGGATACCTGTGTGGTTAAGAAATAATTTTTAACAGAAATAGTGATACATGAAGAAGTTCACCTGAAGATGATGTTTCATTAGGCCCTATCAAACTGATAAGCATGATTGCTTTTATATACTCACATTATGAAACTGAATGATCAGCTTTGTTTCTGTCCCATCAGACCCTATTTCTCCTGCACTTAAGTGTTACTAAGATAACAAAATCAAAAAGAAATAAATCAAATGTTCATAATCAGAGAGGACTTGACTATAGTAATGGAAGGAGGCTCCTTGACATGGTAACTTTTGTATGGATGCTGAGCCATCTGATGCTGATTGCATTTGATGCAACTGAGCCAGACAGTGCAACAGTTGCAGAAGTTTCTAGGTGTTACGGGTATTGAAACAAGTTCTGCTTGCCATACTTTGGTAAGTAGACAGTAAATACTTGGGATAGTTATTGAAGTGGATAAGGTAAATCAAGATTTGTGCAATTTGAAGAAATAATACAATTTTGCAAATGATCTTTTTAAGTCCTAAAATTCGGTTTACATGAGAGCATTATAAATCAGAACAATTTATTTTATATTTTACATTTTACATTGAAACTTGAATCTAATGTTCAGTTTGACTTGATAAGGCTGGAAAACATCCTCTAGAGATTACTTGTGTATATATAAACAGTCCTTCAAGCAGTCTGATATATGGTCTGACATGTGAGTACATCTAGCATATGTACTGCTCGCTGCATTTCAGCTATGGGTTGCAGAATGTGTCATGTAGGCTTTTATTTTGATAACAGATACATACGTAATATTACATACAGTAGTATTTCTGTTCTTCAGGGGCATCAGTGTGAGCACTGCTTATTGTAGAATTGGGTGAGTATAAGACTGGACCAACAGTGTCATGACTGATCAGGCTAAAACTATGCAATGAACTATTTGGAATAATGGTATGATGTTTCTGTATGTCAATGGAACGTTAAAGTTGCTTTATGGGCTTTTGGTTTTGATTATAATTTTGGATAATTTCAAGTTATCTGTGGTTTCTGATGTGTGTGATTTATGTCAGGAATGGTGTATTTTTAGAAGGTCTTCTGGGCTGTAATTTAGTGCCATGTGTATCCCCTCACCTCTGGGCATTGCTACAATGTCCAAATATTGGTCAAAATACATATTTAAGCTCCTATGTAATATTTCCTATGAAAGACCTGTGATTATTCACACTGTGTTCAACATCTAGGTTTCTTCTTAATGTTCAAGGTTTTGCCAGATTTTTTTTTTGTCTTATTTTTTCCCAATACTAGGATAGGTCTGAGTGATTAATTTCTTAGAGCTGTTTCTGTCAGAATTCTTTGTTAATAACAAGGAAGCGTAGAATCATAGAATGGTTTGCATTGGAAGGGACCTTAAGATCATCTAGTTCCAACCTCCCTGAATGGGCAGGGACATCTCCCACTAGACTAGGTTGCTCAGAGCCCTATCCAACCTGGCCTTGAACATGTCCAGGGAGGGGGTGTCTAAAACCCTGGGCAACCTGTTCCAGTGTCCTACCACCCTTAAACTAAAGAATTTATTTCTAATGTCTAATCTAAATCTACCCTTTTCCAGCTTAAAACCATTACCCCTCATCCTATCACTACACATTGTGGTTAAAAGTCCCTCCCCAGCTTTCCTACAGGCCCCTTCGGGGACTGAAAGGCCACTATAAGGTCTCCCTGGAGCCTTCTCTTCTCCAGGCCGAACAACCCCAACTTTCTCAGCCTGTCTTCATAGGAGAGATGCACCAGCCCTCTGATCATCTTCCTAGTCCTCCTCTGGACTCGCTCCAAGAGCTCTAGTCTTTCCTGTGTTTAAGGCTCCACAATTGGATGCAGTACTCCAGGTGAGGTTTCACGAGTGTGGAGTAGAGGGGTAGAGTCACCTCTCTCACCCTGCTGGCCATATTTCTTTCGATGCAGCCCAGGGTGCGGTTGGCCCTCTGGGCTGCAAGTGCACACTGGCGGTTCATGTCGAACTTCTCATCTACTACCGTCCCCAGGTCCTTCTCCTCAAGGCTGTTCTCAATCAATTTTCTGCCCAACCTTATTTGTGCTTGGGATTGCCCCAACCCAGGTGCAGGACCTTGCAGTTGGCCTTGTTGAACTTCATGAAGTTGGCATGGGCCCACCTCTCCAGCCTGTCAAGGTCTCTGGATGGCATCCCTTCTCTCCAGCGTGTCAGCCACACCACACGGCTTGCTGTCATCAGCAAACCTGGTGAGGGTGCACTCAATTCCACTGTCCATGTCGCTGACAAAGATGTTAAACAGCACTGGTCCCAGTACTGAACCCTGAGGAACACCAATCATCATAGGTCTCCATTGGGACATCGAGCTGTTGATCACTACTCTCTGAGTGTGACCATGCAGCCAATTCCTTATCCACCAAGTGGTCCACCCATCAAATCCATGCTAGAGGTAATGCTAGAGGTAAATGTAAAGTCTGGACTTGAAAAACAGATACCATATTAGAAGACCTATTTTTAACACGTAAAAGCATATAGTGCTGTAATATTTTATTACCTTTCTTCCATCTTCCAGCATGATGTGTCTGATTTTAGCCTTTTCACATTTTTTTATTTCAGTGTCAGCAGACAGTGTATGCATGGTAATTTATCTGACAGTCTGTAGTGCTGCCAGGTCTAGAAGCCTTACGGAGTCATGAAACAGCATTGCAGTGCTTGTCATTCTAATGTCATGGGCATTTAGCTGAGGGCTCCTACAGCCTGAATGGATTCTCTACAGTTTTTGTTTTAAAAAAGATACAACCCTTAACTTGAATTTGTGCATTTTTCCTAGTTAATAATATATGCCATGAAATAATTACTGGGTACTATTATCATAAAGACAGGTGTGTAAAAATTGTTTTCCTTTCATTTGTCCACAGTGTGGACCATCCTTCCATGTGTTTTGTATTCCTGAATAGTTGCTGAAATCACAGTGGAAATACTTCTAATAATCTTAGATCAACTGGATAAAATAAAAACAGTTAAAAGGTCATCGATAGGCCATTATCAGAATCTGTACGTAGTACTTATAAACTTAACCAGCAAGTTTGAATCTCCTTCTATTGGAAGTAGCATTTTAACACTACAATATAAATAATTCCATTAATATGTATTTCCTTCAACTGTTGTTCTATTAACTACAGAATCACATTCTGTAAATAAAAAAATATTCAGTAATTTGACTTCAGAACTTTAAAAATTTTGGACTTCTGTCTAACGTCTTCAGTGAATTCTGTGTTTTAGATTTATGTGAACGGAGAAGGGTGTTGCTGTCTAAATGTCTCTTTGAGCCTGTCCAGAAAACTCTGTTCAAAATGTTGTTCTGCCACACAATCTGATACACTGTAAATGGCTGTTATTTTTAGGTGTCCTTTACTGAAATGAGGTGATGGCGTTAGTATGTGGGAATATTAAGGCAATTCTGAAAATATAGTGAAATTTAGTGGTTAATAGGAATCCTTTTCAGAGGTTCCGTGGATATAGTTTTCCATTTGTATGTTAGGGTGGGTTTGTTAAATAGGCAGCCTTTTTCCATTTTATGAATTAAACTGGTTTTCTTATGAAAAAAGAAAGGGAAATAATTTTTAATAACATGTACAAAGCTAGAGGGTAAAAAATGTTTCATAGAATTCATCAGAGTAAAAGTACTCTGGTAACCAGTTGGGCCCTTGACACTGAGTCTGGTTTTATACATTAGTGAACATAAGGCTCTTAATTGGTGTGTATTCACTCCAAGTGTCCCCAACAGTAAACAGGAATGAAAGTGTACAGGAGTGCCTCCACGTCATTTCCTCACAACTTGCCATGACTCCCTGGTGTGTCTGGTTTTGTCGGGTTATTTGTCTGTGAAGGAAGAGATAAAGCATTTCCTTGTATTGAATTTGAGCACGCTCTGTGCTTAAAGGCTGTTTGTGATCTCACAGATGAGTGAGACTTTCACATGCACATGGTCGGGATGGGTGACCTGAGGTAGAGGCAACCACAGACTCCCAGATTTAGGAGATTTGTGCATGGTTGGTGGCAGTATTTCTCTCTCACATACAAGGATGCTGCACCCACTTGATTTTGAGTGACTATTTTAATTATTTTTGTAAGCATCTCTGGGCCATATATACTTGTTAATCCTTCCATTGACTGTGCCTACTTAAACTATTTCATAAACACAGTAAACATCAGTAATTGTAGTGAACTCTCCCAATCTAGCATTTCTGAAACCGTGGAGCCTGCAAGACGTGCTCCTGCAAATGAGAGGGTGTGGATGTACTGCTGTTGTTTTCATCAACAGAACAGATTAATTACAGTTGGGAAGGAGACAATATTATAGATTCCACCTGGGAAAGTGAAATACTTTGAGATATTGTGGGATGGTTAAAATGCAAAGGGTTGAGCGTATCATCCATCTTTATAATTTTCTGTAAATATTTATACTTTGTATATACACTTATGTAATAGCATACTGTCAGTGCTTATATAGCAAGATAGTGCGAGAAAGCTTTCTGTAGTTTTGACTGATGTTCTTAACACTGTACAATACTACTCCAATGATAATGTTGTCCATGGCAATCCCACTTGATTAAAATTACCTTACACATTGGCTCACTGCTGAGACCTTTCATCCCATGGATGGCTGGTTTTACAAGTTTGGCCTTATCTCTCAGCTTGCCTGTGTGGAACCCAACTGAAATGTATCTATATTACTTAATGAGAAACTTTGTCTTAAGTCTAAGGAGGTCTCCCACTGTGAGGCTCCCAGCTACCTAAGCTCTAAAATCCATTATAATTACTATGTCTTATAAAATGCCCCTCATAATGGCACATAAAATGCTTGGCTGCAAAGAACTGCGTGAAGATTTTGTGTTGCATACCTCTCAGCATAAAATAAAACTCCTGGATAAAAAAATAGATAAATAGAAATTATACTTGGTTTAATTTGCTCACTTCTGATGAAGGAGATTTGCAGGTTGTCTACCATTGCATGAAGTCTTCACCATAGAGGAACTTAGTGGCAGTCCTACATTCTGGTGTGGACTTCTAGTCTGTTACACATAAATTGTTTCAGAAAATAACTGCGTGATTATTTATTGATTTTGGCCACAATGATTTGCTAAATCATATGGAGGCTATTAAGGTTTGCTGTTTTAAGCAACAACACCCGCTGCCCCCCTTCACCCTTTTCTTTCAATTGACATGGTCAAGTCTCAACACAGTTTTGAAACCGCAGTTTGAAAGAATGTGTATTTCAGTTACACTTGTAATGTAATGTTTAATTCTGTCCCCATGGCCATCCCCAGCCTTTATGTTTTGGAGTTTTTCGGTGTAGCATGATTCTCAGCTCAGATGTGAAACTATGACTTATGTTACTATATGTGTGCTTTTGGTTCAAAGCTCATATAACTGGAGTGTGGACTGTTTTTCAAGTGGAAACATTCCATGTATCCTACATTACAATGTCAAATTATTAGTGGATTTTCAAAGCAAACAAAAAATGTAATTTAAAGCCATCTCTCTCAATTGCAGGATTTGTGTTTTGTTGTTGTTTTTTTTTTAACAGTCCCTTGGTTGTTTTAAAATAGCGTATGTTAAAGCTCTCCCATATTTTACTACTGTGAAGGCTGGTGACAGAAATGCTGAATCATGCAAGGGATGTTACAGAAAACAAGGAGCATACTTAAACTAATTCAGATGTTGCAAACTTGTTCCTTAGCCATTTTTATCTGAGGAGGGCCCCACTTTGACCTTTACCTATGCATTTTGAAGGAGTTATCAGATGCTTCATCTTTGGCTGTTGGTGAGATAGCTCTGAGTGATATACTACGTGCAGAATTAAACTTTCTGGAATTCAAGTTGGAAACTTTGGTAGCAGTGTTGAAGTGGCAACACCAATGTACTGAACAGCCTAGCAGAGGAAAATGTACTTTCTATAGTTAGTAGTACAAAATAAATTTCTCTAATATGCTATTTCTTAAATAGGCATGTTTCTCTTCCATTCTTAAGTAGCCTAAGGTGGTTTTATAGCTGCCTTTTATAACTTCAATGTTGCATTCCCTGCCTGAAACCCCATTCTTAATCTTTCCTTTGAACCAGAGATGAGGGAGTCGATGTAGCAGAGATGTAGAGTTTGCCAACTTCTCTGAACTATAAAATTTGAAACTTACATCTTCCTGCACCGCTGACTCTCATTGATTCTGTTTTCTAATTAAGAAACTGTTGATTAACCTTCCTCGTTGTTAGACCAACAGCAGCATTGTAGCAGACCCTTCCCATCAGCTTAACGGGGGAGCTGTCAGTACTTCAAAAGACTGAGCCTTCCCCGTGAGTGCATCTTGTCTGCTAGCTGCATATCACTGCTAAAAGAACACTTGCACACAAGTGCTTAAATTATTTGTACTCATAATCGACCTTTATGTTACATTGTTGAGCCAAGCCTCTGTTATTCTAGTGCATAATTGATGGTGCTTTGTAGTGGAAAAGTTAGAAAAGCAGAAGTAACCCGATGCAAAAGTTGAGTGAGGCAGCTCCAGCTCGTGTAGGCCTGCCTGGGCTGAGGCGCTTTTGCGGCTGCCTGGAGAAGGCAGGGTAACAGACTGGGACTGGTTGTCACATCAGGGGCTGTATTTGGCAGTTGAGGAGTAAAGAATTTCTTGAGCTGAGCTGTATGACTAGGAAGGAATGGAAGGCTCTAGTACTTCTTTGCAAACCATTTCCATTAAGGTTTCACGTGAATTAGAAATCTGTATTCTCAGAAAGGGGTAGTGTAAATGAATCCTGCATGATTTGGGATACCTGCATGATGAAAGGTATCAGTGGATGGCAAAAGGTTCATAATGCCCTAGACATTCTAGCACAGAGAATTGCATAACCAGGAATGTTTTCAAAAGGCTAAAAACTTAAGAAATTCTTGCCATTTAATCATATACAGGACTCTCTCAAACACAAAAATAATCTGAAGACTGCCCTATTTTGGAATGACTTTTGTAATATTCTGGCTATCTTGGATGTAAATTAGCACAATATTGAATACACCCAATTATTTGAAAATATTAATTACCTTATTTCCAGAGGCTTCTTCTAATATATAAAGCAACCTAACAATTTCTGACAAAAATATTGTAATATTTTGTAAAGAATGTATATGACTTACAAATACGAGCTTATCTTAAAGGTTCATTTCTGCCTTCCCGTCCCTTTGATGGGCTTTTTTTTTTTTTCATTTTAACAATTTTAAAATTAGTTAGTAATTTTGGTTTTGTGTCTCTCCAGCATGCTACTTGTGTGTCTTGTATGGTAATGCACCCCACACCATTATATGACAGAGAAGGAATGATTACTTCTCCAATATGAAAAGAAAGAACCTTTCTATTAACCAATAAGGAACATTGTTTTGGGCTTTCTCCTGTATCTAAGAAAGTCCGTAAAAGTTTAGAACTATATTATTTTTGAAAAGCAGCAATTATTTTGTTGCTAGTTTTGCTAGATTAATGTCCTAATCACCAAAGCAGCTAGCATTTCTTGGTTGTTAGCATCAGGATAAAAAAGGATATTTCACTACAGAAACAAGGAAGATGGTCAGAGTAACAAAATAAGTTAGTCAGGAAGTTATTGTGGTTTGTATTATTGGTCTCTAGATACATTGAAAATTTTTGTAGCAGTATTTGTCTTTGAGGCAACTAGTGTTTAAGCCGCATGGTGTTAGTTGCAAGTAAACCTCTTGTGTAACTGGCAATGAATAGTGCTAATGGGAAGGACTTTCTCCACCCTTGTGAAAATGAGAGCTGCAGCTTGTGTGAACACTGCTGATATAGCTGAAATCAACATGTGACAAGGGATGCATGGCTAAAATAATGGAGGACCTCACTTTTATTTTTATAGAAATTGATGCACATTAATAGTTGCAAGCCTTGAAACAAACACAGTGTTTTAATGCACTTGATCTATGTTTTCATACTAAGTTAACACGCTTTCTTGTGTGCTTGTTATGAACGACCACACACTTAGTTAACTAAACCTCTGCTTATATTACCTTCATATGGAGAGGCAATGCTAATAGTGGCATTTGCAAGCTAAAAGCTCACTCTATGACAATTCTTCAGGTGATTCAGTGGCTAATAACTTTTATTATTATTTCTGAGCAGAGAAAATTAATGTTTCATCCCCATTCATTGTTAAAAAAATGAGAAGATCCTAAATAATTTAATCCCTATGCTTTAGTAAGCGTGTCTCATTAATATTTACTATATTAATTTTATCAAAAAGACCCAAACAAACACCAAGAAAGAAAAAAGAAATTAAGGAAATCTTGCAAAGATTATTATGACAATAAAAATGACAAAAAATGTATGCAATTATATTTCATATGTAGTGTATATTTCTAAGATAGCTATATATTCAGTAGCTATAAATATGTAAGGATGTGGAATATCCTTACATATTTCTGCTTTCTACTTATTCAGAAATAAAGATGCTTTCTCAAATCTGTCCAGCCATGTTGCTTGTTAGACTGCAAGAAGGCTCAGGTTCTTTAATACTTTGTTGTAGTTGTTAATTAGGAAGGAGTAATAGTTAATATGTCATGTAGAACTGAATTTCTTATTGATCCAAAATTAAACTGTTAATCATGTGTACTACTTAGTGAATAGTATCCCATGTTTATGAGAGCAGTTAAGACTGGGAAATGTAAAATCTGCCATTTTTTGTTTGGTTGGAGAGGTGTGCTTTGGGGTTGGCTGGTGAAAGTCTGGCCTGGGACATGGTGGTAGATGGCTAATGCTGCAGCCATGAGGGTCTCTGGGCCTCCAGCTCAACTCACTCCAGTCTATCTGGAGCAGTAATACATGAGAGAATGAAACACAAGTCCTTATAGTGCTGTGCGCAGAAGGGTTTGTGCAAGGTGTCCGAAGGACTAATCTATCCCACTGAATCAGGAGGGGCTGACGATGTACTTCTAAGAGGGTGTCTCCAACATCTGACTGCCGTTTCAGCAACTTAGGCTCACTCAAACATCAGATCTTTTCATGCGCATGGGACTTGCCCTCTGCACTCTCTCACTGCCAAGGGAGTGCGTTGCTTTACCTAGGAGAGACATGAACCTGAATCGCCAGTCCAGCAATTAGTCAGCTCACCGTGCAAGTGGTGGAGGCTTCTGAAAAATGTTTTACACTCCTTAAGTAATGTAAACATAATTTTTTATTTTAATCTTAGGGTTGTTTCAGGTCTCTTTTACAAATTTTTCACATACTACCTTCCATACTGCTTGGTGTAATCCATGCTCGGGTGTAAATCTCAAAACGTCTTGATACCAAAAGTGGCTCTTGTTGGTTTGTTTGGTTGGTTTTGGTTTTTTTGGGGGTGTGTGAGTGTGCGTGCACGTGTCTGTACTTCTGGTGTGCTGGCTAGGTAAAAAAAAATAATAAAATTGAGACAGATACTTCCAGAGGCACGCTAAAATACAAAAGCTGCTGGTTGCCGTCTTGGCTGCTTTAAAATTATATTAGTTATCTTGGAAACTCATGTCTGAGATGTGTATTTGAATAGATACTTTCTGTCACATGTAGTTTTCCTGTTTCACTTTCTTGGTCCTTGTATTTTTTCTTTGTTGTGTCCAGCAATGTTGTGTCCAACAATATAGTACTGTGCTTGATTTTGTAGAGAGAAAGGTGTCTTTAGGGGGAGGGTGTACTTTTTTAGAGTGTATAGACTGTTTCTAGGGAATTGCCTATCTGGATAGTCCGGATATCTCCATGGCATTTACCTGAATTCTTACTAGCCTTATTTATTGCTTGTGTTCATGGAGAGAACATAAATAGCTGGGAGAAAAACATGCAGCTAATACTACCCTGCAGATAGGCAGGTGGTCTATTTGTGTATTTAGCTCATCTTTTTCTGCTGGAGAAGGAAGAATTAGTGCATCCTTCAGGGACATAAAAGATTTTTCTGCCAGAGTAATTTATAGCACGGACTAAGTGTTTTTTGTAGCTGCCAAATGCTTTTTTTTTTGTTCTTTTTGGAAGTCGTAAGGCAGGATTACAAACTATAAATTATTATAGTGTTAGCTGCTCAGAAGCTTGCCCATCCTTCATGATGCATAGTGCTTTATGGAAAGTTATGTTTGATTTCACTTAATGAGTACTCAGGGCTGAGTCTTCTCAAATGGTTTGATGGGCTGTTAAATTTACAAATGTTTTGTAGCTATATATTACCAATGAAGATTGCTAGAAAGAGTACATTGGTATAAATTTCACATGATATACTTAATGTCACAGTCTTTTCTTCTTGTTTTTTTCCCAACCTGGAGGCCCAAAAACGATGTGGCAGCATATGCTCACTGTCTATAACGATTCTTACTTCTGCATTAAGGTTTAACAACTTTTTGGTGTTTTGATGCTTTTTTGTTTGTTTGTTTATGTAATAAGAAATGGGCAGAAGAGTGTGTATGTTCAATAACTAATGGACAGCAAATGGGAATATAACAATATAACATAATGTAATTATATAATTAATAATATGACATAATTAAATGTAATAATTCTGTAATTAATAATATGACATAGTTATAAATACCTTTTCAACTAAAAAAGGAAATAAATTAATATTTTTTATTGTCAAATATTATCAACTGTTGCTTCTAGCAATAGAACATACTAACCAAACTTAATTAAAGGCTTATTCATTAAATTAATCTGTGTAATCAAGTAGCCATTATTCTGTTACTTCACTGATAGTTTTTTAAGTGGTAAGGATAATTTTCACTAGTCCATGGATTTTGGAGTTGAGCCCCCAAATAATTTGCTTTGTGTATATATATAACTGAAGGAGAAATCTGTTTGTACCTTTCTGAAACAGACTTTTTTAACCTGTGAAGGGGACAGCCTGGGTAGCAGATGAAATAATTCCATTTTTTTTCTGATTGTTTTCCAAATTTTTATGAAATCGCTGTCAAGATCTAGAAGGAGTTGTTCTCTTTATTATATTGTTAGTTTTAAGTTGAGTTTTAGATAAAGAAATCTGACTGCTTTGATTACTTTTTATCTTGAACATATGTTGTCTTCCCTTCATCCCCTAATAAGAATATTTCATTGCACTTGCTTTCATAAATTTAAAAGCTATGGGTAATAGATTATAACTAAAAATTGTACCGGTTGATAACTGTGTATGAACAGGTCATTTAAGGAGTAACAAATTTGCTTTTCTAACAGTATTTTAAATAAGATGCTTTTTCAAAAATTACTGTATTGATTATTTTTCTATAAATGTGTGTCTGAAAATGAGTGATAGCTTCTTCAATTTTGCATGATGGAGATTTTGGGGGGGGGGAAGATCGTTCTGTTTAAGTGCTTTTGAGAAGAACCTGGTGTACCTATGAGGACATTTTAAAAATATTGCTAGTCCTTTCTTTTGTAGGACAGTAGAAATTTGTGGAAATATGTTACATGTTATACAACGTGAGAGCTGGAGAGTTAACATTTTTATTTTTTTTTTTTAATTGGATTAATATTAAAATTGTTGTGCTGTTTCTAGGTATAAGTGAAGTTTATGCTCATGGTCCTCTCTGTACCTCCTGTGAAGACAGTAAAAGTTACAGACAGACAGAATGTTAATTCCTAAAAAAAATATATTGGAGATAAATGTTTCACTGATCATAGAATATGTGACAAAATTATTAATGGAATCTTATAACAGGAAATGGGTTATTTAAGTACAGAAGTTACTTTTACATTTATTCAGATTTAAATTGAATTAAACTTAACAGGTTTCTGATAGTTGACCTAACAAACATTTTTTAAGCCATTTTATATTATACACTAAAAAAGAACGTGCACTCCCTTATTCTTTTCTCAATAAAATAATGTTTATTGTTTTCAGGAGAGTCTAGAATAAAGAACACAGAAGCGAAGCAACCTACTAAAAAAAAATCCTAATTTGAAAGACACCTCATATAATCATTGAACTAGATGTTTTCAGTGATGTTTCTGAATTAAAGGACTGTTCTTGAAAGATGGTATGTAATTTTTCAGAGCAGTTGTTTGGGAATTTTTTCATTTCATATGGGAAATACAGCAAAATGTTGCAGTTTCCCATTTATTCCCTTTTTTGTGTTAGTTGGTAGGTAGCTGTGAATCTTTCTTTGTATCCAGTGTTCATTTAAAGTTTTGACATTGAGATGTGAGATATATTTGAGATATATTTCAAAGCTTACTCAATCTGAGATTTCCTTCTTTTGATTGCTTGGGACAAGTTGTCTGCTATTGCTGACATAGAATAGCAGTTGGGGAGCAGGACTATACAGCAGCTTGTGCCATTACCTGTCTTTGGAAACTGAAAAGGTCACTTAATTGTATCAGAGGAAACCTCAGGACAATATTTAAAAGTATTGAAGGTCAATATACGAGAATTGCTAGCAAATTAGTAAGGTCGTTGGACTGTGAGTACCTCCAGATGTTTTCATGAATAACTTGCTGAGTAGACAAATGCAAGTCACTTGAACTTACATCTGCCAGGAATCTCAACTGTAAAAACTGGCAGGGCTTTATACAGTTTTTAAAAGCTGCTGCCAAATAGTGATTTTAAAATCTTGTATCTTACTCTGATATTGGTAAAAGAGTGGGAAATAGATGGTAAAGGAGCTGGGTGAAGCCAGAGACCTATTAAAGCTAATCTGAGCATGGTAGATTTTTTTAAAGGCAGGTGATTCTTTGAAGGCTGTTAATACAAACAAGGTGGAGTATTACCTGAATATTCTGAAATCTGCACACCAGACACTGAAATTTGGCTCTTCATTTCATTAAGTAAAGCAACAAAAAAAAGACCATATTTTGGCCTTTGGTTTTGGAGGAAGAGAAACTAAGGAGAGTGCCCAGTCTTTCAGAGGGAGTCTGCTATCTGTATTTCTTTCATGGCTGTTTCAGTCTGTCCTTGGTTTCAAGAGGCACTTCGCTGGCTTGAAAGGCAGTCTGTTGTGTGGGGGGAGAACTAGTCTGTTCCCCGCATCAGGTAACTGTATTTCCTCCTTCTTAAAGATGCTATTATCTTAAGTTCTGCTCTACCATTTTTTACTACTATACTTCACAATGATCAGTCATTTCTGAAAGAGGGTAATTGAAAATTAATATAACATTAATGTAATTAATACAGAATTTTATACTTTAGATCACAACCAGTAGATTTTTGCTGAAAACTAAACAAATTTCTATCTTGTGGATAGTGTCACTTTTAAATAAAGTATCTGAGAGTCTCCTCGTATTTTTTGTTTCTGTTAGTGGCTAATTCAGCAGTATGTTAATAGGAGGTATTCATCCAAGGGGAAGGCATACTTATAGTCACTGCATCTTATGGAAAGGGAGAATTTAAATGTTGGGTGTTGTAAGTCACAAGTTTAAGGTCCAAGAATTGTGTCTATTGAGGTATGTTTTTAGTATCTTCTTTAGAAGTGTGAGAGGAGAGGTAGCTGTACATAGTTTGGGAAAGATCTAGTATTTTCTAATACATTGCTTGTGAGTTGTTTTTCTAATCACACTCTTGATTGACTCCAGGTAAATGACTCTGAATGAAAAAGCAGGGAGTTAAATCTAAAACTGAAAGTATGACTTTTGACTAAAATAGGGATCATCATGGAATGTGTTCTCAATCAGCGCTTGACATTCATCTGAATATATAACTTAAAAGAAAAAAAAAAAAAAAGAGAGTGAAGCACTGTTCAGCCATTGGGCAGGAGTAGTGTGTGAAAAACTGACTGAGCCCTGACGATGACAATGCAAGCCCTGTAGGGTAAATGGAAATAGAAAAACTGAGGCCCCTGATGGTGTTACGCTAACTGCAGTTATATTGCAAATGTACTACGAGAGAAAAATGAAGTGACTATTTGAAATACTTCCTGTGATTGCCAAGTAAATTTGAAGTCTCAGAAAGATACCTATAAATGAGCTAACAAAATAAGTGATTTTTAGGATAAAACAGGACTATATGCATGTGTAATCAATGTTTGGAAGATGCACGCTGCAGTCTTGCCAAACTGTTTTCTGAGAAAAGAACTTAAGACAGATGAATGGTCTCATTTTATTTGTAATCAGCGAAACTCCTGAGAAGGAGCTTTTCAGTTGATTCTAAACTGAAAGAAGTTAGAAATCATAGCACTGCAACAGTAAAAATGTATATTATTTTATTCCCAGGAAGAACATGCAAAAGAGAGTTTTCTCGGTTTGTTTGGGGTTTTTTGTGGTTTTTTTTTGTTTGTTGGGTTTTTTTTAATTTGACTTTGTAGTTTTTGTTTTATCTCATAATGCAGATGGAGGCTGAGGTTTCTCAAGATACTGATGGAGCTCCTTCTAGATTCAGCAATTTCTTGTTCTGTTACTTTACAATGTAATGCTTTTTGTCCCTGCAAACCTGTATGATGTGGAGTGTCCAAGATTACAGAAGGAATTTGGCTTTTATAAAACATGTGAATGTATTTGAAGTTGGTAACCACAATTAAGAACAGAACTGGCAAAGTGAATAATTTACAAGGCCTAACAAGGTTTTTCGTTTTCTTGTGTTTTCTTTCTAAGGGAGAAAGTTGGCAGCAAGTGTGGGTAATAAATGATGAAATGTGTTATTTTGCAATTTTTAGGTCCAACTCATGATCTCATTGAAGTCAGTGGAAAAAAACTACCAACAATAGTTCCAGGCATGTTTTCTTTTTTTCTTTCTTTTTTTTTTTTTTTTTTTAAACACAAGTCACATGCACTCCGTATTTGCTTTGGCAAGTATTGTTTCTGGGAGACTCAAAAATTTAAAAGTGAGTTAAATTATGAAGAGTAAAAAAAATTTTTATCTTGGTCAGAGTATTTGGTTTTCTTACAGGTAGAGGATGCTGATAGACTGTTCAACCATAACAAAATTGTTTTACCTTTGCAGATGAGAATGAGATTTTTTACTGGATGTTACAAGAGTAAAATATGGATCATTTTAGTGCATGGGATAAACAGTCCTGTACCTTGAGAAATGTGTTTTTGTGAAGATTGTCAGGTAGAGACCATGGACAGGTGCTTGAGTGGCTGAAGGTTACCCTCAGATCAGAAGGTTAGACAATCTTCCTCTAGGATTTAAATACGGCAGTTGTTTCATGTCAGTTTAATTATCCTTATATTTTCTGAGGCAATCACTCAAGTGGTCTGGAAATACTAGGAAACTGGAGGCTTTCATGCTTTGAGGGCAAGGTTCTCATTTGGTTTGTTTGGTATTCATTCACTCTGTGGTAGTATTAATGCCAGCGATGGGCTGTTAGAACTGCAAGGCGTGCTTACTGCCAGTACAAGATTTAATTGACACACTATCATTCAGCAGGAAATGCCTTTCAGTTCAATTTTATTTATATGAATTTACTCTGCTAGTCAGTAATCTCTGCTTGGGGTCATTACTTTGATTTTAACTTAGCTTAGCGATTCAACTCCTGAAGTGCTTCAAGTAAAAATATCCTTGAAGGAGTAATAAGTTTAAATAGCTCCAGATCAGTTGAAAATAGTTTTTTAATTTAGTTCAGGCTGAGAGTACAAACTTGCAGAAAAATAAATAGATGGAGGAGGAAAAAAGAGATCAAGCCTAAATAGTCACACTGTGCCATATAGTTAAAAAATTAGAGATGGGGAAAAAAAAGGTTAAATACACCCTTTTCTAGCATCCTGGTATTAAAAAATACCCAATGACAGTAAATAAAAAGTAATCTACCAAACGATATTTACTACTCTGTTTGTTTGGCTATGATTATTCTGATGGCATTACTAATACAGGAGATACCAAAATGTAACTACAGCTTCCTAAATTAGTAATTTAGTTACTAAATGAGGAGAAAACATCTTAACATAAAATAAAAGTCTCTAGTCATTTAAGTTAACCCCATTGCTTTTATAAAGCATGAGATTTTATTCTCATTAGTACTGGGAGGCACTTTGAAATGAGTAAGCAGCAAATAAACAAACTGAGGTAATTTCAGTTTATATTGTTGAGTTAATAAAACTAATACAATCTTTAAATTTTCCAAGGTTTTCCATTATTACTATATATTTTTTTATATTGTAGAAGAAAACTGTTAGGGTTATATAGTCTTAGGCATCGTGGAGATTTTCTTTGCTGTTTTTATGTTCTTTTATGACTTGATGAAGAAATTGAGGCTTGTTTTACAGCTTGTGAACAAGTAAAATGCATCTTTTTAGTGGTTTCATCTGGGTGATTGTTTGGTTCCTCACTATCTTATGCCTGGTGATGATTGCTTGAAGGTTCATTGCTTCAGCAGCTTTCCCTCTAAGAGGATTCTGGCAGCATAGTGTAGATGTTACAGGATAGTAAATAGATTTTTAGGAGCTTTAGCAGTTCCTCCATTGTATTAGTAACACAACCAATAAAAATACCAAGTTTTGTAGTTGCATGTAATGTGCCCCAGTCAGTCAGGTCTGTACTGTGTTTTGCTTTGCCATACTGTTGTCAGCTTTTCTTCTGTGCAGATGTAGAATTTTAAAAATTTTTATTTTTTTCTCTGTCCCCATCTTCTTTCATTCAATATTACATTGTTTTTGAGTTTGTGGTGGCTCCTCTTCCTCCTCCTCATTCTCCTTTTCCTCCATTAGGTCTCAGGGCTATGATATCATTAAATTACTGAGACATGGTGGCAGAGCTCCCATGGCTGGAATATTGACATGGACAAACGGAAGTGGCACCAAGCTACAACACAGGAAGTTCCACCTCAGCATGAGGAAAAACTTGTTTGCTGTCAGGGTGATGGAGCACTGGAACAGGCTGCTCAGAGAGGTTGTGGAATCTCCTTCTCTGTAGACTTTCAAGACCTGTGTGGACGTGTTCTGTGTGATCTGCCCTAGGCATTCCTGCTGCAGGAGGGGAGTTGGACTCGGTGATCTTCAGAGGTCACTTCCAACCCCTGTGATGCTATGATTCTATGATAGACCAAAAAAGCAAGGTGGTGGAGTTGCTCTTCATGTGCAACTGGAATGCATTGAGGTCTACCCAGGGGGGAAGGAAGAATGGGGTGAAAGCTTGTGGGTAAGAATTAAGGGACACACAAATGTGGGCAAAACTGTTGTGGGTGTCTACTATAGACCACCAAACCAGGAAGAAGATGTCGATGAGGCCTTCTACAGCCAGCTGGAAGTAGCCTCTAGATCACATGCCTTAGTGCTCATCCTGATATTTGTTGGAAAGCCCACACAGCTAGGCATACTCAGTCCAGAAGGCTTTTGCAGTGCATTGATGATAACTTCCTGATGCAGGTGGTGGAAGAGCCCATGAGGAGAGATGTGCTGCTGGATCTCGTATTAACCAACAAAGAAGGTCTGGTTGGGGATGTTAAGGTTGGGGACAGCCTTGGCGACAGTGATCATGACATAGTAGAGTTTAGTACTGTACAAGGAAGAAGCAGGGCAGTAAGTAGGATTGCAACCCTGGACTCCCAGAGGGCTAACTTTGTACTCCTTAAAGATCTACTTGGAGGAATCCTGTGGGCTAAGACTCTAGAAGTTAGGGGGGCCCAAGAGAGCTGTTTAATATTCAAACATCACTTACTCCAAGCTCAAGATAGGTGCATTCCTTTGAATAAAAAATCTGGTTAAGGAGGAAGGAGACCTGCATGGATGAGCAAGGAGCTCCTGAAGAAAGTCTCGTGGAAGAATGAAGCTCACAGTTTGTGGAAGAAGGGACTTATCACTTGGGAGAACTATAGGAATGTTGTCAGGGTATGTAGGAAGGCAACAAGAAGGGCCAGAGCCCTCTTAGAACTGAACCTGGCTAAGAAAGTGAAAGAGAATATGAAGGGCTTCTTCAAATATATCAGTGGCAAAAGGAAGAGTAGGGAAAATGTGGCCCCACTGCTAAATGAGGTGGGAGCCCTGGTAACAGAGGGTGGAGAGAAGGCAGAGTTACTGAATGCCTTCTTTGCTTCAGTCTTTACTCCTAAGATCAGCCCTTGTGAATCCCAGACCCTGTAAATAAGAGAAAGCCTGAAGGACGAAGACTTTCCACTGGTGAATGAGGATTGGGTTAGAGATCAATTAGGTAAACTGAACATACACAAATCCCTGGGGCCCGATGGGGTGCACCCATGAGTGTTGAGAGAGCTGGCGGATGTTTTTGCTCCACCACTTGCCATCATCTTTGAAAGATCATGGAAAACAGGAGAGGTGCCTGAGGGCTGGAGGAAAGCCATTGTCACTCCAGTCTTCAAAAAGGGCAGTAAGGCTGATCCAGGAAACTACAGACCAGTTAGCCTCACCTCCATCCCTGGAAAAATGATGGTGCAGCTCATTCTGGATGTCATCACTAAGCACATGAAAGAAAATAAGGTTATTGGGAGTAGTCAGCGTGGATTCACCAAGGGCAAATCGCGTTTGACTAACTTGATAGCCTTCTACGATGTTGTGACTGAATGGGTAGATATAGGGAGAGCAGTGGATGTAGTCTACTTTGACCATAGCAAGGCTGTTGACACTGTCTCCCATAACATCCTTGTAAGCAAGCTCAGGAAGTATGGGGTAGAAGACTGCACAGTGAGATGAATTGACAACTGGCTAAACAGTAGAGCCCAGAGGGTAGTGATCAATGGTGCAGAGTCTAGCAGGAAACCTGTAACTGGTGGAGTTCCCCAGCGGTCAGTGCTTAGCCCAGTCACGTTCAACATCTTCATCAATGACCTGGATGACGGGACAGTGTATCCTCAGCAAGTTTGCTGATGATATGAAGCTGGGGGGATTGGCTGATACACCTGGAGGCTGTGTGGCCATTTAGCAAAATTTGGACAGACTGGAGAGCTGGGCAAAGAGGAATCTAATGAGATCCAAGAAGGATAAGTGTAGAGTCCTGCACCTGGGGAAGAACAACAACATGCACCAGTACAGATTAGGAGCTGACCTGCTAGAAAGCAGGTCTGTGAAGAAGGACCTTGGAGTCCTACTGGATAACAAGTTATCCATATGACAGCAATGTGCCCTTGTGGCCAAGAGGGCCAGTAGTGTCCTGGGGTGCATTAAGAAGAGTGTGTCCCAGCAGGTCGAGGGAGGTTCTCCTCCCTCTCTACTCTGCCCTAGTGAGACCCCACCTGGAGTATTGTGTCCAGTTCTGGGCTCCCCACCTCAAGAGGGACAGGGACATACTTGAGAGTCTAACGGTGGGCTACTAGTATGATTAAGGGACTGGAACACCTGTCTTACAAGGAAAGGCTGAGACACCTGGGGCTGTTTAGTCTAGAGAAGAGAAGACTGAGAGGGGATCTTATTAATGTATAGAAATATCTGAAGGGTGGGTGCCAAGAAGGGAGAGATCAGTCTATTTTCAACTGTGCCCTGTGACACGAGGCAGTGCACACAAAGTAGAACACAGGAAGTTCCACCTCAACATGAGGAAATATTCATTTACTATGAGGGTGACGGAGCACTGGAACAGGCTGCCTGGAGAAGTTGTGGAGTCTCTTTCTCTGGAGACTTTCCAGACCCATCTGGATGCGTTTCTGTGTGACTTGCCCTAGGTGGTCCTGCTCTGGCAGGGAGTCTGGGCTCAATGATCTGCAGAGGTCCCTTCCAACCCCTAACATTCTGTGATTCTGTGATTCTAGGAAAAATGCATACAAAATAGCCTAGCAAATTTTAAATAATCTAAAAGTATATTTCAAGTGTTTTTTAAATTAGGTCATGAATTTTTAGTTTTTAAAATAAATGTACATCATGGTTAATAAGATAATTTTGTCATCTGCACACTGTACACAAATATATATCTATATATATGTCTGAATGTGTGTGCATGTGTGCACGTCTTCTGATTCGTGTGTATATGTATATATTCTTTAAAAAACAAAACAATTGTTTTTTCTAAAATGGCAATTACATTGAGTGTAAATGAATGTGATTTACATACAAATTATTTATAATAGATGATAATTAATTTTCACTTGTTATATGGCAGCATTTCAGAGGAAGGAAGTATTTTCCTCCACTTTTCATTTTAGCCAAAATCCGGAGGGAATATTTTGTGCAGAGGAGAAAGAATGGCACTACTTGAATAAGCAGACCTTTTGTTTTTTTCCAGTTTGTCTTGCCAGTACTGAGGTGGTGTTCTGAACAAAGGCTTAGCTTGGGATGCATGAGCCAGTGAGCAGAGATAATTTCATTTTAATACACAACTGAAGAGGAGATTACTATTTTTTCTCCTATCTTTTTTGGGTGCAGGTCAATACCAATGTTTGCCATTTCTCCTCATACTGGTTGTGAGTCTGATATAGGGCTCAGGCTCCATTGTCTGCCCCCTCTTCATCACCCTTTGTTTTTTTTTGCTTTATTTGAATGTCACATAAGTCAGTAAGGAGTTAATTTCCAATGAATACTAGACAGGAGCTCCTCTGCTGTGTTTCGTATAAGGTTTCATGTCTGTCACTGCCCCTCTCTCGTGGTTCTGTGGGTATGGACCCAGGTGCATCACCCACTGCCAGTGCCTCCCTCACGCTCTTTGCTGTTCATGGCACGCAATGCTTCAGGAGTGCAGCAGAGGCAGCACTGGCCCAAATCCACTCTTCTAGAAATTTCACTCCAACACCAACACCTTCTCCCTCCTGTGGAGTAGAAACACCTCCAGGTGACAGCATCAGGGTTGCTTTAAAAATGCCAGCTGACACAGCAATAAAATATGGGTGATAGCAGTGGTCAGTCACGTAATTGTGTTTGATTGCAGTTGGTTTTTAATTGTCTTAGATTTGATGGCCAAAACCTGTGTGCTGCATTGAAAATGACAGCTAGCTTTTTTTGCGAAACCTTTCTGAAAAAGCATGTTTCTTGTGATTGTTTAAGATTAGCTGTGGTTGACTGTATGCTGACAGAAAGCAGTTTTGCCGGTATTTCAGCATGATGCTGAATTTCCCAGCCACACTTTTTGTTGGGATTATTCGGAGAGGTAGCTACAAGAATTGTTTACTGTTATTATTGTTAGTTTTTCTGAAAAGTTCGGGCTGGCATCTTGGCTGCTTGCCAGTTTTGGCTTCATTCCACTCAGGAATTATTCTCTGCATTCCTACCAGAACCTGTCACTCCTGTAGCTCGTGTCTGTGACAGAGATGGACAGATCTAATGAGTCAGAGCCCCAGGAAGAGGGAAGGAGAGCAGTCCTCATTGGCACAAAAGGCAATTAATTTTAATTGTTAGGATTATTATTTCTTTAATCTATAGGAGAGCCTTAGTAATGGAAATTGTGTGAATTAAGTAAGTATTCTCAATGATAAATCATGATTGTTTAAGAATAATAGTTTTTTGTGTGCAGACTTGGAGCTGTATCCCAGTCCTGAAAACACTATTGGCAAGGCTGCTACATCCCACCCAGTGAACAGGAGTACTCAGGCTAGCTGGTGCCATGCTGAACATAATGAGTTTTTCTCACAGAGCTGAGTCCACATAAACTACTGAAGAGGAAAGCCTGCCTGTCATGTATTTAACAAGTGCTTGGAGGGGCAAGCTTTTAGTCAAAATTGTTTTAATAACTGTTTTAGATTAACACCAAACAGAAAAAGGTACTTGGTTTTGCAGTGATTTGTCCCAGATGCTATTTTACATAGGTCTGCAGTCTTTATTTTCAGTGGACTATTTTTGTCAGAGCCAAAATCAGAAATAGGCAGACGGTAGGGAGGAAGAGCTTCATCCTTTGGAAGACAATGGGGGTTCCTGCCTTTAAGCAGCAGGCTTTATCTTTCATTCTCTCCAGTAAGTTACATGATCAGTTTCCTTTTTAAACTGTGTGTTTGTTGTTGGAGTAGTAGTAAAAGTAGTCCAGTTGTTCTTCTTCTGTTCTTCTCCATCCCAAGGTGGGTTGGAGTTGTGCTGCTTCTTTTCTGCCACACTGTGGAAAAAGAAGGCTGTCTTGAATGCTGTACAGCGTTTTCCACAGCACAGCAGTAAAGCAAAATATTACAGCTTTATTTCACTCAAAAGTAGGGTTGGCGCTTTTTTTTTCCTTTTTTTTTTTTTTCCCCCCATGCACAGTAAGCAGCTAGTAGGTTTTTTCTGAAGTAGGGATTGATGTGCCACTCTCCTCCCATACTGTGGGACTGTGTGGACTCATCACTGTGAAAGGAATGGATTTTAAATAAAGTAATGTGCTTCCAAATTAACTGTATAGATGTGAATCCAACTGGCAGCACCTTGCATAACCAGCATATTTGGGAGGCCATCTGAGCAGAAGTGGTGTTGAGAGTCACATTTTGGAGCCTGGGTCTGAAAGGCATTGGATGGCAAAGGGTGTGCGCTAAGAGAGGAGGGCCTGGTGCTGTGCAGCATGTGGGTTGGCTCAGTCATAGGTTGGAAATCTCCCTCAGGAGAAGTTTGTTCAGGAGGCAGTGAATGTATTTGGACGTGGTCTACATGGAGTGAGCCATTTTTGATTCTTCAGCCTTGGACTCTTGCCAGATTACCTTCTGCTGAGCAGCTGGACAGGTAACACTGAATGAAACTTAGATAATAAGAACTGGAGTCTTAGCTGTTTAAGTGTCTGATCTGCTGCATCCTTACTATAGGTACAACTTAGACAGTGAGCAGTGTTTGCCAGTCACAGTGACAAATGCGCTAGCTGCTTGGTTCAGTGAAGAAAGGTACTGTTAATGTCTGTTTTGGCTCTCTGCTGCTCTTAACCTGCTCCATTTTGGAGTTACTTATTTAGGAGTTTTTGACTTATTCCTGCCCATCTTCTATTTCCACGTCCTGCATTGCTCCCTTCTCTCCAACCAGTGAAGAATCTGAGGAATACAGGAATAATGGTTGCAGGAACTTTCAGCCCTCCCACTCAGCCTGCTTTGTTCCTTTTCTGGAGGGAAAGCAATACAGGAAATGTATAGTAGGTCAAGCCTGCTCTAGGTTTCTGCTGTTTAAAGACCATTCATAGACACATGAAAAACTCTTGTTTCTCTCACTTTCTTGCAACCTTCAGTGACATTAGCTAATATTTCTTTCTGATTAATCTCATGCAGACAAGTAATAATTGGGTGACAACAAATGGGCATAGCTGTCTAGAAATTTTAAATTTTGCTTTGTCACAAGACAAGGCCTTTTCAGGTTTCAGCCTCTACATGCAGCCTCAGCTGTCTGTGAATATCTGGAAGAATAAATATGTGACAACAATGCTAAAACAACTGTGGTGTTTTTGTAATTCTGTTTTGTTGTAGATTTTATCAGTTTTGTTTGGTTGGTTTTTTGGTGTGTTTTTGTTTGTTTTTTTTAACTTGAGGGTGATAGGGATAGCTCAGTGGCTTAGCTCTCATCTTCATCTTTTGAACTTGGTCAATTGAGTCTTAATAAATGTGTGGCAGAGTGCTTTGTTTAACATTCCACCCTATGATGGTGAATGGGTTCATATAAAAACATGTATGGAAAAGACAGAGAACATAGTGTTTTCCTGTATGAGTATGTAGAAAATGCTACTCCCTTTTCCCAGAGGTTATTAAGCATCACCTTAGAGTGGTAGTTCACAGAACACATTTAAATCTTTTAAAGTTACTCCTGTGTCCTAAAAGTAACAGTAAGAATGGTAGTTACTGCAAGAAGAACTTGTAATGTGGTATGGAAAACAGTCTTTTCTGTTATGTGTGTTCTTAGCAAGGAGAAACACCTTTCCTGCCTAAAGTTATTAAGGGCGTTGCAGTGGGATCGTTAATTAAATTAGTTAACTTCTTCAAGAAATCAGAAGTTTGGTGAATAAAATGCAATCATTAGCTCTGAGTATGTTTTCTGTTGTGTATTGCAAAGGACATGAAACATTCAGAAAAAAATCTTTCTAACCTTCCTTTCTCATCCTTCATAGGCAAGATGCTTTTTGTCTTCAGGTTTTTTACTTAAAAATTTTGCTTTTGAGAACTGAACTGAAAGGCATGATCACTTGTTGTGAAAGAAATGAGAATATATTTAATCACAGACAGTAACAAAAGGAAGAGGAGCCTCTGAATGAGGTCCCAGGTAGCTTGCTGTTGGAGATACTGAATTTAACTTTTTACCAGTGTCACTGAAGAACAAAACCTCTTTTTTTTTTTTTTTTAATTCATATGATTTGTGGACATGCTCACAGCAAACTCAGAGCCTAGGTGAATATTAGAACAGAGAAAGGCATACTGTCACCGTACTGTCTTTATTAGCATCACCGCGAAGTGCTTGATGCAGTAATACACTGGCAAACTAGGATAAAAGCACATAGTTACACAGAAGATATGGACTGTGAAAGGCACATGCCTGCTACTAAGCTATATCTGATTCATTCACCCAATATGGAAAGTCAAACCATTGAAACATTAAAGGAAAATCATTCTTGATTGCATCTGTCAGCTTTGGCCAGGGACTTGTGCTTTGTTTTTTTGTGATTGCACTTATAACTTCTTACACTCCTTCGTCTCTAAATATGTTGATCGCCCATGGAGTCAACTCAGCTTTTCTGATTTATTCCTTCTTAGGAGGAACAGAAAGAGAGAAGGGGACTGGGACAGGGTGGGGTGGGGGGTGGTGGGGGGGGAGCACTTCTTTGGTTTCTGTTTAATTATTATTTGCCTGGAAGTTTGAAATCCAGATATTTGCTGTTTCACTTAAGATTTCATATGTGAAATAAGCATGGAGGGATAAACAAGAGGCAGAGAAAAGGTGGAGAATAAAAATGAGAAGAGGCAGAACTGTCTTTGGAGGAACTGGGCATTGTAAGCTGTTCAGTGGTTTGGAACAAGCAGTCTGTGCTGTGTCCCATTAATTCATTCATTCCTTCTGTCTCCCCTTCTATTATCTGTGACTTTGGTGTTTATCCCACCCCAAAATGACCTGAGCTGAAATGACATGAAAGTAAAGATTGTGGTAAGAGATGGGGAGCTCCTATCCCCAGGAGCTATTAATTAGCTATTAATTAAAAATAACTATTGAACTTGCTTCTCCTTCAGAGCATTACATGGAGTATTATAGTAGTAAGTGTGATTGTAGTCATGAGAAGATGTGAAAGGGAAGAATTCCTCCAGGGGACTAAGTTTTCTTTTTTTATCTTATGTATTTTTTTACCCTCTATGCATTACTTGCTGTATGTTAAAGTTAAAACTCAAACTACTGAGATTTTTGTTTTTTGGTTTAAGTAACACTGCTTAGATACATGGTGATGTGCCTTGTTAACAGTTGGTATTTTGGTGTTTAGAGAGGGAGGTGTATGAAAGGACTACAAGGGAAGTTTGATCCATTCACAAAACTGAAGTGGAGCTTTAGGTCTCTGGTCCCAGATGGTAGCTCACTTAATAATTAAAACTTATGTTCTAAAATTGCAGTTTTACAGCATGTTATGATACTTGGATAAGAAGAAAAGTTGTTTTTTTCTTAAACAAGCAGCTCTACCAGTTATTTTTATTCTTATGACCAGGTTGCCTCTCTCATACAGATATATATTATATACTTATGCCTTCTATGTGGAGAAGAGGGCCAGTGTTGCATACTTGCTCTTGCTTGGGCATACACACACATGCTTATTTTCTCTCATAATATCCATAGGGGGTTAAGGAAGGGAAAGAGAAGAGTATAAACACAAAACCCACATCCTGACAGCTGCCTCCAGTTAGTCTTGTTTTTCCCCCTGACTTTTAAATCTTACAGTGGCTCCTAATTTGTCCCACATGAGTCTTCTGCCAGTGGGGCTGTTTGCCGTTTCCTTTTTTGCTTTAATTTGATCCAAAGTAAACAGTTACCAAAGAATAAAGCAATTCAGGCGGCTGTCAATAGACCATCACCTTTCAGGTGTCTTGGACAGGAAGAGGGTGTATTATTTTGAAGTTAAGAAGGGAAAAAGGGATTGAAACCTGATGCCTGTGTAGACCACAGAAGTATTTCTAGGTCAGGTCTGCTTAAGACAATGTGGTCACAGTTTGTCCAGGAGATAAATTTTGGGACTGCTGATTTTTTTTAATTTTATTTTTTTGTGTGTGTGAATATGTATACATATGTATATATGTATATGTATATGTCTTGATGTAAAAAGCCTTTTAGGTTAAAGATACATGGGGTGCATGGCTTGGAAAAATATCACAACACTTCACTAATAATTAATGAGATTTCAGGACTCTTTTCTACAAAGTCTGAATTTATCTTCCTTTGTGTGTAAAGGAGTGTCTAGGAGCAGGGGAGATAACCTAACTTTCTCTTAGAGATGTATAGAGCATGTCAGATCAACTGGCTCCTGCCTGTCCTTTTAGGTTAATCTTTTCCAAGTACAAATTGCTTATCATGCCTATAAAACTCAAAAAAGTCATTTTTCATGTCACTTGAAAACTTCTGTATGTTTAGGAAGGATCTAAAGGATTCCCATGGCATTTCCTCAAAAAAAACCCCAACCCAGCCCAAAATAACATACTTTATATTGAGGTCTCCAAAATAAAAGGCATTGCCTCTAGTTGCCTGCAGGTCTCATTATTGGCTCTGCCTTACAGTATTAGAGTAAAACCTATCTTTCCATCTATCTAGGTTTGCTTGTGAAAATCTGTCACTCTATTATTGAAGCACTGCGTCTGCTGAAACTTGGGGGCATGTTTGTCTATATAGACTCTCTTGACTCTCTTCCTGTCATTTCTTAGTTTTGGTGGCTTTTTGGCGGGGGGGGGAGGAGGGAGAAGGGGGATAAGGGCTGAGAGAAGAAGGGAAAGGAGGACTAGTTAAGATTTTTTTCATCTTGTCTACAGTTTGTATGAGAGCAATTTTCAGAAGGATGGTTCCTGCTGTGATGATATGTAGATGTATTTGTGTAATGCAGCTTTTGGGGCTTAGTGCGGTGTTGCACAGGTTCTCCCGTTTGTCAAAAAAAATGGATTCATTAGAAGAAGTGAGCTGTGTTTCTTAATTTTGCTTCAATCTCTTTCCATGGTGTTGAAATAACTAATACCAAAGTCATTCTCTAATAATAAAGAATAATGCAATTGGCTTTGAACACCTAATTCTTTCTCAAGCAAATAGTCCTGTTGGCTTCATCTGGACTTCAGGAAGAAGTGGGATCCAAAGAAGCCTAGGGCTTATGAAGGGTAAAATAATCTCTAGTCCTTGCAGTACTCCTAAAAAAAAGCCAAATTACTGAGGGCTGGCTGGGGCTTGGATATGTTTGCCAGGAAATGTTAGATCTGCTGAAAATGAGGAGTGAAATGTATGGTAGAAATGGACCCTGACATCAGTCAGGCCTTGTGAGAGGGAATAAGAAAGTTAAAGGGAGCTTGGGGTCAGGACACCACTGGCAAGGCTTTTGGAGGGAGGGTTGGAGCTTGGCTGCAGCCACTGTTATGAACAGACAGTCAGAGTCAAGCTTAAATCAACACTGAATTTCAGAGGCATTAGGTGGCAAAAGGTGCCTCATATGTGTTTTTTCATTAAATTGAAGGGCTGCCTATTGAAATGTCAGAGAAATAGAAGTCTATGCACGTGATGACTGATACTGGGATGCCAAAGGGAAGCTCAGCTTAGGGGGAAAACACAGATTTCTTCTGGGGTGTGGACAGCCGAGATACTGAACTATATAGTTCAACATAGACAGTAGATATTCTGTCTGTATGCTGCTCAGTATTAACAGTATCAAATTTTACTCTGCTTTTTTAAACAAGGAATTTGGACTTTTTCTATTAGGAGTGACTGGTAAAGCTAATGCATTTCATAGAATGTAATGTGTGTTTTCCTGTGTTACCATATTGCCGTTCCATCTATTTGTGTAAATTTTTATTAAGTAAAAATACCCCAAATATCTCCCTGCACTCCTAATATTTGGTACCTGTCTCAGTGTTTGTTTAGGTAAAGTATAGCAGTAGGGTTACTTTTTTTCTTTTTTCCAGAATTATGTAAATGGAAGACCAGTCCCTGTGCAGTTTCATACTAGAGAACAGTGTGCATATATCCACATTCTGATTGTTCTTTTTAAATACTGTTGAGGCATGAACTCAGTCCACACCTTATCAGGAGCACAGGAGAGCTGGTCTCCCTGAGGTTTTGGTTTCATCATTTTTAATTAATTAAGTGCTGGACTGTTTTTAATTTCTGCCATTTTATTGTCAAAATTGACTGTCTATGTATGCTCTGATTTGGTTTTGTACTTTGGAGAGAGGATATGACACATTGTTTCATTAAGCCTATTACCACATACTCCAAGGAAAGCTCAGTTGCTGGAAAAA
Source organism: Hemiprocne comata (assembly GCA_020745705.1). Classification (NCBI taxonomy): domain Eukaryota; kingdom Metazoa; phylum Chordata; class Aves; order Apodiformes; family Apodidae; genus Hemiprocne; species Hemiprocne comata. The sequence goes on from CM036616.1 coordinate 47,818,452, forward strand.
AAACAACCCAGAACACAGGAGTTAGAAAAAACTTCCAGTAATCAGATGGCTAAGTTGGAAAATTATTTCTGTTGGAGGTTTATGTCTAAGTGAACAAGTTATATTGTGAACTATACATTAGTTTCCCTAGTTTTAAGTTTTTGCCAAAGATCTCTAAAGGAGATGTGAAGGGAGGACAGAACTGGCGAGGGGCTGGGAAGGACAAGAGGTATCTTCTGCAGGCTGGAGTAGAAATAAGGAGACAGACGAGAACGAGTACTTTGTGTACGCAGATGTGTGTATTTATGCTACTGTGAACGGGTGGTGTATATTTAGGCTACTAGGACAGAGGTAAGTGTTAATGAGCTAAGGATGAACAGTGCACAGTTTATGGGATTTTTATCATTGGCACTGCTATTTGCCCAACTGGATATATTAACACATGCTTGCCTCCTGCAAAGCATTCCTTTTATCTCCAGCTAATGCTGTTTAATGGGCCTGGATAAGGACTACATAAACAGAGTAGAAGCTCCATGGTTTGTTTGTGTGTATGTGTGTGTATTTAGCTTCACAGTTTTTAGTCTCTCTCTCTCTGAAACAGCAATTAGAAGATTGATGGTTGGAATGGAGGACAGGCCTTGTATGGCTGTCATCTCTCACCTGTTTTTACATGCTTTTACTTCAGCTGCATCATTACCTTCTCTTGAGTTGCCTTAGAAGTAAAGCCAGCATTGCTGGAATAAGAGGAATAAATCAGCTGTATCTCTGCATATTTACCGAGTTCTATGCTAAAGCATTGGAAAAGAGAAGAGGATCAGATACAGATACTGCCAGCTGATTTTTGAGAAGATGAATGTGAGGCACTTTGTTGGGAATGAGAACTTCTGCTCTGTTATTTATTGTTTCCCCTTGACCTATCTTAACATTTTTACAAACAGAACATAGTCTGAGTTCCTTCTTGACATGGCAGAAACATAATAAGAAAGCAGAATATTTACTGAAATCTTTACTATGGATTTGTTCTTTACATTTTTCTATGATGGTATTTATGCTCCTCCCCTTTCCTCCCGTCTGTTACCCCTATCCTCCATCCTTGCCTCCATCAGAAAGAACAAAAATGCCCCTTCTCCCCAAGTTCTTAAAAAGCCTTCTCCTGCCTCCTACTCTTTCTTGTACCCTAAGCTATATGAAGGGAAGCCAAACCAACAATGAAGATACTTGGCTGCTGCCATGCAGTATTTGTTAGAAGGACAGAGTAAAGCAGTATCTTCAGGGATTTTCATGAAGTTGAACTGATGGTAACTGAAACAGCTTGGATAAGCATGGTCTTTCTGTGTTTGCTAAAGCTGAGGATGCAGCGAGACCACAGCAGTCATGTACAGTGAAACTGCCACTGTTTACTGTTATTCTTGTTTCTTGTCTGTTTTGTGTCTTAAGCTGCAAGTAATAAATCTTGGCCTCCTGTGTGAGGTGAATCTACTTCTCATTGAGTCCCTGGTCTAGTTAGTTTTTTCTGCATTTATTAAATGACAGATAGGCCCTCCCTTTGCAAAGAGTTGTTGCCTTTCCCACTCCTTATGAAGATGAATTAATAATATTTCTCTCTTAATTAGGTTCCATCTGCTGTTCCTGTCTCAAAATCTAAAGGTTATAGTTATTACCATATTAATAAAATCGCCCAACTGTGTAAGAAGAGAACTTTAACAACAGTTTTAAAGCCAAGTTCCTCTGTTATGCCTCGCTCACTGTATGTTTTGCCATCAGTGGTAGGGAAGCTGGTAATGTGGGGCAAATCCTGGAGATACTTTTCTGTTGTCATGTAGCAGAAGAATGCCACTATGCCAAGAGGAGTATGTCTGTATTTCAATAACATACAAGCCAGAGCTTCCAAGCAGAAAATGCCCCAATTATGCATAGCTCTTGGATTAAAGTCTTTTTAATATACTGGCTTCCTCTAAATCTGTAGTGCTCAGTGTCTTGTTGCTCACTATTGTGAATTGAGTACCCAAGACTATATACTGGCTTTTTGTTGAGAATGGCTATGCCATCAATAGGCAGGCTTGGCTTTCTGTCTGAAGAAATCTGAAAAGAAAGCCTGACAGACCAAAATTGATACTATGTGAGGGGTCAAGTGATGATTCATTTTTTCATATGGGGCAGAGGGCACTGGGGATCTGATCTTAATGTGTGTGTCACTTCAGGTACAAGACCTGCAACTACAGGATAATCACATTCCAGTGTTTGGCACAAGGTTAAATTTTCCTTCCTCTCACCTTATATGTAAACACCTTTTCTTACCTCTCTCTGCTTTTCTCCCCTGTGCTGTCACTTAGTCTGTAGCAAGTACCTGGAGGTAAAACTTACTTTCATCTGCTTCCCAGTCATGCATTCCTTTTGATGTAGGTTTACACTGGTTATCTTTTAAATGATAGTTTACAAGAAGAAAGAAAACAAAGACATCTCTGTATTGCTTGATTAACATAATCCCTTTCTTTTAGGAATACTTGCTTGTTCCACTGATAGCTAAATAGTATGGTCACTGTCTGAAATCAGCTTTTAGAAGTTGATTCTTCATCTTCCCTCATGGGTGATTCCTAACCTCATACAGTGCATGGTTGTCTTTGTTTCTGCTCCAGCTTCTCTTTCCCCTCCCAGTCTGCAGTACTGTGCAATACGCTGTGCTCCTCGGTCCATCTGAATGAACATGCAACATGACAGATGATCTTCTGCATTAGTATCAGGCAAATCCTGCAAATCAGATATTTGTCGGCCTGAGGGTTGAGATCTAACAATTCTCTGGTCAATTTTAATAGCTTGCTTCCCCTGGCAACCTGCTTCACCCTTTCACTCAAAATTACTTCCTGTGCAGTGTGATATATTCACTTAACCCTCTGCCAGAGGTTACCAGCTTAGTATCTAAATGCTAAAAGGGAACATGTGCCTTTTTCCCCCTTCACAGGTTACTGCATTAGTCTGCACTGCTGAGGAGAGCAAGTGCACTAAACACTGTGGGTGAAGATGGCTGCGAGGTTGCTCAGTGATGGAGGGGCAGGCGGGCAGCTGGTATTCAGCTGTCACAGCATGGTTTGCTAGAGACATCTGTCAGTGCCCTCACTCCTTTGTTATAAAGATAGTAATTTTTGCCTGCCTGCAGTGGTGAATTACAGTGCTCAATCCCTGCCTGTGTTCTTGTTTGGATTATTTCAGATGCTTTGCTGTCGTGTTATTTGAGAAAGGCCAGGGAGCTCTGGAGCAAAGTGGGTTAAATGTTTGTTAATCACTGCTAATGCTATTTCTGCAGTTGAAAATTAAGCACACGTGATTTCTCTCTACCCTACATCTCAGTTGGTTCCCTGCCATGCTGCCGGCCATATTCTTGACAGAGACAGGCAGTGATAGCGATATACTCATCATTGTTGTCTGTGGACAGAAAACCAGTATGAACTGTGTGCATGTGGTGTGCAAACTGAGTCAGTATACTAGAGTTGACAGTCCATTCAAGTATTGAGGATCTGGAAAAACAGTCTTAGATATGTTGCCATTTAATTAACTCTTGTTGTAGCTGGGAAAGTGCACAACTGTGTAATTTACATGCTGACGTTATTTCAGAAAGTAGAAATGTATTATGGGTGCTAAAAATGAAACCACATTTAGTTTCAGCTTTTGGTGATAGCAGTTTTTTTGAGTCAGTTGGTAATGGTAAAGGAGCTCTGGGCATCTCATTAGTTTCGTTTATGTAGCATAAATTTTACTTACACTTGCAAAGAGAGTCCTGGCTATTTGACATTGAGCTATAAATTTCCTTTATCTAACAGGCATTTTAATCTGTTTCTTCAAGCACTTCAAGAATCCCATCCTTCTCAATGTTTAAGTTTAAGATTTCAGAGGAGAAATGCATCCCAAGAGAGGGTCGAATTCTGTTAGAATTTGTGAAGTTCCAGTGTGTTTTCAGGAATTGGTAACACCCTGAAGTTTGTCAATAAAATGCTGCCTGTGCGGTAAAAGCCGGAATGGTGTATGCACTCCACAAGAGTGGTCAGTGAAATTACTAGATATAATTGATGTTGGTGCAAAACAGCCAGCATTTGTTTTTTTCCTTCTTGTGGTTAATGTTCAGTGTGATAGTGCAAATGAGTCCTTCATACCCCTCCCTACTCTGTCCTGTCACATGTACTTTTAATCTTTTTTCTTTGTCTTGGGGATACTAGCAGTTGCTAAATGGCTTTTACAGGGGATAATATACTTCGGAAGCAATTTCCATTTAAGATTTTTAGTGCTGCATCTCCCTTTCTGTGAGGTAGGGAGTGGAAGCCTGATATAATATAGTTATCTTTCCAAGCTGAGTTGGCCTAAAACATATGCTTGTAATACACAGTTTTTAATACTCTCTCTTGCCACAGATTAAAAACTGGCCTCTGAATGACGACAATCAGATGAAACTTGCTTCCATGTAAACATGGCTTGGGCAGAATCAGCCAATTTCAAGGTGGATTAATGTCAGTGCAGTGAAAACAGGATAAGGAAAGTATGAATATAGGGAGAACGTGGGTGTCAGTTGTAAAAAAAGAAAAATCGGCATGGGATAATTTCTCCTCCTCAATTCCCCCAACTCCAAAATCTTCTTGTCCTGTCTTATGAGCCTTTTGTGCTTTAAGCCTAGGGCAACACAACAGGACAAAAAACTGAAACTGACCTCCTGCACAGGCAATCAGTGCTTAATACTGGCTGCTGTCTTATCTGTAAGAGTGCAGGTCCAAATCAAGAGTTCCTGTTCCTGACCCTCCTCCCAGGTTCTACCTTTGCTATAAAAAGCTGAGGACTTGCACATCTGAAATTAAGAAGAAGAAAGCTGCAGAAATTTTACTTGGATTTCCTTATCGGGAGTGATAGTTGGGGTTTTGCCTTCAGGAGTAAAATATTAGCAAGAGGCAAAGCTTTTTGTAGGAGTTTTAAAGTAATGATGTTGTTGTTCCAACTTGCAGCAGCTCATTGAAATGCATAAAATATATTACTGGATCAGCTTGCTCCTAAACTATGTAATTTAGATAGCATAAATGTGTTTCACATTAAGTAGGAACTTATGTTGATTTATTGCCTGACTGATGTCACCCTTCCTATCCAAAGTGGTGTGTTTCCAGATTTCATTTCCTACTGATTGTTAGTACATAGTTTCTACAGGGCTGTACTGTGGAAGGAGTTTCTCTTGGGATTCCACATTTCTGGAAGAAGGCTTCTTTTTGCTGAGAAGCCACATTTTGATTGGCAGTGTTTCCGAAGCAGATTCAGCCAAGAGTATCCACATATTTGAATCTGCACAGACAACTCTTTTTAACAGTTGTTTTCAGTCATGGTATCTTTCATTTTGCCTTTCTTTGGAAATGTAAATAATCTGCAAATTTTTTTCCTTCTCCTATAAAAATGTGTGCAGACCAAGAAATGAGGCATTTCTGCTGTAATATTTTTGATAAGCTTCCAGCTTTTATTAACCCTATCTTATTATAATCTTATGTCACACTGTAGATCTTGGGAAGCTGAAAAGTTGTGGTTCAGCTGTTGTTTCCATTTTATTTTCTAAAGATGTGATATGTTTACCCAAATGATGAAGAGCTGTGAAAAAAAGCAGTGTAAACTATTTTCTGCAGCTCCTTTTCCCCACTGAAGTATTTTGGGAGCATATAAAATAGGAAGTAATTACCCTGGACTTGAAGAAGTACTCAAATACTTTCTTACAGTGGGTTAGATACAGCATGGGGACTCCACTTCCTTGAATCCATAAAAGGAATCCTGACTGTAAGTTATTTAAGCTGTTTGTCTGAAAAGCCAAAATTCTCCTTGTCACTTGTTTAAAATGACTGAATGTTTATGAGGTTGGTTTTGTTTTGTGTCTCTCATACTTTTTTAAAATAGAGAATTGTGGCTGCAAAGTAATCCTGTGTTGTATTACTGACGCAAAGAAGCAGTGATTTTACAGGAATGTTTTTTTTCAGAGCAGAATCTCTTGAGCAGTTAGGCTTGGCTTTGATTTAGAAAGAAGTGCATGCACCATAAGCAGTAAAATTTCCAATTTGGTGGTAAACAGTCTCTTTAAACTGAGCTGAGGAGGAAGCTGTCTAATTTATGTCCTGACCATGACTGTTGGTAAAGGTATGAAAATACTGTGCTGGAAGAAGATTATTTTCAAGTTGTCTGAGGTCTCTGAAAGGGAGCTCAGAGGCACCTAGTTCTGCTCTGTTCTGGTGTTAACGCAAAATCGGGAACAGCAGCTTGCTTTCTTTTTTTGCTAATTTTGGTCTGTACTTACGCCCCTGGCATAAGATGCTTTCTGAGTTTTATAAACTTGCTAGGAAGGAATCATTAAGCATCTACGGAAGAAATGCTGTTGATGCTTTCATAGAGAATCAGGTGTTTTTGTTTGTTTGGTTTTTATTTTGGGTGTGCACCTATTAGTTTGGATAATAAGAGTAGCAGTGTTGGTTCTGTCTTGCACAGAATCAGGTTGGTGATTTTGGTAGTAACAGTACTGAAGGTTTCTTAAGAAAGTTTAGAAAAATGTTGCAAATAAAAATCAACGTATTTCCTTGGTGTGCTAGCCCAGCTTTTTGAAATAGAGATTCTGCTAATATATTGGTTAAAAATAAGATTTGGAAGCATTTTAGCTTCTTGTGATTTTGAACAGACACTGGGTTTCTTATTTGTGTGGGAATAGTGCAGGATACTCCTGCGATGAATACTTCTGATGGCCTAAATTTGAACAAAATTGTTCTTTTAGTTGCCTGTAGGTTGTAAGGAGTTAGAAAAAAGAAGAAAAAACATCTAAGACTCTAGTGAAAAAGTTGACTAGTCTTTCTATGTGTTTGGTGTGTCTATGCAGAGTCTTCTGTGAATTATTTCCCAAAACTTTTCTTTAGCACTGGGGATACAAAGTGTTTGACTCACCAAAGTGTGTTTTGATCTCGAAAAAAATGCTACACTCTTTGACTATACCTTCATCCTAAGGAGAATAATCAGTAGACAGATTCTGACTTCTTGGTGGCAGTAAAATTTCTGAAACTAAGTATCTTGATACCATTCAAAAAGTAGAGAAAAAGTAGTAGAAGCAGATTAAATATTTAAACTGTTATTTTTATCAATCCCATAATGAAATTAAAAAAGCTGGAGACTGGTAGTTCAGTACAAAGGTAACCCAGAGGTGACTGCACATGAAAGGTACTTATATGGGTAATCTTTAAATTTTTATTTTTGAATCCATGGACCTTCAATAGGAAGCAGTACTCCAGCTGCACTGTGATTGTGAGAAGCTGTTGTGTGGATGTCAGTATTGCTAAGTATGCTTTCTTGCAGCTTCAAGAATGTGACTACGTAGCTGACAGAATATGTTGTCTTTGTGACAGGACTGAGACACTGCTACAGTCCTTCTCCAAAGCATGTAAGATCACTTTTTATGTTTCATCTGATCAATGATATACTCTAAACTCATGAAAGATTTATTAAGGAAGACTTTAAGAGTGAGCATTCTATGTTGCTAATTGGTAAGGCATTCTCCATCTAACAAGTTACAGTTGCTGTAAGCAGAGAAGACTGAATAAAATTACTGAACAAAGCAGCAACAGAATTACGGCTTAATACAGTATTACATGTCATGTAAGAGATCGCAAAGTACATCTTTTAAAATAGATACGTAAAGTGCAACTGGTGCTCCAGTAGCCTCCTGGTGCTTGCTGTTTCTCCTTTTCAATATCTCCTCATCCTGAGTTTCTAGTTTTAGTCTAGTGAGGATTTAAAAGACTTCTGCAGCTCACTGCAAAAATCTGTCAAAGATATGCATGGGAGCACCTGAACCACTTCAGCACAGAGAAAGCTTGAAAATGAGCTGGCCTTGAACAGAACACTTTTCTTTGGTTATCATTAAGGTAGGAGGGCTGCCTGTTACTCTCTGCCAGACAGCTCACCCATTGAAGTATGAACCTTAGCTTCCCCTTGGATTAGCTGTGAAGCTGGTGTACTAACCACTCAGCTCCAGTATGTGTACAGGTTTGTGCTTACTATCTTTGCATGCTCTGCAAAATCAGTTTGCTTGCCTCTTCGCAATTTGAGGATTGTCCTTTGCCTGATCAAAGTTTTACAAAATGTTTAGCACAGATCTGCTATGCAGGATGGAGTAGTACCGTCCTTTTTTTCCTTTAGAAGCTACGTGTTTGTATGTACATAGAGAACAATGCTTTTCTAATCAAAGGCATATCTAAAACCTCCGTTTAGAAGAGGGTGTCCCACTCTCCACTCCAGCCAAATCCTGTCTGAAAAACATAGCCTGCATGTTTGAAATGGGGCCCTTAGGTTGTTTTAAGCTCTAGCACACTGGGAGTTTTTCCTCAGCTTTTTAATGGTAAACAAGATCTGTTATTTCCATCAATGATATAATTTAACTTTTGGCAAGGTATATGGCTTTGTTCAAAAAAAGAGATTAGTTCTGTGGCTGAAGCTACTAAGGGACACATTTTACATTTAAAGATCACCCAACTAATCTCTCTTTTTAGGTCTCTACAAAATCAACTCTTAATGGAGCTCAGCAATTTAAAATAAAATAATCTTTGCCTTTCAAAAACTTGGCAAAACACTGTGCCCAGATTTCTTCTAAGTAGAAGGAGGCCAATCTAATCTTTCTTTATATTTTGTAAATATATTCTTTGTCATTCTGTGTTGAACAAATGGATTTTGGATGGAGTCCATCTGGAATGTTAGGTGCATGTTAGAAACATTCCACTGTTGTGAAGAGCTGCTCTAATTTTCAAGTGCTACCAGGCAAATTGCAGCTCTGGTTCTGTCAACATTATCTCTTGGGGTTTTAACAGACAGGGGTCACCATCCTTGAGACAAAGGCAAATGTGGTTTTTTCCTATACTGAAAACATTACTGTATAAGCAGCATCTATTTAAAAATACAAAAGCAAACCGTTTGCCAGAAACCAATGGGTGTACTGTTCATATATTTGTGATTAATTTGTTCAAGAAAACAATAACCAAATATCAGTGATGGCTTCAGACGAACTCTGAAGGACACAAGCAGTGAGAATACTGTTTGCTGCATTGAAAGTTAGGATCTTGGCTTAGATCTTGGGACCTTAAAAGTAGTGTTGGCAGTGCAAGGTGAAAACCTGTTTGATTGGCCTGTGGTAATTTTGATCTGTGAACACAATTTAGCACACCATCTGGGGAAAAATGTCTTCTACTGGCACAGAGAGCAAGTAGACAAACCAAGAATAGTGTCCAAGTGTATTTTAATTTCAGTTGCTCTTGAATCTCATTTATCTTCTTTCATTCAGTCTCATTTTGGTTAAGAAACTAGAATTGCACATCTGCAAGGTACAATGCACAGCTATCCCAGTCATGGGATGCTAGATTGCAAGGATATATTTAATCATATCCCTATTATAATCTATTCCTAGGGCTTTGAAAATGCCTCTCCCTGCGTCACCCTCAGCTTCCCCCTTCCAAAAAACAACAGAAAGAATACAAAACTGGGTGTGTAGAAATGGCGGGATATATGAGAAGGCAAAGGGAAGAGTTTAAAGCACACCTAAACAGATATGGAGCTGGTTCTTCATCAGGATCTGAAGAAATTTGTCTTTTCAAAGGGCACTCAGAAATACTGGGAAGATACTTTTTTGAATGCAGAAAAAGAAGCTGCCATCATAAGTGAGTTGAACATTAAAAGACAGTTAGATCTATATGGCTTTCTTCCATCCTCTGCTATGCTGAATTAACCTTCTTCTAAGTTTTCCTTATTTATTAAACAAAATAAAAACAGAACCCCTCTGAGCATTTGAAAAAATTAAGAAACGTCAAGCTCTGTTTTTAGCTAAAGCTCAGGAACCTGAAAGGACTGCTCCCCTAGTTCTTTTTTGCCATTTCAGTGCCCTAACAGAAGGTACTGCTGCCATAGAGTTTTTGGAATAAATGCTCGTATGAGGCTTTGGTTATAGTAGTCTAGGTTTAAAACAAAATCCTACCTGTAAAGGTGAACAGATGTGCCCTAACTTACTGGGGCCATACCAGGCTGTATTACAGAAGCAGCAGAGGTGGTGTGGGTGGGGTGGGAGTAAACAGAGGGGCTGTCACGTGGAGCAGCAGCGCAGGCAAAGCAGGCAAAGAGTTTGAGAGCGTTTGTTTATGAATTATACTGAAACCGATTTACCCCTCTTACTTGGTGCAGCGGAGTCCTCTGCTGGTGAGGAGGTGGGGAGAGGAGTTTGGGAGGATTTACTGTCCCCACCTGCTAGGTGGGACCAGTGTTGCCCGAGACTGGCCAAGGGTGGGACTGAGTAGAACTGTTGTGTCGGATCCCTCTGTTTTTCTAATCCAATAAGGGTTCCAAATTTGGTGCAAAATGGTGAAATATCTTGCCTGGAAGAAAACCTCCTCTATTTTGTAAGAGATCACTTTATGGCAAATATTTTTACATCTCTGAGCCCTACTACTAATTCTAGTATTTGACCATTTCCTCTAATCATTTTAACAAAACTGAAGGTTTTACTCCTTCCAAAGGAAAGTCTATTAAATCAGCATCTGTTATATTATAAAAATTGTTGGGTTTTTTTTTTGTGTGTGTGTGGACTTTTTTGTTTGTTTTGTTTTGTTTTGTTTTGTTTTTGTTTGTTTGTTTGTTTGTTTTGTTTTGTTTTTTTCCTTTGTGGTCAGACAAGGAAAACCTGGCACTACGATGTAATCCTCCTAGCTCACTTTAAATAACTCTTTAAATAACATTCTAAAGTTCTGTGTTCGGGGGACTGTTCTAGCATGTGAGTCTGAGCGACACAATTTTAAGGTGGAAAATACTATAAACTTATCTTTACTAGTTTATATGTTTGAGAGTGAAAATGATCGTGTGTAAATTGACTTACCAAAGGCAGGGGGGAGGAGGGGGCTAGTTAAAACAGTGTCATGGTAATAGTTGCTCTGTCTCTCCGCATCTTGGGCTGAGCCAAAATGTTGATCACTTTTAAATCTGTTCTGTGTAGAGGACTTTTTAAGCTTACATTTGGAGATGATTCTGTAATGGCTGAGGTCCAGTGTGTGTTCAGTGCTTGAATTTACTATGAGTCTTCGGAGACCACAGCATATGAGGTGTTGAAGGCATGTGCTGGAGGGGGTGGAGGCCCTGGGGGAATGTTTCTTGCAGGGGAAAGGTTACTATGGTGATACCAGTAAAGCAAGAAATGAGGTAATACTTTGTGATGGTTGGAGGGAGAAGTGAATAACTCTCACAGATGCCTTTTTTGATACCTTGGGCTCTGAAGAATATGTTTGGATTTTTTTTTTTGAACATGTAATCTGATTAATCGGTTATGAACTTCTGTCTGCAGGAGTTATGTTTCACACAGAGTATTTTCACCTTATGGTCCACTTTGATTAATCATTCATGTCTTCCCCTGGATGAGAAGCAATGAAAGACTCCAGTTTCCCTTTTTGCTGTATTTCAGGGATTAATGGGAAATAGTGTCATGCTTTGTAAAGGGACGATTTTTCATATGAACATTTGCAAAGCAGAGACAGTGCCCTATGCTCTAGCTCTTTACCATATTAAACAGGAATGTTGTTCAAAGTCTTTGTCAATGATGGATATGAATCAAAGTGAAAAAAACAGTACATACTGAATTTAACATAGCTGCATTTTTTAATACTTAAGTAGGCTTAACCTTTTTTCTGTCTTAAGCCCTTCAAGATCAAACTCAAGCAGGCATTCACATCCACAATTGAAACCTACCAACCTTTTCCTTTAAATTAATGATGGCCCAAACTCTCCCTGCTACTTTTGTCAATATGTCTTTTAAAGGCAAGCATTAAGCCTAGGTTTGCCTTAGTCTTTCTTTTCTTTATTCTTTTTTCTATTCGTCTTCACAGCTTCAGGCTCAAAGACTTATTTTAATAGACATTAATTAAGGCCTGGAATTGAGTAGACATTTGTGACGGAGACTTGAAATTTGGAACAGAATTGTCCTTTATAGTTTTTCCATGGTGTAAAAAAATCTTGTGAGTATAAAGACTTTAGCCTAATCTCTTGCCATCTGGAAAGTATAGAAGCTAGAGGTTGATCGCAATAAGTCACATCCCTTATGTAAACTGTCAGATTCTTTTCGTATTAATGACATATTGAGTTAAGCCCATGAGATCCGTTATTGGCCGGAGCTAATTTATTGATATTTTAAATATATGTGTTTTAGATTTTTGCTCTGTCCTATTAGTACTTGGTAGGGTTGACTTGTTTTTTATAAATGTTAGTCATCTTGGTTTAGTAACGAAATTTCTATTCTTTCTCAGTTCTCGTGTAGGTGACAGGTTTTTTTAGAGGTCTTTATGTGAAATCCCCAGGAAAGGAGAATTTTCTCAAGTGACTTTTGGAGCTAGTTAGCTTGAAATGAAACTGCACACAACTTTTAGGTGTAGTGAGATGCCCTGACACATGCCACCATATGTAATTGTAGTGCTTTAAACTTCTGGATGCGTGCCAGGATTCAGTATGGTAGTTATCTGTGGACAACTCCTCCACAGCCTTAAGCACAATCAATCATATTAAGGGATTTTTCCCTTCTCCCCCAAAGGATTTAGCATAGTGTTTGTTGTTGCTGTTTGTTTGTCTTACAAGGCGGCAGGCTGGGAGGAGTGGGGTTGCCATCACATTACTCCCCTTCTTTGTGCTCACAACATGCAAATAAAAGTAACATCTTCTCACTGCTGATTACCACAGGGAAACAAAGACACTGGAGATGAGGCAGAAACAAAGAATGTTTATAATAATTAATTCTTTAGTCTGGGAAGGTAACTCTCTGGAAATTGGCCCTTCAGCTCTTAGCTGTGTTGACAGCTTTATTCAAAGAAGGAACACTTGCCAGCAGCTGCTGTTACCAAAGTTGATATATATTGATATTTTATTTTTTTTTCCTGGAATTTTTCAGTTTCCTTCCCATCCCCAAATAAAAAAGAAACCATGAGGTCTGTTTTAGATCTTTTGACAGGTTAAAACAGGGCACCGGTGAAACCCTTGAAGACCTGTTGTTGCAGAAAACAGACTTTAATGTTGCATGCTGAGAATAATGGCAATTAGAAGGAAACCATGATGTTTTATTGCCAGATACTTTGTACCCAGAATATTTTGCCAAAATATAAGATGACATTGGAACATGTTGCCCAGGGAGGTGGTTGAGTCACCATCCCTGGATGTGTTTAAAAGTTGTCTAGGTGTGGCACTTGGGAATATGGTTTCGTGCTGCACTTGGTAGAGTTAATGGTTAATGGTTGGACTTAATGATCTTAAAGGTCTTTTCCAACGTAAGTGATTCTGTGATTCTATGTGTTTGGGAAAGAACAACATACTTGCTTTTGCTAGTACTTTCTTCTTTCCCCCATGCCCACATGATTAGTGTCTTAAATAAAGTAGAATAGTAAACCAAAGCCAGACAAACTAACGGTTGTTAGGACTGCGGATTTGTTTTAGCCGTTATGTCTCTGTTCACCTGTAGATCCCTGTTTTTTGGGATGTTTGGAGGAGAGAGACAAAAAGAAGGTGCAGAGCAGAGGTCCCCAGGGCAGCCAGCCCTTCTGCAGCCCGAAACAAGTTGTTCTTCCACAAGTAACAAATGGGAGAGTTGGGGTTTTTTTGCCCTGGGATAGCACAACTGAAGTAGTGTAGTTAAGAGAGGGGAAACTTTGAGGAGTGGCAGCAGCAGCCCTTGCAGTAAGTTGCCTGGTGCCATTTCCAGCAGCAGTATTGCCGTTGGAGCGATCAGAGCCCTGTGGAACATTTTGGCAGATTTTCTTAAGTAAGCATTTCCAATTGATGATGGTGGGAATGTGCTGGCTGACAAGCTTGCTCCTTGTGCTACATAGGATTTTCTGTCAAAACCCTGAGGTACTAGAGGGGCATTCATAAAAGGGGCCCCACTCTGGTGCTGCAGAAAACTATTGCTACAAAATACCTTTGTACTTCTGTCAAACCCGTCACAAAACAGTGTAAAAAGGGAAGGTTGAATTAAGTGTGAAGGTGGGATGAAGAATAGGAGCGTGATGGGAGAGAAAGAGATACAAAACTCTTACATTCAGTTGCTCTACAGAGCTCTTGGTTTATATTATAATAACTCCAAATAATGTGCCCTAGTGTTGACTAGCAGGATGTAAAATTGTTTTAAGACTGTGCCTCATAAATATTTGCTTATAAAGCTTCAGCATTTATTTGATGTCCTAGTTTTACGTGAAGGACATGTGTTTGTTTCTGTCAGTGGTATGGCTCTGCTACCAAGGTGCAAAGCCATAGGGATACCAGCTGCTTGCTGGTGCCTGCTGGGTTGCATTGGCTTTGAAGGGAACTGAGGCTGGAAAAGTATTGTGGCTTGAGGTTTGTTACTTTGCTCAGCCATTTCCATTTCTTTTGTCCCTTGCTAAGATCTTGCAGTGGCACAGTTGGTCGGGATACAGCCGATCAGGGTAAGGATCTATCTGGCAAGGGGCAAAGCTCATTTTGAAGAAGACAGCAGGAGATGCCCTGGGGAATTAAAGACAGATGTGGGAAGGGTTCTGTATCACCAGGGAGAGGAGTTCACATAATCAATTTAATTTTCTCTCTTTTTATTAAATAAGCACTGAAGCAATGCCAGATTTATTCCCTGTATTTCCCACCCTTTCCCCACTAAAAAAAACCCAACAAAAAACCCAACCAGTGATACTATTTTGTTCTTGACAGAAGCTGTGGAATTGTGCATTCTTTATAATATTTAGCACCCTGTGTCTGTTCAAAATGTATTTCAATAAGCAGGTTCTCCACATTACTGCTCTGAGAGAGATTTTGCTGGGCTGAACGGAAATTGCTCTGTACGAATAATAAAAATCAACTTTAGGGAACAACTGTTACTTTTTAGACAGTAAAATTCCCAAGTTACGTTATGTAGTTGCAAAAATACGTCAAGCCTTTCATCTCGCTGGAGTAAGGGAAGCTTGTTCCTCTGCTGTGTATTCCTCCACATACAAGGGTATGAGTACAGTCTCTGGTCAGTGTGAAAATCATTCACTGCCCTTGCATTTTAAATGTGCTAGAAATTCTAGGACGAGAATTCCACTGAATTTTTTTTTTTTGTATGCTGGAGGGGGACATGGATTATTAGTTGTGGTACATTTTTATTCAGAAGGTGGAGTGCTGACAGAGATTTGTTTGCTGTTATATTTTGATTGGCAGATGTAGGTTTCTCCCATTGCACTTCATAAGGCAAGTGGCATAATTTAGCATCATCCCTCCAGAACAAAAGCAGCACTTAAAAAATTAAATAAGTCAAAAGAGAGAACCCTTTCCCTGGCTTTGAGCTTTTAACCACAATGTATTGTTGTATCACTGACTGCCTTGGCTTGAGTGACCGACCTGGTGGGTTTCCATGCAGTATCCCCCATATCGGATTATGTGCATTCCTGGTGCTGAAGCACTTCCCATTCTGACCGAGGCAAACCAAAGGAACAGAAGTCACACAGCAGGTTGTACAGGTTTTGATGAAGCTTTTTGCACAGACCACTTACTCTGTAACTGAGAATGATCCCAAGTAACAGCTGCTGTAAGTTCTACCCTTAGTCACTCAGTTTCACTTACAGAACAATCTAATCCAAGAAGGTAATGTTAATAAAACGTACACACTGACAGAGCAGTTGTAATTACGTACTGCAGACCATTAGTTGCTGTTGTAGTAAGGGTTTTATTGTCAGTTTTTGTGTATATCATTGCTGCAAATTTCTTGAGGTTTGATTTTTGTTTTCCTTTGGAAATAGTCTTGTGAACACTGTTAAGTCTGGATAAAATTCACGCCTATTGCTACCTAATGTACTTACAGTTAATGAAAGTGTGTAGGCTGTATGTGAAGTTACCCGTTGAACTTCCCTAATACATGAGGTTTTATTGTTCACAAATTAATGTCATGAATCCATTTGGACACCAACCAGGAACTTGTTAATTGCTCATGCATAAGTAAAAGCTTTCGCTGTGTTTTAATTAGTTGATGTAAGGGATTAAGATGATTATGTGGAAGGCAGTGCAGTTTCTCTTTTAATAAATCAGGCAGTGTGGGTGCCAAATCAGTCCTAGATGCCATTTGGGCAGAGTGGTTTGATAAAAACACCAATCAGACCGGTAAGGCTTCCTGTGGCAGCAGTAGATTTGGGTTTGCTTATACTGTTGATGTGCAACGTAAGGAATTAATCAGGACTAATTATATGCATTGACTATGAAACAAATTCAAGGCCAGTGCAGGGCATGCTTCTGTATGTAACTAATGACTTTAAGGTACTGGGTTCATTGATAGAAATTAAGAAGACATTCTATTTACTGACATGGCATTTCATAATACTAGCTTACTACACTGGCTCCTTTTTTGCAATTTGGTCCAGTTAGTTTTAAACAGATGACAGTATATGGTTAAGCAGACATCCATTACACTTTGCCAATTTTTTGCTTTCCTGTTCTGTACTTTTAAAATTTCTCTTAAATCCTACCAGAGAAGAAGCAAACAATGAAATACTTTAAACAGTAAAAGGCAGCATGTTCTGAGAGTGCTGTGTAGAATGTAGTTAGCTTATGTTAGACATGCAGAAGAACTGCAAAACCTTGTTTTGTGAATAACACCAAGGGCTGTTTTTTTTATGCAGATTAGAATCTGTGCATGTTTTCCATATGAATCTGATGATGAACTTTATGAGTTTTGTTAGGCCAGCAAATGTGTATATATAAGAGATAAAATCTCAGTCTGCTGCACTCTTGTGTCTGTGTATCTATGTCTAAATCTGAGTCAGCGTCTTTGTTGATGTATTGAGTAAGTGAGTTCATTCAGGAAGGCTGAACTGTGTTCTTCAACACATGCCTGTACAGAAGGGAAACTGAAATAAAGTTTTAGTATTCTTTGACAGAGACGATTGCAGATGCTTTTGAATTTTTTCTATCTTAGTCCATCAAAGGTAAGCTAATATTGATTACAGAATTGGATAGGACTGTCATTCAGGGCTTTTGACAGAATAATGTACTGAGAGAAGATAACTCAATGAATAGTCTTTTTGCTGTTTGCTAGCTTTACACTTCTGGAACTGTAATTGTAAATGGAAGAGTGAGGTCTGAGTATCCAAGCTAAAGCAGATACTTCTGGTTGGGTGTCATGTCCCTACTTAAATGTTGCTTATTGTTTGCTGGATGAACCAAAGAAAACGTAAGAATCAGGTTTTGCTTTTTTAATGTGCTTTATTGTAATCTGTGCAGCTATGAGAAAAATGCTCTCTTCTGTCTCTATCAGATGTGCTTTAATAATAACTGGTACTAATGGTAATAATGTCTTCTTTTTGCAGAAATGTTTTATAGTGGCTCACTTAGCACCATCCATAACAAGCAGGAAACTTCCTACTGTCAAAACCTTTTTTCTTTAAGTCTGAACTTCTGTAGCATAAATTGCTTGTAGATGGGGTGTGAGCCAGTCCATTCCCATTGCCTGTGCAGAACTAGTTGTGTGAATGCCACAAATTAATCACATCTAGCATGAGAATAGAAGGCTCTCACCCACTAACATTTATGAAAGCAGCTTTGAATCTGAGGTAAAGAACCTCTCAAATGACATGAAAAATGTTGGGCTTTTCAAGTCTGGGGAATTGTGCAGCCTGACTGAACATGCCTGCTACCATGTGGGGGTGAGTGAGGGATGGGAAGATGACCAGCCTGGGAGGTTTTCTGCTAGTTGATCTGTGTTCACTAACTGATGCTGGGGTTGCAAATGAGCTGCTGGCTGTGGCCAGGTTGGCACTTAGAGCACAGTGGCAGCTGTTTGCTTTGCTGTGGAACAATAGCAGTACCCTTTGGCATGTGAGAAAGGAAGATTCAGGCATAATGTTTTATTAGACCTTTCCTTTTTCAAATCTCGGGATTCTTAGGAATTATACCATGTCATTTATAATTAACCTTTTTTCTCTATACCCATTTTTGCATAAGAATTCCTTAAAAGGTATCCATGAATGGTCTGCATTACGCATTCTTGCCTTGTCATTCTTTTTCTCTTGAATGTTTCCTATCTGAAAACTGATGTGATTTTGAATCATTCTCTTCTTGTAATTTAGGAGGGGGGGAAGAAAACGCAAACATGTAACACACAAGTGAGGAGTACAGGCAAGAATTACTGTATTTTTTTTGGGCAAACTTGTAATTCTGAGCCTAAAGAGAAAGGTATTGATGTCCTTTACCTCTGTTCTCCTCAAGCCCCTTGGACATAAAGGGATGATAGTTGGTGAACTTTTGAACCCCTTTCTTTCACAGGATTCTTGGGAGTACAAATTCTTTGGAACAGCAACAGTTTCTATTTAGGTGCATGCAATGAAGGCTGACACATAACAGCCACTGTCAGAACATTTACATAATTATTATATTTATAGTTTATGATAACAGGGCTGAACATGGAATTTAAATGGTAGCCAAAGGACAACTGTTTAAATGTTAAAAACATGGTGTTTGCCTCATCAAAAAACTGCAATTGAATGCTATTTTCTCTAGTCTTTTGTTTAAACATTTACCTTGAGGTGCTAAAAAATCTTATCTAACAGAAAAAGTGTACTTTTGACATACACAAACCTTACTGCAGAAGGCCAGAAATTGTATTAGCAAAGCAAATAAAAGATACTGTGACATTTACATAAAGATTATAATAAATACAAAGCATCAAATATGCATACATTTTGTGGTTTTTCTGGTCATCTGAACATCCTAGCTAAGCTGAAAGTGATTTCTAGTGTGCAGCCTGAGTTCTTGAGTTGCAGGCTTATTATTTTCTTTTTTGTGTCTTCATAAAGCTGATTTTCTGCATCATGTGTACTTACTCTTCCTTCTTTCCTTTTCTGTGCACAGAAAGCACACAGAGCCTGCAGAAGGCAGTGGGGGCTGGAGCACACAGCTCCTGTGCAGATTCATTTAGTTCCATCTTGGAATTTATTCGTGGCTTTGCCTTGGAACCACTGT
The DNA here is from genome assembly GCA_020745705.1 of Hemiprocne comata. Taxonomy (NCBI): domain Eukaryota; kingdom Metazoa; phylum Chordata; class Aves; order Apodiformes; family Apodidae; genus Hemiprocne; species Hemiprocne comata. Next base: position 47,837,439 of record CM036616.1, read on the forward strand.
CACACCACTGCTGCCTATCGGATCTGCTGCAGCATCTGTACTTTACCGACTTCAAGCCTCAAGTCATGCCGAAGCTCACATTACAGCTAATCCCAGAGAGTAAAACATGAAGTAAAGAATATACAGTTTCTCAAAGAGATGACCTGACCCTTCTGCCCTTGGCTTCTGGGAAGCTCTTTTATAATGACAGAACTTAACAGGTTGTGCAAGCACTGGTGGCTTGGAGTTAGCCCTTTTAAACAAATGGCTTACTGCTGTCCCTATCATATTCATAACTTGATATTCAAGAAGCGCTCTTTAGAAAGTTGTAAAAAAGGAGGAAATATATAGCAGACTTGAAGAGACTTGGTTATGCACAGATACTACATAGAAATTTGGGTATCCTTTTTTCATCTCTGTCTGAAAACAGCTTGTGGAGACTCCTGCATAACAAAGTGAGCAGCACTGTCGTCTGAAATGCTGAAAATGCTAGAAAAGCATGGAGGTACTCCAGAATGGAAAGACATAGATTTCTGAAACTAGGTCAGTCCTGAACCACCACCTTTGTAGGTACAGAATTTTTACCCCAAACTCAAATCCAGTGTCATTTTAAGGAGGAATATGTGAGTTGAAGTTGTAAAAAGACTGATTTTGTTGCTGACTGAGTTGGAGTTAGCAGTATGATTACAACTTCAGTTACATATTCCTGTCACTAGAATAAGCTCTACACTGCACGTGTCTTCAGGGCTGTTGACAGATGATGCTTTTTTTCTATTAATAAATTCTTTTGGACCACTCATATTATCACAAGTTTCTGTTAGTCTCCTTATCACTTCCTCCTAAGAAACCATAGTATTCAGAAAACCACGTGGAAACCCTGATCGTGCTCTAAAGGCAAGAAATACTATCTTGATCACTGACAAACTATAATTCCTGTAGCCTAAGTAGACTAATAAACAAATCTGGAAACTGTTACAAATTCCATTTGCAGTGATCTGAATGAGTCCTTGACAGGTCAAAAATACTGCTGATATATCAGAGCAGTATCCAGTGTCTGGACTTTTGGGATACCTGTGAAAAGAAGAATCTGCAAGATTGTCACTTGCTAAATATTTAATGCAGTATCTTACCAAGAATTTGTTGGGTCTGGGTGAATACATTATTTCGTAAAGTCATCTGTAGTAAAAAGTTCACTGTACAGTAGAATTGTTACTGCAAAAGGCTATCTACTCTTCCCCTATCTTCTCCCTTCTCCTTACTTCTTCACGTCAGCAAAAACATCTGTTTGCAGCGCTGTGGGACCATGCCAGTTCAAAGGGATTCTGAACCTGTATCTTCAGTCACGCTGTCTCTGTAGTAAAGGTGTAAATAGCTACTAAACTAGTTCAACATGGTCTCAAAGGCAGAAGAAGAAGTATATTTTATTATTTAAAGACCTTATTGTCTAAACTTCAGAATTTGGTTCACTCACTTTGAAAGATTTGTTTAGTGCTTTTGTTGTTGCTTGGTCAGGGTTCGTGTTTTGCTTTTGTGTTGTGTTTTTTTTTTAAATAGTGGTTAGGAAGAACTTACCAGATACATAATGACTGCATAGCAGTTAGAGGACAAAGTGATTTTTTTGTAGCCTGAAGGTTGATTTACTACTGTGGTGTTTTGTTTTTTTTTGTTTTTTTTTTTTTAATTTAGTTAAAACTGAAATGTCTTTTTACAACTACTTGCATTTGTATGTTTTTTTTGTTTATATATTATGTTCTGGTTAACTGTCAATAATTCTAGCCCTTACAAAAATATGTTTGCCTCTTGTCAATTAGCTAGATCTTGAGGTAGTACAGATCTAAACAGATGTGCTCTCAAGCTCAATGGAATACTGTTCAACAGTAAAACTTCTCCATGCTGCTATATTAAAGCAGGTCCATATAATAGGGACTTACACAGTATGTAACCTGACTACCAGATTTTGTCCTGTTGCCCATTACGCAAATTTTTCTTAAGTCAGTGCTGTTTTAGAAATAGATAGATTTGTACTGTAATTAATTTCACAATGTAAGAAAAATCCTTTTTAAAATAAAGAATAATGAAGTGCAAGGAACTTAAACCTCAGTTGTAGGAATCTAAGAATTTTAAAGTAAATTTTACATAGCATCTTTCATATTTTTTTCTCTCTCAGAATACTTCACAGTAAGTGGTTAGTGGCTAGAATCGATCTGAATATGTTACATGAAAAACTAGTCTACTTGTCAATTTCAAAATGTATGTTGAGGTAAGCTATATATATGCACATTTCAGTTTAAAGCAGTGTGGATTTTTCTGTTTCAAACTTGCAAATCTAAGTAAGTTTATTTTCTAAAGAATAGTGGGCTTTCCAGATGTATCAATGTCTTTGCTTTTATGTTTAAGTCATAATGCAATTGACATTCTCAGTAATTCCACTCATTATTCTCCAGAAGTCACTATGGAAGCCTCCATCTTCAGTGAGACAGAGAGTTGCTTTAAAATAACATTCTTCTCAATAATGTATTTTCCCTGCTTTGAGAGAAAATACTCTTTCTGCTCTTTACGTTATTTAACTCAATGTACATGCTGATGAAATCTTTGAGAGACAGTCACTCTGCATTTAGTCACAGATGGATCAGCAGCGCTACAGATTATTACTAGGAGTTGAAGAATTCACTGAATGTGTGTTTCCTGGAAAGGACAGATGGCACTGGAACTGTGTTTTTACCTTTGTTTTTAAATATCTTTTAAGCAATGGTTGCATAGGAAAATAAATACTTAGTCTTATTTGGTTTCATAAATCTTTGGAAACAAGCACATTTATTCTCCATATTAAAACTCTTAGTTCCCACATAGCCACATTTGACCTTCTCATATCCCCTAACTTTTCCTTTTGAAAGCAATGTTACTATATATTTAATTTCTTTTATAAAAGAAGGGTGGGATTTTTTCAGGGGTAAGGTATTAATTGGTTGAAACTGTGGCTTCCAAGATTCAAAATTACTGTCACACATGGTATTTGTATGTTAGGTTTCTGCATATTCAATGGACTGCTGTCTTAGTTGGCAAACTCTTTGAGATATTTTTTATCTTTGTAGATGAGACCTAGTCTGTATGGCATAAAGCATGGGTGGACAGCTAGATGACTGTGAGTTTTCTTTCTGTGTCTGTTGTCTGAAATACTCAATATTAATGCTGTACTTGTGTTTCCTCAAGAAACATGCAAATGGAAAACTCAGAGTTTTCAGTAGAAATAAAGGCTAGTTATAAACTATTTGTCATCCTACTCTGAGGGTTTTGGGTTTTTTCTAGCCTTCTACTATTATTCTCCAAAACCTTTTCGTGTGAGACTGATGTTCGCTATATGACCACAGTCTGCCTTCATGTAAGGTTCCTCAGTGTCACAGACAGAATACTTTTCAAAGAGAAGCTACAGAGATCCTTTCTGTTGCTCTTGAGGTATATCCTCTGCCAGAGTAGTGTGTACTGCAAGATCTGCTTTGACAACTCTTATCCCTTTTGGTATGTAAAGATTGTGAGCTGACAGGAGGATTTTACCCTAGCAATCCAAGGTGTGTGTCCCACAGACAAGAAATGATGCAGCTGTTGTTGTCTGTGTCCTGATAGAGTCAGAGAAATATTAATGTAAGAATAATTAGGATATAATAGAATACAGTGAGATTTTTTTCCTTCTTTCCTTAAAAAATAAAAAAGGAAGGTAAGGGAATATATTGACTTGATTAGTGTCAAGGTCATGCATAATCTTCATCTCTGCAAGTTGCAGAATGAGGACAAGCTTTTCTAACCATTACTCTTGGCTAGGACCTAGTAACATTTGTCTGCAATATAAAGATCAGGCTATCTTTGCTTCTCAGCTGTTAAGAGAAAAATACATAATATTTCATATTTCATGTTCAAATTTCCCATCCACACCTAACAGTGATCTGTACACACCCATTCCTCCACCAGCAGGTAAAAACTATGGCTTGGTTTCTTTACAATACTTAGCAACCAAAATATGTTAAGATGACTGAGCCTCATAAAATGAGGTAAAAAGCCTTGAAGCTGTTCATACTCACTTCAAATACAATGTCGCAATAGTGCTCCAAGCAGCACCTTTGTTTTTGTGGCAAGGATATCAACCTGTAAAATGCTACGTCTCTGCAGGCTGAAATTGAGTTTATTGTGGATGGGAAGACAAAGAACTAAGTCACAATAAAAAAAGCTAGGAAGCTAAGAGAGAATAGACCTCCACTCCCAGGACCACACAGATTTGCTTGCTGGATGTCCTGTCAGGTATAGTTGTCTGAAGCTTTTGCAGGTTTTATTGGAGCAAGGTGATGGAATTGACTGTTGATGATCTAATTTGGGAATTCCAGCCAGCCATGCAACCATGTATTGACTAATATGTCCGTGGCTCGCTATGCATTGTCATTACCTAATATGTTTTTGTTTGAGAACTTGGGGCATTGCAGGAAACCCCTGTTTACACTGTAGTCTCTTCTGTTTTATTCTTTTTCCCTCCCTCAGAGCTCTGCTAGATTTAGAAGCTTGCGGCAGGAAGGCTCTTGGCAGGACATGTGCCTGCATTTCTGGTGCGCTTCTGATACTATTATTTGATAGTGTTAGCAAGTAAGGAGGTTTGAACTGGTGACCTCATACAAGTTAACTACCTTTCTAGAAAGTGGAGACAATATTATGACCAGTATCACCACTTTAAGACTTTGTAATTCCTAATTAAATGGCTTGATTTATTTTACTGAACTAAATAGCTGTTGGCATTCATTTCTACATAGTAGGAATTATTTTAAAGATTTTAGAAGGAGATTCCTTAAGATCCAAACTTGAAACTTTGATTTCTTGATATGACATACTATGAGTACACATACATAGTCCAGTATTTTTCGAGATCTGCTATTCTGGCTAAACACTGGCATTTACAAGAAGCCACACAGTTTTTGATAGTGTTTTTTGTGCTTTAGTATGCCAGTATTTTGACATACAAATAACTTGTTCACATGCCTAAGCCTGATGATTTTAGTAATATGTCACTAATTCACAGAATCACAGAATCACTTAGTTTTGGAAAAGACCTTTAAGATCATTGAGTCCCACCATTGACCCTACTCTACCAAGTCCAGCACTAAACCATAATCCCAAGTGCCACATCTAGGCAACTTTTAAACACATCCAGGGATGATGACTCAACCACCTCCCTTGGCAGCATGTTCCAGTGTCTGAAAAGCCTTTCATTGAAAATGTTCTTCCTAATTTCTGCTCTAAACTTCCCCTGGTGCAGCTTGAGGCCATTTATTCTTGTTCTATCACCAGTTACTTGTGAGAAGAGGCCAGTGCCTACCTCTTTACAACATCCTTTCAGGTAGTTATAGAGGGCAACGAGGTCTCCCCTCAGCCTCCTTTTCTTCAGCCCCAGTTCCCTCAGCCGCTCCTCATAAGACTTGTTCTCAAGGCCCTTCATCAGCTTCACTGCCCTTCTTTGCACATGCTCCAGCATTTTGACGTCTTTCTTGTGTTGAGGTGCCCAAAGCTGGACACAGTATTTGAGGTGTGGCCTCACCAATGCCAAGTACAGAGGGACCATCACCTCCCTGGTCCTGCTTGCCACACTATTTCCAACACAGGCCAGGATGCCATTGGCTGCTTTGGCCAGCTGAGTACAATGTTGGCTCATATTCAGTCACCTATCAATCAGAACCCCCAGGTCTCTTTCTGCTGGACAGGTTTCCAGCCAGTCTTCTCCAAGCCTGTAGCGTTGCATGGTGGTGTTGTGGCCCAAGTGCAGGACCCAGCACTTGGCCTTGTTGGACTTCAGACAATTGACCCATCAATGTAGTCTGTCCAAGTCTCTCTACAGAGATACTTGTCGCCTGCCAACTTACTGAGGGTGCATTCTATCTCCTCACCAAGATCACTGATAAAAATGTTAAAAGGAAGTGGTCCCAACACTGAGGCTGGAGGAACCTCACTTGTGACCAGCTGCCAGCTGGATTTAACTTAATTCACCACCACTCTCTGGGCCCAGATGTCCAGCCAGTGTTTTACCCATCAGAGTGTATGCCTGTCCAAGCCTTGAGCAGCCAGTTTTTTCATCAGAATGCTAAACAGTGTCAAATGCCTTATGGAAGTCCAGGTAGGCAACATCCACAGCCTTTCCCTCATTGACCTGGCAGGTCATCTTGTGATAGGTTCATCAAGCAGGACCTGCCTTTCATAAACCTGTGCTGACTGGGCCTGGTCACCTGGTTGTTCTGTATATGGTGTGTAAAGGCACTCGAAATGATCTGCTCCATGACCTTCCCTGGTATCGAGGTCAGACTGACATGTCTGTAGTTCCCTGGATCCTCCTTTCGGCCTTTCTTGTGGATGGGTACCACACTTGCTACCCTCCAGTCCACTGGGACCTCCTCAGTTAGCCAGGACTGCTGGTAAATGATGGAAAGAGGCTTGGCGAGTGCATCCACCAACTTCTTTAGTACTCTTGCGTGCAACCCATATGGCCCCATAGACTTGCTGATGTTTAGGTGTTGTAGCAGGTCACTGACCATTTCCTCTTGGATGACAAAGGTCTTATTCTGCCCCACCTCCCCATTTTCCAGCTCAGGGGACTGGGTGTCTAGGGAACAACCAGTTTAACTGCTAAAGACTGAGGCAAAGAAGGCATTTAGCACCTCAGCCTTTTCCTCATCCTTTGTCACTGGGTTTGTCCCTGCATCCAATAAAGGATGGAGATTCTCCCTAGTCCTCTTTTTGTTATTAATGTATTTATAGAATGATTTTTTTTTTGTCTTTGACAGCAGTAGCCAAGTTGAGTTCAAGCTGGGCTTTGGTCCTCCTAATTTTCTCTCTGCCTTGCCTTACTACATCTCTGTATTCCTCATTTGTTACTGAAAGAAAAGTCTGAGAGCTGTTACTTATGCTTGCAGAATATAAGTCTTGGTCAAGTCTCAGTCAGAGTTCAATTGTTTGTTTGTGTGTTTGCTCTATTTCTAAATTCACTCTCTGTTGCAGAGGAAATAATTTTTCATGTCTTATCCAAAAAATGAAAATAGTGCTCCCTCCCAATACGGTTTTGGGTTTTTTTTTATGTGAAATGGCTGATGTTTTTTCTACCAAAGAGCAAGCCAACAGAGGGAGCACAAATTCTGTCATGTTTCTAATCTTGTGAGCGTGTGACAGCCTGACTGGTAGGACAACCAGGAGCCAGGTCTCCTAACAGATGTGGCACAGAGAGCAGTGTTAAAACATTACATCAATCATATTTAAGTACTGGGAGGGTGTTGTTATTTTACTGTTTCATTTCTGGGTGAGTCATCCTTAGGACTAAAAGTATTTTGTTTTCTTTTCAAGCTTATGAGGGCAGGGCCAAAACGGTAGCATGTGTGCATAATTTGAATACATGATTAGGAGCCATAATCTCCTTTAATTTATCCACCCATAAAAGCTGGGAAAAAAATGAGACTGTGACCCTTCCATTAAGTGGATTTAGGAAGAAATACCTACCATATATAGATGCTGTCTCTGATATCTGTGATTTGTTGTTCCTAAGAAGTTACTAAGTTAGAAAGTAGTATATTAGTGTAGCTATTATTATTATTGCTAGAGTATTTATTTAGTTTTTCTTGAGAGGATAAGGTTTTCTTTTCAACTTATATTCAGTTGCATGCAGTGTTTATGCACTTGAGTTTTAAATTATTATTTGACAGTCTGCTTCAGATTTACTATTTGTAGCCTAATCATGCAAATGTCTAAGCACGTGTATGACAGAACTTGTATGAGTGCTTTCTCTGAAGTAAGTCAATAGGACTCCTTGTATGGGCAAAAATTTGAGTACACATAACTTAAGCAGCTGAACTACAGTATGCTTTACACAGACAAGGAAGACACGTTTATTAACTTTAATTTAAAATGTGCATTTCCCCATAGATGTTTTTTTAATCTCTAAATTTACAGGATGTTGTGATGAGTTTTATGCAGAGCTCAAACAGAGGCTTGCCAAACTCATCCATCATGTACTCCAAGACTGCTAACTGTAGAAACAGTTGAACTGGGCTGGATTCAAACTGGGAAAATCTACAGATGTAAAAGTCTTTGTAGCTTGCTAGCAATGCTCTGAGACACCCAGGCACCCAGCATGTGCTAGTATTAAACCTTTGAGAATGGAGTCTGCTTTCTTGGCAGGGAATTTATTAAATCAAACACTGACCCTTTTAAAGCCAGGAAAGGCAAGTGTTTCCTCTATATGAATATACAAACAAAATGTCCATCATTACAGTCTTGCAAGCACACTAGACAACCTGCTACCCTATCCTTTTGTAAAAGAGGCACCATACAGTGATTAAAGTAATCGTGTCAAAATCCTAAAGACTTTCCTATCTCATGTGTGTTATTAGTTTGTACTGAAGGAGCAACTTTGGGCTGTACAATAAAAAGGGGAAAACGTTGCTACTAACAATAAGGATTCCTGTTAGTTATAGTGAAAAGTAACGGCAGTATTGTCTAGCAGGAACCTGAGGCTCTGCATGTGTGAGCAGCATGATTTAAGCCATAGTTCTATAGATGAGTTGGTGTGTTTATTCTGAAAGGTAGTGGGCATGGGTCTTACACTTGTCCTGCAAGAACATAAGGATCTATTTTCAGTTCTCCCTGAATAAAATTGGTTCAATATGTTAGCTTCCTTAATTGGGGAAGAAATGTCAGTTTCTTACCTCCTGGGCAGCTGTGAAAATTTGGTCACTGAAACAGTATTGAACTACACAATGGTTTTTACATTGCATAGTAGAAGAGATAAAACTAGAGCTCCTGGGCTACATAGGAGGCAAGAACTGTGCTGACACAACTACATGAAGTGGAGATGCAGGTATTTTTACCTTAGTGTTTCTACCATTGCATCATTTTCCTTCAGCTTGTTTATTTGGAGGGCAAAGAGGAAGAAGTTGTTTGCATTGCTGCAGCATGTAGAAAATAAATGCATTCTGTAGTTTTAACTGAATTTGTTTCTTAAGGTAAAATTTTATTCCTCTGACTTGGATGAACAATGATGCTAAACTCAGGGAAGCCACAGTACTTAAATTTGACGCTTAATGGTATTTAAGTATTTTCTCATATCTACAGGCTTTGGAAAACAATGTAAGTAATTAATAACAAGTGCTATGGAAATATACTGGACCACAGATAACATAGCCTGCAAAGGTAGCTAAGGTTTAGAAACAAGCTGCAGCTTTACCTTTAGGTTAAGATTGTAAGGAGGGCATTTTTTATTTCATCCCCTTTCAACACCTGGATCATTTATTTCCCCTTGAGCAATATGAGACTGTAATGTGAAAAGGTTCTGGCTCCTCTTCCCCAAACGTATTAGTGATTAAGACAGTGAGTAATGACTTCAGGTGCCTTTGTGGCTCAGTGATTGCAGGAACAGAATCCCACATAATGAAGTGTGTAACAAATGTAATGAAGTAAGAGAAAGGCAAAATAATGTCTGCTTTGCGTTTTGTTTATATTTTAAGCACAGTGAAAGACCAGCAAATATCATTGAACTTTTGTTGGTCTTCACTAAAATGAATAGTGATTCCTTGAATGTGTCTTTTAAAAAAGCAAACCTTGCATTTTCCTGTTGCAGAAAAGAAAAAAAAGCTGTTTAGGATCATCCAGGGATTCTCAAACATTTTTATTATTGAGTTGTTCTGCAGAAGTCCTCTTTTTCCTCTTCAGGATTTCTTTCAATTTTGAGAAATTTGTGTTCAAGAAACTCTCTGAGGAAAATCTGTATTAATTTCATGCTAGGGAAGAATGAAAACACACCTGAAAACATTTCATTTGAGGACTAAGAATAGGCAGGAGGTTGAGGTAGGGGAAAAAACCCAAAGTAAAAATGGTCTCTTAGCAAAACATCACCTGTTGTAGAGGAAATTCCAGTTGTAATTGGAGAGAACTCTCTAACTATGCAGCACTACTCATATCTCTTTTATTAACTTTGAATTAACTTAGTTCAGTATGTCATGTTCACATTGCTAAGGGAGAACACTGAACCATGTGACTGGCACTGATCAATGCTAAAATACATAGGCAGACTGTGAATAATTTTGTGGTTTCCTTGTGTGCTGAGCTATCTTTTAAAATGCATGTAATTGCTCTGCCATCTAAACCCCACTTCTCAGTTAGGATTTTGGAACTCATTTATATAAAATTGCTCACCTTGAAGCCCTGACTTCTGTCAGAACAGTAAAAACTGTTTTACTATTTACGTGTCTATGTAGATTGAGTGTACAGCCAAGTTTATTAAAAGTTAACAGTTGGCATGTTTCTAGAAACTCCTCTGCGTGGGCTGACTGGTTTAAGTGAAATTGCAAGCGACATTCTTGAGTTCTACCTTAAATCCAGAGACTACATTTATCCCAAATGCTGAAACAAAGGTACAGCTCACTACACAGCTTTCTTGCCTAGCTTTTAAAGTGCTTATTTGAAGGAGGAAAGACAGAGATCAATTTATTCATGCCTTGACCTCTTTGCAGAAGACTATTAGCAACACTTAACAACTATTGAAAAAGTAATGGCAGCTACTGTGCATTGGAACCTGTCTGTGTTGATGAAGACCACCACCTTACTTCCTGTAGTTACTAAGGTTTGTAACTTTGCTTAAGGAACTACTTGAAGTAACTCTGTATCTCTTCTGAGCCATTACAGCAGCTGTTTGATTTTTTCAGTCACATATTTCAAGAAATGTCAAGCCTAAACAACAACAAAAAATTTTATACCTTTATGGGAAAAATGTATTTGCACCATTCTTAGGCATTATCTGTGTTAAGTCCTTTTGCCCAAGAAGAACCTCTGAAAGAAAAACTCAATAATTTTATTTATTTAATCTCTTTCATGTATGTTTAGAGGCATGTGCATTCGAAAAGTATAATGCAGGGTTATACTGTATTGTAAGTATAATGCAGGATTATAATAGCCCTGGAGATGTTGCCTTGCTTGTATGTGTGGCTCTCTGCCTGGCTTGGGAAGTGCACACTGCTGCAGCATGCTGCAGCACCCAGCCTGGTCCATGGTCTGCAGTTGCTGTTGCAGGATGTCATCCCAGGCCCTCTGTACAGCATAGGGTGTGGGAAGTCCAAGTTACTCAGCCAATGAAGGTACCTCAGCCTGTAGGTTTTTTCTGTTTTATGTTGTTTGGCAAAGTTGTCTTATAAATAACCAATTAATACCACTGCTTGAATGGTTATTTTCTCTGCCTGGTAGATTGGTTTCTTTCTGAACAATGCCTTCAGTTTCCTGCCAGTAGGAATAAGATTAAAATAACAGATTAATTTTGTATAGGTTAGTAGCCTGTGCTTCTAGCCATATTTCATTTGGTTAGCAGCAACTCCCTACAGCCAGAGACCTGAAGGCCCACATGTCTGTGAGGAACCTCTGTTTGGGTTGCCACAGTCCTGGTAGAAGCTTTTGCCCGGGTTGAAACCATACTTAACCCTCTTTCTTTTCTAGCTGGTTTTAACGACCTCTCCTCTCACCCGGCCGCCCTGCCTGCTGTGAACTGCCTTGTGCAAACTGACGTGCCACACCCGTTTGCCCTCTCCTGTTCACAGCGCTCCGGGTCACTGGCGCTCCCTAGAGGTGTTTAAATCTCCTGCGCAGCCCTTGGCTGGGCCCCCTCCGCGCCTGGTTGGCTGCTGCGGACTTCCTGGTTCCAGCCGGCGCTCGGGCAGAGAGCGGGGGGGTCCCAGAGCTTGGAAACCCCCCTGTACAGCACGCCTGAACCCCCACCTCGGGCTTACCTCAGTTGCTGCTGCTGCTGTCGTCACCACCGCTGCTACACCGAGTCCATCTCTGAGTCCTCCTGCACCCCATTAACGTTGTTCTTACTCCGTATGTTCCATGTCTTCTCAGGAACAGTGGATTTTTCTCACAGTCAAAGAAGATTTTGGCTAGATATGCTTGGATTACACTGATTGCTAGTATCAGCAAATGCTGGAAGCTAAAAGTGGTAATCAAAAATCACATAAGTGTTGTGGTTGCAGCTAAGGCAGCTGCCCTTCTCAAGCTCTGAGCCTTCTTTTGGGACCATGTTTCCTCCCTTGGGAAACTCTGCTACCCTTAGTAGATTTGTTGACTTGTGGATTTGCTCTGGAGGTCATGCCATTACTGTGTAGTAACTGTATTAGTCCAGTGAAACAAACAAACAAAAAGTACAGTTTTTGGTTCTGGTGACACAAAATGTACATCTCCTCTTCCATGCTGGGAGTGTATGTTTCTAGAGAGCACACCATGGGAGACACATGCAACCACAGCAGAAACTTGCCCATATGGCATGAATCAAGAGTTGCTAGCGGGATTTTATCCTCTGCAAAACAAAGACACTAGATAAAGGCAGATCATTGCTTCCCCAGAGACTGCCTCCCAGCAACACAACATCACCAGGCTGCTTAGCAGTGATCTCTTTGTTATCACAAAGTCATAGAATGGTTTGGGTTGGAAGGGATCTTTAAAGGTCATCTAAACCACCCTGCAATAACCAGGGACATCTTCCACTAGATTAGGTTTCTCAAGGCCCTGTCCAAACAGACCTTGAATGTTTCCAGGGATGGGTCATCTACCACCTCTCTAGGCAGACTGTTCAGTGTTTAACCATCCTCCTAATAAAAAATTTCTTCCTTGTATCCAGTCTGAATCTACCTTTTTGTAGTTTAAAACTTGTGCTCCATGTTCTGTTGCTATAGGCCCTACTAAAAAGTCAGTTCCTGGCTTTCTCATGAGCCCCCTTTTACATATCGAAAGGCTGCAATAAGGTCTCCCTGGAGTCTTCTCCAGGCTGAACAACACCAACTCTCTCAGTCTGTCCTCATAGGAGATGTGTTCCAGCCCTCTGATAATTTTTGTAGCCCTCTTCTAGACCCGTTTGTTATGGTCCGAGCCAGGTTTGGGTTGAAGCCACCTTATCTCAGGGCACAATCGCCCTGTTTATTTTTCAGGATTTTCTGACACCAATTTAGTATTCAGGATAGCCTTTTTAATTACATCGGTGGGTCTGTCCCAGCTTGGGACCGGCTTGCTTCCACTGGGTATTTAACCAATTGATAAGCTCCTTCCTGGATATGCACGTGCAAGCACACACACACCAGGGAATATGTGTGTATGAAATGACTGTGAGCCTGAGGCTTCCTTTGCGGGTCGACAAAAGTGAATGCAAGTGAGGGGTTAATTACACACCCAGGGGAAGAACGCGTTAAAGATAAGGTTTCTCATGTCCTTCTGGAGCTGGGGTTGGGGGGGAGTTGTGGCAGGTATGGTGTAGGCAGGGACAGCAGGGGTGTGGCACGCTGATGGCAGGAACAGTGGGGAATGGCGACGCTGCAGCAGGCTGCTTGCTTCGACTCCTTTTGCCCTTCTTCTTCTTTCTCCTCAATCTCAGGAACACTGGAGAGGCAAGGAGCTTGACGATCTCAGGAACACACACACAGGAGAGCTGAGGAACATGACAAGCCATTTTTCCTCTTTAGGCACTGGGTCTAGTGGCAGAGTCACACCCTGTTGTGTCTCAGTCCCGCACTGTTTTTCAGCTTGGCTCCTTTTGTTTGGTCTCCTGTTCCTCTTTGTTTTGTCTTCTTTTCCAGCATCTATGTGCAGCCCCTGATGAGGCTCCAGAGGCAGCCTATACCCCTCAATATTGCCACTGTTTTTGTTACGTCTTTTTATCACAGTCAGTTTAAGTGGGAGACATAAGTTTTGTGGAGGCCGGTTCTCCACAGCCTTTTTGATATGTCTCTTTATTACAGTCAGTTTAGGTGAGAGACATAACTTTCGTGGAGGCCAGTTCTCCACACTGTTCCAACAGGTCCATGTCTTTTCTATGCTGACGACTCCAGAGCTGGCCAGATGTGGTCTTGACAGAGAGCAGTAGAGAGGCAGAATCACATTCCTTGACCTGTTGACCATGCTTCTTTTGATGCAGCCCAGGATATGGTTGGATTTCTGGGCTGCAAGTACACATTTCTGGCTCATGTCCAGTTTTTCATCCATAAATACCCCCAAGCCCTTATCCTCAAGGCTGCTCTCAATCCCTGCATCCCACAGCCTGTATTGATACTGGAGGTTGCCCCGATCCATGTGCAGGACCTTGCACTTGGCCATGTTGAACCTCATGAGGTTCTTCACATGGGCCCACTTTTCAAGTTTGTCCAGATCTCTCTGGATGGCATCCTGAACCTATCCTCTAAGACTGTTTCTCTTAATCCCTGGTAGATCTAGAGTGCATATGTTTAGTGGACAGAGCAATCTATCTACTGGGAAACTGCTAATTGAATCCTATTACATACTCCTGTTAAATTAATGAAAACTTGTGTATCTGATAATTCATTTCTGTTATCTACAATCTGTGAGTAAATATTATTATGGTATGAAATACATATGGTGTAGATACTAGGTGGTAGGATGTAAGTCATACAGCTACTCTAGGAGGCATAAATATCACTTGCACTTAAAAACTAATGAATCTATGTATACCCCATCATCTTTGTTGGCATTACAAGCAGTTCATAACTCATAAGTCAGGCTTTACGTGAAGCTGCCTTTGTTAAAAGTCTTTTTTTTAGTGTCTTAGGGGGTAGGGGGTGACCATTTGTGTAATTTTTAACATTTTACAATTTTCAAACATTGAAATGTGGTGCAGTATTTGCCATCCTTTATGATTACAGTAAGAGAACAAGACTAGAGGAATAATACAAAGAGCTGATTTTTCTCACATCTTGATTAAAACAACCCTGCTTATATCCCCTAGGTTGTCAGCTCAGTCTGGTTTCCAGCTCTTTTCCTGCCTCATTTTTCCATCCATCATTCCTGAGTGCATGTAGGGAGGAATAGATACAGTTTTCTGTGCTTGCTTAGGCCTTGACAAATAACAATTCATCAGCAGCCGAAGTTTAAAAAAGACCTTTCTTTGGCATAGAAGAGCTTTACAGTTTCCTGGTGTCAGGAAAATCACGACTGGATATGAAACAAAGAGAATCCTACAATATATTCTTGGAGTTATTAATAAAAATAACTGCTGTGTTGAATGGAAAGTGTATGAAAGCCTTTGTTCGGTGACCTTGATGTTTTGCGGGTATTTCTTGAAGAAAAACATTCAAAGTAACATACCATTTGCACCCTGCAAAGGCAAGAACATTAAACGCCACAAAATTAAACCCCACAAAATGTTGCTAGAGGAGTTTCTCTCTATACAGACTCTTTTATTATTGTTTCAGAGCAGTTGTTACACTAGGGAAGCGTAATGTAATCATAACAACTGGCTGCCAGAGATCTTTTTTAATGTGCTGCTTAGGACACAGTACATATGCTCTGCAAATAAATACAGAATTAGTGTTCTGTTGGAAGCAGTTGGTGAGAATGAGTGATTTGTCTTCCTTATGAAAGTTGCATATATTTCCTCTGTTAGCTGTTTATCAGACTGCTGGTTTTCTGCTTATGGATTCTGAGATGAGATTCATGATTTGTCAGCTTGTGAACAGATGTTACAGAGACAACCAAATTGATCACAAGGATGAAATGAAGTGCAGTACCAATGTTGGAGGGCAGCCTTTGCAAACTGTCTCTCTTGCGTTCTGGTCCCTCCATTGTACTCTTTTTTTTTGGTCATTAACTGTCCTCCGGAAATTTACAGAAGGAAACGAAAACCTTATTCGTGTGTATTTGTGTGAAGTGTTTGTTTTTATTTGTAGACACACTCTTCAATACAAGACAAGAAGAAGGTAGACAAAGACAGAGTCTGCACGGAAATATCTCTGCTACAAACTAGTCTATGCTGCCATCAAGGAAGGCAACATATAATCCCACTGGTATTTTGTTAACAAAACAAAACAAAATCCCTAGCATGCAAACTGCAAAATAACTCTTTATTAAGTATTTCTTGCTGTTCTAGCAAGCTGTGACTACGATGATCTACTTCAATTGCTGTTTGTCTTCTGTGCATATCAATGTTCCAGCAAAGTTGATGGAAAGTGGGAGTGGGAGATAACATGTTAGTTGTCAAAACTGACTCTCAAAAGTTTGTTCTGTTCTTAGGAGATACACGAGAAAAAAAAAAAAGCAAAAAAAAAAAAGCTAAAGCTGTGTTGATTACACAGCCAAACAACACCTTTCTTGCTAAAAACCACCTCCTTTTGAGCTTGTGTATTGTTGAAAATTGTGGGCTGGTGCCAGAGGATTGAAGAGCTAAACACATGCTGCTGAAGAGCTACATGTAGCTTTCAAACCACAGGTTTCTAACCCCAGCCTTACATAATTAACAACAGCCTCTGGAATGGTGCAGTAGTCAGTAAGAATTGCCAAGAAAATATACCTGTCCTTCAAAAAATGGAAGGGTTTGGAAGCAGGCGTTCTTTTTTTATTTAGAGCTGAGGGCAGAAATTGAGTTCTTTGTAATCCTTGTAAATGGATCGGGGAGAGGTGTCATTGTGAAATGGTCAGAATGGTGGATGGGAGAGCGTATTGCTTTCAGTGCTCTGCAAACAAGACAGGCATAAGAACTGTGCTTAGAAAAATGTTGTATCCTTCTCCTTTCAAAGCTGTTGTGTGTTTAGTATTGGTCTGAATGTTTTGTGCATGTTTTTTTAAATTTCATAATGGTTTTCATAGAATCATAGAATGCCAGGTTAGAAGGGACCTCAAGGACGATCAGTTCCAACCTTTCTAGGTACTACTAGAGTTTATGAGATGGCTCAGCACCCTGTCAAGCTGATACTTAAAACTGTCCAGTGTGGGGGAAGTCTCCCTTGGGAGACAATTCCAGTGTTTGACTGTGAAATATTTGACGGTGAAAAATTTACCTCTTGTGTCCATTTGGAATCTCCCCAGGAGCAACTTGTGCCCATTACCCCTTGTCTTTTCCATGTGACTCCTTGCAAACATGGAGTCTCCATCTTCCATTTAAGTACTGGAACATGGTAATAAGGTCTCCCTGAAGCCTTCTTTTCTCAAGGCTGAACAAACCCAGTTTTCTCAGCTTCTCCTCATATGGGAGGTCCTTCAGTCCTCTGATCATCCTTGTGGACCTTCTTTGGACGCTCTCCAGCCTGTCCATATCCTTTTTGTAGAGCAGGGACCAAAACTGAATGCAGTACACCAGGTGTGGTCTGAGAAGTGCTGAGCAGAGTGGGGTGATAACTTCTTTATCTCTGTTGGTGATGCCCTTGTTGATGCAACCCAGCATCCTGTTGGCTTTCTATGTTGCTGCAGCACTGTTCACTCATGTTGAGCCTGTTATCCATCAAGACCCACAGGTCCCTTTCCACAGAGCTGCTCTCAAGCTAGATGGATCCCAGTCTGAACTGCACTCCTGGGTGATATGTTCCCAGGTGCAAGACTTTACACTTCTCCCCGTTGAACTTCATAAGGTTCCTGCTAGCCCACTCCTCCAGCCTGTCTAGGTCATCCTGCAGGGTGGCTCTCCCTTCCAGCATGTCAACCTCTCCACTTATCTTGGTGTTGTCAGCAAATTTCATCAGGGTGCTCTTGATCCCAACATCCAAGTCACTTACGAAGATGTTAAACAGCATAGGGCCCAATATTGATCCCTGGGGGACCCCACTTGTGACCAGTTGCCAGTTTGAAGAGGAACTATTTACTATCACCCTCTGGGTACAGTCTGTCAGGCAGTTCCCCACCCACTGCATAGACCAGTTGTCAAGGCTGTAACAAGTCAGTTTCTCCAGGAGGAGGCTGTGGGGGTCTGTATCAGAAGCCTTGGAGAAGTCCAGGTAGACCATGTTCACCACTTGCCCTGTATCAACCAAGTGAGTTACTTTGTCATAGAAGGTGATCAGGTTTGTCAGGCATGTTTTGCCCCTGGTAAATCCATGTTGGCTTTTCCCAACAAACATAACTTTTTTCATAACAAATCAAACTTATTGGGAATGCTAGAATTTGTAATTCATTCCATGGTTCTCTGCTATTTGAGCTAACTGAATAAATGGTGACAGTAGCAGGTTGTCATCTGTTGCTTGGTAGTACTGTGCAGGAGGGGTGTCGCAGGCCGATATCAAGGGCTACGGGCTGTCAGGATGCTTCCTCAACATTCCCCCCACAACGGAGAGGTCTGTGAATGAGACCGAGGGTGCACGCGCAGCCACTGCGGGACCGTATCTTAAGAGTGTAGATTGGAATACTCCCTCACCACGCTCACAAATTGTTACCAAGACCAATGTTTAACTTAAAAATTAAGTGGTTTATTAAGGGGTAATACAAACTGAGGGACCAAGGTTCAGGGGAGGTAATCTAGGCATATATCAGAAAGGAAGATCAGGGTTCTACGGTATTAGTAAATGCACTCCCTGCGAGAGAGGTTTAGGATTAATGGAGGAGAAGGGTAGGAGTTGATCCCGGAAGATATGTGTGTGTGTGGATGTGTGTGTGGATGTGTGTGTGGATGTGTACCCGTGTTACCCTCCTTCCGCAGTGAGGATGTGACCGGTGTCCTGGCGACTTGGTGGCGGGGCGACCCAGTGGCAGGGCGACCCCTCCAGCAGGCAACAGGCAGGCACGGCAGGCAGGCACGGCAAGCTCGGTTCTGATTTGAGCAGCAACTGCTTGCAAGCAGACAGGCTCTGGCGAGCGTCAAGCAACGGGGACAGGCCCCCCCACGGAGTGGCTGCAGTACTTGCAGGCAGCTCAGTCTATCACTGAGTCCGGCAGACAAAGAAGGTTCTCTGGTTCACCAGCACAGCTTGCTTTGGTTTTAGATAACATTCTCTGTTCGACTTAGCCAATTAGCGATGGCCAGGTGCCCAGTCTCTCAGGGGCAGTCCTCCAGCCTGCTATCTGTTTCTCCACCAGTTCTGTTTCAGTTCGTCCTTGGCTAAATCAACAAAAGGCACTTCGCTGGCTTGAAAGGCATTCTGTCCAATCTTAGGTGGGGGAAGGGAAAATGGTCCGCTCCCCACAGAGGGGTTTGCCGATGGGCTTTGATATCTTCTGACAGCAAGATAGTGGTGGGAGTTGGGAATCTCCATACCAGTCTCTATAGGTAACTGTTTTCTAATGGGCATGGATTCTGCTATCACTCCTTCTGTCTTGTCATCTGTACTGTCCTGTGTCAGTCTTTTTTCGTGTTTAAGATACCCAACTTAAATGTTCCAATTGTGGAAATCTGGGCAAAAAAAGAATGCTATGGAAAACTGGGATTTATAAATGGAAAATACTGGATTATCTTCATAGGCATTGCCACCAGTGTTACTTTAAATATAAATGTCTTTGCTGAAAGATGTATTTCTCAGTTGCAGTAGTTAGTTCTATATGTTAGTGTTCAGTCCTGGTAGCAGGATTGTAGTAATAAGAAGGAAAATAAGAAGAAGTGAATGGAAATCCCAGATCTCATGTTTCCATTTGCAGAATAGTAGCTGATTTCCCATTATGGAAGCAGGATTGTATTACCCATATTATTTAGCTTGTTGTTTCGGGGTTTGAATTACTGAGAAGACTATGCTCAAATGTATAAGGTCCTAAATTTGAAAAAACAGGCAGACTCCATATCAATTAGTATACCTGAAGACCCATGTACATTTTCCAAAGAAAATCCTTAACATCATTGTTTCAATTCTTATTCTTCCCCCTCCCCACCACCATTTAGAAGCAAAGATAAGGTGCAGAATAGCACTACAATTTTTTATTAAATGAAAAGTGGACACATTAAAATAAATCACAGAATTACTGTTGCTAGTTGCAAAATATTAAAGGGCAGGAGTGTTTGTTTTTTTCTTCTATTTTTATATGTGCAAGTTATATTTGTACTAATGAAAGTGAGAGACGGAGGACACCTGTGTTGAAGAGACACTTTTGCCAGTACACGCTGATTCTGCTCTTTAGAGCTCCAGCTATTTTTATCTTGGACCTCTCTTGAGAAAACACTGTCAGATTCCAGCTTGCTTTAATTCTTTTTTTTTCTTTTTTTCTCTTTCTTTTTTTTCTTTATTTGGCATGAGGTACATCAATGAAAAATTAAATGGCCTATTAGTATCCCTTTGTTGTTTTAAGCCTCAGTCCCTCCAGTGTTTTATACATGAGCTTGACTTGATTTTCCAAATGAGTTCTGCTGAAGTTCTTTACATGAACTTGTAGGAAGCGGGAAGTGAATGAGGGGGAAAAAGCAAAGGGAGCAGGGAATACAATTTGAATTCAGCTCTTCAGTCCTGAATATTGACAGTAAATAATGCTATCTTACCTCTTTTAGGGGGGAAATGATACATACTTGAATTGGATCAAAAAAATCCATTAATGGGATGAAATTAAGAATGGATATCTTAGGTATTTTCTAAGGTGCTGCACTGAGTCTTTGCATCTTTGCTGCATTATAATATGTTAAGTATTCTTGAATCAAGCTGTCTGGTAGTGGGGATAACACTGGCTTGGATTCTGTTTCCTTCAAGCACACATAAATGGTGATGGCTAGTAGTAGAGAACTGGGCATGTCTTTACCTGCGTGTGTGGTGTAGGCTTTTTACATACGTTTGAGTTAAGCACTCCTGTCTTCACTGGACGAAGTCCTGAAATCTGCATCTTCTTTTATGTTCACTTGGTCATGGAGACACCCCGTCCTCTACATTGCAAGCTTTTGATGTGCCAAAAGGACTGCATAAAAAAGAGTATTTTAAAATCAATTATTTGTGTTTACCATTATATTATTTTGCCAAAGTATTTTTTCTTAGTTCCTAAGGCCTTTTGCCATTGCTTTTCACAAGTCTCTTCTAGTCATAGAACAAACATCGAAAAAGTGGTCTTTCAGAAGAAAATGGTTAAGAAAGTGGAAGAATTAAGATCTAAAATATGCTTTCCCACTGTGTTGCTTTTGCTTCCTTCTTTCTTCCTTTGAATGAGGAGTTGTAGCTAAGGGTCTCTGACTGATATCTAGCTGAGGCCATAACCTGTGAAGGTACAGACAAAATAGAGGAGGACAAGGAAGACTTCTAACAAGTGGGAAGTTTAACACTGAGTTACGTTAAAGTCACATAAACTCATAGTCTGTATTTCTGGACATCATTACACCAGTCTTTATATGCCCAATATTGTACTGAGATTTGTGTAATGAAAACCGGAAAGAGAATAGCCTGCAGACTTGGTCTTGAACTCGGACATACAACATTGTTTTATTAGAACTTAGGAAGATCATACTAGTAAACTAATGAAACTTGAAGAAGAATCTCTCAAATAAGTCTCCTATTTGAAGGTGAGACTTGAAAGGATTTATTATCCTCATATGCTTACAACACCTGTGAATTCAGCAGTTGTAATTGAAAAGAGTAGTTCATTAGTAGTATGTGGTTGTAGTTTGGCTTATATCCACATGTAACTGTATTTCAGCATAGTCAGTATTTCATTCTACAAGAAGTGGCTAAATTTTTTTTGTTCTTTAAAATTCCTTTGTTTCATCTCAGTCTGTTACACCATCAGTCTCAGTGCACAGAATTTTGTAGCATTCCTAAAATAATCTGGAACAAATAGTTGTAGCTAGAAGATAGCTACTGAATCTTTTAGTGTAAAAAGCTGTGTAATAGCTGTGGCTGGTACCTGCTCTGAGTGTACTTAATGACTAAAGCTACAAACGAATTTTATTTTTTTTTAAGGGTCATTTCGAACACTCATGGCAGCCAGGAGGGCCAACTGCGTCCTGGGGTGTATCAAGCAGAGCGTTGCCAGCCAGTCGAGGGAGGTGATTGTCCCACTCTACTCTGCACTGCTGTGGCCTCACCTTGAGTACTGCATGCAGTTTTGGGCACCACAATATAAAAAGGACATTAAGCTATTGGAGAGTGTCCAAAGGAGAGCCATGAGGATGGTGAAGGGTCTGGAAAGGATGACTTAAGAGGTGCGGCTAAGGTCACTTGGATTATTCAGCTTGGAGAAGAGGAGGCTGAGGGGTGACGTCCTTGCAGTCTATGTCTTCCTCACGAGGGGAAGAGATGGGGCAGGTACTGATCTCTTCACTCCTGTGACCGATGACAGGACTCAGGGAAATGGCAGGAAGATGAATCAGGGGAGGTTTAGGTTGGATATCAGGAGAAGGTTTTTCACTCGGGGTGGTTGAGCACTGGAACAAGCTCCCCAGGGAAGTAGTCATGGCACCAAGCCTGCCTGAGTTCAAGAAGCATTTGGATGATGCTCTCAGGCACATGGTGTGATTCTTGGGGTGCCCTACACAGGGACAGGAATTGGACTCGATGATCCTGATGGATCCAACTCAGCATATTCTACGATTCTGTGATTCTATGAAGCTGTTCAAGTAACAAAACAGCAGTAGCATACCCATTGTCTGTAGTAATATAACTGCACTCAATATGGGTTTGTCTAATTATTTAGAGTATAAATGGTCCAGATCTTTTCAAGATCTTTGTTAAGCACAGGAGCATTTTTCTTAAATCTCTTTTGTGTATGGGAGTAGTTTATTTGCAAGACAGTGACAGTGAATTAAGAACACTCCCAGGAAACTGAATTGATGATCATTGCTGCTCCTTGCAGCTCTGCCACGAGCTCTTGAAAGACAGGCAATCCCTTGTGTGTGCACTGCAAACTATAGCCCCTTGCATTTTCTCTGTAAAAGCTTCAGCTCCTCTAAAAACATAAATTAAATTAGCATGTGTTGCGCCCTTAGACAGCTCAGACATGTAAAGCATAGTTATGTTGCTGCGAAAATGATCACTACGACATTCAAAGAGTCCAGTGTCTCTCAGCAATCTCCCAAGGACATCTCAATGTGGCATGACCTTTTCAGGATAAATGGGATTTTAAATTCAGCCTTTTCATTAGTGCCCTCTCTGTGTATTATGTCTTGCAAGTTGGAGCAAGCTTGGAAGCTGTGAATGTTGTGACAGTGGCTTTGTTTCTATACATTAATTGATAATTGTAATAGGAGGAAATGTGCAAGCCACATCAAAAGAAGTGAGGAAAGGGGAGACGTCTGATGAAAAAAAACCTTGAAAGTGAATGTAAACAGAAAAGGTAGAAAAACTGCAATTATGTTGTAGATAAGTAAAACTCTGTATAGACAAATGAAGTGCCTCTCGCCTTAAGAGAGTAATACAGAAGCACTAGCAGCTAAGCAACCTTCATTCCTGAAACATGTTTTGCTCTGAAGGGAGTGTTTAATTCTCTCTGAAGAAGTGAAGAAGAGCAAGCCATTGATTGCAATAAGATGCAGAGCAATGGTTTAAAACCTGAAGAGATGCAGTATACATCTGAAATAGTGTGTTGCTCACAGGGTTGCACTGCATATATCTGGTACAAGGTCCATTTTTGTAGTATAAACAAATGAGCAAAACTGGAATAATAAAATAAGCTTTTCTGCTGGCCATATACATGAGAAAATGGATGGTCATCCAAGAGTTATTTAGTGAATTCAAATTAGGTAGACCAGACAATCAAAATGGACTAAAAAAGCGAAGCATGGTAATGCAGAAATTATACACATACAGGTAGAAATAATGCTATTATTTTGATTAAGATAAAAGGAGGAACTTAAAGGAAGGCAGCCTTTTGTAAATGGACGAAAAATACTGTACTAAACAATGAAATTGCAGCTTAAATATGACATGCATTTTCAAATAACAGAGTTGCAGTTCTGTTAAGCTTTTGTTCATGTCTCATCTGTGTTTTGATTTCTGTAGGCTCAATGAGAATGTGAGTAAGGAGAGTTAGGGCACAGTGCTCCTTGGAGGCTATAAAGAAGTTGTAAAAACAGATGACTGGGAGTTTAGTCACTTTTTGCTCTCTGAGTAAGTTACACTCTCAAGGCAAGAAACAAGGGGGCAGAATGTGAAGGATGCACCAGATATGCATGTGGGTAGGCTTGGACTAAAAAAATCTTCAGATATAGAAAAAGGTTAAAGTTCTTTTGTGTTAGATGTTAGATGTTTTTTGTTGGATGTTTAGGTTGACTATTTGCAAGAGTGATTGTGAGGGGGGAGAAAATTTACTTGGCAAGGTTTAAGTAACAGTATTAAATGCTTAAATAAGAACACAGCAATGCAGTATTAAAAAAGGGAAAAAATCAGAAAGAAAAGAAAATGGAAGTCAGGACTCCATTCTACATTTAACTCTGATAATGCCAATCCAGTTTTATATGGAGAGCTCACTGCTAAATAGAGATCAGTAGCGCTAAAAATAATGTATGGATAAACATAATTTTTTTTTTCACTGTTTAACTCAGATGAGATGAGCACCTTTTCTATTGACTTCTCAATTATACACGTCTAAGTGAATTTGGAAAGAAACTGGGGGGTGATGAGAAGATGTTTTAAGCACCCCTGTGTTGCCTGGTACTGTTTTAGCCTTTCTTTGGTTAAAGTTGAAATTTTATTTCTTAATGTCCGTGATTCATTTAACCAAATTCTCCTTAGTTACACTAGTTCCCAACAGCCAATTCAGCTTTGCCCTGTGGGATCCATTACTTAGATTTTATATCAGCCCTTCCACTTTGTTGTCTTTCTATGTTTCTGCCTTTTCCTGCTAAATGAACAAAATTTTACTTACTAAGAAATTGTTATGCACTGTCACTTTTATGTGCAGCATCTTCACTGTATTCCTTAGTGGTTAAGTGTGTAAAAATTTAAAGCTTTCAGCCTTGTCAGAGTGTTTTGGCAGCAACACTGAAATATAAATCATTAAGTAGTGTATGAACAGTACCAGAGATGCTATTAGAATTGGATGAACTGGAAAGCAGAAGTTGCCCAGATGTGAAGCAAAAGAAAAACATGTGCCCTGTAGTTACTCTTGGGATATTCATGGTGGTGGTTGAAGCTGTAAACATCTTCCTAAATATAAATGGAACCTGTCTCTGGAGTTGGTATCAGCATTTGAACTCCAGCACTATTTATAAAAGTAATTATCAGCTGCTCTATTTAATCCTGAGTATACAGTGTTTTCCTTCTCACACTGGGCTGTTCCCTCATGTATGCTTATGCCTTTTTTCAGTGCAGAAGAGTTGGGTCCTAGGCTGTGTTCTTGATGTAGGAAAGAGCACATTATATCTTGCCTCTTATGTGTGTTAACCTGTATTTATGGTGAAAGTCAGGGTCTTGATATGCTCACTGTTCCCCTTTTTAATTGGTTTTATCTGCTGCTATTGTAGCAGTCTTATCTCTGCAGACAGATGCATGGATAATATTTGGAGATGAGAATTCAAGCCCAGCCACCCAGTGTTATCCAGCAATTAAGTGTTATTTGATAGTTCTGTCTGTGGCTCAGGTGCTGTGGAGCTCTCATCTCTGATTGACAGTCTTTATAGTATCATAAAGCATTTCTCAGGGGAGATCTGGATATGGAAGGCTTTCTGAATGGAAATGGGCTGAAAAGCCTAGGGAAAGTGCAGTTCAAGCTCTAGTGGTAGTTCAAATCATTGACTGTTTTCTAATGACTATGCAGTTCAGGTCTGGAAGATGTTTAATTATTTCTGTTACTGCATTTGGTGAAGGAATAAAAAAGCTTCGGTTTCCGTGACATGGGTGCTTATGTGTACTATGAGGAGAACATTTAAATTTTTCAGTATTGCTTTTCTCAAGGCTAATTTAATCTTTTGTATGAGAACTGTGTCAGAAACATACTATATGCATGGGAATACTGGATGACTGCATAAATCCAGTTAAGTGCAGTTGCATTTCCCCAGGTGATTCACTGGTTGATTAGGTAGTTGCTCTGTTATTTTGTTGGGGTTCTGGCTTTTTTTTTTTTTTCTTATTATATGTTGAGGGAAACAAAAGCATTCCATAAAGAAGCTCTAAAGGAAACATGACATTTGGTGTAAGTAG
Organism: Hemiprocne comata; assembly: GCA_020745705.1. Classification (NCBI taxonomy): domain Eukaryota; kingdom Metazoa; phylum Chordata; class Aves; order Apodiformes; family Apodidae; genus Hemiprocne; species Hemiprocne comata. The sequence goes on from CM036616.1 coordinate 47,863,214, forward strand.
AGTTTGCAGTGACTGTAGCATTTCTTTAGCCTCTTTTTGAAGGTAAGTCTGTTTCTCAGTTCTCCCTGCGTGTTGTATGGGAAGACACAAAGAAATTCAGTATGTCTGTTTTTGAGGTAGATATGCAAAGGATTCTTTGCTTTTGGTGTTTTAATTGCTTATTGCGCCTTATAGGTGAATTAACTATTGTAAAGCCTGATTAATTTCCTTCTTTTTATTTGGTACAGATGAAGGTGGAGATAAAAGAATGACAAATGGGATTGCTAAGTGGAGCACTGATCAATAGAGAGAGCTGTCCATTTGGGTAATGACATCTCTGTCATATCAGCTTTTAAAGTATTCAGTTGAGATGGGTCCCCACAGATCTACAGACTGTAAACCATCCAATACATGAACCATTACTATATACCCCTAATACGCAGAGGTATATCTCAGGAACTCGGTGTTTGAGATGCTAGGAGCTCTCACTTGGCTAAATTTATTAGGTTTTCTTGGTTTTTACTTTAAACTATCCTTTTATTTCAGACAGCACTTCTTTTCTTGAATGAAAATATATATTCATATATACATTATGATGATCATCGTGCTTTTTTTGTTTAATAGAAGCAGTAACTTTCCAGTTTCCCTGTACCCAAAGAAAGTAATAGTTTTCTTTAAGAATGATAAATAGCTTTATCGTCTCAAAGCCACTTTGAATAGCTAGTAAAACAGATCCTAGCCATTGTTCAGGAGTCATCCTCTTGTGCCCAAAGGTGGCTACATTCCTACAGAGTTTTGCCAGCTGAGCTTTCATCATCACCTTTGTGAAGTACATAAGCTAGTAACATCAAGATTCGCTCTAGAATTAATATTTTCTTATGATGACTACATAAATCCTCCCCTGTCCATGAACGGTCAGATATTTTTGAACTGCACTCTCCATCACCTCTTTGGACTGCACAAGGTCCAGTAAGAAGGCTGAATGACACAGTTCTTCTGGCCTGATGCTCTCTGTCTCTGGGAGATCTAAAATCCTGTACTCCATTACAGTTAGGTGAGCTCATGAAAGTCTCACAGGAGAAAGATTTCACTGGCAGACAACAGAAGACTTTTGTGTTGAGAAAACACCTCTGTATCTCTCCATCCTGGGTCACTTTTTTTGAGGTTTTATTATGGGATCCTCTCATTGTTTCCTCCTTTTCACATGCTTTGAAGCCTTTCACATGTGCCTTTACTTCTTCAAGCTAGTAGGAGCTGTCATGCTTAGTAGGACTGGTCTTGTAAATTGTTTTGCTTTTCTCCCCTTTTCCTTCAGAGTGCAATACTACTTTTGGTCTTGATAATTTCCTCTGTGTCCCCTGTTCAGGAATGTGCAAAAGCCTCTTGCCTCCCCCCACCCCCAGCAACTCCCCCCAGCACTCTCTTTAGCTGTGAGCAGTCCCGAAATGTCTCAGCCCGCAGGCAGGAGATAAGGCAGAGAAGACAGGGGGTTGGGATATGAGGGTTATGAGGTCGGAGATGCCTGAGCCTGGGGGTCGACGGTGATGGATGGATGGATGGATGGATGGATGGATGGATGGATGGATGGATGGATGGAGTCCTTTCTGGATGCCGGCCATGGACGGAAGAGAAGGGAAGAAGAAGCAGGAAGGAAGTTGTCTTCTGTGATCTCTGACCTTCTTTGAAGCTTGCGTAGATCTATGGAATGGAATCCCTTTGGTCAGTTCTGCTGTCTGTCTAGTCCAGCTCCCCTACAGGGGGGCACAGATACAATTCTCCTGCCCTCAGTAGCATCTGCAGTGGCAGATTCACTGAGTAGAACAAACTGACCTTCGCATCTCAGCAGAAGCATAAACATTCCAGTGTTATCAGTCCAGTAGCTGGAACACTTGCTGCTAGTTAAAAGAAAGCTTACTGAAGGAAAAAAAGCAGCAAAAGGAAAATTAGCTTAAACCTGGCTCAAACCAGGACATTCCACCCATTATTCCATACCATGTATTATATATAGGCTCTATAATTTACCAACTCAGTTTTTTTGCACCCTCAGTAAATTCGCAGATCACACCAAGTTGGGGGGGAGTGTTGATCTGCCAGAGGGTAAGAAGAAGCTGCAGGAGAACCTGGGCAGGCTGGATCGATGGGCCGAGGCCAACGGCATGAAATTCAACAAGACCACCAAGTGCAGGGTCCTGCACTTTGGCCACAATAACCCCACGCAGCACTACAGGCTGGGGGAAGAGTGGCTGGAGAGCAGCCCAGCAGAGAGGGACCTGGGAGTACTGGTGGACAGCCAATTGAACATGAGCCAGCAGGGTGCCCAGGTGGCCCGAAAGGCCAATGGCATCCTGGCTTGTATCAGGAATAGTGTGGCCAGCAGGAGTAGGGATGTAATTCTCCCCCTGTACACAGCACTGGTGAGGCCTCACCTCGAGTACTGTGTACAGTTCTGGGGCCCTCACTTCAAGAAGGACGTTGAGGTGCTGGAGCGGGTCCAGAGGAGAGCAACAAGGCTGGTGAAAGGACTAGAGGGAAAGTCTTCTAGGGAGAGGTTGAGAGTGCTGGGGTTGTTTAGCCTGGAGAAGAGGAGACTCAGGGGGGACCTCATCACTCTCTTCAACTACCTGAAGGGAGGTTGTAGTCAGGTGGGGGCTGGGCTCTTCTCCCAACTAGTGACAGGACAAGAGGGCACAGCCTGAAGTTGCTCCAAGGGAGGTTTAGGTTGGATATTAGGAAGCACTTCCTCACGGAGAGGGTGATTAGACATTGGAATGGACTTCCCAGGGAAGTGGTGAAGGCACCGTCCCTGGATGTGCTCAAGGAAAGGCTGGATGTGGCACTTAGTGCCATGGTCTAGATGGTGTGGTGGTGTTGGTCATAGGCTGGACTTGATGATCTTAAAGGTCTTTTCCAGCCTTGGTGATTCTGTGATTCTGTGATTCTGTAACTGTCAAATTAAGGATTCTCTCCCAGAGTCAGATTACCTTGAAGTACATATTGTGCTTCACCATCCTCCATCATCACACACCAGGAATGTCCAGGTCCCTGAGCAAAAGCAACACCCTGGACAGGTTTACCTTTGCCTGAAACAGGATAAACCCAAACACTTTTACCTAACAGGTTTCTTTCACATACCACAGGGACTTTATCCCCATCTGCAGTGTATAGAAGGTCTGACTGAGCAGGACCAGCCCAACTGATGGATCCCCTGGGATTAACTAACCAGGTGGCCTTTGCCAGATTTTTGTCCCAGTTTTTGAAAGTTCCACCACCCATTGCCTTCAGGGTAGCTTTTAACAGACCATTGTACCTTTCAATTTTCCCTGAGGCTTGTGCATAGTACGGGATATGGTAGATCCACTCAATACCATGTTCTTTGGCCCAGTCAGTCACAAGACTGCTTTTGAAATGGGTCCCATTGTCTGACTCAGTTCTTTCTGGAGTACCATATCTCCACAAGATTTGCTTCTCAAGGCCCAGGATGGTGTTCCAGGATGTGGCATGAGGCACAGGATATGTTTCCAACCATCCTATACTTGTTTCCACAATTGTAAGCACATAGCACTTACCCTGGCAGGTCTGAGGCAGTGTGATATAGTGAATTTGCCAGGCCTCCCCATGCCTGTACTTTGACCACCTCCCCTCATACCACAAAGGTTTCAGCCGTTTCACCTGCTTAATTGCAGCGCAGGTTTCATTCACAGTCATGGATAACCTTGCACATAAGTCCACCCCTCGGTCAGGAGCCCATCTGTATGTTGCATCTCTGCCCTGATGACCTGAAGTGTCATGCTCAAACCAGGACATTTCCAGACCTTAATAAGCAGAGCAAATGGAAGAATTCCCTCCCACTTCAGAAATTAGGACACCAACCAGGATATAGTTTATTTTTTCTAAATTTGGCAAGAAATCTACAACAGTCCAAAAGATCTGCCAAGACAATGTCCTGTAGCATGTAAGAAAAAATAGTTTGGAGAAAATTCATAAGCAAAGTTGGTTAAAATATGTAGGTAAAAGTACGTACATTCATAAAGAAAATAATCTTAGTGTTTAATTTCAGTGGGAGTGGATTTGGAATAATGTTGCTACATGCTATCCTGCATGTGGTATCCTGCATATTTTGGAGAGGCTTCTTGTTACATGTGGTAACTGTTTTCTGTGCTGATAATTCTCTCAAGTTCCAGTCTTTCTCTAAGCTCCAAGGCCAGTACAGTAACAGGGTTTTGTTAGGAGATTATTGCTTAGCTATTGGAGTACACCTTATTTTTTAGGATATTGTTTAATCCTCTGATGACAAACAGAGAAAGAAGTGGAATAAAATCGGTTGTGTAACAGTAATGAGCCAAACCTACACTTGAGCTAGAACCTGTTTTATACCTTCTTTTCCTTTCTGTACTTCTTTAATTTCCTATTTCTTTTAATCTATCAAGCTTCAGTTATCATCCCATCTTTGATAGAGCCACAGTTAGCCCCAGACTACTGTTTTCTTAAATAACAGACTGTTTCAGAAATGAACTGGGAGGCAGAGGTGACTCTCTCACAGCGTTGTGAATACCATGTTGGTACAAATTAAGGAAAAAGGAAGGGAAAAGGATCAAGGAAAAGGACTGAGGCTTTTGTAGTCTTTTTTGAAGCTAGAGGCTAAACTTTTGTATTTCCCTATCTGAATTCAATGGAATAAAGCTTTAGTTTAATTCAGAGAAAATAGATGAAAAATCAGATATATATTATTTTTATCAAGTTTTTTCCTACCACTATCTGTTTTTCCCTTACTCTAATGTTTCTGCAGCAGCTGATTCCATTAGAAACTTCTTGTCTGAGGACATTGCTCCTGCCGTTCATTAGCTGGAAAATCCAGGTTAGAGTTATCAGCTGAAGCAAAGGTCATTTAGTAGTCTGAGTACACAGGGTATGGCTAGTGGAAAATAATTGTGTTATACTGATTATTTGTTTATTTCATCACTTTAAATCATACTTTATCTGAATGAATGAACTTCATGATTACATAAAAACCACTTACCTGTAGGTTAGTAATTGTGTGGTATGTTTGAACCTTAAGCAGTTTAAATAGTTTGGTGTCAGCATAATGCCAAAAAGATGTGGTTATTATTTTTGTGTTTTGTGTAATGCACGGTTTTTATTGCCCTTATGCTTTCTGATACAATTTGATGTAAAGCATCCAGTTTGCTGTGTACTTTATCACTGATATGCTGTAGAGGCCGCCAGGTTGTTGTTTACAGACTAGCTGGTGTGCATCAGTGTATGAGATGTTGAACATCCTATGTAGTCTTTATGTTCTGCATTTTGTAGCTGAGTCTAAGACAGCTTTCATGAGCTTTACACTTGCATCTCTGTCCAAATGCTTCCATTTTCTGCATTACAAATTATGGAGGATACAGGATGTAATTTTTAGTTTTTCTGCTTTAATGCTTTCTAGTTCTTAGTTATTCTCAAATAGTCTACAGTAATTGCTACTTGAAATCCATTCTCAAATGTAAACGTTGTGAAGAGTAGATTCTTCATTGGGCAGTCAGGTGCAGGTCATTAATTTTCTGCACTGCTGTTTGACTGTTAATGAGGTCCTGACCCAAATGGCAAGAGTGATTTTGCCTACCAAATGTCCTGCATATGCCATAATCTTCTTGGTTTCAGCCGGGGATCTTTACCAGTAATTGTCCCATGTAGTGTTCACACTCTGTTGCTTTGTCTTCTAAGCTTACCTTCTAAGTAGTAGAGAAGTCCTTCTGCTTCTCTCTACAATCATTTATCTTCAGCAGGATCAATAAAACAAAGCTGTCCCCATACTCCATTAACCTCCATGTCCTGAGCCGAACTGATATACACACTTGTTTTGTCTAAGGACTACCTGTTTGCGATCAGTATCTTTCTTAGCTGTCCCTTAGTCTAAGGAGTGTCACTCCCACTTGTTTCTCACCTTATGCAAATGTGCTGTTCCTTCACTCATATTGGCTGACACACTACCAAAACAAAAGAAAACAAATAAAAAAAAGGAAAGAAATAAATTAAAAAAAATAGTTCTCCTGTGATAACAGATTTAGGTTATGTATGGATTTTTGAGACCTTACGGATAGATCTCTGGGAGATCTTTCCTCCGGCTTTCCTCTCGCGTGCCCAAAAGGTCCAGGGATTATGCTGAAGTACACTGAAAAATCAACCTTTTTGTGATTTTCTCTTGCTCACTGTTTTGTCTGTAGCTTTTGCTGCAGCATGCAGTTTTTTACATTTGATATGGAAGGTGTGTATTTGACTCTTATTTTTAAAGCTGTTTACACTCGAACAGGAGGATGGTGATGTGGGTCTTGTGGCTAGAACAGTGTTGAAAATAATCCAGTTTGCTTTGTATTCTGTAGCAGACTTGCTGCATAGCCTTGGATAAGCTACTTGGTTTTTATGTTCCTCAATTCTCTGGGAAAACAGAAGTGATTTTAATTCTTTTCCTCCACCAGTAGGGTGTAACAGGCTATAGATACTTGTGGTAATTGAATGCTGAGCTATCAGGATACCCAGATGATCTTAAATATTGAGGTCCTGAAGAGACAGTCCAGGCAAAACAGCATCCTGTTTCCACAGCAGTATTCTGCAGTTCTAAGCCAGAGCTTTTGTTTTTAAATTATGAAATTACTTGACTTAAAATAATTAAAAAAAACCCAACAGCCTATGAAACAAACAACCCCTCATGCACACATCTCCTCCAAAAAAACCCAAATAAGTATCTCAGATAACGAAATCAAAATACTTCCTTTTGTAAAAAAATGGAGAAGGTTTTAGGTTAAACTTGTCCTGGAGTTGGAGCCTGTCATAATTTTATAATGAAAAGAAGAATGGTGCTAAAGACACACTACAATCCTTACATTGAGTTTCCTCATTAAAAATATCTTAGATCTAGTAAAAACTGCTTTTCATTTTGGTTAATCATGATGATGCAGTGGACTTTAAAGAGAGAGTAATAGAAGTGAGATCCTTGTGTATGTAGATTTGGCCTGTTTTTCAGCTGAACTACAGTATATTTTTCACCTGAGTGCATTAACTCTTTTCTGGTTAATATACACCTACAGTACCGCTGTTACAAAAATCTCTGATAGAATTTGCACATTAAAAAAAAAGGCCTCAGCATGCAGATATATTGTAATCTGGAAAATAAAAAACCATACAAATAATAAATCCAAGTATGTAACCAGAATTTTACATGTCAACAGGATATATGCATGTTTAAATTATAGTGTGTAATACTGTCTTGTATGCTATTTTAAACATACAGGAAAGGTGTTCCTTACGATAACACTAGTTATAGCAAACATTAAACTTTTTTTAATATTATCATGAGAACTATTATGGATCCCTGTATATATTACAAAATCTATTTTTTAATGAGAATTAGCAAGTTTAAATGGAACCCCACTTGTATTATTAGTATCTATTTATAAGGGTAAAAACAAATTTATGGCAGAAGAGGAAACTAAAATAGGACTAATAAAACCATGAACTCATATTGGAAGTTCAGGCTTAAGTTTTCATTGTGAATTTCCAAAGGAATCCTAAATATAACATTTTAAAAATTCAGTTTACTTATATCCCTGCATTCCAGCTTTCCTTAGCTCACCTGCAAAATAAAACCCATCATTGCAGTTTTATTACAGCTAAGCATTTTGGAGGCAAACTTTCCTAGCAATTGTGTGATGATGTTCTGCAAATGCACTTAGAAGAGGCTGCAGATAAATTCACTTAATGAGGACTGCAGTGCCAAATGACTGTGTGCAGTTGCTCTGTGCAGCATATAGTATGAAAATTATGACATGTCAGTATTTTCCTTGCCACACTGTTCAATACATTCTGTAATTTATGGAATGCTGCAGTTACTGATTTTTCTGTTTATCTGTAGCTTCCCATAGCAAGGAAAGATTCTATTTAAAATTCAGGACTTTGCTGTGAGAGACCTCATGTTATCCTTTTTCAAAGCATTCTCCCTGTAGTGATGATTTGACATTATATTAGGTGACACTAGCAGCTTTGGGTTAGCCAGTTTTATTTGCTTGTAAGAATATTTTTCAAAATACAATAAAGTAGCTCTGATCGTGATCCTTGAGAATACTCACCTTTCACAAGGCAGTAAGTACTCTAAGAAATCCTGGTTTGGTCCTTTATTTTTATTTCCTTCATGTTTTCCCATTCAGTTCTGTTCTTCTGAAAAATAGCACTCATTGCCTTATTTAGGCTTTTACTTATCATTTTTCTTATTGAAAGAAAATAATTGTAAAGGACTGTTCAGACATAAATACTGCTGCTGGAAAGATGATATTCATTCTCATGGAGGTCAGCTGGGCTGCCTCCAGAATGTGACAAGCGTTTACTCTATCTGTTGTGTGCAGGACGTTCTTAATGATTAATGACTTTTCCAAGCGTTATTCTTAGAAGTTCCAGTTCAACATACATCACCTACTAGTTGCATGTTCAGGACTGAACTTCTATGTCATGTGCTACTGATTTTTTATCTTCTGAGTGCATAGCACAACAGAAAAAATTAAGCAATAGGAAATCTTTAACAGTAGGTATGCTATAACTCAAAGCAGTGTTGCATAAAGGACGGTGACAAAAGCTCCAGTGCTCTGAGAACACAGCTAGCTACAGGAAGACAGAAAAATATCCAGATAATTTTGGACTTGCTGTTTGTACAGTAAAGGATCATAAACTGAGCAAAAATGGGTCCGAGACTTTTAGATGTCTGCAGGTCTATGAAAACACTGTTTGATTTAGCCAGTGTTTACTGAGCTTGTGGATATTTCAGCCTGTGTGTTTTTTTGGGGGGCAAGGCAGAGTGGAATTTTTGAGGTTTCTTGTTGTTTTTGTTGTTTTAATATGCTTGCTAACATATTTTCATACCTTCATGAGGTTTGTTTTAGGGTGGACTAAGGCATAAACACAACTGATATATTCTGAGGGTCTCAGCTTCTGACATCCTATGTTTACATTTGCCTCTCATGACTGTGAGAAAAGGTTTTTTGCCTGAGTATTAGCCTCAATGCAGTGGTGTTTGCTGAAGTCTGTGGTTGAGAGTTGTGAACTGACCCATTCATCTCAATTATGATAAAAGTAAATTTTAAGACCTGTTGTATAAAGGGAGAAGAAGATGGCAAGCATGTCAATTCAGAAGATTTTTTTCCTCCAGTCCTCCAGCCCATATACACTATGACTCTTTGCCTTTTAAGGTGAGAAAAAGGCTCCCAAGCGTTGCATTTGCTGTTTTCAGGAAGAGTAGTAGGATGCTGGTGATATTTCAGAGGCCAGAAAGAGTTCCTTGATTCACTGTGAAGCAAAAGCACTTCCATACCCATCCAGCACCCCTGCTGGGAGGCAGAGAGTCCAGGCTGCATTGGCTTTACAGCTTTGATCACATCCTTCAGCCCTCCAGAACATTTGCTGTACTGAGAAATTTCATCAGAGTTCAGATATAAAATACATCTTACTGATTTGTGTCACAGTTTAGAGTCTTGTTAATATTCACAGTGAAAACCTATTATATAGCAGCACAGGCTTGTTAGCTTTCATGTCTGAGCTCTTAGAAACAAAAATTCTAGAACAGCCCCAAACATCGCATTCTAAAGAGATGTTTCCAATCTAGAAACATATAATAACTTTTTGAAATGCTCTCTTTAGCATAAAAAAATTATCTGTCGGTTACTTTTAGGCTAATGGCTTTAGGCGTAATCACCTTCTCTGTAAATATATGAGTGCTTACAACATGAACAATCTTGACTTTGGTTGAAGACAATGAGTCAAATTCTCAGACATGTTACTGCATTTGAGTATTGTAATCGAGGCAATTCACAGTAATGTGTCTTTCTTAGGTAGACATAACTCTGCTGACTGTAAACACTGAACAGGTAAACTGATCTATAAAAAAAATAATTAGGAAGACATTCAATGCCTCGGTACCTGAATTGAGTAATGGTAGCAAAATTAATTCCTGAAGTAGATTCACTGATATTTTAGTCCACAGTTACATGTTATTGGTATGGGACAGTATTTTGTTCTGATGAAGATGGCTAGGAATATTTTTGCAGTTAGTCTGTTTGTATCAACCATTTCATTCTAGAGAAAATGTTTTTTATGTTTCTTGCAAGATGAAGAAATGAATATAGAGAGGGATGCACCTGTTGGATGCCTCTATCAAAATACTGATGCCAAGAGCAATTGTATTTTTCTTGCATACTCTGCATCCTGGTAAGATGTCAGAATATGACATGTAGACCCTATTTTTTTTTTTCTGATCATAATCCGTATGTTAGAAAAAATCTTAGCCTTTTTTTGAAAGTTTTTAGGCTGTGATGGTTGTTGGGTAATTATGCATATGGGTATTTTCATCAAATCGCAATTTATGTTGATCATAGAGGGAAATGATCACCAATATAATTCTCTAAACCATTACCAGATGCAATGTGCTCAAAAATCAAACAGTGCAGTAGTATCTGTAAGTGCAGATGTCAAAACAGAGAATATAAAATATGACTGACCAGAACTTTTTCAGGAATTAAACATGTACAGAAGGAAGGGAATACATGAATGCATTAAATTCTAGATAGCATATATGGAAGTTAGGTTAGATGTGCTGTTCTAACTGCATCTGATTGAAATTAAACGGGTTATTAGTCTATTCACCACCAGAATATTACTGTAAAAATTATGCATCTCCAATTTACTCATATGAAAGAAGACCATATACAGGTAGGACTAAATTTACTGCTTGTCATAGTATTTCCTAAAGTCAACCCCTTTGATTATGATTTTCAGGTAATAAGAAAAGTATACAACTCTGATTCAGCAACACAATTCTAGTTTTTTTGCCTGTCCTTTTGCAAAATTAAGGATGACTTTTCAGTGTTTCTCCAAATATTGTTCAGAGACAGAAATAAACTTCCCTATACATCTTGTTGGTATCATGTTTAAAAACTAAGAGCAGTAGATATTTGTCATCTGTCATATGCAGCAAAACTGTGAGTTCAGGGCACTGGACCTACACAATTCAGGAGCTTTTAAACTGGTTATTACTTTCTTTAGTTGTTCTTCACATAAGAATCCCTAAACTCCCTCAAAGGTGTTATAGATGGTCAAGTAAATATAAAGGAAAATAATGCTGACAATCTAGCTGTCAGTATGTTTCCATATGATAGTTGGTTTATAAACTGTTTGTTAGATTTTACATGCTATTTTAACAAGAAAATGTACAGACATATTGAATCACATTGCATCTTTCAGCTATCCATCTTAAGCTAGACAAACCCCAATTTGATTACATAGTCCTTACCAAATAAAAAAATGTTAGGCTGTCTTAAGAATTAAATTTATTTAGTTTCTGTGTTATGGTCAAATACATTAAAGGGTACCTTAAAGATGCATTACAATGCTTGTTTTTTGTAGATTGGTAGGTACTGGTTTCAGTCGTACTAATATGCATAAGAGGATCAGCAGTTTCTTTCAGAAATTTGTCCTGCATCCTGGTTCTCCACCTGTCCAGTTTTCCAGGAACTGAAGGGCTGTTGATTGCAAGATGTTTGCAGTAGTCTCTCCAATCACAGCCCAACGGCCTTGCAAGTAAAAAAGCCTGAAATAACATAGGAAGTGAAGTTTCTTCCAATTGTGGCATAAGAGAAGAAAAAAAATCCTTAAAATACTCATGCCTCTTATGGTCTCTGCAGGGAGGAAGGCTGTTACACTGGCAACAAACTGAAGGATGTATTAGGAAGTCTACTAAGAAGCAGAGAGAATAAACTAAAAATGTTATGTTTTTATTTCACATCAATATGGTAATCAATAAGATAGCTGTTGTAGGAGAAGAAAGGAATAGAAAGGAATTCCGGAACACAAATTTTGAATCCTTATATAAATGCTTACTAAAAGGTGGAGAGAAGGAAGTAAGGCCATGTTTATCTTTTCAGTTTGCTTATTTTTTTCTTAGTTACAGTGCTTTTGAAGTTATTTAATTCTGAGCATGTACAGACTGTGCAGACTTGACTTACTAATTTTGAGTTGTTGGTGTGTAAAGCAATAGGGCTTTTAAACTGCAGAATGACCTTGTGTGATTTGTTTTACGCTGGACAATCCAGTATTTGGGAAGTAATCCTTTATCATCTTTACTCATGTGAATGTCCTTTTTGTCTTCAAGTCCCACATGATAGCAGTCACAGATGCAGTCAAGACCTCTGTGCCTTTGCAGAATTAAATCTTAGCCTATTTTTTGTGGCTTTTAAAATATTTAAAAACTATTCCCATAGTATTTATGTAACTTTCTAATTTCTCAGTTTAATTAAAAACATGTATAAATTGCTATCTAAAGAGTATGTAAATACATTCAGGAAATCCTTTTTCTAGAAGAAGTTTTTCGTCATGACCTCCCCCTCCCCCTTCCTTTCATTTCCAATAACTACAATGAACATCTGTATTCCTCTTCACAGCGAAATTTTAAAAGCATTCCTAACTTGGTGAACTGAAGGCTATCCTGAACTCTGTAAGTGATTTATGCTTTGAAACCTTCTGTCAGGATTTCAGGAGTTGGAGCTGAAACGACTCCCCTCATTCCTTGTTTCTGCCCACTTAGAGTCCAGGAACATGTTCTTAAAAATCATTAATTTCTAAATAATTTAAAACAACAGTTACCAAAATTATATATAGAAAGCTGTAGCTTTAAATCCCTGTGCATTGAAAGGACTCTGTTCTAATAACAAGGGTTAAAGAATTTAGTGGGGAAGGAGGGAAGCAGGGACATGCATTTGGTTAATTCTGTGTGAAATCCTTTAACAGTTCACACTACCTGTATGGATTGTTTTTTCCTGCCAGATATGAAAGAAACTCTGTCCCCCGTCATCTGCGTACAGGCTAAGTAGCAAGTCTCGTTTCTTGTTACAAAGGGATTTATTTCAATGAAGAAATGAATCAGAGGGTTGGCAGATAACATTACAGCAATCTTGTAGAATATGGGCACCAAGCTTTGCCTTCTTTATTAGTGTTAGAGCTTTGCTGAGTAAACAGGATGCGGCCTGTGGTCTCCTTTGATGCTTCTCTGGAAGCATTGATTGTTGCAAGAAAGCCTGGTCTGCAGGTGCAGACTGAGATTTCTTTCTGCTTACCTTTGAAAAGAAGGACATGCTGCTTCCTGTGACATAATCCGTGGCATATGTTTTACAATCACACACATACATGTGAGCACTTCTACATTATTTTTTTTAATGTTGTATGTCGATTTGGGACTTGGAGACTTGTTCATTGCAAAGCTCTCTATGAGGGATGCAGATTTAAGTGACTGACCAGAACATTTGACAAGTTTGATCCTTATAAAAAAGGGAAACTCACGCAACTGTCTTTGACATGCCATTGTAGTCTCAGAAATGCAGTAGCTGAGCTGACATTAGTCACTTTCTCTACCTTGCAAAACCAGACATGCTGCAATTAGCCTGTGCAAGGAGCCTTTCCCTGTCACTTGGTTACAGTAGGGTGAGCATAGCTCCAAAAATTTAAATTTCAAGCTTCAAAAAAAACCCAACAACTAAGAATTTCTTGCCTTTGGAACCCCCCTACCAAAGGGACTAAGAAAATGAAGGATTTTCAAGGTTTTACGAAAAGATGTTCAATGAAAGTACATCACACAAATTGAGAGCTATTTCAAAATTAATTCAGACATTTAACACATTCCCTAAAAATGAATGTGTGTGTATCCCATTGGGGTAAGAGTATTTGTTCAGTTTGAAAATGATTACAGGGAGTTTGTCAGTTCCTTTTATTTTTAGATTCTCAGACCAACATCTGTTAAGTGATCTGAGCAGATTACAATAACGCATTGTGTGGCTTTGCAGTCTTCGTTTTTTAGAAGAGTACTGATAAGTCATCTTCACAGATGAGATGTTTGTATTCTACTTCAGCTGATCCACCTGCTTTAAATACCTGATAAAATACATGTGCAAGTGTTTTTAAGTGTAGCAGTTGGTTGAAACAGTATCTGAATGCACTTTGTACATTAAGGCAGGAGTAATTTGGTAATGATTCAGAAGAATGTGAATCATTAATATCTAATTCAGTTCGACAGACTCATTTGTCTTTTAAATGTATCTTTGTTTATTTAATTTTAAACAGGTATGCTTAACCATCTATGTTCTATAAATATTTTTGTTATGTCTGCCAGACACACTGCTACCAGGATTAAATAATATTGTGGCCATTGGGAGCTTTAGATAATGGACAAAGTCATGTAGCTTGTAGTTGCATAAAAGAAATTTTACATAATTTTAGAGGTTTTCATGGATTTGTGATAACTGAAAATAAGACAGAAATCTAAAATGGGTTCTCTAAATTTAAAAAAAAAAAAAAAGGCCCTTATTTTAAACTCTCCAGGGATTAGAAAATTATGTTTTTCACATCATTTTTGCAGGACGAAATTATGCTGGGCTCAATGCTAGAGTAATTTAAAATGGATTTTTTGTTTCAGATTTGGAAATGAAAACTAATTATTCTGGTAGTTTGAAGCTACGAAAAGACTTGAAATTTAGGGGAAGATACAACAGCAGGGATTAACAGGCAGGCCAGAAATTAAGTACTCAGTAATGAGTGAATCTGATGGACATGACCATCTTGTGTGTCTGCATGTGAATAAATAAACAACCAAAACTTGGGAGAACAACAGAAGTGTAGTGAAAACAAAAAAAAAAGATTCAAATGCCATTTGCAGACATGAGTGAAGGTCCTTTTTTTTTCATGAACTTGCCCCATAGTGTCTATATCACTGGTTGGTGCATTATAGGAAGGATTTTGGAGACAGTTTCTCTACCTCATTTATTTATAAATATTTTGAAGTGTGTGTTGTAGGCCAGAAACTGGAGGAAGGGGAAACCAAGGCCCTACTCAAAAACCTTCAAAAAGTGACTTTTCAGAAGTATCACAAAGACCCCACCCATACTTTGTAACTGTCAAAGTAGATAAGATTGGATGAAATATTTTCTTTCTTTTTTCTTTTTTTTCTCAAAGTTAAATTCTCACTTTGAGAAACCTGGTCTTTTGGGGGCTGATGGGGTTCACTTGTCTGAGAAAGGGGAGAGAGTTTTTGGCCTGAGTCTGGCCAATTTAGTTAGGACAGTTTTAAACTAATGATGCAGAGGGAGGAGACCCTGGACTCATTCCACACCCACCACATTGAGAACAGAGCCAGTAACAATGCCCTGGGCCTGCAGAAGAATTGCAGGCCAACAGGAAAGCATCTGACCTGCAAAATGTTATCCCTACCAGCACGACTGTTGTGAAGGGAGTTCATCTTAAATGCCACTGTGCAAATGCACAGAACATGGGGAATAAACGAGAAATTGTACATGTGTGCATGCCTGCAGGGCTATGATGTTTTTGGTATCACTTGGACATGATGGGATCACTCCCATGACTGGAGTGTGGGGATGGTTGGGTATAAGCTCTTCAGAAAGGACAGGTAGAGCAGAAGGGGAGGGGTTGTCGCCCTCTACATCAACAACCAGCTGGAGTCTGTGGAGTTCCATCTGGGGATGGAGGACAAGACAACTGAAACCTTATGGGTAAGGGATAAAGGGAAGACAGGGGCAGGAGATACCATAGTGGGAATCAGCTACAGGCCACTAGATGAGGATGACCAAGTGGATGAGCTCCTCTAGAGGCAGATAGGAGCAGCTTTATGCTCACAGGCCATGGTCCTCATGGGGGATTTCAACCATCCCAGAATCTGCTGGAGGGACAGAACAGCAGAGCACGAGCAATCCAGGAAGTTCCTGGAGTGCATTGATGATAACTTCCTCCTCCAAATGGAGAGGAACCAAAAGAAAAGGTGCTGTGCTGGACCTTGTTCCAACGAACAGAGACAGGCTGGTTGATGATGTAAGACTTAGTGGTTGACTAGGCTGCAGCAGCCATGACATGGTCAAACTCAGGATCCTTGGGGCAACAAGGAAGGAATAAAGCAAGCTCACTACCCTCAATTTCAAAAGAGCAGACTTTGATCTCTTCAAGGATCTGCTTAGTAGGGTACCATGGGAAAAAGCCATGGAGGGGAGAGGAGCCCAGGAAAGCTGGTCCATACTCAAGGATCACCTTCTCCATGCCCAAAAACAATGTGTCCCAACGAAGATGAAGGCAGGCAGGAGCGCCGAGAGGCCTGCCTGGATGAACAAGGTGCTTCTGGACACAATTACATGTAAAAACCAGATATACAGAGAGTAGACGCAGGGAGAGGTATCCTGGGAAGTGTACAGGAAGTTGTCAGAGAAGCAAGGGATCGGGTAAGGAAGGCCAAAGCACAGATATAATTGAATCTGTCCAGGGATGTTAAGAACAATGAGAAAAGTTTCTGCAGGTATGTCAGTGACAAGAGGAAGATGAGGGAAAATGTGACCATGCTTCAAAAGGAAACTGGAGACCTGGCTATGCAGGACATAGAGAAGGCTGAGGTGCTCAATGACTAACTTTGCCTCAGTCTTCACTGGCAAAGGCTCTGGTCACACCATCCAAGTTAGAGAAGGCAAAGGCATGGACTGTGAACAGGAGGATCTCCCCACTGTAGGAGAAGAGCAGGTTTGTGATCATCTGAAGGACCTGAAGGTGCACAAGTCCCATGGGACCTGACAGGATTAATCCACAGCTCCTGAAGGAACTGGCTGGCGAAGTTGCAAAGCTTTTGTCCGTCATAGTTGAAAAGTCTTGGCAGTCTGGAGAAATGAGCACTGACTAGAAAAGGGGAAACATAACCCTTCTTTTCAAAAAAGTAAAAAAGGAAGAACACAGGTAACTATAGACCAGTCAGTCTCACCTCTGTGCCTGGCAAGATCATGGAGCAGATCCTCCTGAATGCTCTGCTAAGGTACATGGAAAACAAAGGGGTGATTGGTGTCAGCCAACATGGCTTCACAAAGGGCAAATCCTGCCTGACTAATTTGGTGGCCTTCTCCACTGGGGTCATGGCATTGTTGGACAAAGAGCAACTTATGTCATCTACGTGGACCTGTGCAAAGTCTTTGACACTGTCCCGCATGACATCCTGGTATTGAAACTGGAACGGTATGGATTCGATGGATGGACCACTCATTGGCTAAGGAACTGGCTGGATGGATGCAATTAAAGAGCTGTGATCAACAGCTCAATGTCCAGATGGAGACCAGTGACGAGTGGTGTTCCCCAAGGGTTGGTACTTGGACTGGTGCTGTTTAGCATCTTTGTCACATTGGGTGCACCCTCAGCAAGTTTGCTGATGGCACCAAACTGTGTGGTGTGGTTGACACACTGGAGGGAAGGGATGCCATCCAAAGGGACCTTGACAGGCTTGAGAGGTGGGCTTGTGCAAACTGCATGAAGTTCAACCAGGCCAAGTGCAAGGTTCTGCACCCGGGTCAGGGCAATCCCGAGCACAAATACAGGCTGGATGGAGAATGGGTTGAAAACAGTCCAAAGGAGAAGGACTTGGGGGTGATGGTGGACAAGAAGCTCAACATGAGCTGGCAATGTGCACTTGCAGCCCAGAAAGCCAACAGTGTCCTGGGCTGCATCAAAAGAAGCATAGCCAGCAGATCAAGGGAGGTGATTCTCCGCCTTTACTCAATCTCTTGAGACCGCAGCTGGAGTACTGTGTACAGTTCTGGAGGCCCAACAGAAGGAGGACATGGAGCTCCTGCAGAGAGTCCAGAGGAAGGCCACAATGATGATCCAAGGGCTGGAGCACCTCTCCTATGAAGAATGAAGACAGGCTGAGGGAGTTGGGATTGTTCAACTTGGAGAAAAGAAGGCTCTGGGGAGACCTCATAGTGGCCTTCCAGTGTCTGAAAGGGGCCTACAGGAAAGCTGGGAAGGGACTTTTTACAAGGATTTGGAGTGAGAGGACAAGGGATAATGGATTGAAACTTGACGAGGGGACATTTAGGTTAGACATTAGGAAGAAATCCTTTAGTTTGAGGGTGGTAAGACACTCAAAGAGGTTGCCCAGGGAAGTTGTGGAAGCCCCATCCCTGGAAGTGTTTAAGTGCAGGTTATATGGGGCTCTGAGCAACCTGGTTTAGTGGGAAGTGTCCCTGCCTATGCAGGGGAGTTGGAACTATATGTTCTTTAAGGTCCCTTCCAATGGAAACCGTTCTGTGATTCTATGGAATTAGGTAGGAAAAAAGCTGCTTTAAAACACCTGAACAGACTTGGGTGGCAGTCTTGGTAGGAGTGCTCATGGTAGCACAGTGGAGCAGGTCACCAACAGTGACCATGGTGTGGAGCACACTGATGAAACAGGTCTTTGTAACCCCTTGATGTTCTTGTCATTTGAGCTATTATCTTGAACCTGGTAATTTGGGCTGGTTATATCTAATGTGGCCTGTGTCTGTGAAAGCTCTGTGTAATGGAGCATATGAAGAACTGAGAAACAATCACTTGGTTTATTGCATTTGTAGCAGATAGTGACAACCCAGCTGTGATATTTGCAAACTGTATCAACTAACCCATACAGGGAGGGATAACCCAAAGTATATTACAAGAGAGCAGTTATTGTTGTAATTCAGTGACTCTGTGATTTTTGAAACATCCAACAAACGTGCCACTGAAGAAGTAAGTTCATACTAGTAAGGGCAGTACTTACAGTTCAGAGGAGAAAAACAGTCCTTAGTCTGGTATAATTTTATTTCTGTTCCAGAGCTGCTGAAATATTAAAATGTTTCTCAAATGTGTGCATGGCCTTTTTTTGTTTTGTTTTTGCTTTCAAAGAAAATATTCAAATGAGGCTGTTTAAGCAAGACTCTCTTTTTCTTTAACCCCAAGCATTTTTTAACAGACTGTGGTGCTTACTGAAGGTCTTAATTTCACTTTAAGAGGCACACCCATACCTTATTCTTTTTTTTACATGCTTTTCCAGGAATGCCTGTATTTTGCCAAAATACTCACCTAGATAACCTTTATAAAAATATGGGCATTTTTAATAAGCAAAAAAGAGAATGAGCTTTGCTGGATCTGGCATTAGGTTTTTTGTGGTGTTGAATGTATCCTTTTCTGTGGAACTTTGTTACTGCACTTATCTCTGTTTTGTTTTCATATTGCACTTGAATTACACAGTAGGCTTTCACAACAATAGGTGAAATTAAATAGATGAAGAGCCCAGCCCTACCCCCTGAGCTCGGTTGCACAACAGTGGTGCTCCTGTTGAATCCAGTACTGGACCGAGCCCCATATCCTTTCTGGACAGAAAAGGCCAGCTGTTGTTGAATGGGAAAACGATGAGTGCCTAGCAGGTCTTTGAAAAAGAATTGTACCAAGGCTCTGTGATTTTTACTTGATTTTTTTTCGCATTTGTCACAATAGCACTTGAAAAAAGTGCATGAGAAAAGAAATTAACAGTAGTTCTTTGTGCATTCATGGTAGCCTATATTGTAAGTGGCAGTGCTGACTTCCTCTGAAAAATGCTATTGAGTTTTACTAGCAAAAAGTGCTGAGATCAATGTATTATACTTACTACAAGTGTGGTGCCTAAGGTGACTTCAGTAAAATAAAATAATACTTATTCTTCTTTACTTGCCACCTACTGTTGTTGGAAGTTTAATAACAGTTATATTGTTCTATGTCTGGCCTATGTAGAGATTCAGTAAAGCTTGAAAAGCACAGTCAATATTATTGGTCAGTAGTTCTATTCATTGATGGTATACGTTTAAACACTGAATAGGTCTCGTTTATCTTTGCTAAACAGACACAGCTGTCTTTAAAATGCCAGCTAAAGTTAGATGCAGCTTGAAATGTAACCTAATGATTTACACCATGCCTTCAAAATAGCAAGGAAAAGTTAAAGCAGCTACTGAAATAGACAGGCAGTTACTCAGAAAGGCAAATCTGTTACATCATAACCACCATTACAAGTATGCCTGTGGAACCAGTTTTCTGTCTTTAGTCATACATAGAATATACATACAAACTCCACAAGAACTGGTTTAGAAAAAGTTAGAAAAAGACAGAGTCATCACCTACTTCCCCAGTGTTGTTTCTCCTTCACACGGCCTGAGTGAAGATTAGGGACTGAACAGGAAGCCACTGAGAGCTGCTTGCCATCTGGCAATGTGCGAGCAGTGTTTGTGCAAGGCTGCAGTGAGCCCTTTGGCTGACATCTGTTTGGAGGGAGCTTTGTCTGGCTTGAGGTCCTGGTTTCCTGCCTCTGTCATACTTTATGGAACACCAGTGTTAGCACTTAGGTTATGATAGGATGTAGAAACTCAAGTCTGTGTGTCCTAGCTCAAATTGCTTTTCTAAACAACTTCACTGCTCAGGTAACATACAGCAAATTCCCTGCCTCTTGGGAGCCTAGTCTTGTGTGTGCAGCAGTAGGGTGCACACTTAGAAGTGGAAACAAAGGTAGCTTTATGAAAATGCCTTGGTGTGAAGGGAGATCCTTATTTGCATGATATACCATACCCTCCTGCTTTCTAAATGGTACTATTTGACAGCAAGTGGAATTTGCAATCATTCAGCCACCCCTAGTTCAGGAAGATTTGCTTGCTAACATTGTTCAGCCTACTGGCTGCACTTTGCTTACTAGGCATGGTCAGTACTCAGAGCTTGCCTCTCAAGCTATGTGTAAGCATTATCAGTCCTTCTACAGGCACCAAAGGCTTTTCAATCACTGTGACCTCCAGAGCCCTCTAACAAGCCCAGCAAACAAGGCATTGAGGTCTGCAGTGCTTTTTTTGTTTTTTGATGTTGTTTTATTATACTTATTATTTTTCTTTTTCAGTCAGACTTTTTGGAGTGGGTTTCTCTATTATTTGAAAATGTATGCAAACACTGAAGGAGAATTAGGAGCATCAAGTGGGGCCTCTGCTTTTATTAGGAGACTCTATTTTCTAAGTAGATGTCAAAAATATTTTTTACTCTTTAGACAGTTAAATTTTCACCTCTTCTGTACCAGAAATTCCACACCACAGTACGCTAATTTGCTGTTTGCAGCATTATGAAGTAGAAGGAAAATGTCATTTACCGTGCTTTCATTAAAAAGTCCTTTATCTAGGTTGTAAACATTTTTTGCATTTCAGTTAGCTACATTTTATTAAATAAAAACACCCATCTAGTGCCTCTTTTCTGCAACATTGAAGAAAAAAACACACCAAAAATAGAAGATGAATCGTAGCATAAAGTATCCCATGGCTTCATTTATCAAGAGCTGTAGGATGCAGAAGTCCCCAGGCATCTCCAGTCTTCCCTTATTCCCTTCTTCATCCTTATTCCAGACTGGAATTTCAAAGCCTTCTTCCGCAGCTGTGTTACTGTTATTAAATAAATGCCTTTTATGCAAGACAGGGTATTAGAAGGGATAAAAATAGAGGAGACTGAGGGGGGATTCTATAAATGCTTATAAATACTTAAAGGGTGGGTGTCAAGAGGATGGATCCAGTCTCTTTTTGGCAGTGTCCAGTGACAGGATAAGGGGCAATGGGCATAAGCTGAAGCATAGGATGTTCATGTTAAACGTGAAGAAAAACTTCTTTATTGTGAGAGTAACAGCACTGGAACAGGCTTCTCAGGGAGGTTGTGGAGTCTCCTTTTCTGGAGACATTCAAAATCCACCTGTACATGTTCAGGTGCCATCTGCTGTAGTTGATCCTGCTCTAGCAGGGGGGTTGGGTTAGATCATCTTCAGAGGTCTCTTCCAACCCTGATGACTCTGTGACTCTGTAACTGGAGGTACAATAGGGCAGGGTTTGTGTGAAGAAGTGATGCCTTTGTTACCCTTCTTTCCAAAGTGACCTTCCTTCTTTTCCTTCTTCTATGTCATGTGGTCTGTGTTGTCATACAGTAAGATGTCTGACCCAGCTCTGTCTGCAGAAGGGAAGATACACCCATTCACATGAACTGGTCTGCTCAGACATACTGCACTGTTTGAGCTAGTGCAAGTTTCTCTGTATGGTACTTCCACACCAGTAGGTGTCAAGTTGTCAGTTTCAGAGGAGAGATACACCCCGATGTTAGTAGTGCTGGATATCTTAAGGCATCAGGATTGTTTATACTGCCTTCTTCTTATTTCATTTTAGTTGGCTTGAAAAAGGAAAGTGAAAGGAGAGTGAAAAAGGACTCTCTAGTCATTATCAAAATTGGGCAGATACGTGTCCATCAAATTAGCTTGTGTGCTACCTGTGGTTGCCTCCTGCACAGGTGTTTTTGCTGTTGCATACGAGTTTACAGGTGCTGTAGGAAGAGTGCAGCTGCTTGAAGAACTTCTATGTGTTTTAGGGGTGCAGTAGGTACAGGGTTTGTTCAGGCAGATGGTGGGGAGGAGGCTTGCAGCAAGCTGGGGAGATGGACCCTTAAAACTACACTAGTGTTTGTGGAGGAGAGTTGCCTGTACAAAAACAGTAGCACTTGTGGTCATCTTTGGGGTCATCCATAAAGGGATACATTTAGCAGGATTTGGTAGTTTTTTATGCTGTTTCCCGATACTGTGCTTACTCCTCATAAAAAGACTCATGTTCAGGGACAGCTGTGAGCCATCCCAAGTTGTTTTGTGCCCCGAATTTTATCTTGAGGGAAAAAAGACACCAGCTCCCCAAACCACTCTTGGTCTCCTTCCACAATATAGTTATTTTATTCCTAGTACTTCCTTCTTTCATCCTTTTTTTCTTTTATAGTAAGTAATGTACACATTTTTCTACCAGCTTCTGTTGGTTGACACGCTGGAGGGAAGGGATGCCATCCAGAGGGACCTTGACAGGCTTCAGAGGTAAGCCCATGCCAACCTCATTAAGTTAAAAAAGGCCAAGTGCAAGGTCCTGCACCTGGGTTCGGGAAACCCCAAGCACAAATACAGGTTGGGCGGAGAATGGATTGAGAACAGCCTTGAGGAGAAGGACCTGGGGGTGTTGGTTGATGAAAAGCTCAACATGAGCCGGCGATGTGCGCTTGCAGCCCAGAAAGCCAGCCATGTCCCGGGCTGCATCAAAAGAAGCGTGGCTAGCAGGTTGAGGGAGGTGATTCTGCCCCTCTACTCCACACCCGTGAGACCCCACCCGGAGTACTGTGTCTGGTTCTGGAGCCCTCAACACAGGAAGGACATAGAGATCTTGGAGCAAGTCCAGAGGAGGCCCACAAAGATGATCCAAGGGCTGGAGCACCTCTCCTATGAAGACAGGCTGAGAGAGTTGGGGCTGTTCAGCCTGGAGAAGAGAAGGCTCCCAGGAGACCTCACAGTAGCCTTCCAATACCTGAAGGGGCCTACAGGAAAGCTGGGGAAGGATTCTTTACAAGGGTGTATAGTGATAGGACGAGGGGAATGGTTTTAAAGTGGAAGAGGATAGATTTAGGTTAGACATTAGGAAGGAATTCTTCAGTGTGAGGGTGATGAGACACTGGAAAGGGTTGCCCAGGGAGGTTGTGTATGCCCCCTCCCTGGAAGTGTTCAAGGGCAGGTTGAACAGGGCTTTGGCAACCTGGTCTAGTGGGAGGTCTCTCTGCCCATTCAGGGAGGTTGGAACTAGATGATCTTCAAGGTCCCTTCCAACCTAAACTATTCTATGATTCTATAATTCTATGAAAGCTAAGTCAGATTTGTGTTTTGAAAGTATGTTTTTGTGGGAATGTGTAAATTTGTTAGAACAGAGCCTTTTGGAAGCTATGTTGGGTTTCTAAAAATATTATTTTAATCAATACTTATTAATGGATTTGTGATGTTCCTAGCTGAGGTAATTTTTATTATTTACCATAAACAGTTAAGGAAGGCAGTAGCAGCTGCATGAGTGGAATAGTAATAAAAATTTTTAAGCCAAAGTAGTTAAAAAAGTATGTTCTGACCATTAAAAAGCAGTCAATCACTTGGAAGCCATCAAGTTCAATAAATGGGTTTGAAGAATTTTCAGGGTATGTACTTTTTTGTTTCATTTTTTGAGCAAGGAGTTTGTTTTCCTGACAAGGTAAGAAAATCTCTCATTTGGGTTATTTCTGTCACGCTCAAGGCACTCACATTCTTGTGCAAATTAATTTACCCCCTCACATGCAAATGGTCATTCCTCAGCACCTTTGCCTTGTACACAGCTAAGTGAAAAATTAAAGCTTTGTCAATTAATTAAATTTGGGGTGCTGGTATGCTGTTTTGTCTGCTTACCCTGGGAACAGGAAGGATGAAAGGGGGAGGAGAGATAATTACAGACAAAACATATGTTCTCATAGGCAAAGAAAAACACACAAATGACTCCTTGCTTATCATGTTCTTGGACATTTTGTTAAGATGGATCTTTGTGGATTCCTAGGAAGGAGTGTCCAATTTCAATGTAGTCTGAAGTACTCTGCAGCAGGAGGTTGGCTGGGGAGGGGCACTCCAGAACCCCTGTGCAATGGTCCTCCTATGTTTAGACCTGGAAGACTGGCTCTGTTAAGGTCTCAACATGGGGATGTTTCCCAATAGTTTCAGGGAAAGCAGAAGGATTGATTATTCTTTTCTGTAATGACGTGGCAAAACACACAGCTTATACCAGGAAATTAGGAACACAGTGGCCAGTGAGTGCAATGGTCACAGAAAAAACCTTTTTTTTTCTTTTTTTCCTTCATGTTGTTTTGTTGCTTGGTTTGCTCCATGTAATGTGAGATGTGTTATTTTTTCTCCCTCCTTGGTACTGGCAGTTGCTGCAGATGTTCAGGAAACTTAATTCCAAGGCTTGCACCTGTGTGACACTGACCTAGGTCCACCTTGCCACCTCCTGCTTCTACTCTGCTGCATGGATCAATTTGCAGTTTATTCCTCATTGCTCACTCTTTTGTCCACAAAACCATCCATAAGCTCTCTCCTCCCCCCCAGCACATCCTAGGTAGGGGAGGGACTGCTTATTTCTGTGTCTCAAGGCTGCTTGGGCAGAGGAATAGAGCCCAAATTTGTCAGGTCAAGGTGCCATCTATTAAAACAGTGTTCACATTTTCATTATGAGACTCTATTCGAAGGATTTATAACTTGGCTGCACACACTTGCTGCAGGCTGAACTTGTAATACATGGTTTAATCTGGGGAAGCAGTTACTCGTCTCTCCTGGATTCTCAGCCGAGATGCATGCGTAGGCTTTCTGCTTCTCCCTTCACCAGGAGGTGGAGACAGTGGCATTGCTAGAGCATTTTCAATTTTGTTTTGCTTTTGTTTTTAAGCATCGGGGTGAGGGGGGAGGAGGGAGGGTCGGGTGGCGTGGAGCGGGGGTTGTCTCAGATTTGCTAATGCTTTTAGCTGAGGTTGTGTTTTGGCAGGCTGTCACAGACTTTCTGAAGCCTGAAGTCAGACTGCTGCAGCCAGCTTTCTCCTGTTTATATATATTACTTATAGCCTGAACCCAAATTACCTTCTATTTTGCATTAACGTCAGGATAATAAAGAGCAAAAAGTAAAGCCTCTGCTTGAGGCTTGCTGTGCATTGGGCTGGAAGTATGCTGAAGCAAGATAGCTGCTATACAGTGCTGTTGTAGCTGGGAGGCCTCAGAGCTGCAGTGGAAGTGAGGGTGGCAGTGGAAAGCTCCAAGGAGCAAATCACCTCCCACGCAGCAGCCTTTCCGTGTCTCCTCTGCAAAGCACCACTGACATGGCCAGAGACAGAGATGCCTGCTGAAGCCCCGAGGAGGCACTTCATATACTGCATTTTTATGAAGCAAACTGTTTTTGTGGCATGCAAAAGAAGAGGGCCAAGCTGGGGGACCAATGCAAGACAGGAGAGAGTGGTAAGAAGCACCTCTGCTGTGTTCCTGAATGCCCTTTTGTGGATCCAGTTATGTGTAAGACCACAGGGAATACAAGCAAGCAGAGATCAGCATTGATAAAAAATTCTTCACTAATCCCACAACTAAAGAAGAAAAGATTGGGATGTCATTAGGCAACACCTTATCTTCCTAAATACAAGCTATCACAGGCTTAAGAAGGGGAAGGAAAACCTCTGCACCCGTACCACTGGAAATGTCCTTTTGAACTTGCCAGAGGCCGCATATGTTGCTGGCAGATTGACCTACTAGGAATTTAATAACGAACTGGTGATAATTCTCCTTTTACTTCACATGGGCAGATTTTCTATGAACAGCAGCGTAGCGGAACACTTCAAACTGAGGCGTCAACTTATCCAAGGCTATCCAAGGCTACAAAGCCAAGCTATACTTCACAGAATCATGTGAATGGTTCTGGTTGGAAAAGACCTTTAAGATCTTTTAGTCCAACCAGAGCCTTCCCAGAGAACAGACCTGCTTTTCTAGTAACTTTCTCAAATAGCAGCTTTTTAGTAAGTTACTTTGATTTTTCCTGGCTTCCATATGTTGGTACACATTTTAGTCAAACAGGAAAAACTACGACTAATGGTTACGTACACTTGCTAACCTTACAAATTCATGAAGTTAAAAGAGAGACAGTTATTCAATGCCAAATTTAGTAAATACCACAAAGGATACTTACTTTTTTATTTTTTTACTTACAAGCAATAAAGTGGTACAAGTTACAGAAAAATCCACCTAGGACTCATTTATCATCTAGATTTTGTAATCAGATAGAGGAATGGTAGGTTTTGCATTTACAAATTAATCATTCCTTAGATCGATTTTGTACATTATCTGACATTTACACACAATGTATCTCAGGCTGCTCTATGCAGTCTTGAAGTAATGAATATATTGCCTTTTTTTCCTAAATGGTAAGACTCAGCTTGGTCTTCTTACTCCATTCTCTTAAAATTGTATTGTAATCCTGGTGCTACAGGGGTAGACATCAGTTTGCAGAGTCTTCTCTAAGTGCAAGTATTCATTCTCTTAATATTAATTGTGCTTTAAAAACAGAACTTTAATACTAGTTAGGAAATGCATGTGATAAAAGTAGGAAAATTTATACAATAATGGATATAGTTAAAAAATCTGAAACAGATACCTCTTGGGGAAGATGTCCTCGGCCTTATTTTCTGTTATTCTGGATTACATCTGTTCTCTTTTGAAAAGCATTACTGTAGCATTCCTACAGTATCTCTTTTCTGGTTCCTTTTCATTCACTTGGGCTGTCTTTCTCCGTAGCTATTAGCATCATGGTAACTCTTAATAATTTTAGTGAAATAAGCAGAAAACTCTTTACTTTTGTGCAGAGGCTTGTATTACCCAAAGCTGCAATTTTATTTTGCCATGTGTTGTATGTAGTGGACAACTAGTCTGTGCCTCTTGAATGGTGTGGCTTCAAATCCAGGATAACCCAGCTTTAGCCCCTGGTGAAGCTACATCTCTAGTCACTAGAGATGGTAGTTGCTACGCATCTGGGAATACTGCTGAAAGCATCTCCTTTTCCATAGCTCATTAGGAGGTGGCATGTCTGTATTATTCATGAAGGACCAGAAGCTGTGTGAGGGATTTGGCGTGCAGGTCACCTTTTCTGTAGCAGTACTTAAGCATGTGCCAGACATTCCATTGTAAACTGATAAACTTTTATTACCAGCTAAGTAACAGCACTTAAGTCTTGACTGTTTTTAAAGGATAAACATCTATAGCTACTTTTTTTTTTTTTTTTTAAGACTATTTAGAAAAAAAAAAGAACTTCGGAGATTAAAATAAGTCTCACACCAGGTGCATAATCTGATGTTATTTGAAGAATATTTCTGACATTGATAAATATTTAGATCAAAGCAAAGATTTGTTACCTAACTAAACTGAAGAAGAATGTAGCTGCCATGTTGGCAAGGATTAAAAATCGTCTTTGTAGGTTGCTTTTTTAATTAAAAAAAAATACAGCCGTAGCTGTAGTCATTTGCAGTCCAGTTACGTAGTACTATCAACCAGAAGTAGTAGACTGTAATTACGCAGAAGGGGAGTTTCTGATCCATAAGGACAGGACACTCTGACCTAAAGTTCTATGTGACTGTCAGGGTTTGGCTCTGGGTTGGCAGTCAAACCACTAACAATGATGCTCTCAGTCCTTGCTCCCCCCCCCGCCAAGGTAGGAAAAGAGGGAGAAAAAATGAGAGAGAAGCTTTCTGGGTTGAAAAGTGAAAACAGATTAATTTTAATTATTAGTGATAAGGGAATATATATATTTATAAAGGGATGAGCAACACCTGATCCCCTCCCTCCTCCCCCAGCAACTCTCATAGCAACTCTTCTTTCTGGTGACTCCCAGCTGAATGGGGGGAGTGTCGCGGTGCATGGACAGGACCCTCAGATGTTGGCTGCGAAGAAAAATAGAGAATAAAAAAATAGAGCCAAAGAAAGGGTGATAGATGTGACAGTAAGCAGAAAAAGAGAAAGAAAAAAGAAACAAAAGGCTTGACTTCTGTAATGTCTTAACCTATACCAAAAGCCAAACAGAGAAAATATTATCAGAAGGGAATATTCTGATTTGCTGATCCTGCCTTCAGTCTAGTCCGCTTCCCCATGGTGGAGGAGGCTGAAGACACTCAGAAGTTGATTGTTAGCAGTCCACTGGCGCTGCTAAAAAAGTTCACTGAAAAAAAAAACAATCAGCAGAGAGAAAATTTGCCTCACCCTGGCTCAAACCAGAACTGTGGCAGAAATGGTAAACTGTAAAGAAGCTCTTGATGGCAATCATTTAGTGCTAAAAAGTGGTTAAGCAGGTGGCTGCGCAAATGTTGGTGCAAACTTCAAGGCTTCAAGGTTGTGATGAACAGCCCAGTCCTGGAAGTTCTTTTCTAAGCCACAGCTGCATCATGTGAAGGCTTTTTTGGTAGATCTGCTGGCTTTAGGTCTAGTTTCTTACTGCTTGGCTGGCTGCTGAGATCTCCCTGTAAGCATTTGTCATTCTCAGTTGTGCTAGCAGCCTGCACTCTATAAAATGGATCAAGGGATTGATCAAGACCAAAAATAACTGCTGTGGGCAACCTATTTTTTTTTTAACCAAATCATTTAATGTATCAGGGCCCACCTGATAACCTCACAAGCAGTTGTTTCGGTACAATTAGGGGGCAATACATGGTCCTGATGGAGAAGTTTAG
Organism: Hemiprocne comata; assembly: GCA_020745705.1. Classification (NCBI taxonomy): domain Eukaryota; kingdom Metazoa; phylum Chordata; class Aves; order Apodiformes; family Apodidae; genus Hemiprocne; species Hemiprocne comata. The sequence continues at coordinate 47,892,140 of CM036616.1, forward strand.
GGACTCCCTCAGCTGAACAACAGTGCTGAAAACCTAGTGTTGCTGAAGAACTACAAGTACAGCCTCAGGAGGCTGTCTTCATGAATTGTATAAATGGTTTATTGTGTAAAGGTACACTGAGGTTCTTAACTATTTCTAAGCTAGTTTGAATAAGTTAGTTTTTATTGTCCTTCCACTGTGAAGTCAGATTTTGCCATCCAATTCTACATTTTGTATGTGTAGTTTTTAACCACAGAGCAGTAGTAGCATGTCAACTTCTGTCACCTGCACAATTTGCCCTTCAAGTGATCAAATTAATATATAAGATGGTGGTCCTTTTTGCTGGTTTTGCTACAAATTAATTTTGTCCAAACACTGATACAACAGTGCACATTAATTTACATGCAGATACTGTATGAAATCCATTGGCAAGGTTAGATCTGTAGTCTTGAACCAGACAAGGCTAATATTTTTATTAAATATTTTGTATGCAGTGTGGCTACAAGAAGTTAGCATATTTAGAATCTTATTTTTGTCATTATAGTCAGCAGATAGGTCTTTACATCCCTAGCAATAAGATATGTTGTCCAGTAAGATGATGTTGTATAAACTTTTGTTTAAAAAGAAACATTACTTTTCTACACAGTGGATCTAAATTCAAATATTAAATCCTGATACAGAACTTGCATTTGAAATTAATATTTTTTTTCTTTTGATTCTGCTTGGTGTTGCTATTAGTAAGTTGTAACAGGGCATGATTCCAAATGTAAATGTTGCATTCTACGAAACAGCAAATAACTTACAGGCAATGATATTTCAAGGCATATATACATCCAGTCCCATGTTATAACATATTTTTTTGTCTTGGCAAAGACTTTTTCAATTTTAATAGTAGTTTCTGTTTTAATGGAGTAAAAAGTCAAAATACTTTGGAGTGGAAGGTGATGGAAATGAAGATTTTGCATTAAAACAATTTTAGCAGAGTGTATCCTGGGGGGAAAAGAGAGTCCTCCTCTGTAGGAGGTAAATTAATTAATTAGGGTGCAGCTAAAAATTCTCTCAAAATAAGCATCTCTTTTGTAAGCTAAGACAATAAGCAGGGTAAGTACAAATATGTTACTTCAGGGCACAGCTGATTTTCACAGGCAACTTTATCTTTCTGGGATGTACTGGTGTTAGCACGGTTAACTCTCTACCAAAGTTCCCAGTTCAGTTTACATTCAGCAAAAGCCTGTAATTCTATTTGTTTGGGGTAAATGTACCAAGCTGCTGCTGATTACACCTTAGCGTTGAACCATCTGTTCATGGTGAGTCTCTCAATGGAGTCACTCCTGCAGGCAGTGAATGGGAAGAGGAGTGGAGCACCAATGCTGTTAGGAAACAGATACATGCTTATCAGCAAACGTCCTTCCTGCCTTTCAAGCTGCCAGGAATTGCTGAAGTGTTGTATGACTGCAAACCATTGCTGCCGAAGGCAAGGAGAAGTGCTGTCTTAGGGCTCATTCATCAGATATTTCTGCTTGGGTTTGATGGAGAGGAGTTCTGAAGGCACATGTTTTGTACCTGAAAAGAAGAAAAAGGCAGATTGTTCTGTGTTGTTCCCTAACTTTCACATGACCATATATGTACTTTCGAACAGCAGACTGTCAGAAGACTCCCATCACAAATATTCTGTTATTCATAACAAATTGACTACACGCTGAAGTGTCAGAGTTAGATTTATTTTAATTTCTGTTTCCACTACTGAGGTTCCTGCTAGTTAATTTACTTCAGATGAAAAAGATGCCTCATGAAATATACCATTTTTAGGGGATTGTGTTTAGGAAATCCACCCTTGACATGCTGGAGAATTTGTAACTGCTTGTTGCTCATGATTGTACTGTTAAAAGTTGCTGTAAGTCTGCTGCTGGCGTGGTAGGTTTGTTTTGTTTTGGAGTTTTGTTCCCTTCAGTCTACTGTGAGCTGCAGCTTTCTTTTGTAAGGAGACTCAGAAAACAGTCTGTGTAAGATAACGTGAGTTGCTTCATCCTATTTCTAGAAACAATTGGAGAAGAGAGGTGGACAAGCAGTGTGATGGACTGGATAATGAGTTGTCTGTTAAACTCTGGGAAGCCTGAATGAGATCAGTGAAGTGAAGGGACTGGTTTACAGTTTGATTGTAAGTGCTCACTTCAGACAATCAGCAGTGTGCTGCTCATTTGACTTAGCAGTTTCATTTAAATCTCTTTTCTGAGGCAGCAAGGGTGGAAAGAGAATTTACTATTCCAGATAGTGTTAATCCTGCTCAGATAACAGGCTATGCTGTGGAGGCTCTACAGTTTTACATGGGATCTGCAGTTTCTGTACAACCTGGCCACTTAATTAGCTCTCAGCTATTGTGAACTAGGAAAGACAGGGAAATTGTGCAAAGAAAGAAAGAAATTGTGCATCCATCAGAATCTTCCTTTATCATACCCTCTGCATGCATTTAAAATCCATGTATCCTAGTTCAAGGAACAGAATAGTTAGAGTCACTAAATCCTGTGCTGCTGCGTAAGATTCCAGTTTGTGGAATCCTGAATTAACAATCTGATGAATGTGTATTTGATTTAGTTTTATGACAGAATGTTATGACTGCGTATTTAATATAAAATGAGTGGCTAAGAAGTTAAGATTGCTGATCTGCACTTAGTATCACATGTCAATAGCTCAGCATTGAGTATTTTCCCTTCTTGAAGGCAAATTAGAAGTGAAGGTAGTTGGAGTTTCTGAATAGCCTGAGACAATTTTCTTTATAATGCTAGAATTTTACAAATGCAAGATTTAATCTTAGCGGATGATAGCACTAGTCCAGTAAATAAGCACAATTTCTGACATAGCACCATGGTACAAGGTGGAATTCCATGCAGAAACTGTGAGAAGTGAGACAAGAGGTGAGTATGTGGGTTTGAGCTAATTCTTTGATAGCTTTTCATTTTTTCTAAATGAAGTAAAATCTCACCTTTAGTTACACTAGCCAGTTATTCCAAAACCAAATGTCAAACTACAGCTGTCGTTGTTGGGATGGACACGACACAAGCTTGTGTGCAAAAAAGACCACTTTATTCTCCTAACCAACCTTTTTCTATCCTCTCCTATACATGTGTGTCTACATCTCATTGGTTAAGCAAAAATCAACAGTCCACAATTGGACAACTTTTCTCTGCTGTAACTTTGATAGTCTTCTTTTTCACGTCCCATCTAGTGGTTCGGCAGATGTTCCACCTGGCAGTCGCTTATCTTGTTTACTCAGCTTCCTCGAAGGTTTCCATACGTGATGGACTAAATCATAAAACCATTTGAATAAATTTGTGCACCAGGCCATGCTTGAAAGGTCTCTTAGCTGCATCAAAAGGAATTGTTTTTTTCCTGGTCATGGCAGCTGGCTGTTCATGAGAGAGTTTCAGCAGCAGTCTATTCTTCTGTTGCGTCTGTTTTGGTGCTGCATTAAGAACAGATCAATCTTAATTTCTAATATGGTGGTGTCAAGGTGGTGCAGCATGGCCCTTACCTTGACATATTTAAAGCTCATGGTTGTAACACAGGACTACTTCTGAAATTCTTGACTGCTCAATATAGTGTAAAACAGTAAACAAACAATGCATGTGTCATTGACTTTAAGTAGGGGTGAAGGTCTAGAATATTTGAGTTCAGCTTTTACGCGTGGCAGTATGATAAAAAAGAGAAAAAGGAGATACTTTTAGAAACATAACTAGAAAACAGCCATTGTTTTTGGACATTTCTTAAAGTGGTCTGTTGAATTAAATGGTAACATACAATAGAACATAATAGCATTTGGTCAGGTAGGAAAATATAGATTAATGACATCATTCTTTTTTCATCATAATTCAAACACATAATAGAAGTGCCAGCATGCATTCTGTACCAAGTTACAATCTTTCTTCTGTGCCTGTTCCCTTATGTGGTTGTTTTTCAAAGGACCCAACCAAAACAAAGCTGAAAAAGAGACTACTTGTTTATGATTAGCTGTTACAAACAGAAGGAGATAATGTCAACATCTGCTGATGGGACCTTCCAATGTGGGTCAAGCTTCAAAAGTGTGGCATTTGGATTAAGGAAAAAAAAAAGGCTTTAGTCAGTAGACTCACAGAGCCAAGTCACAGCTGTCTTGGAGCTGTTGATCAGTAGGATGTCACCAGGCAAATTATTTTTACCAGAATGGCTGAAGAGCACGATAGAACTGAGTCACTGGCTTGTTTTTGTTTATGTAGCTTTCTCCAGATACTCTTTTTGGTTTACATCCTTTGTGATTTTTGTGTCATTCTGTGCTTGAAAGATTGATCCGTGTCTGTTGATGATACTTCCACCTTAGGGCATTAGTATCTTTTCTTGCATGTGTGGAAGAAATAAACTCCTCATTAGGGCAGCTTTATTTTAAAACAGAAAAAATATATTATGTTCTGGTGTAGTCATTAGTTGATACCTCTATATTTAGCATACATCTGGTTGAAAACTTTTGCCAGGCATTTGCTTCAAGTGTTAGGGTTTATGGGCTTTTTCATCATTGTCTGTGCCTGTTAGTTTCAAAAGGTGATGATCACAGCTTCAGGGTGAAAATATGTCAGGATATTTATGCTGCAAAAGGCATAAAGCACGAGTGATATGATCATGTGGAGAAAATTAATCTGAATAAAAGAAGTACTAACAAATACCAATAGAAAATAAACAAAGAGGATTAAGTTTGCTTGCTGAATTTAAACTGCTGGTTGCAGATGTACTATATCATTTTATGATGAATTAATATAGATAGTGCTGAATGCTCCCTAGTAACATCTTCCTTGACCCTATAAGTGAATAGTAGATCATAGCTGAGAAACAGATTTCTTCAACACTAACAGCATATGATTTTTGTTGTGGGATTTAGAGGAGAGCTGACTGTATACTATTTCAGGTCAGCAGGTACTCTGAAGTTTAACCTGTATGATTAAGTATTTAAAGTAGATCCAGACATTAAACTGTTACTAACTGTTACGTCAGCCTCCAGGCTGAAGCTATAACCTGGAGAAAATGTTATAAAAGTAGAATGGCTGTTGTATTATTTTTTGTGGAACAATTGAAAAGCTTGAACTGTAGGTCTGTTATGCATGGTTTTTACAGTGGTTAACATAATTAATATATTCCAGCAAATAAAACCAGAAACAAACAACGAAAAATCAAACAGGCTTTTCTTCTCCAAACAGAGCACCCTGAAGAAGAGATGGGCAAAAAATACACCATTAGAAAAATGCCATATTTCTGTTGTAATTGTATCTGTTTCTAGGTCTGCTCTGTGACAACAAAGCTGGAAATTTTAGTCGCAGTGCTGTCTTTCTGGTGGGAATTTGGAAGAACATTTCATTGGAAGGACTACTTTACGTTTTAAGACTTGATCATGGCAGTCTGGATGAGTAGACCTGGACTTCAGAGAAGACACATTGTAACACTCCATATCTTGAGAAAGCGTCTCACTGGTGGCACTCGGAAATAGCTATAAATAACCTTTGCAGTGTAAAGTTTTTTGGAATTAAACTTTTTTTTTCCTTTTTCCCCCCAAAAAACAAGCAAAAAAAACCCCAAGATATCCACCACTCCCACTGAGTGTGTTAGACTGCAATAGCTGTATTCTGTGGATGGCTCTTTTGGAACAGGTATTGCACTTCAAAATCATAGCCTGCCATATTTCAGAATAATTCTTCCAAGTAGACAAGACCCAAGGAAGACAGAAGCAGCTGCTCCATTTATCCACATGATTAGGAAGGTATTTCTTTGATTGCAGAATTCTTGACTAGAACAGACACTTTAGAATTACTGATTCAGGTGCAGACGAGAGAAGAACTCCTAACCTCAAAGTATCATCTTTCGAAACAGAGCTTCTTAGGAACCAAAGAATTCCCTTCCCCACCACCCCCCCACCCCCCTCCCCCACCCTGTTCAACAAGCTGGGGTAGGTAAGATGTACCCACTTCTTTTACAGAGAAATTCAGTGGGAATTTTATCAGAAAGTTATGGACTACGTGTCAGGAGTTGTGGTTTGTGCCTGTGGAAGAGTCTTCAGTATTGTGGAAAATTGCTTTGGGTTGCCTGAAAATACACTTTGTAAAATCAGTTGTATATCCTGGGCACTTAAGCAGCTGGTATTTAATTTTAACAAAAGAAATGTTCTGGAGGATTCAGAGTACTGATGAGATAAGCCCCTCTTGTTTAGAATGCATATCAGTTAGATATGGGATTTAGAAAAAGATAATTGACATTGCTAGAGTTTATGCAAGACATTTTAATGATATAAACCTCCCTGAATTTAGGCCATTCCAGAAAACTTAGCTGACTTTGTAGGAGAATGACTAACACTTTCTGTTATCTTGGCTCAGCTGTGAGAGTGACTACAGAGTTTTGGCTCACCAGTGCATATTCTTACTGCAGAATAAAACAGATTAATTTCATTGCTCTTTTAGCTCATGTTGTTCTGGAAGCAGCGTAAACTATACTAGAAAAACAAACCCCCAAAACATCGATGTACTTCTATTCTAAAGCACAGGAATTTCTTGCCTAGTTACAGTTCTGTGATTATTCTGGTGTAGTTGTATGATCTGATTTCCTCAGATAGATAAATACGAATGTAATAGTTTTTCTGGATAAGTAACGCCTTTAATAGCATTAGGCTGTCTTGCCAGAGAGATCCTTGTTTAGAGGTTATCTTTAGGTACTTACTGCAAGTTGGCACAAAGTAAATTTGGGCTTTTGGGGCAACTGCTGTGCATCAGAAAGTTTTAATAAATCTGTGAAGCAATGAAGCAGTGGTTGAAATCAGAGAAAATTATGCCTTTGCAAATGTGGTGTGGGTTTTATTGCAAGGTTTTTGTTTGGTTTGTTTAGTTTTTTATATTGTATTATTATTGCTTCTTTTGTCCAACAGTGATTTCCAACCTCAGGTGTGATTAATATTCAGAGTGGATTGATTTAGCAGAGAGACAGAGGAGGGAGACAAAGAGGTGTGGGAGCTGGGATCCAATTGCTTAACACATTCTGCTGCTGAACCCTTTAATTTTTCTTATCAGTTATTAATTTAAGATAACAATTCATGAATAAAGTTGATATTCAAGGAGAAGAAAGGAGGAGGAAACAGAAGTTTTATTGGCCTTTAGCAGCTAATTCTAAAGAGCATTTTACTGTAAATGTTGAACCCCAAAACTGTTCTGTCTGTAGTAAGCAATATCAGTGTTGCAATTGAGGGCAAATGCAGACTGAAATGTGCCTTTCAGTGATCTCTGACTGGCCCTATTCTTTCTTTGCTTCTTGTCACCATGGTTGTCTTCATTTCTAGCAGTCCAGTGAACAGCCGCTTACGGTTAACCATTTCTTCCATTTAGGGCAACACATTAGCACTTACCCTGCTTTTGCTGTCACGTGTGTTCACTTAATTTTGTTCACAGCTCTGCTCTCAGATCAGAACCTTTTCTTGGGAGAAGAGCACATGAGAGAATCTTTAAGGTAGGCCAAAAGGTTCCTGTTTTGGACCTGCAATTATAATGACACTTAAGTAGTTCAGAAGAAATTACAATGCTACAGAAAGATTAATTGTGATTCTCTGCACATTTGTGGCTTCAAGAGTACTTACCTTGCTTTTTGATAGTTGTTGAAAAAATAATTATTATAGTGGTCATGTAATCTTCCTTATTCATGCAATGAGATTATGGTTGTGATAGTGTAAGGGTACTTGGGATGATGAATGGTGGAAGGATGTAAATAACAAGCAGTTAGGTAATTTATTAATTTACCACATAGAGAACACTCTCTGAACCTCTCTTGGAGAGTTGAGATACTTTCTCTCTTGCAGTGCTTTTGGAGTAGTTAGGTTCTAGAAAGACAGTGCAGGTTCATCCGTGTAAGACAGCCAGCTGGCCCTTTTCACCCATCATTTTACATTGGTGGTTGCTTCTTTATCATTTTTCATCTCTCTTCTGGCCTCTTTGTGTAGTTTTGCAAGTTGTGCTTATTGAAGAAGTGCACCTGCAGTTAGAAAAGCACATCTTCTTCAGTATTGCAGTTGACTTACGATCATCTGCTCTCCCAACCTTCAGTTTTGAAAATGCAGGTAGGATGAGAGAAGAGCTGAATTATTTTCTGTAACAAAGTTTTAAAATTTGTTTCACAGCTAGTTTCTGCGTGCATTGACAGTAAGAACACAGGTGTTTCTATGGCTAAATTTTTATTCACCCAGCTATTACTTGCTACAGATGATGGCTGAGGACTGGCTTCCAGAATGCTTGTCCAGTGTGCATGCTGCTCAGGTGTTCTCTGAAAGACAGCGATAAACATACAAAAAGGGAAAATTGGAATTTTTCAATTGGACTCCCAAACTAACCCCAAATGTTTTTTCTTTATCATTAGAATGTCTTTGAATGAGATGGTCCAGATAATTGGAAAGGTGAATGGGAAAGGAAATTAGGTTGCGAGTATTCTAACTTATTCTAAGTAGAACACGGTTATGTGCAAAAGATGAAACTCTTTGTCAGATGTCTATCATATATATAAGACATGGTTCAGACTCAATCAGCTGACATACTGAGAGAAACAGAATATTGGAGTCAAGCTGAATTCTTTTGTTTCATATTGTGACATAAAGAAGTCAAAAGATTAGAATATTCCATTAAATCAAAAGGATCTATAATAATAAGGAAACAGCATGTTCACTTATGGGTACCTTTTTTACCACTTCTTTTTTGATTGTTCTCAAACAAGAAGGGGAAAAATTAGAAAAAAGTTTGCAGTTGATATGGTCTACATATTAAAAAATAAATTTGCAGAATTATTACTTCAGAATTTTTCCAATAAAATACTTATACATGGAATGTGCAAGTTATAAGATGCCTGCTATAATAAAATACTCTATACGTAGCTGGATTCAAAAAATATATTTTAGTTGGGGTTTTTTTATGATGAAAAGAGAGGGTTTAGTACAAGAAAACATTAAAAGTGCATCCATATCTAAGTATATATTGGGTTATTATGAGTTTTACCTCATAGATTGTTCAGGCAAAAATATTATTTCTGATCATTGTTATTGTTGTCCAAAGGCACATATAACAGCTAATAGAAATATAATTGTTCTTGTGACTTACTCACTGGCAAAAGTGAAGCAGATCCTCCTGAATGCTCTGCTAAGGCACATGGAAAACAAAGGGGTGATTGGTGTCAGCCAACATGGCTTCACAAAGGGCAAATCCTGCCTGACTAATTGGGTGGCCTTCTCCACTGGGGTCATGGCATTGTTGGACAAAGAGCAACTAATGTCATCTACGGGGACCTGTGCAAAGTCTTTGACACTGTCCCGCATGACATCCTGGTATTGAAACTGGAACGGTATGGATTCGATGGATGGACCACTCATTGGCTAAGGAACTGGCTGGATGGATGCAATTAAAGAGCTGTGATCAACAGCTCAATGTCCAGATGGAGACCATTGACGAGTGGTGTTCCCCAAGGGTTGGTACTTGGACTGGTGCTGTTTAGCATCTTTGTCACATTGGGTGCACCCTCAGCAAGTTTGCTGATGGCACCAAACTGTGTGGTGTGGTTGACACACTGGAGGGAAGGGATGCCATCCAAAGGGACCTTGACAGGCTTGAGAGGTGGGCTTGTGCAAACTGCATGAAGTTCAACCAGGCCAAGTGCAAGGTTCTGCACCCGGGTCAGGGCAATCCCGAGCACAAATACAGGCTGGATGGAGAATGGGTTGAAAACAGTCCAAAGGAGAAGGACTTGGGGGTGATGGTGGACAAGAAGCTCAACATGAGCTGGCAATGTGCACTTGCAGCCCAGAAAGCCAACAGTGTCCTGGGCTGCATCAAAAGAAGCATAGCCAGCAGGTCAAGGGAGGTGATTCTCCACCTTTACTCAATCTCTTGAGACCGCACCTAGAATACTGTGTCCAATTCTGGAGCCCCCAGCCTGCAGAACGTCCAGAGAAGGGCCATGAAGACAATCCAAGGGCTGGAGCACCCCTCCTATGATGGCAGGCTGGGAGTGATTCTGTGATTCTGTGAAAATAAGGAATTGTGCTATATTTTTACCACACTATGCTGTCAAGTATTTCAAGTAAAGAAAATGCCTGTTTATTCTCTGTTTCCATTCATACAGTTCATAAATATTTTTAGGACTGTTCTTAATCACATGCATAAAAATGTGAGGGTGTTTGACATGTAATTGCTTAATTTCTTTTTAGATAAACCATCTTTATGGCTGTTAACATTTTTAGCTACAATAGCTACACTAACTGCTACATGAGCTGGTAAAAGTACATTAAATCCTACAGTAGCCACATCTGGTGTTATGGACTTAACAATTTTTGTCTTAGCAAGGTAGGAAGAGTACCAACTATCACTTATTTGGAATAGTTTGGAAAATCTCATAGCATCAAAACAGCCAGAAACACAACTCACAGCAGCAATTTCAGTAAAATTTATTATTTCAGAGGCTCTCAGATTTTAACAGAACTTGAACACCTTTGAATGAAGTCCTGTACTTTTTCGTTATGGTCGTGGTTTTCAACAGAGGGACATTGTGGAAAAGAGAAGACACTCCCTTGCTGAAAATGCAGATGGGATGGATTTGATAATGTTTCTAAAGATCAAAATACCACTTTGAGAAGCATCCTTACTGTAGAAGTGCTGTTCTTCTTTTGTTAAAAAGCAAATAGTTTTCAAATGCAAGGTAAAAAGCTGAAAAAAGGCTGTATAGGTAGATAACAAACCACAGTAGTCAGGAAGTTTGAGTGTCCAAATTAAATACATTTTAAAAAAAAATATCTTGCAAAATTTTTTACTTAGATAATTCTTTGGGGAAAAGTGTGTGGCATCTATTTTTTTTTCCTGTAGGTAAAACTATACTAAGCTAAAGACTGTTATGAGTGCGAGAGTTTGTTAGTGTTCAATAGGCACCTTTGACTAATAATTGTGAACCAGCATGATTAGTAATTAAAAATGTGATGCCCATAAGCAGAGTGCAAACTCCAGTGGTGTTGCTTTGTGATAAAACTGCAGCAGGAGAGGACAACTCTTTCTCACATGGTTCTCAATTACCTCTTTTATTTAAACAATAAATAGATTAATAATGTACTTGAGGAGATGCATTTGAGGTACCAGTGTCATTATTGACTAGGGTTTTACTGCTGTCTTCATAGAACTTGAGTTGCGTAAGAAACCATTCAGAGCTGAAATTGGTGATAGGATCCTCTCCTGTTGCACAAAGTGTGACAGTCCTGCAATGCTGGAGAGAGATTTTCTCCAGTGAAGGGCAAGCAGACCTTGTAGCATGCACCCTTTCAGGCAGAGATGTGTGTATATCTGTGTGTGAAGAGAGAGTGGGAATTGCTTTGAGAAATGGTAGCTGTAACAGAACATCTATAAGGCAAAGGTGTGTGAACGATTTCTTAGGGAAAAAAAAACCCTGATAGTCTTTCAATCCTTCCTATCTGCAGTTGTGCTGTACATCATTAAATTTATGTTGTATTTCCTAACTTTGTTTGTTAGGTAAGAGTAGATACAATAGCTGTGAGAGGATACAGGTTTTTATAACAACTTTCTTTGGAATGTGATTTCTGGCCCTAATCTGTATTTGTAGATCTCTGTTAGCAATTCTTACTGGAGTCAGTCTTGAAGCAGACCATGCTCAGTATAGTGAGCAGATGTTAGCAGTTGCTGCTGCTGGCCTGGGAGAATTCCAGGTGTAGTGTGTGCACTGTGTTTTAAACTATGATAGTAGGTGCATTCAGGGCCAGGAGTCCTCAGGTACAAAGTACAATATGTGCTTTGTAAAAAGAGAACAAAACAAAAAAACAGAAGGTAGAAAAAAAAACTCTGAGAAAGGTCGTGGGACATCACACACACGGAATCTAGCCAGGCTTTGGCTAGTGACTGGGGGGGGGAAGCAAGCCAGACATTGATTGAGTGGTATTTTTGGTAGAATATGTCGGCGAAGTAGGTAGCTTGAGGGGTTTCATTTAGTAAGAACAGTATTTTATGGATTTCTGTCAGATGGCCATTTAATGAAAAGACTTGTTTGTAGACTTTAACTGAAGAGAAGGGAGAACATGTGAGCTCTTCTATATATGCATAAATGTTTTCAAGCCAGGGTAAATCATGTATCTATTTATTCTTAAATAAATAATAAAAAAATGAACATACACAGGATGAAGATGACAAATAAAACATGAAATGTTGTATAAGAGTATTTCATCACTTGAATATATTTCGCACTTCATAATCTTTTGTCAATCATGAAAACAGGTTCAGAAAAGTCAGAAAAATCAAGCTAAAAGACTCATATGCAAAGATGAGCCTATGGAGACTGGATTTTCTGCTTTGGGATGAATTTTCTTGCTGACCAGAAAAAAACTCTTGCCGAACTAGTCTTACCCAGTCTTAGCTGATGCTACTCTTAACAAGTATTGCAGTCATCAAAACTGTGCCTGTTGCATCACATCCCCTAAGTCACAAACACTTTTTTCTAGAAAGAAAATGTTTCTCCTTCCTTGCAAGCTAACAGTTAAAATTTTCTGGAGGATGTTGGAACACATTGGTGCATTATAAGAAGAATAATAACAGGTCTAGTTAATATATTGCTAAGTATTAGATGTCAGTTGAATAAATGCATGCTTTTTGCTTTAAATGAGAGAAAGTAAGTGGGAACATTCAGACATCTTTCATCTCACTCCAATAATCATTAAATTAGTCCAAAAACAAACCATAAAATAGGGAAATTAAGAAGTTTGCAAAATCTTCCTGTGAATAAAGATTTAAACATTTATGTGCTTATGCAGCTTTCACATTTCTTACCTTTCATGCCTCCTAGCCTGTTTACTTGTACCAATCTGTGTTTAATGGAAAAGCTTGCATATATTTAACATTAGACAGTTGTAGGGTGGCATGTATTCTTGAAGAGAAAATTTTTAAGCAAAACTTCAACCCATGAAGTTTTAATCCAGCAGTTTAGGATGTAAATTGGAGGTTAATGGAAGCTAATACAGCACTAATATTTGTCATGCTTTTCGCTCACTTACAAAATTTATTCACATAACCTTCTAGGCATTCAGAAGTAGTATAAGAAGTGGTCTGCAGTCACTGCTAAATCCCCAAGTAGCTGGGAGATTTCGAGTATCTTCAGTTAAGCAGCAAGTGTAGCTGCTACCTCCCAGAGGAGTTATAGCCATTAACCTTGGGGGAGTAGGGAGAAGTCCCTTGAGCACAGCAGAACAGAGCTCTCGCTGGTTAAGCTACAGTGGTGTCACCTCTAATAAAGAGTTACTTGGAATCTGACAACTAAGGACAACATGAACTTTAATGTGGATAAGTATGGGAGAACAGTGGGCAGTTCTAAATCAAGCAAAGAGTCAGAAAGTAATGTTGACTACATGGACTTCAACAATCTGCATAAACTAAATGTCCAGGTAGAGGACTTGTTTACTGTTTAAAAATGACACCTCCTTGTGAGAGAGCTATGTCAAAGAAAAGGTTTAGGCACTTACCAACTTAACACTGAGATGTCTGACTTCTTGCTTAAAGCTACAAGCCAGTAAAAAGTACAGAAGAATGCTTTTTTTCTCTCTCACCTTACGGGTGAAGTATTGGTTTCCTGTTTCAAGGATGGTTTGTGAATTTTACATCAAGCAGCCTTTGTATAAAACCAGAAACCATAGAATCGTATGATACCAAAGAGGACTTATACCAGTAATATGTATGTTACTGGTATAATATGCCTCTAAAGTAGTGGATAAAAGGCATGTACTACAGTGTCCCTTTCCATACTTTAAAAAGAGAGTGGCTGTGACTGTATGTTGCAAAAAATTCAATACTGTCTATATGTGTTTGGCATAAAAGACAATCCTTCGATGACCCTGGTTGTAGTCACTTAAAAAGCTGCAATCCCCAGCTGTTCATTAATATACTTGAGCATAAGTTTTGGAAAATCATGGAATCACAGAATCATGGAATTGTCAAGAGTTGGAAGAGACCTCTAGAGATCATCTAGTCCAGCTCCCCTGCTAAAGCAGGATTGCCTAGAACATTACACAGGACTGCATCCAGGTGGGTCTTGAATATCTCCAGAGAAGGGGACTCCACAACCTCCCTGGGCAGCCTGTTCCAGTGCTCTGTCACCCTCACCATGAAGAAGTTTGTCCTCCTATTTAAATGGAACTTCCTATGTTCCAGCTGGTGCCTGTTGCCCCTCCTCCTGTCACTGGGAACTACTAAAAAGAGTCTGGCTCCATCTGCCTTGCACCCACCCTTTAGATACTTATAGGCATTAATAAAGTCTCCCCTAGCTCTCTGAGAATATCTTTTGGACCGCGGTGTGAAACAGGGAGAGTGACAGTCAGCTGCTCTGATTGAGCCAGCAGGTACACTCAGAGTCCTGATCATCACCAAAGTAACTTTTAAAGGGCATTAGGAAATAAACGTGCTTTCAGGCTCCTGAATAACATAGTTTGCTCTGTTTATTTACTATTTTCTTCTAATTCAAGCCAATCTTTGCTTATGAGAGTATAAAGATGAGCCTGTTTCAGATTTAAAGGTTTTCAACTAGTTATTATTAGCTTTTCCAGTACTTTTAAAAACAAGTTGAACAAAGACTGTAAGCTAGGGACACTCTTCAGTTACTAGGACCTACGAGAGAGAATGGTCATTTTATGTTCAGAGGAAGGCAAGCACAGTTGCTTTCTGAGGGATATCTAAAAATGAGAAATTAAATTATCTGGGTAAGAAGAAAAAAAAAAGGAAGTATAGCATAATCTTGAAAATCTTAGAAAAACAAATAAATCAGTGCTGTATATATTGTTCTCCCCAAGAAGAAAAAAATAAGAGAGGGTGGGATAGTTTGATGTCTAAACGAAGTAATCTCCAGGAAAAGAAAATATTCTATTTGTTAAACTGTATAAGAAAAAAATCAGAAAACAATATGGCATTATTCGCAGTATTATGTAAAAAAGATTGAAGATGGGAAACAAGCTGCTTAAACATTGTAAACTAATTAGTTCGACGAATTGTTTTCCTGAGGTTCATGAGATACGAAACATTGGCACCAGTGCGTGAAATACGCTCTGCCTCAGTGCTCTTTTCAGTTTATTTTTCTGTTAGTGTCACATGTATATAAAAAAGAGCAGCTGAAAAGAAAAAGGTTACAGAGGGAGACCAAAGCCTGTCAGATGATTGAAGGTGACAGTTTGTCATCTTAAACCTGATACGAGAGGGCCCCTTCTAATGCCTGTGTATAAATACCAGCTTCATTTTCTGCTATCACAGGCTACACTGCCCAAATGATGTTGTGACAAGGATTCTTCTTGTAGCCTTGTCCCCAGCTCCATGCTAGGTTGTTCACAAGCAAGCTGACAATTTGCAAATTAGCTCACCCAGCATCGGGGTGATTGAGAGGGTGGCAGGCAAAGGGGGACACTGCATGGACTTTGACTGTGTGTGTTGGAGGAAGTTAGGTCTACCGGGAAATTGCAATGACAGGTGTTAGGCATGGTAAGCGTTTCAGCAGCTTTGAATTTTTGTCTTTTTGTGTCATTTGACACGCCAATTGTGTAACATGCCAAATAGCATAAGTGTTCCAGATACTCTATAGAAGGTACATTTGTCTATATACTGAATCAGCTTTCCTTTAGGAAGTCAGTAGCTTTCATCATTGTAACTATTTATCATTATAATTTGCTAAATATAACTTATACATTATATTTAGTTTGATAAATTATTATTTTTGTTCTGCACCATACCTAAACACTTGATCAGATGTGTCGAGTATTGTCATGTTTGTAAGATTATATTCCTATTTCTTGGTAGTGGACAGAATACCTAGGGTTTTGCAACTCTATAGACAGATAGCAATATACTTTTTTTTTCATATTTTTTTATTTTTAGTATTTCTGTAGCAGTCTGTGCTATGTGACTGTATGGAACCCTAGCTAAACTTTCATATCAGTTGAGAGTGTCAGAGTAGTGCTTGGGGGTGCCTGAACAAGTATAAGAATAGCGAAAATGAGCAGGGAGAAATCCCATTATGACTTCAGATTGTATTTTTAATATTACTGAAATACTAGGGGTAGTGAACATTTTAATTTAGACAACAGCCCAAGGGGTTTTAAGTAATATCTTAGGGGCACTGAATATATATAGCTGAGGTAACATAATAAGAACATAGTGGATACAACATTTAGCTGAGGCTTCATCAGTTGTTTTCTGTAGAAGAGGAGATTTTATTTTTCCTCTGGGTTTGATTTTTTGCTTTCCATGGGACTCACGTGACATCCTATTGTATGTACCAGTGCAGAACTTGGGAGTGGTTGATATTTACACTATTACTTATGAAAAGTTTGAGTGCTTAACTTTTATTGTTTTGTTTTGTTTTAATTAATACAAGTCTTTTAGCAAATACTATATCCTGGGTGGTCATCATCAGTTGTATTTGAGGTTGAATGTCTAAAGTATGCTACTGTGGAACATAGGTTTGTAGCTTGAAAAATAAAGCAATGAGTTTGAAAAGGGAAAAAAGAACTAAGGAGAGGAAGGAGGACACTCAAAATCAATTAATGTGTCATGTCCTACTTTCTAAAGCGCCCTGGTAATGCAGCAGGGGTACCTAGACAGTTCTTCAGTGGCTTCTAAGCTAAAAAAAGCAATTCACTTAAACACAAATAATTATTTGGCCAAAGTGACAGTGCAGGGGTACATTTACAGACCTCTTACTCCCACTCTTTCATTTTTCAGCTGTTGAGGTCAGTACATTGGTTCCTAAAAAATGGAGTCTTGGTAGCATGGGTTCTGCTCAATTATGGCTTTTAAATAGGCAAATCAGATTCTAATTAGCACCACAGTCAGAACAAAGTGCTATTTTTATTACCCATCACAATGCATTTGCCTGCATACAAACCATGCAGTTACGGATACATTCTTCATTATTTGTTTTTGTTGGTCACAAAAGTAGCATTTGTTATTTATGAGTTCTGAAGTTGCCAACCCAAGCAATGCTTTAAAATCATTATTCACACAAACGTGAACAAGCAGCAGATGTAAATTTTATGTCAGGCCCAATACACTAAAAATCTGCCTAGTGAGGGGGATGATTGTAAAGGTGAAAGTGACCTTGTGAAGGTTACAACATAACCCTGTCGTTCCCCTGGCAAGGTAATAGAAAAGACCCTTTTGTAGTCTGCAGTAAAGTGAAAATTTAGAAGTGAAAGCTCTTGATCTTAATCTGACATTTTCTTCAAAGTCTGAAGCTACTGTATGCCCTGATGCCATGACTGACTTTGTTTATGTACTTCTCCTGAGAAACGCATTTTTGTGTTACTTCCATTTGCATGTAGTGTTTAGTATTGCTTACTAATACTCCTTAGGAAGAATTTATGTTACATAGTATTCTATCATGTCAATAAGAAAAAAAAAAACCATAGCTATTTAAAAGGCATATAGTTCATTTTAAAATGGTATCTAAAGAAGAATGAGCTAATCTGTTGAGGAATAGAAAGGAATAAAACCTCAGACTTTTTTCAGAAATAATTAGATACTTAGGGACCTTTATGGGTTCCAAAAGAAAGTCTGTGTGACCCTGTCCTATTTATTAAGACTGATAAACTCTTTGTTAGTGTACTTACCATTTCCCTCTTGCATTACCAGTTTTACAAGCTGTCTAGAAGTTTGCAACTTCTATGCTATATATTTTTTTATCATCTGACTTTCATGACTTTTTCCATAAAATTTATTGATTGAGGGAGTCTCAGAAATTCTAAACTACTTAATGGTTTTGGCTGCATCCATTTTTTTTGCAGCTTTTTTTTTTTTTTTCTCCCCCCCGACATCTGTGTAGATATCTTCTGAAATTTACAAAACCTTTGTGACTAATCCCATAGGCTGACCTAGACATTGAAATCCTACCAGCATTTGTTGCTGCTAATTATTCTGGATAAACCTGTGGGAATCAGGTCACTTCTTAATGAGCTTGGGAAAGCAACTAAAAATTCTGTTCGCTCTCAAGAAGATTACTCACTTTTTCTTTCTGACTTCAGTTTAGAGTAAAACTTGTCTTACACATAGAGGTGGTGTCCACAAAACTGCTAGTTTAATTTTGAGTTAATTAATTGTTAATTTAGAGTGAGGAAGAGGGAAAGAGAGAGAGGACTGTATTTGGCACTGCAGTGTTACAAAAACAGCCATGTAATGTGGCACAAGTGGCTTATTAGATATGACAATGTATAGTATTTCTATCATGGCATTATATATCTGTCAGGGCTTTTGGCAGTCAATTTTTTCTGAGTTTGAAATCATATGTATTTTCAGTGGGTATCAGTTAAAATGTCCAGAAATCCCTCTGCAATCAATTGGTTTTGCTTCCTCTAAATATGTGCCTTTAATTGATGGCTTGTTAAACTGAGTTAGGAAGCCATGGGGAGCTCAGCCTACAGTATGCAGACACAGCTGTAACTTAATGCAGAAAGTGTGGGTTTTTAAGGGTTTAGGCAGCATAGCTAGTTATAGGTAATTTTTTTGCAATTAGAAATCTGTGTAATTGAGCACCTGACCACTTTTTAATTCCTCTTTTGGTCAGGAATGCATCTAGCACTTTGGTATTTTGAAGATGTTATATATGCCTATTTCCTATTGACTTTTAAAGAAGAAACACATTAACAGTAGGGTTTTGGTTTTTTCATAATTCCACAGACATTTGGTCATTTGGTTTTGAAAGCAGTTGGAACAGCTGGCAGTCCCCTGTGGTGTGAAAGAGGTTTTCCTTCAATACGGAACACTCTTTTTGCCGAAAGGGCATAGCAAAAAAAACCAAAAACAAAAAACACAACCCAAAACTATGCCCCAAAAAATTGGTTCCTACTTTTGCATATCTTTGCTTTAAGTACCCCATGTTTCAGTGTCTTTTTTAGGTACGTTATGAACTTTCACACTGATATCCTTGTTGGTTCAAGTGTTTCTCCAGTGGTATATGATGCAGACATTTCAGATCAGCAAAAGTGATCTGCAGTAAGAAAGCCTTATTCCATTACTTCAGCACAGGCTATTGGATTTCTTCCAGGATGTTACCTACATGAGTAGGGTAATAAAGGTGTATCTGGATTCTAAGGTCCTTCTTGTCTTCCTGCCAGGGATTTTAGGGCCACATAATGCAAACTGGAATAAACTGGTAAGATTTTACCCATACAAAACTGATGATGGGATTATTTGAATGAAAATGAAATACTGAAAGCCATAATCATCACATTCTGCTCAACCACTCTGAGGTTTGTGTTGCTGGAGGCTGTGCTGCAAAATTCAGGGACATTCACACTTGGAGTTACCAGTAACGAAAGCAAGTAAATCTTTGCAGTCTTGAGTTAGTTGCTCCCCAGCTTTACTGAACACTAATGTGGTTACTTCCAGCTGGTATTTCATGCAGCTCTGTACATTGGTCTTAAGTGCTGAGAGTTTTTCTTTTATTAAAAAACCCCTTCTTTTTAAAAACTGCACACATGTAAAATTTTGGTAATTGGTTGTTTAAGTACAGTGACTATAAATTGTTCCTTGGCAAGGCAGTAACACAAAACTTTGTAGCTTCACAAGTGTCTGAGCAGAAGAAATCAGGATAGAAAGAAAAAAAGAGCATTAAGAGGAGTAACTACAAATGGACTAAAGAAGAGTTGGTAGTTCTTGAGCTCTGAAACTGAAGTTTCTCTGAAGTGAGACTGCTGGCCACAAGTGGGAGGGAGGAGAGCTGCAGTTGGCAAACAGGCATTCTTCTGGAAGACTGTGGGTAATCTTCTTTTCACAAAAATCCTCAGGGAAATTTATATTTCTAATAAATTACCCTGAAAAACCTGTTGATTTGAGCTGTTGCTGCCCACAGCTGGCCATCATACCTGTCACGGTTTGACTCAGGATCAGCAAATAAACCAATGCTCTCCATCCCCTCCCCCTCCCACCCAGGTAGGGAAGAAGAGAGAGAATTAGGAGAGAGACTTAGCTGGATTGAAAACTAAACTAGACAGCTTTAATTATATGTACAATTATATACAAGTATGTTCAGGAATGTGCAAAAGCCTCTTGCCTCCCCCTACCCCCAGCAGCTCCCCCAGCACTCTCTTTAGCTGTGAGCAGTCCTGAAATCTCTCAGCCCAGAGGCAGGAGATAAGGCAGAGCAGACAGGGGCTGGGTTATGAGAGTTATGAGGTCAGAGATGCCTGAGCCTGGGGGTCGACGGTGATGGATGGATGGATGGATGGATGGATGGATGGATGGATGGATGGAGTCCTTTCTGGATGCCGGCCATGGATGGAAGAGAAGGGAAGAAGAAGCAGGAAGGAAGTTGTCTTCTGTGATCTCTGACCTTCTTTGAAGCTTGCGTAGTTCTATGGAATGGAATCCATTTGGTTGGTTCTGCTGTCTGTCTAGTCCAGCTCCCCTACGGGGGGGGGTCACAGATATGACTCCCCTGCTCTCAGTAGCCTCTGTAGCGGCAGAGCTAAGAAGCGACCTTGGAGTCTCAGCAGTAACATAAACATTCCAGTATTATCATTCCACTAGCTGGAACACTTGTTGCTAGTTAAAAGAAAGCTTACTGAAGGAAAAAAATAATCAGTAAAAGGAAAATTAGCTTCATCCTGGCTCAAACCAGGACAATACCTTGCAGCCAACCCTGGTGCAGCAAGTGAAGGTGGTGTAAGGTGTCTATGCCTTGGGACTCTTGTTTCCTTGTTGGGCAGCCCATGAAATCTGCCTGTGCTATGATGATGGACAGGCATGGCCAAAGTGTGGACCTACTGATTCATGAGCAAATGTTTCTGCAGAGGTGTATCATGCCACCACTAACATGGTAACAGGCAGATTGTGAGGACTGAGGTACGCAGTAACGATAATGTAAACAGCTGCAACTGTTTGCACAGGAAGTATGTGCTCAGGGCCCAAGGGTCAGCAGTGTATCAAAATTAAGTAGAGAATGAGTGCTTCAGAAATTGCCTGCCAAAAATTGTTTACAAATTTATATTTTGATCATGTTATTTGCGTATTTGTGCTTACTTTGAGGACTGTGTATTTTTCGTTCTTAATCTTTTTTTTTCACTTTGTTTCTTTTCTCTGACAAGTTTTGATGTATCTAGACACAGAAGCACTCTACATGGTTGAGAAGAGGAGGCATCAGCCTAAAATTCTGCAGCTATCCTGTACAAGTTTATTGATAGCTCTTGGTTTTTAATGGGGATATAGGAACACAGAGGTGTAGAAACGCAGTTTGCTGAGTTGTATTTGTGCATGTGAGCAACTCTTTTAAGTTTTCTTCCAGCCATAAACTTATTTTACTATTTGAATTTCTTGAATTCTTTTTAGTGGATTATCTTCAACCATTCACCCTCAAATTGCAGCATATTATCTTGGACAGCCTGAAAGATCTGTGCTTTGGGAATGGCAGAAATAAAAATTGTAGTTCCTCCTGTAATAGGCTTTTCCCAAAGTACATCTCTTTTTGGGAGAGAGAAGGGAGTTCACACTTAAAGGTTTCGCTTGTAATAAATGCAGCAGCAGGAACTATGTTTAAACAAATTAGCATTTTTAGCTTGTCCTAAGGTCCTTCACAAAAATATAAGATAAAGGCAACATCATTTGCTTTTCAGAGGAAGATGTTGAGCAACCTCTGCCATAATGTCTGAACAGATGAATGGCATTTTGTGTGACATTGTTTCTCACTGTAAAGATTACAGTAAGCCAGTTTCCCAATATTACAGTTAGGCTTTTCATCAGTCTTGCATTTGCGTGACTTAGGTAGTTTTATTCTAGAATTGTATACGGATCAGATAACTGATCAAGTTCATGTAACTGATCTGTACCTGTTTGTGATTCTACCCTCTTTACCTCCCATATAAATTGTACCTTTCTTGTGCAAATAAGCTGCCACTACTGCTTCTGCTTGATCTCTATGCTACAGATGTTTCTAGTTAACTCTACTGAGACAGGCCAGGAGGATACAGTTACAGAGGTTGACAGGTTCCAGAGTCCTTAAGACCCACTGTTCTGTGACCTGATGCATTCCTTGTGCTAACAGCTTTTTGACAAGCTTTCCTAATTGCTGTGCTTAATATGGAGAGTGTCAAGTGATAGCATCTAAAATCAGTGAAGAATGGAGGCTTCCAAGGACATTGAGGCATTGGTGCTGCCATTATGCTTGATTTCAGTTTTTTCTACATTTTGTTTCTCTTTGTACCAAAAATGCACTTAGGATTTCCTCGTTTTTTAAAATCACAAATAAGTTTCCCTCTCCCTGCCCTGTCTGTCCAGTAATTTATCAAAGCTTAATAACTCATAAGAAGGGCTATGATATTCTTGCTTTCTTGGAAAATTTACGTTGTAACGATAATCGGCATCCAGGCATTGGCATGCAAGTTACTGTGAGCCATCGTGTTTGTATTGCACATTTTAATTTATGATTATGCTATGTGATGCACTTGCACCTCTCCCTGTGTAAGGTTTTTTTCCTTAGACTGCATCGGAGAGCCATCTGAGAGTACCATTAGAGAGTACTTGCACACAAATGAGGAATCTCTTGTGCTAAATGAGCATAAACTTTCCTTGGTTCTGGGTGAACTTTGCATTTAGAGGCATCTGGAACAGGTGAACATGAGTGTTCATGTGGCTGATACTGCACCTGGGGATAGATGGATATCCCAGAAATGTCTTTAGCTCACTGCTTGATACTATCAAACAGAAGTGAAGATGCATGCACACTTCAGTAATGAAATATAGGAGATAGCTTTCCAGAAAAGAAAGACATTCTTTCTGAGACTAAGAAATGAGATCTTCCTGTCTAATGACTTTAAGATTGGGAATCTTATTCTCCTAGATCTATCACTTCAGAATAAAAGTAATTATTTCCTGTTGCTCTTAATGGAACACAGTTATAATTGCCTCACTGTAACAATGTTCACATTAACACTTAATTGTTGATATCCTCCTCATTTGAGGAAATAATCACCTCTTCATACTTCATCACTAGAGAATGTTCTTATATTTGTAGAACATTTGGAATCACTAAGTAAGAAAAGACTACATATGCCATATTTTTAACTGGGAAGGTATAATTTAAATATATAACTTCATTTTCTTGAAATCTGTTGTCTTTTGGATAGTCAGACTTTTTTTAGAGGCTAAACTGCACTGATAACATTGTTTATTGTACAGAAACAGGAACTCCGGTGTAGTATAAATACTATGATGGTGTTCACTGGCAGAGAAGGACAGTGGCTTTATCTCACTTGTACATTCTGTCCTGCACTGAAGGACACATTAGTAAGGATGGAAAAATTACACTGTGGCAAAGTCAAGCTTACAGTGGTGGTCTGCATTTTTCCTCTTCCAGATTTGTACCAGGCTCAAGTTCTCTATGAAAGCAACTCTTAGGCATTTGACTGTCCAGCTGAGCACGAATGATTACATATGTACTGTAGAAACATAGGAAATGGTCATAATGTCACTTCACTTTATCAAAAGAGGCAACTACTTTCCTTGAAAGCATTGAAGGACTGCTATCTTCAGTCATTAAAGCAGTTTAAAGTAAGAAGATAATCTCATCAACCTTAGCAATGGCCACATCGTTCAAGTGCCATTTTGTCTGGTGAAACTGAGCAAAGACAAAAAAGAATATGAAAGTTTGTATATATAGGTAGGTCTGCACCAAAGCAACACACATTTACCACAGTCCACTTCCTAAATTCAGCATTGAGAATATTCATTGAAAATGGCAGTGAAGCAGCATATTCTTCATATTTTTGTGCCAGTCTGTGGAATGGCACATTTGGACCAATTAGGTTGGAAGATTGTACTGAGCTAGCACATGGGTGACAGCTTACCAGGTGTTTCTGTCTTCTATTTGCTGTTTCAAAATAATTTTTTCCCAAAGCATGGTCTGAGTCTTTCTCTCTAGCATGACAGTGGGCCATAGGAGGCTGGAAAGGTAAGTGGAAAGAAAGATTGATAGGAGATCTCTTGACTGGAAGAACTCCTTCCTTCCCCTTTTGAGTTGCCTTACATACTGAATGGAGAAGTTCCCTGAAGGGGATGCCCTCCTGTTGTGCTGCTTGTTCTCACTTCCTTCACTAGGAGGTTTTCCCATAACTGTCCAAGATGGGAAAACTGCAAAAGAAGCAGAGCATTCCAGAACAGGCAAGAACAAGAAAGCAAGGATAAACAAAAGAGAGGGAAAAACTGTCTTACTTTCTTCTGTTCCCTTCCTTCCACTGACACCTGGAGATTAGCATATACTGTGTTGTGAGAATATTAAATTCAAATAAAGAAAAGTGTTTGTCCACCAGCTATCTAGAGCTAATACTATGTAATGCTATGCATACTGGCATTCTGTTACATTTCAACAATTCCCTTTAGGTCCATTTTCACTAAATCACTAGAGCACATTGCAGCTGTTTTCTGATTTGTTGGAGTACAAATGGTTGCTCTTCAGTCATGTGGATTTTAGCATATAATTTCAATTCTAAGATCTGTCAGAGCTGCTAATTCAAAGTGGTTACTAAAAACAAAATACACATGTGTATAAAAGGGAGGAGCAGGAGAGGTTTTACTATAGAAGCCCAGAGAACTCTTTGTACTGTAGGTGTGTCATAGCTGAATACTGGAGTATTTGAAAAACACCTTTGGAAAGTTAGCCCACTACTTCAAATAGCATTGACTTGCACAGTTCAGATACGTCTGTGAAAGGATTGCTTCTACCAGGAGCTGGTATCTTACAAAGTAGTTTGCTAACAAGTGTGAAACTAAAATTAATTTTCTTCTGCTCTCATAATATCAGACATTAGTTTGTGTTCTCATAAACATCTTCCCTCTCCTTTCCTTGGAAGTACATGCTAAAAATACTGTAATTAGAATCATAGAATCATAGAATCTTAGGGTTGGAAGGGACCTCAGAAGATCATCGAGTTCAACCTCCCTGCTGCAGCAGGAACACCTAGGGCAGCTCACACAGGAACACATCTGGACGGGTCTTTTTGAATCTACAGAGAAGGAGACTCCACAACCTTTTGGGGAGCCTGTTCCAGTGCTCCGTCAGTAAAGAAGTTTTCCTTATGATGAGGTGGAACTTCCTGGGTTGTAATTTGGTGCCGTTTCCCCTCGTCCTGTCACAGGGCACCACTGAAAAGAGACTATCCCATTCTTGACATCCACCCTTCAGATGTTTATAGGCATTAAAAAGGTCCCCTCTTAGTCTTCTCAAGACTAAAAAGTCCCAGGTCTCTTAGCCTTTCCTCGTGTGACAGATATTCCAGTCCCTTAATCATCCTTGTAGCCCTCCTTTGGACTCTCTCAAGCAGGTCCCTGTCCCTCTTGAGCTGGGGAGCCCAGGACTGGACACAATGCTCCAGATATGGTCTAGGGCAGAGTAGAGGAGGAGAAGAACCTTCATTGACCTTCTGGCCACACTGTTCTTAATGCATCCCAAGATACTATTGGCTCTCTTGGCCATGAGAACCTTCATTGACCTTCTGGCCACACTGTTCTTAATGCATCCCAAGATACTATTGGCTCTCTTGGCCATGAGGGCACGTTGCTGTCCCATGGATAACTTGTCCACCAGGACCCCAAGGTCCTTCTCCATGGGGCTGCTTTCTAGCAGGTCAATCCCTAGTCTATATTGTTGCATGGTGTTTTTTCTCCCGGGGTGCAGGACTCTACACTTACTCTTGTTGAACCTCATTCGGTTCCTCTTTTCCCAGCTCTCCAGTCTGTCTAGATCTCACCGAATGGCTGCACAGCCTTCAGGTGTATCAGCCAATCCTCCCAGCTTCGTATCATCAGCAAATTTGCTGAGGATACACTCCGTCCCCTAATCTGGGTCACTGAGGAAGATGTTGAATAAGACTGGGCCCAGTATTGACCCCTGGGGAACACTTCACTAGTCACAGGTCTCCAACTGGACTCTGCCCCGTTGATCACAAAACCCTCTGGG
Source organism: Hemiprocne comata (assembly GCA_020745705.1). NCBI lineage: Eukaryota > Metazoa > Chordata > Aves > Apodiformes > Apodidae > Hemiprocne > Hemiprocne comata. The sequence continues at coordinate 47,918,117 of CM036616.1, forward strand.
CTCTATTGTTTAGCCAGTTCTTGTTCCATCTCACTGTCTGCTCTTCTAATTCACACTCCCTGAGCTTATCCACAAGGATGTTATGGGAGACAGTGTCAAAAGCCTTGCTAAAGTTGAGGAAGACAACATCCACTGTGCTATTATTAGAAGCAGTTTTTTCTCCTCTGTTAAGGAAGACTGTTTAAAATGTTTTGGGTTTGTTTTTTTTATGATGTGGGTCTTGCCTCTTTAAGTCTGTATTATAATCCCCATTTTATTTGGTGATGAACTGGTTTTCAGCTTTCAGGCTTTGTGAGAAAAAAGTGTTTTCAAGGGTTCTCCTACTTAAGTAAATAAACATCTGTGTTTTAATGTTCCTTTCAGTATCATTCAAGGCAGATTTCATGTAGATATATTTGTTCCATCTAATCTGTACTAGCTGTGCATCTGACATGCATATTAGTTTTCTGTTTCAAGCCAAACACAACTGAAATTCTGCGGAGACCAAGGCAAATAGTGAAAAACATGCTTCTCATTAAAAAATCTGACTTGAGAATAGCATGTATGCCTATGGTTGTTCTTCCACTTGTGCTCAATTATTCTGGGCCCCATTTACAGTTTCATAAGTGTTATTATAGTCACAAGATACACGATATGATCAGTTCAACCTTCTGCAGCAGATTGAGTAGGAGGCAAGGGGTGTAAAGAACATGGCTATGCATTCCCTCCCCAGGAATCTGGGAAGACTGCTTTGCCATGACCTTGGTCTGTTTTTTCTCTACATTCCTTGGGGTCTCCAAGCTGTGAGGCTGATGTGTTCGGACAATCTCATTTTGTTAAGTGGAAATCCCCTTAGAAAACTAGCAATAGAGATTGATGGGAACTCTACATGATTAAGTGTTCAGTGAATTTTCTCCACAACCTATGATGAATTTACTTAGGAGGAAAGTCTAGTATCTGCTTCACATGGTTTCAGCTGGAGTGGTCTGAATTCTTTCTATGGTTACTATGACAAGATAGTTTAACAGCCTGGCTTGGCCAACATGTTTAGCTATGTTTGCAGAAAGAATAAATCAGTGATTTTCAACCTTTGCCAGAGGTTTTGCTTTCTGTTTTAAGAGAATCTTGAATATGTTGTGTTTCGTTCTGTCTTTTTAAAGAGGAGAAAGAAGCTGAATATAAGAGAAAAGAGAGAGAGATAAAGGGAAGTGCTGTTTTATTTGTGTAATTTGGAAGCCAATGAAAGACTACTAGCCTATAGAAATAATGCAGTCAGTAGAAGAAACAGCGACATTTTTTAAAAGCAACAGGCTCAGCAGTATTCTTGTGTTTAGGGGACACATGTAGTCACCTGCTTGTCCTGTGAAAATACCAGCCTGGTAGAAAGCAAAAATCTGTATTACAAAGTGGTTACTGAAGAAAACATGGTTTGGTTATGTTTGGGTCATAGCTACAGACCTTTTGCTGCTGTTTTGCCCACAGCTCTATGCATTGACATCAAGGACAAAAAAGAGGATTTTCATGTTCCAAACAGATACCATCCTTCATTGAGGGGTGCACAGGCCTCCATGAAGTTCCAGCTATCCCTGTTAAATGAGAGAGCTTGGAATGAGAAGCAGTAAACTGTTCTCCAGATGTTTATGTCTTCAGTTTACATTCCTTCTTTTGTGTGTGAGACAGTTACCTGCCATGTACTGTATTTGATTTAATCCCGTGTTCTGCTGAAAAAAGTAATAATTGAGAAAATGAGGAAGGAAGTTTATTTCAGCTAAAGTTAGTTTCAGTTTGGTTGAGTAGATTCAACCTGCAGCAACTTTCATTCCATATTTAGGACACTTGAGAGTGTGGTGGAAGCCTGAGTTCTATTGGCTTGCTCTAATATCTCAACCAAGAAGTGGAATTATGTGCCAGGCAGGGAATGAAAAGCTGCAACATTTTAGGGGTGAAGCCAGGGCCAAAATACTTTGCAGTAACTTGCTCCAGTGCAAGAGTGCCTTTTATTTGTCTCTCAGTGAAATGGTGTGTAACACATTTCCTACTGATGCTGTATCAGCAAGTAAGTTTTTTACTGTATCTTTAAAGCTTTTCATACTCTTAAGTTCTTCAGTGCTCTTTACATTTTATGTATTGCTTTGAGTAACTTTCCTTCACGTTTAAATTCCCTCCTGCTTCCAGCCTTGGTGAAAGCAGACCCTGCATATGAAAATGACTGCTATACTTAGAAGAGATTTGCCAGCTAAATGCTTCATTCCCAGTTATATAGCTCTATAACTGCATCCTTATAACTTTAAAACAGATCATGAGTCATGTACAACTGTAGCATTTTTAAATGAAAGTCTGTTTCTCCCATTTCTCTCCATGTTTCTTCCCTCTCCATTCCTCAAAAGGAAAGAGAAAATGAGTTGTGGGGAATTTTATGGATTAATTTAAAACCATATAAACCATAATATTCAGCTGTTGTGTAGAGAAACACATCCAGCTTTATCATTCATAGATTAATTCTGGCAGGAGTTTTCTCAACCGTATAGTCCAGATCTAGTAATTTCATTGGTTACAGTTCCGTTTTGTATCAGTATTACATTCTTACACTGTCTGTGGTGTTAAGCCCAAATGTTTTTATTACTGAACACTTTTTTGGAAACATGTTTTTAGCTTAATCTCTTTCCTTGCTACCTAGTGATTTAAGAGGTATACAATCAATTTATCTAATTTTTGGCTTGGATTTTGGGATTGTTCAGAAAAAGGTCACGCAGTTAAAAGCAACAATAAGTGTGAAAGATACAAAAAGAGGATCACTCATCAAAAGAAGCAATTAGATGTGAATACTTACTTGTATTTGTTAAAAAAACCCTATTTTTGTAGGCACGAGGTTGATGTCCAGCTGTTTTGAGTGAACTTCTTGTGTTATGTTGGTTTTCTGATTTCCTTTTCTTCAAGCTGCCCTAGTGGAAAGAGGAAAGTTCTTCCATTTTGTAAAGTGACTAGAGGCTACTCTAAACATGCAAGAAAAGAGAGCTTTAAAAGCACATGAGACTAATTAGAAAATCACAAGTAAAACTCTAGACACCCATGTTCTGAATTTTTTATTTTTTATTTTTATTTAATTTGTAGCCAGAAAGCAGAGGTTTTGTGGAATCTATTTTAAGATAGTGGTAGAATTCTCAGTGACATTAATGGAAACAGATTCAGACCTTCTGTGTTAAGTTGCTGTCTCTTACGCAACATTGTGGATGGCTTGCTTGGAACAAGATTTACAGCTGAATTTGCAGTACTAATACTAATACTAACTCGGCAGTGGAGCAGATATCTTCTGTTTATTTGCTACGTTCTTCAGTGCAAGTTGTGGTGCTTCTAACGTTCTTATGTCTTAGTCTGTCAAATAATTGCATGCAGTTAAGATCTTCAGCACCAAGTACAATCAATCATAGGAGTTTCATAGATCACCTGTTATACCCAAGGCATATCAAGGCAACCCTAGGAAAAAAAAATAAAAATTGAAGAATTGCAGGAAATAATTGATCAAGAGGTTATAGTACATAGGCCACTCTGGAATTTGTGTATCCTGAAGCAGAAAATTCCTTCTTCCTTTCAAGACTTTTTGCAAACCTTTAAATGTGTTTGGTGAGGAATGCAGAACTCAGGGTAATTTTCTTTCAGTCTACAATATTGCAGAGCCACTGTATAAGTTACAGATGGTTATTTAATGGTACTGTCTGTATCATATTGTTGACTTTTTAAAAAATCAGCTTGGTTAAATCAGTTAATCAGCTTATTGCTCTGTTTAATGTCTATTGTGCTTTAAATTTATTGTTACTGTGGTCTTCTGCATAAGAAGATTCCATCTTACTTTTCAGCTTAACTGGCAGCTGATACAACAGTGTGATCAGCAAGGTGTCAATGTGGATTGCCTGGATACTTGCGTAACTCCTAGGTGAGAAGCAAGTAGATGGCATGGTCCTGGCATATCCCCTCCTTTCTTGGAGGTTCTGACTACTGCAGGGAGTTAATGTGGGAAGCTGTTTTCCTTGTGTTGAAGCTGGGTGGATCACAGTCAAGTCACTTCCCTGGTGCAGTGCCGTAAGCTGTGTATGGTGGCGGGAGAGCTTCCCTGGGCTGCAGGGTAGGGGGCCTGATCAGGAACTGTGCCACTGTAGACCATCATCATCCCATTGAGTTAGGGGTTTCCTTCTGGAGTGGAGAAGGAGAGAGGCTAGGTAGTACTTCCAAGCATCAACTACCAAAGGGACAGTATTTCTGGGACAGAAAGGTAGCATAAAGACACTTCTCCTGCATTCTAGTCTATTTGATGTGACTAAGACCTGCTGATAGCCTCTGGAGCCAGAGTAGGGCTGACAAAGCTGTTCTAATGCATAGCTAGTGGGACTTTATGAACCCAAGTGAACATACTGAAGTAAAATATCCTGTGGTACATTATCCAGGCTTTGGTATTACCTATAGTACTTGTTTGCCTCTACTTAAGGCAATTCAGAGATGACAGTAGTTGCCCATTTATACTGAACTACTTGAATGACTAGTCAGAGGAAAATACTGTCTGTGAGTATGTAAAAGGACTACATCTTTAACTGAGAATAAATCAGTGTCCATTGTGCATAGCCTGTGACTTGGTAAGAATGAAGTACCGCTGCTTGCTTTTCTCATTTAGAGTAATAACCTTGTCTAAGTTTAGAAATAACTGTGAAAGATCTTGATAACTGGAAATTTAAGACTGAAGGTACTCAGATGGAGTTGTTGCTTTTTCTGGAATACCACTGTGACTTGTTGACACCAGTCAACAAGCTCTTTCAAAGATAAATTTAGCTGGTATAAAGATTACCTGGGCAAGCCTGGACAAAAGGGAAGCCTGGCAGTTGGGATTCCTGGCTAAAGATGCTGGTATTGATAGAGCAATTGGTGATAAGACAGGAAATATCATCCTGTGGAACCACCTTCTTTCAGCCATACAGAGCAGGTACCCCCATAGGGGTGACATTGACCCATGCCGAAGCAGAGCACCCACTCTTGAAAGAGCCATCACATATTGGAGAGAATTAGCAGTGTGAGAAGTGATCTATGACAACCAAGGGTTTCTAAATCCTGATGATGTCATGTGTGACACACCCATGTTCCGGAAGTTGGCGCAGGCTGTACCAGCAACACATGCCCATATATTCTGCTTCATGGGATGTTTTGATGAATTCAATAGACCAACTGTGCGTGAATTGGCTTTCAAAGCACGACAGAATGGAGATATGTTTTCTGATTATCATCACTTCCACACCTCAGCCATTGAAAAAGTGACTGACAGAAGGAATCTGAACAGAATGGAAGGTAAATCCCAGCCTTTTCCTATACGCTAGTATCTCCCTAAGGACAACCAGGCTCGTGTTGCAGCCATCAAGAGGAGATGCCCTGCTACAAGACAGCAGTGAGAGAGAAGGGACCCACTTCGACGTCACCTGTGGTTCCTCTTGCATGATTATTGCAAAGAGGATATGAGAACCTGGGATAATAAACCCACTGATATTCTTCAGCTACGTGTACAAGAGCTGCTAGGTAGAAAAGGTGCAGTAGATGGCTCTTCCTGGAAAAAGGCAGTTCTGATTTCCAGCAACCAGTCTTTCAACCAGGATGGTGCATCGACCTCTAATGGTCAGTATTAGAGATGCTCTGCCTCCAGCCAGGGGGAGGAGAGGGACAACCGAATTTATTGGACTGTGTGGATTTGGTGGCCTGGCACATTGGAACCACAAAGGTATAAAGCCTTGATTGACACTTGTGAGAGACGGACTCTATAATGGCCTTTAATCCAGCGACATTCACTGACCATTCCTGGCGATGCGCCCCCCCGGCACTCGTGGGGAGAGGACAGAGGTACCAGGCACATGCGCACAGGACCACAGACTACAGCTCCCAGGAGGCACGGCGGGGCCGGAACCGGAAAGAAAAGGGAGGAGCAAGAAGGCGCGCGCTCTGTGAATACTACACGGATCCAGCCGCCGCGGTGAGCGTACCGCTGCGGAGGCTGCCGTGAAGTTACGGCGCTGCTCCCTGTGGTTGTTGGCGTGTGGACGTACCGAAGGGACTGTCTCAAGGGAAAGGATGTGAATCCCGATCAGGGATTGGCTTCGGCCGTACCCCGGTGGTGAGAATTGCGAACTACATTCTGACGCTTCTTACATAATATTCACACATACCAGACACTCACTTCTCTTTTTCAATATTCTTCTATTTCCCAAAGGCTCTCTCCAGGCTTTCCCTCTTATCCCTGTCCGGGAACGGGAGTAGTGGGGGAAGGGGAGGGATTCTCTCTTGTTTTCTGTGTGTGTTGTTATTGGCATATAGATGTAGTGTTGTATAGCTGTTGGTATTTGGATATGGATATATAGGTGTGAATATAGATATAGAGGTAGACCTTGTGTGTGTTAGGTGATACTTAATAAATCGATTGATTCCTAAGCGTTATTTGTGAGTGTGACGGGGAGTGGTCTTCAGCCCTCGGTTTCCCCGAGGTGGGGGTGTGGGTCGCAGCTTTACCTATCTCGGTCCGCGACAACACTGGTGCACAGTGCACCTTAATGCCATCAAATCACAAGGGGACAGAGTCCGTTACTATTTCTGGAGTGACGGGAGGATCTAAAGAACTGACATTGTCGAAGCTGATGTAAGCCTCACTGGTAATAAGTGGCAGAAGTGCTCTATTGTGACTGGCCCAGATGCTCCTTAAATCCTTGGAATAGTCTCTCTCAAAAGAGGATATTTCCAGGACTCAGAAGGGCCTTTTGTATAGCAGCTGTAGAGACTGAAAACATTGAATAAGTGCGTACCTTGTCTGGCCTTTCAGATGACCCTTCCCTAGTGGGGTTGCTGAAGGTTGAAGACCAACAGGTGCCAATTGCCACTTCAACAGTGCACAGACAACAATATTGCTCCAACAGAGACTCTGTGATTCCAATCCATAAACTGATTTGACAACTGGAGAGCCAGGGAGTGATCAGCAGGACTCACTCACCCTTCAACAGTCCTATCTGGCCAGTGCAGAAGCCTGATGGTAAGTGGATGCTGACGGTGGACTATCGTGGCCTGAATGAGGTTACACCACCACTCAGTGCTGCTGCACCGGACATGCTAGAACTTCAATATGAGCTGGAGTCAAAAGCAGCCAAGTGGTATGCCACTATTGGCATAGCTCATGCCTTTTTCTCTATTCCTCTTGCACCAGAGTGCAGGCCACTGTTTGCTTTCACCTGGAGGGGAGTCCAATACACCTGGAATCGAATGTCCCAGGGGTGGAAACACAGCTCAACTATTTGCCATGGACTGATCCACACTGCACTGGAGAAGGGTGAAGCTCCAGAACACCTGCAGTACATCGATGACATCATTTTGTGGGGCGACATGCCAGAGGAAGTCTTTGAGAAAGGTAAAAAGATAATCCAGATTCTTTTGAGAGCTGGGTTTGCTGTCAAAAAGAGCAAGGTCAGAGGACCTTCACGAGAGATTCAGTTCCTGGGAATTAGATGGCAAGATGGACGTCGCCAAATTCCAATAGACATGACTGACAAAATAGCAGCTGTGGCCCCACCGACCAACAAAAAGGAAACTCAAAACTTTTTAGGAATGGTCAGTTTCTGGCGGATGCATATTCCTGAGTAGAGTCACATCATGCAACCTCTTTACAAGGTGACCCAGAAGAAGAATGACTTTGAGTGGGGTGCTGACCAACAGGATGCTTTTGAGAAGATTAAAGATGAGATTGTGCATGCGGTGGCCCTTGGACCAATTCAAACAGGTCCAGACATCAAAAATATACTCTATACTGGAGCCAGGCACAATGGTCCTACATGGAGCCTCTGGCAAAAAGCACCAAGGGAAACTCGTGGTCATCCCCTGGGATTTTGGAGTAGAAGCTACAGAGGTTCCAAGGCCAATTACACCATAACTGAAAAGGAGATACTGGCAGCATATGAAGGAGTTAGAGCTGCTTCGGAAGTGATCGGTACTGAAGCACAGCTCCTTCTTGCACCCCAATTACCAGGACTGCACTGGATGTTCATGAGTAATGCTCCTCCTATGCATCATGCCACCGATGCTACCTGGAGTAAATGGATTGCTTTAATCATCCAGTGGGCTAGGATAGGGAATCTCAATTGTCCTGGGATAGTAGAAGCTATTACAGATTGGCCAGAAGGCACACATTTTGGAATGCCACCTCAAGAAGTGGTGAAATGAGCCGAAGAAGCCCCACCATATAATCAACTGCCTGAGGCTGAAAAACAATATGCTCTGTTCACTGATGGCTCCTGCCTCCTGGTAGGAAACCATCGGAGGTGGAAAGCTCCGTATGGAATCCTACATGGCTTGTTGCAGAAGCAGATGAAGGAGAAGGAGAATCAAGTCAGTTTGCAGAAGTAAAAGACATCCAGCTGGCTTTAGATGTTGCTGAATGAGAAGGGTTGCCAAGACTATCTCTATACTGACTCATGGATGGTAGCAAATGCCTTGTGGGGGTTGCTAAAACAGTGGCAGCAGAACAACTGGCACCAAAGGGGTAAGACAATTTGGGTGGCTGATCTATGGAAAGACATCACTGCTCGGGTAGGGAAATTGGCTGTGAAAGTGTGTCATGTAGATGCACACGTGCCTCTGAATCGAGGTAATGAGGAACATCAACACAACCAACGAGCAGATGAGGCTACCCAAGTGTTTAAAATAGGATTAAGACTGGGAACACAAAGGTGACATTTTTTTAGATCGATGGGCCCATGATGCCTCAGGTCATCAGGGCAGAGATGCAACATATAGATGGGCTCGTGACCATGGGGTGGACACAACCATGGACACTATTCGCAGGTGATTCATGAGTGTGAAACGTGCCGCAATTAAGCAGGCTAAAAGGTTAAAACCTTTGTGGTATGAGGGGAGGTGGTCAAAGTACAGGTATGGGGGAGGCCTGGCAAGTTGACTACATCACACTGCCTCAGACCCGCCAGGGTAAGTGCTATGTGCTTACAATGGTGAAAACAAGTACAGGATGGTTGGAAACATATCCTGTGCCTCATGCCACATCCTGGAACACCATCCTGGGCCTTGATAAGCAGGTCTTGTGGCGACACGGACCCCAGAGAGAATTGAGTTGGACAATGGGACTCATTTCAAGAACAATCTTGTAACTGACTGGGGCAAAGAACATGGTATTGAGTGGATATACCATATCCCATACCATGCTCCAGCCTTGAGGAAGAGTGAAAGGTACAAAGGTCTGTTGAAAGCTACCCTGAAGGCAATGGGAGGTGGAACCTTTAAGAATTGGGACAAACATTTAGCAAAGGCCACTTGGCTAGTTAATACCAGGGGATCCATCAGTAGAGCTGGTCCTGCTCAGTCAGACCTTTTGCAAACAGTGGATGGGGATAAAGCCCCTGTGGTGTGTGAAAGAAATCTGTTGGGAAAAAGTGTTTGGGTTTATCCTGCTTCAGGGAAGGGCAGACCTGTCCAGGGTGTTGCTTTTGGTCAGGGACCTGGACATACTTGGTGTGTAATGATGGAAGATCATAGAATCATAGAATCATAGAATCATAGAATCATAGGGGTTGGAAGGGACCTCGAAAGATCATCTAGTCCAACCCCCCCTGCCAGAGCAGGGTCACCTAGAGCACATCACATAGGAACGCATCCAGGCGGGTTTTGAATGTCTCCAGTGAAGGAGACTCCACAACCTCCCTGGGCAGCCTGTTCCAGTGCTCTGTCACTCTCACAGTAAAGAAGTTTTTTCTGATATTCACCTTGAACCTCCTATGCTCCAATTTACACCCATTACCCCTTGTCCTATCACTGGTCATCACTGAGAAGAGCCTAACTCCATCTCCCTGACACTCACCCCTTACATATTTGTAAACATTGATGAGGTCACCCCTCAGCCTCCTTTTTTCCAAGCTAAAGAGACCCAGCTCCCTCAGCCTTTCCTCATAAGGGAGATGTTCCACTCCCTTAATCATCTTTGTGGCTCTGTGCTGGACTCTTTCAAGCAGTTCCCTGTCCTTCTTGAACTGAGGGGCCCAGAACTGGACACAATACTCCAGATGCGGCCTCACCAATGCAGAATAGAGGGGGAGGAGAACCTCTCTTGACCTACTAACCACACCCTTTCTAATGCACCCCAGGATGCCATTGGCCTTCTTGGCCACAAGGGCACATTGCTGGCTCATGGTCATCCTCCTGTCTACCAGGACCCCCAGGTCTCTTTCACCTACACTACTCTCCAGCAGGTCAGCCCCCAACCTATACTGGGACATTGTGTTGTTCTTCCCCAAATGCAAAACTCTACACTTCCCCTTGTTGAATTTCATCATGTTTCTCCCCGCCCAACTCTCCAGCCTGTCTAAGTCTCTCTGAATGGCAGCACAGCCTTCTGATGTGTCAGCCACTCCTCCCAGCTTAGTGTCATCAGCAAACTTGCTGAGGGTACATTCTATACCCTCATCCAGGTCGTTGATGAAGATGTTGAACAACACCGGTCCCAGTACCGACCCCTGAGGGACTCCACTAGTCACACACTTCCAACCAGATTCTGCCCCATTGACTACAACTCTCTGACTCCTTCCCATCAACCAGTTCCTGATCCACCTCACTACCTGATCACCAAACCCATACCTGATCAACTTATCTACAAGGATGCTGTGGGAGACGGTGTCAAATGCCTTACTGAAATCCAGATAAACCACATCTACCGCTCTACCATCATCTATCCACCTAGTAATTTCCTCATAGAAGGCTATGAGGTTAGTCAAACATGATTTACCCTTGATAAAACCATGCTGACTGCTCTTGATGACCCCCATGTCCTTGATATGCCTAGAGATAGTGACAAGAACAAGTTGTTCCATCACCTTTCCAGGGATGGAGGTGAGGCTGACCGGTCTATAGTTACCCGGGTCCTCCTTCTTGCCTTTCTTGTAGACTGGTGTGACATTTGCTGTCCTCCAGTCCTCAGGCACCTCTCCTGTTACCCATGACTTACCGAAGATGATGGAGAGTGGCCTAGCAATGACCTCCGCCAGCTCCCTCAGCACCCTTGGATGCATTCCATCTGGACCCATCGATTTATGGATGTCCAGATTACTCAACTGATCCCTAACCCAATCCTCATCTACTATGTCAAACTCCTCATCTATCTTGACTACTTCTGGGGCTATATGAGTCTGGAGCTCATGGGGAAATCCTGCAGGAGTAAAGACAGAGGCAAAGAAGGCGTTCAGCACCTCTGCCTTCTTTATATCCTCTATCACCAGGGCTCCCACCTCATTCCTCAGTGGGCCAATATTGCCTTTAGTGTTAGCTTTGTTAGCTATGTATTTGAAAAAGCCCTTTCTATTATCCTTAACCTGACTTGCAAGGTTAAGTTCCAAGGAAGCCTTAGCTTTCCTAATTGCCTCCCTACATCCTCTGACAACAGTCCTATATTCCTCCCAAGTGACCAGCCCCTCCTTCCATGATCTGTAGATTTTCCTTTTCCACTTAAGTTTGCCCAGCAGTTCCTTTTTTAACCATGCTGGTCTCCTAGCTCCCTTACTAGATTTCCTAACCATTGGGACGCTCTGATCTTGTGCTTGCAAGAAGTGGTCCTTGAATGTTGACCAGCTATCTTGAGCCCCTTTATCTTCTAGCACCCTGTCCCATGGGACTTCCCTTAACACTTGGTTGAGGAGGCCAAAGTTTGCCCTGTGGAAGTCCAGGGTTCTGGTCCTACTGGGTATTCTGTTCCTACCACACAGGATCCTGAACTCCACCATCTCGTGATCACTGCAACCAAGGCTGCCACTGACCACCACTGCTTCAACAAGGCCCTCCTTGTTGGTTAGTACAAGATCTAGCAGCGCTCCTCTTCTAGTCGGCTTGTCCACCATTTGCATTAAGAAGTTATCATCAATGCACTGGAGGAACCTCCTAGACTGTGAAAGGCTGGCTGTGTGAGTCTTCCAGCAGATATCGGGGTAGTTAAAATCTCCCATGAGGACTAGGGACTGCAGTTGTGAGGCTACTTTCAGCTGCCTGTAGAAAGCCTCATCAACTTTCTTGCCTTGATCAGGAGGTCTGTAGTAGACCCCCACAACTGTATCACCCACACCAGCCTGTCCCTTAATTCTTACCCACAGACTTTCAAGATGGTGAAGTTCAGTACGTACCTCAAAGAAATCTAACACTGGGAGAGAATTCTTAATTTGATAACTTACAGACTCTGTGTAAATATTATGAGAATGGAATAGGGGTGGAATGTTTTGGTTTGAGCCAGGGTGAAGCTCTTTGCTAATTTTCTTTTTCTTTCAGTGAACTTTTTAGCAGCACCAGTGGACTGATAATAACCAAGGTCAGTTCTGACTGCCTGCAGCCTCCCCCCCTATGGGGGAGCAGAGTAGACCGAAGGCAGGATCAGCAAATCAGAATATTCCCTTCTCATAATATTTTCTCTGTTTGGCTTTCAGTCTAGGTTAAGAAGACATCACGGAAGTCAAGCCTTTTGTTTCCTTTTCCACTCACTTTTCTGCTTACTGTGGCTTCTATCACCCTCTCTTTGGCTCTCTTTTTTTCATTTTTCTTTACAGCTGACATCCAAGGACCCCGTCCGTGCGCCCGGACACTTCCCCCTTCAGCTGGGAGTCACCAGGGAGAAGAATTGCTGAGAGTCGCTGGGGAAGGAGGGAGGGGATCGGGTGTTGCACATCCCTTTACAAATATATATATATATTCCCTTATCACTAATAATTAAAATCAATCTGTTTCACTTTTCAACCCAGAAAGCCTCTCTTTCTCATTTTTCTCCCTCTTTCCCTACTTTGGAGGAGGAGGGGGAGGGGGGTGAATCAAGAGTGTTCCAACTCGGTAACAAACCATGACAACGTCCAAATGGATACCAGTGACGAGTGGTGTTCCCCAGGGATTGGTACTCGGACTGGTGCTATTTAAGATGTTTGTTTGCGACATGGACATTGCCATTGAGTACACCCTCAGCAAGTTTGCTGATGGCACAAAAGTGTGTGGTGAGGTCAACACACTGGAGGGAAGGGATGCCAGGCTTGAGAGGTGGGCTTGTGCAAACTTCATGAAGTTCAGCAACGCCAAGCGCAAGGTTCTGCACCTGGGTTCGAGTAATCCCAAGCAAAAATATAGGCTGGGTGGAGAATGGGTCAAAAACAGTCCAGAGGAGGACTTGGGGGTAATGGTGGAGAATAAGCTCAACATGAGCCAGCAATGTGTGCTTGCAGTCCAGAAAGGCAACCATGTCCTGGGCTACATCAAAAGAAGCATAGTCAGCAGGTCAAGGGAGGTGATCCTCCTCCTTTACTTGGCTCTCTTGAGATTGCATCTAGAGTACTGTGTCCAATTCTGGAGCCCCCAACAGAAGAGGGACATGGAGCTCCTGTAGGGAGACCAGAGGAGGTCCATGAAGATGATCCAAGGGCTGGAGCATCTATCCTACAAAGACAGGCTGGGAGAGTTGTGGTTGTTCAGTCTGGAGAAGACTCCAGAGAGACCTCATAGCGGCCTTCCAGTACCTGAAGTGGGCCTACAGGAAAGCTGGGGAGAGCCTTTTTTCAAGAGCTTGTAGTGAAAGGACAAGGGGTAATGGATTAAAACTGGAGGAGGGGAGATTTAGGTTAGACATTGGGAGAAATTCTTTAGTTGGGGGTGGTGACACACTGGCACAGGCTGCCCAAGAAAGTTGTGGAAGCCTCATCCCTGGAAGTGTTCAAGGCCAGGTTGGATGGGGCTTTGTCCAACCTGATCTTGTGGGAGGTGACCTTGCCCATGCAGGGGGATTGGAACTAGATGATCTTTAAGGTCCTTTCCAGCTCAAACCATTCTGTGATTCATTCTATGATTCTGTGATGTGTTAAGCTTTTTCCATGCCCCCAAAAGAAAGTTACTTGCATAGCAGTAGTGCTTATATAGTTATTTATCCTACACACCACAGCTAGTTCCTTCCAGCTGTTTTCTGTGGTGACTGCTTCAGGGAGGAAATGGTTTTCTGTAAGGCCATGTATCTTCTGCTGTATGAGGAGATTTGGGTGAAGTTCAGGTGGCTGAAGCTGCTCCTGGTGTTGGCAGCTCTCCTGCCTGTGCAGCTGCTCAAAATTCATTGCAGAAATCAAAACTGGGTGTTGAAATTGCAGAAATAGCAGATAAATCTGAAAATAGCATGTACTGGTCATCTCATCTTCCTAATTTACATGGCCTCATAGTATCCCAAAGACTCATTTATCAGTGGTTACAGCAGTGAAATACTGCTGTTGTTACCAAGGAATATCTGAGGTAGGACAGCATATGGGAAATCTGTTATTACGCTGACAATGTCATGACCTGGGTAGGGCAACGCAGGGAGGTTCAGACTAGACTCCCTTGCTTTCTAAACTCCTTCTTAGAGGGGAGCCAAGGTGCGGCTGGATCCAGACCTAGCCCTTCCAGGGGGAGTGATTAAAATGTCAGGGTCCAAGGAAATGCTCAACCATCTTATACCCCTTGATCAGATTAAAGTGAAATGACACTCAGGATCTGTATTTGAATATTAGGTTTAATTAAAACTATAGGAGGAATATGGATACTTCAATTATTACCTTAGACTGCATGATCATAAAGGCTGACAATTAGATCACAAGAGTACTGTATTTATATATATATATATGTTTAAGCTGCACAACCTGAGAAAAAATCGTGGTTAGGCCTTGCATTACTTAATGATCTTAGGAAGAAAGAGAGAGACAGTAGGAGAAAAAAAGTTTAGAGAGATAGATAATAGAAAATCACCAGTCCTGGATCCAGTGTTCGGCCAGCCAACAGGGGAGTGTTGGTGTCAGTGAGGCTGCCAAAGCCCACCATTGCAGCCCCCTGTTTTACAGGCCTAATTTCCCTGTTTCGCAAAGATGACCAAGCGTGATTGAGTGATGAGACTGAGCAGCTGGAGTGGACCTCCGCCCCTTGATCATTGTCCTTAACTCAATCACTGTACATGGAGGCCATAGGCCATACACAGGCCATCATTGTCTCCATCATCTCAGGCAGGCCTTTTGGAATGCAAACAAGAGGGGTTACAATGGGGATTGGACACCAATTCCAGGAAGTATGGGTTCTGAGGGCTAGTCCCTCACATATGCCAACACTGGGCTGTGTTGTTCAGGTCCTAATCTACTGCTCCATGCCTTGTTTTCTCTCATGGATGCTGTCTACCCATCTTTTTGTTGCAAGCTATAATGGACAAGAATAAGTAATATTAGAGAAATAATGTGGGTAGTCATTGTAGAGCCTAACTTTATGTCTTTATTAAGGCATCCCGCTCTTCCAATGTCTCAAAATGTCTTTATAAACTCCTCCTTTATGTTAAAATTGCGCAGCAACTTGCTTCTCTGCAGGAGAAAACAGAATAACAGGGAGTCCCTGGGGTCACAATCTTACAACAGTGCTGTGACACACTCTTCTCATCAGTTGATGTGTCTCAGAGTGGTATGTAGTCAAGTGACTGGGAGGTGCAGTCTTCAGTGCATTCAAGTTCCTGGTAAGAAGTCTATAGATGTGGGGAAAGGCTTCTTTGTGTTTTGTCAGTGGGTAAATTAGAGGGGCTGACCACTAAAATTTGTCTTCTGTCACTTATCTTTCCTGGTGTGGGAGCTCTGTTTAAGTCAAATGAGCTGTGCTCTGGAGAATGGCATCTGGATGGAAAATAGCAAAGACTTAGGTTGACAAAGCTTTAGACCAAATCAGAGAAGATTGTAGAACTCTTGCCTCCATTCTAAGATTAGGACATAGTATCTTACAGCCCCTAGTTGCAAATACTGAAATAGCAGGACCTTAGACCATTATTCTGCTGATGGAATGTCAACAAAAATGTTTGATGATGACCTGCAAAGTCCTTCAGAGTAGTTTGGAAACAAAAATGAGAACAGCTTTGTAGGTGCTGGATGTAACTCTGCTGGTCGCGGCACGAGGGCAGGCAGGGAGCAGAGAACAGCGGTCGCTTTCTCATAGCAAGACAGGCAAATTAGCCAGATAGATCATGGTCACGACGCGCCCAAAAACCATAGTGAAAAAGAGTGTGGCAACTCAGACAGAGCTCCCAAGGAGGCATGCAGCAGTGCAGGTCTCTGGCTGCAGTGAATGCCTGAGCCTGGCACTGGTACCAGAGGGAACCAGTGATGTGGCATGTGTGCGGTGCGAGCAAATAAATGATCTCCTCAGGCAGGTGGTTAATCTGACAGAGGAGGTTGAAAGACTGAGAACTATCAGAGAATGTGAGAGTGAGATAGATTGGTGGGGTCGTACCCTGAGGCAGGGGCAGATGGAAGAGGCTGTGAAAGTGATGGATCCCCTCCCCTCCTGTCACCAGACAGAACAAGAGGACTTAAGAAACATGGAGGAATGGAGGGAGGTCCGACCTCGGAGAGGCAAGCATAAGCCCTGCCAACCCCCTCCACCCTCCCAGTTGCCCTTGAAGAACAGGTATGAGGCCTTGGAAATTCAGGGACAGGAAAATGAAGTTGGAGGGGTAGACTTATCTACTGAAGCACCTAGGACTCGTCAGTCACCCCAATGCCTTAGGACTTCTTCAATCAAGAAGAAAAGGAAAGTTATTGTGGTGGGTGACTCCCTTCTAAGGGTATCAGAAGGGCCCATCTGTCGACCGGACCCATCCCACAGGGAGGTCTGTTGTCTCCCGGGGGCTCGGATTAGAGATGTTAAAAGGAAACTCTCTGATCTGGTGCAGCCCTCTAACTATTATCCACTGATGGTTTTCCAGGTTGGCAGTGATGAAATTATTACAAGAAATGTAAGGGCAATGAAGAGAGACTTCAGGGCCCTAGGACGGCTAGTTAGGGGGTCTGGAGCGCAAGTAGTGTTTGCCTCCATACCTCCTGCAAGAATGGGTGGGGAGGTAAATAGGAAGAGTTTAAGGGTCAATGAATGGCTTAGAGACTGGTGCCAAAGGCAGAGCTTTGTTTTCTTTGATCATGGGCTGCTATATGAGACACCTGGCCTGGTGGTGGCAGGTGGGATGCACCTGTCCCAGAGGGGGAAAAGGCTTTTGGGGCAGGACTTAGCAGGGCTCATTGAGAGAGCTTTAAACTAGATGTGAAGGGGGAAGGGGAGAAAACCGGGTTTGTTAGGGACAAGCCCAAGAGGAACATACCAGGGCCCAAAGGCAGGTGGTTTAAAGAGGATTTGGTCCCACCAGTGTGCTCTGCTTGCTTCCTGAAATGCCTGTACGCCAATGCACGCAGCATGGGGAACAAACAGGAGGAGTTAGAGGTCAGTGTGCGGTCTAAGGGTTATGATCTGGTAGCAATTACAGAGACATGGTGAGACAGCTCACATGACTGGAATGTGGCCATGGATGGTTATGTGCTTTTTAGGAAAGATAGGGTGGGGAAGCGAGGTGGTGGAGTTGCTCTTTATGTGAGAGAGCAACTAGAATGTATTGAGTTTTGTGCAGGGGCTGAGATGAGGGGCAAGTTGAAAGTCTGTGGGTAAGAATTAAGGGGCAGGCTGGTGTGGGTGATACAGTCGTGGGGGTCTACTACAGACCTCCTGATCAAGGCAAGAAAGTTGATGAGGCTTTCTACAGGCAGCTGAAAGTAGCCTCACAACTGCAGTCCCTAGTCCTCATGGGAGATTTTAACTACCCCGATATCTGCTGGAAGACTCACACAGCCAGCCTTTCACAGTCTAGGAGGTTCCTCCAGTGCATTGATGATAACTTCTTAATGCAAATGGTGGACAAGCCGACTAGAAGAGGAGCGCTGCTGGATCTTGTACTAACCAACAAGGAGGGCCTTGTTGAAGCAGTGGTGGTCAACGGCAGCCTTGGCTGCAGTGATCACGAGATGTTGGAGTTCAGGATCCTGTGTGGTAGGAACAGAATACCCAGCAGGACCAGAACCCTGGACTTCCACAGGGCAAACTTTGGCCTCCTCAATCAACTGTTAAGGGAAGTCCCATGGGACAGGGTGCTAGAAGGTAAAGGGGCTCAAGATAGCTGGTCAACATTCAAAGACCATTTCTTGCAAGCACAGGATCAGAGCATCCCAATGGTTAGGAAATCTAGTAAGGGAGCTAGGAGACCAGCATGGTTAAAAAAGGAACTGCTGGGCAAACTTAAGTGGAAAAGGAAAATCTACAGATCATGGAAGGAGGGGCTGGTCACTTGGGAGGAATATAGGACTGTTGTCAGAGGATGTAGGGAGGCAATTAGGAAAGCTAAGGCTTCCTTGGAACTTAACCTTGCAAGTCAGGTTAAGGATAATAGAAAGGGCTTTTTCAAATACATAGCTAACAAAACTAACACTAGAGGCAATATTGGCCCACTGTTGAATGAGGTGGGAGCCCTGGTGACAGAGGATCTAAAGAAGGCAGAGGTGCTGAATGCCTTCTTTGCCTCTGTCTTTACTCCTGCAGGATTTCCCCATGAGCTCCAGACTCATATAGCCCCAGAAGAAGTCAAGATAATGGAGGAGTTTGCCATGGTGGATGAGGATTGGGTTAAAGATCAGTTGAGTAATCTGGACATCCATAAATCGATGGGTCCAGATGGAATGCATCCAAGGGTGCTGAGGGAGCTGGCGGAGGTCATTGCTAGGCCACTCTCCATCATCTTCGGTAAGTCAGGGGTAACAGGAGAGGTGCCTGAGGACTGGAGGACAGCAAATGTCACACCAGTCTACAAGAAGGGCAAGAAGGAGGACCCGGGTAACTATAGACCGGTCAGCCTCACCTCCATCCCTGGAAAGGTGATGGAACAACTTGTTCTTGTCACTATCTCTAGGCATATCAAGGACATGGGGGTCATCAAGAGCAGTCAGCATGGTTTTATCAAGGGGAAGTCATGTTTGACTAACCTTATAGACTTCTATGATGAAATTACTAGGTGTATAGATGATGGTAGAGCAGTAGATGTGGTTTATCTAGATTTTAGTAAAGCATTTGACACCGTCTCCCACAGCATCCTTGTAGATAAGTTGATCAGGTATGGGTTTGGTGATCAGGTAGTGAGGTGGATCAGGAACTGGTTGATGGGAAGGAGTCAGAGAGTTGTAGTCAATGGGGCAGAATCTGGTTGGAAGTCTGTGACTAGTGGAGTCCCTCAGGGGTCGGTACTGGGATCGGTGTTGTTCAGTATCTTCATCAACGACCTGGATGAGGGTATAGAATGTACCCTCAGCAAGTTTGCTGATGACACTAAGCTGGGAGGAGTGGCTGACACATCAGAAGGCTGTGCTGCCATTCAGAGAGACTTAGACAGGCTGGAGAGTTGGGCGGGGAGAAACATGATGAAGTTCAACAAGGGCAAGCGTAGAGTTTTACATTTGGGGAAGAGAAACACCATGTACCAGTACAGGTTGGGGGCTGACCTGCTGGAGAGCAGTGTAGGTGAAAGGGACCTGGGGGTCCTGGTAGACAGGAGGATGACCATGAGCCAGCAATGTGCCCTTGTGGCCAAGAAGGCCAATGGCATCCTGGGGTGCATTAGAAAGGGTGTGGTTAGTCAGTCAAGAGAGGTTCTCCTCCCCCTCTATTCTGCATTGGTGAGGCCGCATCTGGAGTATTGTGTCCAGTTCTGGGCCCCTCAGTTCAAGAAGGACAGGGAACTGCTTGAAAGAGTCCAGCACAGAGCTACAAAGATGATTAAGGGAGTGGAACATCTCCCTTATGAGGAAAGGCTGAAGGAGCTGGGTCTCTTTAGCTTGGAGAAGAGGAGACTGAGGGGTGACCTCATCAATGTTTACAAATATGTAAGGGGTGAGTGTCAGGTAGATGGAGTTAAGCTTTTCTCAGTGGTGACTAGTGATAGGACAAGGGGTAATGGGTGCA
Organism: Hemiprocne comata; assembly: GCA_020745705.1. Lineage (NCBI taxonomy): Eukaryota > Metazoa > Chordata > Aves > Apodiformes > Apodidae > Hemiprocne > Hemiprocne comata. The sequence goes on from CM036616.1 coordinate 47,937,947, forward strand.
AATTGGAGCATAGGAGTTTCAAGGTAAATATCAGAAAAAACTTCTTTACTGTGAGAGTGACAGAGCACTAGAACAGGCTGCCCAGGGAGGTTGTGGAGTCTCCTTCACTGAAGACATTCAAAAGTCACCTGGATGCGTTCCTATGTGATGTGCTCTAGGTGACCCTGCTCTGGCAGGGGGGGTTGGACTAGATGATCTTTCGAGGTCCCTTCCAACCCCTAGGATTCTATGATTCTATGATTCTATGGTCCAATCCAAACCATCTCTGCAGAATATTTATTTGTTGTGTAAATTTAAGGCTTACTGATAGGGGGATTTGCAGTGCAAAACATAAGTTATTTACTGAAGTTGTAGTAAGTCAGTGACAAAGGCAACTCTTCTGTACCTGATCCTCACATGAGACTGCTTTTGGGTCATCAGTGGATTGGTTAAGCTTAAAATAACAGTTTTTATTTATAAGAACAGGTTTTTACTGTTTGTTCCAAGAGGATGTTTAAATTTTCTGTAGTCTTAATGGGTACTGGAAAGTCTGGTACATATCTTTTAGTTGAAGCAGACATTGGTTTCATGCTGGTACTGTTACGACCCTTGATAGTGGTGTGAATTCACACTACTTGTTTACACAAACCCTTCTTGGCTACATGGCAGTTCTGAGAGCAGTTGACTCTTCTGCTGTCCATAGTGTTGCTGTGTATTCCTACTATACACTGCTTTTGCAGGGTGGGGGAAGCTTTTAGCCCAGAGACCAATTTTTGGGGTAGAGGAAAAGTGCTGTGAACACTTTTGCAGAAGAGGTCCACTGACATTTCTGCGGAGGATGGGAACCAGGTGATAGACAGAGGAGCAAGATCCTGATGTGGCTCAAATTCTGGCAGCAGGCGGGCTTTCTAGGAGCATAGACAATGCCCTTGACTACTGCTATGGATCACATCAGTGTAAACCAGCAGGCATCAACAAAGTTAATACATTTAAAAAGCAGTGAAATCAGAAGTTACTTTAATTAGTTATTGGTTCTAGTTACTGTGTTGCTGAGTGCCTTAGTGGATTTCATATCAGGAACTGAGTTGAAGCTGTATATATGTTTATCAAGGTAAGGTATAGGAGGTGCACATGTATGTATGCATTAAAAATTGACTGAAAATCCTAATACCACAGCAAAATGATGCAGGTGAAATCTACACATTGAAGACTCAAAACGAGAGGTTCTGCTCCAGTAAGTCGGTGCGGTCATCTATTGTGGGAGTTCGGATGCTGATGTTAACTGAACCAAAGTGTTAATTTTATAGTTCATTAGCAGTCTTGGTGAAATGAGCAGCTTACACTGAGCCATCTGAAAAAGTTTCTAGAATACTCTGAGACCTAGCTTCAGCATGGAGGAGAGACAGCTGATCTTCGTCAGTTGACATTTGTTTGAATGGAGGGAGTTTGGGTTGGGAAAAAAATATTTTCTCTTTCAGCACTTGCACAGCATTCTGAAAGCAGGGCAAGGTTATTGTTTCAAAAAAATTTCTATTTGGCAAAGGCATATGGTCTCATGACATGTAGAGGATCTGTAACCAGGGTCTGCAGTAAGCTCTTTCACACATTCATTCATTCCTTCTTTGGTTAAATGATTTCTGGCAACACACTTGACAGCTTTAAATATAAGGGTCCAGGACAAGACCCGTTAGCCATGTGAGTGCATCTAGCCACAGATATGCACAGCTAGCTGATTCTTGCTTATCCTGACAAGAAGAATGTAAAAAATGTGCCAGCTTCCAAGAGTCAGAGGCTAAAATACACATGTATTTATTGTGTATTTTAGTTGTCCTTTTAATGGACAGTTTGACACATTCTTTTGGTGAACTTTCTGGGAGACAAATAGCTCAAAAGGGACACAGGAGAAATCGGTCTTGTCAGGATTCCCATACGTGTAATTACGTTCAGGTGTCAAGTGTACTTAGTGACTGTTGATTTTATTTTTTTGTTGTTGTTCAGACATCTATACCCTGTTGTCAATGAGGTATTTAATTTTATTAATGTGGACATTCTTAAAGTGAGAACATGAAAGATCTGTTGTTTCAGACTTCTTTTTCTCTTATGAAAAAGCTGCTATCACACTGTAGGTAATTCTTTTGAAGACATGCTTTTGGTGTGCTTTTTTAGTCAGCTATGTAGAAGGATGCCTAGATTCCATCTGTAACTTAGGCACTGAAAACTGCTCTTGAGTCTTTCCTTCCATGTGTATGGTAACTAGATAGTTATGAAAAGAGCAATTGTTTTGAACTTGTTTGTTCCTTTGCTTTTAAGCTTTTTTGTGTGTGATATGCTTAACAGTTTTTGAAGTAATCTGTCAACTAATCTACCATGGTGCAAAAATTGTGGCAACATGTGCTGCTTAAAATTACTATCCTGGGATTGTAATTGTGAATACATACTACTCTGCATTCAAATGAATACTCATGCTTTTTACAGCAACAAGCAACTAACGGAAGGATTGAATTCTTGTAGTGAGAAAGCAAAAGTCTCAAAATACAGAAGAGAGCAGTACCAATAAAATGTAGTATAGAACTGTTTAAAATATACCTGGCTTGAAGTTTTCTTGGTGACTGGGAATGTAAATCATGTACTGAAAGAAGTGGGAGAGATGATATAGTCAATTACAGAAAGGAAAATGGAAGTTTTATTGTAGATAGACATATTTAGATAAAATCAGTCAAAACATCACTAAAAATAATTAAAATTATTTTATGTCATATGGAGACAGCTCTTAATAGTTTAATTTAGCATTAGATAACCTTTTGTTGATCCAGGGACTGCTGGAATTTCACAGCTCTTGTTTTACTGTCAGAAGGTGTGACTTGTTCTCCATATGCAAGAAAAACTGGAGATCAGCATTTTTCTATGTCTATATGAATGCAGTTTCAAAATTACAGAAGGAGAATGTTCTTGCTAATTATAAGGGGAATGATTAGCTTTGTTCTTTTAGGAACCCCTTTAATATTTCAAAGAGTGGGTTAATGATACGATCTGGTATTGATTCTGCAGTGCATCATCATCATCAAACAACAGAAACAGGAAAAAGCCCTTGGTTGGCATTTTTGCCTAAGGGCTGCTGAGAGCTGATTATTCTTTTTATCAGAACCATCACAATCAATAGAGACAATTAGCTAGGTTAGGTCTCTGCTAATTTCTCCTGTGGCCCTAAGCTTCAGATAGCCTTGAGCACTCTTGAATCCTTTCAACAAGTATTTGAGTAATACCTGTTTTGATTCACCTGTTGCCATTAAGACCCTCTTTTCTTCCATTGAAGTGCTTGGTTGTGTGTGTGTGTATGGTTTTTTTTTTTCTTTATATTACACTGATACTGAAAGGCATTAGCTGTCCTTCAAAATAGAAAGCTTACCAGCCTAGACAATTAATACAGAGTTTAAGTTTCTGATGTGTAGTATTTTGTAGACATTATTTTGATAGACCATGTGTATGTTTGTGAGTATGTACCTAGTTCTTTAGTTTTATCAGTAACATTTATTTTCATAGATGAAGTAAACACATTTAAGCAGTCAACTATGTAATCGAGTATACAACTTGGACGTGCCATGTGGTGAACCTTTGTGTTCGTAAATGGCAACGTGCTCCTTCTGCCAGCAGGGTGATTCAGTCATTAATTTTGTTTTCTCCTATTATTCTTGCACACTGCCAATGCTTTTCTGCTTAGCTAGAGTTTATCTGTCCAAGTGGTATACTTGGATACCTAAATCAACTAAATATTATAGTTAGTGGGCCTGATTTTGTCCATTCCATGCTAGTAAGTTGACAAAGTTTCCGGTCGTTTTTTATCATACTTAGAATGGGGATAGTGGATGTGATCTCATGGCCTTCTTATGGACTAAAGAACCATATTTAAAATTTTAATCCTGGTAAGAATTTTTTCTTTTGTGCTATAAAAGGTGCCCCCTTATTCAAGTAAAAGTTTTTTAACTCTTTTCCTCTGTGATTTAAGAGTCAAGTATTGACTGCTATCTGTAGTTCAGTTTTCTGGAGACAAAATAATTAAATAAAAGTCATAAGAGAAATTACTGTTGTAATAATGGTAATGAATGATTTCCAGTATTAAGTTATTTGTTATCATGTTTCACAACATATAATGCTGTGTTCACACATTCGTCTTTGGCTGAGGTTGTTTTTTTCTGACATCAGCATAGTAATGAATAATTTCGCACCACTATGTAGTTCATGCAGATTTACTGCTTTGTTGCATGCTTTCTGCACAGGTAGGCCTCAATTCAGGAAAGCATTTAACCATTTACTTAAATCCTTTGGCTTAGTATGTGCTTAATTCTAAAAGCATCAGCTTAGTTGCTGTCTTGAACAGAGCTGCATATTGAAACAGAGAACTCTAATAGTGACATATCTGTAACCTTTTGGGAACTTTGGGGCCACTGTGACAGGATGTATTTTTTACATCAGTCATAGCTATGATTTAAATAAGGAGTATTTATTGCAAATATTCATGCACAGTCCCTCAGACTATTCTGTAGCGTAACAAAAGATCTTATAACATATATTTAAATGCTTTTAAATGCCTGAGTTAAAACATGCCAAGGTGTAAGCAAGGAGGAAAATGCACTAAAAAGTGGAAAATGCTTGATTATTAGCGGAAGAAGTTTGTAAACAAAACCCAAATAACTGATGAAAAAACAGTTAAACAGCTTAATTCAGCAACCCGGCAAAAAAAACCTAGCAGCTTAGCAAAAGGCAGAAGTTTTCTATTGGCTTATTTATTTCTGTAATAGAAGAAACTGTTAATCTCTTTAAAAAGATGTGGAAGGTTCAGACTGCTTTGTTTCTCTGATGTAGAAGCTGAAGTAGTATACATCACTATACTTAAGCTAATGTCTTAATAAATAAAAACATATCATAGAAATATAGAATGGTTTACCTCGGAAGTGACCTTATAGATCATCTAGTTCCAACTCCCCTGCATAGGCAGGGACACCTCCCACTAGACCAGGTTGTTCAAAGCCCCATCCAGTCTGGCCTTGAACACTTCCAGGGATGGGGCATCCACAGCTTCTCAGGGCAACCTGTTCCAGTGTCTCATCACTCACTCATCACTTCCTAATGTCTAACCTAAATCTAGCCCCTTCCTGTTTAAGGCCATTACCCCTTGTCTTATCACCACATGCACTTGTAAAAAGTCTCTCCCCAGCTTTCCTGTAGGCCCCTTCAGGTACTGGAAGGTCACTGTAAGGTCTCCCTGGAGTCTTCTCGTATCCAAGGCTAAACAATCCCAACTCTCTCAGCCTGTCTTTATAGGAGGTGCTCCAGCCCTCTGGTCATCTTTGTGGCCCTCCTCTGAACTTGCTCCAAGAGCTCCATGTCCTTCTTCTCTTGGGGGCTCCAGTACTGGACCCCACTCAAGGTGGGGTCTCACAAGAACATATAATATATTAAAAATAAAGATTGGTAGTTTATAGTGCAAAGCTGTTGAAATTATATTTGTAATCAGAGAAAGCAATTTGAATCATGACCTATCTTGTTCATATGATATACAAAGCTTTAGGTAAATTTCTGTAGGTGAAAGAACATTTTAAGTACTATTGTTCAGAGATCATACCTATCAAAATTAAACCTGATGGAAAATTTTATGGTCTACGTGCTTGTCCTGGTTTAAATAGTAAGGGCGAATCACAAACCAGAAGGCAGAATTGCTCCCTATTAACTCCCCGTCCACCCTCCCAAGGGAAGATAGAGGGGGAATAAAGAAAAGAGACTTAAGGGTTGGAAATTGAAATGGGAATGAATTTACTATAACACAGAAAAAGGGAGTAACACGTGGGAGAAAGAACAGATATATACACTTATACACAGATATATACAAAACCAATCTCGCTGATCACAGAAATAGTTGTGTGAGAGTCCCTTGCTGCAAGGCCACTTCAGGAGGAGGGTCCGTGCCTCCTCACAGCACCCAATGGAGTTGGATTCTGGAGAACACATGGCAAATTGAAGAATCTCCAAGCAGCAGCAGCAAAGAAGGCAGCACAGGAAGGAAAGGGGCTGAGTTTCTGGTTCTCCTGGCTTTATGAGTATGGCAGGAAGTGGGGGGAATGCTGACCCGTCCCTGTTCCCACCCTCCTGGGTCTTTCAGGGTCTTAAGGACCCTCTCTCTAGTTCCTTTTATAGGTATTCAACACCATGCCAGGGTCACTTAAACCATAACAGTGCTACAAGTCTTTCAAAGTATTACAGGAATAAACAGAAAAATTTCTAACATGAATAATAATAATAATTATTAATTTCTAACATTATTAATAGCTGTGCTACTTGACGCCACAGCAGTCTATAATCCAAAACTCTGATGGTCTTTTTGCTAGTTTGCGTAGTATAAGAAAGACTAAAGAAAGGTAACAGAAAGAAGGTTAAATTGCTAGATTTCTCCATAGAACTTTCTCTAAAGTGCTGTTTTCATGCCAGGAGAGGAAATCTTTTTCTTCTGGGTTTCTTAAATAAACACAAGGCACTTCTGTAGCAAGACAAAAGTTCATTAGTTGAAGACTGCTTTCCAGATGGCAAATTGTCTGCAAATATATTTATACACTTGTTAGAATAACTTTGTTTTTATGTTAAGAAGTTCAAACAGCTTTTGTGAATGTATTTTAATATATGGTTTATTCATTTAAGTAGCAAGTCGTGGTTTAATACTGGAATTTCTCATTATGTTTCTGGGTCTGTTTGTATGAGTCTGTGTTTTACTTTTTTTCCTCTACATTTTGCTCAGGCTATTTTAAATTACATCTGGATTAATTCCTTTTAGCTGGAGGATGTGGATTATGACCATAGCTTATTAAAATTTACACAGTTTATGAAAACATATCTTCATTTCATTTTATACAATTAAATATTGGGAAATTAAGGGGTATATTTTACCCATTACAAGTTATTAGGGTGTCTAAGACTCTCTCCAAATCCTGATTTAAACACAAAATATTTTAAATTAAGTTTGAATGACAGATTGAGAGATTAATATTAAACAGCTATAGCTTAATGTCATGGAAGAGCATTACTAATGCAACAACAAATGTTGGTGTATATGCAACATATGCTTCCTTTTATCAAAATATGTTTCTTCTTTTTTTTCCAGAATGTACTCTGCTTGCAGCATCACGGAATTTAAAAGAGCTGTGATCTTTTTGTTATTCTTAGAGTGATCTTCTCAAATACTCCCCATATATTTACTGGTGCAAATTGTTGCACCATTTTTAAATATTTTTTTTCTAGGAGTATGGAAAAGGCAGTTTTTATTTTATACAAGGTAGCTATCACTTTGCTTTTAATACCATAGAATTATAGAATCATCAAGGTTGGAAAAGATCTTCAAGATCATCAAGTCCAACCATCCACCTTACAACCCCTAACCACTAAACCGTCTCTGAAAACACCACGAGTACCCGTTTTTTGAACACCTTCAGGGATGGTGACTCCACCACCTCCCTGGGCAGCCTGTTCCAGTGCCTCACTACTCTTTCTGTGAAGAAATTTTTCCTAATATCCAATCTGAACCTCCCCTGGTGCAACTTGACCCCATTTCCTCTTGTCCTATTACTAGTCACTAGGGAGAAGAGGCCACCACCCACCTCACTATGGCCTCCTTTCAGGTAGTTGTAGAGAGCAATGAGGTTTCCCCCCAGCCTCCTCTTCTCCAGGCTGAACAGCCCCAGCTCCCTCCGCCTTTCCTCATAAGACCTGTTCTCCAGATCCCTAATCAGTCTGGTTGCCCTTCTCTGCACCCTCTCCAGCACCTCAATGTCCTTCCTTTACTGTGGTGACCAAAACTTGAGGTGCAGCCTCACCAAGACCGAGTAGAGGGGCAGGATCACCTCCTTGGTCCTGTTGGTCACACTATTTCTGATGCAGACCAGGATGCTGTTGGCCTTTGTGGCCACCTGGGCACACTGCTGGCTCATATTCATCTGGCTGTCAGTCAACACCCCCAGGTCCATCTCTGCTGGGCAGCTATCCAGCCACTCCTCCCCAAGCCTGTAGCGCTGCTGGGGGTTGTTGTGGGCCCAGTGAAGTACTCAACATTTGGCCTTACTGAAACCCATACAGTTGGTCTCTGCAGAGCCTCCCTACCCTCAAGCAGATCGACGCTCCCACCCAAGTTAGGTCATCTGCAAGCTTGCTGAGGGCGCACTCTATCTCCTCATCCAGATCATCCATAAAGATGTTAAACAGGGGTGGCACCGGCACTGAGCCCTGGCGAACACCACTTGTGACTGACCACCAACTGGATTTGACTCCATTAAATACAACTCTTTGGACCCGACCATCCAATCAGTTTCTTATCCAGGAAAGTGTGTGCACATCCAAGCCATGAGCAGCCAGCTTCTCCAGAAGAATACTGTGGGAAGCCTTGTCAAAGGCCATGCTAATGTCAAGGTAGACAACATCCACAGGCCTTCCCTCATCCAATAAGCAGGTCACCCTGTCATAGAAGGAGATGAGGATTTGGGGCTTTTTGAAAGAAGTCCACTCAAATGCATCTTAATTTATTTGACGTACATTTTTTATCTATGTGGTGTCACTGTAAACGGCATAAAATAGCTTATTGTCTTTTTTTTTCCAGAGTGTACTCTGCTTGCAGTGTCACTGAATTTAAAAGGACTGGTATCTTTTTGTTGTTCTTAGAGTGATGCATTTGGAATGGTACATGATGACTTTTTCTTCATTAAGAAACAGTAATGAAAAGAGCAATAGATTAGAGGACAAAAGCAAAGAACAACAGCTATTTCAAATAAATCAGATCAAATACTATACCTTTAATTTTCCCATCTCAGGGAATAAAATCTAAAAGATCTATTTGTTCTGTATAACTAGCTTTGTAGAGCACGATGTTTTTATTTGTGAGGAATGGGACTGAAGAAGGAAGATGGGGGTTGACCTAACTGAATGTCATTGATCTAGTGATCCAGGGCAGTACCTCTTACCTGTAACCCATAAACAGCTGTATCAATATCCACAACATTTTAAAGGTGACTTACATGTAAGTGTAGGTTTTTTTCAAGGGTCTGGCTCTTTCCACGCACCTCTAGTGATATTAGGGCATATGAAGCAGGCTGTTACCTTCCTAGATGTTGGTGTTCCCTTTGAACTTAGTTCATTCTATTCATTTTACATACTGCAGAATATGGCATAATATAATAGAATCATAGAATGGTTTAGGTTGGAAGGGACCTTAAAGATCATCTAGTTCCAACCCCCCTGCATGGGCAGGGACACCCCCACTAGACCAGGTTGCTCAAAGGCCCATCCAGGCTGGCCTTCAACACTTCCAGGGAAGGGTCAGCCACAACTTTCCTGGGCAGACTGTGCCAGGGTCTCACCACCTTAACAGTAAATAATTTCTTCCTCATGTCTAACCTAAATCTACCCTTTTCCAGTTTAAGGCCATTACCACTTGTCCTCTCACTACATGCCCCTGTAAAAAGTCTCTCCCCAGCTTTCGCGTCAGCCCCCTTCAAGTACTGGGAGGCTGTTTAAAGGTCTTTCCAAAGCCTTCTCTTCTCCAGGCCAAAGAACCCCAACTCTCTCTGCCTGTCTTCATAGGAAAGGTGCTCCAGCCCTCTGATCATCTTTGTGGCTCTCCTCTGGACTTGCTCCAACAGCTCCATGTCCTTCTTATGTTGGGGGCCCCCGAACAGTGTGTGAGAATATGTTAACAGGAAAATAAATTTGCAAAGCTGACTTATGTTACATATGCTTCCTCGTGGAAAGAGATTGCCATTTCTATTATTCAGTGTGCTGGTCAACATGCTTTTGAGGCAAGTGTTCTTTTCTGTCATTTTGTGAGTGTAAGAAACCTTTCTGCATTGTTCTCCATATCCACTAACATGTTAGCACACACTTTGGGCAGGGTTAGCAAATACCAGTCACAAAATCATATTCCATCAAGGCTGATAGACTGTGTCTTCTGGGTTAGACACATGGTCAACACATGTTAGAGAACAGTTTAAACTTTTTAGTAATACTTCTACTTGTGCTTTTTTTTAATTACTGTTTAGTTTTGGTATTTAAGAATTTAAACTTTGAATAAGTTATTTTCTCCCAAATGTGTCTGTGTTAGTAAAGCAGAGATCATGTAAGACTTTCTTGCTTTTTAAGACAGGTAGATACACTAATGAACTGGCAAACTGCAGTTTTTCTGGTGTAAGCCAGAGGCAGCTGAGGAAGGTTTTCTGTTTTCAAGCAAAAGCATGGAGTAAAAGATGAAGCTGACATCTTGTGTGGTGTTAGTGTCTAAAGTCGACAAATGGGGAGTCACACATGGATGGTATTGATGACCATGATTAAAAATATGTGAGTAGTAATTACCAGGTCTCCTCATTGTACCTTAGATGAAGTAGGATAAATGTTGCTGGTGAACTGCAGAGTACTATTAATGTGTACACAAGTAAGGAGCTTGTGTCCATGAATAAACTTAACAAAGAGACTGGTTTCAGCCCAGACATTTTGAATTCATAGTGTGGATAGAGACTTCAAACAAGAATCTCAGGCTGCATTTAGTGTCAATTTGGGTGTTGTACCTTTCAGATTAGATTAGTAGAGTCTTCAACACTGAAGTTTGTCCTGTAAGTCTAATTGATGCCTTTGACAGAGTGGTAACTCTTCCTTTACCTTCCACTCCCACCTTCTCTCTTCATCCATCTCCTCAAGTTCAATGCCCACAGCAATGGAAAATCAATACCCAGGTAGAGTCTATAGTCATGAGGATTAAAGCTATCAGAGCTGAAACAGCTGAGGATGAGAGCCTGAGCTCTTCAGGATCAAGGCTGTGACATGTTGTACCCCTTTATCACCCTTATCATCCACAGCATGACTGTGTCACTGAAGCTCTGAAGGTGCAATGAGTGCTTTGCTTCAGAAGTTACTGCAAAAGAGAAATTTGGAGAGATTGGGGGAAAGTCTTGTGTGCCAGCTTGGAACAGATTTTTCACATGCAGAATCTGCGGAAAGAGTTTTAATAAGCAGAATGAGAAATATCTAGCTTATCAATTAGGTGGTGCAGAATGATGGGAAGTTAAGTGAATGAGGGTGTTCCAGTACTTCAGACTCTCTGGAGTTCTCAGATTTATAGATGGGAAATAAATGTTGATTTCTTTATTCTGTCCCTCGTATCTACTCTGGGAAAAGCAATTAGTGTCTATTTTTTAACGTTTGCATTATCATTGAACATATATCTTTTTGCAGTGCCAGCTATAAAAAGTCAATATAGGACCCAACTGTACAAATAAACAGTTATGAGTGTAAGGGGGAAATCATTAACAGGAAGTGGTGTAAACACACTTTTTCACAATTTATTTCTTAAAGACCTTTTAAAACATAAAAATATATAGAAGATGTGTCTATATTTTAAATTCAATGTCATTGTTAATTGTTATAATGCCACTGAAATTGTTGTTCAGCAATAGAATCAGAAAAAAAGGTATTAGGTCTTGCAGGTTAATGGAATTAACAACACATACATAATTCAAAGAAGTCTTACATGTTCAATAGGGTATAGTCTTCTATGCAAACCGACCCCGTTCTTCCTGTGTTTTGCAGTCTTTTTTGCCATGATTCTGCTGATGGAAGCTTCCTCCCTCTGGTTGTTTTGCAAAGGTTCTGTTTCAGTTAAGGCCCATTAGGAAATTTTAAACAATCAGAATCACAGAATGTTAGGGGTTGGAAGGGACCTCTGAAGATCATCTAGTCCAACCCCCCTGACAGAGTAGGACCAAAAACTACAGCAGATCACTCAGAAAGGCATCCAGACAGTTACTGAAAGTTTCCAGGGAAGGAGACTCCACAACCTCTCTGGGGACCCTGTTCCAGTGCTCTGTAACCCTCATAGTAAAGAAGTTCTTCCTCATGTTGAGGTGGAACTTCCTGTGCTCGACTTTGAATCCATTGCTGCTTGTCCCACTACAGGGAAAAGAGTTTGTCCCTGCCTTCTGGATGCCCAGGCCTCATGTGCTTATAGACATCAATTAGATCCCCTCTCAGTCTTTTCCTCTCTAGACTGAAAAGCCCCAGGTCTCTTAGCCTTTCCTCATAAGGCAGGTGTTCCAGTCCCGTAAACATCATCGTAACCTCTGTTGGACTCTCTCAAGTAGATCCCTGTCCCTCTTGAACTGGGGAGCCCAGAACTGGACGCAATACTCCAATCAGGTTTTATTAGAAAAAAAAAACAACAAGCAAAAGTGGAGTGTTTTATTTGGGTTTTTTTTTCCCATAAAATTGGAAACTTTTATTACCAGACTGATTTTGAGGATATTTCTTGGTTCTCGAAGTTAAAAGGTCGTAAATCGTCACATGCAGCATAGCTGTAAAGTTTGATAGCACAGGAAGAATGAAGTTCAAGGAAGTGAAGCTTGAGCAGTCACTTTACCAGTGATGTAAACCTTGGGCTGTTCTATGTAAGGACAGTTTCCAGATCAATTTCCTGTGCAGGGGTTGGTGCTTGAGACATTTCAGAAGGTCTAGGGTTTTGTACCAGAACGGAATAAAAATAATTATCATCAGTTTGGGTTTTGGTGAATTTCTTCTGTTCTGGGCAAACATTGTTTGACTCCTGAGGGCTATTCAGTGCTTAGTGAGTTCTTTTCTTTAAAAACTGTCTTGATGTGTTTCATGTTTCTTCTCATGTTCTAAGACCCTATAGCAGATCACTTTTTTTCTCATTTAAATAGGCAGTATGAAGTATCAGCTACAATGGTAACTGATCAGAATCCTGTTACTTAACATTAAAAAAACCCTCAAAATAGGAAGGGACAATGTCTTTCTTGTATTATTGGATGATAAGAAGGGATAAAGGCGTAAGATTGTCCAGGGAGACGAGCCACATAAAACTGATTATTTTCTCATGAAGTCCATCTTAATGCAGTTCTGTTCTTTTTTATTTTCCTGTGTTTGTGGTTTTTGCTTTTGAACCCACCCAAGCAGTGTGAAAAATTGCCCCTCCAGGAGGGACATAGCAGGAATAAAAGGGGAAGGTAGTTCTTTTGCAGATGCACATGAGGTGAAACACAGGGATGTCAATCAGCTCTTTTAAGAAATGTGATAGGCTTTTGCAGCCACTCATGAAACAGTAATTTGAAGTGTGATTGACTCGTTCAAGTGCAGGAGCCTGATTCTGCTCAGCTGTGTAATAGTGATGGAAGGGAGCCAGCCAAAGGCAGGGATCTGGGCATAACCTTTCAGGAGGCTTGTTTCAGGAGAGTGGATGGGAAAGTAAAATGAAAGTTACAAATAATAAGTTTCTAGCCTGATTGAGAATGAACTACTAATAAGTGGCCTTATTATAATAAGTTTCCCATGGAAACCTGATGCTTGCAAAGAAGCCTTCACCAAGTGTGTGTGACCACATCTTATTTTGATTGACTGTAGCACAGCAAAGCTGTGTAATTATCATAATCTTAACAACTAGCTTGGTATCCTTTCCCAGCATTTAATTACTCCAGTAAATGGTAATTGAATACAGGACTTAATAACAAGAGAATAAGTTTCTTTCTGCATTGTGAACTTAACTTGCAGTCTTTTCAAGGCATAATTTTCAAATACTGTTTTTTTGAACAACAGCCTAGATTAGTTGTCTCTCTTTTGTTTTGTCTGTCAGTATGGTGATTGGAACTTGTTTGAACTTGTGAAACTGTAACCTAAGGACTAAAAGGTCGTAGACAGCTCCTTTATATCACAGGTTTTTTTTGTTTGCTTGCTCAGGGTAGCAATATCCTGCTAGAGATCTAAAATGTCACTGACTTGCTACTGTTAGCAAACCCACTTCTCTTAGTATCTGGAAAATGCTGAATTTTCTTTTGGTTTGAATAAGGCTAAAATTAAAATAGCTCTTTGATTACTTCATTGTTTGTATATCACAGTCATTGTTGAGATCGGCACAACTATGGGAACAGAGTTTATTAAATGTTGTGACACAGACAGTAAAAAGAGCAAAAAAGCATTAAAGTTATTTTTTTGCATAGCACAGAAATAGCATCTTTAAAATTATCTGCAGTAAAATAGTACATTTAATCCCACAATCCCTTAGATAATTAACAACCACAAGATTTCCCCCATCACACATAACAGCTTAAAGTTAGTTGAGATGAGGGGGCTTGGCCTGTCTAGAAGAGTAACAAGGAACAAGTTGCCCCGCTGTGTTACAGTCACAACACGAATAGAGCCTGGGATGATCTAATGCACTATACTTGCCAGCTAAACAGAGGCAAAAGCTGTGAGCAATGGAATGGTAACTAACTGACATAATCACATCCTAAAACCAATGAAAATGTTGTCCTTTTAAAGGATGTTAATTTTTTCCAGAAAATGTTTCGGTATTGTGTATTATTACATATACAAAAACTACTTTATACTCATCTCTCTGTTATTAATAATTTAAGCAAATAGTTTCATAACTAGTTAAAAGAAATAAACTTAATTTTCAACCTATTTCTGTGTTTTTCCAATTGAAGCTTATCCTATGTGTAGGGCATCTGTGAGAGATGTTTCTGTTTTCTAATAGCTTTTAAATCTCCTGGTGTTCAGCCTTTGTTAGGATATTCATGTGATCTTCACAACTGGCTGCTTTTTCATTATTCTTGTAGGAATGGACTTCTCTCTGCGACCTCTCCAGGTCTCCATAGTTTCTGAAGAACTATGGGTAATTATGGTTTGTATTTACCACAGGAATAAATAAGTTCCGTGAGTTTTGTTGATAGTGCTCTGCATTTCAGATCATCATTTGAGAGCAAGGCAGCTGATGTAAGGCATTCAGTAGTGGCAGTGTGCTCTGTGCATTGGTACTACTGGCAGTGTAGTCTCCAGGCAGCAGGATCAGAGCTGTTTACATCTGATCCCTTCTGATGCCTGATTGAAAGACCAGAATTTCATAGTTCATTGTTAGAGTAGGTACTTGAAGTCTTTCGGCATTGACAATGAAGCTTTGCCACAAGCGTTTGACAGAGCTGATTCCAAATAAAGGAAGGTTGACAGAGTAAAAGGGAAATTTCCCAGTACACTTACCTCGAAGTAGAGCACCTGGTGTGTTAATGTTACAGGAACGGTGATAGAATATAACTAATAAGATTTCTATGGGAATGAACAAGCAGAAGCTATTGTGATTTTTTATCTATCTAAATGGACAATTATTGTTATTTACGCTGTTCTTAAACTGGATTTTTATATTGTTTATTCTAAGAAAGAAAGGAAGAAACAAGCAGACAAACAAAAAATCAAAACTGGTATTGGATTCTAAATATCTGTTCAAATGTGACCAACAAAGTTGTTAAATTCAGGATGAGCCACAAATGCTTCGTAACTTAAAATTGTGAAGAGAAGTATGCTTACTGACTGTGTGCTTTCACTTGTATTAATGGTTGAACAGACTACAGAAGGCATTAATTACTTTGAAATGCTTTACTAGTCTTGTATTTCTGTGGTTAAAATTACAGTGTTCTTCCTCTGCATCCTGAATAACTGGATGTTTCATCAGTGGCACCTGAACACAAAAACACTAATGTGACTGTCTTTGCTGGAAGAAGTAGGCAAGTTTTATGTAGCAAGCTGATGTTTGTTGACTGTGGAAATGTTTAGGTTTAGAAGTTACAGACAGTTATCTGTCTCTATCTTCAAAATGGCTTTTATAGCCTTACCACTTAATTGATAGCTATGTATATGCAGGTTTCCAAGACACTGTTTGAATACCACCTGACACAAAGTGAAGGTTATGTTGGAAGAATAGTTGTTTTTTGCTATGTGTTTAAGCCAGGGCGCTTGGAGACAAATTACATTCTTTGCAAGAAGGTTTGCAGATCCTGTTGGAGTTTTTGAGAAGCGTTTTTGTTTGGTTTCTACAACACAGTGTTCTCTTATGGAGATTCTAGATAGGACTAGTTTCTTCCTCATAGTGGGATTATTCTAAAAAATCTTGATTACTGTATGGTTCCAGAAAGGCATGGGAGTCCAGATGAGGATCTGTCAGAACAGGATAAAGGCTAACTGAGAAGAGGAAAAGAATATCAGTAGCGTTACTAGAGAGTGTAAGAAAGCATGCTTTCTAATTTGAACACGACTGGAAAAGGGAATTAACTTGCTAAACCTTAAATACAGTCAACAGGCGATCTGCTTGCTGTTTCTGTCATCTCTACAAACATACTGGTTTACAGATTCCACCTTCCCTCTACATGTTGTGCTTCTCAACATATGTAGCTTGCTAAACATAGATAAATGCTTTCATTTGAAAGAAAACTTTTGTTTCACTTTCGTAGCTGACATTACACTACTAGTAAGAGGTTTCAGCCTGTAAATGTTAAGTATTTTTCTCTTAGATGTGGTTTAAAATTCTTGGAAATGTGTTTCTGAAGTGTTTCCTATAACAGCTTTGAGGAACGTGAGCTGGTGGAATTTTTTTGTGGGTAACTTACGGCCATCATTTGCCTTTCTGTTCAGGTTAAATATCTTTGTCTTTTCTCTATGAAAAGATAAATACAACACACTGCCTCTTTTCAGTATTGCTGTTACTGTATAGAGTGAAGAGACTACTTTTTCCCTGGAGCAGGTTCAATGCTTTGCTAGCAGTATCAGCTAAAGGCCAATTTAGAAGACTTAAAATATTCACCGTTGTCTTTCTTTTTTAGATGTGTAGGAATGAAAATACTGAGAGAGCAGGAGAGCAGGGAGGAGAGGACACTGGGGTAAAAAGGACTTGGTTGTGTACTTCACCCTCAGACCTGCTTTGCAGGCAGCCCTTGTGTCATACTTTCCTCGTGTTTGACAGGCAAGGGTGTGCTGGCATGAATGAAGACACTCAACTGCTTCAGCACTTAGGGAAGCAGAAATAAGAATAAATCTACTAAAATACCAGTGACCAAAGAGGACACATAGGTTGTGGTTTTGTTTGTTTAACAAGAATACAGAAGGCAACTTTGCCAAAAGTGAGTCAGATATGCTCTTTTTTTGCGGTATTTGGTAGAACAACCCACTGGTGCACATTACAAGTTTAATTTAATTGCTAATGCAGATTTAAGGTGTGGTCACATATTTAGTTGTCTGTCTGTTTGTATTTGTCATCTCGTTTATCATAGACTGTCTGGTTGGATTCTTCCTTTCAAATTCAGCTATTTACAGTACAGAATCTGTCTGGGAAATGACTGTCTAGATTCTCCTTTTGGTTAAAGGAGAAAAATAGCTGTTTCTGGAGTTTGATCCATCTCATTCCAATCTACCTTGGACCTAAGCAAGCCAGATTAATTGGACTCTGAAGTTCCTATTTCTCTGCATTGACTTAGAGATTGTGGAGAAACTGTTCACATAAGGTTATTTGTGTTGTAAAAGCCTAGTGTTAAGAAAACCAGTCTGATCCTGAATGTCTACAGTTACATAAGTGTATTTCTGAAAGCATATAGTTTCTGTCACAAAGCTGTAATTGGGCATTATTGTGAAGGCACAGGCTGATGTAAGAGGTAACGTTCAGAATCCCTTGAGAAAACTGCATTGTCTGTCACCTGGTTTAAAAATAGTGCGCGCACACACACACACACAGATATAAAAATACATATGTATTTTTACTTACTACAACTCTAATATAAAAATAAAAATAAAAATAAAAATGGAGCTAACATTGACCGAAAGTGGTTTTCCTGTTAATAACTTTTTCGTTAGCTGTAAGAAATGGCATACTTCTAACTGATACAGAGAACAGACACCAATTTGAAAACAATACATTTTGCAAATGTGTTAAGACAGTGTCTGTTCAGGTGACAGGTTTGGAAAGCACTGGAGTATAAAAATATATTTTTAACTATTTAGATGAATGTGAACTCACCTGGAATAACTGTGGTTTAGAGAGGCTTTTCCATATTATGCAATGGAACCATGAGGCTGTGCGCTGACTGAAATTATACAGATACATCATACTTTGATGTATGTTCAGCTTTTCCCCTTTAAAAAGCTATTTTATTGAAGGTAAATTATTGTATGGATATGAAAAGGTGTAGTTTGCTCTGAATTTATCCTTGGAGGGCCAGCAGATCATTGCTTTTTCTCTGAAATTAAATAGAAGGATCCAGATGGCAGATTTCATGCACATCAAGTGTTTAAAATATGCCCCTCAGCTAAAAAGAAGTATTATAGTTAAATCTGTCATGGCTTTTTTATTGCTTTGTGGTACCCTTGACAACTGCAGCCGTGAAAGAGAGAAGCTACACAAGTACATTACAAGGGATGGGGAGCACTCTCACTAACTGTATCTGCATACAGTGCTGTAACTAACTGCTGGACTGTGAGCTGGCTGGGAGGGGATGAAGAGAGACTAATTTAACACACCACAAAAAGTGCAGGGCATGTTGCTCCATGTAATGGAATATGTTGTTGTGATCTGGTCAAGCTGTGGTTATGACTGGCCCTGAGCTTCTCATTAAATCCTTCATGGTATAAGATCCCATGGAGGCAGTGAATTTGTTCCCATAGTTTCTTCCAGATACTATGGGAGGTATTAGAGAAGTAATGAAAGTGAAATGTGGAGGGGAGGAAAAGGACACGCTCACTATCCACAACAAAGCAGGAGTCACTCATCTCTAAGGACACCTCAGTAATAGTAATAATAAAGTGCGTCTGGGCTGACACTCATTCAGAACTGCAGGTTAGGCTGAGTGCTGATAGTTTGCATCATTGCTGAACAGAGCAACATCTCCACTGTATACTTTTGGCAAAGGAGATGCACTGCTTTTCAAATATCTTTAAAAAGCAATATAGGCTTTCCTTTACACTTTGGCAAACAGCTGTTTGCCAAGGTGCAAAGAAAAGCTAATAATGAAGAAAGAGTAAACCTGTTTGTGCTCTTGTAGTAACTATAGCTACTTGCAGCCAAATCAGCTTTCAGCTCAGGGTGGTTACTGCCTGATTCAGAGGAGAGGATGTGTTTGGGTTATTTATTTGTGTGCATTTGTAGATGTTTATACAGACACTGATTCGGGGAGGCTGATACAACTTTGGCTTCTTTCCTTCCTCCTGCTTCTTTTTTCAATTAAAAAAAAAAACAACACAATGAAATAACTCAGATACTTTCCTTGTTTGTTTATTAAATGAACTATAGGGAACAATGGGATATACCTTGGTGTGTGTTAGCAAGTGACTCATTTTGTAAAAGAAGAAAGCAAAACCTTTATCCAGAAGGCCGTCTGATCGTAGTCCTGCATAAGCAATTCGTGATAACTCTGGTGAATTGTAGGGGTTATTTCTGAGAGTAAATGTGCATGGCTGGAGCAAAATCAAGTGCCATTAGTGGTGCCCTGCTTATGAGTATGTTACTCTGCAACAAGGTCATCCTGAGTTAACTGTGCTTACTTCTGAACTTTTCCTGTGATTTCAGATTCCGGCAGGGCGACTACCACATTGATGTCTGTATCAATGACTACCTGGATGTGTTCTGCCCGCACTATGAAGACTCAGTGCCAGAAGATAAGACCGAACGCTATGTTCTGTACATGGTGAACTTTGATGGCTACAACTCCTGTGATCACACCTCCAAAGGTTTCAAGAGGTGGGAGTGTAATCGGCCACATTCCCCAAACGGGCCATTGAAGTTCTCGGAAAAGTTCCAGCTCTTCACACCCTTCTCACTAGGATTTGAATTCAGGCCAAGCCGGGAGTATTTCTACATCTGTGAGTATATAGAGATTTACCACTGTTGCACAGCAGGTGCTAATTTTTCACCTATGCTCTGTGAAAATACAGGAGGCCAAACAGTATATAATTCAGATGTCGTACAGCAAATGCAGGCTTTACTATCCCCAGATACATTAGCTAGGAATCTGGCTAGTGAAAATGAGATTAAATCACAGCTTCTTTTCTCACATGAAATAGCATGTCAGCCTGTTCACTGAACTGTGGCTGATGTTTAAAGCAAAACATACTATTAGATTTATTCCAGCACTATGAGGTGGAGGAGGCAAGAAGGGTAGGATGGAAACTGTCCCCAGATACGAGGAAAAATAATTAATCCTTAGCACAAGAAATTCCTGGGATTTCTTATTTCTCAGATTAAATACTCTTGTCTCTGTAATATTTATCATCCAAGGAAAGTGAATTCTGTGTATTTTTTAAGTGGTATGGCTGTTGATATCAGCAGTCCAGTGGTATTAAAACCTATAATTTATTAGGGTAAATACTCCTAGCACCCAGCCAAGTGGCTCCTTTTTTCTTCCTTCCTTTTTTTTCTCACCTTTTCTGAGACAAGCCGATTCTTTCAGTGTGAGTGATGTGGGGTGCTGTGGGAGCAGGTGCCAAGCAGGGGAGTGTGAATGGGCTCACACACCTTCATGCCTGCTCCTCAAAGCAGCTGGGAGCATCCTCCCCAAACTCTGCACTGTCCTCTGCAGAGGCTGCTCTGGACACCCAGAAGAGATGCAGGATAACATCTGGGGCTAAGGAAGAAAAAGTTACAGGAGATTAAAAAACAGTGAGTTTAGCTAACTGATTTCCATGATGCCACTGTGCAGTTGATACTGCTTCAGCTGTCTTGTTTATTTAATCCTCCAACAAAGATCTTGTTCCATCAGTATATTTCTTACCTGGATCTTCCACTCCTGACAAATTTTGACTCCTCCAGCAATATTTTTTTTCCTGTTTTTAGTGTTAGACTAGGGAGTTGAAAGCTTTCAACAGACTATAGATCCCAATAAATATTGCCTTCATATGGGTAGCCTTTCTACTGTGAAAGTCATTCCATCTCATTTCACTAAAGAAGCTGAGTATGTATGTTCCCTGTTTTTCAGCCTCATTTCTTCACCATTGAGTTATTTATTTTCTATTTCTAAATCTACAGGGAAATACATTCCTAGTGGATCATTTTCCATTCATTTATTTTGCTTCCAGCAAATAAAAACCTCGTGGCGGTTCAGCATAAGAAGAACAGTGCCTTGTTCTTGTGCTGAAGTGCAATAATAATAAAAATAATAATTTAGTAATTTTAAAAATCAAACTGTGGGTAATGTCTTAGGATAAATAAGTATCTACTGTGTAGGCCCAGTCCTACTTGTGTCACTCACAAAGCTTCCTATTAACTTCAAGAAGAGTTTTGTGTCATTTTAAACTCTGATATCAAGTCCCCTGAAAACATGGTATTTCTTGGTGTGGTTTGGTATGTTGGTTTGGTTTTGTGTGGTTTTGGTTGGTTGGTGTCTTTTTCAAGAAGGAATACTTAAGCTATGGAATGCACACAGAGGTGGCATCAGTAGCTGCAAGCATAAAAAAACCAAACCAAAACACACACACAAAAATTCCTTAATTTTAAAAGAAAGAAAGAGAAATGTTTAATTAAGGTGAAAATACAACATGAAAGTAAAGGCAAAAATGTGAGAAATCTCAACTTGGTCTTTCTAGCTAGTAGCTTCATTGTTAGAACATACAAAATCCAACTTTCAAGCAAGACATTATTATTCAAATACACCCAGATTGTTTATGCCTGGTTTTCTTCATTTGTGGCTAAATTCAATATTTCACAAAAAATCATTATGCATCTTCTATAACATTCATTTAACCAAGTCATTTAACTATCAAGGGCTCCCTTAAAAATAAGTGTTTCAAAGTGCTTTTAAAATACAAAGACCTTTATGATATTAAGCTGCTCTTAGATGGAATTACTTTTTTTTTTTTTTTAGGGTAAAATAGCAAAAAATTAGCAGCAAAGAGATGTTAATTTACTAGTAGCTTATTGGCCTGGTATTCAGGTAAAAGAATTTTTTAGGCATATTTCAGAGACACAAAAGCATTTTTCTTCCTTTTCTGTAGTTTAACTATTTTCTGGCCTCATTTGTCTCTCTGCTGAGGACAGTAACAATGTTGGCAGTGCAGCAGTTGCAGGGAAGCACTGTACACTAAGTTAACAATTAAATGCAAACATTCTGAGGGAGAATTGTCCATCGTGGCATGTTCTTCTCTTAGTTTGTGCTGAAGAATTAAGATGGTGAAATGTTGTTTATTGTTTCCTCATCAAAATTGTAAGCAGGCTCTAGGCCAGGCTATGGACACTGCCTTAGTTACCTTTCTGTATCTGCATGTTAAAGAAACCACTGCTTTGCCAGGGAGGATTTCCTTTCTTCTGCAGATCTGAAACCTTTAGCCTCTCTGCAGGAGAGAGGGTCAGCTGACTACATAGCATCAGTCTGGTATATTCTGTTTGAGGGTTACAAAATATGTCGTGTAGTCTAACCTCTGGAAAGACAGAAATATTAAGTAATTGGTTAGGTATTTAGCTTAATTACTGGGTGTTTGGTGATTTTTCGAAAATCTTGTAATTTACCTTTTAAGGATGTGACTTGCCTCTCTTGTTTCCATTATTTTTAGAAAATGTAATAATTTGAGAACAATCACCATATCTTTTTCTGAACTGTTGCTTTTGAAATTCCACTTCTCTTTCTTATGCCAGTGCCTTCATATATTGCTCAGATGAGCTTGGATGTTCATTCTAGGAAAATCCAAGAAAAAAATCTGTCTTTCTGATACCAAATTTATATTGAAGAAGTGTATTCAGCATTGCAGACATGCAGTCAACAAGTACTGGTTAAGTTTACTTTTGAAAGAAGAAAAGGTTATTAAATATTTTAAAAAAAAATAACTTTTATTTAGTTAGGGGGTGCCTAGGGGGCTAGGGAAAATAAACAATAAATCATAACCTGAAACTTCATTTTTTACTTCATTCTTAGCAGGTCCACACCGCAGGTATGTTAGCCTGAAAAAAGACAAAATAGTATTACTACTGAAACAGAAGAAAATTAAATACAGAGAAAGCAGAAACTAAAGACTTACTGTTATGACACTGATTTTAATGTCCTTCAGAAGGGAGAATAAGTTTGGGTATGCAAGTTAAGGTGGGGTACTGTGCAAGGGAAGATGAACACAAAAGCAAGGAAGGGGAAAAAGAAAGATCTTAAAATGTATGGAATTTTGTAGTTCAAAATGAAGGTTTCATTTTCATTGCTCTGACTTAACTACAGGTGTTTTGTTTTTATTCATATGCTAACTATTGAATAAAGTATCAGTAACAACTTAGCGAATATGCATTGGAGCTGTTGAAATAAAAAAACTGAACGCACAGCTAGAACCAGACTGGTACACATTGCTACAGAACCCTGACTGCACTTTCCTAACCAAGCTCCTGTGTTGATTCAAGTTAGACAGCATTGCTCCTTTTTTGAAAGCAATGTATCATTTGCATAGTGTCAGAATTAAGCTGTACCATATGCTTTTCTCTGAGTGATCAGCCCAGGTATTCTATCAAAGAATTTGGTATGTGATAGGATTCATCCTTAAGAAATCTATGCTGGTTTTACCATCTTATCCTCCAAGATTTTGTTTGTATTGTTTATTTAGTCATTTATCACTGCAAATATTGTAATCAATATATGCTTATACCCTTCTCATAGAGTCAGGTAGGTTTGCTTTTCACAGTTCTCTTGCTGATCTCCTCCTCTCCCTGAGATCTCGAAGGTTTTAGCTAGCAGCTAGCAGGCTTTATAGGTAGTTTATCTGAACATAACCCAAGTGTTTCTTTCTCCATTATTATTGAGAAAAGAGCTCCTTACAGCTTTTAGAAAGCCAGTTGTCTTACCTGGGATTTATTTGTATGACCTTTTTTGTTACTTCTCTTTCTGGTTTAATCTCATGCATGTGTCTTTCTGATTTTATTTCAAAATGCTTATGCTGTTTCTTTGTATCACCTTTAGTGATGTGTCATTTTCTCTCTATCTTTGTTGTTGCCGTTTATTTGGATGAAGCTTCTGCTTTTCAATTCAGGAAGCTTTTGTTGTAAATATATTGCTCCTGACCATGGCAGGATAGTATGCTTTTGTGCTTTCAGTTTAATTATGTTAATAAATGATACAGCATTTTTAATAATTCTTAAATTTGTGATTAATACAGAAACTGAGTTGTACTTGCAGTTGTACATACAGTTCTTCTTAATAACATCCAGATCTTCTTCCTTTTCCTCATGGAATATATTCACAGGGAACCTGCTGCTATCTAGTCCCTTCCTTTTCTTAATGTTTGCCTTTGTTCACCAACATCCTTTTCCCTCTGTACTGATTCTGCTTCTCCTGAAATTTCTGACTCTTGCCTTCTGAGGGCTTTTATAGAAATGACTTTCCACACTAACAGTCTTAGCTGCAGCTTCTATAGGAGAATTTCTGATTTTCAGAATTTTGAATATAAAATTGTCTCTCTTCTGTTGGCTTGTTCCATCTCTGTGACTCAAAGTTGTCCTCACCATGTTCCAAAAACTGTGAGGCTGCTTGAATTCTGCCATCAGTTTTCTCTAATATCTGCCAGGTGTTTGGACCATCTCTCTGCAACCATCTGCACACCTCTGGAGGCTTCGCTCATTCAAAAGATTTTAAGGGGAAAAAAGAACAGTAGAAAAAAGTGTTAATAATAGCTCCATTTATTTTTGTTTCACTTTTGCCTATTAGTTAGGTAATTAGTTTATTTTATGAAGGTCTCTAGCTGAACTCTTGTTGAAGCAACAACAGTCTTTGATTACAGTTAAATTGAACTTACTCTCTTTTCTCCCTTCTGCCAGGTATTGTGTTTCAGGACTGAGTGTGCAATTATTTTTCTTCAGTCTCTTGTACAATCCTCTAACAGTATCTGTCTGGTGCAATTCCATATTTCATGGGAGGATTAATTTTGGGGAGGTTTGCTGCCTTTTTGTCATGAAGCTGTAAGCACATTTTAAAGTAGTTATCATCAAGTTACCTCATTCCCGTTCCCTTCTTTCCACCTGAGGTGCTTGTGGTAGAACCTGTACTGAAATACTTTCTCCAGGTGGCCTAAGCCACTGAATTCCTAGAGGGGGAGGATGTGAAGCCACCACTTCTTGGTAAGGATTTTTAGTTATAAATGAAGAATTATTGACAGACTTTAGAAGTTAACACAGACCTAACAAAAGCTTTCTATGACTAAGAACCTAGAGTAGCTTCGTAGTTTGCCAGCTTGGCTATTATTCTTTTAGGATTGGTTTTAGTGTAGCAAGAATTGAGAAACGGGACTTTGTAGAGGCAAGGCTGTATGGCCTGTGATACTATGTGGGAGAAAACTATCAAGAAATCTTTACACTGTCATTTGTTAACAGTTACTTGTTATTTTTAATGTAGTCAAAGAATTGTATTGAACAGCTCCATGGTATTTATTGGTCTTGCACTAGCACCAGCTTAATATTAGTGACTATCCATGTTTTGCATGAACAAGCACAACTCATTTTGAGATTATTATTTGATTTAGGGATCTCCGCATGTTTTCTAGAGGTTTAGTTTGATGTAATCGGAGCACGGAACAGGAAGATAGTGAACTGTAGTTTTGGAGTATGATAAAAGGTAAATGTGAATCCCCAGAAAAAACTACACCTCTCTTTTTTTTCACCCTATTTCAGACCTGGAAATGAGTATAAGGAGGATGGAGTCATGCCCTTTTCAGTAGTGCCCAGCAATAGGACAAGGGGCAATGTGCATAAACTGGAACACAAAAAGTTCCAGCTGAACATGAGGGAAAACTTCGTTATGGTGAGGGTGACAACGCACTGGAGCAGGCTGCCCAGGGGACTTGTGGAAGACCCACCTTGATGCAGTTCTGTGTAATGTGCTCTAGGCAATCCTGCTTTAGCGGGGGTGGGGGTTGGACTAGATGATCTCTAGAGGTCCCTTGCCACTCTGATGATTCTGTGATCTCTCTTTTTTAGAACCAGTTGCTGGTGGTAGCACGGCACTTTATACCACTGATGGTAACTGTACTACTAGGAAGTGCTATCCAAGGACATAAGTATGGTATTTCTCAGGTTTTGAGTCTGACTTATTTGAGGAAATTCCTACTGGGAAAGGAGATAATGTGGAAAAACAGTATGACTACTCAGTAGCATACTGGAGAGTATTAGAATCAATCGTTACTGTAGACAGTTTGGCTAATGGTTAGGTTACTTGCATTGTTTTCAGGAAGCCAGGTTACTTTTGTTGTTGTATCCCAGCTAGAGTTGCACAGTAAGTTTAACTAGTAATACTCTAGAAAAACTTTTCTTTTTTTCATCCAACACTTAGAATATATGGTTTCTCTTTAAGCAGTCATGCTGGCAAAGACAAGTCTCTTGGCCAGCCAACTGATGTAAGTGGCAAATTACATCATCTTAGAAATTCAAAGAAAGAACAGTACCAAGCACATTTACCAACGTAAACATAAAGACAGTGTCAGCCTCATTTAGAAGTTGCCTTTATGTAAATGCTCTTTCATGTTCACCAATGCACCTAATTCTAATTCTTCTTCAGAACAGCCTCACAGTTGTGGGGAACATACTATTTTACATTTTAATGGCAATACTTTGTCTTTCTGGGAGTATCTATTCTTCCATTTGTAGTTACAGTAAAGACTGGATATCTCTTGCAATCACTTGTGTACCTCATATATCTGCTTGTTCAGCCAGCTGGTCATTTTGTGGGCTTCTAATGCTACTTGTCTCACAAAGTCCTTGGCTAAATCTCTGGTTGGCTTCTTGACCAATATCCATGGTACCTTTTTCTATAGGACAAAATAAGACTATCCATACATGAAAACAGATTATTTTGCTTTTTCCACTGAGCACAGTCTACAGTTGTATGAGGAGATATTCCACCAAAACCACTGTTTGGGTGGGGTTTTCCCCTCATATCAATAACTAATATCATAATTATAATATAAAATTATATATAAATAAATGTAATTATATATCAGAATTATGTTACCTTATATGGAAATGATAATTATATTAACTTATATGGAAAATTTCTGATTTGGATATTTGTCTGCCTTGAATCTGCCACTACTAGGACTCAAAGTCAAAGATTTGGCTTGAGACAAAGTTTGGACTTCAGTTTTAGAGGGTTGTGCAAGCTTTAGAGAAATGGATGGAGCAGACTGATGGTAAATCTTGTCATGCCATATTCAGCTTTTACTTGGGTCAGTGGAGTCACTGTGTTTACTCCATAGGCTAAATTTTATTAAAAATTGTTTCTACATGTCAGAATGGTTGACTGAAGTAGCAGATATTTTGCTTTGAAAGTGCAGAATGGATTTGTCTTTCAGCATGTGAAAAAAGGCAGTGTTCAATTCAACACGTGTTAGTTGACGTAGGTACTGCTGGTGTTTGTGTTTTCTCATAGCTTTTTGAAGACACAGGGTCAGAAGATCCCTCTTGGAACTGTTTCTCTGGACACACTGGTTCACACCAGAAGCTAAAAAAATGCGGTTACTAAAGAATGCTGAGGGAACTGTGATTATTTTTAGTGTGTTAGTTGCACTTTTCTTTTGGGGAACCATCATTTATTGCCAGGTTTCTCATTAACCTTTCAATGATCTGATCAGCATAAACACTGAAGCTACTTTGGCAGCATTGGCTCAGACATGCTGCTCTACTACAAATCCTGTTCTGATAGCTGGTTTAACAGAATCACTCGAGATGTTCCGAATGAAATCATGGCAACTGAAAGGGTTTGATAAATGTGTACTTTAAAAAATATTTTTGTGTGCTAACATTAGACAGACAAGGAAGGTGACCTTTAAAAGGGAATTCATGCTTAGCCTAGTGTGTAGATTAAAGGACTGATTTATTTTAGAAAGCATCAGAAGAATTAAATGCTGGTCCTGCCAAAAAGAAAGCTGAAGCAATCACCAATGTCTAACAGATTTTGACATTGCTAGGGTTGTTAGAATCCTCAAAGGGAGCATTAAAAGCTCTTGAATAATTTGGGACTTGGGAGAAATCCATGTAAGAAAATTAAGAGAGAACCCACAGAAGTGCTAGTTACTATTGTCTGAGTTTCTCAAAGGGAATGAATGTCTTCCTGATGACAGGTTGAAACGAGATGATTTGGATTCATGTGCTTCAAAAATTCAAGTGTCATTAAGATCCTGATAGCTGCAGAAATTTAAAAGAGAGAAGGATATACTGTGTTTCTGCAACTTTGAAGCATGGTATATAATGTCTTCACCCCTGTATCAAGACCAGTGACTTGTGTTGCGTTCTACTTAAGTACTGATTTTGGATATCTGGAGAACAAGGAAATGCCCCCAGGCAGAAAGAATATATTTTTTTGCTTCTCATTTAACATGCTCAATGAAGGCCAGTTCATTCATCACGCATTAAGACTGCTCCTGTTAAGAATAAGAGAAGGGTAATTGTTATGGGAGATTCCTTCCTGAGGGGAACAGAGGGCCTGGTATGTCAGCCAGACCCTTCCCACAGGGAAGTCTGCTGCCTCCCAGGGGTCCGGGTTAGGGATATAATCAGGAGACTTTCTGGTCTGGTATGGCCCTCCCATTACTATCCACTACTGATCATACAGGTGGGCAGTGCTGAGATTGCCAAGGGAAGTCCTAAGGCAATAAAAACTGACTTCAGGGCACTGGGCTGAATGGTTGAGGGATCAGGAGCACAGGTGGTGTTTTCCTCAGTTCCTTCCATGGTGGGGAATGCTGAAAGGAACAGGAATGCACAGCTGAGTAACACATGGCTCAGAGGCTGGTGCCATCAATGGAGTGTTGGGTTCTTTGACAACGGGGGTGTTTACATGGCATTGGGCTTGCTGACCAAAGATAGAGCAGAACTATCGGTAAGGGGGAAAAGGAGTCTTGGTCATGAGTTAGCAGGACTCACTGAGAGGGCTTTAAACTAGATTTGAAGGGGGAAGGGGATAAAACCAGGCCCACTAGAGGTGAACCCAGGGGTGACACGCCAAGGTTGAGGATGAAATCAATAGCCCAGCTCAAGTGCCTCTACACCAATGCACACAGCTTGGGAAACAAACATGAGGAGCTGGAAGCCATTGTGTGTCAGGATAGCTATGCCTTAGTCACCATCATAGAAAGGTGGTGGGATGGATCTCATGACTGTAATGCTGGAATTGATGGCTATAAGCCCTTCAGAAGGGATAAGCAAAGAAGGAGAAGCAGCGGAGTGGTCTGTGCAGTAGAGAGTGTTTCATTTGGATAGAGCTCAATGATGGGGATTATAAGGTAGAGTGTTTATGGGTAAGGATGAGAGGGAAGGCAGATAACACAGATATCCTTTTGGGAGTCTGATACAGACCACCCAACCAGGATGAGGAAGCAGCCAAAACATTTTTACAGGTGGCTAGGAGAAGTCTCAAAATCGTCAACCCTTGTTCTGGTAGGGGACTTAAACCTACCAGATGTCTGCTGCAAATATAACACAGCAGAGAAGAAACAGTCTAGGAAGTTCCTCGAGTGTATCGAAGATAACTTCCTGACACAGCTGGTAAGTGAGCCTACCTGGGGAGGTGCCCCACAAAACCTGCTGTTTACAAACAGAGAAGGACTGGTGGGAGATGTGGTGGTTGGAGGCCATCTTGGGTTTAACAGCCATAAAATGGTGAAGATCTCAATTCTTACTGAAGTAAGGAGAGAGGGTCAGTGAAACCTTCACCACGGACTTCTGGAGGGCAGACTTCAGACTGTTTAGAACACTGGTTGAGAGTCCCCTGGGAGACAGTACTGAAGGACAAAGGGGTGCAGGAAGGTGGATGCTCATCAAGAAGAAAATCTTAAAGGAGCAAGAGCAGGCTGTCGCCATGCGTCGTAAAATGAACTGGCGTGAAAGACTACTGGCCTGGCTGACTTTTGCTTTTCCTGGGACTCAGGAAAAAAAGGAGAGTTTACCACCTGTAAAGGTTCAAAGAGGAGAGAAAGGGGTTCGAGTGGTTAACCCCTCCTTTTTTGATTTTACTTGATACCTGTTGAAACCCCCCCCCCACGAGTAGTACACACTCTTGTTCAAAAAGCAAATGAGGACACAGAGTGAAGGTTTCTATATGTTGTTGCTTTATAGACAGAATGTAAATATAATACAAACCACAGGGGTGCAAAAGATAGGGAGAAGATTATTATAATAAAGGAAAGATTTGCAGAGGGGGTTCTTACACTCCTGGCTCGTTGTATTTAGCGGCAGCAGAGGCTCCTGGGTGAACTCCAGTGGCTGTTGATTGGGCTGGAGGGCAGCAACATGCACCCCGTGAGCAGCAGTGGCGTGGCAGCGCTCATGGCTCAGATGGCGGTGCAGCAGTGCTCGATGCTTGGGCAGCGGCGGCAGCGCTCGGCAGTGGTGCGTGCTAGTGCTTGAGCAGCGGCAGCAGCGCCCGGCGGCAGCACGCAGCAGCACCCGGGCAGCGGGGGCCTGGCTGGTACTCGGCTCCTTCCAGCTTGGCTCGGTCCAGCGGCGGTTTTGGCTCGGCAGCTCGGCTCCTCCCGAATCGGGTTCCGCTCCACTCGGCTCCAGCCGGCTCGGCTCCACCCGGCTCCCGTCAGCTTCGCCCAGCTCTTGTCGGTCCCAGTGCTGGTCTAGTCAGCTTGGGTCTCCTATCCTCTTTGGGAGCAGGCAAAGACCTCCGCTCTTAGAAGAGCAGTAAGATTTCAGCTCTTCAGCTCCCTCGGGTCCCACGAGGATCCAGCCGCAGATTCCTGCTCCTTTTCTCTAGGGGCAGAAGCCCCCTGCCCCACCATTCAGGGACTTTCGTCTAGGTTAGGGTGACCCACCTCAGGTGCCGCAATGCAGTAATGCATTATCATTTGCATACCAACCCCGGCTCAGCCAATCAGAGCGCTCACAGGGAAGCAGGCCCCTCCCCGAGAAGCCTGGAGCCATAGGTACTAACCGTGCAAGCACAGCGTGCGTTTAGTCTCCCTTGTATAGTGAAATAGTTTTATGGGAGGCGTACTTTCTGTGGTAAGGGGCACAACCCTTACACCAACTTTGGAAGGAAGGGTGGGCAACCCAAGATCACTAGAGGGACCTTGTGAGGTCATAGAGAGAGAAAATTAGAAAGGCAAAAGCCCAGCTGGAGCTCAATCTGGCCACATAAGGGACAGCAAAAAAAGTTTTTACAAATACATTAACAAGTAAAAAAGATCCAGACAATCTCCATCCTTACTGGATGCAGGGGGGGAACATTACAACCAATAACGGGGAAAAGGCTGAGATACTTAATGTCTTCTTTGCCTCTGTCTTTAATTGTCAGACAAGCTGCCCCCAGGGTATTCAGCCTCCTGAGGTGGAAGATTGTGGGGATTTAGGGGAAATTAGCATGGGATTTGTGGAAAATTAATATGGGATTTATGGAAAATTAATATGCCTGAATTAAAACAGCAGTGTTGCAGGTGCTGCTGACCAAATTGTCAGGCACCCTGATGCAAACTGTGGGATCAATAAACAAGCTGGTGTCTCACAGGCTGGTACCCCACAGGACCAGTAAACAGCAGGTGTCCCACAAGTAGGTATCCCACAGTTGTTATCTCATGAAGTAGTGGGAAAAGAATGTTGTAGCAAGAACTGAGAGGCACCGGCTGGGAAGCGAAAGCCCTGGGTCATCGTGACACAGACAGCAAGTGACAAGACACGTAGCCAATCATATATGAACTGTGTATGTATGTAGCCAACGGGGTTTGTACTGGGGTGGAACATCTGGAGTCAGAGGGGTATAAATTGCTGCCATTTTTAACAATAAAGGTCTTCAGTTATAACTCTTACAGAGTTGTGTGAAATCCATACACTGCCTCGACAGAAGATAAGGATGGAGAGCAGAACAGCCCCCTTAGAGAGGAGAAGACTGAGGGGGGATCTAATTAATGTCTATAAATACATGAGGGCTGGGTGTCCAGAAGGCAGGGACAACCTCTTTTCCCTGTAGTAGGACAAGCAGCAATGGATTCAAAGTAAAGCACAGGAAGTTCCACCTCAACATGAGGAAGAACTTCTTTACTGTGAGGGTTACAGAGCACTGGAACAGGGTCCCCAGAGAGGTTGTGGAGTCTCCTTCCCTGGAAACTTTCAGTAACTGTCTAGATGCCTTTCTGAGTGATCTGCTGTAGTTTTTGGTCCTGCTCTGTCAGGGAGGTTGGACTAGATGATCTTCAGAGGTCCCTCCCAACCCCTGACATTCTGTGATTCTGTGATAATCAGGAGGAAGGAATAAATGACCTGCTGAGGCACCAGAACACTTGAAAGTCTATGAGGCCACATGGGATTCACCGAAGAGTACTGAGGGAGCTGGTGGAGGAGTCCACCAAGCCTCTCTCCATCATTTATCAACAGCCCTGGTCAACAGGAAAGGTCCCACATGAGTGGAGGCTCACCAATGTGATGCCCATCTACAAAAAGGGCCGGAAGAAGGATCCAGGGAACCACAGGCCTGTCAGCATGACCTTGGTACCCGGGAAAATCATGGAGAGGCTCATGTTTAGTGAGCTCATATGACAAGTGCAGGACAGCCAGGGAATCAGGCCAAGCCGGCATGGGTTCAAGAAGGGCAGGTCCTGCCTGACAAACCTGATCTCCTTCTGTATGACCAGGTGACCCGCCTGGTGGATGAGGGAGGTGCTCTGGACATAGTCTATCTGGACTTTAGTAAAGCCTTTGACACTGGTTCCTACAGCATTATAGAGAAGCTGGCAGCACGTGGCATAGACAGGTGCACTCTTTGCTGGGTAAAAAACTGGCTGGATGGCTGAGCCCAGAGAGTTGCAGTGAAGAGGGTTGGATCTGTGTAGGAAAATAAAGCATGTATGGAATTTTGTTATGTGATCATTAAATCACATAAGATGTATCTGTTAGACCTTGGATAGAAGACCTCCAAACAGCATTAGGAACTTGATACAGTCGTATGGCCTCAAGGGACCATTCCTTCCTTTAAACCAGTTTTGTTCTTCAACAGCTACAGCTTAACATCTCAGAGGTGGCTGCACTTGGTGGATGAGGCTTTTTACAGTGGTACTTCACTGGGATGATACGAGACGAGTAAAGTGAAGCATGTAGATGAAAGGATTCTTAGAAATTGACAATATTATTAATAATTCTGGGAGGACTTACAACTCTGTAACAGTGTTCTAATTTGATTTCTGAGCAAACTAAAACCCATTTAATGAGCTGTTGTGTTGGAAGTATGTGTTTTGTAACATGGAGCAGGTGCCAACAGAAATTGAAATAATGTAGCAGAGACATTTGGAAAAACAGTGTTGTACTTCATTGCCTCTATGTCATCAGCATGTTAGTCTCCCTGTTCCTCCGACTAACACACCAAGGCAGCACTTTCTCTGCTGTCAGTGTAACATGATACAAACTGAGTATATATGCATACCCACAACCCACAGACCAAAATCAAACTTCCTTCTCAATGAAAAAAATGTTTCCAGATGCAGAGCAATTGAATGATCATCTTTTTTCCTAGGTTAATATGCAGTGTTCAGCTCCATGTTTTCATAAATACTGGGATTTAAAATATGTAAATTTGTTTCTAAGCTGCCTAACCCTCTGATATTAGTGGAGGCTGCATACTATTCAGACAAGGTGGCCATGACCCTGGGCTTAAAATGGCACATGCACTTAATGTTTGTATCTTCAGGATTCTTGACAAGTTGGTACAAATCACATAGAATAAGATTCTTCACAGAGTATTTAGAAATGCATAGAACTGCTTTGTTCTGAAAAATTGCAGAAAAATCTTTTCAGACTTCCTCAGATCTACATTACTGGCCAAATGAGATGTTTACTGCCTCTTAAATCTCCCTGGCTTGCCTTTTAAATCATGGATATTTAATATTTAAAGTATCAAGTGGTATAGCCAGCTAGATACAGCACTGCTTTAGGGAATTAGGAATGGCTTGAATGTGTATCAGACTTCACTTGTGCCATACCTCTATGCACGAAAGTAACCAGGGTCCTTATGATGGATATGGGGAATAACATTGCTGATCTTCTGGGAGAGAAATTATCTTAATTATTTGAAGGATAATCAGAATGGCAATATATTAATCAATTTAAAGAGCCCTGACAATTCTGTCATATTCATGTTCAAAATGTGTTCAGGGAAAAATACAGAAGAACAGTTTAACCTACATTATGTTTTAAGAGTTGTAGGTGGGAATATTAGATTTCTTCTTATTTGGTTTTTGATATGTCTGCCTTTAGTAATACTGGGTCATCTTCCTGAATCTTCATGGCTGTATCATTAAAAAATGCACGTGGACTACTTCTCTCTAATATTCTACTGTTTTGCAGAAGATAACAGCTGTGAGGCACTGAAGAATGCAATGTCTTACAGCATAGAGCCTTGTACTGGGACTGAAGTCAGGATCCCTAGCAGCAGCTGCAGCAGGGCTTGCTGTCTGTACAGAGAAATCTTGAGCAAAATTAAAGTAGCCTTAGGCTAAAAAAAACATAGTGTCTTTCTTTAGCACCCCGAGGAGTGTGAAAGAATGCAACCTCTTGTCTTGAACAGGGTTTAGTATTAACACCTCCCTGTTTCTGGCTGGTGATGCAAGGAAAAGTCATGAATTTGTTTTTCCCAGGGGAATGGATTTATGTGTGCAGCTCCCATTGGTACTTCATGGAGATTGGATCTGACTTCCATAGGTGTTTTCTGTAAATAGCAACAAGAACTAGAAGGGAGGAATGGCATACTCAAAACTCCACAAGCACCATCAGCAAGATAGAAAAAGTGTTTCTTTCTTGGAGACATGCAGAAGCAAAGCATATGTTTGTTCAGAAATAAAAATATGTTCCAGTGAGGGTGATAATAGTGTTCAGATGTGAGCAACTGACATGAGTAAGTTATTGTTCAGCATTTTCTTTTCTCAAATTTTCTTATACTTCACAAGAAGTATTATTTTATTAGCAGTTACATTATTTTATTAGCAATTGAATATAAACAGGCATATTATAATGCTACTGGAGTTTCAAATTAATAATGTAGGAACAAATTAACATGTAGGAACATGTTTAATGTATGCTTATAGCAAGATGAAGATATTAGTTGTCAAACCAGTTGTCTGAAGCATTGAAATACAAATATTACTTATTTTTCACCATTGATAGTGCTGTATCTCTTACCTGGATCTCACTGGAGTAATTTGTGTGATCACAAGACTGCCCCTGAGGAATGAAAGGACTGCTTGGCAGCTGTTCAGCACTGTGCTGTGAAGTGCCCACATTCCAGCTCACATGCTTTGCTGCAGTACTGAGTTTCAAACTTAAATTGGGAAGATTTTAGCTGTCTCCCATTGTAGCACTAAAAAAATGCTGCCAGCTACATAGCACAAACAGCAGCCACCTCATAGCGTCACAGTTTGTTGTAACCACCTCTGTACAAAATGTGCCACTTCCAGCTTTTAAGAGGGTGTTAGGTACCTTTCACTGCTGACCCTTTTCCCCTAGCCCAAGCAGAGCAATTGTCCAGTATGGTTAGAAATCATTGCCAGAGATAGAGCTCCTCATCTCTAGTGCTGCACTTGTGGTAGTTTCCCTTAGAAACATACACCAGTGCAACAGCATTTTTTATTCACAGTCCCACTTGAAATACTCACTGGCAGCTCAAGCAAAACTGTGTAAGTTAGTCATTGTCACGTTTAGGCATTAAAAGTGGAATTAGTAATTTATATTAATCACCAGTGTTTCTCCAGGTTTTATTAACAAGCAGATTGGCTGCCAAAATGCTTTCTGGAAGACATTTTTTACTCCCTACTGCCACAGAGAACAAAACAGTTATTATGGGCATTTAGATAAAGATTAATGGTTTCAGCAATTCATTTGAGGAAAACTGTATTTTACTATACATTCCACTTCAGCATGGACCGTCACTGCCAGTATGATTTGTTGCCTCCTTGATAAAATTATACAGTAGAGACACAAGACAGTGTAATTCATTTTAAGAGCAGAAACAGGTTAATCAGCAAAGCAGAATGAGGTTAAAAAACAAACATGTGCCACATTTCTTAATTTTTCAGCAAGTCCACATTTCCAGTAGGAGAAGTGAGATGTTCTATCTGACTGCCATTTTAGCACATTTCGGTTCATCATGTCTTCATGCTTTCTCCTTTTTTTTTTATTCTTGATCATGCCTTTTTTTTTTTTTTTTTTTTTTTTTTTTTCAGTATGGCTTGATGTACCCTAGTGGAAAAAAAAGTAGTGTGTGTGACTGCTACATATTCTGTGCATCTGCAAGTAGTTCTGTGGAGTACTGTAGGATTCGACCATGAACTCAGTACAGAGTGTGAAGAAATGACTAGAATAATAAGAAAGTGCTCAAAATTAATATTGAAGGGTTTAGCAGCAATGCAGGGCAGACTGCCAATGTGACCTTCTGTCTTGAACTGTTACTGGGTTGAGGGAGATTTGAGATGATCCTAGTGACGAAATTAAGACACAAACAAGGTCAAATGTCTCATACACACCAAACTATATTAAAGTTACACAACAACAACCTCAGGTGGAGATAGGGTAGGAGGAGACAAGGAAAGTCAAGAAAGTAGCAGAAATACGGAGAGTTGCAAGAGACAAGATAGTCACCACCACAGATCCAGCGGTGTCCCAATGGTCTGCAAATTTCAGTTGGTTGGTGGGGAAGTGCTGTCGGGCCGTAGCTCCTTTTATGATTGATATCTTTGCCTTTTCTCCGAAAAGGCATGGAGATACTTGGAATTGATCTGCATTAGCTTCTCCCTCCAGCACGCATGCACAGGTGGCCAGGGAGTCTCTGCAGGGTTGCCAGGGTGTCTCTCACAGCTTGCCTTCATCTTCTGTGAATCTTCTTCACCGTAACAGGCTTTTACCTCTTGTCTTGAGTCCATGCACTCTGGGAGGATGCAGACCTGGCGGACACTGCAGCTAACAGGCCCAGCACATCCTGTCTTGTTTTGCTTGCTAGCGAGATACATTATTGTTAAGCCATAGCAGCAAGCCTGCATACAAAGTTTGCTCAAGCCTTACAGTTTGCTTCATATCCTGCACACGGAAGCCTTGTGTTTTGCTTCAGAACGATGTTGAGGAATAACAACAGTTCAGTCTCTTACACCTTCATACTTTCACATGTTTTGGACAGACAAAATCAATTTTCTAGCATACTACTTTTTAAGCTTACCATGTTCCATGGAATTAAAGAACAGACATGATACATTTTTTTCCATTATGGCTAGCTCCCTTTTTTCTTCCACTTTTGCATTTTAGGATGGTATAAAATAAAGGAACTCAAAACAGAAGTAAAAAATCAGCTGCTTGCTGCAAAGGAGACAAGCAAGGGTTGAAGGAGAAAAAAACTAATTACAGAGAGATTAGAAAATTAATTTATTGGTGGCTCTGGCAGTTCCTGTTGGATGTTTAAGGATCCTGTGAAAGGAAAGTCTAGTCTCAAACATAACCTTTCTGTGTGTGCCCATAGGTGGGTATTTTTGTAAGCAGTCAGGTGGAAAAATTTTAAAGAAAAATAATTTTTTAAAATCCCACTTTTGTCCTGAGCCACTAATTACTATGAGCTGTGGATACAGCCATATGAACCTCTTTCTTCCCCAAGCAAATGCACACACTTTCTATAACTGGAGTGGATGGAAACTTGTATTTACAAATGCCATCACCTTCTGTTGGAGGTGGCTCCCACCACTGCTGACACTTGGACTGAAAAGCAGACCTACTGAAGGAATTTTCCAGCCCTTGGTGCATCTGTGACATTTGCTCTCCTGTTGTGCTGCAAAGCACACCGGCCGTTTGTTGGCAATTTCGTATTTCACACTGCAGGGAATTGAAATGATTGAAGAGACAGGAGAAGAGTTTTATTTGCAGTAGCCTGCGCATCCCTAGACTCTGATCTGGCATAAAACATCTGCTTCAGTATCTGTTTCAAGGGTAGTTCCTGTCCGCCAACAAAG
Organism: Hemiprocne comata; assembly: GCA_020745705.1. NCBI lineage: Eukaryota > Metazoa > Chordata > Aves > Apodiformes > Apodidae > Hemiprocne > Hemiprocne comata. Next base: position 47,975,687 of record CM036616.1, read on the forward strand.
GTTACAACTTCAGGCAAGCTGTGTCTTTAATGTCAGGGGGAAATTCACCTGAACACTTGATTTAGTCAGAATCAAAGCATCCTGCCACAGAAATCCTTTTCTCAATTACTTCTGAAAAAACAGCCAGACAGTAAATGTATTTAGATATTAAACAGTGAGTAAACCAGATTGCTAACTTCTGTTTTATGGGAGTTTTTGGGGAGAATTCGATATAAACCATATCTGTGTGTATGAGAGGCTAGAAACACACACTTGTTATTGTTCTGATAGTAGGAGGAGTGACAAACACTCTACCCATACCTGCTTAACTCTGCCATGAATGAGTAGAGTCCACAAGTACATCTATTGGTTTCAGCTGTAGTTTATGCATATTTTCAATTTGCAAAGTTATTTGGTGTAATATTGATGCAGCTTATATGAAAGTCTTAGGAAATCGGCCCAACTGAATGCAATACTTGGAGAAACATTGATGTATTAAATCTTTCTTGTATTCATGCTGGGGGTGTTGTCTCCAACCAGATAGGTCAGGTTTTGAAACACTGATACATCTTTATTCACAGAAATGTCATCTTGATCCACCCTTACATATGTAAAAATGGTTCTTTCTTCCAGTTAGCACAGTTAGATGCAACCTTTATTAGAGTGAGTAGCATACATAGCATAGTCTATGTACTTCACTGCCATGAATGCACAGTCTTTACAACATACAGCTATTTTTCCCTCAGAAAAAATCCTTTTCCTAGCTTAAAAAAAAAAAGTAATTGAATATTTGCATATCTCCAAGAAGACATGTGTATTAAACTCTGCATTTCATCTTTTGCAGTTCTTAGGCTGCTTTTCGTTTAAGAGCAAGAACTGTTGCTTTTATGAAGTGCCATTTTCTATAAAGTCAAAACCTCACAGCAGTGCACAGACACCAGTGCTATAAAGGAGCTAAGTAGAGTCTTTAATAAAGAGAGCTAGATTGTGAGTGTTTTTGTTCATATGGAGCAGATACATTTGGTTCCATCTGTTCCATATTAATAACAAAGGAGCTCACTTGCAGGGGAGCTGACTTCCCTGGAGTAGCATGGTAATGATCTTTTCACCACAGATTGAAAGGATCTGAAAATGGTCACTTCAGCTCAGCAGAAAGCAACTAGCATGGGTAGTGCTTCAGACCTGCTATTTTTCTACAGCTCTGTTCCAGGATGCATGTTTTTTTTCTGAATAAAACAAAACAAAAACATAAAACTTTCTTCTCCCCTGCCCCAAGTCCCTTGACCGCCCTCCCTCCCCTGCCCTCCTCAGTCTTTCTGAGGGATTCAGGATGTTTTCTCAAACAAAAATGGAATGACATGTTACAAATACAGGGCCAATTTTTTGGTATTTGATCTTGGTATTAAAGGCAGAAGTGAAAAAATATTTTCTGCCAGTCTGGGTTCCGTCTCCTCAACTTTTCTCATTATCTCTACTTTCCTAGCAAGAAGATGCCATGAATAGAAAATCTGAAGTCTACAAACTGTGTACAAAACTTCTTTGCTGGGTTTTGTAATTAGGATGCTTCAGTGCCGGCTTTGGTTTTGAGTACACATCTCATGGGCTTTCAAAAAAAACAGAAAAATCCAGCTTAATCCAATAAAATAAATATTATTGTCTGTGCAAGATATTTCACAAGGGGAGAACAGAAAAATGCAGGAGTGTACCACAAGCGCTCTTACTGGCTAAAGCACAAATTGTAGGGAGACCCCTAAAAGATGAGCTGGAAATTTACAGAGATCTTAAAAATTAACTAGTCACAGAATGAGAGAGATCCTTCTATGTCTGGTTCTGTCTGTGCAGTCTCTGAAAGAGGCCATGAGAAAGACCCAGATTTACTCTTTTCTTGGCTGGAAGATTACTGACGTGTGCTGGACCCCATGTGTCTCCATGGTCTAGGATAGTTGGTAGCTGAGGCAGCTGTGAGAGGGGGCCAGCCCAGTAGTAGGCATAGACTGCCTTAGCTCTTACTGCACCATCCATGTAAGCATACTGAGGTTTTTTTTCGGCCTTCCAGCCAGCAGTACTATGTTGTATAATTCATAGGTCAAACAGTACACACATCTTTGCAGATCTGATGCTTCCCCCCACCCCAAAGATTTGATCTGAGATTGGGGTTATTGTGTTGTTTGTTTGGGTGGTTTTTTGAGTGCTGCATATTTTGCTGCAATAACTCAAGGAGAAAATACATGCATTTCAAGTGACTATTTTCCTGACTAAGGTAAATGAGAGTGTATCTGGGCTACTTTGAAGAAACTCAGTACACTGAAGCCGCTTTTAAACATGAGGGGAAGAAGCATCTGTCCTGCAGCTCTGCACAGCTACCATTGTTATATCCATTGCAGGTGTTCGTTGATACAAATTAGCCAGGAACTGAGATACAAATGTAAGTATATCTTCATGGTAACAAAATATGGGATAGAGATGGTGCACAGGGTTGTTCTAGTATGACCAGACTTGAGGTGTCCACCCACTGAGTGGAGACACGACATTAGGTTAGAGGCACTTAAATTGAGCAGTGATGGATACTGACTGTGTAGTTGAGCAAAGTTAATTTGGCATTTTTTGTCCATCTTTTTTGAAGTAAAATATGCATCAGCAAGGTTTTAAGTAAGAGGTTTTGTGTTACCCCATATTGTTCTTCATATGTATAGTCTAGATAATGCATGGGAAAAGCACCATTAGAAGCTGCTTACGTCTTGGTTGCGTGAGTTCCTTAACTGGTTAAGAAGTAGAGAATAAAGGAGCCCACTTGCAGTGGGGAGGTACTTGCTTAGATCAGAAAGCAGTGGGTGGAAAATAAATATGAGAATTTCCCAATCTGCTTGGGAAGATTGTTACTATGAAACAAAGACTTTTCTGGAAAAATGGTGGAGAAATAAGCTTAAGTTCAGAGAGAACAGTTGTTACAGCATTCAGGAAGACAAAAGCACCAGAGGTACCTGTGTGTTTCAACAGTCAGATGTGGGATTAATTGCTTTTATGAAAGCAAACCACCAGGGCTTTTGAGTCCCAGTTATGGAAAAGTGTATACATATATGTCTAATTTTGAGTTCATCTGGGAATGAGAACTGGGAATAGGGCTAAACATCCTGTGGTATATATTACTCTAAAAAACAAAAAAATTTAAAAAGTGCAGAAGGAAATACTTTGTGGCAGAGTAAAATAAAAAGTTAGCTATCCCGTCGGTGTTCTAGACTTTTCCCACAGTCATAGTTATGACAGTCTACAGTCCATTCCTGGCATAGGTGATCAGGTCAAATTCCTGAGAAAGCATCAGTTCTCCTTGATGAGGCTGCAGCTATTCTCACGTAGATTGGCTTTTTTCATATGCAGATGAGGGAGCTAGCAAAAGTCATTGCTACACCACTGTCCATCATCTTTTAAAAGTCCTGGAAAATGGGAGAGGTGCCTGAGGACTGGAGGAAAGCTAATGTCACTCCAGCCTTCAAGAAGGGCAAGAAACAGGACTGGAGTAACTACAGACCGGTCAGCCTCACCTTCATCTCTGGAAAGATGATGGAGCAGCTTATTCTAGAGGTAATTTCTAAGCACATGGAAGAAAAGAAGGTTATCAGGAGTAGCCAGCATGGATTCACCAAGGGGAAATCGTGTTTGACTAATCTGACAGCCTTCTATGATGGTGTAACAGAATGGATAGATGCAGGGAGAACAGTGGATGTTGTCTTCCTCGACTTTAGCGAGGCTTTTGACACTGTCTCCTATAACATCCTGTGAGCACGTTCAGGAAGTGTGGGGTAGAAGAGGGAACAGTGAGATGGACTGACAACTGCCTAAACAATAGACCCCAGAGGGTTGTGATCAACAGCGCAGAGTCCGGTTGGAGACTTGTGACTAGTGGAGTTCCCCAGGGGTCAATACTGGACTCAGTCTTATTCAACATCTTCATCAATGACCTGGATAAGGGGATAGAGTGTATCCTCAGCAAGTTTGCTGATGATACGAAGCTGGGAGGATTGGCTGATACACCTGAAGGCTGTGCAGCTATTCAGTGAGATCTAGACAGACTGGAGAGCTGGGCAAAGAGGAACCGAATGAGGTCAACAAGAACAAATGTAGAGTCCTGCACCTGGGGAGAAAAAACACCATGCAACGATATAGATTTGGGGTTGACCTGCTAGAAAGCAGCCTCATGGAGAAGGACCTTGGGGTCACAGTGGACAACAAGTTATCCATAGGACAGCAATGTGCCCTCGTGGCCAAGAGAGCCGGCAGTATCTTGGGATGTATTAAGAAGAATGTGGTGAGCAGGTCAATGGAGGTTCTCCTCCCCTCTACTCTGCCCTAGTGAGACCCCACCTGGAGTATTGTGTCCAGTTCTGGGCTCCCCAGCTCAAGAGGGACAGGGACTTACTTGAGACAGTCCAAAGGAGGGCCACAAGAATGCTTAAGGGACTGGAACATCTGTCATATGAGGAAAGGCTGAGACACCTCGGCTGTTTAGTCTTGAGAAGACTATGATTAGACCTTATTAATGCCTATAAATATCTGAACAGTGGCTGTCAGTTATGGGCCAGTCTCTTTTCACTGGTGCCCTGTGATAGGATGAGGGGAGACGTCACAAAGCTACAATACAGGAAGTTCCACCTCAACATGAGGGAAAACTTCTTTACTGTGAGAGTGACAGAGCACTGGAACAGGCTGCCCAGAGAGGCTGTGGAGTCTCCTTCACTGGAGACTTTCAAGACCAGTCTGGATGCGTTCCTGTGTGATTTACCCTAGGTGTTCCTGCTCTGGCAGGCGAGTTGGACTCTGAGTTTCAGAGTTTCCTTCCAACCACTATGATTCTATGAGTCTGTGATTTCAAAGTGTGAGAGCAACCTGTGGCAAAGAACATAAGCTAGACGAGTGGAAGAAAGAAGCAAGGATCTACAAGTTTAAATAAAACTATTGCCTGATACAGTGGTCAAATTTTGGTCAAAGAGAAAACTACAGCTTTATGTGTTCCAAAATTTTCCAAAGTAAAGGTGACAAATTGAAGGGTTAAGGAAATCTTTCTAAGAACTGTAGAAAAATCTCTGACTCATCTGTTGGAGTAATGAAAGGTTCAAAAGCTCCTCTGCAGAACTTGAGCAAACTGGGAATTCATCTGATAAAGATGTGCTGTTCTTAATATAGTACTGGCATCTGTTACTGTGTTTGTTGTCTACTCAGTCATGGCCTGGGACCCCATCATAGTACGTGAAATGAAACAGAAGGTCTCTGCCCTTAGAATCTTTACTTGTCAGAATCAGGGCTTGAGCTACAGTAAACTGTCGTGTATTTTACAAACTTTATTTTTCGTATTTCATATCTGGTTTCCATCCTGCTTAAATTTGGATTTATCTGTGTAAGAGCTGATTGTGCATAAAGGCATTTTTTGTAAAGGCTGCGCTAAGGTGCTTTAGAACTTTGCCAAGAGAAAAACCCCTTCAGAGATCTTTAAGCAATGGTATTCTCTCTAAGCAGTACATTTGCAAACTATGAGGCATTCCATGTGCACTCAAACACATTCAGACTTGCATTATTCTTACTGTTGGCCTTCACTTTAAATAACAACACAGTCTGTGTTTTTTCCCAATTTCCCCTAATTGTAACGCAGCTTCCTGAAGATCTCTTCCTGCCTTTACATCTTCTCCCTCCTCTACAAGATAGAAACAAGATATTTTTGTTGCTTTGCTTAGGTGAGTCACAGAACTAACTTCACATCTATGTGTGTGTCACACTTCTAGCACAGTACAACATTTATAATTATTTCTGTATTTTTATAAACTCACAGAATTTACAAGCATAGCTCAAGAAACTAGAAATGTTTTAAAATTTTGTAAAGATAGTGGCAAGCCCATGAAAATGAAGTAGAATTGAATGCTTCCTTCTGCTTTAATTACAGTGTCAGCAGTGGTAAGGCTACACACAGATAATATGAAAGCCATTAAAGTATATGAGGTTGAGTAACATGATACGATACCCACAAATTCCATGTGGATGAACATGTTGCTATTAAGATCAAAAAGAGAAGGTCATAACTAGCAGGATTATAATGTCTCTTCAAAGGATTAACTTATGTCTAGTTCTTAGAGATGGAAATTAGCAAAATGGATAGCCTGCTTGAAGAGAAGCATTTTATTTTTAGGGATACCAAGGGAAAATCAAAGTACAAAAGTGCTTATGAAAAGTATGAGGAGGATATATTTTTCTTTAAGTGCTCTATTTGATAGCATTAACTTGTTTTATTAGCAGTAACTTTATTTGGTTTTGTTAATGCCACTGAAAGCAGTAATGAGATCTGAAGTTTTTCTTTTATTCTAGTTAATATGTGTTGTTTTGTTGTTATAGAAAAGTATTACATTAGTCATTTGTATTGTGCTAGTGCAGATATGTTAGCCCTTATTTTATGGTATGCAGTACAGTTTGCATTTATGAAAGAGAAACCTTGTATGAGAGAAAGACCTGCAAATCTTTCATGTGTGAACAACTATATGACGTATTGTTTGTCTGTACCCCTTTATAATTCACAGCGCCTTATGTGCAACTATAAGTCTATTCAAACTGGCATATACCTTTTATTTATTGCCATATGAGCTTTGTTTTTTAATGAGAAGAAACACCACAGAGGCAAGAGAGATTGTCTGGGAAGCTCAAGCTGCTGTTAGATGACAGCTTTGCCTCAATTCATAAGCAAACATAACTGTTCTTGCTTTTATGAAAAATAAAAAAAATGTCTTTGCAAAGAACAGCTGAGCTTGGTTTTCCTGTTGGTTCAGGGCTTGGTAGGGTGGGGTTTTTCTGCAGCTGAAATGTCTGCCTTGTTGTTACGCTGAAGGTGAAAAGGAAACATGCTATCTGCACTGAGGTGATTTTGCATTTTCCTGAACTGAGCTGGACTTGGCAAGTTGGGAAGACAGATGATCACTATGATGGTGATAAACCCTTGGACTCGATCCAAAGTGATGCTGACTGCCCGACGTGAGCCCTCAGCTGCCTCTCACATCTGCACATGCTCGGCACTGTGAAGGACTGAGCTTTGGCATGCTTTGGTGTTCTGCAGTTGCAAAGTCTGACTCTAGTACACCAGCCAGACCAACAACAGAGAAGTCTTGTCGTTAAATCACCCTCTAGAGCAGATAAGGCACCTTCCTGAGAGAGATACATTGCTTGACTGTGCTAAGGCCCCAACAGAGGAAATAACTGGACAAATGACTTAATTAAATTGGACATTTATGGTTTACATCTCCTACCATACAGGATTTTATTTTGTTTTGTATGACTTTGACATGAAGCCTGCTTTCTATTAATGCAGCCTTCAGCCAGATGTTTAAGCTGCAATGGATTAGAAACTGCAAGAAAAATTATATTCTTTCTGGCCAAGCAGTTGCAATGGGACAGTTACTTCAGCATTAAGTGCTAATGCAGAAACAGAAAGCATTACTTTTTTCAGGAATTCTTACTAAAATAGAATTTGTCTGGCAAGTCATTTTCATTTACTAGGCCATGATAATCCAGTGCTTTTACACGTTGTAAAGCCAGTGCAAATTGGGTATAAAACATGAGAAATAAAAGTAGTATTTCACAATCTGTTTGCTGCTATGCACACAGCTTTTATCAAGTCTTTGTTGCTGTGCATTTTATGATTTATATTTTGCATGAAGCACAGAATATAAGTGTGTATGTGTGTAGGCATTTATGTACACACAGATGAGTAGAGAAATACAGTATGATTGGTTTTACCTTCACACAGATGTAATTAAGCATGCAGGAATAAAGTAAAATATGCATTTGTAATAGGTGCCCTTTTAATACTGTAAATTTTAAAACTTAATTTGGAAATGTTAGTATCCATAGTACTTTTGGCTGTACAAAGCCATAGGCAGTATTGGCTGTGACCTTGCCTCTGGTTGCTTGTTTATTTAGTTAATTTCCTTGTTAGGTAATTTTTTCTTCAAGTGTCATTGGCAGTCCTAGGTCAGGTGGTTTTCCAGGCAAGGTTCTATCTCTGTTGACTTGAGACTTCTGAGTCTTGAACTTGCTCAGTAATTTTTTTTTTGTGATCCCGTCTTGGTGATGACTAAATACAGAGATGGTAGACTCAGCACTAGCAAAGATGCAAATAAATTTAGTCAGAATTTAGTGAGGAAGTGTGCCTGTTTATAGGTTTATAGTTTCTCAGTGTGGAGTCATGTTTATGCTACCAGAACAAAACCTTTGCTGTTATGTTGGAATGAAAGAGCAGACACGCAAAGACTCTTTTAAAAATTAAACTCAAGTATTGGTGAAAGCTGTGATTTCCATAAGACCGTATTTATCTCTCTTTAATTTTTTATTTTAACACTTATAAGGAGAAAGTGATTGGTAATTCGTTTCAGATAGTTTATTTTAGATCAATAAATTTCATGACCACTTTGTTGTCTTTGAGTGTGACCCTGACTTCATGTATGCAGAAAAAGGAGTGCTTTATTGATTCATTAAATTCTAGCTGACTTTTTCTGTTGTACCATTTATGTAAATTTGTAGCTTTTTTCAATCTAAACTGTGAGAAGAATCTTAATAACTAATTCTGCATTTACTTGGCTAATTTGCATACATTTATGTTGTATAGTAAATCACATGAAAACCTACAGGGGAAAGGCTCAGCTCTTCTAACAACTAATAGGCTATTTTTCTTTTCACTTGCACAAATTGAGAAATATTGCCTGTGGCAAACAAAATGGAAAAACTGCATTTTTAATGCTCTCACACATACTCATTTCTTTACATAGAAAGAAGCAGATGACTGTTCTTAAAAATAAAACTTTCTAAAGGTCTGTAGCTGACAGCGGATACTGGATGTTAAAACACTTCAGGTTGGTGGAATTATGATTTTCAGGTTGTAGAAGGTTACCTGGATATTGGATTCAACTAATTGGAGTGGTATTGTGCCTGAAAGTGCTAGAGGCAAATCACAGCTATAAATATTTTCTCCTGAAGAAATTGTAAATTACCAGACTGAAGAAAGTGGAGGGACTATGCAAACATGAGTTTCTGATTTACAGCATCCTGTGTATGGGGTTGCTGCAGGTTCTCTCTCTGTGATGTTTCTCCAGTTGGTTACGGAAGTTAGAAGTGCAAGCCTCTCTGGCTGAGCAACAGTAAGTGTTCGCTCCAGCTATATGGGTGTGACATCTCTATTTAGTGTTCTGGGGAGAAGTTCAAAATTCTCTATTGGCTTCACAGTCTGAACCAATACTTCTGTTCAATACTTGTGGTTGGAAGGCACTTATCAGTGCCAGAATTCATGTAATGCAGAGGGGGTGCTGGTAGTAGTATTAGCTGCAATGCATTGAGGTGAGATCTTGGTGAAATTTCTCACATCTTCTCTACAAGGAGACCCTGTTTGCTGAACATCTTAGCAGAAAGCAGAACAAAACAATAATCAGACTTGTTTCCACAGTGTTTAATGACTACTGCTTTGTGGTATTTCAGATAATACTCCAAGTGGACTGGTAATAGAAATTTGAAATACAAAATAGTAAAAGAATTATCAACGGCAGAGTATCTGTATCATGTTATATCAGAGTCATGAGGAGATGATGGGGTTCTTGCATTTCTGCATAAGGATGCTCGTTTACCACTGTCCCCAAATTCTAAAACAAAGGTTCCATCTGACTGACTAAATGGAGTGCTTTTTGTACACTGAATGGTTCCAGTCTTGCTAATAGGCCCACAGGGGGTTGTGACTTGAATATTAAATATATTTGTAGTGCTAAATGAGGATATGAATTGCTTTTTTTTTTTTTTTTTTTTTTTTTTTTTTTTTAATATCAGGACTTGCCTTATAGGAAAAAGTGCAATGCTGTAATTAGAAACTTAAGAGTAAATGAGGAGGAAGCAGAGGAAACCACTGATTACAGTAAATATCAGTCAGTAGGATAGTTGAGACACTTTATAAATGTGGCTTTTAGAAGTTAGTTGCGAGCCAAACTGCTGCCTCTCTCAGTAAAGAAAATACTTAATTACAGCTTTTGTCACATGACCAGCAGGACCTGATAACCAAGGTACTTTTCTTTTTTGTATATTTACTTTTTAATTAGCTTACTTTGTAGATTGATTGGGCCATATCTTGATGACTCCTTTAAAGAGTTTTTGGTATTTAACATAGTAAATTCAACAGCAAACTGTTGGGGAAAAAAATCCCACACTGTTTTCTGCGTATATTACTTTTTGTTTTCTATCTATGGTTTCCTACAGTCACTGGGTAACTCTTCTGACCCTTATCAGACTGAGGAAGGACCTAACCTGTTAGTTTTATCTACTATATTAATGATGCACCATGTGTTTTCTAGCAGAGAACTGCTTAGGAGTGGAATGAAGGGAGCCAGTTTATTATTTTTTTTTTTCCATATTTAAATATAGCTAGCAAGTACTGAAATATTTATGGCTTGGCTCTAGATGAGGAGAGAATAATTTTCTTCCTGACTTTGCTTTCCTTACACCTTATAAAAATGGTAGCCAGAAGTGATTCAGAGAAGATAAATTTTCTCATCTAATTTGTTTATATGGGCCATTTTTTGATCCAGCTTGGATCAGGTCTTATGTGCAGTAGTTCATGGTGTGTTTTGTTTGTTTTTTTTCTAAACTAATAGAAGTGGAATTTTCATCTAAAGAATACAGAGATCATGACTTGGATTTCTTCTGGACTGTGAAATTTTCCTATTCTAAAATAATGAAGAGACCAAACCAGTTATTTTTATAATCATTGAGGTGTTTTCATGTATCTTCCGATTTCAGGGGGATTTTAGAGTGCACTTTGTGTAACCATTAAGCCTAAAACATGTTTTTTTAAAAGAGAGACCCAGGACATTGTCATGAAGTTGCTGGTAAAGGAGAGGTAGGGCAGGGGAGAAGTGAAGGATCATAGGAATTGTAATGGAATACAGGAACTAGCAACACAAGGCAGAGTTGCTCTTCTGTTTTTCATTGTGAGTCTTCTGAATAAAAACTAGACCAGTCAGACCTTTTCTATTCTAATACAGTTAATTGAACAAAAGAGGATATAACCTCTTCTGCTCCTTATAAGAGACCTTTTTTTCAAAGGTTTCTTTTTGTGCAGCAAGGTTTCAGTAGCCTTTTTTTTTTTTTCCTTGGGAATTTTGGTTCTTTAAATGAAAAGTGATGCTTCAGACGGGTCCATTAGCATCAGAGGCTGCCTGCTCTCAGAACTGGCCTCTATTTTGTGGCTAATACCACCTTTAAGAAGGTGAAGACAAAACCCTTATACCAAAGCCTTACGGGCTAACCTGGGTTTTTTTGTGCAGAAAGGAGAATGAGATTTCTCTTTGTACCACCTAGACAGAACATATTTTCTTATATATAGCTAATTTAACTGGAATGTAGCAACAGTAGCAATAGTTTACCTGGGAAACAATTTCAACAAATCCTAGCTGACATTTCTCTTTCTCATTCACTGAATTCAGCAGTGTTGCTCTCTTGCAACAAGATGCAGACATGCAAGAGACTGTTGGGGAGTTTGCCCCTCTGCTGCATTGGAAACCCACCTTTTCTGTAAAGTAAAACACCTTAAAGCCACTCATATTTCTTCAGCTAAGTCCATGCTTTTTCCTACCCTTAGGTCCTGACGTCAAAATACTTGAATTTTTCCAGTTGCAGTCAATTTCTTAGGAGATTTTTGCTTCACATGAATCCCAGAATGATTCATGTAACCCTCAGCTTTTGTTAGATCCGAGCTGCAGTATTCTGCCCCAGAAAAAGCCTATTTAGCTTTTATTCTTAGTCAATGTTAATATCTGCTGTTCATCCTTTCTAAAGTGTTGCTTAGGTTATTTGGTGTTTCTTTGTAGCTTTTAGTCAAAGTGCTGGTTGGTAAGTCACCCTTCTTTGGAGTTTTGTCTTCAGCAAGAGTTTGCCATTAAAGCCACTTTATTACAACCTTCAACTTGAGCAAGTGTACTGTGCCTACCTATCTCGAACTTGTTGCTGGAAGAACAGGTGTTACGAGCCAACTTGACTCTTCCCTGGGCGTGAGACGTCTGGTCTTAATGCAAATAGTGCAGCTGGTCTGTGTTTTTTCTTTTAAGATGAAAAGTAGAAGGGAGAGAGAGGGAGAAGTAGAAGGAAAGAAAAAAAACAATTTTTGCAGTCATTCAGCTTTGCAAACAGTTCATTATTTCTCAGGAAAGCCAAAGAGATTGCAGTGTATCCCTTTGTAACCTGGTTCTTGGTTGTTGCGGCAGATGTGAAAGCAGTACAATATGTCACTTGTTGGGTTTGTTTTGTTTAGTTTTGTCATTATTATTCCTTCTGAAGGAGTGAAACACTGATTAAACATGAATCTTTATGGGTGTACTGCAAACATTGACAGCACAGAATTTCTCTGGAAAGGAAAAAAACACTTTTTCATACCTCTCTCTAAAACTGTGCCAGTTTCTGGGATTATGACTTAAATGCAACTGCTATGATTGCAGTAGGACTGCAGTTCATTATATAGTCCATAGTATGCAAACGCATGTGAAAACTGATTTAAAAAAAAAAGATTTAAGCAGGGAATGGATTTTAACATTTTTCTTGCAAAGAACATGGCCAGTCGTTAGCTTCTGTTTGCTCTGAAGTGTGTTGTAAAAATTTTGGACATATGTAAACTTCATATGTTCGAAGCATTAATTTTACCTTTTTTTTTCCCAGATAGAATATTATTAGCTCCTAGCTAGTCAGTGGTATCCTAGTTAGTCAGTGACTAACAGAGTATTCTGATAAACAGCAGTGAGCCCAAACGTACTTATTTTGTGGACATAAAACACTGCCTGTAATAATCAAAGCTAAAACTTGCCTTTAAATAAATGTATATCATGATGCACTTCTGAAATAATTTCTGAGCAGGAAAAATCTGTTCGTGAAAAAATTACTGCATGGACTCTATTTTGACTAACATGGGAAACATTATTTCCACCTTTATGCTAGAAACGTGATAACTATACGATTCTCAACTTTTGTAAAACCTACAGCTGTGTGTTCAGTCTGAAAAAAGCATTTAGCCAGTTGCATATATTCAGACAGGGCCACAAAAAGGACACCATTTCCTTGATATAACCCCGGAGTACAATTACTGTGCCCTAAATAACACACCAATTACTGTAAATGTCAGTAGAGGGAGTTTTTCTGGCTTTGGTTTAGTAAGAGCTTACAGCAAAGCCAGCTGTTAACACGTCTTAATTGCTTATCATTGTTAAGGGGGGAGCATCATTGCTACACACTTTAGTCTTCTGATTAAAAGAGGGAAACCATTTTTCAGGCACTTCCTGACAGGTGCAGAACCACAGCATTAGCTGCATTGGACTCTGTCCTGGGTTGAGCCAGGATTAAGCTAATTTTCCTTTTACTGATTTTTTTTTCCTTCATTAAGCTCTCTTTTAACTAACAGTAAGTGTTCCAGCTAGTGGACTGATAACACTGGAATGTTTATGTTACTGCCAAGACGAAGGTTGCTTCTTAGCTCTGCTGCTACAGAGGCTACCGGGGCAGGAGAATTGTATCTGTGACCCCCCCGTAGGGGAGCTGGACTAGACAGCAGAAGTGACCAAAGGTATTCCATTCCATAGATCTATGTAAGCTCCGAGGAAGGTCAGAGATCACAGAAGACAACTTCCTTCCTTCTTCTTCTTCCCTTCTCTTCTGTCCATGGCTGGTGTCCGGGGAGGACTCCATCCATCCATCACCATCAACCCCAGGCTCAGCCCTGACCCTCATAACTCTCCCCACAGCCCTGGCTGCTCTGCTGTTATCTCAGACAGCTGACTGAGACATTTCGGGACTGCTCACAGCTCAGGAGAGTGCCGGGGGAGCTGCTGGGGGTGGGGGGAGGCAAGAGGCTTTTGCACATTCCTGAACATACTTGTATATACTTGTACATATAATTAAAGCTGTCTAATTTAGTTTTCAATCCAGTTAAGTCTCTCTCCTAATTCTCTCTCTGCTTCCCTACCTGGGTGGGAGGGGGAGGGGATCGAGAGCATAGTTGTCTCTGGTTTATTTTTCAATTCTGAGTCAAAGTGTGACAGACTCTTAGTTTGCTCGTTTATCGTGGTGTAATGAATTTGCTGGCTCTTCTTGGTAAGTTCTTCTAGGAAAAAGCTGACACATGCCTTGGAAACACATAATCAAAAACTTCAGACTGCATTTCAGGTTAACTGAGAAGCCCTCCAAGTGTGAGCTTAGCATGAAGACAAGAATGTGCATTCATATGTCTGTGTATAAATAATTTTAGTTATTTGTCACAAACAGGGACAGAATAAAACTGGATGAAACAGTGATAAGCAGAAGAAACTAATGTCTTGTCATCTGTTGTAAATCAAGGCAGTTTCCAGTAGTTGCCATTTTGTGCAATAAGCAACTTCTTCTGCCCTAGTACATAGCTTTTTGAATGATACATAGCTTTTTGAATTATGAGGGAGACTAGGCAATGAAATAAAAACTATTTTGCAGTTCTTCAGGCAATATTTTTCACCTATAGCTTTTCAGGGGTTTTGCAAGGGCAAAAAAATGTGTGCAAGTGGTCTTTTACAAGTGAAAATCTACATACCCAAGTCCCGTTGCTTGGTTGCCCGTGTACGTATTGAACTGCAGGCCAATGTATAATTTCAGAATTGCAAACACTGATTAAAGTTACCAACATATTCAGATTGGCCAACAGTACCCAGGAAGTTCAGTCTGTGGTGACAGGCAGGTGAATTTCCCCATGTTCATGTGTCTTGAGACAAGCACAGTTCTGCAAAGGAAGTTTTCAAAGCAGCACTTGTTCCTGGGAAATAAGTAGGTGCTGACAGTAGGCTTATGTGTATGATCTTTTTGCATTACTGCTAGACATGTTGTTTCCACTTACTCTTTTTCTCCTAATACAGTAAGTACTCTTAAAATTAAATACTTTCAATGGGAAATTATGAGGGAGGATAGAAAGAAGGACTTAGCTGGTTTTCGTTTGTTAGTTATATAACATGGGGAAATCGCGTTTTGACTGAAGCAAGATAAGTATTTTCTCAACAAAGGAAGATTTATTGAAGTATGCAGAGGCTGATTTTGCTGCAGACTTGAATGGTGTATATTTCTACTTTTTGTGGGAGCAGATACATAGTTGTATTTTTAGCACTGCCACCTTCAGTGTCATTTTGTTTTTTCATCCCTTTTTGGGTGGCTGAAGCCTATGGCCTAGTGTTTCAAGACTAGCTTTTCTCTAAGTGATCTCAGTTATTCTGAAGTATAATTTTTCAGAGTAGACACCTGCATTACAACAGAAACCATATTAAACAGCCTCTCAAGAAAAAGGTTTGGAAAGGTGAAAGGAGATAATGAAACATTGAAAATACCTTGTGCTTCACTTCTTCCATGTAAAATAATAAAAAAGGAAATAGAATAAAATCTGTAGTTCTTTCCCTACTTTTGCATAATCAAGGTACTCCGTGCACTTGAAGTCCCTACATGCAGAGGCTGAAGTCTAGGGCACAGTGACCATGAACTTACAGAGTTTTCAATTTTTGGAGAAGTAAGGAAGGGGGTCAGTAAAACTGTCATGTCGGACTTCTAGAGGGCAGACTTTGATCTGTTCAGGAGACTGACAAAGTCCCTTGGGAGACTGTCATGAAGGTAAGGGAGTCCAGGAAGGCTGGACATACTTCAAGAAGGAAGTCTTAAAGGAAGGCCCAGAAGCAGGCTGTCCCCATGTGCCAAAAGACAAGCTGTTGGGAAAGAAGACTGGACTAGCTGAAGAGAAAGATTTGGCTGGAACTCAGGAAGAAAAGGAGAGTTTATGGCCTCTGGAAGAGAGGACAGGTCTCTCATGAGAAATACAGAGATGTAGTAAGGCAAGGCAGAGAGAAAATTAGGAGGACCAAAGCCCAGCTTGAACTCAACTTGGCTACTGCTGTCAAAGACCAAAAAAAAATCATTCTATAAATACATTAATAACAAAAGGAAGACTAGGGAGAATCTCCATCCTTTACTGGATGCAGGGACAAACCCAGTGACAAAGGATGAGGAAAAGGCTGAGGTGCTAAATGCCTTCTTTGCCTCAGTCTTTAGCAGTTAAACTGGTTGTTCCCTAGACACTCAGTCCCCTGAGCTGGAAAACGGGGAGGTGGGGCAGAATAAGACCTTTGTCATCCAAGAGGAAATGGTCAGTGACCTGCTACACCACCTAAACATCAGCAAGTCTATGGGGCCATATGGGTTGCACGCAAGAGTACTGAAGAAGTTGGTGGATGCACTCGCCAAGCCTCTTTCCATCATTTACCAGCAGTCCTGGCTAACTGAGGAGGTCCCAGTGGACTGGAGGGTAGCAAGTGTGGTACCCATCCACAAGAAAGGCCGAAAGGAGGATCCAGGGAACTACAGACATGTCAGTCTGACCTTGGTGCCAGGGAAGGTCACGGAGCAGATCATTTCGAGTGCCTTTACACACCATATACAGAACAACCAGGTGACCAGGCCCAGTCAGCACGGGTTTATGAAAGGCAGGTCCTGCTTGATGAACCTATCACAAGATGACCTGCCAGGTCAATGAGGGAAAGGCTGTGGATGTTGCCTACCTGGACTTCCATAAGGCATTTGACACTGTTTAGCATTCTGATGAAAAAACTGGCTGCTCAAGGCTTGGACAGGCATACACTCTGATGGGTAAAACACTGGCTGGACATCTGGGCCCAGAGAGTGGTGGTGAATTAAGTTAAATCCAGCTGGCAGCTGGTCACAAGTGAGGTTCCTCCAGCCTCAGTGTTGGGACCACTTCCTTTTAACATTTTTATCAGTGATCTTGGTGAGGAGATAGAATGCACCCTCAGTAAGTTGGCAGGCGACAAGTATCTCTGTAGAGAGACTTGGACAGACTACATTGATGGGTCAATTGTCTGAAGTCCAACAAGGCCAAGTGCTGAGTCCTGCACTTGGGCCACAACACCACCATGCAACGCTACAGGCTTGGAGAAGACTGGCTGGAAACCTGTCCAGCAGAAAGAGACCTGGGGGTTCTGATTGATAGGTGACTGAATATGAGCCAACATTGTACTCAGCTGGCCAAAGCAGCCAATGGCATCCTGGCCTTTGTTGGAAATAGTGTGGCAAGCAGGACCAGGGAGGTGATGGTCCCTCTGTACTTGGCATTGGTGAGGCCACACCTCAAATATTGTGTCCAGCTTTGGGCACCTCAACACAAGAAAGACATCAAAATGCTGGAGCATGTGCAAAGAAGGGCAGTGAAGCTGATGAAGGGCCTTGAGAACAAGTCTTATGAGGAGCGGCTGAGGGAACTGGGGCTGAAGAAAAGGAGGCTGAGGGGAGACCTCGTTGCCCTCTATAACTACCTGAAAGGATGTTGTAAAGAGGTAGGCACTGGCCTCTTCTCACAAGTAACTGGTGATAGAACAAGAATAAATGGCCTCAAGCTGCACCAGGGGAAGTTTAGAGCAGACATTAGGAAGAACATTTTCAATGAAAGGCTTGTCAGACATTGGAACATGCTGCCAAGGGAGGTGGTTGAGTCATCATCCCTGGATATGTTTAAAAGTTGCCTAGATGTGGCACTTGGGATTATGGTTTAGTGCTGGACTTGGTAGAGTAGGGTCAATGGTGGGACTCAATGATCTTAAAGGTCTTTTCCAAAACTAAGTGATTCTATGATTCTATTCTATTAAATGTGTCCAGCCCTTCAGATGAAGATAAGATAAAGGTTATTTGGTTTTAGCACAAAAGATTATTTGTATTTTCACTCTCTTACTCTTCCATTTGTCTTTTCTTCTTCCCCATTTACAGCTTCTGCACTCCCCGATAACGGAAGGAGATCCTGTCTAAAGCTGAAGGTCTTTGTGCGATCAGCAAGTAAGTTCTCCAGATTAAGCTTTCAAGGGTGGGTTTGTAGCACATGCTTTACTGTATGGTCTAGTAAACAGCAGTGAATCTTCTTGTTACTGTTAAATCTTCTGTTACTGTTTTGTACAGTTAACATTTGTGTTATGATTTTAATCATATTTCAATACTATTTTTCATAAAGCTTTGCTTTATTACATGGCAGTTGCTAACTTGTTTCTTAAACTGTCGTACAAATGAATGACTATACTGGCAGTTAGACAAATGCCACAGACTTTAAAATATGAATATGCTTAATTATATATAGTAAATAGAAAAAAGAGAGAAAAAATGAAAATGGGGAGTTTAAGGGCATCTTACTAACATATTTGGCTGTTATCTCTATTTTTTTTATAGACAGCTGTATGAAAACTATAGGTGTTCATGACCGTGTTTTCGATGTTAACGACAAAGTAGAAAATTCATTAGAACCAGCAGGTTAGTATGCTTAGAGAATCTCTTCTAACAAATGTGTGCATCCCTCTGGTGCTTCAGTACTTTTTTCCTCTTCTCTCTGCATGCTTTGCATGGTACAACGGCTCTGCTCTGCACATTGCTAGCCGTGCTAATACCTCTTATGGTATATTTCCTGTATATTTGTTTAATGCAGGAGAGGAAAAATGTTGCTTTGTTTGGTTTTTGGGTGATGTGGTTTCATAAAATACAGTGTGTGCTAGTGTAAAATTTTCACCAGTATCCTGAAGTCACTGGCCCATCCAAGCCAAACACCGAGCATATTGGAAAAGCACTACTTACCAACTGGGTGTGATGTTTTAGAAATAAACTCAGTGGACACACTTCACGTCCTATGTGGTTTCAAAAGGTTTTCAATAAAACAGAACCACTGCTTTTTTAATAGTGGTGCATGACACAGGCATGCAACTGACAGAGTTGATGCTCAAGTAAGAAATTAGTCCTTTAAAATTATATACGTTTGTATATATAATTGGTTACGCAAAATATCCTTTTTACATACATGCACACACACATGCATGCACACTCTGATATGTATAAATACTTATCCTGTTTTTATTCAGGCACACTTAATTTTGGGGGGCTTTTCTGATTGTTTGTGCAAAGCAATGCCTGAAGAATATGAGTAATGCTGGCTATGATAAAGACCCTCATCTGCCCAAGTCAAAGTTACATTAACCTTTGCAATTAATCGAGCTGATGTGTCTCTGCATGGAAAGTCCTTGTGTATTATTTGTCTGGTTCAGGTTTATGATAGATAGAAGCACGTTTAATTCCAGAGGTGTGAGTAATCCCACCAACTTCAGTGGGACGGTTCATGACATTAAAATTAGGTGGATATGTAGGAAAAGTATTTGCAATAGTAATATGACCTGTTTGTTTTATGTGTACCTACACACTGCTCACACTTTGTGGTATTCAAGCATCAATAATTAACGTAGATGGTTAAATAAGAAATTATAGCAGAAAAAAATTACACACATACCATTTAGTACCTACCCTGAAGAACAGATTACAAAGATCCTTTTTTTTCCTCTCATATGCTATTTGAAAGAGACTTCTCCTTTGGTATATTTTGCTTTTCGTTATTTTCAGTTCCTTCAACTGAAAGTCGTTATTTACACATAAGTATAAATAAGGCTTTCACAATTTATCCAGTCTGAATTATTTACCTGGGGATTAATGATAGATTTTATTATTTTTCTTTAAAAGGAATTTCAGAACTCTCCTGAAAACTTTGGTTTTGAGAATCAAAGATGTTCTGTAAGTAAATCTAAATGCAAGGAGAGTGCATTTACAGTAGATACATTTGTGCATTTAGTAACAGTATTCTTCTAAAGAAGGCATTAGGATGATCTTTCCATGTCTCTAGGTAACCTGTGAATCCAGAAACAAAATGCATTTTTTTATGTTTGTGATTTGGTGAACATGGGCTAGTTAATGTGTATTTCTCCTGTCACTGGTTTGCAAAAGAGATAATCTGAGTAATAAATGCCCGATTTTAGTGAACTCACTGAGGGTTTTTTTCAGCAGTGCTGCTTATTTCCCATTGAGTGACTATACATAACAAGCACTGTCACAAAAGCATACTGCTAGAAAGCAACAGGCAAACCAGGAAACCAAAATCATACAAAAAGCATCCTGCAGTCTGAGATGAAATACTGTTTGTGTTACCAGGAGGCAATAATAGCTTTCATGAGAAGGGTTGGTACCAGAAAGTTCCCACTCCCAGCTCAGTGTATATTTGCATTATTATTTGGACCAGTCACCATTAGATAATCAGTCATTCCCAGATCTGCTGACTGCTGTCGTGCTTTTCTGTTATTAGGCTGTTAGACTTGCCACTGCCTTGGTGGATATTGTTGCATACGATATGTGTCATGTACTAACTTACCTGCTTCTGGCATGCATCTTCTGCTTCTGTGTTCTACCTTAGCCTGCCATGGTCTTCTTCCACAGTAGACAGAAGAACTGGAAGGCAGGAGGGTCATGTTGAGCAGATTGCTTACTGTCACCTTTTTTTTAATTTTAAATCACCATTTGTGTGATTTTTGAACTGTTGAAATTTCACTGGTTTGTTCAGGACTTTATAAGAAACTGGTCTATAGAGAACACACTTGTTTAGGAAGTGATGGAAGTAGCTGGCCCTGTTCCTGTCCTCCCGTTCTCTTCCTCCTTGATATTAGAACCAAAAAGTTCATAAACAAAAACTGCAGCTATGTATATCTGGAAAAAATTATACCTGAAGCATATGGTGTAAAACTATGTGATCTGGAAAATTCATGGCTATAAAAATATTTTTTTCTAATTACTGCTGGCATTCCCAGTTTTTAGCAGTGACCTTCCAGATTTACTCAGGAATTTTGTGCTATTCCTCACTTGCCTTCATTTTTTAAAAATAACAGAAAACCTTTTCCCTAAGCATTAAAGATTGTGCAATGTTAGAACTGTGCACCTCCAAGGGAAACCGTATTTGTAAAGTGATTTTGAGAAGTGCAGATGAATTGTGTGCTCTAATGTACAAGCACAGAGATCTTAGGATTGCATTGGCAGAAAATCCAGATGATTTCTTGAAAGGAACCCCTTAATGTTACATGAAAGTTAAATATCCTGTGAAGAATGACTTTATATGGTCATCTCCATATTTTTTATTTGACTGACATAATATTTTTAGTTAAGGGCTTTTTCATTGAACATTTTTTTAGGAGCAGCCAGTGTTCCAGTCATGGCAGTATCTGATAGTCAAAGAGAATGAGGATTTATTACTGCTCTACACCAATTCTGCCCTATTGTGTTTTAGTGCTGCCTCATGGATATAATTAGGACAACACTGTTGACATTCAGTGTTGCAAATTCAGATTTATTTGCAATTCTATTCATGATGCAAAAGGTAGAAGGTAGTACACATCATTTTCCCCTGCATTTTTTGTTCATCAGCAGTGAGTAAATTTTTCCAAATTTGGAAGAGCTGACCCTAAATATATGAAAGGAGGTAGAGTTGACAGAGCAGGGATATTTTTTCCCTGTAACTTCTTAGAGTACAATTTTATTGGGAAGCTGCTCCAGTGCAGTACTGTATTCTCATTGGAGTGTCATAGAAGTGGAAGTGTGTAACTCTGAAGTGAAATGTGAAATACCTTTTGCTACTAACAACCACCGGAACTGGCAGTTTTCAGTAGCCAGCATTCACTGAACTTTTTAGATTCCTTTGGAATCATTCTGAAGGAAAAATATTAGGGTATCGTTCAGGGCCAAAGTTCCCAGGAGGGTCTCCCTGCTGTACATTGTGAAGAGCTGTAATTGAAATCATTCCAAACAGACTTTCCCTCTGATATCAGTGGGACTTTGATCTGATTATGACCCTATCTTACAAATGTGAACATATTTACAGTTGATAAGTGCTTGCTTGTCATACCTTTGCCTTGAGCAAGACTGAAGGCCTGTTGATAAGCCTGTTGTGATTGTAGCGTCAATTAGTGCAGGAAAAAAAAAGATAGATTGCTAATTCAGTTTATTGTGCATCTTGCTGTGTAACCAAAGTGGGGATGAAGAGCCTTAAGTGCTCTACCTGCTTTTGTGCTAGATGTCAAGGGTATGAAGAGGGAGGGAGCTTGTTTCTAGCTAAAGCTAAGCAACGTAAAAGGCTCCATGCCAAAGCGGCATGGTGGTCCCTGTGTCCTGACTCCTGCTTCCCTTCATCCCTTTAATTGGCATTGTGCAGCTCTGACCCAGTGTAATCCTGGTAGTGCAGTTTGGTGAGATGGGAGCTATGAAACAAGTATGTTATAGATATGTCGACACTTCTCATAAAATGGAGGAGCTTATTACACTAAGTAGTGAGATAGTAGTACATTTCCTGGAAACTTAGGCACTCTAAAATGTTATGAGTACATTTTGACGCCACTTCACACTTCCCAAAAACGTTTAGCTTATTTCATTCATTTAGTACTAAGAAAATTCAAATCCAGAGATGACTTTTTATGGCAAGCTAAATTAGATAGCTGTGGATATGGAGGGCTTTGCAGAGAGAAATACCTTGCCTATAAAACACTGAAGTTGAAGTTTACTTGACTTACCTTTTTTATGGTACATCATTTTTAGTTTAAAAAAGTAAACAGAGCTTTCTTTGGTATTGTAAATTTAGTATTTCTGCTGTGTTTTCTCTGCCACTAAACTATAGGCATATTTTCTTAACTTAGCTGTTGGGTTTTTTATTAGTTTTGACTGCATATATGTCAATCTCTATTTTGTGTGCCATCAAAAGGTATTATCTTACCTATGAGGTTTTCCAGTTTGAGTATGTGTTCTATGAAACCGGAGATTGTAATGTGTTAGCCTTTAAAATTCTGTTTCAAGAAAGGGAGACTGATCTTGTATTTCCTGCATATCCCCAAATGCAGTATACTTCAGTGGAAATTTTATACATGGAAGTGGAATATATGCATGGGTTTAAAGGCTTTAATTTCAAATTCAGGAGCCAAAGTCTGTAACTCATAGGGGGATTAATGGCAAAATAAATTGCGAGCACATGCAACTCTTCTTCAAACCCCTTTGAAAATCAGGTGTTTTTATTTAGCTGCCTCACTATTGACATTGCTATCTAATGAGCCATCCAAAGCTACAGCTAAGGTGTTTTATTAGAGGAGGAATCTTTCATTCCTCAATCTGCTGATATCAAACTTAC
The DNA here is from genome assembly GCA_020745705.1 of Hemiprocne comata. Lineage (NCBI taxonomy): Eukaryota > Metazoa > Chordata > Aves > Apodiformes > Apodidae > Hemiprocne > Hemiprocne comata. The sequence continues at coordinate 47,998,743 of CM036616.1, forward strand.
TTTCTGCTCCTCTGGTCCTCAGTGGGGATTTTGCCAGTATGAAATGCAGGACTTGGCCCCAAGTTGATTACATAATGGGGTATTATATGCTTGTCTAAGTCAATGACAGCACAAGGTTCATTGCCGTATTTTATAAAGGCACTGAAATATACTTACAGTTGTCAGCTCAGTGAGAGTTTATTAAGGATGCAAAATCTCATTGCAGTGTATGCTTTCTGTTTGAACAGATGATACCGTACATGAGTCAGCTGAGCCATCCCGTGGTGAGAACACAGCACAGACACCAAGGATACCCAGTCGGCTTTTGGCAACTCTATTGTTCCTCCTGGCAATGCTTTTGATATTATAGCACAGTATGCTCCTGCAACCTGTCACAGAAAATATCAGGGTCTTGGAACATCAAAGATCCACCTAACTGCTCATCCCAGAAAAGGGACTTTATTGTTTTTGCAGATGTCAAATTGTTATTTTTCCCTTTTCCTTTTTCTTCTCCCGTTTAGCCTGAACTCAGCAAAAATTTGAAGGGGATAACTAGCTTCAGCACCCATCCCTACTTACCCTGTGACTTTCTTAACCCCTCCAATAAATAAAAGGACTCAAAATGAAAATGCCAAACTATAATAGTGACACTAGTGATTCTTATTTTCCCTGCATTCTCCTTTAAGAAGTCACGTCTGTTAGCTCACTGTGTCATCCATATGTGGACATGGAACAACAGTGGCACATGCAGTCAGTAAATTACAAGCAAAGTAAGTGAAAACCTGGAAGAGTTTTTCTCTCCAATACAATGTTCTTGCCTTCTTGTTCAGCAGTGTCAGGCGATCATGCAAGGCATCATGTCACCACATCAGGACTGGAGGGGAAATATAAAGAATAGATATCCATATCCTCCAGGAGTTTCTGTATGAACAGGCTCGTGAAAGGGAAAAATGTTTCTTATAGTACTGTCTTGAAACAACTTTGACAGTGAAATTTGTGCTCACAAGTAGAAATGCGGTCTTTGTGAGAGGAAAAAGTTAGTATTTAGGGATGTTAGCACACAGCAGGCAAGGTCAGATTTAGGAAACTTCACTGGGGGTGCGAGTGCCTCTGTTATTTCGTTTTAAGGGGATAATGCACACCGGAGTATTTATTTTAAAACAAATCACCGTGGTGCTACAATTTTTTTCTTGAAATGCAGAGGCACTTTTGAGAATAAAGTGACCTTCCCCAGTGCTGACTTAGTAACTGATAGCTTTGGATACTGCTCTGGGTTTTAATACAGAACATCAGTGGCCAGAGGAAACATGTTTGGGACACATGATCTCCAGTGTGCTCTTGATTTGTCTCTCCTACAAGTTCCTCAATCATGGGAATAAACCACATGTAGAAGAAGCCAGAACAGTCTAGTAGCATTGTTTGGTGAGGGGAAAGAACACAAGTGTGGAATATGAATTCAAGTGTTGATTTTTTATCTTTTTCCCTTCTGTCACAGTTTGAAGGGTAGAGGAGATGTGTTTATCCACCGGAGATAAACTAGATGGCCTCCCAAAGACATAACAAAATATTTTTTTAAAAATCTACTAGAATAGAAAATACATTATTTAGATATACTTTATGCTGAGGCTGAGTAAATATGCTTGTCCTATTTAAACATGGGAGAGAAGTGGTAACACTTGATGCAATTATGAAATGGGACTGTCTTGTTTGATGGAATTAGGAGTCACCCTGTTTAAGGAATCTAGACCATGGCTAATATAAAACTTTAGAAAGTTGTTTGCCAGGAACTGCAAGCCTTGGTGTATTTTTTGACTCGGCTGCCGTGAAATTTGAACTGCAAAGCATAATCTGGGAGATATCAGACCAAGACTGTAACAGCTTTTCTAACAAAAACTGTAATGTTAAATGTGAAACAAAATATGGAGTGCATTCAAACAAAGCCAAGAGTTTTTCATATTAATTCTGAAGAAAAGATCTGCTGTAGCAAAATTGAGTGATACCATTAATGGACAACAGTTTGTGGGCTTTTTTTAATAAAGAAAAGCTTTCCAGATATTGAATCAGCCCACTATTGCAAAAAAAAAGGAGGAAAGGGGAAAATGGATTTAAGATGTAAAGGAAGGTGTTTGCCTGATATCATACAATATTAATGCAGGGCTTGTGCTTACAGGAGAAATGTAGGAAATTTCCTGTAATGTGAGGTGCACACAATAAAGATACAGCCTAAACAGTGAAGGGAAGTCATTATCTCACTACAGGCTCTCTGGCACTTTTCTCTTTTTAATGTGGATGTGCTTGATACACAACACTAGTACTTCCGACAGATGGGAATGAAAATGCTTTGAATGAGGTGAGCCTAATCAAAATGCACCTTATCAAATGGATTATTGACCAGACTAAAGTTAATATTGCATGACAGGTAAGCATATTAAAATGATTAATAGCGATTGCAGGCAGTCATACCAGTAGCCCCTATTTTAGCTAGAAATGGTGACTTCATTTTCCGTCAGATGATGTTGGAGTTCCAGATGTACATTTATACACAGCAAATTATTGTCACTAGTGTTCCTCACTCCTGGTGAAATTCACCTTTCGTTTTACCACAGAGCCCTGCTGTAGCTGAGGAGCAACATAAGGGATGCAGCAGCGTCCCGGTGTTGCCTTGGGTGGCTGGTAGCATACCACAAACTGACAGTTTGATACTTGATGGCATCAGGCAATCCCAATAACAAGTACATAAATGCTGATGGGCTTTGTGTTGTGCTGCAAATCTCTGGATGCTTTAAATGCAGATATTGGTGCAAATTAATGAGACTTCTGCTCCCTTGCCCTTTATCTGCTCCAGCTGGAGTCTGAGGGACTGTTTCTCCCTCAGCTTGGGTGGCTTAATTATCCCCATGACCTGCACTCCTGGCTGCCAAGGGCATTGCAACCTGAAGCAGGGAAAATAGGGATCAGTCAGTTTAGTGGATACTGTGTATCCTTTAATAGGAAAGGTAACATTTTGTGTTAGTTTAGAATGTTATTTTGTACTGTACTTACTTGGATGGCAAAGGAAAGACACGTAAAACTTAAAGCTGTGTTCTTTTAAATTCTGTATTATTAGCAACCTCTGTTGTATATAGTATTTGATAATAAAGTATTAATTTGATTCTTATGTCTTTTGTAAGTGAGAACAATAGACTTTCAGGATATTAAAATAATGCGTTGATTACAAGATGGAGTTTTGAAGCATCAAGTGTGATCGTGGCTGAGAACTGAGAGACAAGTGGCCATGACATTGCAGCATACGGGAGTCATCTTTGGAAATTGTTCATCTGTTGCAAGATTTTACAATGTCAAGACGTGGAACAACATGACTTTTGATGATCAATGTGCTGTCCTCAGTGTTTAAAGGTCTAATATTGGAGCCCTGTGGTTTATATGTTAGTTTTTGTTCTTTTGTATCATGTTTGTTTCTAAAAAGGTTTTGGGGATACAACAACTGTTCTGTTATTTTGTATGGTTTATTATTATTATTATTATTATTAATTATTATTATTATTATTTTCCTCCTGTTTTCCTTCTGGTTTTGTTTCCATGAACAGTTTTTTCCAGAAAGGATCTTGCCAGTGTCATGTGCGATATATGTACATCCTTGGTTCCTAAAGAACTAGAAACAAATTTGGGAGGTATTGAGAGTAGATCAGTAGATTTTTTCCTTTCCTAGTATAGTTGTGGAAGGAAAACAGTTGTATTTGTACCTGTTGATTCCCACCCCTAGCCCTCAAAACTGAACTTAATCCGTTGCCTCAGGATGGCAATGGTTCATTCACTTTCAGAGGCTTAAAAGTGTTAGCTCTTTCCCTCCTTTCATTACACTTGGATTTTGCAATCACCAGTTTTAATGTATAATCCTTCACACTTTTCTTCCCTCCACCTGCCCTTACTCCTCTCCCACCCTCCTCCTTTTTTAATTTGGAGCTGTAAATGGGCATCAGATCTCTATCTGGTCTGGCATCACTGAGTTTTTCCCTTGCATTTGCCCTCAAGCTTCTTGGATGTGAGACGAATCTCCCTACAGTAGACTTGCTGCCATTGTCTGTACAGTTTAAAAGATGCTGGCATGTTGGAGGTTACTCATGAGTCTGCAAAATCCACTTTCCATGCTTACTCTTGATGCCCCATTGGAGACACTCATTGTGTATGCATCTGGGTATGAAAGTCTAGCTCAGTGTAGTCCTGTGCTTGTACTGCCCTGCTTTGCAGTTTCTTTGCACTTATTAATTGAGTGCTGTTTTTGAAATGCTTACATTATATGAACTTAAAAGAAAATGTTAAAAAACCCAAACAACCCAAAATCCTTGCCCAGTAAGATCTATGTTTGTATATACACGTGTCCGTACAATTATACTTAAATAAAATTCAAGATTTTCATCATTTTAGTTGGTTCTCTTAGGTTACACTCTTTTCAATGAATTATGTCTTTGTTTTGTGGACTGTTTGTACTTATCTTACATATTTTTGGGCAATGGAAAGCAATGAGGAGTAGGAGTGGGAAAGTATGAAGAATGCAGTAGGCACAACAACTGACCATCTAGAGCTGTAACACCCAATATCATGGCTGATCTAATCTTCTCTGCTCTTCACCTTTTTTTATGTGTTCATAGCTCTTCCAGGTACCTCAGAGAGTAAGGAACTATGTCAACAAAGTACTGGAACATTACATGGTTTCTGTCATCACTTTTGCCCTGCTCTGGGTCTGCTGAATATTGTTCCTTAATCCCCTGCATAACAGGTGGTTCTATGTTGTAATTCTGGCTTCTTGAGGAACAGAGCCAGTCCCAGAGGTGTGAAAACAGGGCAGTCCTTCAGACTGACAAGGAGATGGGGTTGGAAGTGGCTTTGAAATCTCAGCTATATTTTTCCGTACCAAAGGGACGAAGAGGGCTGAGAAAGGTGACAGCCAATGGGAGAATTGAGCAAGGGTGCCTCCTAGAGGGAAAATGAAGAATGGGGAAACAAGCAGCTGGCTGGCTGTTTTCTCTTCTTTCCGTCCAGCCCTGCCCCCAGTGGCTGATGTAGTGCCTCTAAAACTGCACGGGACTGGGTTGGGGTTGACTTGTATTTAGGTCTCCAACGGTTGTCTTTGGCAGTGCCCATTCACTAATCATATGATAGGTTTAACCTGAGAATTTAAGTCATAGAAGGTGGGGGGCACATACCAAAAACCTGTAATACGTGCACCATGCATTGATAACTCGAATATAATTACCCCATGTTAGCATTAAATTCACTGAAACCTTTTTATTACATTTAATTAGTTGACAGGGCAGCAAGTACTAATTATAACTTACTCTAGCCTTCTTTACAAATAAGAAGTGACAGCTTGGTTAGAGAAGTGTCTATGAGTATTTGATACAAAGAATTGATGCACCAGAGTTCTTTCTTCTGGAGCTGTGAAGTTACAACTAGGGCAGGATAGTAAGTGACACATATTCCATATGTCTTAACATAATAGCTGTGTCCAGAAAATATCCTGCAGTCTGACACATTTAATAGCCTTTGCTCAGAAGATACTGTTTTTGCTGAGAATGGTATTTGTTTTCATTTTTCTGCATGAGTGTGCACAATGGGCCTTTGTGCTCCTTCATCTTTCCTTCTGTAGAGTAATTCTGTTCACAGTACCTCTGAGGGCATTCTTAGGAATATTCAGGCATGCTTCATACCACTATGATACGGTTGTGTTTCAAAGGGATTGTATTCATTGAAACAAAGCTTTGGTTTATATAATTTAGAGATGTAACCAAGAGGGATGGTTACTTTTTTTTAACAGGCTGTAACAGTACAGGATTGAAAAGTGCCTTCTTCCTTATAACTCTTTTTGTTAGCATTTGCCCTTACTAGGAAGTTTAGTTTAAAACATGATTTAACTTAGTATTACAGGTGTACGCCGAAGAGCCCAGATCAAGACCTAGTCATCACGGTAAAGGTTCCAGTACAGACAGCTCTTGTAGAAGACAGCTATTTATCATTGTTTGCTTTCAGTATAATTTCAATTTGCTGCTCTAAATATTGCCAATTTAGGATTTTTGTTAAAATTTTTCTCCTAGACCACACTGAAACTTTTTAAAAAAAAATATTTGTTAGATGCAAAAATATCCTTTATAGAAAATTCAAAATGGAAGTGATACTGTGAAAATGTGTACAAGCTAATCAAGTTTTTTCAGTTCCTTCCCCCCATATAAATATATTGGCTGACTGATACCATCAATCATATTTAATTCAGAAGAATTCACAAAAAAGATAACTCTTGCAGCCACCAGCACATCTTGACACAGTAATTTTTCCTGTAATGATACTTTAAGCAAGTTCTCATGTAATTTGGTTACACAAGGAGGAATATAAATACCAGAAATTGCAGAGCAGCAAGCTAGATGTGTACTTGGAGGGCAAGAAGAATGTTCTGTTTTGCCTAGAACTTTATGAAAGCATACACTGCATTCAAGACCAGGAGTGTAGAGTGATTTCTAGATGCTTATCCACCTCGCAATGTATCCTCTGAACTGAGGAAGGAACATACCTATTTCTGTATATACAAACTTAGGTGCATTCTTAGACACAGCTGTCTTTCAATTCTTATGGTGAAATCATGCTCTGTGTTGTATTTTGCCCACTTAACAATATATATTTTCCAGTACTAATTTTAACATTTCAACACATTTCTTTATCCACAGGCAAAAGTTCTGTTTGCAAAATTTAAGCTTTTGTCTGGACAGGATACTGTAGGTATAAGCATCCTTCTGTTCCTTCTACTGCTGAGAACTAACTGTGCCTGTTGTTCTCATGCGCATTGCATTGCAGTATCTTAAGATTCAACTAATCACTGACCACTTAGTCTAAGACGTTTAGGAGACTTTTTTTTTCTATTCACTGTGACTTTACATATTGCAAAATGGAGGAATAAGAAGTCTAGAAACAGAATGCAACAGAATCGAAACATCTCTAGGCCTGAGGTCACAACCCTAATGTGACACTGAAGTTTCAATTCTTTTATACTTGTTAATTGGGGAGAAAATTGAGTACCCCATATTGCAAATGGCTAGCTGTGGTCTTGCAGCAACTGTCCTTGCCTGAGGAGGGTCAAAAGCATCAGGGCCTTGGCTGGGTGTGAATGCTTCAGTGGAAATTTGGCATGCTGTGCATTACATAGCAATTTTTTTGTTGACTACAATAGGGATGGAGAAGGGGTGGGGAAGAAGGAGAAAGCTTATTCAGTCACAGATGGCTAGGCAGCAGCAGGAAGTATACAGCTAACTCTGAACCAAGGAAATGGCTACTGATGTAAACTGTCCACTAGTAAAAGTCTTGTTTGTTGAAATTCATAAAAATATTAAAAAGAAAACCTTTTAGGTGCCCTATTGTGTTCTCTAGAAGGTCCTCTTGTCAAGCAATATGCTCATAGAAGCGAGGGTGAGATTTACCATTCAATCCAAGCCAACAATGACCGAGATCCCACTAGCAATTAAATATATTCACGTCACCTTGCCATTCTAAAACAGGAAAGAATTGAAATCTTGCACTCTGCAAGGCTCCTCGAGGCTGTATCTGGGGCTGTTGTATGTTGAACTGGCAGCCCAGAATTTTGAAGAATCAGGTCCTTGTGAGAGGTCTTCCCACATTGCTGGGCACTCCGTGTAGCGAACACTTGAATGCTGGTTTTAAACCTGGTTTTGGAAATAAATGTGATGTTGGTTTTGTTTTATCTTTTTGTCATCTAAAAGATCCTGAAGCTGAATCAGAAGTGCAGAGCACAGATAAACTGACTTTCAGGAAGGAGAATAAAGCTACTTTTTGATTTAGTATGACTGCAAAGAGAAGAGTGGCTGCTCTGCCATAAAAGGGATTGAACAAGAGTGTGGATCATGCATGATGTTAATGATTAAACAGTAAATGTGAGGCAAAGCTGGATGAGCCCATGCAGCGGTGCTTATCAGGTTTTGTACATCAGTTTTACAATATTCTGGTTATTGCACAAACTTGCGTTACTAAAGGCCTTGTATTCCCCTTGGCACAGAAACCAAAACAAATGTGCATATCATCACAGCTAATGAATATGTGCCCCTTTTGTCAGAGTTTATTTAATTAGTTATTCTTCATTTATTTGCAGGTAAAAAGAAAGGAAAACTGCATAATTCCTGGGCTTTGGTTTCATTAGGCAGATTTCCCCAGAACTGTTGTATTTCAGGAAGTTTTGCCAAGTGGCTAAATGAAATGTACACAGTATAAATATTTATGCTGTTTTAATTATGGCGTTTTTGCATACATGAATAATAAAGTTCTTAGCAAGAACAGTTAACAAAATTGGCACAATAACAGTGAAGTGGTTAATATAGCAACCTCTCATGAAGCAAGTATCCCTGATAGCATTATGTGGGCATCTTGTCACTTCTTTTTTTTTTTTTTTCAACTGTTTGCACTTTTTGCATGCTTTCAATGAAAACTTCTCCCAGAAGCCACCACAAAACCTATTTCCTTTGTTTCAAATTAACTAAAACAAGAAAATCACAAAAGAGCAGACTAAAGATTTCAGCCACTGACCTAGTTTCAGGTCTCTGAGGCAACAGGTAACTATCTTAAATGTGTGATTTAATACACTAAAGAATAATAATACTCCCATTTTGAGATGTAATGTAGCTTTCCAGCTGCTTGTGCTTCAGCAGAGTGAGTACATTACACGAAGTCCACATTTTCTTCCTCTCTTGAACAAATCATGAAGTTTTTAGACATTGCTGTGGAAGAGACCAGAATGAAAGCACACAACTCTGCCATGGGAAGCACATGTTGCATCTGCAGGAGCAAAGACAGATGTAACACATTCTCAGAATATGTATCCCAGACACTAAAATTGGGATAGAGGAATCAGTAAAGATGATGTTTTCAGAAATGGAAAAAGAAGTATGTGCAGTCTTGCAATGTAGCTTATGGAAAAATAATAAAAGCAAAAGAATGTCGTAATTGTATGTCCCACAGAGAAATGAAAAAAGAAGACATTTTCATGGTAGAGTGGGAGGGCGTGGAGACTCCAAAGAAGAATCTTTTAAAGGAGGGAGAAAACACACAATTACTCACTGGCCAAGCAGTTTCTATTTGGAAAACTTAGGCAAGAAATATTAACATGCTAGATTGAGGAATGTTTACATCAACACAATATACTCCTTATTGCATATAGAGAGTGAGTGATACCAAGCCTTGAAACCATCATGTCTTGTCTAACCTTACATTATCAACTGCTAGTTGAAAAGTGCAAGTGAGAAACAGTGCTAGTATTTGAAATGTAACAACAAACAGAGAGGGACTTTCTGAATTGGACACCTGGTGCTGGTCTGTGATCCCTGGCTTTTAATTTCTGGTCAGTCTTCAACTAAATTAAAAGAGAAGGTAGCATATCTAATATCAATTCTGTCTATAGGGCCTGCTGGAAAGCATAGAATTTAAAGACTGTGTTACCACACAAAGTGTGTCTTGTAGACAGTCCGTTTAGTCCAGCTGCTAACAAATACAGTCACACACTGCTGTACTGTATGTATTCAGCTGTATAATTTGATTATTTATTTTCAAGTAATTGGTAACTCCATCATTAGGAATTAAAATGAAAACCTAGGAATGGAAGTTGAATCTTTTGAAACACAGTTATTGAATGGACTGGAAGAAAGAATTAGTAGGAAACTACATGGGAATTAAGGAAATTAATTGGATCTTCCTTGTAAGCAAGTGTACTTTCTCCCTTTTGCCTAACCCAGCTGTCAGTCATTTCTTCATAATGAAACTTGAAAGCTTTCCCTTCATTACCTGGTGCTGTAGGATAGGTGGCCAGGGGAGATGCTGTAACAAACTCACTTGGGCAGAGTGCTAGGTGTGGAAGCATATATGTGGTTGAAAAGCCTTTGCACAGGCAAAACCTCTATTCTGTGTTTAACTAGTGACTATGACAAAACATATTCATCATAATAGAGTGCTCCAGGCCCTAAGGATTATTGTAAACAGGTTGTAAGACTGCACTGAGCCTGGCTACTGAACACAGGAAACAGAGCTTCATTTTCCCAAAAGTGTTAACTCTAGTAGGCCATGGGTCTACTGGGGACATGCTGACAGGGTGAGGACAGAGGCAATGGTCGCCCTGGGGACTGTTTAGTTTCCAGTTCATCCCAACCTGAGATTTTCCCCTATGAACCCCAACTGGTTCTCCACACAGAAAGGGAAACACACAGAAAGGGAGACACAAAAGCCCCCTAAGACAAACATATTTTACCTTTAAGATCAGAGGTCAGCACTGCTCCCTGGCTGGTTTCCAAAAAGTTCTTAAAAATACAGTTTTGCTGCTTTCTCTCTTCCCCTACCCTGAAAGTACAGTAATTACTTTGCCCACACTTTTGTGAGGGTGAAGGGAAGGATGGAGGATTTTGTTTGGTGGGCAGATATTCCCCAGATCAGGAAGCTCTCCATTTAAGACTTGTTACATGGAGTAGAGGACAGACACAGCTAGAGAAGTACAGTGACAAGTACTCTAGTTTCTTTGAATGGCTCCTAGGCACTGTCTCTTATCAGACCAAAGATAGTGGTTTTCTCTCTTAACTAGAATTCATTCACCTCTCACTAAATCTGTTTGCCCACTGTGCTCTCCATCAGATGGATAGTGACCTTGTTTTCTTCTTCAAACCTTGTGTTGTTTCAAACTTAATTTTGTGCTGTCACATCACATGCAGCTTTTGCCAGCCCCATCTGCTGAGAAACACAGCTGGGAGGCTAAAACCACTTCTGATGCCTCACACTCAAGAAACACTCATCTTAAAACAAATCTTGCTGAACTCTTCTGCCAAATGCCATATTGTAAATCTGTCTAACATTGCAGAAAGGAGCAAAACCAGAAGCTCTGTGTGCACAAGGGGCATCGCTAGCTACTGACCTAAAGTGGGTAGCCACCTGAAACAAATTAGAAATGTTAATTAGAAAAATTCTGTAATTTGAAATGTTTTACAGATCTGCCCACTGCTGTTTACACGTGGCAATGTAAATCTTTTCAGTGGCTGTTATAACTAAAAATTTGCAATACAAATGTTTGAAGGGGCAAAGAATGAACCAAGAGTTTGAACAATGCTATATAATTATTCACTCACTCCGTAGGCAGTTGGATGGCGCTATTTTAAAATGAGCTATAATTTGCATAACATATTTTACTGTTATAATTCACTGTCTGTATTTATAGCCATGTCATAACAAGCTAGGGTTTTCTTTGTGTTTTTCCTTTTGGCTGGAGTTTATGATGTGTATGAAAACTGAGTGTAAGTCATGCAGTGTTTGTTTCAAAAGTACAGGCCAGATGAAGAGACATTGGGTTGTCACAAGTTTAGAGCACTGTTTGATATGATAATTTCAGTCTCCAAGAATTAGCCTCACCAGCTCTTGTTTTTTGCCTCTTAACAAAGCAAACCTTTTGGAGTGACTGACATTTTGAAATAGCCAACTATGCACACACATTCCAGTTCTAAATTAAGGCTGGCCAGAAATCTCTTCAAACAACATGACACTTCTGTTTTTACATATTCACCCAGAAACAAAGAAGGTACTGATTGCCAATGTCTTGCCAGAATAGTCAGCTACAGGCCTAAAAATCACTACATTAATACACTGCTGCAGCAGAGCAAATAGAAGAAAGTCATTTCACTGCATTTTGTATTTTGGGGGGATTTAAGGTCTCACATCGCAGATAGGTTTTTTGCTTTTCAGTGTAATTGCCACTTAGCCACAGTTTCAAAGCTTACATCAGCAAAGATGACTGGACAAGAATTGCCAGAACAAAACTCTTAGAAGCCATGTGTGGAAGCTTCAAACTTCAAAGCTGCCTTGGAGAGACATCTCAGCCTGTTAGGACACGAAGCACAAACATATTTTGATGATGCAGAGCAACATAATTTTTGAATGGTTTGGTTTGTGTGAAACTTTCACTGTTCCAGGTGTTCAGCACAAGCCCAGCTTTTAATATATGTTTCAAACAAATATTATTTAGTAGCTCTTCAGCATTATTCTTTGAGGGAATTGAATGCACCCTCAGTAAGTTTGCAGACAACACCAAATTGGGTGGAAGTGTTGATCTGCCAGAGGGTAGGAAGGCTCTACAGAGGAACCTGGAGAGGCTGGGATTGTTGGGCCAAGGCAAATTGTATGAGGTTCAATAAGGCCAAATGCTGGGTCCTGCATTTTGGTCGCAACAACCCAAAGCAACACTACTGGCTTGGGGAAGAGTGGCTGGATATCTTCCCAGAGGAGCAGGGACCGGGAGTGCTGGTGGACAGCTGGCTTAACATGAGCCAGCAGTGTGCCCAAGGGGCCAAGGTAGCCAAAGGCATCCTGGCCTGCATCAGGAGTAGCATGGCCAGCAGGAGTAGGGACAGGATTGTGCCCCTGTACCCAGCACTGGTGAGGCTGCACCTGGAGTACTGTGTTCAGTTCTAGGCCCCTCACTGTAAGAAGGACATTGAGGTGCTGGAGCATGTCCAGAAGAGAGCTAACAAGCTAGTGACAAGTATAGAGAACAAGTCATATGAGGAGCAGCTGAGGGAACTCGGCTATTTAGTCTGAAGAATAGGAGGCTGAGGGGAGACCTCATCACCCTCTAGAACTACATGAAAGGAGGTTGAAGTGAGGTGGGTGTTGTCCTATTCTCCCAAGGAAATTACAATAGGACCAGAGGAAATGGCGTGAAGTTATGGCAGGGGATCTGCCCAAAGGCAAGAATACACATCAGTGTTACTTCCTATGGAGAGAAACATTCAGGAGGCAGCAAGTTTCCAGGCTGTGTCTGATAAACAGACCTTCGGTCTCTCATCCTCCTTTGCTCATTGTTGCCCTGATAATTTGAGGTGAATATGAAGTAAAAGCAGACAGAACAACAAACTGACCTATTTTGTCATGTTTGAAATTCTCTGTCTGGTCAATAAACACTGGTTATATTTGTGTGGTATGATACTGGACTCTGTTCCATAGGGATGACTGGGATAACGGCAACAGCATTGCTGCTTTAGAATATAAAAAAAAATAAAAATCACCTGAGCAAATCTTACCAATGTCTCAGAAGCCAAATGTGTCTGACAGGTGGCTGTGTTAACACAGACATACTAGTTCCTAAAACTGTCCTGTCCACATTTAGCTTAAATGGTTTTTCGCAGCACTGCATTTCTATGAAGATATGCTCTTTGTTCTCTACAGTCTGCTGTTCCTGCAATAAGCCCATTTTGTTCTGGCAGAAAAACCTTTGGAAACCAGATGAACAAGGTTGCTTGCAGGTCATAATCCTACTGTGTTAGATGATTATTTGCATGTAATAAGGTATATGTGTTTTTGTGGAAGTAGGCAAACAGACAGAGAGATGACACCCAACTCTTGAGACCTGCTTCAGCACTATTTTCTTTGCTAATGAGGTATGCGGGGAGACATTAAGTGATAATTTCTTATGTGCAGTTCAAATATTGGGCCAGCATTCCTTCCCTCCTGGCTGAAAACCAAACAATTAAACAAAATGAAAAAAACCACAGACTCCTGACCCTTACATACCAAGAGAAAATTGAGCAAAATTTAAAAAAAACCTATGCAGAATCTTGCCAAGTTTGAGGAAGCCCAGTCAGGGATTAGAAAATGGAATACAGTGCTGCAGGGACCAGACTTTTCTAAGAATCTGGTGGATTTTCTGATCTTGTTTTCTTGTACAAAACTACCTTGGGGTGATATTACCAGTCAACATTGCAAGGGAAGAGTATGGCTATTTCAGGGCATACTATGACAGGGTATTGAGAGCTGCTTGCTGTTCACAGACTCAGCCTGAAGTTCCTATAAGATGTGCCTATCTGACCCTTGGGGATAAGACATGCTTATGATAGAAATGACGATTTTAGTATCTAAGGAACTTGCTAAGCCAGACAGCTAAAAAAAGTTCCTCTTCCTTAGCTTTCTGTCACATGATTTTTTAAATTTTTTATTGCACACATGCTGATCAATGAATTGATTCTCATTATGTTCTAAGAAGACCACCATGACACCAACTGTAAAATCTTTTATTTGCCTTGACACTGCTTCATGTTTATAGTCAACACGGGCCTAAGTGCTAATTTCCAAATTGCAGGTATAGGGCAAGGTTTTTTAAAAGTTTGGGGTTTGCATAAAATCAGCTTTTTATTTTTGTTTCTGTAAAGTTGTAAGGAAAGGAAAAGTACTTTCTTGTTCAACTCTTTGTTTTAGAAGGCTGCCCTACAATGTATGTACCGGCCCATTGTCAAGTGGTGTAAAAAATTTAAGTATTAAAGTCTAAGACCCACTGCCTGATGTAAATCAGCACACCAATGGAGTTCCTTCAATTTGCCTTGAAAAATACAGGACATTCTTCCTCTATTTCTGTGTCTTGTGCTTGCGGAGAGAACCTATTAGGAGCCAAGTTCCTCACCTGTACCAAAAAGATAAAAAAGAAATTTTGTTTTATTGCTGAGAGACAATCATACCCAAGGTAAGAGTAACAGGTTGCCTAGGAAGGTAGTTGATACTCCCTCCCTAGATGTGTTTAAGGCCAGGCTTTGTGCAACGTGGTCTAGTGGGAGATGCCCCTGCTCATAGGAGGCAGGTTGGAACCTGATGATCTTTAACGTACCTTCCGATCTTAACCATTCAAAAAAGCCACTATTGTATCTGAGGTAAGCCAGGATGAAACCCTTCCACTTCAACTGTGTTCATGGGGTTGTGAAATTCAGGTCAGCTTTTGGGGGTGGAAACATAGTGTGAAAAATTGTTCCTGGGGCACTAAATTGTTAGCACTGATCAATCTTGCAGATAGTAATTTTGATTTGATCTCATGACCCCTGAACAGCCAAGCAATGCACAACAGGTGACATTAAACCAAATGTGACCACTTCAGCATTGTTTTGGACAACAAACATAGTAACTGGATGGGATTTCAGAAATTGAGGATGGTTGGGAGTAGGAACTTGCATACAATGTGTCAATTCTGCATTGTTTGTGTAGGACACACTAAAAGATCTAAGCAGGCCATGTTTAAAAATAAAATAATAAAATTGGTACAATGCTGTGTAGCTGGGGCTGACATGACCTGACTTGATGAAGCTGCACATATAGAATAGCTTTTATTTTTAGGGCACTTTATCTGGCATAACACTGACTGCTGATTGTGAAACAGTGGGTATAGTTTGTCTGGATGGCTGGCACTTGTGCCTGAGAAGAAAAGAATAGCGTAGTTAAACTGTCAGGCCTTAATTGTTTCATTAGATGGTGGTACCTTTTGCATAAAAGGAGCAAAGGAAGTGTTGAAAGAATTATGAACAGCAATTCTAGATGGGCACAGAGATGCTGCTAGAGTTACTTCTCTTTCTTTGTTTCTTCCCAATTCATCACTGATAAAAAATGATTTGTTTTTTAATATAATGACTTGTTAAAATCAGCTTGAAGAATTTAGTGAGCACTGTTGTGTGTATCTCCCATATTTTTAGATATGAGTGAAACTAAAAAAATGTTCATGCCTCTGAATTTGTCTTTTGTGTTTCCAAAATCCAATTTACTGATTATAATGATGACTTGCATTTCTAAAAGTGTCTTTTATCCTGTAGGATCCCAAAGTGTTTTTAGAGACATAATATATATGCATGAATCACTTCACCTACCATGTGAAATGTAGCCAGCACTGGGGTGTCAGCTGTTTGGCTGTGCAGAGCAACAAAAGAAAAGAGCTTGACCTAGAAGGTAAAGAACACTAATAATATTAAAACAAAATTATTACAGAGCACCCACACATCTGAGAGCCCTTACACAGACACTAATTGGGTGGTGGCACCGACGCTGACCATCAAAGCTCTGAATTTACATAGTGTCTGAAAGGACAGTTTAAGAGAATACTCAGGCTGCAAGAAGTCTGAATATATTTTCCCCTCCATTGCTGGAAGGTATCCTGAGACAGAAAGATCTGATGGGAATCTTTCCCTCTGTAAAACAGAGAAACACAGCTAACTTCCCACTTACACAGATGCAGGGATTCAGACCCTCTCCAACAAAGAGGTGGTTATATTTCATCATGCAATCTGATCCCAAAGGCAGGTGTTTTTTTCTCAGTCTTACTATTACCCACACAGAGCGATTTTTTCCTCAGATACAAAACGTGGAATGTGATTAATGTCTTTGTCACTCCTTGCTGCCCTGGAGAAACTAAAGGGAGGAGTTTTCACAGATGTCCTCTTCTATACCCTGGAGGAAGAATGGCAGTAGTTGGGCCGTTTCTCCTGTGTGGGCTGTGCTTCTCTGCTTTTTAAGATGAGTTAGCTGATTTTCTTTTTTTATTCCACTTTTAATTCGTTCTTTTTGAGCTATCTTCTCAGTCCAGTTTCATCCAGTTTAAATCCTAGCGAATGCAGACATCTTCACAGCGAGTTATGCAAGACTGAGAGATCCTGGGTCTTATTCTTATCTATACTGAAGGCTTAAATACATTGTTTTGATGGTTTGCAATGGCTAAGTCCCTAGCATTCATCCTACACATGCCAGAGTTCTGGACAAGGCCTGGTAATAAACGGAAGGTTAGCTCTCTGATACTTGGGGAATAATTTTAAAATTAGTTTTGTTGTTTCTGGGTGGTATGGTGTGTTTCCAGGCTCATTTCAGTACTGAGTCTCCAAATATACAGTTATTGGAAGAAAAGCTTGTTTCGCATCTGCTTTGCAGAGTGAGTAGAAGAAGGGTGTGCAGGAGAGGTGGATGAATCCTGCAGCTTTCCACCAAATACCCACTTATCACAGACCCAAACTCAGGGAATCTATTGAACTCAGGTCAGTTGCTCACAGTTTAAACTGTTGAGAGGACTGAACAGAGCAGCAAGGGGAGGAATATCCTGGAGAAGGCTGCTCAAATGACTTGAGAATGCTTTTGGAAGCCTCATCTTGGGGTGCTGTGCCTGAAAATAGGAATTTTCAGAAAGCTGCTGCAGAGATGAAAGCAAATAAAAAAGAAAATACTGCTGCAGAGACCGAAACTGTGTTTGCGTACTAGAGTGGTATTACTTGTTACATTTGCATCTACATTGCAAGGGAGTGTAGGAAAAGAAGGTGAATTGCAAGAGTCCCTTGATTAGTAATACAAGATAGTGGGCAGGGTTAGCTCTCTATAATGAGCTTCCTACATACAAAAGCTGATGTTAGTATTTTATGGCTCCCTCCACCCAGAGATCCAAGCCACTGATTTTTGCTTTGAAGCTGAGTTGCAGTTTCTGCCAGGTGATTCAAAATGATTCATTGTGTTGCCTAGTCTGGTGTGATGGTTACTTACTAATTTAAAATCTTCACAGCCCTTTACATCTGCATTTTTAATGCTTAAAGTATTCCACCTCATTAAGGTTTTAATTTTCTGTCTAAATAGGTGTGAAAATTGCTGGTAGCCACATTGCTCTAAGTTAACAAAATTATTGATATTGTGCCATGATTAGGAAGTTGTATTGTTAACATATCCTATATAGTTAGTGTGTGAATCAATCTGTAGGTAGACCGAAGCAGTTGATAGGCTTACAGATTCAAACCCATTCGAGTTCACAAATTGAAAAAGGTCAAGAAACAGAGTGATTATATATATAATCTATATCAGATTATGCTTTTTTGTTCTTGTGTTCTCTCGTTCTCCAGTGGCACACAGTGTGTTCTGTTTACTTCAGTAATTTTGAATACTTGTGATTTTCAAGTTGAAAATTATTCATTTGGTCTTGGACACACTTCTATTCTGTGATCTGAATTCTTAAAAGTTAGTTTCTCACTTGGTTACTGTACATTAGCTTCTTCTGTCTTTGCATCTTTTCTTTGGATATTTAGCATGGGATTAATATCCATATTAAAATATCTGAAGATAGGTATCTGCAGTAACTCTTCTACAGTAGAACTAATGTAGGTACCCACTTTAAAGTGTGTGTGTGGTTTTCTAAACTCTTCAGACTAGATTGTCATTGACTATATTGGGATTTTGGACAGCAAGGCTTATGAATAGCTGTGGCTCATATTTGCCTGTATGTGCTTTGTGTCCTGGAGCCAAATTGCATTCTTAGGTGAATGCAGTTGAAAATTCGGGAGTTGATTGTGAAATTATTCTGCAGTCAGCTTCAGGTTTACCTTCTTTCTCTAGATAAGTGATGAGCTCCTCATTTACAGCACCTCATACAATGCTCTTAACCCACTGTCCTTATCTTCATTCACTTCCTCACTTTCAATTCAACCTTTCTTTCCTATATAGTCCATTAGTCTTTTTCTCACTGTAAGTACTTCAACATGTGCAGCAGAAAAAAATCCTAGATTGATCCTGCATGTTAATTTTCCTGTTTTCTCTAAATTCTTTACATCTGAACTCCACCTCATCTATTTGCAAATCATCATCTCTTGGGCTTGATAAAAATTAAATTTGACTTTGAGTTTTGTAAACTTGACAGACAGTCACTGTTTTATGTGTGCTTAGTGTTGTCTTGTCCTTTGACTACTTTATTCGACTATTAAAGCCATTTTCAGAACAACAGGGTGACATAAAAATTCAGAGTTAATGATGAGGACTGACAGGAACTCAGTATTTTAAATGTATGAAGACACATCCATTTAGTTGGAAAGTAAAAATGGCAAATATGCAGGGAAATGTTTGGAGTGACAGTTACAAGAGTACAGTGATTATTCAAAACAACACATTTTGTTGAACTGAAACCTGATAAAGTTAATTACATTGTGGAGATGATCTGATACCTAAACAACTTTTATACATGCAGAAGAGAATTGCTGTTCAGTTTTCCTTTGCTTCCTTAAACTCAACAGAATATAGCAGTTGAAAACAAAGCAAAGCAAAGCAAAGAACCCGAACAAACTGCAGAACTTCTTTGAGTATCTAAAAATTTGGATGAGACATCATATTCCAGTACTTTTTTTTCTTGTGATTGCTTATGATGTTTCTCTGTCTTTACATACTACATACATATTTTTCTAATCACACAGTGCACTGCAGTTTTATGATAATAAATTGCAAATGGTTGGAGTTGAACAAAACAAGGACAATTGCTTAATTATATGTAGGAATTACTGTATTCAACATACTTTTAAAAGCTCTCTTGTACACTTGATGACCTGATTAATTTTACAAAAATTGAGTTGAACTACAACTTCCAAGGGAATTTGGAGGAAGCAACTATAAAACTTCTTTTAAGGTGCTAGAGGTGTTAAAAATCTATGTGATTCTTTGTCAGTGCATTGTCTACATTGTTTTCTTCATTCTGCTTCTGTGAGATAACTGCTGACTAGTAGATTTTTTCTTTCTGTAAAAGAAAGTGGAAAGAAAATGTCATGTTTCCTTTAGGGCGGAGCCACTGGGAAATTACAGGTAAAGGCCACAGTTTTTGGCATTCATAGAAACCCAAGACAGTGAGATTGGATTCTTGGGTCATTTGCATGCCCCATCTGTTTTATCTGAAAGCGAACACTTAGCTTTTTTCAGCCACTCTCGTATCACCGTCTCCCTTGAAATATCCAGCAAGACTCCAAGCCTGCATAACTCAAGTTAACATCTGTGTCTTTTCATATTAGCTTACGATGGACTTGTCAGGATTATTAGCCAACATCCATTTAAAATAGCTTTGTGATGGAATATTTATGAACAAAGACTTCTCAGCCAGTATATATTATGCATTGCTCTTTATTTTTAGTCTAGATTTCATACCACCTCTCTTGTAAAATCAAACTAGTCTGAAAATAACAGGATGGTATCAAAATTCCTTGCCTTTTCAGAATGTAAGGGATTGGCTGAAAGACAGAAACCACAACATGCCAAATTGAAGCTCTTCTCTAGGTTTTGAGCATATTAAAATTCATAGTTACCTTAGTGTATTTTTGTCTTAATGAATGCCACATAAAGATCTTGAGATTTAAGCTCTGAATCAACACAGAGAATTACAGGTAGCACTAACACAGTTCCTGGCTGTCTGAGTTTAATTAATTTCTGACATCCAGTTGGCTCTCTCTCCCAATGATTCCAGCTGGCTCTCCCAATACTAAAATGCTGTAAATATAAGTTAATTTCTTGTAAGATCTATTTGCATTTGTGAAAAGAAATACTAACTTAAGAATATGAACGCAGCTAGAAGCAGAACTGTTGAAACACAGGTACAAAATGAAGGCTGAGGAAGTAAACTGCAATAGCAAAAGTAACATAACTGTGAAGAAACATTTATGTTAATGCTGACAGTAGTGCTTCCTCAATAACAAAATTTTCTTTTCTTTATTCAAAATTTTCTTTTTCCAGTGCAGGGACAGCCCCTCGTGAACTTATTACATGGATGTTATAAATGTCTCCACAACAGCTTAGATAAACTTCAGAATTTTTCCGTGGCTTGTAAAATTGAAGAAATCAGGCTGAAATTAAACCAACAAACAAACAAACAACCGAACAGTATGAGCTAAAATATCAGACTGTCCCATGCCAGAGACTTTATGAACTTTTATTCTTTGTGTTTGTTCAAATACTTCTCAAATATACTGAACAAGGAATATTTAATATTATCTCTTCGAAAGTAAATGTAAGCACCTAGCACCAGAAGGCTTGTGGGGAACGGACTACGTTCTCCCCCCACACAACGGACTGCCTTTCAAGCCAGCGAAGTGCCTCTTGAAACCAAGGACAGACTGAAACAGACATGGCAGAAATGCAGATAGCAGACTCCTTTTGAGAGACTGGACACTCGCCCACGTACTGAAGGAGAACGTTACCTAAAAGGAGGCGGGCTGTGCCGGTGGAGCCGCTGGACCCACTGAGCCACCTGTCGAAGTGCGGCTGCGTCCGGGGGGGGCGGTGCTCGGCCGCAGGGGAATCGTCTCTCCCTCCCCCTGCCGCCCGAAGCAGAGTCGGGGACTGACTGCTTTCGTGCTCGCCGCTAGAAGCGGAGTTTGGATCGCTGCCTGCTGCTGCTCGCCGGTGCCAGGGAAGACTGCCGTGCCGTGGTGTCTACTGGGCCATCACTGCCGCTGCTGGCTCCCCGGACGTTGGTTACATCTTCACTACAGAAGGGGTAACACGGGTACACGTACACAACATGATTGGTATTCAGGCTTCACGTCCTACCGTTCCCTTACATAATCCTCCTACACCTGTTACGCGGGGAGTGCACTTACTAATTCCATAGACCCCTGATATATACCTAGATAACCTTCCCCGAGCCTTGGTCCTTCAATAAACCTCCGGTTGTGTGAGCGACATACTGGTCTTTGTGAGCGTTGGCGGGGGGGGGGGGTGGTGGGGGGGTGGGGCATTCCACTCCACCCTCTAAGTTGCGGTCCCGTCTACGAATCTCTCTGCTCCCTGCCGAGAAGCGGGGGGGGGGGGGGGGAGGGGGGGCGAGATGGTCGAGGAAGCATCCTGACATCCGATAACCATTAATATCGGTCCGCGACATATCTGGTGTCGGAAGTGGGATAAAGGGTCATCTGGAGCCCCCAAACCACGCTCTCAAAAGCTAATTAATAACAAAACAAAGGAATCAATATGAGCACCGAGCGTATCCCTACAGATGGGGAGGATGCCAGTTGTGCAGCAGGCTCCGAGGGTCTGGAAAGGTTGGATGTATCAACCCTTGCATACGAAATATTACGGGAAAATACTAAAGGGCTTACAGACAAAGCGCTACAGCAATAGGCCAGGGAGACAGAGTTACAGCGAGAGGCTGCTGAGTTAAAGAAGGAGCTTACAGGGAAAGCGTCACAGCAGGAGTTTGAGGAGTTACAGGAGAAGTATAGTAGGCTGCAGCAGGACTTTGACGGGTTGTTGCAGAGGCTTGAGGGCAGCTCCACGGGGGTGCAGAAGGAGAAGCGGCACGAAAAATGTAAGCAGCTGCAACAGGACTATAAGAAGTTACAGCAGGAATATGATGCACTGCATCAGGAGGCTGTAAAGCTAGATAAGAAATATAGGGAGTTGCACAAGACATATGAGGAAATGCAACAGACCTTACAACATACCCAACAGGAGAAGTTAGGCATGAAACAGGAGATAGAAGGGATGTGTTGAGATGATAGGGTGTCACAAAGAGAGCAAACAAAACTACAACAGGAGAATGAGACATTGCAACAAGAGGTTATCCATCTGCGAGAGCAGTTAAAACAAAAGGTTGCCCCCCCTTCTAGGAAGGAGGACGCACCTGAGAGTGTTCAGTCAGATCCAATGCAGGACACAGGAATAGTTTCCGAAGTGCAGGAGGCCGCTGCTCAGTTAGATCCTGATTGAGTAATTAACCAGGTTTTTGAAATGAAAGAATGGTCCTTAAAAGACAAGGCTTCTTCTGGAATGTTGTAGAGGTGTACTTCTAGTGTATTATTACAACATGTAAAACTGTCTTAAAATACAAATAAGAAAAAACTAATGTCTATAGACCACAAACAGAATTACACTACTACAAAATTCACACCAAAAAAAGCTGCCAAAATTCAATCTGTCCCAGGTTTCAAGCAAGGCTCTGGAAAGAGGATTTAGCTGACAGTATGGCTCAAATTTCCAGAGTCATCTTATGTCCAGCCTCATATGGACTCTATTTTTCTTCCCTGCCTATCCATTCATGCACCCTGAAATTCCTCAATATTCAAGCATCATCACTCCTTTTGAAAGCTTCTTCTGGTTGAATGCTTAAGCTTTCTAAGAGCTGAAACGTATTTAAATGTTATAATGACTCTTTATAATTAGATGTACTCTTTTTAAACAAGGATGCAAAACAGTATTTCTATTTCTCAATGAAGTTTCTGCTTGAGACAGAAAATGTGTAAAAGCAACTGATTCTGCTTTTACACGTTAGAAACTTTGCATCTCACTTAAATAGTTCTAATTATTCCCTAACATTCTTCTTGGTGAACAGTTATTTTTAGGGGTGATTACATACATACATACATATGTACATATTTGTGTATATGAACACCTCCTACTAAGAATGTCAGCCAAAAAGAACGTCAGCCTAGCAGCAATATGGCTGTGTACTATGAAGAGAATGATCTTTTAGCAGGCAAAGAAGGTGAGTGAGACACTGGCAAGAAGAGAGCAATGCTTTTAAAAAACTTGGAGCTGCTTCTAGCCATTGTCTTTGCAAAATTCAACACCTGTCACAGGGAAGCCAACAAAAGCAAGATATTAGAATTCGAAGTTCTTGTTTCTTTTAGATCTGTTATGGACTCAGTAAAGATCTCTTTCATAAAACATTCATTTTAGCTAAAAGGAATTCGTCAGTTTCAGAAAGCAGTTCCCAGCTCCAGATGAAAAATAATATTGTTTTGATTTATGTATTTAATATTTCACACTGCAAATGTAAAGCTACAGCAGTTATTTTTTAGTGACTGAGATCAGGAAATATAGAGGTAATTTCTTATATATATTATTTTGCTTTATAAAACCATAAATCAACGTTATTGAAAATTAAATGTATGTTAGACTGTGAGGGACTTCTCTGGTATAACAATGTTTTACATATGACTTCTGAAGATATGTAATCTGAATTATTCATGAGAGCCTTGGATTTTACTTTGACTTAATAAAATTAATAGAAGTATTTAATTTAAAAAAGCTATTAATGCTCTGCAGTAGGAAAGCAACCATAATGAATTTAGCTTTAGTGAGGTTTTTGTTTTGTTTTATGTAGGACAGTAAACAAACAAAGGAAAATGCAATATTCCAAGGGGTTTTATACTTTTCTCTGTAATAGAACTTGATCATAGGGCTACTGTTTAGAATCTGTCACTGGTGCTGTTATAAGCTCTGTAGTTCAGGAATTATTTCAGCTGTAAAGATTGATCTGGACAGAAACTGCAACGGGGGTCTCAGACCAAGGTTAGTATTTAAAAACAATTATTATAAAACGCACATTCATTGACAATGACATATCCAGCAGTATAACACATGACATTTTGGGCCTATTTTAATTTTCAAAGGATAATAGTCTTATGACTACCATAATGTATTTGACAAATACATTAGAGTATTCTGTATCTTTAAAGTGACTAATACAATGAAAAAGATCACATGTACAATTACAGAATCACAGAATCACAAAATCATGTAATCACAGGATTTTATGGATTGTGTCATGATAAGCTGGAGACGTGGAGATTCTCGTGAGATCTCGCAGAGACAAAGTACAATACCGAGTGTTAAAAATACAAACCAGGGCTGGTGTATGACTTATGGAAGATTGGGCAGAACCCCCTTGCTTTCTAAGCTCCCTCACTCTCGTGTGGAGCCTAGGTGCAGTGGGGTTCAGCCTACCCTCCCCTAGTATAAGTCATACAGCATGTGCACCCCTTTGTCCTGAGGGACCCTGTCGGGAAGATCTAAAGGTGATCCCAAATGGTGAAATTAAGATGCAAACAGAGTCAGATATCACGTACATAACAAACTTTATTGGAGTTGCACAACAAAAATTCAAAAACCCTAGAGCAGGTAGGACAGAAAGAAAAAGACAGGAAAGTGAGAAGAAAGCAGAAATCTGGAGAATAGCAAGTGATAGGATAGTTACTACCATGGTCCAGCGATGTCACTGGGTGGGGAAGTGGTTCGCTGTATTGATAGTGTCACAGCTTTTTATAGTTACAGTTCTCAGCCCTTCCTCTATGCACATGCACATTGTGTCTTCGAGGTGATGTTCAGGGGGGCTCTCACACGAAGACTTCCTCCACACAAGTCCTCAAACCTTGGGCTGCAGACATTTGGCATAGAAAGGAGGCAGACGGTGCTGGCTCCTTCCTTTGTGATTTCAGCACCTTCTGGCTAATTTCCATGTCAATGAGACAAGCCATTATTTTGCACCAAAGTTCATTTCCATTTCTAACACCACAAGCTTACATTCCAACAATGTTGAGACATCTTGATGCATCAAGGTTGGCTTCTCACAGGTTGGAAAGGACCTCTGGAGATCATTGAGTCCAACTCCCCTGCCAGAGCAGGACCGCCACAGAATCTAGGGCAGGTCAGTCAGAAATGCATCCAGACAGGTCTTGAAAGACTCTGGAGAAGGGGACTCCACAACCTCTTTGGGAGCCAATTCCGGTGCTTTGTAAACCTTACAGTAAAGAAGTTCTTCCTCATGTTGAGGTGGAACTTCCTGTGCTCTAGCTTGCATTCATTACCCCTCATCCTATCACAGAGCACAGATGAAAAGAGATTAGCCCTTCCTTCTTGACACTCACCCTTCAGATATGTCTATGCATTAATAAGATCCCCTATCAGTCTTCCTTTCTCTAGACTAAACAGCCCCAGGTCTCTCAGCCTTTCCTTGTAAGACAGGTGTTCCAGTCCCTTAATCATCATTGTAGCTCTTCTTTGGACTGTCTCAAGTAAGTCCCTGTCCCTCTTGAGCTGGGGAGCCCAGAACTGGACACAATACTCCAGGTGGGGTCTCACTAGAGCAGAGTAGAGAGGGAGGAGAACCTCCCTCGACCTGCTGGACACAATCTTCTTAATACACCCCAAGATACCATTGGCCTTCTTGGCCACAAGGGCACATTGCTGTCCTATGGATAACTTGTTGTCCACAAGGACCCCAAGGTCTTTCTCCATGGGGCTGCTTTCTAGCAGGTCAACCCCTAATCTACATTGGTGCATGGTGTTTTTTTCTCCCTAGGTGCAGGACTCTACAGTTATTCTTCTTGAATCTCATTATGTTGCCCTTTGCCCAGCTCTCCAGTCTGTCCAAATCGTATTGAATGACCACACGTCCTTCCAGTGAATCAGCCAATCCTCCCAGTTTTGTATCATCAGTGAACTTGCTGAGAAGACACTCTGTCCCATCATGAAGATGTGGAACAAGACTGGATGTAGCACTGATCCCTGGGGTACTTGAGTAGTTACAGGTCTCCAGCTGGACTCTGCACCATTGAACACCACCCTCTGGGCTCTATTGTTTAGCCAGGTCTAAATCCATCTCACTGTTCAGTCTTCTATGCCGCACTTTGTGAGCTTACTCACGAGGGTGTTATGGGAGACAGTGTCAGAAGCCTTGCTAAGGTGAAGGTAGACTACATCCAATGTTCTCCCTGCATGTACCCATTCAATTACCACATCGTAGAAGGCTATCAGGTTAGTCAAACATTATTTCCCCTTGGTAAACCCATGCTGGCTACTCCTGATAAACTCAGATGCAAGATTTCTAAAAACATTTGTCTGAAGTTAAACATCAAAGTTTATGCTTTGGCTCCAGGACCCATACTAAATATGAGAGCTGCAAAAGATTTAAATACTGTAAAAATACAGACTAGTTATTTAGATACTTGAATAAGAATTAAATATTAAATCCTGGGACTGTGGAAATCAATAGGAATTTGCCACAGGGTCAAACAGAGCTAGGATTTCAGTATTAAAGAACTAGAATTCTAGAATTCTAGAAAACTGGAACTAGGTTGTAGTCAGGTGGGGGCTGGGCTCTTTTTCCAGGCAACCAGTGACAGGACAAAAGGGCACAGCCTGAAGCTGCTCCAAGGGAGGTTTAGGTTAGATATTAGGAAGTACTTCCTCACGGAGAGGGTGATTAGACATTGGAATGGACTTCCCAGGGAAGTGGTGGAGGCACCGTCCCTGGATGTGTTCAAAGCAAGGCTGGATGTGGCACTTAGTGCCATGGTCTAGACAGTGTGGTGGTGTTGGTCATAGGCTGGACTTGATGATCTTAAAGGTCTTTTCCAGCCTTGGTAGTTCTGTGATTCTGTGTGTGATTCTGTTCTGTGTTCTGTTAATTTAAAGGTACTTAGCAGCTAAACATACAGATAGACAGGTCTGATCCTATTGTTACTCACTTGGGAGAAGAGGCCAACAACCACTTGGCTACAACCTCCTTTCAGGTATCTGTAGAAAGCTATAAGGTCTACCATCAGCCTTCTCCTCTCCAAGCTAAACAATTCCAGTTCTTCTCCTCTGGACATGCTCCAGCACCTCAGTTTCACAGAATCATGGAATTGTTAGAGTTGGAAGGGATTCCTAGAGTGCATCTAGTCCAACTCCCCTACCAAAGCAGGATTGCCTAGAACACATTACACAGGACTGCATCCAGGCAGGTCTTGAGTATCTGCAGAGAAGAGGACTCCACAACGTCCCTGGGCAGCCTCTTCCAGCACTCTGTCACCCTCACCATAAAGAAGATTTTCCTCATATATAAATGGAACTCCGTATGTTTCAGCTTGTGCCCATAGCCCCTGTCCTTCTTGTAGTGAGGCACCCAGAACTGAACACAGTACTTCAGGTGTGTCCTCACCAGTGTCGAGTACAGAAAGACACACACTTCCTTACTCCTGCTGGTTGCACTGTTTCTGATGCAGGCCTTTGGCTGCTTTGGTCACCTGGGCACACTGTTCACTCATATTCAGCCAGCTGTGAACTAGCACCCCCGGGTCCTTTACTGCTGGGCAGCTTTCCAGCCACTCTTCCCCAAGCCTGTAGTGTTGCCTGGGGTTGTTGTGACTGAAGTGCAGGATTTGGCACTTGGCCTTGTTGAATCTCATACAATTGGCCTCAGCCCATTGATCCAGCCTGTCCAGGTCCCTCTGCAGAGCCTTCCTACCCTAAACACTCCAAACCCAATTTGGTGTCATCTGCAAACTTACCGAGGAAGCACTCAATCCCCTCATCTAGATCATTGATAAAGATGTTGAGCAAGACTGGTCCCAAAACTGAGCACTGTGGAGCACTACTAGTGACTGGCCACCAACTGGGTTTAATTCCATTCACTACAAGTCTCTGGACTCAGCCATCCAGCCAGTTTTTTATTCAGGGAAGACGATACCTATCTATGCCATGTACCATGAGCTTCTTTAGGAGAATGCTATGGAAGACAGTGTCAAAGGTTTTACTGAAGTCCAGATAGACAATATCCATAGCCTTTCCCTCATCCACCAGGATGGTCTCCTGGTCATAGAAGGAAATAAGGTTGGTCAAGCAGGACCTGACCTTCCTGAACCTTTGCCGGCTTGGCCTGATCACCTGTCTGTCCTGCACTTGCCATGTGAGCACACTCAAGATGAACCTCTCCATGATTTTCCCTGGTACCAAGGCCAGGCTGACAGGCCTGTGGTTCCCTG
The DNA here is from genome assembly GCA_020745705.1 of Hemiprocne comata. Lineage (NCBI taxonomy): Eukaryota > Metazoa > Chordata > Aves > Apodiformes > Apodidae > Hemiprocne > Hemiprocne comata. The sequence continues at coordinate 48,026,852 of CM036616.1, forward strand.
GATCCTTCTTTGTGCCCTTCTTACAGATGGGCATTACATTGTCGAGACTCCAGTTGTCTGGGACCTCCTCTGCTGACCAGGACTGTTGACAGTGATGGAGAGAGGCTTGGTGAGCTCCTCCACCAGCTCCCTGGATACTCTCAGGTGGATCCCACCTGACCCTATAGGCTTGTGAGTGTTCCAGTGCTGCAGCAGGTCATTAACTGCTTCCTCCTGGTTACTGGGGGGTTGTTTTACTCTCTGTGCAGGAGAGGTGCCTGAGGACTGGAGGAAGGCAAATGTCAATCGAATCTTCAAAAAGGGCAAGAAGTATGACCCAGGAAACCACAGGCAGGTTAGCCTTACCTCCATCCCAGGAAAGGTGATGGAACAAATAATTCTGGATGTCATCTCTAAACACATGGAAGAAAATAAGGTTATTGGGAGTGGTCAACATGGATTCACCATGGAGAGATCATGCTTGACCAATCTGATAACCTTCTATGATGTCATAACTGGCTGGTTAGATGAGGGCAGAGCACAGGATATAACTTACCTTGACTTCAGCAAGGGAAGTGTCAAAAGACACTGTTTCCCATAATATCGTCATTAAAAAAATCAGGAAGCATGGGCTAGATGAGTGAACAGTGAGGTGGATTGAGAGCTGGTTGAGTGACAGAACTCAGAGGGTCATGATCAATGGTGCAAGGTTGAGTTGGAGGCCTGTAGCCTGTGGTGTTTCCCATGGGTCAGTGCTAGATGCGGTGTTGTGCAACATATTCATCGGTGACCTAGACGAGGGGACATAGTGTATCCTCAGCAAGTTCACAAATGATACAAAACTGTGAGGGGTGGCTGACACACCAGAGGGCTGTGCTGCCACCAGCATGACCTGGACAGGTTGAAGAGTTGGGGAGTTGAGCAGAGAGGAACCTGATGAGGTTCAAAAAGGGCAAATGTAAGGTCCTGAGCCTGAGGAGGAACAATCCCATGCACCAGTATAAGGTTAGGGCTTGGACTGCTGGAAAGCAGCCCTGATGAGAAGGATCTTGGTGTCCTGGTTCAAAATAAGTTTATCATGAGCCAGCAATGTGCCCTTGTGGCCAAGAAGGCCAGTGGTATCCTGGGATGCATTAGGAAGAGTGTGGCCAGTAGGCTGAGAGAGGTCATCCTCCCCTCTATTCTGCCCTAGTGGGCCACATGTAGAATACTGTGTTCAATTCTGGGCTCACCAGTTCTACTAGAGAGAGGTCAGAGGAGGGCAACAAAGACGATTGGGTGAGTGGAGCATCTCTCTTACAAGCAAAGGTTGAGAGAACTAGGGCTGCTCAGCCTGAAGAGGAGAAGACTCGGGAGGATGCCTTATTAATGTCTATGAATATGTAAAGGTTGTGTATAAAGGTGGATGGATCTAGAGTCTTACCAGTAGAGCCTGGTGACAAGACAAGGAGCAATGGACACAAGCTGAAACATATGAAGTTCTGCTTGAAAGTGAGGAAAACTTCTCTACTGTGAGAGTGACAAAGCAGTGGAACAGGCTGCCCAGAGGCTGTAGAGTCTCCTTCTTTGTAAATACTCAAAACTTACTTGGATGCAGTAATGTGTGATATGCTCTAGGCAATCCTGCTTTAGCAGGGGGGTTGGACTAGATGATCTCTAGAGGTCCCTTTCAATGCTGATGATTCTGTGATTCTGTGGCAGAAGACATGCTGTCAGAGAATGGATGTATGCTCAGAACTGATATGCAAGCCTTTCCACACAGTTCCACCACCTGCTCTGGTTGAGCTATCATATGCGAGCAACCTTTCATAGTGAGCAAAGATTTGTGCAGGCTGGTGGAGCAGAGAGCTTTGAGATAAACAGGCATATATGCTGACCTGCTGCTGGACCCATAGTTGTGGAGTCACAGCATGCTGGACAAGTGGTCTGGGACAGCAGCTGGAGTGTCTCATGGCTGTGAAGAATTGGATCCAAGAAGATGTGGGGGAGTTGTGCCTTTGCTCTCACATTTAGAAATACAGAAATTCACAGATATAAAATTTGAGCTATTTTTTTATTAGAGCATGGGGGAAATCCTTTCTGGGTCATGGCTAGAACAGAGTTTGAGTGATTCATTTGAGTGAGAACACAGTTCTTCCTTTATTTGGGCTTTCTATTTAAGGTGGGTTTGGGCACTGTATTGTTACTGGGATTTTATGGGCAAATGCCCTTTAACAGTCTCTCTTCCTGATTGCTGTGTTCTCTCTTCCCTTCAGACAGCAGCAGCATCTGTCTGTGTGGGATAGTTATACCTAAAACCATTCCTGGTGACACCCAAATTTATACAAGGGACTCCAGAAAAGAACAATGTACTCCACCTTTAGGGCCTGGTCTGCAGTTTTTGGGTTTCAAAACTACAGGGTGAGGTTTAGATTTGGAACTGCATAAATAAAACCAAACTGAGCAAGAAATGGATTCTCCAAAAGCCTTTTCGTGGTCTGACTTCAGTAGAAGAGAAGTTGTTCCTCTGAGGTGATTTATCAGATGTTCTTAATTACATCATCAGTTGCACTCAAATATAAGCTTCCTTTTGTCACATCGTCAATACTGCAATCTCTTAGCTGTTAATTAAATTTGCATTTTCAAAAAATTTCCACTAGTTGTAGCACGATTTGTAGTTTTAAGGGATTTAGGATCACAGACTCACAGAATCACAGAATGTTAGGGATTGGAAGGGACGTCTGGAGATTGTTGAGCCCAACCCCCCTGCCAGAGCAGGACCACCCAGGGTAGGTCATACAGAAATGTGTCCAGATGGGTTGAAAGTATGATCTTGACATGGCTGCTGGAAAACAAAGAAATGGATTATTAACTACAGTCTTTACAGTAATTTAGAAGCATTGATGAACACTAGCTCAAATCGTAGTAAGTACTATAGAAAGAGTAATATATTGAAAGCTTGAGTGTTGCTTTCAATGCAAATCAGGAAAATAATAAGTCTTCTAGGCTAGCCATTACCTTTATTTTTATATAAATCATGTTTCTAATACTTAAAAGGGTTTCTATATTTCTGTGCAAAAATGAAAAAGCAGTGTAGTTAGAGCAGGCTATGTAATCCATCTATGAAGTTTTGAAATAGGAATTCTTACAAGAAGAAGTTAGTCTAGGGTTGCTGGCATGGGGTCATAACTGAGTGCTGGAAAGGTACCATGTGTAAGGGTCAGTCTTTCCTAGAAGAACAAACGGCCCTGGAGTCCATTGGTGGAGAACCAGCTGGCTTTGATTATCTGATTTTTTCCTTCAAGATAGTGTCTTGCATGCTGACTCAAGTAGAGTTGTAGCAGTCCAGCCTGGGGGACAACTCTTACATTTCCTCTCATGCCTATCTCCTCTGTCAGCACAGGCAAAGCAGTCAAGAGCCCATGCTTTTACTGAGATTATGTTATTTCTGCTTGGCAACATGCTGCCTAAAAAATTTGCTTTGCCTGCACTTTTGGTTTGTTTCATTCTCTGCTACTTAGTGTCATCTTAGTTGTGTGTCTTTCAACTCATGTTTGTGGTGCAGTAAGTAGCAATGATACTCCTGTTTTTCTTTTTCATTCTTGCAGTTTGCTGTGCTCCTGAGTGTTAACCCTACTACTGACATTTGATTCAGACTTTAAAACCTTTGGTTAAAATGAGAGTGGAAATTGCCATGTCTGAACCATGTGATGTCTCCCAAAGATGGCAAGTTCAGCGCAGAAAAGGAAGCACTTACTTTCTGTCTTGCAGACTTAGCTCTCATTACCACCGGATATTGTTGAGATGCAGAATTCAGAGAAAATCCGCAATTAAGCAGTTAAGTGGATGTGGATATAAAACAGAATTCAAAAGCCAGGGACTTAACAGAAAATTGGTTTATATCTGGGTATCAAGATTAGAATACAATCTTGGTTGCCAAAACAGATGAAGTAGATACTCTGTCATGAGGGGAATAATCTGACAGCTGCCCATGACTGAAGCTTCTGATGTTGACCCCTGGTGGTCATGACCACATCTGGAGATGGAGTATTGGAGTAGATGGACCACATTTCTATTTTGTCTTTGGAAGTTCCTACCTTTTTCTATATGGTAGATAAAAATTTTATTGTCTAAATACAGATGTTTCTAAATAGTTAAGTCTTCAACATAAATGAAACGTATTTTCATGATGGTATTTGAATAACATTTTCCCCCTTTTCCTTCCCTAAATATAACGAGATAAATAAAACCATTTTGTTAACCATTACAATTTGTTGCTGTTACACTGAAAGAACTGTGGGTTAGTAAGATCATCGAACAAAACAAAGGAGTAATAACAATAAAAAAGCTAAATTCCTGTAAAGTGCTTGATGAAGCAATGAAGTGAGGAAATTCCTAATTGCCTCTCACAGCTAGTTCAAGCCTGCTTTTGTATTACAACATGCAAATTGCTTTAAGCATGGTTCCAAAATTTCAGACTGCATGGAGAGAGTCTCAGGCTCTTTGTGTGTATGTATGCTTTAAAAGTGAATGTTGAGTAGCTTTGTTGTGGTTTCATCCCCCTATTTAGCAAGGAAAATATTTTTGAGTAAATACTGAAACAGAGTGTCTAGCTATAAAAGCTATCAGTGGTTTGTTTTTATAATTTTGCCCACAGGGTAGTCTTCTTAAACGTAGCTAACTTAAGTGTAGGTGAAGGAACAACAAGGTTTGCAGAGCTGTGCTGCTTTAAGACTCAGAGAAAAAGAAATTCAGAACAGGTTATGGAGGCAGGAACTGTGCTATGGGCCTTTTTCACTTGGGATCCTGAAAGATTGCTTGTGGGGTGAGTCCTGGCAATTGTGTTATGCAATCGTACAGCTGGTCTCCTTCCTATATATGGTTTCCCTACTGAATACTGACCTGTGACAGCTATCCAAATAGGCAGTGCAAGTGAATGGAGAGTGTAATTCCTATGCCTAGCTGTTACTCCACATTATATGAATTCAGATGAGATAGAGAACTTCCTACATCAACTGATTTTAGAAAGTTAAAATTAGCTGCAGTTCTCAAAAAGCAGACTATGCTTTTTTACTGAAACTGTGGAGTAAACTGCTAGTGGTGGAAATGGCACTGAGGGAGGCAGATCTACCTATAGCCTAGATGAGAGGTGAGATATGTAGAGACTGAGGAAGGCCCCTAGCCAATAACACTGTGTGTGGGTTATCCATGCCTCCATGTGTTTTTTCATCATTATTTGTATTACATGCCAAAGTCCCATTGCATCGCAAGAATGAAATCATTGTATTGGTTTGACTGGTGCAAAGGAAGCATGAGAGAGCATCTAAAAAGACTCTTAACCACAGCCTTATGAGAGAAAAACAAAAACTCATATGGCTCCCTCACACTGTGACTGTCAGCAGAACATTAGGACAGCTTTTCACCAGAACATGTCTGGTGAAAAGCAGTGCCTCTTACTGCACATCAGGCAGGTTTTACTAATTTGGCCCGCTGCATCAATGTAGCCATCTACCTGATTTAGTATGAACCAGATAAATATTTCTGCCCCCTCAGAGATATGTATTTTTTAAGGAAAATTCTAGAAATTTATCTTAAGCCACAACAGCCAATGGCATATCACTAGCTAATACCAAGAAGAAAATTGTGATAAATTAGCTATCATGTAAAATATTGACTAATGAGCTATTATTTTCTTTAAAGCTAATTCGACCCTCTCCGTCTCATCTTCGTTTATGTGGTGCTGAACCTTTCGGCCGGTTCTTCAGTTTCCTGCCAATCACAGTCAGCCCAATGTGACTTAAGCCAGAGCATGTCTTCTTGGTCTGTATCATTTAGCCAACAAACAACCGATACTGAATCATCTTATCTAAGTAATCCATGGATTTAGGAAAAGCCAGAACAGAGTGGACTGGTAGCTCTTAGAAAAGTGTTTCTTAACCATGCAGGGGTGTTTTGCTAACTGATACATCTCCAGTGAAGAAAGGTGCAGTGTTATTGCAAGTATAATATACTTGACTGGAGATTTAGTAAATTTCACTGCTCTTTTGCTTTACTTTAACCTTAGGAGGATATATATCAAATACTATTTTTTAGGGACACTGTTCGTTCCTCTAGGGAACAAAGAGAAAGTCAACTTCTTTGACCTGATCCTATTTTTTCAGAGGGGTATACCTTTATCTAAGCTGACAGATTGAATTACTGACAATCCATTATAATATTATTAAGTAGGCAAATGCCTCAAGTAACATCTCCAATCATTTTTCAAAGTCAGGCTGTTTTACTTACATCTGGAGCTGGTGCCAAGAAAGACAGCCAGATCAGGAAGATGTGTGCCTGTCCTTAGCAGTAACAAAGAGCCTGCCAGAACTGATTAATCTTTGTCAAACCTGTGTGTGTTCATGTAGGGCAAGGTACTGGCTTTTTGTTTGAAAACATATGTTGTGAAATGGGAAGGAAATAGATTCTTCCTTTCTCTTTGTTCACTTCTTTAATGTGAAACTTAAATTTTAAAATAATAATGTTTGGGTTTTTTTAATTTGAGCTTTACAGGATAGCTGCAGCAGACTGGCAAGGCAGGTACTGCTGTGCAGCCTGTAAGACTCGGTGCTGCTGCAGGAGAAGGAGGGAGGAGTACTGTTTTTCTTTCATTTACATTCGTTGCTTGTTTATCAAGGTATTAGTACCCTGGAGAATATTTGCTTTCATAAGCTTTAAACTAGAACAGAAAAAGTTTCATGTCTTGATTCTCTTCCAACAGCTCTCTCTCTCAACAAGGCATATAGGAGCAAGCTGAGACATATTGATTGCCAGTAGACTCTTCCCAAAAAAATTGCCCTGTCTGAATCAGTTAAACCTGGTGGGAAGAGATAACTTCTGCCAGTTTTCACCCATCATCTCTCCTAGCATCTGGTGAAACACACAGGGAATTCCTTAGGCTTTTATAATCAAGATGAAATGTTCCAGATTTCTCTATCCAAATGTCAAATCTCTAGCCCAAATGTAGTCATATTTAACATAGCTAATAGCCTTTTTCTGTTTTATACAGACTTCTTGTGAAATATTGGTTCTCGTCATGTTTTATGGAGAAAAAAAAGTTTCAAACCAGACAGGAAATAGGAACTTTTGGATTCATATTGTTCCTATTTATGCCTAATGTAAAGGGTAAGAAATGATTTTTAAATCTTTGCTCTCCTGAAATACACTTCTGGTGACTGATAGCAATGAAAAACAAAAGACAACACCCAAATAATAAAACTAGCCGACTCACACAAAGTTAATTCCATCCAGAACACACTGAACCCTGAAGAAGCAAACTTTAGTTAAATTTAACCGGATTGCTTTCTCTGACTCATATTTTCAGATTACTAGACTGTGTTTTATGATCATCCTTTTAAAGCAACAGTCAATAATGAAGGTTCATTTACTGATCTGGAGCAAAATACTGTGGAGATATGTAAGGGACAATAAGAGGAATCTCATGCTTCCAATTCCCAAGTGGATTAATAGCCAGTCAGAAAGTCAGATATTTGACCTTCAGCCAAAGTGACATTACTCTGTCACTATTGAGGAATTCAGAGCTGCCTTTCTGCTTTTGGTGGTGAGGAAATGAGTGACGCCTTTCTGCTTTTGTCATTGTATAAAAGAGCAAGTCTTTCTTATTGAAAGCAGTATTAAAATTCCTTGCAACCAGCTTGGCCACTGCATTTTAAATACTCAATGATTAATCTAATTTGTTTTTTCCTCTACTGTGGCAGAGACTAAACCTCAATACAAGGGATCAGAAGCGAAGAATAACTTTATAAAATCAATCCAATGCAGAGTGGTCTGCATGAGGTAGTTTGGTTTTAGCAGAAGGGAGGTAGGAATTTCCAAGTCGTGGTTACAGTTTCGCCACTGAGTTGCTGGGTGCCCTGGGTGATTCATCATCTCTCTGCTGCTCTTTGTGTCTCTCTAGAATAGCAATAATGCCTAACTATCTCTCAGCGATAGTAAACAGATTAATTAAGTGCTGTATTAATCTGTTGCCATGACTCAATCTGAACAGTTCTTTCCTATATCAACTCCCAGTTCACTATCTGACTCAACCCTGAAGTAGTGCACTGGAAAATCAGTGATCTCTCTGATCTATTATAAACCATGTGATTGCTTCACACTAGGATGGAAGATATCTGCCATCTACTTTTTAGAGTAAAGGAAAGACAATATTGTAAAAACTCATGAAAACAATTTTTCTGCTCCTATAATAATGCTGGAGCACCTTTTCCTATGAGGAAATTATTGAGCCAAAGATTTTGAAGGCCAGAATTTGAACGGTGTCCTTTTCCCTGTTTCTTCCTCATTTGCTGTCTTTTTAGTGCTCTCTGGTTTAAAATTGATCATGGGAGAGCTTCCACAGCTTACCATGTCAAAGGGTATTGACTTTTTATCTAGTATGTAGTTTAGCTTCTTTGTTACTTCAGAAAACCAAAAATTAGCCTAGTGTAGAGTGATTGTTCCAAAAGCCCATGTATATTACATTTCTGCTGAGCAAGACTAATGCAGCTGAGGTAGGACAAAGCACATTACTGTAGACACAATATGGTTTTATTTTCAATCACTCATTGTGAAGAATAACCCCCCAGAACACACACACTTAATTCTAACTAGATTTTAGTGTATCAGTGTTGCATTCTGAGCACAGTGATACTATAGGGATTGCATTATTGGTTTAGGTTTAAGAAGAAATACCATAGTCAGCAGATATTTAAGCCTGGGGACATGTTTTCTCTACAGATAGGTTAGATGCTGCAAATACTTATTTATTTTCTCTAAGAAGATGTTAAATGGAAACCTCATGCTGACAATTATTCACGTCATGGTGCAAACTGTGCTAGACTCATTAGCAGTTTAATGACATTATCCTATTACTGAGGTGGCAATTACTCTCCAGGTGTTGAAATTTCAGGATAATGGATTATTCGGAGTTATTCAGCAAATATTGAAGAATTGTCTGATATTTAAACCTCCATATTTTTTCCTTCAGTGACTGTGAAGATAGTCTTTCCTCTGTAAATTGATATGCTGCTGTTGTTTTTGGTTCCGGAATCAGAAGACTGAAACAAAAGGTATGAAGTTACCTCATTCATCCTGTTTCAGTCATTCAAATATGAATGTTATTAATCAACTGGATAATGCAGGAACACCCAGCTTGAGTCGTGGGAATACCCTCTGCATAGGGCAGAGGGGTCCAATTTTGGTTGCTGAATGAAGAAGCATGTTTAGAAATAGGAAAAAGGGAGCTGAAAATCCCCAGTTCTCTGCTTTGACAGAATTAAGGGGAAAAAAACCCTAGCTAATGCTTCACTGTCATTCTAGAAATGTATTGCTACCACAGTCACAAATTAGGTAGTCTGCAGGAAACGAGTAGCTCTCAGCAGTGCTGTCATTTTGATTATTGCTACAAGACAGTAACAAAATTAAATTTCCTTCCAGTCATCCTGTGTGCTTTGATCACAAAACTCTTAATAGCCATGTTCTACACAACCCCCCTTTTGGGACTGATAGTGAAGATTTTACTAGCCACTGTTTGTGTGGTAGTATTTTCTATGTCATACAGGCTCAGTCACTCCAAACAGTCCTATGCATGCAATATCATATGATTTGAGGAGGGGAGAAGGATGATGCTGACATTTTCTCCCTGTGAATTTGAATATGCAAGGTATGCTAACACTTAGTTTTCAAGAGCAGCAGTGTTTGGAAGGTTTTGAGGAAGGTAGCAGAAGTCAGCAACCATGCTTCCACGGTTGCTTAATACACTCGCTCTGACTATTCCATTCAATTTTGTGCTTCTCCCACCAGATGCCACTTGGGCTGTTTCTGCTGGAAAAGGGCCCATTCCTCTGTGGTCCACTTGCACAGGCAGGAGGCAACTGACTTGTCATTGTGAGCTCCATAGTTGTGCTAATAGTAAAAACAACTACGCATTTCATCCCTCTTTTTATTGCCTTTTCCTGCTTTTCTAGGTCAACTTCGCTGAATCATGTAACTATTTCCACTTCACTTTTTTCTAAACACAACACATTTGTCACAGTTTCAATATTTTGCAGAAGAATGCTATAGTAACCTCAATGACACTGAGTGTTTATTCAAAACAGATTAGGAAAAGTTCTTACTTGTCTGAAGAAGTTTTGCAAGTGCCTACTTCCCTTTTTAAAGGGACAGAATTACAATCTATATAAACTGTGAGTAATGAGGGGTATATTCTGCATGCAATTCAGGGAGGAGAGCAAGAAGAAGCAGAATCCCTTATCCTGTGCAGAAGATAAGGAAGAGTTGCACATGAATTGATTTGTTTGGAATTCACAGAACCTGCTGCAGTTCAGCGCCATGAGTCTTCTGCAGCAATAGTTCTTACATTCCTCTTTTTTTCTTTTTTCTTTTTTTTGGACAGGAATTACCATGGGAGCTCATCCTGCCTGAGTTCCTCGATTTGCAAGGTACCTGGCCTACATGCAGGCTGACCTCACCACATGTGCTGAGAGCCTTTGGTCCTCTTTCTGACTGCATGTGCGTGCTGTTCTGTGGAAGCCCTGTCAGTCCCACTCTGTCCTTCTACTTTGACTCTTCCTCAACCTCTGGATTAGGTTTCCTGCATCAGTTTTACCAAGACACTTCGTTATGTTGTTTCTTGTTTCTCTTACTTGGCATTACTTTTGGTCTGGAGCCAGGCATATTTCATGAGGGATTTGATTGAGGACTGTGGTGTCATTTTCCTTTTGCCAGGTGATACAGTGTGTAGCCTGTCCATCATGTTCAAGGCTGGGCTGCATTCTCTGTTTTAAAGGGAACTATGTTCCTTTCAACTAATGTATCTATGTAGTAGCTCTTTTGAGAGAATGACTATGACAGTCTTTTTCCCTGTTTGAAGTAGGTATGAGGACCAACTTCCCTTCCCTCCCCTTCCCCTTCCCCTTCCCCTTCCCCTTCCCCTTCCCCTTCCCCTTCCCCTTCCCCTTCCCCTTCCCCTTCCCCTTCCCCTTCCCCTTCCCCTTCCCCTTCCCTTTCCCCTTCCCCTTCCCCTTCGCCTTCTGTAAAATAAATGTCAGTTTCAATCTTATGAAATGTTATACTAATCTGTTAATTTGAAATGTTATACTAATCTGTTAATTTTCCATTAATGCTTCCTACATTGTTATTTTGATCTACATTAAACTGACAGGCAGTCCTCCCTTTTCCTTTCATAAAACCATCTGCCAAGTCAGTTAGATATTTCAGTGGGGTGTAGTGGACATAAGCAGCATAGCTGTCAATCCCTACCAGGGTACAGGGTAGCTAGAGGACAGATACTTTAAATTCAAGTTCAGGGGTTGTGTGTAAGCAATTTTTTATGACTGCCTTTAGGAAGCAGAAGAGGTTATAGGAAAATGATCTATTTTGTAAAACAACAGCAGCAACAAAATCAAACAATAACAGGGAGCTGAGTGAACTCAGAAATAAGACATCTAACTAAACCCCTGCAGAGCTGTCATGGGAAAGGAAAATAATCCTCAGTTCAGTCCCAGCATCCATGTAGGTTCTGAATTCCTGTTTTTGGGGTCTTTGTTCAGGCAGCTTTCCTGGGATTTTCTTCGACTTTAACTCTCACTTAGGTCTGTGAAACTTAATCAGAGTCTTGCATTGCAGAAAACCCTTAAAAGAATAATGTGGCATTAAGATCATTCACGTTGCCAGATATCATCAGGCTGGTAAAGCTGGTACGATGTAGTCTCATGAGGCTCTATTGCCTTTCAAGCCTAGTGCCATGCACTCTCTTCTCATTTGTCTTCTCTGACTTCCCCACTCACATCCACAGAGAGGTGGATTGAACGAGTGGAGTGGGAATATGGTCAGCTGTTCCACCTGAGCTCGCCCTTGCTTGGGCTGTGAGGTAGGAGACTGCCCTGACATTTCAGGAGGTTATTCAGGTTATTCAGCCCAGCTTCAAAGCCTTTGAACTAAAACTCCTCTACACTAACTTTGGCGTTATTGTATTGTCAGGTAGCCTGAAGATAAAGAGCAGTCAAGCTGGTACAAGCTCATGTTGGATTATAATCAGATGGAATTTATTATTATTATTTTTTTGGCATTGCTGGCCTATTGGCTTTGCACACCTTAAAAAGATCAAAGCTGACAAACAGGCAAGAAACAGCATTGCTGACAGCATGGAACAGGAAAACGCCAAAGAAGTAGGAATTGGTACCAGCAAGCAAGTCAGCAAAATCCATTGTATCTGGCAGATATTCTGCTTCAACATTGTCCTGGAGAACTTCCTGCTGCTTGCCAGACTGGGAATGAGGCAATTCAGTGATCCTCCACATTAGGAGTCTTCCTGTCCAGGGTACGGTTTCTCTTTACTTCCTCACTGCTTGGCGGTGTTCAGTTCTCAGTTAAATCAATGGAGGCTTTCCTCTGTGGGTTATGAAGGACATGTTTTTAAATTGAAACCTGGAAGGATTTTTAAAATAAATTGATCAATGTGTTTGAAGTTATGTGTTAGAAATTCAAGTATAAGAAATGTGGAAATACAGATGAGCACTTTTATTGTGGGGCCAAACGGCAGGAAGAAATAAACACTTGTAGCAAAGTGATAAAATTAATAAGGAAGGCATAAATTGGAAATACATTTCCCCAAGTGGAATTCCTCTTTTCATTTTACAGGAGAGCAACAGAAAAGCAGAAAAGCAGTTTTTATTTTCCATGTTAGTCAGAAAGAACATGAAAGATTGTACTAAAGGTTTAACACTGACTCCAGTGACCAATCTTGTGAGATTTACCCTAAGTCGAGATAAGACCATCAATATTATAAAATACAATCTGTAGATCAGGCACATTTTTAGAGCAGATTAAATGAAACAGGAGATTGAAATTAAAGATAGTCACCAAAGTGCATACAAATAAATGTAAACCAGGAGCCTTCTTAGTAGAAGCAGCTGAGAGCTCAGACTGTGAGCTTTACACGATCAAGCAAGATAAAAATGCCTCTATTAGTCAAGTTATCTGAATTTAAGATGGATGCTGGTAATATTTTAAGCAATGAAAATTGTTACGGTAGTTGGAGGCTAGAGAACTGTAAGTATTTGAGCTCCAAAAAGTCCCACAATTACAGGAAAGAAGAAAATCTGTGTAGAAATTATCAGCCATCTCTGAGTTAAAACCTAAACTTCTTTCAACATGCATGTGAAGAGTCCTGGTTTTATATTCTGTGACTTTGTTTTCCCTCACCATGTCTGAGTCAGGGTTTTGACAGGTAAGCTCTGGTGGGTGGTGGGTGTGTGACTGCTGCTTCCCTCTGTTGCTGTTGCTGCCCCTGTGGGAGAGGCAGAAAGAGTCAATCTGTGCCAAACTACTCACTGGGAACTTCTCAGAGCCTGGTATGTTAGCGTAAACCACTTTCAACTTCACAGAATCGTAGAATAACAGAATGGTTTGGGTTGGATGGAACCTTAAAGATCATCTAGTTCTGACTCCCCTGCAATGGGCTGGGACACCTCAGTTTAAGTTGTAAGCCACAGCTGCTGAGAGTCTGGCTCATAGCTGCTTCTGGTAACCCCAGCAGAGAAGCAAGAGAAACATTTGAAGAAGATTAATACATAAATCCAGTTCCTATGGCAAGACTTGCCTGTCAGTTGCTTCAGACATCAAATAAATAAATAAATAAATAAATAAGGAAATAAATAGATTCATACCTAGCTTTTTCCTGCTTGTCCATAGAGAAATAATTAATTAACTGAAAACTTGTGGACAAGGGGTGCCTGAAGAGAAGGTAGGAACTAAATAATAATTCTCTGATGAGTTAAGCATAATCAGGTGTAGTCACTACATTTCTTCTTTCTCAGTTCTATAACCTCGTTTCCAGATTTTAGCTGAAAGAAACCTCAAAATTAATGAACTAATGTATGTATATATTTATTATTAAATTATAAATATGTTGGATCAAAACCAAGGTGCTATTAATCTTTAAAACCACTGTTGAACATGAGTCAAGATTTCCCAGAGAGGACCTTTCTCTTGGTACTGATGACATCTTTTGACAATCAAGTTTCTTCAGAAACTATGAGCTTGTCAGCGTCAAGAGTGCAGCTTGTGGGAGCTGGAGGTAAGGCTTCCTTGGCACTAAGGCAAGTGATTTGGATCTCATTGCTAGAGGAAATAAGAAAGACCACAAATCTCACTGCCTTTGAATCAAAGTCTAAGACTCACATTTTCGAGTTCACTTTTCAAAGCTGCTGCTAAATATACCCTGGAAGAAAAGTAAAAGGAAAAAGGAGAAAGAAAAAGGAAGGAATAACAAAGGAGAGAAGAGAAAACAACATGATTTTGTCCCCAGCTGCCTATGGGAAGTAGGAAGAACGATCGTGTAACTAATGTGGTTTACTGTGAACGTAGTGGTAATTTGTTACAAGCTGTTTTAACAGTTGGCAATTTTTAGAACAATATAAATAGGAAATTGTCCATAGATCCATTGTGATTTTTCTCTCAATTCCAATGTTCAACATCGTAATCACTGAGGTAATCAAAAGAGCGACTGGTAAAAACAGATTAGCTACTTTAGAAATTACAATTTATATCTTTACCAATGCAGTTTGAGATCACCTTTCGTTGTTGGATACTTCATAATTTTTCACCTTACTGACACTTTTCTGTATTACTGCCTCAATAGCAGTGGCATAGGCATGGGAAGCTATGCGATTAATTCCTGAGCACTGTTCACCTTATAACTTATTGCCTGTCTCATTGTAGTCCCTTTTTTATTATTCTGAAACATTTGCTTTTGTTGCTGATTTAGAGCTATCTTTCAGCTTTCATCTCTCAAACCAAGAAGTTTGTTGAGCTACTGATCACACCCGACTCAATATCCACTGGACTTAGTTATAAAGTACCTGTGGAGTCTTGGAATATCTCTGAATTTCAAAGTCCAGCCTGGTCCAGTCACACCTGAGATAACTTGATTGAACTAGGACTCCATCCAGAAAATACGTAGACCCCCATCAGTCTAGCATTGCACTGACGGTAATTAAACCTGCTGAGCAGAACTGATGGATTTGGACATGATGCCACATAGTTTGCACAGAATCACACCCTCATTTGTAGGTCCCATGCCCTGGTTCTGCATATGTCTGCTGACATCTTCAAAAATATGGGTGTTCTCCCATCCAACCCCACAGGTTTCTCAACTCCTTTAGATGTAACTTTCTAATCCTTGGCATTAATGTTTTCAGGTCCTTATCTTTGCTTTCTCAGTGATCACCTCTCCTTGTGGCATTTGCTCCTGTCAGGAACAAGAGGTGAATCAGCTTTCAAGCCTCTTTGAACCCCATTCACCTGGACTAGACTCAAAGACCCTCAGCTTATCTTAAAATGTGAAGATTACTAAAGCAAAAAGATAGTTCAAAAGTGATGGTGCAATTTTTAATTAGATCTATCCTATCACATGGACAAGCTTTGATTCTTTCTGGACATAAACTCCTCCTGGAAGAAATACTTACCTAAAACTAGTTGGGTCAGATCTAATTTTAGACACCTACGTAGGCTCCCTTGATTTCATAATTTTGAATATGGCTCTTACTTCTTGTTGGATATCTGTGAATACAAAATAATTGTTTTAGGTAATAGTTACTCACTGCCTTGCTTCTTTTTCTATAGTAATTTTTTTGGTCTCTTTATTCTTATTAATACAGTGAATTGCCCAGATGGAAACAGTTTTGCAGTGAGCATACCTGTGAGAGGTATGCTTATATGGAGGAGCTCCTCCACTTAGTGATGGAACTCTGGGGGAGGTGAGTAGGTTAAGAAACATCAGGGAGTGTGAGAAAGATACCACTGGAGCCACAACCTACCCTCCCTGAAACAAACCCAACAGGCTGACAGGGCTCAGGACACAGAGAAGTCCTTATCCTCTCTTTGCCTGGATGAACATAGTGACTTAGAAATAGGGGTAAATGGCAGCTATGGCAGCAAGTTCCTGCCTGGCATAGCAGGAACCACAGACATGTCTCTTTCAACAACTGCCTCACCTTCCAAGTTATTCTTGCATAATAAGTACAATGCTTTCCAAGGGGAACTGAATGCTGCCAGAGATGATGGTTCACCTAACTTGGTGGTGTCACCTACACTGAATCAGACTACACATGTCAAAACCACTCAAGTAAAGAAAAAAAAGCGAGTTGCTGTCTTAGGTGACTCAATTCTGAGGGGAGCAGAAGGCCCAATATGGAGGTCAGATCCCCTTCATAGGGAAGTTTGCTGCCTACCTTGGGCACAGGCTAGCAATGTTCAGAGGAAGCTCCCTTCCTTGGATTACTACCCATTGTTATTTTTTCAGGTAGGCAGTGATGAAGTAATAACAAGAAGTCCAAGGGTATTGAAGAGAGTTTTCAGGGCCTTAGGATGATGGGTTAAGGTGTCAGGAGCACAGCTGGTGTTCACTGTTCCTCCAGTTGCAGGGTTTGATGAGGGAATAGACAGGAAGAGTCAGCAGATCAATACCTGTCTCCAAGACTGGTGTCACTGGCAGGACTTTGGATTCTTTGTCCATGGGTTGATTTACATGACACCAGGTCTGCAGGCAACCGATGGGGTACACTTTTCTCAAAGAGGGAAAAGGATCCTGGCACAAGAGCTAGCAGGGCTCATTGAGAGGGCTTTAAACTAGAGTTCAAGGGGGAAGGAAACAAAACTGGGCTTGCTAGAAATAGGCCTAGAGCCAGCATATGAGTATTTGAGGGATGGTGTGCTAGCAAGATCTTTCAGTCTGCCATTTCGGTGGAGGCAGGGGATGAAGATTCATACAGGAACAAAAATGCAAGGATTATCAGTCAGTTAGTTACCATAGAAGTTTCTGAGAACAGACATCTAGGAATTAGGACTTCTCTTTGCAAAAAGGTGGTGTGACCAGTCAAAATGAAGTGCATCTACATGAATTCACACAGCATAGGTAACAAACAAGAGGAGCTGGAAGCCATTGAGCAACAAGAAAACTATGATATCACTGTCACAGAAACATGGTGGGACAAATAATATGACTGGAATCCTGCAGTCAATTCCTATAAGCTCTTCAGAAGGGACAGGCAAGGAAGGAGGGATGGCTTTGTGTGTTAGGGAGTGCTATGAATTCCTGGAAGTTAATGATGGTGATGATATGGTTAAATGTTTATGGGCAATAATCAGAGGGAAGGCCAAAAAACCAGATGTCTTGGTGGGGGTCTGTAATATGCCACCCTACCAGGATGAAGAGACAGACAAAATACTCTATAGATACCTGAAAGAAATTTCTCAATCACTTGCTCCTGTCCTTGTCAGGGATTTCAACTTCCTAGATGTCTGCTGCAAACATAAACCAGCAGAGAGGGAACAGACCTGGCAGTTCCTCAAGTGTGTAAAGCATAACTTCCTGATGCTCCTGGTGAGGCAGCCAACTAGGGAAGGTACCCTGCTGGACCTGCTGTTTCTCAGCAGAGATGGACTTGTGGAGGATGTGATAGTTGCGGACCGTCTTGGGAAGAATGACCATGAAATTATAGAGTTCTCTATTCTTGGAGAAGTA
This sequence comes from Hemiprocne comata, assembly GCA_020745705.1. NCBI lineage: Eukaryota > Metazoa > Chordata > Aves > Apodiformes > Apodidae > Hemiprocne > Hemiprocne comata. The sequence continues at coordinate 48,044,370 of CM036616.1, forward strand.
AGGAGGAGGGTCAGCAGAAAAGCCACATTGAACTTCCAGTGAGTGAACCTTAACCTGTTTCAGACACTGGTCAACAGAGTCCCTTGGGACACAGTCCCGAAGGGCAAAGGAGTCCAGAAAGGCTGGATGTTATTCAAGAAGGAAGTCTTAAAGGCACAGGAACAGGCTGTCCCACTGTGCCAAAAGACGAGCTGGTGGGCAAAAAGACTGACCTGGCTGAATAAAGAGATCTGGCTGCAACTCAGGGAAAAGAAAGAAAGGAAATGGCCTTTGGAAACAGGGGCAGGCCACTCAGGATGACTACAAAGATACCGTGAGGCTATGCAGGGAGAAGATCAGGAAGACTGAAGCCCAGCTTGAAATCAATCTTCCTGTAGCTGTCAAAGATAACAAGAAATGCTTCTATAAATATATTAACAACAACAAAGGACTAAGGAGAACCTCTATCCTTTATTGGATGCAGGGGAGAAACAGCAATCAGCAATGAGGAGAAGGCTGAGGTACTTAATGCCTTTTTTGACTCAGTCTTTAGCAGTAGAACAAATTCTTTGGAGGTCCCAGTTGACTGGAGATTGGAAAATGTGACCCTCATCTACAAGAAGAGCTGGAAGGAGGATCCAGGAAACAACAGGCTTGTCAGTTTGACCTCGGTGCCAAGGAAGGTAATGGAGCAGAACAACCTGAGGGCCATTATGCAGCACATGCCAGACTACAAGGTGATCAGACCCAGTCTGCATGGGTTCATGAAAGGCACATCCTGCTCAACAAATCTGATCCCCTTCTGTGACATGATGACCAGTTTAGTGGATTAGGGAAAGGCTGTGGATGTTGTTTACCTGGATTTTAGTAAAGCCTTTGACAATGTTTCTCACCACATCCTCCTGGAGAAGCTGGCTACTTATAGCTTGGACAGATGCACACTTTTTTGGGTAAAAAACTGTCTGGATGGCCAGGCCCGAAGAGTTGTGGTGAAGGGAGTTAAATCCAGCTGGTGGCCAGTCACAAGTGGTGCTCCTTGGGGCTTGGTGTTGCGGCCAGTTCTCTATGAAATCTTTTATCAATGGTCTGGATGAGGGGACCGAGTGCATCCTCTGTAAGTTTGCAGATGATAATAATTTGGGAGGGAGTGTTGATCTGCTTAAGGGCAAGAAGGCTCTACATAGGCATCTGGACAGGCTGGATTGATGGGTGGAGGCCAGTTGTGTTAGATTTGATGAGGCCAAATATTGGGTCCTGCACTGGGGTCATAACAACCTGTCACGGGCCGATATCAAAAGCTACCGGCTGTCAGGATGCTTCCGTGACTCCCACCCCCACAATGGAGAGGTTCGTGAATGAGACCACACATGTGGCCACTGCGAGACTGTATCTTAGAGTGTAGATTGGAATGCTCCCTCACCACGCTCACATATTGTTA